>OU744722.1:74024819-75382819 GCA_916613615.1 Steromphala cineraria | reverse complement strand
CTGTTCCAAAGAGTCCCTGGAAGCCTTGCAGTCTGCTGACTACATCTACATGGACGGCACCTTGAGGCCACGTTGAAGGGATGCCTCTTCCACTTCTGTCAGGCAATATGGCGCAAGACGCAAGACCTAGGACTTGCGGTTGCCTACAAGGAAGATGCTGAGGTTAGGAAGTGGGTTCGCCGAGCTGCAGGTCTCCCGCTGCTTCCCCTGCTCCAGGTCCAGGATGCGTGGCTCGATGCTATGAACCACTGCCCAGACGTACTACAAGCTGATGCGTTCAACGACTACATCGTCGCGACGTGGGTGGATGACGATGCCAGGTTCCCACCCCGACTCTGGAACCACCATGGAACACAAGGACCCCGCACCAACAACAACCTTGAAGGGTTTCACTCCCGGATCGGCAAGACACTGCAGCACAGACACCCCAACGTCTACAGGTTCATTGAACTGATCAAGAACATTGAAAACGGAGAGAAGGCGAAGGTCATCCAGATCAACTTTGGAGCTGCTCCACCACCCAAGAAAGCAATCTACAAAGAGAAGGAGCAGCGCCTGTCTCGTCTGAAAGATCAGCTTCGCCGTGGTGAGAAGTCACCAATGCAGTTCCTGGATGCAGTCGGACCTCTCATGATGATGAAGATGTGAATGAAAGCACAGATTGAACAATGAACAATGATAAGCAATGTTGTAAATTGTAAAATAATCAATATCCAAGATGATGAAAGAATCCAACAATGGAAACATATGATTAAAAAACATGCACAATACATGTTTACACAACAAATTGTATTTTTGTCTTCATTTCATTTCCTATCGGGCCGTTCCATTATATTATGAGGGTTCAGGTGTGTGCAACCAACCATAAATGTTGTTGTTTTAGCAGTTCTGCGTTTTACAGTTCTGCGTTTTGGCTGGTAACCACTCTGTGTCACTTTAAGGGCATGTCCCCAGTCAAGAAGTTGAAGAGGCGGACAGACAACCGGACAGCATGCCAACCATAGGCTCATCAGGCTAAAACTTTGGAACAAATCGCTTTCTCAAAGTCCTATATTTGCTTACTTATTGAGTGATTCACTTGAACTCAGAAATCTTGACAGTAGATAAATACATGTTAAAAACATTTTACAATATTAGTATAATTGAATTATCATGTAATCCCCTTTTACTCTTACACCTATAAAAATAAACACTAGACACTGTTGGCATATATTACCTATACTTACCTATAACATGGTCGATGTAAGAGACATGAACACAGTCTCTCCTCAGCCCCTGAATAGCAGCATACGTATCTTGTATGTGCACAGGAAGCTCTTTAAGTCTTTTTCTTCTCTCCATTTAATACAACTGTCAAAAAGATTACTTTCATTTAACCATAGATACGTTATCATCATACCATCGATATGTCATCACCTTACTGTGGTTTGTCATAACATGTTCATATCGTTCACTGCCTAACCTCTATCAAAGATCAAAGAACTCTAAGAGATACACCTTTGGAGGCAATATCATTATATGGACTTATATATATGTGCCATTAAAAAACTGATGAATGCTACATTGTTAATCTTTCATTTGGGAACACACAATTTGCAATGGTACAAAAAAAAACCCAATATCCTTAATTTTTTAATAAACATATTTTTCTCTAAAGTCTATGACACAAATTGGGATAAGGTAATTTATTATTAGTATTGCAAGAACCACTCTTTCATTCAAATATTCTGCATACATAGTAACCAAAATTGAAAAACGCAGCTGAAATGGACCCTTGGTTCTTTTTTTCTTACACACTAGCTCCTTTGTTTTATTCGAGTATTCATTATTATTGAATCATTTTTCATACCAACTCATATGTCTGTGAAATGCACATGCCGATGTGTTTATCAGACATTGCCATGAACACCTGATGTGAAACAATTACTTTTTGTATTTCGGAAATTTATCTAAGTTCAAAATTTGCTTTGCAAATTAAATACAATCATTAACATTGCAATATTTAAATACAATACATTTACGAATTTTGCAATTCAAACATGGGTTCAAAACTGCGTCCTGTTGATTTGAAGCCCAGTGACTTAACCATTAGACCACGGAGGCCAGTTGAAAATAAAGCAAGTTTTTCATGACCACATGATTAAGTTTCACCTTTATCCTGAGAAGAAACATAACCGTGAATTATTGGTAATATTTTATCAATTAATGAAAAAACCATTGGTACCAAATGTATGCATATCAAAGTTATTTTAAGCTGTTCTCATATCAATATCATTATGGGTATACAATCTATTGTTGTAGGTTGTACGGTTCCGCACGGATTGCACGTGCAGCATGAGAGGCTCATGCCAATGTCAGCTACTTGAGATAGACATTGTTCCTCCAACTCACAGCAAAACTGATGTCATGTTGAATTTGGATTGATTAAGCTTTGAGCTAGTGTGTAAAATAGGTAAGTAGAACTTCGTTTAAATAAACTTCTTGGTCGTGTCTGATGACTTGATGAGAAGAATATTATGCGCCAAAGAAAAAAAAAGGAAAAAACTAGTTCTCAAACTATTCAGCGCACTGGTACCAAACCGGTAGGTTCAAACTTCAAAATCGGCTTGACTCGGTTATGGATGTATAATTTTCAATTCTTTTATTTGAATATATAATAGATTTATTACCGGTTTAATGTAATTAGATTGACTTTTGATTCGAACAGTAAAAGTTTGGATATTATTATTATTATATCTTCTCACTTCCGAGATTGTGCTTGTCAAATATCGTGTGCCAAAAAGGTATCCCGAAGTTATATATGGAATTATTATAATTTATTTTACAATAGGTAATGCAAAATATTTTAAAATTTCATTTTGAAATACCTCTATAGTTGTCAAAAAGTCATTCCACCAAATAAAATCACTTAAAATTAATGATAAATTAGAGTAACAGCCTGATGTTATTTTGGCTCCGCACCCGTGTGCCAAAAAGGTAGAGGAACCAAAAAGGTTCATATATAAAGCCCAAAATGGTTATGATTGTACTAATATATATATATTTTTAAAGTTTAAACAGGTATTTAGATATACTTAAATTTCGCAAATATTAAAGATCAAGGTCGGAACTTCTTTCGAAAATTCCGATGACGTCACAAGCGTTAACATTTTGAATGTCTTTAGTAACGGAGAGGGACATTACAATATGAATGATATATTGCATAGACATTGATCTAAGAAATAACAACAACACTGCATGGATATTTAGCTATTTGCATGACTAAGTAATGCCAAAACACTGTCATCATGGGTTGAATGAAAACAACCGAACAATTTTACTCACAGGTACCAAAAGCAGTTCAAGTCTCATGTTCAAACACTCCATTTACCCATCTTTGGTGTTCTTACTTTAATGTTGTTGAGTTTGGATTCGGAAATCCACAGACTATCATCTAGTTTAGCTCTCCGGTCATCAATATTCGTTCAATCGCTGTTTCAACGCAAGCTGTCATTGTCTTGCCCCTTGTTGAGATTGACTCGTCCTCTCGATGACGTCGTATTTAAGAACGTCAGTTCGATCCCCCCAAAGACCATTTAAAATGTGTCTAATTTTTAAAATCATCGTATATTATAGATTTTTTAAATTTCAAAACTTTGGAGTCGTGAACGGCAATAAAAGGCATATATGAGGAGGTATTATATTTTGTCAATTCACCGTCAGATTCATTGCTCTATTCATTTGCATATATCAATGCGCGAATCTTAAAACAACGTCAACTATTAAAATAGTATTATCAGGCATTTTTTCAGTATTATCAGGCATTTTTTTCAGCATTATCAGGCATTTTTTCGAATTAAATTTTAAAATGACATTGTATGATAAAGAAGTTATCATGCTCGGGTGTTTTGGGATCGTACATATCCTGCATTAGGAATAAACACTATGTATTTAGCTCGTCAAGGCTCGCAAAATACAATGTTTATTCCTAATGCAGGTTATTTACGATCCCACAACACACTCGCATGATAACCTCTATTTATCTTGAGACCTTTAAACTGCAAAGTTGAGTCTCATCTTAAATAGTTTGTAAAATATTCTGTGTTAACTTTAATTCACATTTTAGGGCTAGACAGACATGTTGAAAAAACGTGATGGGGGTACTACTCTTGGGGGGTCAAAATTGTATACCAAATGTGGCACTTATTTTTTTTAAATAGTCATAATTGATAGACAGGAGAACAACGAAGACATTAAACACTCAACGGTATTTTTATGATGAGTAGACATATTTTTAAAGACCCTAACCCAAAAAAATCGATGAAAAATAAATTTATTTTATTATTTTCGAGGGTGGGTGTCTTTGAAATCAAATATCGTTTAACGAACATTTTTATTTTGAAAATTCAATTGCATGTTATTATTCAAACTTTGTTCTAACCACACACCAAGTTTGGTTAGTTTTGGTTGATTATTAAAAAATGACTGATTATTCCTACTAGAAGCTATAGACTGATCAATCGACAGTCACTCATCACTCGGTAACAAAACAAGGTGATAATATCGGATTGGCATACATTGTTACATTTTCTCCCCACAAGCAAACTAAGTCATGAATTGTTGATCTTGCCGCCACAGTATCAGACAAAAATAAATTGGGGTCTTGAGCCTCCAAACCTATGCTGATATCAGTCCTTAAAGCGTAACTCCCGGATAATTTAATTTAGAATAAATTATCCAAGCCAAACTGTACATTTATGATCGTGCTTTCAATATATATAGTTCATATTATGAATTTACGTGAGGTCATTATATTTTTAAACTAATCATAAAAGTGATTAATTGCGATTTTAAAAATAGTAGTAAGCTTCCTGCCTAGATCGTGTTGTTCCGTAGATTTTACCGGAAGTTACGTCAACTGTGGAAAACAAGAGTGACGTAGCCGCCATTACTAACGTAAACTACACCACGTTTTATTTCAGTGATCATGTTCTTGTCGATATTGGCCCATCAAACCAAGTTTTAGTGATTACATTTTAATATATGCTGTATGAAAGGATATTCTAAGTGAAGGAAAAGCTATATGATTATTTCGGCAAATTTTACGGAAACAATTAATGTCAATTATCCGGTATATTGACAATGCCATACTCGGAAAACCTGTGGGCTGCACTGTTTTGCCTCTGGTGAGTTAGTCGTTGTGTCTGTTTTCCTTATATATTATCATCTGTTTGTGTAAGGAATCTTTCATTTACCATCTTCGTATTAAAATTCCTTTTGCATGTGTTAAAATATTTCAATATTTAGCCTTGAAAAAAATATCATCTGCCGTCTTTCGAAACGTGGCTCTCCGTGTTTGCAGTATGTTGCCTTTGGTTCGTTTTCGCCGCATGCATTTCTTGATAAACGGCATTTTAGCCCCATTTACATCAGTGTACGACAATATACGTTGTAAATATGATTTATCAAATTTAAACTTTTTGTCCAATTTCAAAATCATGATCTGGCATCACTCACCAAAATAAACATTTACTATTTTTTATTTACTTTGAAACTCATGCAAACAATGAAGGAAGTCATTATTATGGTTTTATTTTTTATAAATACATATACTATGTTTATTGCAAGAGAATGTTCGATCCTTCAAGAATAGTTTTATGTAAAACATAAAATAGAAATATTCATTTGGAAATAAATGTGACTGAACAAAATTTATATTTATCCAGTGATTTCTGGGACAATGATGATTTATGTTTTATTTATGTTCATATGAATTTTCCCATGATTAACAAATATGAGGCATTTGTTAAATATCATTGAAACTAAAAAAAAATCAATGCATGTGTTTTTTATGCCCCCGAATCGGAGATTCTGGGGGTATATTGTTTTTCACCTGTCCGTCTGTCCGTCCGTCTGTCTGTCTGTCCGTTTGACCACAAAAACTTTAACCTTGGTCATAACTTTTGATTGGTCACAGCTAGGTCTTTGATACTTGACATATGGATCCCTTGTGATGAGACCTTTCAGATGACACCATGACATTTGACCTTGTGACCTTGACCTTGACACAGCGAGCCTTTTCCGAAAACTTTAACTATAGTTTCTATACTGTCAGTGCTAGGTCTTTGATACTTGACATGTGTATCCCTTGTGATGAGACCTTTCAGATGACACCATGATATTTGACCTTTTCCGTCCGTCCGTCCGTCTGTCCACAAAAACTTTAACCTTGGTCATAACTTTTGATTGGTCAGAGCTAGCTCTTTGATACTTGACATATGGATCCCTTGTGATGAGACCTTTCAGATGACACCATGACATTTGACCTTGACCTTGACACAGCGAGCATTTTAAACTTTATCCTTGGTCATAACTTTTGATTGGTCAGAGCTAGCTCTTTGATACTTGACATATGGATCCCCTGTGATGAGACCTTTCAGATGACACCGTGACATTTGACCTTGTGATCTTGACCTTGACACAGCGAGCCTTTTCCGAAAACTTTAACCTTGGCTATAGTTTCTATACTGTCAGTGCTAGGTCTTTGATACTTGACATGTGTATCCCTTGTGATGAGACCTTTCACATGACACCATGATATTTGACCTTTTCCGTCCGTCCGTCCGTCTGTCCACAAAAACTTTAACCTTGGTCATAACGTTTGATTGGTCAGAGCTAGCTCTTTGATACTTGACATATGGATCCCTTGTGATGAGACCTTTCAGATGACACCATGACATTTGACCTTGTGACCTTGACCTTGACACAGCGAGCAGGATGCATCCGGGGGCATTCGTGTTTCACAAACACATCTTGTTTTCTCAACTATTTTCTTTTAAAAATATTTCATGTTCCATATTAAAAAGTGTTTGTTATTTGAATGAACAGCACATTTATTTTTTTTTATTTCAAAATAAAATGTCATATTTTCTTGAGCAATCACTCAAAGTAATAATGACAGGTATAAATATTTGGAGTAGCTTTTCTGGAAAACATTTATTTATTTATTTAAACATTCATAATCAAAACTTCCTGCGAAGGAATTTCGAATTTATTTTTTGCAAAAAAGTTGATATTAATATATAATTCTAATACTGTAATTATTCTATAATAATATTAAATATGATATTCATTTAATAAACAAATCTGAATAATTTTTGTTTTATATTTCCAAGCTTACAGCAGAGAAGCATCTTATTAACATAGAGAACAATTTAAGAACTATTTATAATTTCAAAACTCTGAACTATTATTGACTGAAATCGTTGATATTTAATATCAATTACTGATAAAAACACTTATAAAATGCAGATTTATATAATCAATTTAACTTTTATTTTGATATATATTAGATAAAGACTTCGCATATATCGAAACATGATCGGTAAGTAATATGATATTTATAGATATTTAGTGAAATTGTAAAATTATTGAAGGATATTCTGGACGATTTTACGTCCACCTGTTACGACATTGCAATGCAATTCATAACATATTGTTTTGATAACTTTTCATTATTTATACGTATAATGTAAAAAAAAACTAAACATTTCTTATAATTTGGTATTTCCTGTCGGTGTTCTGTGGAAGTAGTCCTTCTAACCCGGCCCGGACTCAGGTATCGTGCTGTATTTTGCAAAATCAAACTACAAAAAGACAGAAACAAAAGACGCAATTTCACTGATAAACAAACCCACATACATTAGAAATTATTTATGTAAAAAAAACCCGATGTTTTCCTAGATGTATTTGAACTGAAAATCGCATCGTTTCCCTGTACGATTCCATTGAAGGGATTCATTTCCGGGTTGGTTAATAGATAGTTATCAAATTTTATCGTCAATGTTGGGGTTATTCCTTTCAACTGTTGCTTCAGAGAGTTATTTACAGACATTTTGCAAGTTTTTACATGGATTTGTCGAGTGGTATGGCCGCTACAACCCTCGGTGTTTATTTGTTTGTCAGTGCTTATAATACGACAGACGCCATTTTGCGAGCCGTGTTTTCCACAGTTGACGTCACACATTCCATCGGCAACAATCGAGATTTTTCCGGTCTTTTCCGTAAAACAAAATGGCCGACACGTCAAAAAGCGACGTAAACAGTTTTTCGCCTTATTTTACGATTTTCATAAAATATACTTGATTGTGATAGCAAAGAGGTGTATTGAATTGATCGCTTATACCTTATCAATGCGATTTTTACGTCTTCGAAATGTACATGCTAAGCATTGTGAAGATATATGAACGAAGTTGGAGCAAAATCACCCGGGAGTTGCGCTTTAAATTTGATATCTCTATGGACCTCCACCTTCGTTATGTTATCTTACTTTTTACAGATTGTTTCGATTTGGGCAGCCAAACGGAGAAGATACCACGCACATGATTAGAGTTCATTCTTCCTAGTGGTCACAATGTATTTGTAAATTAGGTCATGGTCATCAAAACTAAAAATCGACTGTTGTCTATATATCCAGCATATGAAGACGGATACCAAGCTTCAAGGAACTAGGTGCAAGAGTTTGTGAGAAATCACGCTAAACAGACGTGACCCTGACAAATAAGGTTAAGGTCACCAATTCAACTGGCGTCTGCGTAAATAAAGACTGATACCAAGTTTGATGGCTCTAGATGGAATGGTTTGTGAGATATCGCGCTAACAAGAAGCGGGACGGACGTACGTACGGAGCTGAATACTTTGTCAGACAAAATGTAAGGTGCAAACGATCGTTGCTTCTAAACGTTCATTCTCTCCCCACAGAGGCAGATCAAGTCGAGTTGATTAAGCCTCTGTTATATTACGCCCATCTTGTGGGGTAGAATGGGAGGTGCCTGATTGGAGGCAATGAAAATTAGTTGTGCAATCGGCGACGCTGTTTTAAAAATGTTGGCTACTGAAACAAGGCACATTGTGGTATGAACCACCCTTTCCTTGCGCGAAGACATGTCATTTGATAAAAACATTCAAAAGTATTGTGTTGAAAGTTTTTATCCGTCAGGGGAAACTGCCGGAACCCACGGATTTCGGCGTAATAGAACATAGGCTAAATCAACTTGGCTTGACCTGCCTCTGTGGGGAGAGAATGCTAAACCTTTAATTCTGTTACAAACTAATGTTATTTTCCGACAATAAAGTCTCTATATGCTATATATTTTCATTGAATCGTCCATGAACTTTAGTATGAACTCAAATGTACTGAATCCACGCTGTTTATTGGTGTGAAAAAAATAAATCCGCAGTAACTGTACTTGAAAACAGCACACTGTTAGTTTGTGCTAAATGGGTTGCATTAAGTTTATCAAGGCGAAAGGCTTAAATGTTCATTGGCATCATTATTTGGATTTATTGATGAAACGTTAAATTTTGAACATCAGTTAAGACTTTACGCAGACCAAGATAGTAAATGAACAAAATATATTCCAGCCCATTAAGTAAATTGGTTCATGGACCAGATAACTTGATTTAGTTGTTAAGAATGTTTTACATAAAATATACCAGTCCCTGTACCCATGGCGATGCAAATCCCTTATATTTGCGAAGAGTCTTTCATAATTGACGTGATTATATCATATAAAAAGGAAAATCCATTTCCCTGTGACCTACTGACCTACTTGCCAAAGTGGACAGCCAGATTAGGGAAAGCTCAAGGGAGGACATCAAGTTGATTATAGGTATATTTTGTGGTCCGGAAAATTACTGAGGACTAAGATGAACTTTTCAGGACTCACTGTGAGAGCGTTAAGCTGGGAATTAATCTTATAATATCAAGTTTGGCATAACGGTCCTAATTTGTTGACCTATCATTTGTTATCATTAACTTACATCTTAACAAGACCTGATGTTGCTGTTATATTGACTTAGAATTTCTTATCGTAGACATACATATTGACTTTCGCTCTGTGTAATTGTTTCATACATCAGAAGGGTCAGGCTAAATTGTGTTCTGCTAGAAACTGGTTATGATTTCATTGTGATTAAAGTTGATATACTTTGAAGAGGCCATACTGACCTCATACATACAGTAGACAGATAACGAGCAATTTAACATATGTCTATACCTATTAATAATCACTTATACATATTTTATAATTGCAATTAACAGAGGTACCTCATTTTAGGTATTAATAAGCACAAACATCAAGCACGCCTATTGTATCAAATCTGTTGCCTTTCATATGTTGCGTCATTGGAAAGTTTAACATGACATGCCATTGATTTCATTAATCAATTAGTGCCCTTCCTGTACATTTGTTTTAAATACACCTTCACAAAGCTTTAAAGGACAATTTTCTATAATCGTAACAATGTTTCTCAAGGCTATGCCCTCGAGTATTGAAGTCTAGTTGATTATGTTGTTCCTAGACAGACAAATCTGTCCTCTCCCTGTAAGTGACAGTTCTATTTGTTCAATGAATACGACAACATGTACAGCTGTCTGTTGAACTCTGCCACAAGCGAAATGCTTCTTGTGCGGACATCAGTTCTCCTTAGGATATTCACCATGGCTTACTATATATTTTTAAGCAGTAATAATGTAATCGGACTGTTGTAACAGTTAATCTATTTTGTCAACATTTTATTGCATGTGGCTGTTCATTTGTCTCGAATAATTTTAACAGTCTTAACTATCAGCAGAAAAAATGAATGAATCTAATGGATTTCAATCATATCAAAATATATACGTTTTATGAATATTAATATGAACATTAAAATGTCACAAACGTCATTCAGTGTATTCAGAGCTTGTGAAATATGTTATTTAAAAATGAATTCTAGTGTCATTTAGAATACATGATGAGTCAAACAAAGTTGCAATCAAAAGATCTATATTTAAAACCGTAAGCTAAACTAGGAGTATACACATTTCTATCATTTATACAAGAACGTGGACAATTGAGGTAATTATTTATTTTGATACTGCATGTTTACGCCCTGTGCTTAAGTGTTGTCAAATTTATACTTATACTCATGTCCTAAAATTGTTTATGTTCATTTGAATACATTGTAAAAATGTAGAAGAAACTTTCTTTTTATAAAATCATTGATTCTTAAAGTAACGTGTTGAAACAACCAAAACAAAAAATTTTTTTGGTAGCTTACAAGGTTTAATCAACGAGTTGCGAGCAATATCGAATTATCTGTCCTGAGTTAATTATTGTGATAAACTTCGAGCTTCAATAATTCACGAGAGACAGATAATCAGCGCATTCCAGGCACTGAGTTGGTTACTCTTTTTCTTACCCAAGATCATGTTTATGCGTAAAAGCGGGGGAAACTGTAACATTGAAAAACTATGATCGGCCGGCAAAGTACAAATTGTACTTTGTACACGCCATTCGTGATTTGTCTCACTACTTCAGGCTGGGCGGCTCTAAGAAGTTCGCAACTTATGCTCTAATTAATAGTTCTTTATTTTGGTGTCACATTTTATCACAAGAATTATTTTCTTTTATGATGACAAATAGTTTTTAAGGACTGCATAAAACCAGAAAGAAAGCAGTAAGACGTCGCTAGTTTTTGTTGATTTTACAAACCTAGTGTGGAATGTGATGACGGCATAGAGCTATGACATAAAGACTCTCCCACACAGCGCCGCCTTGAAAATTTAAAATTGTATTAACAGCAAAGAAGACATCAGAGGGTCTTGATTTCCTATTAAAAATGTTGTAGTAATGTGAGATTTTCACATTTTAGGTATAAGATCCAAGCGAATCATGAATGGGTACAAAATAAAGTTCCGTCAACCAATAAAAAAGCAAAAAAGCGAGTTATTTTTAGTAAAACTGTAATTCCAATGACCATAATGAAAACTTTGATACCCGGCATATCCTTGTCCGCTTGCACCTTCACGACTTCCATAATAAAATGTTAACATGTTAAAGTAATTCCAAAGGTGAAATTAACAAATTACTGGTATTATATTATATGTTTGTCTCACAGATTAAGCCATGCATGCAAACTCTATTCTCTCCCCGCAGAGGCAGATCAAGAATATTTGTCCCCAGCAGGTTGTATTACTTGATATATGGACGGCTCTACTTGAGGAAATAATAATGCAATCTGCACGTTGGATATCTGAGAGAGCATTTTCGTAAACGATTGATCAAATTCACGTCAATGAGGAGCATTATACCAAAATGATTCGCTCGAAGGCTGTCATTTCGACAATGTCAATCAAGCTCACTGATCATTATCCCCCACTGCGCGTTTAGCGCGAAGCGGGGGAATATAGTATTGGGCACCGTCCGTCTGTCCGTACGTAAGTACGTAACTCAAAAACTATTGATCGGCTTCTTTTCATTTTTTGTATATAGCTTCACCATGAGGATAAGGTCCCTATAGATCTTCATGACCTTGACCTTCATTTAAAGGTCACAACGAGACTTTGAAATTTTACCCTTGTCAGCGGGATATCTCAAGAACCATTCACTGGATTCTCTTCATAATTTAAACAAAGCATCTTATTGGGAAGGTGCCGGGCCCAGTTGATGTTGGTGACCGTCACAATATGGTCAAGGTCACAGCGAGGCTTTGAAGATTTCAGCATTGGAACCTACATTATAAGCTTGTCAGCGGGATATCTCAGGAACCATTTACTGGTTTCTCTTCATAATTTACACATAGCATCTTATTGGGAAGGTGCCGGGCCCAGTCGATTTTGGTGACCTTCACATTATCACAGGTCACAGCAAGGGCTTTGTAAATTTAAGTATTGAGATCTGCATTTTTAGCTTGCCAGCGGGATATCTCTAGAGTCATTCACTGGATTCTTTTTATAAATCTTCTTTAGGAAGACACCGGGCCAATTTGGTTTTGGTGACTTTCACATTATTTTCAAGTCACAGTGAAGCCAACATGCATTTAAAGCTTATTATAAGGCTGATATGTTAGGAACTGTTCTCTATTTTCTCTTCTTTTTTGCACAAGGCTTCTTGTTTGGAAGACCCAGGGATCAGGCGATTTGTTATGGTCTAAATGACATCTGGTAGCATGACAAGTGTGGACAAGTGTTTGTATATATGCATAATGCTTTTTGTTAACATCAATTTGCGGAGGGGGATCTTGTCACGTTTGTGACAAATACTTGTTGTAGCATTATGTTTAATGGAAATGGTGTCTTTTGCTTAACCAAACTGATTTTAAGACTATTATCTCATCTCGATATGAGCTCAGAGAGTTGAATTTGAAAATAAATAATATTTTCATCCAGGCTACTATGAATTTTATTTGAAAGGTTATGAGCATATTCTTGACAAGCATTAAACATAAAAAATCCAGATATTTCCTCAGAAGGTAAAAATAAATGTCATGTTAGATCAACGCAATCGTTGTCTGTGTGTTACGTCTTATGGCCTCATGTACCAGAGAGGCTTGAACATATTTAACCTTAGTCCATCAGGTGAACATTTTGGGTTGGTATATATTGTTAAGATTACACTCTGAAATCCGGTATCCTATTGAATAATTCATAAAATGTATTTTTAGTTGACGTTTTAGACTTTCTGACGGCAGCTAATTAAATGATCAAGCTCTGATGCAAGTTTTTAATAAGAATGAAACCCCTGACCTGTCCCCTGAATTGACATTGGACAATTTTTGTTGGACATGTATTTGAGTATTGAAAGGTGAGTTGGTCATACCGGTTTAGGATGAGATAAGAGCATGAAACACTTATACATGTATATCCAGGATGAGAAGAATCAGACAGCAGAATGACTCTTTATAAATACCTTTCGTTAGTATTCGATTCACAAGAATAATATCACATAATGATGACACTATCCAGATAAACAATTTGTTACATATTGTTTTGAAAAGCTGAAGATATCAATTGCCTTAAAGGGGCAGTAGCACGTTTTTCGATAATTTTATATTTCAAAATGTTCACTGATAATTGCAAGTTAATGCTAAATGTATTAATTTAACAGTGTCAAAAATCTCATTTCACAAGCCAATCGTCCACAGTCAGAGAACAAAGTATGAATATTCACATAAAATCCATTGGCGGCCATTTTATGTGAACACCTTTAATTCATTTTGTGAAAGAAAGAGGAATTGCATGGTTTAAACTTTACGTTATATATTTGAATTATTATTGCTCCATTTAGTTTAAATACGCTGTCTTTCAATTGGAACCATTAATTTTCATTTTCCTGACATCACCCTATATTTCCCCTTAAAATGTGCTACTGCCCCTTTAATGGTAATATATATTTACAATGTATTTTGTAATCATAAAATGTGTTAAAACATTAGTAGTTCGTAGTAAAACGGGTAAAACAATTCCAAGAAAATAATCAAGAAGTCTATCAACGAAATCCAATCATTCTTTTATAATACATAAAAATGTGCATTGTAGAGCAATTAGGTTTCTGGATTATTTAGCCGAAGGTTATAGATTTAAGTTTGCATAGTTGATCATATTGAAATAGTTTTTTGATTGATGTCAGAATTCAATATTTCTCAGTTGTTTCCAATCAAAGTGTCCAAGACCTTTAAATTTAAAAGGTAGGAAATGTCCAAAAATCTGCTACTAAACAATGGGTTCTGTAATATATAAAGATGTGCCAGTTTGAAAAATAAAAAAAAACAAATGTCTTGAATCTGTTGTACATCAAATTAATTATCCATTTACCTCGACGAAATAACACAAATCTTCTTAATCCAATTCTCGTAATTGTAGTAACATAAATCAAATGTACACATACTTAAAACATCGCACTTTTGATGATTGATGTGATTAATCTATAAAAAGAATATTGCATTTTCCAACTGACCTATTGACCATAATGGACAGACAGAGTAGGAAGAAGTCGGAGGATGACAAGTTCAATATAGGCATATGTAGTGATCCATTAAATAACTGATAAATAATATTCATGAACTTTCCAGGATTCACCGTGAATATAAGAAATACGAACACTGAGATATTAGTCTCATAGTATCCATCTTGTCATTATGTAATAGTGGAAAAGTTGGGGATAATCCATTTTGGGAGCATGATACTTGCAAATGCAATTGCAAATTAGAAAACGTCCTGTAGATCCATATAGAATGGAACAGTTACAGTAAAATTGGGCACCGAAACACAACATTGGCAACCTCAGCATCTGCACTTGATGCAATTGATGATTATGGGGGTTGACACGAAATTTGCAAAATATTTATTTCGAATGTGATAAGCAAACTGAAACTGCAATCATCAGTTTGGCTCTTTTTCAACATTTTTACTTAACGATTGACATGCTTTGACTAACACGGTTACGTGTCCTTGGCATGCTACATATTTCCACAACACAGACCCTTGTAGCTTGAACACTAAAGTTTCACAGTCTGTGATAAAAACATTGTGGTCCAGATACTGTGCCACACATTCTGTAAACGTTTGGGTTGCACAGGATAGATCAATTCGAACAATGGCCTTGTAACATCCTTTCATAACAGATAAAACATTTAGGAATTCAATTTCAAGCAGACACTGGTGTGGGCAGTCAACCAGAAATTTACTACACAGAGGTCACCTCCACGCAGGATGTCCCCGTGTCATCCAATGTTTGAAAGATCGTCACATTAGAGAAAAACGCCGTTTGTGTCAGAGTCGCTGTCTTTGGAATAATCGACGTTGGAGGAACAACATTTTTGGTAGCCCATGCTGTGCCTTTTCCACGTCGTTTCATCTTCCAGGATGATAACGCTAGATGTCACAGGGCTAGGATTGCTACAGATGTCCTCCAACAGCAAATATCACCACGTTATCACATAGCCGGCGATAAATCCAGACCTCTCCCCCATCGAAAACGTCTGGGATATGCTTGGGCAAAGGGAACAGCTTCCAACCACTGTTCAAATGCTTCGCGCTGCGTTTCTAAAGAGTGGATCGGAAAAACCTTGGTCAATATGCATTGAAACACCCTATTATGAGCAATTCTCATATGTATCCGTGCCAGTCTAGCCATCTGAGGGTTTTCTTTATTCGTATTGACTGTAATGCCATTTCATAGTAACTCTGATGTTCGACCAAAGATGTGGTTTTGCTCTTGTTAGGAAATATTCTGTTTCACTGTCAATTCTAAAAGGATGGAACTTTTTTGGCACTTTTTCTGATTTTCTATTCACCTTTTGGTTCATCCTTGGCCTTATCATTTGCACTTTATATAAATCTTGAAAATCGAGTATCCGCTCTTTTGAATATTAATATTTATTGACTTATCATTTCTTATCATCGATTTACATCTTGACAACATGGTTCTGAATTTTACGTTATCATTTCTTATAATTGGCATACATCAAGAGGGTCAGCCAAAATTGGGTTCTGCAAGAAACATCATATCATTTGATAAGATGCTGATACGTAAATGGAACAGGTAATAAACAATTTAATATATATCTATACCTATGACAAATTACAGGATAAAATATTCATAATTTCCAGATACAGAGGAACATACATGTACTTATTAAGACAAACAAATATCAACACACAGCATCATGTATCAAATCTTTACCCTCTCACATGCTGCTCCATCAGAAAGCCTAATTCTTGACAACAACATATTTTGGTTCGAATTCCTTAAATAGGAATACATGTTCCTTGTGTCTTAATGATTGAAAATCATATGCGTTAGTAGTTCGCGGGGTTCCCTAATCCTATGCCTTAGCGCATTGACGTCTAGTTAAATATTTAGCTCCAAGACAGACATATTGACCCCTTCTCTGTAAATGACAGTTCGATTTGTCCAGGAACACGACAAGCATGCACAGCTGTCAGATAAAGTCAGCCACGAACAACTTTCCTCATGTACTGACACCGGTAATCCTTAGGATATTCACCATGACTAACTAAATCTTAAGTGGTATTAATTTAATCGGGCACTGTGTGCATTCTGTTTACTTTGTCAATTTTCTACTGCATGTAATTGTCTTATTTCTAAAGTGAATTTAATCACAAGTGTTAATATTCAGCAAAATACTCCGAAACTCTCTATCGGATGTATATGATATCAAAATAAGTATGCCTAATGATTGTCGATACGTATGGGGGAAAAACAGTCAGATGTAAAACGGAGATGCATTATCACAGTATATATCATTTATTTAAAAGGTCTTTCAATTGTCATTAGTTTTTTAGACTGTAGCTGATAGGTCTTAAAATTGCACCTAAACAACAAATAGCAGAAATGACTTCTTTGATGGGCATTCTAGAAGTCATACACTTGCTTGAGAACGACATAAGTATATTTGTCGAAACGTCTCAACCTTGAATAAAGAAGTTGTATATCCATAATATTGCCATCATCTTTATCAAATAGCAGAAATGTCATTTTCTTTTTTTATTCATGTTTTTCTTAAGCTTTAACTAAACATTGTGCCCATATGTACAAATGGGATTTTTTTTAAAGTAATGAAATGAGAGAAGTCTTATAAACTAAGTGAAAAATAAAAGTATAGGTCGGGTTTAAAGAGTAATAAAGTAAACAAAACAAATCCTGTTAATATACGGTTTTTTTATATACAAAAGAATGGTTGCAGGGCAGCCGTTACGCACTCTATGATAAGCATACAGCTTCTACATGGTTTTTGGAAGCTTTTTGATATTGTTGAGGTCAAATCTTACTTTTCAGCGATATCAGAATCAATTTGTTTGCTTGTTACAAGACGGATTTTAGTAGCTTGTATGTCCATCTATGGCATCGGTGCAGTGAGTGATACATCTTATAATCGATGACGACATAATTCTAATGACGTTAGTTGAAATATTTGCAATTCTTTCCTAAGAGGCGTTTCAATCTCATTTATCCCAACAGGTGGCCACTGACGCTTCCTCATTTGCCTGTCATAGTTGCTCTATTGGGCTCATGTCAGGGGAACAGACTTGCCATTGCAAAACCTGCACATATTGAGGCCCATCTTAGTCTCTCACGTCGATGTTGGGCGATCAAGAACAATCCTCTGAAGCGAATGTAAGGTTTGATATCGTTAGAACAAAGTCTCCGTAGAACTGTGCGTTGATTAATACGAGTCGTAGAGCTGTTGCTGCCGTAGACGCCGCAGTTGAGATCCTGATGCGCAAGTGAATGCGTCGTATGTTTAGATCATCCTGTGGTGTCGTGTGACACGTGGTCTTCCAGTTCTGGTGTCGTTGAAACAGTCTGGCCACAGTTAAAGTCGTGCAAAGAGACTTTTTGTAATCTGAACCTGTGTTGCTCGCTCTAGCGTCCATGTTGTTAGTCTTGGCAGTTCGTTTGTGTGCTTTCATCAGCTATCTTTCCAACCTCATGTATAGTCCAGTAATTCTAGCAAAATATTCAGTCAACCCACCACAAATTGCAACAGAAATGATTTCAACTGATTTACACGCTATGACTATCCCTTATAACATATAGAAAATCTAGGAAAATCTAAGTGGTGGATCAAGGTCAAATGTGGCTTTCAAGGTCATAAAGGTCACGGGAACAGATTTCGTATCAGATTTATTTATATTTCCTTCTTATATGTATCATGTTGCATATCAAAAGAAAGCTATTTGTTTTTCCTTTTCACATACGTCACTTATATTAGTCTACAATATAACATATTGTTATAAAATCAAAATATTTGATTTTAAGCCTTGTTTTAATCTTTACATTCAGATTAAGGTAAGAGGTTTGTTCTCAAGGATTTATAATACAGTCACAATATTATTTCTTTATTCCCTATCCTTTCAGTGTTCCTTTAATCTTTCAAACTAAATTGGAGGCTTTTAGAGGCCATTTTCAAGCCTTTATTGCAAATATTAGGGCATTAATTCAAGCCAGTGAGGTCAAGCACCACTGACCAAATCAGAAATACAAAACAAAGGTTTATGGAAATATACACATGTATATTAACATAATGAAAAATAACTCCAAAATTGCGTTGCACCAGACAGAAGCAAATAAACTTTGATATGATTATTAGTGACTTTTTAGGCTTTTTTTAAGGCTTTCTTGTCATGTTCCAGACTATTGAAGGCTTAAACATGATTTTAAGGTTTCTTAAGGTCATGGTCCCATGTTCAGGGTTTTTAAAACCAGGCTTGCGCCTACCTTGCTTTCCAAAAGGAATGTCAGAAATAAGAAATTGAAATACAGATATCCATGGCATGAGCTGTTTACTTTTTTAAACGTGTATAAAAACAAACAGTAAAACTGTATCATAGATATTATGAAAGTACCAGGTTTCATATCAGCAGATAATTATTTTTCTTAAATGTATCCTAATCTTAGAATCATTAGGACAATAAACAAACTGATTGTTATTTAGTATATTTTTTGTCATTTAGCCTTTTACAAAGTCGATTATTTCTTTATCTGTAACAAACTGAATTTTGTTTCTTCAAAATATTCATTCACAATGGTTTTTCGGTTTTCCCCAACTTTTGTTTGAGACAATTTTTGTAAAATCCCTCAAAATATAAGAATTTACAGGAGAGAAAAACGTGTCATTTCCACGCCTCGAAATTGTTTCAAGGTCGAATAGACGTTTCTGATGCAAGCTATAGTATGTATTATCTGTAATCTCAGTACCATCCGTTTATAAAAATTGTTAATGTACAATTATTTTATATCTAATGTCCTCTACTATTCATAACTCATATGTTTTAAAAATTCAATGGCAACGCACGAAAGAGCGTTGCGGGTTTATAGTCACACGCATTGCTGAGAGTGACGTTAACTATAGCAGATTTCGAAATGTATTGAAAATATGCAAATTTTGGGCAGTTTTAGATGAACAAAGGTTATTAAAAGTATATATTTGTAATGATTTCATAAGGCCTAGTTGGGAAAACTTAGTTATTTGAACATCTGGAAAAAATACTTACTTTTGTCAAGTACTAAAATATATACGCTAAAAACCATTTTATTTCTATTTCCGTTAGTACTTTATCAGTGCTGTATTTAGTGAACTGACAATACCTAATGTGAATCAATCTAATATTCTCTGAATTATAGAAAAGTTATAAAAGTGCATGAAACTGTATCTTTTTCAACAAGAAGAGCTTTTAAAACAGATAATGTATGGACTGGATGTGAACATGCAGGAAATATAGATTTACATTGTTCTTATTTGATTAATGTTAAGAAGATTATTATCAATTCATTACAAACTGAATATTTTTGTAGATGTACTTCCAAAGACTATATCTTAGGAAGGTCTAAAATATTATATTTTTCATATTTGTGCACACGGTTGAATTAATAAAAAAATGACGAAGATGGATATTGCTGCATCTGTGTAACTAAAACATACCTTCTTCCAAATGTAAATAACCCAGTCTGTAGCTAAACGTTCATGCCATATCTTTAAGAATGACAAATACAGTTCAGTTAATAAAACTTTGTAAATAGGGTTTCTAGTATTGCATGGATAATCATCAAATTTACAATGCATTGTATTTAATTGTCAAATATATAGATCTACATACAATTTTAATATTCCTTCGTTTTACCTTTTGGCACATTTTACATTAGGAATCGATTCTGGCTAAAACTCCAAATAACACTTATAAGAAATTCATGGATTGTAACGCCAGCTATATTCAAACTACCTCACCCCTACTTCCCCATGTCTGCCAAGTCAAAAACTAGGCAAAAACTTAAAACTAGACTCTAGCCTGACCGTAACTCAAGGTAACTGCTTGAACACTAGTCAAACCGTAAAATGGAATCTGGCCTGACCGAAACTCAAGGTAACTGCTTGTCAAACTAGTCAAACAAAAAATCTTAATTTGTCACCATGCAACACTCTATTAATATGAAATGTACAGTCTTCCAATAAAAATTCTTATATTCTCAAAATATGAATTTCTTATGGTAACTGGTATTGGAAAAAGTCATCTTAAGGTTTTAGGGATTAGCCCACATAGCCATTTTTTAGGGGGCAGGGTCAAAATTCATTATCCCTGAGTGCAAAGGTTCCTTCCACCTACAAACAGCAAATGTGTAGCAGAAATGTATCCTATAGATAAAACTGGTGATAACAATTACATGAATTTGGAAATCATCTTAGCTTTTCCAACTCAATACCTGTGTCAGTGTGGATTGGACGATGTGTCTCTGAATAGACATAATATATTGATACATCATTTTGGAAAAATATGAATATCAAAACTTTAGAAAAAACTTTGGTAAGCTTCCCCATGATTTACTTATTGGTGCATGTAAATGTCTCTGGATATCTGTGAGTATACAAACAAGAATCTGTATTATATATGATTTTTTTTATACAAATAACAATTTAAAGATACTTGCACTGAATTTGGGACACCTCATGATCTAAGGATACTTATGAAAGTTATGAAGGCAAAATTAAATCCGTGTGACTAAGTTCACAAAGACAAAGTGTCTTCTTAAAAATCTAAATTTATTTATGCTGCTGTCACACATTACTCTTTCAAACATAATAATCAAGCTATAGATACTCAAAATTTGGAAAGAGAAGGGGATATGATGTGTAAAGACCTACAACGTACCTCAGCTAATCATTCCCTGAATATTTCACATTGAAAAACATGTGACATCAACCTGTAGAAGTATGTTGGTGATATATTCTTATGAAGTGACATTAAGATGGTTTTGAACAATATTTGGTCGACTTTTTTTGTTCTGACAAACGTTGCGGTGGTTAATGTCCAAAGAAGTCATACGGATCTGTGGTCAGCAGGATTCAATGAATACAATGTCAAAACAGGATTCTTAATCAAATATTTGAATTTTATAACCATATGTTGTGTAGTATACTATTATAAGTAACATATTTGAAAAGGAAAAACAAATAGCTTTCATTTGATATGCAACATGATACATATAAGAGGAAAATATAAATAAATCTGAAACGAAATCTGTTCCCGTGACCCCTATGACCTTGAAAGCCACATTTGACCTTGATCCACCACTTAGATTTTCCTAGATTTTCATAAAAGGATAGTCATAGAGTGTAAATCAGTTGAAATCATTTCTGTTGCAATTTGTGTTGGGTACTCTGATATACTCTTCTTCCGTATGTGCATTAAGAACTAATGGGATAAAAGGTGTTTTACCATTTATCACATGGGTCATGACAAGATGAAAAACGACCCGTTTCATCGGTGTGATTACTGCCGTATCTCAGACAAGGATATTGGGCATAAAAGTTTTTTTGAACCAACACTTTCCTTTGCCACTTTATTTTTATAAAATCAATCATAGCATGCAAATTTAAAAAAAATGTCAACGTTTCTTTGTTATTTGTTTAGGATAATCATATTTGTTCTGTTTCCTTAAAATATGCATCGTTTTTTCTTAAAATACCGAGTCAATTACTTTGAATTCAGAGAATGAATATTTAATATTTTGTAGAACTGTTGCCAACAGTAAATTTTCGTTTGCCAAACAGTTCTACAATTCATTGTTAAACTCGTTTGCGAATTAACAACATTCAATCTAAAGGTAATATCCTGAAAGCTATGGTTATGAGCAATTAAAATCACACGGAATAAACGAAAATCAACAAAAACTTTTATTGCACTCAATGATAACACTAATATGGCACTCTGATGCGTTGCAAAAAGAACCAATTTGAACATGTGCATCATCCGTAATTGCTCTGAATGTGTCCCTAGTGACTGATAAATTGCCTTTAGTTCAACTTTATACATCGTCACGGGAATGCTAAGATGTAGGATTAAAGTGGATCAAAGACAGAATTTTGCTTTACAAATCAAATCACGACGATTTACATGATTTTCTGCTTGTATGAACAGGCAATCGAAAAAGCAAGAATGTTTCAAGAACACTCACAAAAGAAACGAAAGGTCGTGTTGATCAAGTGGCAGCTCACAAGTGTGATTCTCGTTTTGAAAATAGGTTTAATCTCTAGACTTTAAAACCCTTTTTGATTTCATTAAAGAACAACATAAATCGAATGCCAAAAACTCTTATCTTTGTATCATCTTTGATAGCCGTTTGAGTATTCATAAGAATTGTACATGGTGATAAATCAATCATGGGTTACTATATTGTTCTCTTTGTAATGCAATTTGATTACAAATGAGAAACGATTCTGTTAGGGTTAGTGCAAGTTGAGTTGAGTTTACCTACCATATGAAATAATCCATTTTGATTAACCTCTTTTAAACCGGTTTTGATTGAAACAAAGCAACCTTGAATAAAATCTTCACAGCATGAAACACAGGATAACACCTTTTAAATTTTATTTTATGAAGAACAAACATACATAAGAAACTAAGCGTCACTTCTTTACGTAAGGAATACTTCTGAAATAATAACACTAATTACCGAATATGAAACAGAATCAATGTCATCATATGTCGTGAAACGCAATTATTGTTAGGAAATATGTTCGGTAGCTGAACACATAACCAGCTCTTAAGTGGAGCGACAAGATGCAAAGACAAATTGTAGTCATTAGACAATTGCAGACCCTCAAGCTTCATTTTCGGGACACATAAATGTATCAAGGATAACAATAATTTTCATATTCTAATTGTGTCATATTCTAATTGCGTATCCATAAGTGTTGTATTGCTAAATGACCTTGACTTACTACACTGTTTTCGATTCGATGGACGCCATACAAAATAGCCAAACAGAAACATGAACAGCAAAATGATGGGTCTCAAAGGGGCAGTAGCACGTTTTTCGGGGGAATATAAGGAATTCAGGAATATGAAAATTAATGGTTCCAATTGAAAGACAATGTATTTAAAATAAATGGAGCAGTAATAATACAAATGTATAATGTAAAATTTAGCCATGCGATTCCTTTTTCTTACACAAAATGAATTAAAGGTTTCACACAAAATGGCCGCCAATGGATTTTAGGTGAATCTTCATACTTTGTTCTCTGACTCTGGAAGATTGGCTTGTGTAATGAGGTTTTTGACACTATCAAAATAATACATTTAGCATTAGCTTACAATTATCAGTGAACAAATTAAGATGTAAAATTTTCAAAAAACGTGCTACTGCCCTTTAACGTGTAATGATAAAAACCATGTTTAACGTTCATCATATACTACCGACATCAGGTTGTCGATGCAAGATCACAGACCGTTTCAGACCTACATGTATGCAGTGCACGTGGTGTAGAACTATCTTCCCCTGTCACACTGCTTTGAGGTGTATTTTAGAAGATGGATCGATGATGGAGAACAAGTTCTTAGTTCGAATAGTCGAGTTCTTAATTGCATCACATGCGATTTTTTGGTATTGATATTAACACCACTGTCAAACATCTAAGTATCTTAATTGGAACATCGCATTCTTTTAGGTTTTTTTTGCAATGTATACATACATGTATGTTTATATGTTTCCAACATAAGTAACGTTTTCATTCAGAATATCATTAACAAGAGTCAATATGACATATCCCACGGGTCCCTAATACATTCACGTGTCTATGGAAATCGCCAAAATTAAGAATCTGAAGAAGTTTAAGATATCAAAAGGACACATCTACATTTAGTGACTCATCCACATACAAAGCGTCATTGAGGTACATGTAGGTCTCTATTCTACTCCGGAAACCGAATTTTAAGTTACGAATCCATGGAATCCACCAGAGATAAAAATCCGAAGATGATAAAAATACCAAAAGGTACATCTACATACTTTGAATAATCCACAAACCAAATTATGTGGAACTGTGGCTAAGAGTTTTTCATTTCGCCTCGAGAAACGAAATGATTACGGACGGACGGAAGTGAGTGAGTGAGTTGGTGTTTTACGTGTTTTGAACAATATTTCAGTTATTAAAAACGTGGATGTTGCCATCCAAAAGAGAGTAGACAGATCAGAGAGAAAGGGATGACAGACGGACGGACGGACAGACGGACAGGGCGATGACAACATGTATATCTTACGGCATTACACACTGTTTGGAAAAAAAGAATATTGGTTTAATCATGGCAAAACTTTGCTTTTATTAATGCTTTATCAGTACATAAAAGGTGCTCAAGAACTAGACAGACGAACTAAGACACTAAGCGTAATCTACATTAGTGTTTGTACACACTTTCCTTTGCGGTTTGATAATAACTTCCTCATATAAATGTAGTTGTCCTAATATAATTGTATATTAGTGTTTGAGTTTGGATATTACTTGTCAACAATGTATCAGCTTATCAACACCTGGATCCAGCAGAGAAAAGAACTATTGATCATAAGTATTGGGAACAGACGGAAAGAATGGCACAGTGAGAGAAATGTAGAGTACTCGCGGACCTACTGCTCTAGTTTCATCAAGGAAGCAATTAGGTATACGTTCATTGAAGGCTCGGAAGAAATGTGACCACAGCTCAGAGATCCCCATTATTACAATTAACGAGCGTTCTTAAACTCTTTCCAACTTTATGAAGTCTCTCCCTCTCTCCATCTCTCTCTCTCTCTCTCTCTCTCTCTCTCTCTCTAAGCCGGGGGTTACATTCAGGGGTCCCAAAGGGACGTCACTCTGCTGAGTATTGTAAATTTGTTCACTTGGGCTGTACCATTTCCTTGAATAGCTCTTGCTTCCTTACTGGCTGTCTGCATAGACAAGGCTATTTGATTTGCTGTGTCAACGGTCATAGTGGATTTTTCTTGCAATGGCCTACGCCTTATAGCCTCACTGTACACACCAGATACAAACCTGTCTCTCAACCACATCAGTAAATTCTGACCATAATTACAATCTTCAGAAATTCTTTTCAAGTTTGCTACAAAGGTGCTTATATTCTCATCAACTTTCTGAAGTGTCCTGTTGAAGTTACAACGGGCTGTGATGATGTTAGGAGGTGGATGAAGGTGCTGAGAAAGTTTATAAATGACATTCTTGAATGTTTGATCGCTAACCTTCTCTGGTGAAAATAAATCATGAGCTAGTTTGTATAACTGATCTCCCATGGACGAAATAAAAATGTGAATTATTCTCTTTTCATGACCAATATTATTTGTTGTCATGCTTGATTCAAACCGTTCTGCATAAACTGAGAAATCTTCCTTTTCACTTTTTCGAAAATTTTGGAATGGGAACACAGAAACTATTGTTTTGAATTTCTTCATCCGCCATTTTGAATTTGATTTTGTTCAAGGTCACTTCAGAATCTTATCGTGACAAGAATAATGGATGTCCAAATCATACACACGTAGTTTAAATGATTGAAAAGTTATGACACGTAGTTAAAGTTACTGTTTTTGATCATTAGATCGACTGCAAAGTCACTAAGACACTCGCACAGTTTACTTTTGAGAATCCCGCCATTATTGTCCCCCGCCGCAACGCGGGACGGGGGACATTGTATTCAGTGGCGTCCGTCCGTCCGTCCGCCCGTACGTCCGGATCCTTGTTAGCGCGATATCTCACGAACCGTTGCACCCAATGTTTTCAAATTTGGTCACAGTCTCACTTTGGGGATTACGCAGACACCAGTCACTTTGGGTGACTTTGACCTTATTTTCAAGGTCACAGTATCACTTTGACCACTCTTGAAACACTTGTTAAAACGATAGCTCATGAACCATTGCACCCAATGTCTTCAAATTTTGTCACAGCTTCTTTGGGGAATTACATGTACGCAGACACCAGTCACTTCGGGTGACCTTGACCTTAGTTTCACTTTGGCCACTTTTGTAACTCTTGTTAACCCGTTATCTTATGAACCGCTGCACTTAATGTCTTAAAATTTAGTCACAGCCTACATTGGAGGATTTCGAAGACACCAGTCACTTCAGGTGACCTTGACATTATTTTCAAGGTCATAACGGCACTTTGGCCACTTTTGCAACTCTTGTTAACACAATATCTCTTGAGCCGTTTTACAAAATGTCTTCAAATTTAGTCACAGCATTACATTGTGGGACTACGCAGATACCAAATACTTTGGATGACCTTGACCTTAATTTTAAAGGTCACCACAGTTCTTTGAACACTTTTGATACATCTTATATCTTATTAACCGATTCATGAAATGTTCTCAAATTTGGTTACAGCCTACATTAAGGGATTACACAAGACACCAATTACTTTGGTTGACCTAGACCTTAATTTCTAGGTCACCACTTTGGCCACTTTTGAAACTCTTGTTTACTCGCTATTTCATAAACCACTGCACCAAATGTCTTCAAATTTGGTCAGAGCCTACATTGGGGAAATACGCAGACACCAGTCACTTTGGATGGCCTTGACCTCATTTTACAAGGTCACAACCGCACTTTGACCACTTTTGAAACTCTTATTAGCGCATTATCTCTTGAACCATTGCACTTATTGTCAATGGAAATATAGCATTTGCTTATTGTGACAATGCTATCGCAATATCCAAGCGGCGGGGGACATTGCCAAGTTAGTTGCAATTAAACACTTGTTTGTTATTGAAACAGTCCGTAGACATTGCCACTCTTCAAAAATGTTAATATTGACCCGTAGATCGTATTAAAATGTCGTAGTTCATTTTGCCGTGGCATTATGAGCGAGATCCCATCCTCGACGCCATTTATTCTGTCGTGACAGAAATGTGGAGTATTCGCTGACCTACATGTACTGCTCTAGTTTCATCAAGGAAGTAATTAGGTATACGTTCATTGAAGGCTCGGAAGAAATGTGACCACAGCTCAGAGATCCCCATTATTACATTTAACGAGCGTTCTTAAACTCTTTCCAACTTTATGAACTCTCTCTCTCTCTCTCTATATATATATATATATATTCAAAACTGACCTGAAGAAGCCAACATGGCTGAAAGCGCTAGTTAGCTAAAATGAATGTTTTATGTTCCCAATTCCGTAATACTATTTTATTTCATGAATACAATGTTATTAAATTACCCTAGCAGAAAAGGTCATGCAGATACGGCACTAAATCAAACATCTTACCTCTTTTTAAAATTAAAAAGTACAGTGGATATATACGGTTATAGCTAAAAGAATCATAGTGCTATTTGTATATCCAACCACTGAATTTACAATCGGCCAGCAATATCAATTATATCAAGAATACAGGGGTTCGAGATAATTTGATCCACATACCCAGACAAACGAGAGTTCATTTCAGGAAAACAACACATGCCACATATAGTCAAGAAACAGGTATCTGTTATATGATATATATAAATGTATTGTTTGAGATATGCGGAAACCGATGAAACAGAGTGATCGAAAGATTTGGCTTTTCATTTGGATTCGATATTGGTAAGTAAATAAAATACCTTTAGTTGTTTGCATGCTTAAGGACATAACGTCAATATTGAGAATGTTTTCAGTCATTTATCATCAATATGTACTTTACAAAGAACAAATCATGATGTTAGCACGTGTATTTGTTGTGGTCTGAAAAAAAGCCAGTGAATACGTGTACTACATATCCTCAAAGAACAGTGCTTCATCATGTTATAACCTCCTCCGGATGCTTAACCTCATACCAGACATTCACAAATACGCTTGTCGGTAAGTTGAGCTTTACATGAATGGCATTGTGTAAACAACCTTCATAACAATTAAGAACTATATCATCTGAGCAAAAAGGTCACAATGCATAATGAGGTTTTATTTATTCAGAATCCATTTTGGAGACTATTTTCAGAGAATCCAAAGAGGCCATTGTGTGTCCCATGTATATACTCTAAATGAAGCCCGTGAAAGGGAGATGTGAAAAGTCTACCACTCCCACGGCCCTTCTCAAATTCAGGGTCTTCTTTCAATACACAGATGCGAATGTTCAATAATAGGCTGAGTGTTAATTAAATGCAGTGCTGGTAACTATGTTTCGTAGAATTAAAATCAATAAGAATAAGATTAAAACTTTCTAAATGCGTATATGCAAATCGGTGAAATCAGGGTATTCCTGTATATACAAATGTTTTGTCTTGATAGATATTAGGATCATCGCAGGAAACAAAGGCATATGTTTTCATTTGCCTCGATCACG
Source organism: Steromphala cineraria (assembly GCA_916613615.1). Classification (NCBI taxonomy): domain Eukaryota; kingdom Metazoa; phylum Mollusca; class Gastropoda; order Trochida; family Trochidae; genus Steromphala; species Steromphala cineraria. The sequence goes on along the minus strand of OU744722.1, from coordinate 75,353,923 downwards.
ACTGCCACGTCTATGATTGTATAATGTCTCCTACAATTTATATTTACTCTGGTTTCCATTTTTATAGGCCAGCTGTTACAAACGGAGCTCGAGGTAAGTCATGAACTCATGATACAACCTGAACTTGTAGTCATTAGATATATTCATCAACTGAACTCTGGGCGTAAGGTGCAAACGATGACGTTCCTTGTTACTGATCAGTCACGTGACATTTAGAGCGAGGGACGTCTTTTCATCGTTCTCTATTTAAATTACATTTCAATTATTACCATAATTCCGACAATCCTGTATAAATATTGGTATATATAATGCTATGGTTTAACCTTTTACTAACACACAATGTTAATTCTTAAAACAAACATATGTTTGTCTTTTAAACTTGATCACTGCATAAACGCTGTTTGGAGCCTCCCCCTATGACCATGACATCTAAATAAACGAACAAAACGTAAATATAATCAAACCTGTTAAACCTGAATAAATTTCAAATTGTAAAAGACTTGCACACTGCATTGGTGAAGTTTCGGTGAGGTGAATACATATTTAGAAACAAATCCTAGTGTACGGATTGTTCAGTCTGGGTATAGAATCGTTAGCGATTGCACCAAATCTGGTGTTCAGTTGTGATTCACATCTTACGAAGACAGTACTTTTAACTTGAGTGGGTCAACATGTTATATTTGCGTTTGAAATAGTTCAGTTACAGAATGTGATATCATCATTTGTCAGTTCAGAGTGACAAAACACATTCTAGCTATATATAGATTGTTGAACCGCTGAAATGTATATGTCTTATCTACAAACGCGATCGCCCTGTCAATTGATTGTACGTTACCATGTTAAAAAGAAAGCAAGGTATTGTATATAGACCTTAGAATTAAAAATTGTGATAAAATTGTCGGATTCGTTCTTTGGTCCATGTCGTTGAGATAGGCAGATTTTATAATTCTGTCATTCTGAAAGTTGTTGTTATGAACAAGATATCCCAAGACATTGAAGATTTTAAGTTGATCCTTGCTTTCGTTGTCTGTTTCTACACTACAACATGATTGTTTTCAATCCAATTGTTACCAAATCATAACGTTAAAGAGTGTTCGCCTGGAAGCCGTTATTGTGGTGTAGCTTATTGATTGAAATTCAATTTTTAAGTATTTATTAGAAAAAAGATTACAGGCTGTAAGATGTTAGACACTGGTGAAGTCTTGAACAAAGATGATGTCGTTATGTGCCTTCAATCGAGTATACAATATTGTTGCACGTAGAACTAACGTGTGTTTGATCTTTAGAATATCTTCTTTTACAAAAATAAAATAACAAACCAAATCTGGGAAACACGAATGAAAACGAATATTAAGCATTCAAATTTCAGTTTAGAAAGAATTGAATTTCAATTTATTGAATACTATTTATTGTTGAATAAAAACAATTTAAACAGAAGAATTGTAAGTAACTTAAATCTGGTTGAAAAGATATCTGCAGGAAAAGGGATATAGACGGGACCATATAGACAACCCTCACTTCTTGTTGATCTTATAAGGATAAGTTCTGATATAAATAGCCTCGTATGCATGTTTGAGGAGCCGCAATGAATGCTGAGCCGTCGAGGGTCGTTAATATCGTAAAGGCTCATTTCGGCTTCCCGAAGCCGTGAACCACAAACACTTTCTGTTAAAACACAACTTTTTAAGTTACACCGCTTGTATGAGTTTAGGATGATAGAAAATCATTGGGCAGTCAACTAAATAGAATATTTCTTTGTTCAAAACCAATTTGTTCGGATTTATTGAGAATAGAAAGCAAACTAAGGCAAATTCAGTATCCCTTAAAACAACATTATTATCTCCCAACAGAGGCAGACCAAACCTCTGTACTAATTAGCTGAGTTTGTATGCTAGAATGGGAGATACCTGATTGGAGCCAATCAAAGTTATCAGCGACGCTGTCTTAAAATCATAATTTTTGCTCATTTCAAAGGCATTGTGATAAAAACCAGCCTTTCCATGCGAGAAGTGTTGTCATTTGCAAAGAGAATTCAAATCAATATTTTGACGGGGGGAAACTACCCGAAACCACAGATTTGGTCCTACTAATAATAACATCAGTCTCTCGACACCATGCGGTTTATTCGCAACCATAACAAGAAAGATACAAAACTGGGAATGGAGGAATACTCCTTCCGCAATACAAATTAAACGAACACGGATTACGTGTGATAGCGTGACTGCCTGTCCTTCCACGTTCTTTTGTTTTTGTTTTTTTAAAATAAAAGAGTCTGTTACACAACATTTAAATGGAAATAACTGGCAAAGAACTGAAGCTGAACGAAGAGAGTCATTTAGTCAAGTCCCATTCGCCACGGCTTTGCCAAGCAGGCGGACCACGAGATCGCTGAAGGAATGGGATCCATCATGGACTGCTCACAGCTGGGTCTATTCGGTATGTCATTGGTATCAATGGAATGATTGTTTTGCTGAGAGTGAGGAGAACTTGTGATATTGTCCCGCTCAGTAAGTCCTCTAACTTGATCACGTGGGGTAGGTCCAAGAAGGGTCGGCTTCACCCGATAACAATCAGAGGGTTGCACTTCATAGACTTTGGAGCGAAACTGGGATTGAGTGAACTTCCGTATTTGTATGCAGTTGTTGAGTATGGCAGAGACCATGTATTTGCTGCTTGCACATGTTTTATCTCGATCTGCTTTAAGGTAAACCAAGTCACCAACAGAGACATCACAAGGGTCATAGTAGATACTTCCGTTGGCTTTAGACTTGCTACTCGGAAAATGGTTTCTTTGTCGTGAGACCACCTGTTGGAGAATGAGTTGTCGGTCGCAGACAGGCAGATTCTCACCTGTAATCTGATCCCTCTGAGTAAGGATTTCTCTTGCAGATAGGCCTCCCTTACGAATCCTTGAATTCAAATTGGCAGTTGCAAGATTCAATGTCACGACTGGGAGGATTTAGGTGTAGACACTCAAGTCCTAGTTCTTCAATAGCTACTGGGTTTTTGTTACAGTTTTTTTGGAGAACCAAGTTCGAGATGTACACCATGTTTGTCCAAGATGGTGTCTTTAGTTAGGGACACAAACCCAGGTGCGGGGTCTAGCCTGATGATAGACCCATCAGATCCTAGATGTTTGATGTCTTCTAAAAGCGTAAGGATGGCATTTCGGAGGTCGTCATGTTTCTCACTCGGAATGATGCATGACTTAGTGAAGGATGAAAAAGTTTCTCTGAGGACAACGATGAGCTGGCCATAACGTTTCATAACGTCTGCAGCAAACGTAGAACACATGGCATCGGGCACCGTCTTTGTTGATTGGGGATACAATTGTGATGGGATACGCTTGAGTGGCATTCAATGGTGACAAGCTTCAGTTGTAAGGGATGCTGCTTTCTCTACATCTAGGGCATAGACGACCAGACCAGACCAGTCCTGCGACGCTGCAAGTTCAAGCCGCCAGGACAGTGTCGACCTCCAGCCAGAACCGACCCTAGGAGTGATGGCTGCTGGACATGGGGCGCCACCAAGGACCCGTGACCGCGGACCTCCTGCTACGCCAAGGACCTCAGGCGGACATGGCACATCGATTGGAGCTCCTGGGATTGGTGGACGGCCCCTCAACAGAGGAGGGGGTGATTCGAGCCGTGGGAGTCCACCCGAAGAAGGCAGCCCCGATGACAGGGGACGTCTTCATGAAGATGGCCGACCTATGGCACATCCACGTACGGGGGACCGACGAGTACGGGCGGAACGTCCATCTGAGGACAGTGGGACTTCTCCGGCCCGTTGTCCACAGGGAGCAGGGTATCCACGTCCACTGCTTCATCGGGATACGACGCCAGGTCCAAGAGTGGGAGGAGGCCTTCCCGAAGGTGGTGTTCGCGTTCACCAGCCTGTTGAGCCGGTTCAACCAGCAACAGCGGGAGATGCTTCAAGGCCTGAACACTGAACAGATCGTGTCAGAGACGGTTGCCCCTCACCTGCCTCCCCAGGGATGCCCCGTGCTCAACAGCCCACAACTCATCGGGCATGTATTCCAGGCAGTAGCTGCAATCCGGGGGGATTCCCTCCAAAAGGTGGCCGAGTACACCACCAACAGTGCCATCCGGGTGTACTCACTCTAAATACTGGCATGGACGGGATACGCCCCACTGCGATGTGTCCTGCAAAAGGGGGGTTATGGCAGCCGCTGGGACCCCCCAACGAAGTTCCAAGCCACCCCCCCCCCCATCCATTTCCATTCATTACATAATGTTATACTCAATTTAATGTGTTCATTGATTGTGTGACCTTGAGTGTCAAAGGTCAAGGTCACGAGATGTGCTCAATTTGATGAGACCTGTAAAAGGCGGAACAGGGTAGGGCGAAACCCCAAGTTTCGGGGCTGCTCTGCAAACGCTAATCTAGTTTACAAAGGAGTTACAAGCTTCAGAGGATTTCTTTTTAAATTTCCAATACCAAAATACAACGCATTTTACTTAATGCCATTTCAGCTGTCTTATAGACAGAAAACTAGAATTTATTATACTGTGCATTAATACCTTTTAGATTTTCCTGACGTTTCTTATTCAGCATCGGCGTTTACCTGTGACGTACATTTATATAAGCTTCCTGGTATATCAACTCAACCAACTGACGCGCTATTGCAGTATCAATATCAACTCCCAAGCCATATAAACCTCCCTGTTTACCCAACAAGAAGGATCAGAAACACTTGATTAATACTTCTGCAAACAGTTCAAAGTAGGTTAGTGGGAGAGGTCATTATAAATTATGAGGAGTAAACATCTCAATAACATTATTAAGGGGTTCTTATTATGTTGCGTTCCATTAAGATCTTAAATTCTATATCTATAATCCCGCCTGTGAAAGACAGATATGGAACTAACACATATACATACACTATTGTTTCCGTTTTTATCGCTACTGCTGTCATCACATTGTATTTTGAAATTGTGTTTTTCACCCATGCACCTGGTAACAATTGGAGAAAGGTTGCTTTCGAATAAATAAATGATTGTGGCTTTTTAAGTATACATCATAACTAAACAACTCTGAACCTACATGATATTGACGGAAATCATATTAATATTTCTAATGTAACGATTAGATTTATAAAACTACAACTATTAGGTTGTTTTATAACGCTTTGTCACTTTCCTATGACATAATATATATAAATTAATCCTGCATTATTGTATCCTAGTCTTCGCTTTGTTTTAATTTATGATATAATCTTCATTATTTCAATATTCATTACATTTATGCAGCATCTAATAACAGCAACAGACGTCGAAATTCGTGCAGTTAAGACTTTATTTATTTTATCATGTCTCCCAATGGGAATAATGTTTTAGGCAGAAATTGCAAAGTCTATTATAAATGATCATTTATTTGGAATTGCTTGCATACCGAAACAATAATTGGTCAGTCTCTGTTTGACATAAGTTTTATATATCCTTCTGATCTAGTATAGTGTTTTGGTAACATCAAATATACATAAATAAGATAAATAATATATTTGTGTACTGCGACGCTGAAATGTATCATTCTGCATCGTGAACATCCAAGAAATGCAATGGAATACATATTATTATGGTATGTTTTTTTATTTCAAGAATTACCATGACCATAACGTTATATAATAGTCCGAACTTAAACCTTTCAACATCGAGATGTGTGCTTGGGAACTCTCACTATTTTAAAGACTAGCAGCACATGTAATGATATATAATGACTATATTAACAGCTTAAAGACCTATGCATTTAAACTTTCAACAATATGCAAAATCATTTGAATTGATATTCTTTGAAAACAGGCATCCATTGCATTTTGGAAGTTTATTGGTTAAGACATATTAATTTATTCATAAGTAAATTTGAAATATGAAGTATTCATCCTTGTAAATGAATCTTAAACTCTGAGCATTTCCGACAAACATGTCCAGTGATTTCTTACTCTCATAAACCTGCAATTGCAGCTCCCCGTTCGCCCACCCTAACTAATTACGTGGGTGTTCCTGAATGACCGGGATCCATAAACCTTGTAAGTGCTGTAAGATGAAAAACCATTCAATTGGGATTGAGACTTTCTAAGTGGAGGATTATTGGGAAGACATACAATATTGTCCACCTGATTGAAGATTGTCTAACATACGTATGTATGCAATAAATCTTTAGTTTATGATGAAAAATGTAAAGCATAGGAAATATATACTCAGAACAATAAGTTAAGTGACACTTATTTCAAATGAGTATATCTTTTCTACAAGTTGCTGAAAGTGATATCGAAGATGTTTTATGGCATAAACAATTTCCCATACATTGATGCAGACAATCACAAATGCTCGTGAAACTCCGAATTACTCGTGCGAGGAGCGAAAGCATTAGCTGGTGTATTTGGAGAAATCAACTTTTTAGGTTGCAACAATATTGTCTGTTATCTCGAACACATGATCACCGTATGAGTTTGAGATTCAATTATGGCAAAGCATAGATTAATAATAGAGGGGAGATGGCGAATAATTGGTATGCGGTATAGCAGAATGTCCTGCAGAGAAAATGAACAGTTGGGGTATCACCAAAGTGTCATCACACGTTTGGTTCAAAAACACGTCCAAACCAATGACGTGAAAGACCCTGTGAGATGTAAACGCGCGACAGTAACATATGTACGTAAAAACAGAGCACTGATTTGGAACGTTGTAAACATCCCCTTCATTGCTCCAGTACTGAGGGATAACTGGATTACCTACAGGGGTTTTTCCATATTACCGTAAGGAATCGCGGCGGGTAATAGGTCACGTAGACCTCTTGAATGTGTAAAAATAACACAAGGGCTCATTGATAAACGTATTAGGTGGTTTTAGAACGAGGGGTGGTGGTTGGAATTTGGCATCATGGCGCCGGATCCATTGGTCTGATGACTGTAGGATGCTATTAAATATTGTAGATGGCCGAAGTCGTGTTTGGCGACAAGCTAACACCCGTTTCGCACCATGACATGTCCAACCATCTTATCAGAGTGGTGCTGTCTCTGTGATGGTATTGGGTTGTGTCTCCTACGCTGTAAACCCGACCTTGTGACAGTTCAAAGTAAACTCAATGATCAGATATATCGAGATAACATACTTCTCCTGGTGGTAATTTCACATTTCAACAACCAACCTCGTCGTACATGGATGACAATGCTAGAACCTACAGATTCTACTGCGGGAAGCCATAACAAGGCTACCATGGCCTGCTTGCAGTCCCGACTTGAACCCAATAGAACATCTATGGGATATTATTGGTCGCCGTGTACGTAGAAGAAACCCTCCTGTTCAAACTGTTGCAGAATTGGATGAAGAACTGCATCAGGAGTGGAAGCAGATTCCTCAACAAGTCATGCAAAGACTGATACGTACCATGTCGAGAAGGGTCAATCAAGTCATCAATACACAAGGGCCATGCACTCGCTATTGACTTAAAACTGCTTTACACTATTCTTAAGGCCGCAATGTTACCGATATCACCTCTATTGCAATAGTTGTTTTAATTGCACAAATTCAGTTTGGAATGTACAGAGTCAGTAAAATGTAAAGACATCCACATATTGTTGTCAATTTGTTTAAGTCGACACACCCTTTTTACCACTTGATACCAATTTATCCATCTCTATAATCAGGAATACATGTGAGTTACGTGCATATATGAAATTTAAGCATGAATCCGGGGGCGCCAAAATTTTAGTTCTGATAATATATAAACAGATTGCCATTAAACTTGTAATATTTGAAGTTACTTATACATTCATGTAGTAAACAAATGACATATTTAATAGCTCGTATCAAAATATAACATTAAATGATGTTTCAACATAGTATATATAAGTTATCATTCAGTCCAAATATGTTGATAAAAAAGGGGAATACTTTTACTGATAAATAGTGTTTATTCCTAATGCAAGAAATTTACGATCCCAAAACACACGAGCATGATAACTTCTTTTTCATACAATGTCATTTTAAAATTTTATTCGAAAAAATGCCTGATAATACTATTTGGATTGTTGACTTTGTTTTAAGATTCGCGCATTGATAAATGCAAATGAATAGAGCAATGACTGTGACCATGAAATGACAATACATAATTCCTCATTATAAATGCCGTTTATTGTCGTTTTAGCTTGTTTGTCACTACTCAAATGTTTTGAAATTTTAATAATTAATCAAATACGGGGACTTTTTAAATGAAAAACATTTTAAATGGTCTTTGGCGGAATCGACCTAATGTTCTTCAATCCAACGTCATCAAGAGGACGAGTCAATCTCATCAAGGGACAAGAGTTGCTTCGGCTACGTTACAATGGCAGCAACAAACAACAAACATTAACGGCCGGAGAGCTAAACTAGATGATAATCTTTGGATGTCCAAATCCAATATAAACAAGCCTAAAGTAAAGAACACCGAAGATGGGTAATGAAGTGTTGTAACATGAGACTGCCTTTGATACCTGTGAGTAATCTTGTTCGGTAGGTTTCATTCAACTCGTGATTACAGTGTTTTGGCACTGCTAAGCCATACAGTTCTGTTTCTTAGATTTCTTAGATTAATGTCTATACAATGTATCATTCACATTTTAATGTCTCTCTCCGTTACTAAAGATGTTAACGGTTGTGACGTCATCGGAATTTTCGAAAGAAGTTCGGACCTTGACCTTTGAGATTTGCATTGGTATCCGTATAAGCCCCTTAGCCACGCCCAACCGATACCGAATATATCCGTTGGCTTTATTATGCCGAGAACACTTTCCATTGTATGATAAATCAGGATATCTGTTTCCGATTAGATGCTATGTGCTTTTCTCAGCCAATGAAAAGTCGTTATTCAAGGCGAGTGAAGTCAATCCAGTCAACCTCTGCATTCTGCCATCCAAGAACCGCCGTTATAACTGTACGCGAGTCATTTCATTGTCTTCTGTTTATTATAGCCCATTACACTAGTACTTTAGTATTCACAAGCGAACGGGGGCGATGGTTTTGGGGTCTATTTAAGTGTTTTCCAACGTCATCATTGTTTGGCGCTATGCTTATGCTGTTTCGGCTGTAGGTTTTTATTGATAAAGATAGCGCCAAACAATGATGACGTTAAAGAGATATATACTATACTCAGTCTGAAATGAACATATACACGATTAACGATGTGTCGCACATTTCTTAGCTCTCGATTACATTGTTTGACCTGTGAATAAGGCACAGAACAGGATTAGTTGCAGTCTCTTTAGTCGAGTTATGTCAGTTAATTTATCATTACTGTATACTTTTACGTGAATACGGAAGTTCATTGATATTCAACATCTGTTCCCATTCCAGCACCACAGTCACGCTGGCACCCACCAACCTATTAGGCCACCTATTTCAAGACATGAATTCAAGATTATTGTGTTTACTGGGACAGCAACTGTCATTTGATACAATGCAGATAATAACCATTAGTGAATGAATAAAGGAAGTGATGATGTTACTCCAGCAGTCCATTAGGATGAAGGTTTTCAAAGTCGCTATGTGTAGGAGATCCACGGTCATATTGTCACGTATACGGACATTCATTTAATTTGGAAACGTAATTGAGTTTTCAAAATAAACGTAGTAGTTGATATGATTGTATGTTTTTGTTCTAAATTTTGCATGACTTCCTTGTACATCAAAAACTAATTTGTAATATCGGCTATTTCTTTACCACGATACTCCTACCATACCCTGAAAAGCCTGAGTTTGGTATCGCTCCTTACATCACCAGCTTATAATCTGACCCGTTTCCTGAAGAAGCAGGGACAATAGATGAAAGAATGCAGGGGATCAGGATAAAATTGCTTCCTATCTCCTAATGACGACATCTAATTACACCGGCCTGAAAATAACACCTGTCCATTATAGTCATGAATAACCTGTTAGCAATACGAGGCATGTTGCGTGATAGGATATGGTAGGTACTTCGCGGATACAAATACACAAATGTAGAAGAATGGATCTATTCACTTTTGGAATTGTTATATTGAAGATTAGAATAACTCCAAGTAATAAGATTTCCGTAGACGGTTAGTTATAGTGGTGTCTAGGTATAGTTAGTCTAGTTATGTGGTGCAGATTTAAATTATATGACTTTATTATCTGATCAGTAATGAAATACTGGGTTTTATCAGAGAAAAAAATGTCTAACAGAGTGCAGTGACGATATCTTATTGTTTCACTGTGACCGGTGACGATGTATTATATCGTCACTAGTGAGGTGCTCGAACTACTTTTACTTACTACTTCAGCTATTTAAACAAATTTGGGGCAAGTTTTAATTAAGTTTAATTACATGTCTCAGTAAAAAACATATAATAATTAGAATACTTAATGTAGTTTTCTAAATACCAGGTTTATTCCATCTCATTGATAAATGACATGGGTAACGTTGACATGTCCCTCGTGTGCTGCGCCACTCTTGAAATATATACTTTACCCATGACACTCGATGAAATAAACCTGTTTTAGTAACTACATTAGCAATAGGTATCCTCCATTTATCAATGGAATAATTAGAAATATCGGTATTGGGAAAAGCATGTAAATAAAAAACGAAGAATATATGAATATTACGGGAATGTCATTTCAAAATATGTTTTTCCCTGCACGGCTTTTGTATGATTTAAAGTGTTGTTGAAATAACGAGTTGTTTTGTTACTGATCATTATTTGGAATCATGTTCTACTGACCTATTTGCCATTTGAAGCAGCAACATTCATCTTAAACCACGTTAAACAATATTTTATGTCTCTTCTATGTAAATTAAATAATATGACAAAATTATGTCACAACTGAAGATCAGGATGTATATTTTGCTTGTTTGTTTTTAATTGCGTGCATGAAGAGAAGAAAGTGTTATAACGGGGACAGTTTGATCATAATGAATATTTAAGAACAGGACCCAAAGTGTTGGAACATTTAAGAACTTAATAAATTGTGACACATCGTTTTGGAGTAAGGCAGAGCGTGACAGAAATTCGTAGTGCATCTTATTAAAGCGTCCTAACACCCAACAAAATATGGTGAATGTTTGCAACAGAATGTCTACAACGTGACGCAACGCAGCAGTTCGTAAAACACTCGTAATAGAGCTCAATAGATAGTGATAGATTCAGGACAGATCTGATAGCCGCATCTATCACAATGTGTTACGATTATCTAGATAGGCTAAATAAAGATTCTGTAATGTCTAATACGCTCTTATGCACTGTGTCCCGATGCTCAAACATTACTACGCAGCACTACGATATGAAGCGATCGCTTGAGAAATCGGCATAATCGTGGCAAAATTGTAACATGTTTGATATTTTGCCACACTGATAGCGATACCTTACGATCGTAGAGATCCGTTTCGAACGCCACGATTTCAATCTGCGCGCCCTCACGCTTCACGATATGAGTTACGCTTTCTGAAAATAATATGAATCGTGGCCATCGTGGCCTTACCGTGGTCTAGTGTAAACGAAGCATTAGGGAACCTTGTCAGAGGTATGCAATTCAGATTTTAAGATATTGACAACGATTATTCAAAACAATATCGTCTTTAAGATCTTCATCCTTCAGGTTTGAAAATGTGTGCTTTAGACCATATGCCATTCGTGTTTTGGCACCGGTATGTTCATTAGATTGTTTTGGCAACAAATAAGCAACTGCTTCATCCTTCTCCTGACAATGTGTTCTCTATCTGTGGTATATGTGTAATTTAACTATAATTATCTCTGTATTGTATACACTTTGGAAGGGTGGGCCATGAAGTGTGAAGCTTGTTGAATCAAACCTAATAAATTTGATACCTTGACTCAATTGTAGATATGACAAAACCGTAAAGTAAGTTAGGTGGAAACTGACGCTCAGGTTTCAACCACCCCGTTTCAATTCTGTTAAACTCGTAGTACGAGACCCTGATTTGATAAACACGTATACAAAATTGTATGGACTAAAGTTAACGTATTCATGAAATTGTGTTCGGAAAAAAAATGATGGATTTGCAAAGATAATTTGGACGACAGTGTTAGTTTTATGTTGCTAATAGGTATTTAGACAAGCTGGTAGGACAGGGCAGGATATACATTATCAGTCATTAGCAGAAGCTCTCTACTTCTCATATATTTGGGCTGTATCAAATGAAACCCGTAATGGTTTGAAATGTCGTCTCCCTTTACTGAGAGTGGAATGTAGGTAGAATATGTCGACATTCACATTATTAAATTGATCCGTAAATGTAAAGATACATATTGTTTTTAATAAAAATCAATATCTTGAATCTTTTGGTTTATTTACCCTAAAATACCGATTCTTTTCCATTGTTTTTGTTATTCTTCAAAGTGTGGCAATACATTGGTGATTAGCGAGAATGAAAGGGGAAAATATCTGATATCTTGCCTCGACGTAATTCACCATGAAAACCTTCATATTAAATTCAAACATACGAAGCTTGGATATGTAGAGTTTGTCGTCAAAAGATTTTAATGCCATGATATGAAATTAATATCATGAAACTACTTAAATACTCATATATAATATACTCATATTCAATATTTCAAAAAGTATTTTACTGGTATTCATTGTAATTCTTTGCAATTTTTTACGACCAACCTAGAGAAAATCGAACCAAAATTCATTAAATAGAGACAATTTACCATAAAAACCGAAACAACAGTCGACATCTCACAGTGTGGTCATCTCACAACTTGCGTTTCCTTAACACACGCTTGTAAGCCTGGACAAGATTTTCGTTTTTCTTCCGCGAATGAGCTACTCGTCGTTCAAGTTGATATCCATCAGAAGCAATTGCGGTAACGGCGTACGGTGTAAATCCTACACACATAATGACGCCGTCACCGAGAGCGGGTTCGATAAAAGCTAAGGCACTTTTGTAGAGGGTACTGTACTTTGGACGTCGAATTAAAGTGACACTCCGCGCGTTAGTGTTCGTATGTTCGAACATCTAAAATCACCATCAGTATAGAGAAAAATCTTTCCTCTATACGCTGATACTATCAATACTGTTTTTGGAACATGGGAAGTATCTCTATTTAGTGCGAAAAGGCAATGTTTTTGTCAAGGAGCGCGCGCTACGCAAAATCCTATATTTAGCAGCTGGGTTTTCCAAAAGTTGCGTTTACGTGTACAACACACGAGTCGGGTTGACGCATAATACACTGCATTGCCGCCATCAAATTTTTCATTAGCAATAAAAACGTGAACTTTTATTTTCCCATGAAATTTCATATAATGACATCGATTTAAACGCATATACTGACATAATATCATTAAAATTACTGCACTATAGTCATAGTATAGAAAATCGTTGGTTTTAATTCATTAGAATTGTATTCCTAAGAATCTTACAACTGAACTCTTATCTGCTTACATCTTTAGACGGGGCAGGAAATTTTCTTGTCTATGGGAAGTATTTATATTAGAAGCTTCCCATTATTGAAATTGCAAAAGAATAATCACCGCAAACCACATAAATTAGTATTTGAATTATTTTTATCCATATTAAATATGATATTTGCAAAACTAATAGGCCTATATGTGACAGATCGTAAAACGCTGATAATGGGTTTTTTAGGACAACGAATCGTACAACAGGATATAAATATAAAATCATTAGATCTTACACTTTTGTCAGTTACAAAATATCACAAATTAAAGTAAAAACCAAACGGACTATTTATTGAAACAATTTTAGGGCCTCATATATATACATGTAAGCTTTTGCCCTAGCGGGTATGATCCTAATAATTCAAAAACAAATTGGGGAATTTCAAATAACAATCAATCTTGACTGTCACTACATTTAAAAATCTAGTTATTAAATTCAAGTTGACATATTTGTTATGATACAAACTTTTATATCGTAAATAATTTTTTCAAAATAAAAAAGATCACACACATCGTTAGCAAATCATGACTGCCTTATGATCTGCACATGGATAATTTACGAATAACAACCCTCGAGAAAGCCAACCTTTCTAATTGATCAATAAACAGCAGAAACTTTTAGCTTCATAAACAAAGAATATTCCGTAAGAAAAGAAACATCATCGGCTACTTGATAAATTCAGAACATTAATTCAGAAGATGCTTCTTGTTATTGTTTAATGATATAATGACTATCTACAATGATAATTAACTTGTTATACTAAACCACTAACTAGACAATTTACTTGTTTTTTTTAGTTAAGTTTTCTAAACCTTTTCGCTATTCAAACCTCTAACCTGTAGATAAAAGGTAAGGATGCGCGGTATTATCGATATATCGGTATATTGCAATAAAGGAACAACGTGATACGAATCGGTAGACACTTCTGAAAATATTTAATATATTGAACGTTTTAAAACGAGCTATGTCTATCTAAGATTGCAAGAAAACTACTAATAAAACATTATCGACGCAAAGTTCTTTACAAAGTGTGAAAATAGCTCAAATACATGTATATAAACAGTGATTGGAAAAATATCCCTTTCAAAAACGGCTCATAGTTGAGCAATGATGAATGTTCGTAACGCTCATCTTTAGACAAGATAGCATGCACATTCTTAAATTAAATAAAGAAGTACCAACATATTGCAATACGTATTGCACTTCGCTTTCCTGTATCGAAATATATTGCAATACAGAAATGAGGAACGATATCGATCCTTAGTAAAGGGATAAACGACAAGGGAAAGCTTTTTGAAGACAAAAACTAGCAAACCCTGCATTTGAACTAGATTAGTGTTTGCGGGACACCGCAAAAACAGAGCAGCCCCGAAACTTGGGATTTCACCTTACCCTGTTCCGCCTTCTACAAGCCTCAGCATGTTGGGCATTTTCTTGTGACCTTGACGTTTGACACTCAAGGTCACGCAATCAAAGAATACATTTCATTGAAAATAACATTAATGTATCGAATAAAAAGTGTTTAAAGTTAAAATAATCCATTTTCTCAATATTTGTTGACCTTGCTGTGACCTTGAACTTTGACAGTTCGTACCCAAAACCTTTCCAAAATTTTGTACTTCTCAAGAGATAATATATACAATATTTAAACTTCTTAGCATAAAAACTTTTCAAGTTAACACTTTTACAAGGAATTTTTTGTGATTTTATAGCTCATGAACATGACCTTTGACCTTGAAAGTGAACATGTCATTTTAAGTCCCCAGAGGTGTAAACAATTATACATGTTTATGAGTTCTGAAAAGCTTAACGGGATTAAGTTATATCAAAATTAGTTGCACATTGTAATAACACAAATCTCATGACCTTGACCTTTGACCTTCAAGGTTACACAATCAATGAACACTTTTCATTGAGTATAACAATCATCTATTGATTAAAAGTGTTCATAGTTAAAATAAAGCATTTTCGCAAAATCATGGTAAAGTCGTGACCTTGACCTTGAACAGATTGTAGCAAAAACCTTTTCAAAATTTTTAACTCTTCCAAGGATGATACATACCAAGTGAGAGCTTCATAGCACAAAAACTTTTCAAGTTATCGCGTTTACAAGGAATTGTTTAGTGATTTTATAGCTGACCTTGACCTTTGACCTTGAAAGTGAACATGTCATTCTAAGTCCCTAGAGGTGTACACACTTATACATGTTTATGAGCTCTGAAAAGCTAAATGGGATAAAGTTTATCCAAATTAGTTGCACATTGTAATATCACAAATCTCATGACCTTGACCTTTGACCTTCAAGGTTACACAATCTATGAACAGTTTTCATTGAGTATAACAATCATCTATTGATTAAAAGTGTTCATTGTTAAAATAAAGCATTTTCGCAAAATCATGCTAAAGTCGTGACCTTGCTGTGACCTTGACCTTGAACAGATTGTAGCAAAAATCTTTTCAAACTTTTTTACTCTTCCAAGGATGATACATACCAAGTTAGAGCTTCATAGCACAAAAAATTTTCAAGTTATCGCTATCGTTTACAAGGAATTTTTTAGTGATTTTATAGCTTGTGACCTTGACCTTTGACCTTGAACGTGAACATGTCAAAATCGTTCCCCCGAGGTATAAGCAGTAAGTTATGAATACAAGTTCTGGAAAGTTTAGTAGAAAAAAGTTATAGCCATTAGTATGTGCGCGGCGGACGCGGCGGCGGCGGCGGAAACTGCACAAAACCTTATAGCAGCCCCGTCCTTAGACGGGGCTGCTAATAACATGAACCATTTTTATCTCACTACACACCAGTGATCCAGTTTATGAGCATTAAACCATAACACGGACATAAAATGTATCTTTACATCGAGTAAAATAAGTATTATATCAGAGGACAAGGTTTACTTTCGTTGTTTAAAGTTCTTATGTTTTGAATTGATTCGTTGAGCAAATACAGCGAACACCATAATTTTGATTTTTTTGGGTATTAAAACATAGACCTACATATTCATTTATTAGTGATTACGATATAACTTGGTGTTGCCACGATGATATGATAATTTGGATTTTATATCAAATGAATAATCTGTTTGTGTTGTTCCATTTCCCCTTATCTGGCATCTTGTGACACTCGAGAGTCTGGTTGACTGTTAACGGCATTAGAGACTTCGTAAAAACACACCACGAACCCAACATGCATTGCCCTAGCATCTTCTCGAGGCGATCTATTTTTAGACAGGTCAATTCGTTTCCAGATTTTGGCCTGTATCATCAAAAATCATGATCGGAAAATTTTCAAAAAAATTGTATTATGCTCTTCGTACGTTTTTTGATTTTTCTGTAATTTGTATAGAGGAGTATAGAACTCGCGGAGTGTCTCTTTAAGTATTTTATTGTTGATCGACGAAAGATTTTTCAACAGAGTGATATATTTCTTTTTCCCAATAACCTAAATTTCATCCCGAGCCGCATGCAAGTATGACGGTGGGGCTTTAATGAAAAAGTGAAGCATTTTCTCAAATCAAATTCTTTTAATTCATCAAGTAACAAAACCCAAAGACGTGAAGGAAATTGTACTATTTCAGATAGTGTGATCTCAAAAATGATAAATTTACATGTGTTCACTTTCTTATAAAACGTGTAATTCTTTTAAATACGACATGTCACTTTCTCACATATTTATGTTTATAGCGCACACTTGAGAAGGAATTGTCTCGGCCACAGTACATTAGTTAGAAAAAGCATTCCACATTTTTTGTGCACATATATATACATATATTCATATACACATAGTTCATTCAAAGTTACATATTGGATGGTGGATAGAGGGTACAATTGGTCTTGAGCTTCGTCTTTTTAAATCTTTTCTTTCAATGGACAAAAGGCAAACGATTGATTATGTGAACAAGTGGTGACAACTTGACCAAAATTTAACGTACTGACATGAAGAGCAGGATATGGCTTTTGTTATATCATAGTAGTGTGACAACTCTTTTTGGATTCTTCCAATAGTTATATTTGACTCTTTATTATAGCATTTCAGTATAATTTGCCTGATCAACAAGTAATAACATTTAATGGGTCGTTGTTTTGGGATACATATCCAAGTATTATTTCTTTCTATGTAATCACTATGTTTAAATGAGCATTAATATTGATCCATTGTTGGATATCTTTCCAAACAGAGTTGATACACTCTCTGTCCCAGAATAAACGTTCAATGTCACATATTTCCTTTTTGCATAATAAGCATAGTGGGGAATCAATATAGTTAATGAGTTTGAAGAGATAGGAACTCACAGGTAAAATTCTATCTATAAGTCTATATTGAAATAATCGCAATTCAGTACATTCGGTACATCTAAAAGGCATTTCATTAATCATTTTCCACTCAGTCAGAATAAATTTCGTCAAGAATTTGTTCCCATTTAAAATGTATGATTATATTTCATTTTTTGAAAGGAATGATTTAATAAGAAATCGTAGTATTGTTTTGGTCATTTACGTCCAGATTGTATTTGCATATGATTGTAAGGCAGTATTGGAATTTCATGTAACTGATAAGCATTGGGTTGAAATTTATTTAGATATTCCTTTATAGAATTTTTGAGTCCAAAATAGGTCACAGGGTCACATTTAGCTTTGTGCAAAGTAATAAACTGTTCATATGATAATAAAGAGCCTTTATCAGTAATAAGATCACTCACAAATTTAACACTAGCGGAGTACATATTCGTATAGAAAACGGATTGATTGTCTATCTTAATGTTTTCGTTCGTACCAAATAAATTCAGAATATATTTCCCTTTTCAAGGATTTACAGTTTATTAAATTTACACTCCATGCTTGTAATGTATCTTTCCAGAACTTGTTGGTTACATTTGGAACAATAAAATCTTGGATATACTTTGAATTCATCTCTCAAATATTTGCGTGTATGATATTATTGTAAAAGAGGAAAAATAGAGCCATTGGCTCTGTAGCTCATCAGGCTTCATTATCAATTATGCTGTAGAGTGTTGCCAATGTGATTCCCCCTTTGTAGGTGCCCGAGGTCACCAATCATAAAATTAAGTATAAAGGCGTCAAGTTTCAGTTTTCTAGGCCTGATACTTCAGGAGAAGAAGATGAAAATAAATTTTAAGGACGTTCCTGTTGCCTTTATTAGGGGCAACAGGGTCACCAAAGCTACAATTCACAACTAGTCAAGGAGTCTGTACACAAAGTTTCAGCTTTCTAGGCCTTATGCTTCTGGAGAAGAAGATGAAAAGAGGTTTTTAGGGCGTGGCCCCTGTGGCCCTTTTTAGGGGTCACAGGACCACCAAAGCTACAATTTATAATCCTCACTAGTCAAGGAGTCTGTACACAAAGATTCAGCTTTCAAGGCCTTATGCTGCGTGAGAAGATGAAAATAGGGTTTAGGGTGTGGCATCTGTGGTTCTTATTAGGGGTCACAGCGCCACCAAAGCTAAAATTTATTATCATCACTAGCCAAGGAGTCTGTACACAAAGTTTCAGCTTTCTGGGCCTCAACGTTCTGGAGAAGAAGATGAACATAGGTTTATAGGGTGTGGCCCCTGTGGCCCTTAATAGGGGTCACAGGGCCACCAAAGCTACAATTGATATTCCTCACTAGTCAGGAAGTCTGTACACAAAGTTTCACCTTTCTAGGTCATATGGTTCTGAAGAAGATGAAAATAGGTGTTTAGGGTGTGGCCCCTGTGGCCCTTATTAGGGGTCACAGGGCCACCAAAGCCACAATTTATAATCCGCACTAGCCAAGGTGTCTATACACACAGTTTCAGCTTTCCAAGCCTTATGCTTCTGGAGAAGAAGATTAAAATATATTTTTATGTTGATGCCCCTGTGGACCTTAATATGGGTCACAGGGCCACCAAAGCTACAATTTATAATCCTCACTAGTCAAGAAGTCTGTACACAAAGTTTAACCTGTCTAGGCCATATGGTTCTGAAGAAGATGAAAATAGGGTTTTAGAGCGTGTCCCCTGCGGCCCTTATTAGGGGTCAAAGGGCCACCAAAGCTACAATTTAAAATCCTTACTAGCCAAGGAGTCTGTACACAAAATTTCAGCTTTCTGGGCCTCAACGTTCTGGAGAAGAAGATGAAAATAGGTTTTTAGAGCGTGGCCCCTGTGGCCCTTAATAGGGGTCACAGGGCCAACAAAGCTACAATTCATAATCCTCAATAGTCAAGGAATCTGTACACAAGGTTTCGGCTTTCTGGGCCTCAACGTTCTGGAGAAGAAGATGAAAATAGGTTTTTAGAGCGTGGCCCCTGTGGCCCTTAATAGCGGTCACAGGGCCAACAAAGCTACATTTCATAATCCTCACTAGTCAAGGAATCTGTACACAAAGATTCAACTTTCTAAGCCTTATGGTTCTGTAGAAGAAGTCGAAATTAATACCTCCATTAGGTATACTGCCTACAATAACTTCTCTTTTTACTTTGTCCGGTTTTCCTTTCCATATAAAATCAAAACATTTCGATTGGATGGCTTTTATAATATGATCAGATGGCGATGGGAGAGATGCGCAAATGTGCGTTATTTTTGGTAGCAGCAATGACTAAAGGACTATATTTCGACCTAAAGGGGTCAATATTCGGCATTTCCAAATTTTCATTTGGTTTTCAATAATCTTGAAGTTATCCTAATACTTGATTTCAATCATCAATAGATCAATATGAAACATTATTCCTAATAACTTAAAAGAATGTACC
Source organism: Steromphala cineraria (assembly GCA_916613615.1). Classification (NCBI taxonomy): domain Eukaryota; kingdom Metazoa; phylum Mollusca; class Gastropoda; order Trochida; family Trochidae; genus Steromphala; species Steromphala cineraria. Next base: position 75,333,744 of record OU744722.1, on the reverse strand, counting down.
CATTCGAGATTCCACTCCTTACAAAGCTTAATCCTACTACGTTTCTTTGAGCCGATCCAAAATTAATTTCGTTTTTTTCCACATTAACCTTAAGTCCAGAAAAGCGCTCAAAAAGGGTAAGCGTAGCAAGAACTGCATAGAGGCATTTTTCAAATCCATCTAACATCAGGGACATATCGTCAGCAAATTGAGCTAAAAGATGTTCAATATTTCATATTTTGATACCTTTGATCTGCTTGTTATTTTTTTATAATTTTGTCAATATTTCCGTACACAGGATAAACAAATAAGGTGTGATGGGATCTCCTAAACTAAGACTTAACAAAAAGGTCTTTAGATGATCAGGTGGAATACTTCGATGACAGTCAAGTTCGTTTTAGCTTAAACATGAAAATTCCGTTTGTCCAGTACAATAGAATATTCAGTAAATAATAGTTATCTGATGAAGACGAAGGACGTATAAAACAGTTTCTAAATGCCTACGTAGTTTTCTCATTTGATAAATTTCTCCTTTCTATAAAAGCTTCTTATTCCATAATTACTATAAAATTTACTATACATCAAATTCATGATATTGCACACTTGACATTTGAAATACATCAACTAAGACAATTTTAAAAATACGATACTAAGCACCTAGTTAACCTTTGGAATGCGACACAAATGACGTCTGTTCTAAGGTTACTCAAATCATTCTCTCACGACAGAGGTAGATCAACTCATAACATTTTGATACTGCCTCTGTTCTAACAAGAAAAGCCTTTTAAAAAGGCATGGTTGGTGCCACAGATGAAGGTTGTGATTAGTCGACCAATTTTGGTGATTATATTAGGGAACAGTAACAACACTTGGTACCAGCACTAGTTTTAGCACGAGTATTGATCAATCAATCAAAGGTAATTTGACAAGATTAATTTCTATCATCATGAGTTTATGAAAGTTATGAGATTTTGTTTACATTTATCAACGAGTGTTTTAATATTTCCCACCACTAGATTCATTACCTTACCGTGGTGTGGTGGTTTGTGTGCTTCGGAGACCCCGAGAGCTCTGCCAGTTGGAGCTTACATGCTCCTGGTAGGGTCACCCAAGCTGGACAGGTCCTTCTAAACCTGTTTTCTATCTCTCACTATGCCTTTCTTTCCGTCTTTTCCCTCCTTTTTTCGATCCCTTTCTCCCTTATCTATCTACTCTTTTGGATGGCAACATCCACGTGTTTAATAACTGAAATATTGTTCAAAACACGTTTAACACTAACTCCCTCACTTACTTTAATATTTTATATTAAAAAGTCACGAGATCATCCAAAGTCGCTCTTTTTCAAATCTCAGAGAATAAATTTACATCTCTGAACAAAACAATACTAGACTTTCACGACAGTGGGACAGCGTTGACAATGACAGCATATTGTCCTATTTCCTAGGCGCCATCGCTGGATCTCTGAGAAGCCATCATGGTTAATTATTAACAGGAGTATTACAGATACTAAAAAAGAAATACTCTCCGTTCATCTGACGGGATTCGATCCCGGATCCTTATGACCCGAAGTCGAAAGCGTTATCCACTGACCTAAGCGACAGATAATTAATTTTTGGAACCTACGACATATTCTAAATATAGCACTCGTCATTTTCAGAAGCTCTGATGATAAATACATGTTTTCAACGTAACCATTTAGTGACATCGTTAAGAATGACTTGTAACGTGGTAATAAATGCTCCACCTATTAGTAAACATTAGTCTTATTTCAATGTCACTAGCGTACTTACAGAAACATTCCTTTATTCGTCAGGCGAGCCAAATTAGCGAAATTAAATCGCGTGGGTTATAAAAAAGTGGATTCTGCGATTATTGAATGCGAGTGAGTGAGTGAGATGGTGTTTAACGTGTTTTGAACAATATTTCAGTTATTAAACACGTGGATGTTGCCATCCAAAAGAGAGTAGACAGATCAGAGAGAAAGGGATCGAAAGGATGAGGGAAAAGACGGAAAGAAAGGTATAGTAAGAGATAGAAAGCAGGTTTTAGAAGGACTCAAATTTGGTCTGGCATCTACCCGTCGACCTGTCCAGCTTGGGTGGCCCTACCAGGAGCATGGAAGCTCCAGCTGGCATAGCTCTCGGGGTCGTCGAAGCACACAAACCACCACACCACGATAAGGTAATGAGTCCAGTGGTGGTATTGAATGCGAAAATATGCTCTTATCTAGAAAAATGTAGACTCTTCTTCATATTAAGTTTTTTTGGATTGACTCTGTTAACAATTATTAGCGTCTTGAATAGAAAATATTATTAAGCTTTTAATATGACATTTAAAGTGAAATCATATTCCATAGTTTATTGTGCCAAATATTTTGTATTACCCACATGGTGACGTAATGCATTTTTGCTACAGCTTTGTTCATTGGTAATTTTATTTGGATACAACACATGTGAGTGTGAGTTTGAGAGAAATCTAAACATACTGGTTGGAACCAATACGACCAAATCCGTTGGTTCTGGTAGTTTCCCCTGGCGGAAAAAAAACTGCATCACAACACATTGGACTGGAAAATGACAACACTTCTCGCATTGAAAGGGTGGTTCATATCACAATGCCTTTGCCATGATTCAGTAGCAATGATGATTTAAGAACAGCGTCGCTGATTGCACAACCAACTTTAATTGCCTCCAATCAGGGATCTCCAATTCTATCCCACTAAGTCGGCGTAATGGAACAGAGGCTGTATCAACAGTTCATGACCTGATCAGCCTCTGCTGTGAGAGAATGACTTATATTGGCCACCAGAAAAATAGAGGTTATGATGCTTGTGGGTTTTGAGATCGTTAATATCAAGCATAAGGAATAAACATTGTATTTAGCGAGCCTTGACGAGCTATAATACATAGTGTGTATTCCTAACGCAGGATATCTACGACCCCAAAACACACGAGCATGAAAACGTCTTTATCATACCATGTCATTAAAGAAAAATGCCTGTTAATATTATTTTAATAGTTGACGTTCTTTTTAGATGCGGACATTTATATATGAAACGAACTATGTATTAACTCTAACGGTGAACTGACAAAATATAAATCCTATTCGAAGCTCTCGAGTCATGAGTTCTAAAATGTAAAACATCTTTCAAATTTGATGATTTTCAAATGACAAGAAATTCAATGTGCCTTTGGCGAAATTTAACTAACGTTCTGTCACCTTACGTCATGAAGAGGGCGAAGAGTTTCTTCCCCTCGGCTAAGTTAAAGGGACATTTAGTGATTTGATTCAAATTTAAGAATATTGCTTAAAATCTATCTCATTGAAACATATACACACAAATTATCACCATTTAGTTTGACCTAATATAAGCTAAGAAACAGAAATAATTAGCAGAGGTGTTTCCTCAGGATATAAATAGATCGAGTTTATAGCTTCCTCGCGCAAAACATTATGGTCATAGTTGCTGGCGGGTGAATTTGTACCAAAAATGAAGCTTTTCCAATCGGGAATTCGTACCGATGAAAAAAAACGTGCCTATAACAAAACGCCGAACACGTATCCGGAGTAAATTTGATGTTTTATTAGTCATAAGTGATATGTTTATCATTTTAGTATTCTTTCTTAAACAATAAAGGCTATTTAGGCTAAATACTCCCTGTAGCATACGTCGCACGTTCTGAATTTGACATGATTTCAAAGGTTTTTTTTTTTTCAAATCCATTTTAAAAAAATCACAGAAATAATCTTATTCCAAAATGTTTTTGGGAATTTCCATCTCGAGATAAGTTCATCCAGTTGCTCATTTCTGATGACAATATGAAAATGAACAATCTTTGAAATTACACATTTCTTGCATTTAAACTGCAGAATAAGTTTCTATCACTATAATCATTGAATTTGACTAGGATTATTTCTTTCAGCAACTTATGTTATTTATTGCCTCATGTCTTCCAGGCGCTTCATAATGTGCTTTACTTTTGTAGTACTCATTGCACTGTATAATTGGCCTGTGACCCCTTTACCGAATAAACCAGCTATCTATCTATCAATATTATGTACAATTACTCTATATTTGCCCTTTATATATTGTCAATAAACATTTAACTTTCAAACATAATTTTTAGATATGAGATCAAAATTACGTGGATTACAGACTTCAAAAGGCTCGATAGCCCGAGTCGTGCAGCTGCTCTTCCATATATGGCCGACTGAAGAGTCACGTTTTCAGATGTGAACGAATATTCCTGACATCGTATATAATCTTTCGAATTTTGAAAGAACAAGTTGAAGTTATTTACATAAGTCGATTTCATAACCAACCAACGACAAGTTTAGTTATAATAACTCGGTCCTTAACGGAATGAAGATCTGCCTAATTTGCATAGAAATTTGGAATATGCCTAATTTGATATCGACGAGAAAGTTATTTGCAGTTTTTTGTTCACGTTTAGTATTCTCTTGGTTTCAACATAGTTGTGGTTACACATTTAGACGAAAGTAATGTTGAATTATGGCAACTTATAAATGAAATAAGGAAACGTTTCCGGTACGAGTTCGTTTTGTTACGAATTTACTATCGCTAATGTCGTAGTGTGCTCACACACTGAATGTAAACACAGATGGCAACGAGTGAAACGTGGAATGTTTAGCAGAATGTTATGAATTGGTTATTCAATATTAACATTATGTTTAAATAATATATTGTTCTCTGGTTAACATACTGTTGGTATTTGTTAGTAATTGATAAATATAGCGGATCATTTAGGCGAGCTGACGTAGTACGCAAAATATGGAAATCTGCTCAATTTCATCACAATTCACTAGCGCGCGCTTCCGGTTACAGTAAATGTCTTTTGAACATAGAAACATCGACTTATTGTTATTTGTAAGCATTCTCTCATATTTCTAATTGTAGTTAAAATATTTATCTACCGATTGATATAATTTATAGGTGTTTTGAATAAAATGTTGTACCAGAAACATTAGAACACTTAATGTCCCTTTCATCTCAGCAACAATTTAACGGAGAGCTTCACTAGAAGATAGCTTGTAAATTTTCTTATCCAAGCTAAACAAGCATAAAGTAAAGTCCACTGAAGGTGGGCCAATGAAGTGTTTGAACTTGCAACTTCTACTGCCTATGAGTAACATTGTTCAGTCAATTTCATTCAACCTGCGCTGGGATTTTTGCACTCCTTGATCATACATACAGTTTGTTGTAATTTCTGAATTCAATGGCTATGCAATGTATACTTTTTATGCCCCGAATCGGAGATTCCGGGGGTATATTGTTTTTCTGTCTGTCTGTCCGTCTGCTTGTCCGTTTGTCCACAAAAACTTTAACCTTGGTCATAACTTTTGATTGGTCAGAGCTAGGTCTTTGATACTTGACATATGGATCCCTTGTGATGAGACCTTTCAGATGACGCCATGACATTTGACCTTGTGACCTTGACACAGCGAGCATTTTAACTTTAACCTTGGTCGTAACTTTTGATTGGTCAGAGCTAGCTCTTTGATACTTGACATATGGATCCCTTGTGATGAGACCTTTCAGATGACACCATGACATTTGACCTTGTGACCTTGACCTTGACACAGCGAGCCTTTTCCGAAAACTTTAACCTTGGCTATACACATGTAGTTTCTATACTGTCAGTGCTAGGTCTTTGATACTTGACATGTGTATCCCTTGTGATGAGACCTTTCAGATGACGCCATGATATTTGACCTTTTCCGTCCGTACGTCCGTCTGTCCGTTTGTCCACAAAAACTTTAACCTTGGTCATAACTTTTGATTGGTCAGAGCTAGCTCTTTGATACTTGACATATGGATCCCTTGTGATGAGACCTTTCAGATGACGCCATGACATTTGACCTTGTGACCTTGACACAGCGAGCATTTTAACTTTAACCTTGGTCATAATTTTTGATTGGTCAGAGCTAGCTCTTTGATACTTGACATATGGATCCCTTGTGATGAGACCTTTCAGATGACACCATGACATTTGACCTTGTGACCTTGACCTTGACACAGCGAGCCTTTTCCGAAAACTTTAATCTTGGTTATAGTTTCTATACTGTCAGTGCTAGGTCTTTGATACTTGACATGTCTATCCCTTGTGATGAGACCTTTCAGATGACACCATGATATTTGACCTTTTCCGTCCGTCCGTCCGTCTGTCCGTTTGTCCACAAAAACTTTAACCTTGGTCATAACTTTTGATTGGTCTGAGCTAGCTCTTTGATACTTGACATATGGATCCCTTGTGATGAGACCTTTCAGATGACGCCATGACATTTGACCTTGTGACCTTGACACAGCGAGCATTTTAACTTTAACCTTGGTCATAACTTTTGATTGGTCAGAGCTAGCTCTTTGATACTTGACATATGGATCCCTTGTGATGAGACCTTTCAGATCACACCATGACATTTGACCTTGTGACCTTGACCTTGACACAGCGAGCCTTTTCCGAAAACTTTAACCTTGGCTATAGTTTCTATACTGTCAGTGCTAGGTCTTTGATACTTGACATGTGTATCCCTTGTGATGAGACCTTTCAGATGACACCATGATATTTGACCTTTTCCGTCCGTCCGTCCGTCTGTCCGTTTGTCCACAAAAACTTTAACCTTGGTCATAACTTTTGATTGGTCTGAGCTAGCTCTTTGATACTTGACATATGGATCTCTTGTGATGAGACCTTTCAGATGACACCATGACATTTGACCTTGTGACCTTGACCTTGACACAGCGAGCCTTTTCCGAAAACTTTAACCTTGGCTATAGTTTCTATACTGTCAGTGCTAGGTCTTTGATACTTGACATGTTTATCCCTTGTGATGAGACCTTTCAGATGACACCATGATATTTGACCTTTTCCGTCCGTCCGTCCGTCTGTCCGTTTGTCCACAAAAACTTTAACCTTGGTCATAACTTTTGATTGGTCTGAGCTAGCTCTTTGATACTTGACATATGGATCCCTTGTGATGAGACCTTTCAGATGACACCATGACATTTGACCTTGTGACCTTGACCTTGACACAGCGAGCCTTTTAACTTTAACCTTGGTCATAACTTTTGATTGGTCAGAGCTAGCTCTTTGATACTTGACATATGGATCCCTTGTGATGAGACCTTTCAGATGACGCCATGACATGTGACCTTGACACAGCGAGCATTTTAACTTTAACCTTGGTCATAACTTTTGATTGGTCAGAGCTAGCTCTTTGATACTTGACATATGGATCCCTTGTGATGAGACCTTTCAGATCACACCATGACATTTGACCTTGTGACCTTGACCTTGACACAGCGAGCCTTTTCCGAAAACTTTAACCTTGGCTATAGTTTCTATACTGTCAGTGCTAGGTCTTTGATACTTGACATGTGTATCCCTTGTGATGAGACCTTTCAGATGACACCATGATATTTGACCTTTTCCGTCCGTCCGTCCGTCTGTCCGTTTGTCCACAAAAACTTTAACCTTGGTCATAACTTTTGATTGGTCTGAGCTAGCTCTTTGATACTTGACATATGGATCCCTTGTGATGAGACCTTTCAGATGACACCATGACATTTGACCTTGTGACCTTGACCTTGACACAGCGAGCAGGATGCATCCGGGGGCATTCGTGTTTCACAAACACATCTTGTTGTTAATGTCTCCCTACTAAAGGTGTTCAAAATATTAACGCTTGTGACGTTATAGGAATTTCAAAAATAAGATCCGATCCTGACCTTTGAAAGTTGCATCTTTGTGATTTAAACAGTATTTTATTTCCATAAAGCATTATACATCATACACAACATTCAGAATATATATGCAATAAGGAAAAAGGATAAGCAAACAGGCAGCAAATACCTATATAAATGCTTCTTCATGTTATCCTTATATTATTATATATGTTTGTTGTTGTACTAACGCTTATCCACTCCAAGATAAGTAGTGTCTTTCAACAATAATGTAAAGTCATCTACAAGGACCACAAGGTCATAACAGGGTCACTGCTATTACAGGCTGTAGTTGTTCTTCCCTCGGCCCTTTTAAGAATTCTGTATCCGCAACTAAATGTCGATGATGCAATGGTACGTTCTGAAGTGAAAACGCCGTATCATGCAACATGTTTTTGTTTGAGCGATAATGGTATCCTATAGCCAAGACACTATCTCATATCGACACTGAAATATACAGCTGTATTGATTCTTCAGAATAAACCCTATACCCTATAAAAACTGTATCAAAAGACATCTAGCATGGCAGGGCGTACTAAGGTAAACAGGAAGGGCTCATAAAACTCGAGCTTGAGATTAAGATTCGCCCATCCAAGGATTCACTTGAGATTGATTAGTACAATGTATCTTTAAATAGGCAGTATAAGGTTAATAGTCACTCAAAAAGTCATCATCCCTTACTTTGCTTTAACGTGAATCACTCACTCGACCTATTAAGAAAACATAATAAGTTAATGTTAGTATTTTTACAACATCTCCTTTTCCAGTAATCATAAGCGTTTTAAATACCGTTTTATTTATCTTTACCAGGAAATGTCAAATAGACAAAAGGATGTTTATATATTCAGTGTCTGAAGTTGATATTTAAATAAATTATTTGACTTCTTGAGTTTCCGTCAAACTGAACTATAACAGTTATCTCTGAGATAATAAACTGAAACATTACTGAGTGAAAGGATATATGATGAAATATAATTTTTTAATCTGTATCAATGTGTCATTCAATAGTAAACAAGAAGACATGGTCATCAAGATCACCCCGCCAAGTGAATTAACATTAAATCACCCACAATTTTCCGACATGGACCATGACTATGTGACATGTTAATGCATAAATGTCAACATAGTCCAAACATACGAAAACTAGGGTAATAACTTCATAATAAATAATGGTGTGGCTCTGATTTTCCAACTTCATCGAGGTAGTGATGCCCTGATGACACACAGTAAATTTTGTTATATTGTGTAAAACAGTTTCTGAGAAAAGTTGTCCCCTTTGACGACACCCTTGATCCGAGTCAAGGATTGCGCGGTTCTGATTTTCGAACTCTGAAAACACTCAGCAAATTTTGTAATCATATCTTAAAGAGTTTATCTGAGGAAAGCTGCCCCCTTCAGCTCGGATGGAAGCACGGACAGACGCACGGACCCAAAACCTATACCAGCCACGGGGATAATGATATTAAATCAACACAATTGACACAGTGATAATAGAATTAAGCAGTTATTAATTGATGGTGCTTGAAATGATAGCACTTACAGAGAGGATACGAAATCAATTTTATTTTTTTCTCAGACTTCTACCAGTTTTGTACTTATTTAAAAAAAAATTATTCATATTTTAAGTTCATTATAGATATATGGCCGATTTATATGATCATTTTTGATGAACGTAATATAAAATTGTACAACCTTTGGATACAATACAAGTAAAGACGTCAATCTTGCAGAACCGTGTACAATTGTCGCTTTAATTATCACAATTATCATGAATTGCTAACAGTAGATTCTGCTTTCTCCTTGAAACACATTGTTTTCTTCAAAGAATATCAATTTTATATTAAGATTGATACAACTTACTTAAAGTTTACTTAACAACTATGGCTTTGGTGATGTGTGGCTACACCAGTGGTTTTTTTTTGTAATTATGTTCCTAGATTTTGGGAGATGATCTTTCAGGTAAGCATTGTCGTGTTGTCAAACAGTCGAAATGTGACATCAAGCAAAAGTAGAGTTGTCCACGCAAAGGTAACTGTGACAACCAAAGTGACATGATTTACAAAACAACTGTCCTTTCACAAGTCGAATACGTATCATACATAGATTCTTGTCAGTGAACCTTTTAAAAGCAGAAACAATAACCACAACAAATTATTCAAAAACGAGAAATATGAAAAGGAAACTGAACTTTCGAAAAAATGTACGTTTTCATTCGCTCCTCACAGAGGCAGATCAAGAAGCCACTGTTATATTACGCCGAAATCCGTGGGTTCCGGCAGTTTCCCAAGGCGGACAAAAAAGGCACCATAGTCCATTTTTGTATGAATCAAGTTGATGATGAGGAGGATAGATTATCCCTGTTTTATTGTCTGTACATGACTTCAGGTTTAACCAAGCTGCACATATACAATGTATTCAATTACTGGCTTACATTAAGGTACATTAAGAGGGGGCGATTCTATACTGGGATTTATACATATTTGAGGGGATTTTATGATTGGTTTCATGTACATACTTATATTCACATAGAGGGGCGATTATATTGAGTTTGATGTCCATACTTATATTCATCAAGAACAGGCGAAAGTTTGATGGCCTTATGCATGTTTAGCGCTGTGACATTCATCAATATAAGCTGCGTTCTCCAAAGTTTATAGAATAATATTTCTAACAATATCAATAATAAAAGAGGGTAAAAACGATTCTGAGTGTCTCACATATCACCCGATTGTAAAGAGTTTACTATTGTTTTCAGAGAAAGGTATCTAAGTATGGCTCAAACCCCTTAAAGAATCGCCTCTCTAAATGTTTATAAGTATGTGTACATCAAATTCGGTATAGAATGTCTCTAAATGTTTATACGTACAATGTATGTACATCAAAACCCAGTTAAAAAGATTTTGGTAATAACGGACAAATGTGCTTATTTCAAATTTAAAAAAGGCAGTTAAAATAAAAACATTATTTACAAGTGGTATTTACCAGTTTTAAAAGTTTTAAGTAAAGAAATATATATATAAATATATAAAGTCAACAAAACCAAACACCATTTTTTTCCAAAAGTGGTTATTATCAGTAACAAACTTATTTACGCATTAAAACGGTTACCCTGATCCCTATAGGCTTTCGCAATTTCCTGACATGATATTGTAGAGTTCATATTCTGCAGCGTGATATTTTACGAGAGCGTGCATGCTGCCGTGATTGACCTTTAAGGCTGAGGAGAAAAATCTGACCAAATGCTCTACAAGTGAACTGAAAGCAATTAGGTTAATTTCACACTTCAACAGACAGGAGTAATCACCTGAAATGAATAGTTGAAGAATGTGTCACCTATCTCAGATTTCTTCCCGCTTGTAGACAATGAAGGTTTTCAGAGTACAGTTGTTTAGTCATCAATGTGGATGCAGTTTGCAGTTTACAGATATTGCATAATATTGTTTTAGTCTACGCAGAACGTCATTAGTTGAGAGTGAATAGTGAATAGAGTTTAAAAATTTCGAAATTTCCAAATGCAATTTATGAAATATATAGTGAACCGTTTGACATATAAGTATCTTACGTATCCTGGGGATAACACTGCCACAACACAACTACATTTTACAAAATACTCATTAAGAGGTGTGTAAGTGGATTCTAAATGTGAATTCGAGATATGGGAGATGTTTAATCTTCCACAAGTAATATTTCGATTCTCATGTCAAATTATTCAGCTAACAAATATGCACATGTAAAAGAACTTACTGTCCTCCTTGCATATGTTAACTGATCAGCTGGAAACTAAAATCTACTCTTGTTCGTTAAGATCCAAATAACTGATTCATATATCATGTCTATATTTCCACTCATTCTATCTGATTTTGATGACGAGATACCATTTGATTTCGTATAAATGAGAAAATAGTAGTTCATTGAAATTTGCTGACTCAACAGTCATTAGATGACTTCTTTTTTTAAGGAAAAGGGTAATTTTCGTTTCACAATTTTCCATGTTCATTAATGTCTATCAATCTAACCATTTGCTAATCAAGCATGGTTTTTATCGATTATCCTTCTTATTTTCAACGATCATTGTCGTACACCGTAATGTCTACTCTCCTAATCTCTGACACAAACGCTGTAACATATTCTAAATAAGTTTGCGTAATGAAGTGTCCAAAACATTCAATCATACCATCACTCGCCTAAAATCCTCAATTTTATCAATCGTAAAACAAACAGTATAACTAAATAAGTGTAACACGGGTAAAATAATTGGAGGTGTTTTTTTTCAACCGACCCTCATTAAGACATATTGTTTGAGGTGAGAGAACACAATTGTGTTTTAGTCAAATCTTCGGTCGAACAATACATGCAGTTTGATGTGCTCTTTAACAACTTGGTCAAAATGCCGTAATAAGGTGTTCACTTAAGTTCGATTACTCATCAATCGTAAGTCAAATCTCTGGGATGAAGAACATTCATGTTCCTTTCACATTCGTTAAAAAGGTGTTCTTATTCATCCTAGAACCGTTTGGCATGCATTTGGGGGGAACATACCTGTGGGAGTCCTAGATGTATAATCAAAATTTCTCTTGTTAACTTATTATTCCCAATGATGTCTTAAAGAAACATGGACATATTCACCAGGTATAATTGTCTCTAAACTATTCTGTTAAGGAATTGCATTCTCTCCCCACGGAGGCAGATCAAGTCATGAAACGCTGATACAGCCTCTGTTCTATTACGCGAAATTCCCTGGACTCCGATCGCACAACTAACATTGATTGCCTCCAAGCAGGCATCTCGCATTCTATCCCATAAAGTCGGCGTAATAGAACAGAGACTGAATCAACATTTCATGACTTGATCTGCCGCGACCTTGATCTGGTTGTAAACACTGATTGGTCTAACAAGATGAACATTTACTTATTGCCAGGGTATTGATCTTTTTATCAAATAAGGATAAGATGCATGCAGATATATAAAACAAGACCACTGGAAGCCTTGTTGCTGAACACCTTGAACACCTGAACTCTATTGGGGTAGAGGATATGAATAGGCGTTGCTGAATCGAAAAGGATAGGGCCGTTTTTTAAATGATGAATTTGATATAAAAACATTTTCTTGATATTCCATCTTATTTTCTTCACAACCCTCTAATGGGTAGTAGCACGTTTCAAAAATAAAAAGATCTCATGAAAACAAAAATATATGTAAACAATTTCATGACAATGTTTGAATTAATGCTTGTTTATATTTTCCATGACGAAGCATTATCGGATTTAGGAATGAAATGTTGTTCTCTGAGAAGATAATAGATGTAAAATACTAAAATGAAATTCAACGAAACATGATACTGTCCCTTTTAGTTAGTGTTCTAGTACCCGTACTCAACAGTACGCGCTGACCTTCTGCTGTTCTGCTGATGCTACAAGTGATCAGTTAGGAAGGAAGTAATTATGATGGTGGTCAATTGAGATTCTTGTGATCTCCTGCACTGATGACAAGACGACTGTATAACCAATACTTACACCATAGACATTTCTTCGTTCTAATTAATGATCGTTGATTTAGTATCATACGTAGGCGTGATCACTGTTCATAGTACGTTCACTGAGTTACACGTACCTTCACATTTTCATATTTTAATCAAAAGATTTGTAACATCTTATGGGATTCAATGAAAAAGCCATATACAATTTCGTCATAAAAATAAAAATGAAAACTGAAGGTTATTATTTATTAACCCATTCACTCATTCATTCATCATTTACCTCTATTAAATGGTTATATGAGAAGACCAAAAGGTGCACAAAGATGAGCGTTTGTGCTCATATGAATCACAATCTGCATAATGTTGAAGGTCATTGACGTTGGTAAAATGCGTTCAGCTGCCATACTATTCTTATTCCAACCTGAATGCTAACTGTCAAAGTTTCTAGTTGTCTGTAGTGATTAAATATACCGAACAACACTGAAATGCGCAATTAGACAAAAAGAGATCTTTTATCCTCTTTTTAAAACAATGAAGACTAAAATTCAAAATTATTCAAACATCATCGTTGAACATGCGTTTGTCGGGGGAAAAAAACAAGATACGATCTCAATAACCCACCAAATGACAAATCGAATAAACGCCATAACTTGACATCATTTTTATCCTAAAATAATTGTTTCTGTCGGTGTAAAAGATGTTAAAAGAAAACAAATATATAAAACTGAAAACTTTAAGATTTAACATTACATGTTTACCAATATTTTCTAATGAGGAACATGACGGTACCGTGGGCAAGATTCAAAATGTTTCGTCCAGCAACATTACTTCAATCAACTTCAAATACCACCATGACACTTTGTATAGTCTGCAGAGAAGATACTTAGCCAACAGAAATCAAAAACGTAGTTCTCGTCCTGGACAACGAAGGTTTGAAACGTCTTTTCAAGATCGCCATAGCTTTCTCTATCTTTGTGACAAAATGTTGCCATTTTTCAGGATTGCAGTATCAGACCAATGAAAATGGGATCAGAAATGGAGAAAATATCCAACGCTTCTACGTGGCGTCAGTCAACGTGCTCGAAGGCTTAACGTTTAGCCTATCACTACGAAAAGACATCGAAATAAACGACAATCGTCATCGTCATTGAATGATTACACTGATGGCAAGATGTACCGTTTTCCTGAGAATCTGTGTTTCCAGGTAACGCTGATTGTTAGTTGAGAGTATGACGTACACTTGCAGAACGTTACCATCAAGACTGTGTTGCATAGATACATCGATGGTTTGTTGGCAGTGTAATGATGTCTTGTTGTATAAAGCAATCATTACAGGACTGGTCCAAAGTGGCAGAGTTGATGTCCTTTCTTTAAATGTGTAACTGCCAGTTGACTCATTCGTTTCTGACTTTTTGTATTGACCCCATAGGTCTTTCACAAACAGCTGAAGGAAATCTTCAAGAAAACGTTTTTGTTGTTGTTTCTTACCTTTCCTTTTGATCCTTTTATCGATATTAGGCCTTTGTCTTTGCCTTTTTACTTATTTCAAAACATGACAAGTGTAATAGATGATGCGTTTTCAACTATGTTCAGTTCTCTCGGATTTCTTTTAATTATTCTCTGTATATTTATAAGGTGTACGACATGTGTGATGATACAACATAGAAGATTGATGGTTGTTAAAATAGTTCTGTACTGTAAAATATAATATTATTTTGAAACAAATTATCAAACAATGCAACTCTCAGAAACTTATTGAAGAGTTCGAACGATAACAACTGATTAACCAGTGACCTAGACTTATTCTCTGAAATCGTTGAATTATCAATATTCTATACAATCTTAACAATCATAAGTCTCCCAATCTTAATGATGTTTAAGTTTACTGCATAAATATAATACGTTATGATTATATATGCCGGAAGGGAAGGTTGAAATCCACACCAAATATGTTTAGCTTTTAACAGCATGACGTAACTGCCACTAATTACATTTTATCAAGAGGCGTTGTACCCAAGAACAAGAATATAACTGATCATCGATAGAGTTATTGCTCTTGATACCGGCAACGTGAATAAAAACAACACCCAAGATAATACATGTTGTTCAAACTTCAGATAAGTTGGTATTATAACACAAAAACTTGTTTTGACACAATATTTGTAATAAATCAAAATTGTGATGAGCTATATCTACAGAGTCAATCGTTCTGTTATTTATATACCAGACAAGCCAGTGATCACTAGACAACGACATTAGAATATATGTCGAAACGTCGCTTATACAGAATAAAGATGTTCATCCATAAGAATTGTCCTTATTGTTCATCACACCAACTTCTAGAATCCCAATCAAAGAAGGATACTGCATTTTCGCCAACATTAAAAAAACTATTCGAATAGTGGATTGGTGTTATTGAATATACTTATTTTCATGGTCTCATCGCACTAGTCTAACAAGTACTCTTACTGAATATTAATATCGCATGCATTAGGGATGTAGACATCCTCTTCCCACAGAGGTAGATCAAGTCATAAAAAGCTGTTTAGCCACTGTTTAGAGAGAATGACATATAGATCGTCCAATAGTCTTCTATGTTACTCAGTCTATAAATATTTACATGTCAATGATAAAAAGCTTGTTCAAATGTTTTAATTGATTTTGATGTTTTCACGGTTGATGATTCAATTGAAATAATGACGCATTACTAGACATGCCCAATCTTACTGAACCAAAACATTACAAATTTCCTTTTCCTGATTAATAGACAATGTCAATAAATCTATTCTCTGTAATATGAATATCCTTAAAATGCAAGTCCGTTCACGATATACCAAGTACAAACAATATCGATCTATGGTTTTTAATTTCCTTGTCAATGCTGTTATAGTCAAGTTATTTCACGTGTATTATTTTGGAATCATACAAATCAATTCTGAACAACTGAAACGTGTAATGAAACATCTGTATTTCGTGAGAAACAATTTGATTAGGAGCACCGGACCAGATATTGCCTATGACACTTAGTTATTTTAGTTCTCTATCATTTGTTTATCCCTTGTCATATATAAAAATCAAAACGTTTTTTTAAAGATAATCTCGTAGAATCTCATCTAAGTTTTGTAACCAGTTACAAAATGTCACTAAATACGTTATTTCATTCCACCTTTTTAATTTCTACGATTGTTTGACCGATGGCAAAGTAAACGGTCCTACTTGAAAAGAAGATTGAAGGCAATCTAAGCTTCGAACAATGAAGAAATAACTGAATAAGGACAATATCTGATGACATCAACTTCGATATAGGTAATTGAAACGTGATTTGCATTATGCTTGATTGATTAGCATACCATAATCTATAAAGAAACGTCTCACCTTCTGACACAAGCCCCTGTCCATATAAGAGTATTGTCCTTATTTGATTTTCAACTCATAAAATAATACTAATTGAAGTCAAGATACAATTTCACAATCTTTCAATTCAAACGGTATTGCATTAGCGTTTTCACTAATAACTGCTTCCTGGTCAGTTCCTCATATATATTTTGGAGTTCTTATTTATCTAATAATCACTTCTAAATATTTTCGACCATTTCATATTCCTTCCTCTGACTCATACAAAGCACACTGTTACAATAAACTTGAAGTCTGACGATGTATGGAATACCTAATGGAATGTGTGACAAAGGTTGACTGAAGGAGTCACCCATCTATGCAAGGGGGAATTATGCTGTGCAAATCTGTAACAAACAATATGTATTTCATCTAAATGATGATTGAGGAATGGCAGTTATCGTTTTGCTTTCAAACATTCTAAGTACACCACATTCCCATTGCTTTGCCATATAATTATGATAGAAATATCGTACACCATATCGTATGGGTAATGTATTTCTATTTTAAGATAAGAGTGAGTTGTATATTTTATCGTGGTAGTAGATAATATTGTGTCATGAAAATGTCTCACAAATTGTGAGTGTTCATGTATGTAATCAGATAATACATGTATATTGGATTGATTGTAGAAACGCGAACATACCCCCCCCCCACAAATCTAATTTTGATATTGCATTCACATACATAACGTAACGCCAAGTGGAATGCGTGTTGATGTCAAATATAGTTCTACTTTTATTCATACGTTTTCTTTTATTTCGTTTTTTTCATAATATGATTAAATATTGAAATTTAATAACATCCGGTTACTTAGTAACTTTATCTTAAAATTTCTAACATAGATTACGTGCATGTTGTAATGAAGACACAGCGTTGATACGTCCAGTATAAATGACCTGGTGACCTTATTCTTACAAGTTAATGTTTTTTTGGGAGGGGGGGGGGGAGGTAAGCAATAAGACTAATTGTACACTTCACTAGACAGGAGTGGTCACCTGAAATAAATAGACGGGAATGTGTCTACCTACCTGAGAATTTGGTTTTCTCCATTTAATTCCCTAAAGGCCGTCTGACGATAGTAATTATTCTGGGTCTGATGAACAAATTATCATCCTTTCCACAAAAGAATTTGTATATTCTTACATATAGAAGAAACATGGTTAAACAGAATACAATCCTTAGGAGATAGATTCGTCAGGTGTCAACGGTTTTAAGTATTTTGGTATGATAATGAATACATATGAGCTAGTGGTAGCAACTCATTCCATTGTATAAAGTATCCTACAATACTCCTATGGTTAAGGATAATAATTACTGGTTAACTTCGCAACAACAAAAACGTACTGGCAAAGTGTTATGATACCGAACTAGATCATTGAATAAAGCCTGTTGTCATCACATGTGCATGCCTTGTTTGCGAAAATACAGTACATTATTTTTACTAGAGTTCCAAAAGGTAATTTGGATTCTTTAGATGAGGTCTATGTCAAACCCAACAGCCATTTCAATGTTTACGATGCGTTCTTTTACTTGATCAGTCATTAAGTATAAGTGATACATGGACATTGTAATCATTGCATTTGATTACTGATAGGCTTTGACATTTTTGAAGGAAAAACATATATCTTTATGTCAATCGCATTTTGATAAATCAACAGAAAACATTAGAACTTATTTAAATTTCAACTTCTAAATATCACTAAAAGAAACAATTAGTTTACTAGCTTTGAATTACAGTGAAGATATTTGATGTACATTTAAAAACATGTGCGTGATCACCTGCAAAGGTAAAAATGTTACCAAAACTAAGCTTAAGATGGTTTATCATCGCTGTAAAAGATACATAAAAAGACAGGAGGTCTTAACACATGTGCACGTAGAATGATCTTTGGAGATAATTATTCAAAATAGCGAATTTGGATTAGCTGAAGTGATTTATTGAATAATACATGTTCCAAAACTTGTATTGGTATAATGTATTGAATAAGGGATTATACAATGTGTGCAAGGTTAGTTTTAAATGATTTCATTCACTCATTTTTTTCTCTGTTTAAAGGTTACAAGATTAATCTATTATAATCTAGTTGTATTGCTACACACAGCTACATAGTTCTACTACTACTCCAATACTCTTGTTAATAAGCTGTACATTTCGAAGCTTGCGTTCTTCACATAATGAAAAATGTATTGGAAACGAACATTGAATGTGTGTACTTCATAGGGGACTCTTCTAAGTACATACACATATTTTTCCCTGGGGAAATCGAAATGTTAGCTAATTTCGGTGATATCCTAGTAAACTGCAAAGGCGCATATTAATATTTGATGTTTACACCAAAGACGTTTCAATTACGTTAGTCGGAAAGATATTTATTAATATTTGATACTCACAACATTGAAACAGATATGTTTGCGATGTACAATGCAGTATTGATGACTTTTGGGACGTTAGACAAGATAATACGAATACTGTAGAATAGCTTTGCGCGCTTTAAATTGTTATATTCTTGTTTCATATTTTAATTCGAGGATTTGGCGATGAGATGCACTTAGCATCAAAGATTGCCATGGATAAATTGATTCATTTTTTGATAATTGAATATTGAATCCCAAAGTACCGTAAAATTATATGACGACAACGCTGTCTCTCTTTGATTTTAATTAAAATGTCAGATCATCGCAGTCACTTAGGGTTTAACATATTTTAAGAAGTAAGTTGTGCACCAAACGGAAGATAACGATTGTTGGGAGCGAAACGGCTAAACCAGTAATGATTACAGATTTGGATTTATCTTAAATCTTAAATAGTCGTCTGTAATTTTGTAACTTCACCAATGTCGAATGCAAGTAGTCTTGAAGTTTAGAATTGAGTTTGCGTTAACCAAGGTTTGCTGATTTTTGTTATTTAGTTTGCCCATTTTGCCGATATCATGTTCATGTAAATAAAATGCATTGAGACATTAAATATTCCCGTTATAAAAGGTTATTTGTAAACAGAATTCTACAATTTTTCTAAAAAATTGTTTGATTTATTGATTATTTGAAACATAAATTTCATAGTACAATTTCTTATCATTTATTACTTTATTACAAAAATGTGTGAGATTCTTTGTCATACTTTAAATTGTCAATGTGAGTATCGTACATTTATACAAAAAAAAGTTATCTTTGCTTTAATCTATGTCTGTTTTACCAAGAAGACATAATTTGGCGGAGGCGTTTTTGTTAGATAGAGATGCAAAGTCAAAAGAACGATGCGAAGCCAAAATCATGCTTTATCTTCCCGAAGTTGTTTGATGTATCTTTCTGACTTTGATTGATGATGAAGCTGATTTGAGAGTTCAGAAGCTTCGGAAGTTATGACATAACAACTTCAAGTAAGTAGTTTCGCAGAAAAGAAACCCAACAGAACAAAACAAAACATTCTTTTGTGTAATTTGATATGTCAACTTGAAAGATTACTTGATTTTCTGTATATGTTTAGAAGGTACATTTAGGTGTGTAATTCTGAATGTTTATAAAGTCGTTCACGTGGTGATAACTAGGAAGTTAATATAGTTTTAAGACATTAAAAACTCCTTTGAAGTTTGAATCTAGCACAAAAATGTTAGATGAAGCTGGATGTACAATATATACTTACGTTCGTTTTAACTCATCAACACATTCCAACTCTTAATGTATCTTTTACCGTCTGACCTGTATTGATTTAAAGGGGCAGTATCACGTTTTTGAAAAAACATTATTTTCAATTTCCTTCCTGATAATTGTACGTTTTTGCTAAATGTATTATTTTGATAGTGTCAAACATTTTAATATGCAAACAAATCAACCATAGTCGGGCAACAAATTAAAAAGATTCACACAAAGTCCATCGTTGGCCAATTTTGTGTCTACACCTTTAATCCATTTTCTGTAAGGAAAAAGAATTGCATGGCTGAACTTTAATTATATATCTGATAATGACAGCTGCATTTAGTTTGAATACATTTTCTTTCATTAAGACCATATATTTTCATTTTCCTGACATCATTTATATAGAAACTAAAAACTTGCTGCTGCCCCTTTAAAACGTTTATGTTTCAGCAGCAAAACATAAAAGATGTAAATATCTATCTATTTTCTATTGTTGAATCTTTGCAGACATTGTTATAACTTTATAAAAAGTGTTAATGGAAATTTGTGATTTGTTTTGATATAAAACACTTCCTATTAATATTAATACCTTGAAAAGTAACTAACTTTCAGTTGTGGAAAAATGATTTCAACAGCAAAGTAAACATCAATAAGTCATGTGAGTTTTAAAGGACATATATTAAATTTATCTTTTAGTAGGACTATACTTAAGGAACAATTAGCCATTGGCGGAAGTCATTTAGTAATCATCAATGAACCTGTTGGAGGCGGTATATCATCAAGTTGCAGTGCGAGTAAGGACATACAAGTATACACCAGAGAGTATAGGTCAGGGCGATGACAGATGGGGAAGGCAAAGTGAGGAGTAAGAGTCAGCTTGAGCATAATCAATCATCTTTACTGACACATATGTAAAATTAAGCAAATTACGATCTGATATATAGACTCCAGGCGGATGATTGTAGTAAGAATACAGACACATGAAGATACATTGGTTTGAATATTATGTTGATTCTTCCCCTATTCAGACATTCACCCGTTTACAACTTATCCTTCTTTAAAGAGACCCAGAACGGTATGTGAGAGGAAACAGGAGAAAGTTAACTTCACTAAGGGATAAAAGAAACGATGCAATATAAGATACTTGATAGGGTAAGCTACGGGCGGTAGTTACGGCTTCAAGAGCCAACTGAAGTTTGAAATTGAAGTTTTTAATTTCAATAACTGGCAAAGCTTGCGCAGTCAGTTATGCAAAAGGTTAACTTACGAGGTTTTAACTGTGTGGACAAACACATTATAATAACCATTTCTTATAAACTCTTACTTTGAAATTTAAAGATTTTTAAATTTCAAAACAAAGCTTGAATTGCAAACTCAAGTAACAGCAACACAACTGTTTTGACTCATGTGACAGGCCCTAAGCTCCGCCCAAATTAGAGGCATGTTAGTGTTGTTATGTTAGTTCATTTTAAAAAAATGGTTCATAGAAAAAAGTGTCAAATATATCTCACTAATAATTCTTATGAATCATTTGCGTCAAGCATCAAACGAACAAATATCTGGTTTATATTAACATTCAAAAAGATAGTGTGTTTTGGTGGTTGCAATAATGTGCAATGTTATATTGTTAAAATAGTCCTTATGTTCCCGTGACCTTGTTTTGAATTACCTCCATAATGTGAAAGTTATTTTGTATAACTACCATTGTAGGGGTACTTCAGGGGTAAGTTTTTAACTTTTTTAGGAGAATTCATCCAGGTGGCTTATGTTTAGCAACTGCTAGTTGACAGAGAGTAGAAACAATGCAGAGACTCAAGTCAACACTTAAAGCTCAAGGGTAAGTATTATCAATCAAACTTAGTATTACTGATTAACTACATTTGTATATCAAATTGGCAATTTTATGATATCCGAATTATATATGCAACATTTATCATATTTATTAATTTCCCTTTTCAATATTTGTACAAATGTCAGGTTGTGTATACCTATAGGGTTGATGAACGTTTTGCAGTATCACGGGAGTAGCCGTAGAGAAGTCTACAGGGCCATGTACCGTCATGGTAGACCACAAGTTGAGAGCGCCACCATCAAAGTGCACAGAGTGCAAGAAGAGAACCTCAAAGCCACATTCAAATTAATGTACAAAATGAAAGAATAAAAACAAAGATTTACATTTGTGAAGTGTTTATTTAATTATTTATTACAATTTTAGAAAACATGTAGTTACATGAATTATGTAACAATAAAACTGAAACCTAGAAATCTGCTCAATTGAAAAGTAACACTGATAGAATCTGCAAACTCTGTTACAGATTTAAAACTGATTTATGTAATCTTTTGCATAGAAATTAACCATTTACTCGGATCATTCAGAACAATTTACTGTGCAGTAATTGCACACAATAGTGTGTGTGCTGTGTTCAAACGTTTCTTGTGCAGCTTCAACCTCATCAGACAGTGATGGTTTTGTGTCTTGACAAAGACGGCAGCATCTAGTCTTCAAATCAACCACCACAGGGACGTGTCGCACAGTGGCCAAAATCTGACATAAGCTATCACTTGACAAATGCACTCAGCATGAAACGGAGCTGTAGTGATAGAATATTTTGATAATGTAGAAAACATTGACTTATATACTACATTTATATAAATATAAATATATATATATATATTTGCAAGGACAGGGGTTACATTCAAAATTCACAATCAAAATATATGCAATTATAATTGACAGTTTCTTTACACCACAAAACTGTTACTTTTGTTTTTTATGTGCTTTAAAGTAACAAACACCAGGCAAAATGGCGGTGGTTTGAATATTGTGAGCTAAGACAGTCATATAATTACTATTAGTAAACATAACACATTCATCTGTATGTAAAGTACAATGAAAGGCAAGGATAATGATTGAACAAATCATACAACTTATTAAAATGATTTAGTTATTTCAAGTGAAGATCCTAGTTGTGGATTTCCGGTGGAATCGCTTGTAATTTTTATATGTCTTTAATTAACACTTAGCGGTATTACAATATGTTGAATAAGCAAATGTCCTACTGCTCCTGCATTAACATCAATATTCCATATCAACAAATTTAGTGTTTACTTCGTCTTATCTTAATATTGATGACTAATATCTAGTTCAAAATAATCACTGTCAAATTAATGAAGTGCTGAAAGATAAGTGATTAAAACTACTAGATTCAAAGAGAGATGTTTTTTTTCTTCAAATAGTAATACAAAAATGTAGTGGAACGTCTAGCAAAAAATAAATAAGCTCATTGTAAGATGTCACACTTTCTGTCATGCTTGACACCCTTCAATAATCTAAAGATTTTTAAGATGTATATCAGGTCAAAATTTATGGATAGATATACAAATGCATATACTCTGATACAGTAGATGTAGAGCATCTGAACGGAGTTTTCAACTCTTCAGCAATTCGCAAGTATTCCTATGAAGAAGGTTACTGTCCATTAAACTCTGTTTTCTTTCATCATGCAAGCTTTTGTACTGCCTTCAAGGATACTGTCATTTTGACAGATCTGTCTGCCCTTTACGTATATGACATAAAATATCGATTTTCTTCTTAGAAATTTGCAACTTCAACATAGATGAAGACTTCTTCCGGTGTATTAAGTGTTCAGCATTAAGTGTTAAGCGTATGCAATAACCTATATCTTACAGATTGAGCAAAATGGCAACCCAGTGGAGCATATACTAAATGCAAGTTAAATTTTACACTGTTATGCACTCTATCTGACACTAAATATTACTTCCTCCTAACGAAATATACCGATCTGACTATCTTAATCTTTTTCTGACATCATTATCTAACTGTCAAAACATTAGATGATATAACATTTTCTCGACTCCTAAATATCACGTACAATGTGTCAGTTCAGGAGCTACAGCCATTGTGAAACATTCACATTCTTTTGATAAGAAGCTCTAAAGGGATAATGTCCAAATGTATTGTGCTGTGATATAAGTACTGCCTTTGGTCGCAAGAAAATCAAGGCAACACCAAAATAACCAGTTGCAGAAATCAAACAAAAATACGAGTTAAAATCTGATCTTAATGGTTATGTGGAACAAAATTGAACGGAAAGAGAAATGGTCAACAGTGAAAGGATGAAATGAAAGGGTATTATAATGACCTCCTTAACCGCTCACAACATACATTTTGAGAAGAGAAGGTTTGTAAAGGTCAAAGATTGATGTTAACTTCAAGTAGGGCTATATTCATACAAGAATTAGTTAGTTGTTGGAAGTCATTTAGTAATCGTCAATGAACCTGTGGGAGGCGGAATATAATGAAGTTGCATTGCGAGTAACGACCTACATACAAGGATACACGAGAGAGTATAGGTCAGGGCGATGACAGATGGGGAAGGCAAAGTAAGGTGTGAGAGTCATCTTGAGCACAATCAATCAACTCTACTGACACATATATAATATAGATGACTTGAAGAGCTAGTTTTCGACTACAGACGGACGATTTCAATGTACATGACACACAAAAGCATTGTATTTGTTGACTTTGCACGGAATAAAATGAAAACTTTACTTTAGATAATGCAGTTATATGGTTATTTCTATATTTCTATATGACAAACATTCTCTTATATATTCCCTTTTCTTACATAACACAACTTTTACTTTATTTAAAACTAGTGACGTTCCCCTTGGTGATCAACTTGTTCTCTACATCTACAACTTACCATCTTGCAATTATTGACTTAAAATAATCGTCATAAACTTAGCCATTGATAAGAATCGCAAAAGATTAACAGACTTTTAAAAATTGGTTTCACAACCTCTGTGTTACCCTATCGTTTCTACAAAAGAATATGCATTCACAATCCCAAGGAGCCAAAGATATCAAATTGTGTAACATTACATTGTTATTTGCAATCACAACGTTTTATGTTATATGGCCAATTTTTAGAAAATGTTCAATTTCAATATCAAGTTTGTTTAAAACACATAGACGATAATATTTAGGCTTAGCGTTCCATAAAGAAACGAGACTTCCTGCGTACTGCGTTGGTTTAAATAGCATGGTCTCAGACTGAGAAATGATTAATGTCAGTGAAAGAGACACATCCATTTGTTTACAAGCATTCTTATCTGCCTGCAAAAGACCGATATACACCACTAAATATAGTCCTGGTATTGTCAGGTTGACCAAACTCTTATTTAGATTTGTTTAATAAGGTATATGTATGTATTCTGTAATAATGATATAACATCACCACTCTCAGGATTTCTGCCGTTCCCACCTTCCCCAGGTTCCTCGAAACAAAAAGCAACAACAGTACACTAAATAGCGGACCCTGAGAGAATTAATCTTTAATTAGATTATAATTTACTTTATACATATGAATTCCTAACACATCATTAGGATAATTAATATTATAGGTAAAAGAAATATTATTTATCAAACATTCGATGTAAACCTCAGATTACTTGAGGTCATTTAGTTATTCACACAAAAGTGAGGTTCGGTTAAAGAGGAACTGGACTGTTTGGGGGGGAGTATGTTTTGAAGGTTCTTAAGTTATGAACTTTATGAAAGTTATGTAAAGAAAAGTTATGAAAAAAGTTCCATGTCATCCAAGCAAAATGTGTCTCAAAGTTATCCGAAAAATATACGACCGGACCATACAATCAGACCAAAAATAAAATATGATGTTTATTCTCTGGTTAAGATCAAAGTCGTCTTAGATTTCAGATGAGAACTCAGTAACATTTTAATATCATTTTCACTCCATCGGAGGTATCATGTTTGATAGCTATATATATTGGACACATGCAATTTAATCTCACAAATTACTACTGCATCATACACCCTTATTTAATTATCGACAAAATCAAAGCAAGTGTAGAAGCGAGAAGATCTCACATACCACTATTTCCCACTTTGTTTAAAAGAATTTCGAATAGTAAAATTGATAAACATTGGGTACGGTTGTATGGTAGTGAGCACGCAGTTTTAAAGATAAGTAATCATCCACTGAAAATTCAAAACTTAATTCATTAATAGGTTCTATCATTAAAAAAGGTACATCTTTGAAAAATGGTTCAGCTTTGTTTCGAGTTTGAGGTAGGTTTCATGAATATTCTAGGAGATGTGCTGAGGACCAAATTATTTTTGTTGAGTCACTGTGCAGGTCATGTTTCTCATGAAAAAAACAGAAAAGAAAATCCATATATAGATTTTACCCTCAAAACCCATATCTAGGGTTCATGATTGAGTTTGGTGGAGCTGATATGTATCTTTTAGGAGATATGTTTCGGAAACATTTACATTTTTTGTTATCTTCCCATGGAAAGAGAGACAATAAAAACTGTTAGCACATCAAGGGATCATTGTTGATAAGTGTTTGAAGTTTGTTGAAGATAGCATGTACATGTATAGTGTAGGAGATATGCTCCAGATAAAGGACTTGGTCACTGCTTAAGTCATGTTTCCATGGAAACCACAAACAATGAAAACCATTTGTTGGTATAACCCTCAAAAGGCACATTCTGGAGCCATGGATGATAATGTATGAAATTTGGTGAAATCAGCACGTATAGTTTATGAGATATGCCCCGCACAAAGGTTTGGAACCGACGGACTGACTGAAATATTATCTTTGATTCTCTCGTTAATTCGTTGTAGAAGGAGAGGAATGTATGATTATCCCGTTATCATAACTAATTATCAAATCAGTAAGTGTCGTTTTATCTTAATAAAATTCATATACGTGTAGGTCTTCTTAACTCTATCAAAGTGAATACCAACGAAAGCACACTTATTTGTACCAGATAATTAATTTTGAAATGAAGCAACAACAGTCATTTGAGGTTTTAAAGGTCAAAGATAGAAGCAACCTATAAGGAGGTCAATATTTAGTGAACAATTAGCCATTGGCGGAAGTCATTTAGTAATCATCAATGAACCTGTGGGAGGCGGTATATCATCAAGTTGCAGTGTGAGCAACGACCTACTTACAAGTATACACGAGCGAATATAGGTCAGGGCGATGACAGATGGGGAAGACAAAGTAAGGTGTGAGAGTCAGCGTAAGCACAATCAATCATCTTTACTGATAGATGTATAATATATTGAAAATGCTGACGACTTAAGAAAAATGGCATTTAAAGACACGTTATTACTTCTATCTTTGGTCACTCTGCGATGAGCGCATTGCTGATTTGTCCCCATTCTGATATTCAACCATTTTATTAAATGTTGCTTCTGAACGGGGACCAAGTGGAATCACAAACTCTCAGGTCTTGAGTACTGGCGAAAGGACATTAGGACGAAAATATTTATGCATTGAGATAACTGTTTTTATATTAATAGTGTTTTAATTGTGTGTTGCTAAAATTTAAATGCCTTCTAAGGAACGCCGCTGAAAAGATATTCTGAAATAGAATTAAAACATTACTTTCGATATTGCAGTTATATATGTATTTCTGTATGGTTAGACATAAATGCCCAAATATACATGTGTAAAGTCAAATTGACAAGTCTTTCGAGAAGTGTCACAAACATCTAACGACTGCGTATGTGAGACAAAAGAGATATAGGTTCACATTACTTTTTGAAAACATCAGACCACAATCAAGCCACTTATTATTTGGTCGCTATATTCACAAACAATTTTGCTTTCACCACTGAGTAACTTACCAGCTGGGATAGTGCTCGTAAATATCAACTATAAAAAGTTTTCTCAGACAGACAAATAATATACCGCCACATGCTTCTTTTTATTAAGTTAGACAAGCTTTCTCATCTGTCTAATAAAGACTGATATACACCACTAACGACACTAACTTTTAGCTTTTTTTTGGTAAAGTGAGGTTTATGTAAGAATTGTGAAATAAAATAACATTGTTTTGACTTTCGTAATACATGTACTTCCTTTGGAAGAGTTTTTGAAAACTTGAGTCCACAAAACACCTTATTGCAGATCAAAAGAGCTTGTTTTGCCAATCACATTCTTACTTATGTTATATATACGAATTCCAAGCACATTCATACAATATTTAATTCAACACTGCAATAGAAATGTGTTCATCACACAGACGATGCAAACCTCAGATATATTAAGGTATATCAGGTCATGCACACTTAAGGGGTGTTCAATTTAGTGGAAAATAAGGTTGTTTAGGGTGAGCATGTTTTGAGGAATCTTAATGCCACGGATATTATTTGTCAAGAGAAGTATATCATTTGTAAGAAAATGTGGCGTCTCCCAGTT
The DNA here is from genome assembly GCA_916613615.1 of Steromphala cineraria. Lineage (NCBI taxonomy): Eukaryota > Metazoa > Mollusca > Gastropoda > Trochida > Trochidae > Steromphala > Steromphala cineraria. The sequence continues at coordinate 75,305,258 of OU744722.1, read as the reverse complement.
ATCAGTAAACAATTGGCCGTTCCTAACAAATCTTAAAATCGGTTGCTTATTTCAAGTTTAGTATCCTAGTCTTTTATTTCCGGTGAGACGTGTGGTAATTCTGAATGTTTGTCATTACCACTTGCAGGTACTATGTACTATCAATTTGAGAGATTATTTTGATATTATCCGTTTGTTTTTCTAATTGAAGTGAGGATGCTGACAATGGCGTCAAGCCATGTAATCCTATGTCCGAGAGGCTGATATAACAATCACATAATCTTTTGTGACTATAATAGATTTGAGCAATTCCATTTTTTCTCGTGTGATACTGTAAATCAAGCCTATTTAGCTTCTGTGATTGTGATGACTTACGTTCCTTATATTTCAAGAATATTATAGTGAGGTCCCTTAATCTCCAGACAAACAGTGATATTCCTTATATTCAGAGAATGTACGGAATTCAGTTTTCATATAAGACAACAACTATGGACTTGATCCAATTATTTAACGACCTAGGACACGTTGTATATTTAACGAGGCAACACATCCAGGATCGACAAATCATTGGATCAACCTCACTTAAAATGAATGTTATATGACAATTATTAAACAGGTGTACGTTTGTTACATAACTCAAAATGTGAAAGAGTTCCCTAAAGGTTATTTGCCACACTTCGGAGGGTAAAAGTTTCTTTATGACCTCTTCTATTCCATTTAGTTTCCTTTTTCATATCTAGAAAAAGGCCTGCTTCACGAACAATGGTTTATGATGTCACAGACCAATACACGAGGAGTCGCGCTACAATAGTCGTTGCTTGGCAAAAATAATATGTTACTACTTATTTTCACCAAATAGGTCATTAATTTCAATGGGTAACTATTGCACCATTTCATAATTGTTCATCAACAATAGCACTATAATACATAGATGTAATAATAATAATAAGAGTACTTTTAAAGCGCTTCATCCACATCACTCAGGGACATGCTCTAAGCGCATAACATATATACAGTTTCTATATACAAGAAAGATGGCATTCATTGATATCTCTGAGAGATTCATTGAGATAGAAATGTTGAGTGTTGGGCTTTGAGTAAAAGATTCATTGAGATGTTATATATTAATACTGTTTAGACAGCTAACAATATTTCATATATTAAAATGTTTTTCATAAAAACGATGCTTAAATGTCATGGTATTAAGAAACTTTTATATCATCAAATTTCTTCATTAGAAACCACATACAAGGATCTGTCATGGTGTACGTATTAGTATATCAGATATTGTAATTCATTAGAAGAGCACTTTCATTAACGGAATAATAAATACCGGGATATGTATCTTTATAATATGAATGAAATGTAACACATCAGTGCTATCTGCATCTTATTTCTCTGTCTATATATATACATCAGCTGTGAAATAAATTGAAGATTGTGTAACGATGGTATTGAAGCGACATTATTTATTTAAGCTATCAACATAATACCAGAGTAAGTTAAAGTATTATTTCAATACCAATTCCTTCCAACTTGTTGCACTTAAATTAATTTCATGCGAATTATAAATATATCATCATTTCGATTAATTTTTTTTCTATTTTATCAAAGTTATGGTATCATTGGACTAGTGCTTTATCCCGAGCCAGAGATTGGTTTACTACGCAATTGCTCCCCACGGAGATATTGGATTAACAGATATCGTCCTGCCACTGTACCTCCAATGAATATTTCATGACTACAACAGAAAAGTGTTAACTTCCTCGTCCCGAGTAGGCCGTTTTAATATCTGTTATTCGTAGGAATGTCATAGTAATAACTCGTTCAAAAGCAGCACTGTAACAAATTGCCTCTGCACCTTCAACTCAATATTTTTTATGTAAAAGTTATTCCAATTCTGACTTATTGGAGTGACGTTTGGGATTTTATGAAGCTCAAGACATTAAACATTTCTGTGATGGATTATCTAATAATATTTTGAACAAGTCATTTCATTAAAGTAAACCACCTTATGAAAATCATTTAATATTGGATACGATCAAGATAATAATATCATTCTGAGGCATGTACATGTATAGTTGTATGAAAAGGGCCTAACAGATAAAAATGTGGAGTGTTGGGCTTTGAGTAAAATTGATTACTTTGTTCATATGGTTTTGTAACAGGGGAACTTGCCGGAACTCAGATATTTGGTCTGATAAAAATAGAGGCTCGATTTCATGACTTGATCTGCCTGTGTTGGAAGAGAATTATTCCTGTGGTAGAAACTGAATTCCATGTTGTATTACAGTGCCTATTTTACAGAGACCTTAGAGGAACTCTTATTCCAAAATATGTTGGGTATTTGCATCCCTTGATAGATTAAATCAGTTGTTGACATCCGATGATATAATATTAAACAATCTTGGGAAATACATATCTAGTGCATTCAAACTGAGGAACAAGTTTCTATCACCATAATTCATTGTGTGATCGCTATTAATATTTACTGTTAGGCACCATTTACCTTTTTCTGTACACTATTCGTTCAGGGCATTCGCGCTTCATGTTTACTTATGTAGTAATATGTTCACTGTGTATAATGGGCCTTTGGACACATTACCGAATAAAACATCACATTTATATCTTCCCTTATACTATACGACATCAAGGTATCGATTATGTTCTTAGAAATTGACAAGTGCACCTATAGATCATGGACATAAACATTCATCCAATGTTGTAAGTGTTCAGCAAATGCATTAATGGACATGTTTCAGGATGAGTAGAATGATAACAAGGATAGCACTGACGAATCACAAGTCAAATCCTAGATGAAATTTACACTGCTGTGCATTCCAGCTGACAGCTGAGATTAACTCGTCGCCAACATGTTTTAGAAATGTATCGATCAGATCCTACTTGAATCTTTTCTGACATTATTATCTAGATTTAACAATTTCCAGCATTTTACTCAAACATTTTTGCCCATCATTAAATTATTCTGTTAGAAATCCATGATGTACTATAACATTTTTTCGACTTAAATACTATGCTACAATAGTCATTGACAATAACGATAACTATCGGTTGTACACCTTCAGTAAAAACTATTTATATTACAGCCTGCCCTAGTTCAAGGCCAATGCCGAAATTTATTGTGCCATTTTTAAGTACCTACCTCAGCGTTAATAAAACAGTTACAAAAACATTAAGGCAACATTATCAATAAAAGCAAGCAAGAATAATAGTTCACATCCCTTTTAATTATCGTTAGATACAGAATCAAAGTAAAACCATATGAGTGATTCGGATTTAAGATGAATAGTAAAATAAAAGGTTATCTGATGCCCTTCTTAGCCCCCCACAATATAGAGTAGCTCTCGATATTATAATTTTTGAGTAAATGCATTGAGACACAACATAAGATATTATTAATACTAAATCAATAAGGATACACATTGGACTCTAATGTGTGTTATCATAATGATGCATTAGGGCACCAGGTTCGATACCTAATTTACCTCCATTGCACTCCATACATGGATATATTGTTGTTATAACGAATAAGTAATCTAAAAGTGTGAGAGATGCCAAATGTATCATAGCGATCGGTTTGTGATTAGTTTGGTTTTTTTTGCAACGGGAGTGCACAATGTGTAGCTGGCAGTAGCATTGTCAAGGAAAGCTGCACAATTATTGATGTTTCATACATGTACGTCCGTGCTTGCGAATTATCATTAAAAAAAAACAAATCTGTTAAGAAGAGCTCAAGGATTTATATATTTGCTAGTCGTCAGCAGCGAATCAATTCAGAGAAACACGACTGTTATGATTTCGAATCCAACTAGATTGTACAAGCTCTAGAATTCCAACTTTCAACCCAGAAATAAATATTATATTATGTCTCATGACGAACGCAAGCAGTACTGTGTGCGATACGTGCATACAAAATAATTTAACCACATAATACTTAGTGATGTACCCTCTTTAACTTAAAAGACAACGGTAATTGATAAACTTATTTCTTTGCGATGTCATGGGATCTCGTTACAAATGAGTAATGATTTAATTTAATGGCTATTTTCGGCAACACCTTCTTTGATGAAAACAACGATGTATTGATGCCCATGCTGGTTTTTCGCGCCAAAGGTCCGGGCCCAAAGCCCAGTGGAGACACACACATGTTTTTACCTGAATCTCATCCTTTGCTGTGCCCGTAGGCAAGGTACTTCATCCCCATAGCACTCAGTCGACCTAGCTGTTAAATTGACTAGCCGAACACCGGATTTACAGATCTGCAAGGTCCTCATTAGCTGTAACTACATGTATCAAACATTAAGTACAAATGTTAATGCTAAAGATGAAGGTCGCGCTTTTTGTTGTCTCACTTTCACTATGCACATTAGTATCAGCAACATTGCTATATTGACATATTTGACACCAACCACAGATTTTCACCTTTATTACTTTCTTTTTGTCATTTTTAGTTTCTTGAGCTATAATAATTATATTTCGTATTTGTTTTGCATAAATGTGCGCATAAAAAAATTAATGGATATTGAAACATGTCTTAGTATCGACAGCTATTTCACCATGCCTCTGGCTGTCATTTCGTAATCCATCTTTACAAATATTCAAATTGACGTTATCGGTTTGCATTAGTTGTGAAAATCACCATTTACCGATAAAATCATTGCGTTTCAACGTATAATTTGTGTGAAGGAGAAAAAGTGAACCGAATGCAGTTTTCAATTATCAATTTTATTGGAATTCATTAACAGATAAAGTTGACAATATTGCAATCTCATTAAAATATAATCCTTGTCTCGCTCTCTTTTCATATATTCAGGTTATTACATGTACTACGATCTGACGGAATACGTTGATAACCGTGAACTTTGAACCCCTAAAGTGACAGCCAATCAGTTGGTATCGCTGATCCCGGTGCATCAATGAAATAATTGTTGATGCCTTTGAAATTCATATCCACAAAACACACATATATATATTGGTGTGCCGGTTTAAATCATATTCTGGAAATTGTTCAGTCTTACACATATTTAGGCGTGGAGTTCCAAAACGGTAGGAGATTCACATTAACAAAAGAAAAAGCTATCGAAAAAGCCACCAAGGAATGTATTTTGTTCTCAGCAAAGGCCGTAAACTGTATCTGACACATGATTTACAATTACGCTTATTTGATTCTATAGTGTTGTCTATTCTTTTGTATGGATGTAAGGTATGGGGATTTGAAAATATAACATCTCTTGAAAAAGTGCACTAAAATTTTCCTAAGCAACTACCGTCCCTAAGAAAAAGTACCCCGAATTTTATGTTGTATGGGGAATCGAAAAACTTCAAATTATCATTAATCATCTTTATACTATTATTCAACGATAAACTTTTCGAAAAATGTAAGCATAAATGGATAATGAATATTGAACACATTTTTGATGAAGTTGGTTTAAGTTATATCTGGAATTTCTAAAATTTTGAAAACCTATGAAAGCTGAAAAACCTAGTGAGATATAAATTGGAAGATACATATAATCAAGTCTGGTTGTCTATTGTCAATAATTCCCCAAAAGGTGCTATATATAATAATATAGTCTTTTTTCTTATTTAGACCTGCGATTAAGTAGATAGTTTGATATATTATATAAGAATTCAAGATCATTGCTTCATTTTATAACGGCAAATCATTACCATCCCATTGAAACGTCGTTGGAAAAATGTTCCTAAACATAACAGAATGTGTAATCTTTTGACTTTGAATGACATTAGCGATGACTTTAATTATTTATTCGTCTGTTAAAAACAAAATCAAATTTTCATAAAATAAAGACTTTATTCAATAATAAGCTGATAGATACATTGAGCAAATTAGCTTTGTTTTGTAATGTTATCTCAAGTGTCTTTAATATATATATATATATATATATATATATATATATATATATATATATATATATATATATGTATTTGTATAATATCTTCACTTGTATGCAAAATTTAAATTTATAATTGTACATTATTATCATGTGTATCCTCATATGCCGCTGCCTGAGGCCTGAATGTAAATAAAAGTTGAGTTATCTTTGGCGAATAACGGTGTCCACTCGTGAAGATAAGCTACCGAGGGATGCAATGGCTCGTTCACTTGATTCACATCCATACTGGAACAGTTGTGTTTGACACACACACATAAAATCTGTTTGATAACTCAAGACGAGGTTTGCACTAACCATTAAATTTTGATTCAATATGTTTGAAGCGAAAAGCGGCACTGATACTGACAAATCGCTTCTTACCGCTTCATAAAACCTGTGACAATCCGGAAACTTAAAAGTTAATTTTGATACTGAACTGAAGATCAAACTTGAAATCCATAACGGTCAGTATTTTAAAGTGTATTTGTAAAATATCTTGAAAAACTTACAACTCGTATACTTTTGAAAGGATATCAGAAGGCGGCACTTTTCAAAGCAAAATATTAGTGAATAAGGAAAACAATCTTTGATTATCATGTGAAGGTTCCGTTTCATAGAAAAACATATTGGTGCAGTATAAAATGTTCTTCATACCGTTTGCATCCTTTTAATAAGAGCATTATAGAGTGAGTTTAATCATAGAATATATTAATCTTCCATTATAAAGTTTATTTATTTAAGATTTGCACACTTATGTGTGATTTTACCAATTTCATCATCTGTCTTTCTGCAACTACTTCTCTTCGCGTTAATGCTTTCATTGTTACATGTCTCACTTTGAGTTAACCTGTTCAATCAATGTTTTAAATTAAACTTCATTTACAATAATTGGATGTTTGTAAACCCTACCCTTACGTCTCCCTCAAAGTTCCTTCAAGGATCAGAACAGGGAGATTCCCTGTTGCATGTGAACAGGAACTAAATGTTATCAGAACGGAAGTGGAGGAGGCAACCAATGCTCTAATCACGTTTTATGTCTTTCAAATAGGCATTGATCTTTACGTCAACCACTTAAAATCACAACACTTCATTTAGGTGTGGCATGAGGACACGAACTTACAGCGCTTAGAGAGCTTATCGCTAGAAACTGTAGTGAAGGAAGCTCTATTGATTGAGTGACTGGTGCCGGACACGCGGTCAGTCCTAAAGAGAGCGTGAGAGAATCACGACTGGGCGGTACCAGCTCTACACTCACTCGTCACCGTAATCCCGGTAATGAGAGTTGTAGAGGAGCCAATAGCGAGTGTCTCACTCCTACTGCGTGTATCCTCACAAACTCTTGTAGGAAAAGTTTGGTGGAGCAAGTATTGATTTAACTCCTACCTCAAGAGACGTGATTTACCTGTAAGTTCACAGACAGGAGCGCTAAGTGAATCAGACCCAGCCTCTGAAGGTGATTAGCCACTCTTCTCGTGATGAATAGGCCCACAACAATCGCTCCAAGATGACGTGCTGTCGGTTGCTCAACACTCTTTCCTATGGATGATATGGCTTTAAATGAAAGCCAGAGTTTCCCGTTCTGGACGAATGATTCACTAGCGAATCAATGGCCAGTGGATGACAGTTTCTTGGATGTGATTGCAAATTTCAGGGAATCTTTATTTACGGTCCGAAATACCACAACGATTATTCTGCTGACCTTCTATGTGCCTGTGTTTTTAGTGTCACTTGTAGGGAATATACTGGTGCTGCTCGTGATCGCCCCGAACAGACAACTTCAAAGTGTCACCAATAATCTATTGCTTAATCTTGCCATTGCAGATTTATTAGGTAAGTTTTATACAAAGGTATCTTTGCGAAACGGTTTGCATCAGCGTACTCTATTGAAACTTTGTGATAAGATACGCAGTGTTTTTTAATTATATTGTCATCATTGGTCTTTTATGGCAAGGATCAACAAACCGTTTATTAAAATGCAGTTAATCGTTTAAGTTATCGCACGTTATTTTTATAATTTCTAGTAGACCATATGAGATTAATCATCCATTTTTAAGATGATAGAATCAACATCCGTCAAAATCTGTTAGCATGTGTCAGAATGGTAAATTACATTTCGTCACATTACTAGTCGTATTTATAGTTGTTATATTGTATCAGTTGTTGTACTCAGTATTTCATTAGAATTATAAACGAATTATTGAATAGGAAATACAACGAACACCAATATTGTGTACTTTTGAAATGTTCCCCTCCCGGTAGCATTGCTACTTTTTATTATTTAGAACTGTAACTTCGGACGTGATCGCTACCGTCCGACTGAGCAACACAGGATTGGTATTCCTTCATACAAGGAATGAGTAGGAGAGGAATAATGTGACAGCGAACGCAATCAATGATACTAATGTTTATAAGTAGGCATTTATTGGAACACTTACATTTAATTGACAATATTGCATGGATTAACGTCAGCAAAATTGGGCTTTCAATCAAAATAATAGCAAATTGATAAGGTAGAAACATTCTATTTGCAGTGTTTGGGTCAATTATCTTATGGACAAAACAGGATTGCGGCCTGTTCTCTCAATGCGAAACAAATATGAAGCAAAAAGGCCAAAATCTGATAACGGAAATCAAGCATATCTATGTGATATTAATTTTATTGAAGGACATAGCTGATAATGGAATTCTAGATTCTTGAACTATGTTTGAATGAAGTCCAGCTGCCTGTTTGTGATTAGGCTATTTAGATGACGTTTTCTTCTGATGTTTCCTTTTTGTCGAGGTCAAAGTGGTTGAATGGAAATAATGATGAGATTCGAGGTTGAATATGAATGTCTGACTCTGGGTTTGAAGACCTCGTCCTGAAAAGGACAATATAAGAACTAGTCAACAGTGGAACTAAAAATATGACAATGCACTTTGTGAGTATTGTTAGATTTAACGAAATAGTTTTCACACAATATGTTGATATAAAGAACATTTAAGCAAGAAAGTTTAAAGAGAACGTTCAAATTTTATAAATATGATATACAGAAGGCATCATACACAACAACGGAAACTCTTATACTATATGTAATATATTTATGTCACGGAGAACACTGGAAAATTAATCAGCTGGAAGAAATTCATTCTGAGTTTAATCGTTCATGTTTTGTATACGGACAAATATGTAATTAGGCACATCGACGACTCGTCACTCGTCTTCATATTATCCGGAATTTAAAAAAAAACATTTAATTGCCTGACATAAGCTGTAATAAATATATGCCTTATTCAGCTATTTTCACTCCATGTACACATTGTTTTAAAAAGCAAGGGAAATATGATATATAATGAATATTCTTCATACTACTTTTCAGTGTATACCTTCTTGTTAGGAGGGATGTAATGGGTGATAAATTTCAACATCTATCCTGATATAGATTCTCCGGGATCTTTAAATGTTAGATCTTTGTTTTAACGTAACGTGCACGTGCTGGCATACTTACTCAGGAATTAAGAATATGATCTTGGGCCAAATTAAACGATGCTATGTTTTCTTTGATTCAGATTTGCTTAATTGTTTTACGAAACTAATTATGCACATTTCTCAATGGAAATTATTCCATGTCAAAAAGCAAAATACTGGAAAATGTTTTTCATTCTTTGACTTTTAGAAACACAGAGATTCCTTTAAAGAGGTTGCATGCACTAATATCCACATCACAACCCATACATTTTTCGAAATTGATCGATATTCATTTCCGTTGAGACCATTGAATTGGGTAAAGGATGTTTACGTCGGAAATAAAGGTCAATTTATTGCACTTCTTGGACGTTAGCCAACCATCTAGTCATTGCTATGCACGTAACGATGTTTGGAGAGATAGTTTATTGTGGAGAAGTAAGACCAGTAGTATAATAAACATGAACTCTGCAACCACTGTAAGTGATTTATGGTGTAAAGTATTTAGCAAGGGAAACATTTACCTCATTAATATGGCACTTTGTAAATTCTATAGCATATATGATATCGAATAGTATTATCAATTCAATAATATTAAGGGCACTGCTTTAAAAAGGTCTTGTGTGATTTTGTGTTTGATGTGTTTTTATTCCAACAACTTAACGAGTATGTTTAAACATTCAAATTGTCTAATGAATTTCCAAGATAAGTGCTCATATTAAAGCACAGAGATATGGAGAATTTCGCCCAAGTGTCTTCTTATGTCAAATAAATCAACACAATACTTGCTTATTTTCCCTAACGTTTTCATGAAAAATGTAATCTTTAAACTTTGCAGTACCCTAAAGTACTGTAGTACAAGTATTCCTAAAGCGATGTATATGGTATCATAGTATTGTGATGTTGTCGTGTTTATGATGTCATAGCATAGTGACGCAATAACTGATGATGCAACATTTCAAGAAGTTGTTAAAAATCTACATCAGAACGATATCTTCTGCGGAACACATTATGATAAATAGCTTTATATAATTATATAATGCATCCAATATTATATTATGTTAGTTGTTGTTTAAAAAAGTACCACTTAAGTGTATTCTGCATTTTATAAATATATCTAAAATCTAAAAATGTCACCATCATCAATAGGTATTGATATATCAGACGCCTGAAAAGCGAGTGTGAAATCATAAAGCATTTTCATATAGTTTCAATTAAAGTTTTCTTTGCGAAATGGGTGGTCTCTCAAAATCGAGTTAGTTTGGGAATAGATTGTCATTGTCCAATGCTATTGTCTTAGCGTTTTGACGTCATCGCAGTTTTCGTCTTGACTTCCACGGTGGAATGATGTCAAAGATGAGAGTTATCATTAGATATCAATCTTTCGTGCCTCAAATCTTAATAATATTACTTGTATTCAACATGTATTTCGTTGAAACCAACAAAATTAGAAACGTTGAGTGAGATTGTATCTCTTTGCAGTATACCACATGGCAATGACAATTGCTATCATTTACGAATCGTTATGGGTGAAAGGGTTGAATGGGAATTCTTACGTCTAGAAGAGGACATGTCCATAAACACCATATGAATAAGTATCATTAAGAAGTAACCTTGTCTTGTGAAGTTCATATTTCTTTCACTGAAATCGCTTTAAGCTATCTGGCCACAGAAAGTATGTATGGCATTTTTCACACTACCTACATTTACTCTGCTTCTACACAATAATGATATGAGAATCAATGAACAAAATAGCGAAAGTGGCGACGACATCACGGTCAGGTCATGTTACAGAGAGGAGAAGCCATAACCATTTCATATATGGAAACGTAGGCCAATATAGCAAGAACGTTCATTACCATGACAATTTCAAGAATTTTCAAGTGGCACCGTGATACAGAACTCAAGTGTTAACTTGATAACTACAATTTCCGGATTTTATTTAGGTTTTAAAATGCCTTTAACACAGTATATGTTTCAAATCCATTTGATAAGAGACTGTACATATATGTCTGTATATACTCAAGTCTCAAGAAGATGAAACGGTTTCAGTATCGACACAGTAAAGCTAATAGTGTTTTATTGATGTGGAGCGATAACAGGTAAGGTTACTTCACAGTGTTATTCTGCAAACAAAGCAGCATCGTGTGTCCATAAACAGTCCTTTGAATTTCCAGCTATGTATTATTTTACAAAATCCGCTTATAATATCAATCAATATCCCCGCTTGGACCTATGTGTTGCAAATATGATGAAAGCTAACTAATGGGGAAGGATGTTCTAAATGGAAACCATAGGCTACTGCGTGTAGAAGTCACACGTTTGAATCAATATTAGTGTGTTTGGTAGCTCAGAAAAAACGTTGGTCATTTTGTATCATTCTGTGCTTGAAGTAATACTGATTGATGTCCTCATATACATGTAGTAAAGTTAGTTGCAATATAGTTGCGTTCCTTTGACTTAAAGTATTTTGAGGGTTTAAAATATTCAAACGTTGTCCTGTTAAGACATACTCAAGGGCAAAAGAAACGATAGCAACTGTTCAAGAGAGTGAAAAAGTACTGCTGTGAGCGAAGGGCACATCTCTGCAACAGGCAAATGTGCTCACAAGGATTCAAAATGTCATTCATCAGAGTTTCGTATTATGTTATACATGAAAAACTGTTCTTGGAATTGCTCTTTCCAAATAGTTTGGGTCAAACTTTGCAATTGAAATTTAGCCTACGAAGAACATTTCCTTATATAAGATTATATAAACTTTATGTTGATTTATTTTGGGACGCATATTTACTGAAGGACGTCAGAGAGCAAGCAAAATGGAACTTTTGACTACTCTATCATGTCTTGCTAGGGAGATTCGAAAACGTTAGCTTCATATTATGCGTGGTTAAACTTCAAATAGTTGGCTTATTAGGACATTGAGTTTCTGTCGTAATTATCACTAGTGGATTAAGCTATCTTGCATTTCAGATGGAATAGTTATTTTGCTCCCGTGTGTTTTGTCTGTTGTTGCAAATTCTCCTGTCACTGAATTAGATTGGATTAGTCAGTAGTATGTAGTACAATGTCTTTTTAGAATGGTCGTCAGATGTGAAGACAATGTATATCGCTATCAACAGAAAAAAGGTCTGCAGTTTGTTACAAACAGATAAGGCTATCGTTAACTACAGAATTATAATGTTGAGTTTCAAAGCAATACTCTAAAAAGATTTGTATAATTTACAATTGAACATGTATTTCCATAATGTCTTTTTTGTGAAAAACTATTTACGGAAATATTCTCACAAAACGCGTGGAATACAATGGACATTAGTCGAGCTGATTCCCATGGTCAATGATTTGAATTGATGTTAGTATAACACTTTCTTTATATGAATATAATCATTATGTAGTTGTGTGTCGTTTTAATACAAACATGAACACTGTGTATAACCGTACACCGGAACTAGCGAGGTGTACGGCGGAGAAATGTTGCTAGCGAGGAGCGTGATCGCAAACGGGATCACTTAAAAAGCAATCATCGCCGTTTCATCAACTTTTTCTATGCTATTATCATGTCAATAGCTTTCCGAGACATAACTATTTAATGTCATATCCTGTTCATAGTCAGAGATAGCAAATATGTTACTAACAACAACATTACTCGCAACTGTCATTGTTACTGTCCCTTGGATACAGAATGATAAGCACATACATTTTACTAAGTATGTGTGCTAAAATTACCATATGATGTTGATTATTTGAAAGTTATGAAGTAAAATAGTACCTAACTTTCGATTTCGGCTCCTCGCTAGCAACATTTCTCCGCCGTACACCTCGCTAGTTCCGGTGTACGGTTATACACAGTGATAAAGCAACACAACCACATACATTTATTAAAGTTGGGAAAGCTAAGAGAAGAAGAAATAGTGATTTAATGAACTTGTTTTCTTTTAAAAGTATATGTGACGTTTTGATTAAGATTCACTTGCTTGTCGGGGACAATTGAGTGTAGGTCGAACATCCATACCTATTAAGGAAGTTGTTTATCCATAAATATTGTCTTCAATTTTCACTAACAGAGAAGCTCATTTGTATTTATGGGCACCCGGGGACAACAATTATCAGTTTCAATCAATTTCCATCTGTTCGTATTCAGAAGACTCTAGGGGGGATATGTGGTATAGAGCTTATTACTATATAACCATATGTTGCCCCATGTCTTCCTACATGCATGCTCTGTTCCTTACACGCATGGCTTGGTCAAAGTAAGATATCTTATTGATGACATGTGGCAATTAGTAGGGAGAGAGGGTATACTATGAAGCTCCTAATGTTTACTTACACGATTGACTCATGAATGTCATATTGGTCTTAGATAAGAAAATGGGATAAGTTATTCTTTGCATTTCTATAGACGTTTTCCTTTTGTTTAAGGGACATGAAACAGGGTATTAACGTAAACAACGAGTTAATTTACTTCGCAGTCAAAGAATGATAAATTTACTTTATTATATTGCTGATATTTATGCAACTTGATCATTATCTATATCCATCGTTCATATAATCTTAAATATTGCATTTGAAACAAAAGATAACGGATTTTGCCAAAAGAAAAAATGACCAATAACTTTTGAATGCTTTGTATTGGAATAATATATTATTATATATATTGGAATAACAATTAAAAATTCAGACCGTTCCATATAGTACAATCTTCGATCGTAATATTCAGATAAAAGTGTTTTGATGTAAAGATAACCTTGAAATACCGTTTAATCTAGATCGGCACATCAATTCATACGACGATGTAGCACATATCATAGCAATGTCAGCCAGCGTCTCAGCGATATGGATATCATTAGTCTAATGCTTTTCCTACGCAATAAGGAATTTGTATACACGTCGTTCCTGGCATTTGTTCTATACGCTATTGAGTGAGATACATCCCAAGTGTATAACTCTAGCCCACAACTGAGCGGTGGAATGCAACAGCTGTTTGTAACCGAGCCGTATCTTAGCGGCAATAATCTCTGCTATCCATGTGGTTTAAATCAATGTTGCCTGCTTTATCAATCAGCAGTCGGTATACTGTTCACATTTTACAACTTTTACCATGGAAATGATCCACACATGAAAGCCACAATGAGAATCGTTGTACAGATGGAGTTGACAAAAACGAATTTGTTCATCCTCGGTCTCTAAGGGTTTTACGTTTAGACCCTCCACATCGCCACTGAGACTTATGTTATCAAGCCACAGTCTTTCTATTTCTTTTGTTACAGACCTTTTGAATGGTAAAGCGTTTTCATAGCAAGGTTTTTGCGTAGATCCTAAACCAAATGGAGATTATTCTGGACTGATTACATGCAGAGGATGAAATATATTAAACACGTTTTATTTTGGAAATAGAAGGTATATTAGGAAATGGAAATGTATTGTTACAACGACAATTGTACAAGTACCAATTTTGGTTATGGTAGAAGAACCAATTTCCTTAACTGGAATGATGGAGTCGACACTAAAATAATGGATACACTTATATTTTTTGTAGGAAATAAGAAATAATACAAAAATGCTACAATTTCTTCAAAAGGTGTTTGAACGAGGATGATATGTTCTGCAGAAGATGCTCCTATTCACTGCTGGTGTCTGGAGAGAGATCGTGTTCCAACTGTGAGGCGGTAAAAAAGGCAATCGGGAATATGCTTCACGAGTCTATGAATAAATCAATTAAATGGTTATGTTGGAGAAGTGAGATTTATTTGATATCCATTTAGGCGTTTTTTAAAAAAAACTTTTTCGCAACACCTGCAAATTTTAAGTTATTATTATGTGTGTAGAAACTGTCTTGTGCTAGCGGTCCGTATTCATATAGATTTATAAGAATATAGATTTGTCATTGTTTTAGATATTGGCTTCAACTCAACGACATCAATGACTTTATTAATACGATAGCAGTGGTGAAATCAATATTCATGGCATCAATAGTTTGCTCAGTTGGAGTCCTTTGTTCTCAAAATGGCAAAACTTGTCTAAGGACAGCTCTTCCGGCCAAGTCTCTGATGTGAAACAAACTCATTTGATATACATTGGCTGTGCGATATCCAATGTAGTGTATCTCACAAAGTAATAACTATTTTTCTAGGAACTTCTTTTCAGTTTTATGTAACTGTTTTATTGATCACTCTAAGTTCACGAAGCCTACCACGACCTTAACAAAGTATAAAAGCGAATAGAGAGAGAAACCTCACCACTCTTAAAGTACATCAATATCTCGGGTTGTTGGTCACCAGATTCACTTAGTCGCTCTCTACTGATGTGCAAATATTGAAGATTCGCAATAGGCCAATGAACATATTGAGCTTCGAGTGCTTCAGTCGGCATCAATACATTTAGTGGCGCTTGAAGATATGGTCCTTGTGATCCAATATCAGCTACAAAGAGGCAGGTCAACAGGGGAAGAAAGCAATGTTAATGTTTATAAACATATGGTTTGTTCAGAAATCGAATAACTATCTAACTGAGACATTGTATTGAAATGGTTAGTACATGTATGTCGATTTGTTTTGAAATGTGAGCCATGGTAACGAATAAGATTGTTGATTGAATTAAAACACACGGCTGAAATCCCCCCCCCCCCCCCAGAATCGTATCATGTGTGGTTGAGATGTGATTTGGTATGATTTATGCCCATTGAAGTAACTTGTGTTTGAGTTTATTCATAATTATAGGAACTGATTTGACGGAACATATACTCGCCGTTTCATATATTTTCATTGAAATTTCACACAAAAACTCTTGGTCAAGAACATTTCTGATTTTTTCCATGATTGGAAAAAAAGATAAATTAATTTATGATCACTCAAAAAGATCAATTATATGATAAATATACATTTAGTTCAATAATGTTGATTAAATTAAATTGTGTTCATTTTATGTGAAAACTGTTACATGCGTCTTGTACAGTAACAGTTCATAATCTACTATTTCGCGATTTAAGTCTCTGTTTGTATAATTTATTCTATAAAATAAAAATAAACCCTCGAAAGTTACCAAAATCGTACCACATGATTAGAGCACTGCATATCCTCATAATATATCCGCGAATATCATTGAGGCTCCGTCCGTGGTTCCTTGGTTCCGAAATATTTGTTTCCGGGGCTATATCTAAAAGACCGTTGGTGGAGTTCTGCCTTTTGCTACTCTGGTTATTCTGAAATTTGTATTTAGTTTCTGGTTCACAGGGGGCTAAGTCCTGTTTTTGGCCTTCATATCAAAATCTATTGAGTATTTTGTTACGCAACTTGGTATATGGTTAGTTCTAATGGTTGAGTGGTGCCTTTTCCTACACTGGTTATTTTGAGTATTAAATTTATATTGGTTTCCATATACAAATTCTTAACTTAGGTCCTTTTATCCGGCCTGAATCGCAATACCTTTCAGAATAATGTTATGACTTTTAGAATGTGGTTAGACCCATAGATGGAGTGGTCCCTTTGAATCCTTTAGACTACTTATTTATGTTTTAGTCAATTATTGTCCAAAACGTTGACGTTTGTGACTTGTTTCTTACTTAACTTGCACATAAGGCTAAGATGATGAGGTTTCATTAAAATTTGGGCGAGGCATCAGATGCAAATATTTCTAGTTGGGTAGATATCGACCATATATTTTATGTAAACTTAAATATTCGAATGCCAGTTATTGAATCTTTTAGCGTAACAGCGTTGCATTGTTTCATTGTAAATCTATAGATATAATCTATAATTTCTAATGTCGATAATCCAATATTCCCGCAACAGCCTGTAACTGACCATTGCTTTGTTCATTTCTATAATAATTTCATGATTATTTCTTATATAACAGTTGTGTGGGTTTTATTAATCTGTCATTTGTTACTAGATACCGACCATGTGGTTCCCATTCGGAGAGGCATCTCCATGCATGAAACAATTAATGTAAGATCATAGCAAATCAAGTTACGTTTTTGACCACAAAGATGGTTTATTTTTCACTAAAACTTGACATGTCGTGATTGAAGATTGTGAAGTGGATTCCCACAATCTTTCAAGATAAATTGTATATTGGCCAGAACTCGACAACAATACACAATTCAGGTGATAATGGCACTTACAATTTTGGATATTCGTGAAACATTTACTTGTTCCTTAAAAAAGGGGATTAGATTTGCACAAAGCAATGCTTTATACTGTATTCACAACTCACTATCTGTTTAACTAACCACATATATCAAACTGTTGGTTTAAGAGGTTACCAAAACTTTCAAAAACATGTAATAGTAATATAATTATCGTTGACAAACAGAAATCTTTATCATCTGCTTATGTATGATCGTATTTGTTGAGAATTTTTATTTGTTAAAATAATATTCAAATAAAATGTTAAATTTCATAATTGATACACATTTCCTCTCCAGTTACAGTCGTGTGTATTCCAATGACGGCTGCACAGCGGATCTATTCACTGTGGATATATGGAGAAGTGCTGTGTAAATGTGTCCAGTATTTACAAGGTAAATTCCATTACATTTGATTCAGGAAATAGAGTAACCTCAACCTTAACACCGAAACGTAGCATTTCATGCAATAGAAGTTGGCTATCATTAAAACGTGTCCTTCTTTAAGCAATAATGTATTACATAACGTACGATGATTAGGTCAACTCTATTTCCTTTTTTGTATGTCGAATTTTATTCGTTTAAGTAATTTTTACTCCAAAATAAATGTATATTTAGTACATCACATTCGACCGTGAAGTAATTTTCACAACCAGGGTCACGGCTAGCACAATTGTTATTGACCCCATGGACCTTTGGTCGTGGAAACCTGATCTCTAATGGTTTTAGTTGAAACTTATCCAGCTGAATTAATTTTTTAGACTCCATATTTGACAAGGGCTTTATCATATCTGCTAATCTTGTATATAGGTTAAACACATATTTGTCTAATGAATATTCATTACTTTTGTTTAATATGTGAACAAATAACTGTTTGAAACATGTTGATTTTTAACGTTACATAGAGACATTATGACCAAAGGTAAATGCATAACGAGATTTAACAATTTAAAGAAGTTGTTGATCCATAAACGTAGGTAATGTGTAATTGCAATCTTTTGATATATGAGTGTATAATTGTTCTTATCATCTGATCAATCCAACTTTTCTATGAAGCGCAAGTGCAATTTACTAACAACTTGCACTTTTTCATGTATTTCGTGTGAAGAGAAAGTATGTTAGTTCTATTCTTTCGCTTAAACAATCAAAGCTATTGTATCGGATTTCTGATATAAAAACTTCCATTCAAATCACCTTTGATGATGAAAGTCTAAATTCCGTACTTCTCCCCTTATCGTTCCCGTGTTCAGATAGTTTTCTTGCTTACTCAAGAAACAAGGTTTGAATAACGCCAGTGTGCATTCAATGTCACATGGTCAGAAAACAGAATGCTTACCAAGACGTGAGGGATCCTATAAGGAGATATAATTAGGCGCTAAGTCGGTGGAAATAGTGGGACAAAGGGTTCGATAGTTCAATCGACAATAACAACCAGATCACGACAAAAGCAGACCTTCAAATTATCTCCAGTGTCAACATCAGAAGACGCGTGTGTAGCTGGCATCATGGGAAGTAGCCCATGTTACTTGAGTTCATCACCTGATTGCAGCCTGTAAAACTTAATAATCTGCGTATCAGAAAACAGAGAAATTGATTTTCGGTCCCTGAAACAATATGGCTAGTCATTGTAAATCGTATTAATAATTCATGCATTTTCAAATGAATTTATCCCTGACATGTAATCATACTGTTCAAAAGCCCTATTTTGATGAATTTTGAATGGTTTTGTTCTTTTTCAAAACAATCGTACCAATGTCGTCAATGTTTTGCTAACATTTACTGTAAAAAGTTCTACGGTCTTATTTGTGCCATATTTTAATTATTAGGTAATACTTTTTGGTTAAAAAGATGTTGCTGAAAAGAAGGCAATAGATAAAAAAAACTCTGAGCCATTATAATGGAAAATGATTTTGAATTTCTTTATTTTAAGGTATTGCAGTATCCGCCAGTACCTTTACCATCACGGCAATGAGTTTAGACCGTTGCTTCGCCATTCGTCATCCGGTTGCTATTCGCAGATTGAGAACTACAACCTTCGTGAGGATTCTCATATTCTGTGTATGGACTCTTTCCTTGCTCATTATGATGCCAGTTGTGATTATCAGGAAAACTGTTACAGATGAAATATTACCAGGCGAGTTCATAACCTTCTGCATCGAACAGTGGCCTTCGTTTACTCACAGGAGATTTTACGATATCACCATACTGCTGATAGTGTACATATTTCCAGGGATTATAATCTCCACTTCCTACATTCTCATGGGCAAGCGGCTGTGGGTTCCTGACAAGGAGCTGAACCAGGACCTGTACAGATACCCTATACAACGTGAACCGGCCTGTAGGCATCAGCGTCTTACGTCAGGACGGAGACGTCTTGCTAAACTCTGTGTAGCCGTGGCTGTGATGTTTGCACTCTGTTGGTTGCCCTACTATATTGTGATGATATACCTTGACTTCAGGCCGGATTTAGAGGCTGCAGAGCTGATGCATTTCACACTTCTTTTAGGGCATCTTCATAGTGCATCAAATCCAATTCTGTACTGCTTCCTTCATAAAACATTTAGAAGATACTTAAGAAAGTTTGTGTTCTGCGGTCATAGAATAAGTGCTTCGAGAATATTGAGTAAGGTAAGTAAAACATGAATATTCATGTTATTGATATTTCTTCCATGGTTATCGATTCTTATTTTGGTGTTTTGTCCTATTCGCAATGAATTAAAATTTAATTTCTCCTTATGAAGTCAAGAACCTTTCTATGATGAATTAAAGCGGATGTGTTAATACAATTCAACTTAGGGTTGCGTGCAGGCATTAAGAAGAGAACAGGTATTAAAATCTTCAATGGTATGAGTGTAAATTGTATCTTCTAAGCACTTATCTTTGTTTCTGAGATATCGTGCACGCGTACGTACATGATTACAAAATTACATGATAATTGTATCAAAATAAGCATTTGTACTTCGTTTAATTCATTCGTATTTACGTTACCGCTTATATAGGTAAGGATACTGAACTTGAATTCTATATGGAAATAAAAATCCTTTTTACTAATCTCATATTGACGCAAATCAGAATGGCCTTCTTGGGAGATAATATTGTTTTATTTCAAGTTCACAAGCTTTCAGAGGTCACTGACATATCTGATAAAAACTTGAAAAACAAACCCGTTACTGCATCCATATGAATGCTGTTATAACGAAATTAACGCCCACATAGAGTAATTTCACTGATCCTACGAGATGGATTAAACTTCTTAAGGTTGCAAATTCCCTTTATACTAGTAGTTCAAACGACGCAGTTTATTGTATAACCGTGTAGATAAGCCTGGTATTACGTCCACTATCTTTATATCACGCCAATTTAACATGTTCTTCTAAAACCAGCATGTAAGCCCTCACTATTCCTTTTCAATTATGGATCTATCCCGTCTTATGTGTATAGCATTATTCCAAGTTTGGATGATACATCTTTACGGATTGCTGGTAAAAGTTGTGATTTTTAAGATAATTTGACTTTCAAATTTCAAAACATCAATTTTGAAAGTAAGAAATTGGATAAAGATTTTGAAGAAAATGTTTTTAGCTCATGATATGTGAATTGTACAATTGGCTTTAACAAATTACATGATGAGATGATAACTATTGTTCAAAATATTGACTTTGATGGATTTCGTTCACGATTGTAACGAGATACATGCATTGACTTGATGAAATAAATGAATTTGATTGAAAAATACATTGATTTAATAATTTGATAAACTATCGACTTTCCATCAGGTTCCGTTTATCACAATACCATTTTTCAAAGTTGAAATGTTATAAAGTAAGATATTTATCAAGCTGAAAACTTGAACCAGCTATTCGACCTTAAGATAGCATAGGATAGCATCAATATTTGGGATGCAACATTCGCTACTGTATTCTCTTAAACTTATAATATTTCATTGCTTTAAGCAACCAGTGAAAGAGACATTTTCACAGGTCTGAAACGTTCACTAAATTTTTAATAGACGAAAACCCGTATTTGCCGCCTGCTATGAACTATTTAAATCATGAAAATTCCATGATTAATCCTGTATGACAGTGACATTTGAACATATAAATAATTCAGCAAACATCCTTTGGTCAATTGGAGATTTTCTTGCAGACATTAATCAAAATCTTATAAGGCCCCTAAATAAATGTTGAAAACAGTTCAGTTTTTCATTCTTTCTGTCAATAACATATCAAATATTAAAACTTTTAATTTCAGTTAATATATTTCATAATATTTCTGTTAGTCTATTCTTTATCAGAACATTTTAATGGTATTTTCAGGTAATATTTTCACGTCCTATTACAAGCCATAGCCGCAGCTTCAGATCGAGAGATTCCTTCCGGAGCTCGTTCTCAATGCGAGGAATGAACATGCGTCTCACACCGACACGAACTGCTCTAGCCCGGCACAGAGGTGAACCCAAACCAGAGATAAATAATTCATTTCAGAGGAACTCTTTCGTGTCCGGGTCACACTCATCCTCACATTCCAGCTGTTGTGACAGGGACCGGAGTTCCAGCAGGAACTACTTGCAGGTTCCCAGAGCAGGGCGCCCTCTGTACACAGCCTCGTTCCGGACACATCGGAGACAGCGCTCAGACGTGGAAGACTCATTTAGCAGCTCGTAAATGTGATACATTGTGACTAGATGGGAATTCTGTGTGGATACAGAAATTCGGAACGGTGATTCGTTTTAAGATATCATTTAAAACAACATGGTTAAAGTTCTGTCAGTAAAAATATGTTCTCCTTCTACTATTCTCGTACATATGTGTTTCTTTTTACGGTACTCTTTATTCAAAATGGCTTTACTTTTCACTCAAAACGATGTTCGGGGTTCTCTCAGTCACTACAAAACAAAACTCCTTAAAGGGGCAGTAGCACGTTTTTTGTTAATTTTATATTTTAAATATGTCACTGATAATTGTAAGTTAATGCTAACTGTGTGAATTTGACAGTGTCAAAAATCACGTTACACAAGCAATCATCCAAAGTCAGAGGACAAAGTATGGCGATTCACATGCAATCCAATAGCGGCCATTTTGTGTGAACACCTTTAATTCATTTTGTGTAAGAAGAAGGAATCCCATGGTTAAACTTTATGTTATATGTTTGAATTAGTACTGCTTCATTAAGTTTAAATACATTTTCTTTCAATTGGAACCATTCATTTTCATTTTACTGACATCACCTTATACTGTCCCTTTAAACTGTAAACGTTGGTAAGCAAATGTTGCGGAATGCATTGTATTATTTTAAAACATCATGAATTTTTTTGAAGATTTAAAAAAAAAAATCGAATTTGGATCAATTTAGCCTATCGGATCTAAACACTCCCCGAGCTCGTTTATTTCTTTTAAACTATAATCTGGTGGGGTTTTTTTGGTGTCAATATGGTTATTTTGTTACGTTGATGAGTGCGCGTTGGGGTAATGTTATTTGTATACTATGTAGTATTTTCATTAACCTTTACTACATTACGTCAGTGTCAATTGGAACATACCGTTGTCACCCGAACAATAAAGAGGCGTACGCATGATTTGGTTATTCCGTGAAAGGAATATGTCGAGAAACACATGTTTTGGATGATGATAAATAAACCTAAAATACAAATTGCAATACTGCTATTTCAATTTCTTTTGACAATTCGATTCATGATCGGTTCAATTTATAGTCCTTATTTCGAGTAACGTCATGTCTTATGATGAAACAAACTCTAAATTTTATTTTAACAAAAAACACTTTAAGCCGGACATGACCCACCCAAAAAGCAGGTTGAAGGAACCCCTTGACATATACTTATTGGAAATCGGTATCATCAATCTTTGGAGGTAGGCTACTTAAACACGGATTTTATCATTATTTAATTTCATAAAAAAATAAGCCTTAACCTACACCAAAACCAAATTGAATGGAACGAGACGAAAAAACTTTGATAGAAGTTGAAATGACGTTCTTGCTTGAAAGTACACAGTCCTAACTGTATAGGCAGTAAAATGGTATTGCAGTATTCAAAGAAAATTTATATTTTCTTTGAATCTCAAATATATCAACACACAATGTAAAGTAGACCTCTTTTTAAGTACAAATTAATTATGATATTACGTAACACTTGGGTCAAGGTAAGATTTTCTATGTATCTTGGATAATTTGGCTCACTTTTGTTACATTCCAATTGCCGTATGTACATTCTATCATACTCAACTGTGCATCATTTCCCTTTGTGTCAGCTCGGAGCAGTCCATTGTAGGTGTTCCATACATCGATCGACGTTTTGCTTTTATCTATCGTTAGCATGTCATATTTCTTACATTTCAAACGAATAAATGGTTGTATTGGAATGGATGAATAGATAATTATATTTCCGATATGTCAATATTGTATTAAAAAGGATAACCTGGAATAAATGAACTGGATCAGTATGATTTGCATATTTAAGCTGACCGATTTTAACCCATTTCGGAACCATGATGTATTTATTTCTTACTATTATCCTTATTATTGTAATTCCAATGTCTTTGCGATTGTGTCTGTGATAAAACGGTATGTGAAGTAACAGAGTGTACTATGTACAAATAACTTTTTTACATTTACTACTAAATACATATTTGTTGGAATAATCCCGACACGAGCCTCCGGTGCCGTCAGAGGCAGTTCAATATTGATGTTACCTTGCTTCATGCCTGTTGATTAAAGATTAATGTTTATGATATTTAACATTATAATAAAAAGTTATATTATAAGCATGTTCTTTATTTATCTGCTTGGTAAACCATGTATATGTGGCATATCCACGCTCACACATACTTACAATAAGTCACGGATCAAGACATATATTCCTCTGAGGGTTTAGATATATGTTCATGTAATTCATGACACATACTGTTTTACAAGAATTTATGGCACCCTTGGAAAAACCTAACGATTTTGTGTTATGGAGTCCATTTGCGCTTGTTATTTATCTTTTTAGACAAACCCATGTACATTGGTTGGAGAACAAACCTGATCGGTCATATTATATGACCATATATATATTTTAGATAAGGAGAGTTGGTTTCTCAAGTGAAGAAAGTTGTATATCAGAAATAGTAAACATCAGATAGTTCAGACTAGATCAATCTTCTTTTAATACGATAAATTCATTTCGAACATTATGTGGGTCTTGTCAAGTATGATTACAAATGGAAGGTTACACATTTTTATACAGGTAAAAAAAAATAAATTCATATAATCAATACATAGTTGTGTGCTCAGATTGACAGTTAAGAAATCAGTCATGTGTTGTCAATCACGTAATCGTATTAAAGAAGATTGATCCAGTCTGAACCATCTGATGTTTACTATTTCTGATATATACGATGTGTGTGTGTATGAATATATAAAGTTCAAATAAATTCATTAAGTGCAACTGCAAATAGATGTCAGTCCCCGAACCAATAACTGTAAACGAGGGCGTGCTTGTTTCAATGAACACAATGATAGTAATCAGCACTTTAGCTAGATTACGGGCGCTTTATATCAAAGCAAACACAGTAAGTCTTAAAAGAACATTCAGTACATTTCCCTCTTCCATTAATTGCTAAGACAATATTGACATGTCAATATATTTGGACTATCAAGTACAAATCAAACTCCTAAGTATTTCTTCAAAGCTACACCATCAACTATTCAATAACATTGTAAGAGGCCCAAGCAGTTTATATACGGATATTGATTGAAAACCATCTGTTGTTTTCAGTGAACTCCCAAAGGCACATATGTCTTCCACTTTAGCCAGATTTAGTCCTGAAGGTATATGTATAATTTAAAACTTCCAACAGATTAATACGTTCTATGTGGCTTGCAAACACTATCACTATGCAAATATCATCTTTCGGATTTATCACACATTGATTGTTGTTTGATTTTGTGTGTGATGCCTTGCGGATATGCTCAACTTGATATATAATATTTTGACATCAGGTACAATATTATACGTGTTCCATCTTATTTCAAAATTTATCAATTAGAAATTAATGCAACATAAATGCATAAACAATTAGTTTGTTTCTATAACATCTAGACATTCAGAGTTTTGTGAAGTTACCACTCGACGAAACTTTAGATTAAGCGCATGATATGAGGTTCAAATAACGTCAGAACTTGTCACTCTAATCAAAATGGAACATTTACTGATTAACCTTGATGTAAGTAATCTAAAACATTTCATTTGACCCCTGTATTGTAACACTTTTACCGTAACGAGGGCGCCCTGATGACGTTAAAACGCTTCTCAGACATGACCATTTACGTCACTTCTTTCGGTTTTAAGATCCATTATTATCGAGTGCATAATATTTGGGTATCGAGATCGGACCTTAGCATGCATGAATTAGTTTTACAATGTCTGTCAATTTTATACTCATATTTGATAGTGAGTCTCAACTTTTTATCCAATAGAAGACAATCGTCTACAACTGTCTACCAGCAATAGCTTGAGATCAAGCGAGTACCACCCTTCTACATCAGGTTATCTGTTTCCGCATAGCAACATCTTCATATCCATGAAGACAAATCTCATATTGCAGAGAACTGGTGGTTATTGGCCATATACAGGTAATAGTAATATTCAATACAAATGTCATGATTTCATTGGCTGGAAATATAGAGAACACTGCTGAAAAGGGTTGTGAACGTCTACGTAACAAAATTACTTAAGAGTAAATATCAGGAATCGGTGTTAAAGAGGCTATAACATGCATTCTGTTTAATAATGACAGGTGAATATCTTAATTAACATTATCAATTGGAATACAATTAGCATATGATCAAGACCATATTCATTTAAAAAAGGGTTTTATTCGAATTTTTGTTGTTGAAAATACCGCCAAATTTTAAGAAACAACATGTTGAAAGCTCATTGCAGCGTGCATAGATAATCCCACGCAGTGCTTGTCAGCGTTTCAGCTAGAGCTGTCTTAATTTGCGGTATATGTGTATAATATAGGGTTTAATAAAAGCCCAAATACCACGGACAACGTAATCCAAATACCAAAAACAACCAATTATGAATGTGACTATACCTATATGCGGAATGTATTTATAGCAATTTTTTCAATAAGAATTGAACGGTATATGATACCATTAAGACACCTATCACTAGTGAATACATGTTGAATGAGAACACATAACCATTCGCTTTGTTACTTTACTTTCCTTTTCAAATCACCACGGTAATCAAAAATTCAAAATGCAACTTTTGTATAACTATTCCAATGAAGGTAAAAACATTGTGATACTTGTATGTTCATTATCAAATAAGGAGTTGTTAATGGTCATCATCGGAAATGATAGTTCATGTATGTTATGCAAGATTCGGTATTCATCATCTTCAGATTATTCCCTAAAGATGCATGCCTTGCTACAACGGCGCCAATTTAAGAAGGCAGTCCATCATGTGATACGGTACCGGGGGGGGGGGTATTTGAAATATACAGCACTACATATTCATACCTATACAATAACCAATTGGTTATTATAACCAGTATTGACGTTTTGGTTGTCTTGCAATTGACTATCATATTATCGAGTTTAATTGTTTAGGTTTTGTATGTAAAATCGACAGCTGAAAGGTGAATAAGTATGTAGAAAAATGATCATTAGGCGAAACACCAGCAGAACTGACGCGTCATGGCAATACAGATATGCTTCGGCGACCATAGATTCCGTTCGTGCTAATTAGGGAGCGTATTTGAAAAGCCCTTTGTAAGCGAGTAACTATCCGATTTCAGAAATTCAAAAAACATTTCAGTGATAATCTGATATCGATGTTAGCGGCTCTATTGAGTCTTGAGGTAACGAGAATGATCGGAGAACATAAGTGGTAAACGTGTATCATCTGTCTTCTCTGGAATCGCCTGAAGAGAGCAATTACAGCTCAGAAAGATATCAATATGGTGTCATTCAGCGACATCCTAGGGGAGATAGAGGTTATCGGTGATGTTCACAGTCTATGATCATTCCTATCTGTACATCATCTTCCAAACACGGCATTTAGCTTTGCAGAATAAAAGCTTTCTGTTAGATTATTTGTTCGTTCATTATAAAGCCTATATTCTGAATTCAAAGATAAAGGTAAGATGAACAAGACATAAACCTTTAATTATTTCTTATAACTTGTTAGACTTCATTGATTTCTCAGAGAAACACTAAGCGGGACACACAAACTTATTTTCTTACGTGACTATATGATTCAGAATTTTATTATAATTAATGGCGGTCTTCATCTTGATAACAATTCACTTCTTCTTTTATACAGCGTGGCGGAGCATCGTTCGAATACGACGATAGGTGTATTTCCTTTCTTTAACATTTTCACAATATAGCAGTTTGGGCTTTTTCTGGTGTGTCAATTAATAAACAATTGGGTCCCATAAGTAACTTAGACGTCAAATAGTATGTATTATTTAACATCTATAGGATCTATGTCTTTGGCGAAAATGTAACTGTAAGATATAACATGAGCGGATTATATACGATTATATGACTCAAAATAGATTGAAACTTCTTCTTATTTTTTATTATTGTTCCCATAGATTTCTTTTACAAGATACATAATAGCATGATATACAAGTATATGATATATAACAGAGTTGAATTTGTTATTAAAATAAACAAACAATCTAATTTCTTTTCAGTCTTTTCCTAGTTAAAGATTAGGAATAGAGGAGACCATTTTTTTTCAAATCTAATGAAGTCATTATTTCTTTTAGATATGAAATTTTCGACTATAAAGGTATCTTTTAGAATATGAACAAAATCTTTAACTTTTGGAATCTTATTTTTCAAGTTGCAAACATAAATGTGTCTTTTAGCCAAAAGAAGAATATGATTAATTAATGGTTGGGTACTTAAAGTACCAAACAAAACGACAAATTTTGTCAATTTTAATTCCAATTTGTTTTGAATCATCCAAATTTGAAGATCATTCCAAAAATGTTTGGTTTCCTCACATTCCCAATATACATGGCTTAAACTTTCATCTGTATCATTACAAAATATACAAACAGTATTGTCAACAAGTTTCATTTTCTTAAGTTCTTTTTTTGTATAAATGGTTCCATGTAAAAATCTGAATTGGAAATCAAGTATTTTCACATCCTTTACAATATTCCTATAAAAAGTAAAGATCAAATGCCAATCAAAATAAGTATCTTGAAATAAAATTTCCCATCTCTGACAAAAAGAAGGTAGAATGCTATCAGACATCAGTTTATCACAGAATTTTCTAGAACCCTTCATGGGTGTCATGAAGTCTTTATGCAAGGCATTAATGTGGAATGGGTTTACCTGTATGTGACTGTGTTCTTTCAAAGTCTTTTTCCATGATTAAGGCAAAATATATAAAATATATGCAAGATCTATATATGTACCAAAATAGATTGAAACTTATTAGGCATTTATATTCACAGACTTGTTTTGGGTAATTACTCATTCCTATTTTGTTTTGATGATATACAATTATAGACTGATGATGAGGTCAATACATGTTTTTATAGACCCGAGGAAAACAATATTGACCAAGGACGAAGTCAGAGTAGCCCCGAGAAATTGTTTTCCTCGGGTCTTTAAAAACAGGTATTGACCGAAATCACCAGTCCATAAATGTGTAATTATGTCTCGGTCAAAAAAACAAATAAGAATAGGAAACTACAGCAATGAGCGGCATTTGGGCTCGATTTTTGGCGAGGACGGGTTCATGACGTCATGATCACAATAGCATGACGTCATGAAACAACGGTTTGACGTCATCGGCTCTATTTTTAGTAACTCAATATAACTTTCTGTCGACTGTCATGTGGCCGGTTCTCGACCAATCGGATTGACGGAAAATTACGTTCACGTAATAAAGGGCAATAGTAGTTTACCGACTTATTAATTGTTGCCCAGTAACGTGTCCGTTTCAGACTGATATCCACGCTACCTCCAATAGACATCATAGAAGTAAAACAACATCATGCATTGATCTATTTTCGGTATCGTCTCAAAAGACAGAATTCCTAAAAGACGGACAGCTTAAAACAAGACTTTTCATGGTTGCCAAATGATATGTAACATGGGATCTACCCTTTCTATTCTAAACATGTATTGCAAATTCATCACAACGACTACACTTTGAATGGCTATATAACTTACATAAATCGTTCAAGTGAATTCCTTTCATTGAATTGTTTGGAGAATGAATAAGGCAATATGGATATACAACGTATTTATTAAGAGGTGGGGGCCATTTCGACGTAAGATATATAATTAAGAAAGTGATGAAATCATCCATAGTGTTGTCTTCATCATTCTTTATCATCTCAACTTGTAATTTAGTTTTGTTGCTAAGAGGTATATATGAGTTTTTATTATAAATTAGGACAAAAACATCGCAGGCCTAGAATGTCGCTTAGTGTGACATCAATGTATCAAGGGTTACTTGGCTCCTCAATTTGATGGATTTCCGAATAACAATCAGAGCTGAAAGATAGCCATTTGTTCGATTTCCTAGGGAAAGGATGTCTGTAAATATGTACAACGAATTCAGGGGTGTTGCTGAATTCAGTTATATATTGTTTCAGAGAATTGATGATGCCGGCCTTTAATCTTAACTCTAACCAAATTGTAACGTTGTAATAACTGGAAGCACACGTGAACTACAGAACATGTAATCAAAAAGAGTCTTTTCTGATCCGTTATTCAGGATATCTCATCTAAATAATAACAATAATTAGTCCATTTCTAAAGCTCTAAACTCCACGCCGGGGGCATGCTCATAGCGCATACAATTGATCTAACTGCAGTCATATGATGTTGAGAACAGGTGAGTTTTTAGATATGATTTGAACATAGTCAGTGTTGGGCATGCGCGTAGATGGTCCGGCAGCTCATTCCACATCTTGGCTGCTGCCACTTGGAAGGAGCGAAAGCCATAGGACTTTAGCTGCCAACGGGATATATGAAGTAGGTCTTGGTCACTGAAACGAAGCTGTCTGCGAGGAGTGTATGGCTGAAGGAGTTCCTCGAGGTAAACTGGAGCTGTTCCATGAACACATTGGTATGTCAGAGTCAGTATCTTGAAATCGACTCGAGCACGGATGGGCAACCAATGTAGGCGTTTTAGGACTGGAGTGATGCTTGCAAATTTAGGAGATTAAGTGACAATGCGTGCTGCGGTGTTTTGAATTCGCTGGAGGCGATCAATGAGTTCCTGTGAGATATGGAGAAGAAGGCTGTTGCAATAGTCAAGGCGGGATAGAATAAGAGATCGGACAAGTGCTGCAGCAGAAGCCTCTGTAAGAAGATGAAGGACACTGCCGATAGTACGGATTTGGAAGTAGCACGATTTACAAAGCTCAGACACTTGCTTTTCCATTGATAGACTATTATTAAAGAAAACACCAAGATCTTTGACTGTTGATGAGAGAGGAATAGGCACACCACTGATTTGTAGGGAACGTGTGTTGATTCTTGAAAGACGAGAGACAGGGCCGACAAACATCACCTCCGTCTTGTCCTCATTCAGCTTGAGGTGATTGGTGTTCATCCACATCTTGACAGATGCACAGCAGTTCTCAATGTTGGTCAGTGGAGAGGCGGTGTTTAGCTTGAAGATATCAATCATCTGTTTCATAAAGAAACATTTAACAGAATTCCTTGGGAAAGAGATTCATTGTTCTCGAGTAGTTTGTAGAAATGATTCTTTAATCATTCCGACTTGTTTTATTTATTCAGAGTAGCTTTATCTTTAAATTTCATTTACATTAAATTCATTTATATTTCATGTATCAATATCACTTTCGTTATGTTAATTTTAACGCTACCTTTATCTCATATATTATATCACTTGGGAAATTGGCAACATGGCATACATAGAATATGTGCATTTTGTTTTTTCCGAATCCATTTAACAGTCGAAGTTTGAATAAGATTAACAATTGCCGTAAAACAATTAGATAATCAACAATTCGATTCAAATAATCAATGTATCGTCTCAAATTGAAAGGGTTGCCCACAGACGAAATGTTAGAAATGTTAATTACAATCAGATTTATGTTTAAAACTTATCAAATATTTCTTCAGGTATCCACAACTGATATAAAAGAAACATTGGCAGAACATCAATGACTTTAAAGATAAGACATGCACAATTAACAATTTACACAATTTTTGCGTATTTCTTTTGAATTTAATCATGTTATAAAAAACTTTGACAACAATCTGAACGAAGTCCAGATCAGTATCAGATGTTATGTGTAACACAATATCTAATTATTTCCAATGTTTCAGTTAAACTGCTGAGGCATTGTGCGTGAGGGATTATTTGTAATGGATACTTATCAAAGTTTTTTTTTTCAATTATCATCTATCTTATTCAACGTTGTTGATTAGAGTTAATAACGTCGAAAGGGTATCTGACGCTATCATATTTAATATATGTTGTTCTTACGAGATCAACAGTTGGAGGCCAAACACGAAAGTAAACTTTTCAACAGGAAAGACTAAATTAGTTGACCAACAGTTGTAAAAAATATGTCCACATTTATTCTTGGAAGGTATCAGACAGACACGTAATCTACTCAAGATCAGCGTTTCCGATCTCATTTAGAGGTAAGAATCAATTATATCATCCATCTTTCAACGATGTTGTTTCTACAAAACGATCATAATACCGGAATCATGTTCTGTGGGTTTCATAAAATGCTTTTTAAAGGAGAGTTTTGAAAGGGCAGAACACGTTTTAGGGGAATATAAGGTGATGTCAGGAAAATGAAAATAAATTTATCCAATTGAAAGACCATGTATTTAAACTAAAAGAAGCTGTAATAATTCAAATATATAATGTAACGTTAGACCATGCGATTCCTTTTTCTTACACAACATGAGTTAAATGCAGCCAATGGACTCCACGTAAAACCTCATAATTTGTTGTCTGACTATGGATGATTGGTTTGTGTAATGTGATTTGTGACACTATCAAATTAGTTCATTTAGTATTAACGTACAATTATCAGTGACAACTTGAAAATATAAAATTTTCAAAAAACGTGCTACTGCCCTTATAAAAGTTAACTAAATATTGGGACAAACGTGTTCAGCGCCACATTTGGAGATCAAAGGAACATATTCGGAGTGATGAAATGGATAGGGAAATATGTAAATTGACGTCTTAAATTTATGTTATTACTTTAATTTATTAAATCTCTATTACAACCTAACCAAACAGTGAAGCAGATACGAGAAATCTTTACCTGAACATATAAATTGCACATACAGTTATCTAGTGTAACTCCATAGAGATTTCCTTACAAACAAGTACTGTAGAGGGAACATGAATGTTTCAATAAATACCTGAGGAAAGAAATCAGCATAATGCAGAGGAATCTCGTTCCAACTTCTAAAATGTCTCTGAAAGAAGTTAAATAATTAGCGATGTAAATAGATTACAGGCACTTAGTATCAAAGAAATCAAATCAAGTCTCAAATGGTCATTCTGTTTAATACCTCTCTTTGATTAATTGTTTAGATAATATTTCTATGTCAAAATACCTGTTCTGTTAAGTACAAATCAAACTGTTGACTGCTACTTCAAAGATAAAGCATCAACAACAAATCAATGACATTTAAAGAGGCCCATCAGTTGTATGCCAATATATGGAAATCTATTGGTATCCAAAAGGCAAAATTGTCTATTCAATTTGCCAGTTTTCGTCCTTAAAGCCATATCTATATTTAGAAACTTCCAACTGAGAAATACATATTATAAAAGTGGATAAAACTACCACTTATCAAAAACTATATTTGAGATTTACAAACATTGATATCTGATTTTGTGTGTGATGGCTTGTGGTTATGGAAATGATTAATCTCAATTTTCTAGAATTTAAATCAAAGAATTAAGGTTCCATAAGCAGTTATTTTGTTTCATTAACTTCTCAATGATGTTATATTTTAGCTTACAGATAATATGCATCCAACTATTTATCAGCAATAGCTTGAGACCTAAGGGTCAGCACCGTAATAAAAATCAATTCATTTATTTAGCTTAGCTCCTACAATGTCCTTATATCTATCACGCTGACTCTGGTATTTCACAACTTTATATGACACGAAATCGTTTCAACAAAAATGGTGTTTTCGAGCACTCAGAATTGTCGCCTGGGGCTGGGATTAATATCAGATCTACAGACATTTGTCCCTTAATTGGTAGGAGCCATGAAGATATGATGACTATAAGATTGCACACAGAAAGCTGTTTTAAAAGATCTTACATCAACGTGTTTGTCAAATTAATTTCGGCTTTATTTACTCTTGACCTAACATTAGCGATAACCAGACAGGGGTGATAACCAGGACAACTCTTTTTTTTCACGACTTTGTATGACAGGTAATTGTTTCAACAAAAAGGGTGATTTGGAGCACTAAGAATTGTCGCCTGATTTCAGAGACATTTTTCTCCTATTTGCTAGGAGCCATGACGATGATAACTATAACATTTCACACAGAAAGCTGTTTTAAACGATCTTGGATCAACGTGTTTGTCAAATTAATTTCGACTTTATTTACTCTTGTCCTAACATTAGAGTAGTATCGGAGAGCATAAATGGTACTTTAAAAAAATTACAACTATGAACCATTAAATGTGTAAGAGGATCATCTGTCATCTGTCATCTGTCATCTGTGGTCACCCGAAGAGAGAAAATACGCCTTACATACATGTAGATATCAATCTGTTTGGAGCTTATTATCCCTCTTCATGCAGTCTGTGATCAATCATCTTCCAAACTTTACACCAAGATGTTGCGGAAAAACGCTATCTCTTGACTAAGTTATTATGTGTGTTTCAAGTTAAAGGGGGTAATAACACGTTTTTTAAAAACATGATACTTGAATTGTCCACTGATAAGTGTACGTTAGTGATTAAATATTATTTTGATAGTGCCAAAATCTCATCACACAAACCAATGATCCATAGCCAGAGAAAAAATGATTAAGATTAACATAATGTCAATTGGTGGCCATTTTTGTGTAAACACCTTTAATTCATTTCCTGGAGAAAAAGGAGTCGCATGGCTGAACTTTACATTATATGTTTGATTTATTACTGCTTCATTTAGTTTAAGCACATCGTCTTTCACTTGGAACCATTTATTTTCATTTTCCTAAAACGTGCTTCTTCACCTTTAAATATATATAAATTGAATTAATAGACAAAGGTTTAATACATCATGCATGTTCATTAAATACACATGACTCTCACTAAATCTGAAGGTAATATCACGCTCAAAAGACAAACTTATTTTGCTACGTGACTACAGGATTCAGGAGTTTAGTATGTCTTCAGCTAAATAACAATTCACCATTCAATTTATACACTGCAGCAGATAATTGTTCGTGTGCAGATAATGCTTCAATGTAAAATAAATTGAATTGTGTAAATCTTTACAAACTGATTGGTATGACATTAGCGGACGAGATATGGCTTTTAAACAGAATGCTAAAGAAAGTTGAAAGACAGTGACATCCTAGGGCAATTGTTTTTTTTTTCTTATTGTCTTTTAATGAGTTCAGTGCTACCAATGGAATTTGATTTTACTGGCCTAGTGTAAAATTGCTCTGTTACAATCCAAATAGGAATAGAAATATCTGTTGAAGTGGGGGAAAATCTTGTATGGATACATTTTCAACAAAATAACGGTAAGAACTTTTGCAATTAAAATCCCTCAAGCCTCTGTCATGAATCGTTTCTTGTTCTTATCAAACTGTCATTAACATGTTTTGAATTGTGACTAGCTAAACTAACCTTAGCAGGTATGTGATCAACAATCTTAGGCCATGCAGGACTAATTTAAATGTCAACAGTAATGGTTTGATTATGTAAATAGATGTCTTTATAACACCATTGATATTCTGACATGTAGCTCTAGTATTTGTGCACTGATGGAACAAATTTGAGATAACTCACTTATGATAAATTAAACAAGTGGATTTGATGTAACGAGCGTGTTAGAATCCTAAATGCTTATTAACATCATTGGTGTATACATTAGAATTAATTATTTGATTATCTTTAATGCAGTTAAATCATTAATTACATTGAACCAGAATTGCTACCTAATTGGTTTTAATCTAAATCCTTCAGAATAAAATCGATACTTATTTCCTTTTATATCAAAAAAAATAAATCACTAGTTGAATTGCCCTCAAACAAGCGCCTTCAACATAATTTCTGTTTGAAAAAAACTATTTTCTTTAAATGTATCATAATACACGCACGTCATCTACTAGGAAGCAGTTCTTCCTTATGTTACTTGGTGTCATGCTCGAAAGATGACTTCCCGTTTTTAAAGAATACAGTCTACAGAATAATTAGCAATAGCCCTTTCTCCGGCAAAATGTTTCAGAATAAAAAGAAATGATGAATAAAGCTGCAGTTGCTTTACTCGGGTATATTCAAGCAAATCAGCCACTTTTTCAGAGATAACAGCAATGAACCCATAATGATTAAGCGGATTTAGTCGATAATTTACTCGTGTTTGGGAATGACAGATTATCTTTCCCCGACTTATATTAATTTCATAGTTCTCGAGTCGTGGCGAGAGAATTACACAATTGATATAACGGGGGAAAGATTAATCTGTCATTTCCCGTCACGAGTTGGCTACTGTTTGTATTACCTGTAAAAACTAAGATTCTTAAAAAAATCTTTTGTCTATGAAAGTTTTCACAAGGAGTCAATCTCAAAATTCATATTCGCTTTACTCACGATATGCCTACGCACGGCTAAATATCCCTTGCGAATTGAAATATACTAAATTAAACTTAAATTTAGTTGGTGTTAAAAGTTTTTGTTTGTCTAGCCGTCATTTCAAGTTGTGTATTGATTTGAAATGACTGGCGACATCCTACGGTAACAAAATAACCAATCAAAAGACAGGAAAAGGTGCGTTCTCCGAAATGGGTTATATTAACCATTCCTATAGAGAGCCAAGGAAATTGAATGATATCCATCTCTCCGGTTACCTACAAGTTACAGTTTATATCAATACCAAAGGAGGGAATTGTCTATTGCTTTAAGTCTTGGAATCGACTTATTCATAAATTATTCTAATAATGTATAATTCAACTGAAAAATAAATGTCTGCATGCCACCAAAAATCAAGGGAATGGCACTACTATGATAGTGTTTTTTTTCCCGCTTGTTTGTATACACATTGATCGATCATACATAATTATTAATAAATGACATTTTTTGTACAGGTCAATATGATTCAATCTCTAATTCAATGAAAAGGTGATTAAGTGTTATTGATTCATGATTGGTAATTGAAGGTTTTATAAACAGTCAAATATTTTTAAATAGCTTTTGAAAAAGTAGAATCGAAATTCTAAATAAGTAACAAAAATTGTAACTAAATTGATTATATTCCAATTCATTTAGAACGAAATCGATACCTAATTTCCTTTTGAATCTAGAAATAACAATCTACATTAA
This sequence comes from Steromphala cineraria, assembly GCA_916613615.1. Classification (NCBI taxonomy): domain Eukaryota; kingdom Metazoa; phylum Mollusca; class Gastropoda; order Trochida; family Trochidae; genus Steromphala; species Steromphala cineraria. Next base: position 75,268,248 of record OU744722.1, on the reverse strand, counting down.
ACCAATTGGTGTCGTAGAACAATCATTTTTCGATCAATTATCTGGCTGAATAAGAGAGTTATTTCCTTGGGGAATTATCTGATATAGAACAGTTCATGATAAGGCACCCAAGATGTCCTGTCTTGATTCCCATTCAATCGGTATTAACCTCTAGCTCTGTGTTCGGCCATTACTGCTTCAGTCAGTTTGTATGTTTGGGATAAAGGGGGAGTATTTATAACACATTTTGCGAATAACCACTGCTGGGAGCTGTTTATCTATGATGTATCCAGGTCAATTAATAACACCAAGAGCTAATAACAATAAAACCGACGTGTTTGTTTTAAAGGGGCAGTAGCACGTTCTTTGATAATTTTATATTTTAAATATTTCACTGATAAATGCAAGTTAATGCTAAATGTGTTAATTTGACAGTGTCATAAATCAAATTACACAAATGACTATCATTCATAGTCAGAGGACAAAGTATTGAGATTCACATTCAATCCATTGGCGGCCGTTTTTTGTGAACACCGTTGATTCATTTGTGTAAGATAATGGAATCGCTTGGCTAAACTTTACGTTATATATTTAAATTATTACTGCTGCATTTAGTATAAATACATTGTTTTTCAATTGGAACCATTTATTTTCATTTTCCTGACATCACCTTATATTCCCCCTAAAAACGTGCTACTGCCCCTTTAATGTACACTTGAACATAGCAGCGATTCATCAACAGAGATTTCTGACACATTTAGGAAAACGCATTTATTCTTAACGGTACATTGAATACACAATCTTTCAATTAGAAACTGTTTTGTGCAATATCAAGATGGCATAAACTGTTGAGGTTTAATGTGGTCACATGTTTCATGTGTACCTCCTAATACTTAACTTATGTTAAATATATTTATCATGCACTCTCAATCTACAATCGAACAACATGCTAGTGCCGTTTCTCGTTTGGATGACTCACAGATAATTATGCATGATCACAGTGTTTAAAGTGTTTCCCCTAGAATGTGAGAGAATATAAACATATTGATATCTTATCAAGCTGTAATTACTTTGGTATCATAATACAAATGAGTCCCTCATCATTTCCATGGCAGTTAATATTTCAACTACTACTCATGTCTTAGGATTATGATACAATATCAGATCAAATAATTATAAGCAATTCAGTAAATTTTGAGATATTGCATTCATGCAAGATAATTGAAAGCAGATGCCTGATTTTCCTGCTCAACGTTTCATGTTTAACTATAACTGACGTGTTTAACCCCTTTTCTTTATTTATCAAAAGAAAATGGTTTTAATTATATAGAACTGTTTATGAATGATTTTGACATGACATTGTACATACATGTAAGGACTTATCAATGCGAAAGTACACAGTCCAATTACTTATATTCTATATTGGTATTTTCTTTTCACTTTGAATTAACACATTTCCCTTCGATGCAAGCAAATAACAGCAGATGGTTGCCAATCAATCACGTTGTTTCTAAATAACATAGGTTCAAAGCCAAGGTTTTCCTTAAGAGGTGTGTAATAGCTTCGAAGTAGCACTCTGCAGTGCGATGTTCATATAAAAGTAAAATATATTGACATAGGTCTGAATAATTGAATTATCAAGTATTAAAACGTGATGGTGTTCCTAGTTTACTTGAAAAACTGGATGTGAAGTGCAATAACTTGTTTTACCTGCTGACTGCTCAGTCCATGTGTTCTATCAAAACAAGCCTGTCTGACTGCCATTGCTTTATCATCTTGTTTATTTGAAAGTGAGTTATATACAGTATGAGCACTCTATATATTCAAATAAAGATACGTCACTGTCATAACATCCAACAAGTGCTTACATCTGCCAGAAGAGATCTTCCCTGTTTTTCTTTTTATAGGAAATATTCTTGATATTGCTTTATATGTCTCAATACTGCTAAATCAACACAATTATGAAACTTCAAGAAGTGCTTCTGGAAGTATTTAAGTAGGTTAATATACGAATGTCAATAGAATTCACCAAATCTCCTAGAAACAGTTTCCCCCTGAGTGTTGTGTTGTAAGATGCAGGTATGAATGATCAAAGTCAGCGTATAGGAGGATGGTTCTAGATATACATATTTCAGATCTAAACTGTATTTTCTCTGGGAACTTTTATACAAAACCAATGTAAGTAATCGATCCCATTGGTTTTTCAAAAAGGTAAATTTACGGGTACCCCAGAAGAGAAATTTGCCTTTCGATTTTTCCTGATTTGACTATAAGTGTTTTCACTTAGCATCATTGTTTCAGTTTTCAAAGCAGAAACGTAAATACTGTATTGTTAAGCCGCATTGAAAAAATTACAAGCATGATAGTAAGACAAGAACTTTAAACACAAATGTCAAAGAGGAGTTTTTAACAAGATGCTTTCTAAGGGGATATGTCTGGGTTTACATATTACCATGTCCGATTATAAAGCAACCATTTGCATGTCCGGTCATCCCATTTAATTTCAAATTCTGTCTACATAGGCTTTTATTGATCTTAATAAAAATCTTACATAATCTGACATAAATAAATATGATATTAGTGTTCATTTATTACAATTTGGAAAGAATTATAATTGTAAAAACCCGTTCATGCAAACGATTATCAAAGGGTATATAACCGTTTATTTTTGATACAATGATTTAGCACTCGAAAGTACTGGTTTATAAGTATGATTTCAAAATTTCAATGTCTGTCGGCAAAAGTTGAATATCAAACGACGACATTCACAATAATATATTCATTTTGAGAATAATGCAGGTAATCTGCATCTTGCATCGATGTTATTCTCGAAATATATACTTAGTCTTTATTAGCTCCTGAGCAAATATTGAAGTACATACGAGAGAAACATAGAGGATATATTATCACTAAACCAATATCAGTTAAAGAGGCCAATCTGTCTTGAGAACTCCTGAAGAGAGCAATTACTTCTTAGATAGATATCAATATGTTGATATTAAGACATGTGGGCGATAGAGCTTATTTGTCATGGAAATTGTCTTTGATCATACACATCTGTGCCTTCTGTATGTTTTGTGGGTGTGTGTGCAACATATGATAATTATATTATTAAATCATCAATAATGCAATAACGAATAACTTTTATATGATAATGTATAAATGAAATTTGAGTGTGCACTCTTGTTCAAAAGATGAAGGTATGTTTTTGTATAAGATGCCTCATGAGTAGAGTATATGAGCATGCCGTGTCATGTTAAGCTGTACCGAGCAACGATTGAATTCAACGAAACATATCATTACTAGTGCATTTCTTTATATTCAATTTTTACGGTATTCCTCCACAAGGAAAAGTTACTGAGTTGAAAGTTTGATTCTGTATATTAATGACAACCATTGACTTTAAACGTTTGATTCGTAGTAAAAAGTTCCGAAGCAATGACATTTGCCTGGTATGTTGTGCAACTGCATGTATTGCGTTACTAAACATCATCAACTCTTTGGATTTTCATGATCTTTACTGAGGTGAAGGAAAAGGAAAGATATATCTTATTATCCTTTGATTTGATATTTATTTCTCGCAAGCTCGTTCCGTTCATGAAATGGATTTAAACGGAAGACTTATTGTTTTCAATATCCGTTTTTACATCGCTCAGTGGAAAACTCCGGTCATCATTCCGATGTTTTCAAATAGCCATTAAGCTTTTCATAATACATCTTTGATGTTAAGGAATATCATGCATGGATCCATTTTCAACACAATGTTATCATGAGACTTTGACTGGAACCTTTTTAAGCCAAATCCATGTGATAGATCGCTCGGGTTAGATGCTCGTCTCTTAATTGTATCAAATGTATGTCGATTAAAGAGGTCCTTTTTCATCCGTGTCCAGTATAGCTAATACCTTCACATGATATCTACCAAGCCAATTGCCTCGTAAACCTTTAACAGTTGGTCATTCATGTCATGTTCGTATAAACCTTTACTGTGCTTTTAGACAATAAAAAGGTAAAAAAGGACACTTAAATAAAAGAATTTCCAACAAAGACATGAATAACCTTTAAACATAGAATGTAGGTTATGGCAACGCTACAAGGTGATTGTTCCATCGATTTGAATATCAAGGCATTGATTATGTCTGTTGAAATGCTACTTTAAAACCTTGCTGTGTTAAATTGAAACCCAGATACGTTACTGTGTCAAAGCTGGCGCTTCGGAATTTCCGTTTTTATAAAGGTAAGTATGTCGCTGATTCCATTACATTGACTCGAGCCACAGTATCGTGTGATATGAAGTGTCAATTAATTTCAAAAGAATGATGCTTACGTGATATGTCCAGGAGCATAAAACGATGATGCTTCCAACATATTTTGCATTCTAAACAAACATTCGCACTATTTAAAGCGGCAGTAGCACGTTTTTAGGAGGAATATTAGGTGATGTCACGAAAATGAAAATAAATGGTTCCAATTGAAAGACAATGTATTCAAACTAAATGAAGCAGCAATATTTCAAATATATAATGTAAAGTTTAGCCATGGGAGTCTGAATTATAGGTGTTCACAAAAGATGGCCGCCAATGGATTTATGTGAATCTTTATACTTTGTCCTCAGACTATGGATGATTGATTTGTGTTATAAGACTTTTGAAACTATCAAAATAATTAATTTTAATAGTTAAAATAATTTAGTATAAACATACAATTATCAGTGAAAAATTTAAAATATAAAATTTTCAAAAAACGTGCTACTGCCCCTTTAACATAGAGATGATTGGAAAAACATTCCAAACCTGCAAATACATAATCTGTTAATCTATTTTGTTTGTTTTTTTTAATTTCTAGAGGAGCACAGGACCGGTGATGTCAAATAACTTCCACCAAGTCATACAGGTGCATATATGTCATTCACATAATTGAATTCTCGCCCGTCAAACATCACTTAATATGCAACTTGATTACATTTGCGGTACTTCCTGGGCGGAAATTCCGCGGCCCTTTTTCAGCGAAATATTACGCCAAAGTTCTTTATTAAATGAGCAAGAAAGATGCTGTCAATTGTAAAAATGTCTTACTTCACTGGCTCTCTAACTCAGTGAAGAATCATAGCAAATTGTCGGATTTAAGATCTAGACATCAGGCAATGACCAAAGTAAGATATAAATGAGCACTACTTTCACGGGATCAGACAAGACAAGAGAGCATATCAGGAGCGTCAAAGAGGGCGGATGTTTAAGAACCAGGAGTGCAAGGGGTTAAGATGATCGATAAACAGCTCAAGATCATATCATCTCCCCTGGCAGGTCTGTCTCAATATGACACCCATTTAGCACCATTCAAATGTGGCTTTGGTAAAAGGGTTTTCGAGGTTATCAAATAACACCAAATTAATGACTCAAACATTTTATTTTGAGAAGCAAATGACCTGATAATATGTATCCGATGTTGGAGTAAAGGAGTAAAGTTTATTCATTCACAGACATAAAGATTTGAAATAAGATAACGCCATCATGGAACTTTATGATACAGAAAGATTTCATCCAGGTGTCACACACAAATTACATGTCAGTAATAAATCGCTGGCAGTCAGTTTGCAATGATATATTCATTGTTCCTGAGCACCCTTCTAGAACTAGACTCACAATGTGTTTTCTTCATTCATTCTAAATCATAATTAACCTATTCTGTTCACTTTTCGCCTTATAAACTGGTATAGTGCACAAAAGCTGAAGAGACCACACTGACTCATTAAAATCAAAACCATCAATCCCTGTAGCAAATTATTTTAAAATCAAGGATTATTATTTCAGGGATGTTTCTTCTGCTATATCCATATCACCATGTTCATCGTTTCATTATCTGAACACTGATCTGATCATTAATACAGAAGACACAGTATGTTGTTTTGTGCGAATATGTCACCGTTGTATATTCTTATTTTATTGATTATCATTTTTATAACTAAAAGTTTAGGCTGATGACGTATACTATGTATGTAAGAACAGTTAAATAGTTTTTTTTTATCGAAAACATTAAAAACGGTTTGAATGTAATTCTGGCATCTGTTCAAAATACATGAATGTATATGAAACTATTGCTTGGTAAAATTGAATAGGTAACTATTGGAACGTAGAATAACTTATTCTCAACAACATCATCCACAAATGATACAGTTAAGCGAGCTCAATTTAACTTACATGGAAATCGACAGATCATATGATTTTTTTTCAGCAATAAAGGCGTCTTCCACTTCTTTGAAAAATTACTAAGAACAATATCTATAACTAAAACATCAGCAACGAATATTCAAAATTACAATGCTTAACATCGCTAATAAAAACTAAATCAACCGTTATGTTTTCAGCAGCACACGTCGAAAAGAAATTTCATTTATACAATGAGCCGGAGACATCGTTCATCCCGGATAAAGTGATTGTCTGACAACTGATAGCACAACACTGAAACTACCGATCTTATCTTTTTATAATTTTTCACTCAACATAAAGATTTTGCCAAAGTAAATAAAAGACATGCACACAAAGAATTAAAGGTGTCAATAATTGAGACATTCTAACAGCAATTAACTCAGATTCTAACATGACACGAAAACTTGTTGTTACTACTGCCTTCTGGTTGGTTTCCCATAAAGATGTTGGAGTTATTATTTCGCCGATAATTTAAGACCGAATCACATTCATCCGTGCATGCATACAAACTGAATTTCAATAAGAATTATCAATGAGTTGCGAGGAATTACGGATTATCTGTCCTGAGTTAATTATTGTGATAAACTCCGAGCTTCAGCCAAGATAATTTTGATTCGTAAAAACGGTAGAAAAAGAGAAACATTAAAAAACTATGCTCGGCCGGTAAAGTACAAATTGTATTCATACACCATTCATAAATTTGCTCACTACTTCAGGATGGGCGTCTCTAAGTAGTTCGCAACTAAAGATGATATTTGAAATAGTTTATTATATTGATGTCACATTATATCCACAAAATATTGTTTAATATCATAAAAAAGCGCTTTTCTTTACAGCGCACAACCGAAAAGAGAAAGTAAGACGTCGTTAGCTTTCGTTACGTTTGACAAGCCTAGTAAGGAATGTATGACGTCACTGTTTGACATCATGATTAATGACGTCATAGAGCTATGGCGTCACGACAGTTCGGCCAGCGACTCTCCCACCTAGCACCGCCTTGAAGATTTGTATTTACGGCAAAGAAAACATCAGAAGGTCTTAATTTCCCATTAAAAATGTTTTAGTAATGTGTGACTTTCGCAATTTAAGTATAAGATTTTGTCATCTATATCTCTCAACTGAAATAGAAGATCCATGCGATTCATGAATGGATGCAAAAAAGTTCCGTCAACCAATTTATTTTTAGAAAAACTGTAATTCCCATGACCATTATGCAAACTTTAATACCCGGCATATCCTTGCCCGCTTGGGTAAGAAATAACTTTAACTAATGATATTACAAATTTAATACTCCTTGCTTTCTGTTTCTACGTAGAACTAAATACTGTTTTGAGGGATGTAAAATCATAGATAAAAAATCAACAATCGTACGCTTCGTACTTTTTTCTTTCATTTTGCAATATGCTCCCTCTACCTCTACCTCTGATTCACATGTGACCACATTCCCCGATACAGTGTCCTCAATCATGACACGAAATAAAGCTTTCTTGACCGGCTAAATAAGTTTCAAACTGTACCTAAATAACAACAGTTATGATTTTATAATATTCATAAACAATAGTAAACTGTTGTAATTCATGAAGAAGCAATATTCAATTTTTAGCTAAGATCTATAGAGACATAAAGTTCTTAATAAGGTGTATACCTATTCACTTTGAATGAAATCGATACTCAATTATTTCCCTTTCAGTCTTTCAATAACAATCAGTTAAAGTGACTTTGTGGTTGGCTACCGCAAACCTCTTTTCGAATGCCGAAAAACAATAATTTCCCGTGAGAGTTGTCTGATTATCAACAGTTCTAAACTAATTGTATGCTGGTAATTGTTCTTTTAAGACTCTCACGAATGGAGTTCGGTTAGAGACGATTTTTTAACCTTTTTGAGCCATGTTCTGTCAGGCGTTATTGTTATGAGGAAGTGTACCGTCACAAACCGAATGTTTAACATCGGGTTAATAAACGTAAACAATAGAAAATGATTTTAATTGAGTAATTTACCAAGTTGTCTTAAAAAATAAAATTGACTGTTATATTGTAACACTACAAATATTTAACAAAAACTACGTTGACTTAGTTCAATGCGTCTATCCCCAACTTTGAATCCCTAATGTAGAACTTGGACAACCACGGATTCACACGAATCTAATGCTGCTCTTAAATTACTTCCATTTTTTTCTAATTTCCTGTAATAAAAAGTTTCATTAGTCCTTTATCCACTCAAAATATATACCTGCTGACAATTTGTAATATAATTCAATTGACTAACGAAGATCATTAAACTCTGCAAGGCTTTCAATTTGAAAAGTACGATAACAGTGATTTTTTGATAAATTGTATGACTACTTTACAGAGAGACCCCGGACATTACAATATGCTCCTGAGGTTGTTAAGCAGCATCAGAATTGGTCATTAGAATCATGCATAGCTGCAGCAAGAGTATTAGGCTCTTCTACATATGATGGACTCGGTCACTTAGAATAACTATCGACATTTAACTCAAACATCATAATATAGCTAAGTTTATAATTCTAGTTTCTCTTTTCAATACTTTTAGGAATTCAATAGATGAGAGGCCATCTGCTAATGTGTTTCGTACACATGCACTCACCTTCAAAATATCAGACAGTGTAGAATGGCATTAGTAATCCTAAAGGAGGATTATAGGAGTGTAAGCTGGTTGAGGAATTAGGCCAATGAGTTCAATGGTTGAAGGGCATTTAATAGCAGTTTGGGATAAGATCGGTCATTCCTAATAACTCCGCTGTGGCAGTTCAATATAAAAATGCAGCTTCTAGTCAAAGGCTGTCCTATTTAAATAAAACAATCATATATACGTTAACGGCTTTTTTATTTTGATTAAAGAGATTTAATATACAGAATGTAATGGACATTAATATAAAATTCAAGCAGACGAATTACAAAAAATGTCTTCAGTCAACAATAGTTATATGAATGTAGCCACGAACTCCAGTGCCAGTCATTTATTAATATAGCAAATACTCATTGTCATTTGCAAATATCTAACCACATCTTCATCTGTACATACACAATGACAGTCTCGTAAAACATCTCATCTCTGTTTTACTTATTCTGAATATAGGATGATAAAAGATATAAAGATAACAGAATACGATTACAGTAAGGCTTAAAGTACTTCTAAACATGTAACACATATGAAGTGATACATGTATATTAGTAACTCTTAAAATATCATATCATAAAAGCTAAGATTATTATCCCCCATCACGAAGTGGGAGGGGGATATAGATTTTGGCTTTGTCCGTCCGTCCGTCCGAGTTAAAGGGGACAACTTTTCTCAAAAACTATTTAAGACCAGATAACCAAATTTGGTGTGTGTCTTCATGGTCTCAATGCCTTGATGGAGTTCGAAAATCAAAACTGCGCAATTATTTTTTACAGAGTTATTCCTTGTTCGGTTTTTTGGGGCTCTGGTCGAGGGTGTCTTCAAAGAGGACAACTTTTCTCAGAAACTAAGAGGATAATCAAATTTGATGTGTGTCCATAGTGTATCAATACATTGATTAGAAAATCAAAACCGTGCAATCTTGTTCTGACGTTTTGGACTCTTGTTCGAGGTTGTCTTCAGAGGGGAAAATTTTTCTCAGAAACTATTTAAGATAGGAAAAACCATATTTGGTGTGTTTCTTAAGGGTATCCATACATTGATTGGGTTGAAAAATGAGGAAAATGTTGCGAGCTTTAATGAAAACTTATTTGTCGGGGGATGTTGATGACTATGTCTTCTTGTTTGCTATTGATTTTGAAAATATGACTATCAAAAGGCATTCTCATTTGTTTTCTGTATTAAATTGATAGAGTACACACCAAAGTAACATTAACCTTAACGATATGGAGATAAAGAGATCTGATCGGGATGTCGGTTGAATTAAAATGACATTGTGTAAAATGGAAATGAGCAGAAACAAAATCAGCTATTTTAAGCCTGTTGTATCCATGCATTTATGTTTGTGGTTTCTCAAGCTTAACACAGTTAATACTGACAGATGATTGATCTGACTGGAACTAAAGCCCGTCAGAAAGTTAGTCGTGCAAAACCTGACATCCGGATGTCAATCAACCCTTAATTAACACCTGTTGGAGGAACCGTATCTCAATAGTTGTTTTTGACAGTTTCGAGGTAGACAAACATTTGATTTTTCACTGCCCATATATTGTTTGCAAATGAATTATATAAGGTATATGATACAGGTGCTTACATGTACAATTCTTAATGAAAATTAACTTATATTAGCAATAAAGTATATATACAGTATTACCAATCACCTTGTTGTGGCTTTCATATGATTATGTTTTGCAATATTGCCGGTAACCACTTCCATATCTCTGCTTATTAAGCAGTTTTGAGAAAAAAGGTAGCCATATCCAATCGTAGTAAGGTACAGTCGTTACGCCCAGATGTAGAGTTGCTGATTAAGAAACATATCAACGAATGCTATGTAAGTTAATGTAGCAAATGTAATATATGAGTTACACCAAGCTGTTCAGTTTGTTGTTAATGAACACCTGTACAGATCAATAAACAGGTAAAGATTTTGTGCATCTCATATCGAAGTTGATTAAGATAATTGTCACTTTTTGATAGTAACTCATTTATAAAGAACAATGTCAACATCATTGTACCATGAAAATGCAGATCAATCTGTCGAGTGATACGTCAAAGCTATTAACAAAGATCAAAAGAATCTTGACCCATTTCATGCCAAGAACATTGATTTGTAGTTATCTACAAATAGTCGAGTACACTTAGTATAAAGTGGATCAATTATTCCGCTTATAAAATCTGCTGACCATTAATTCATTTGTAAAATAAAAAGATAAACAGGTATCATTAGACTTTCTTTATCCATATGCATCTGTATCGGCCCGGCCTTGAAAGGCGCTCACCAGTGATTGTTCCATTCATGTACGTATATCATTAATAAATATGTTTAAACCATATTTTCACTGTAAAATCCAATGTAAAACGTTCAAGGAGATATTTATCTTGCAATAATAGTTCCCCAGTTGGTTATGTACATGCTCATTGATGTATGTGAAATGTTATGTTAGTCGTCAGTTTATTTAGTTACTCTTTGCTATCAGTTTTCGATATACTGCTTATTACTTTATATTCATAAAACATATAGTAGATTAATACATTTTATTGAATAATTGGAACATTTTTAGCAGTAGGAGTATAATTATTAAAATTGGAGTATGATCTGAGAACACGAGTGGTGCTCGAAAGATTTATCACTATTGATGTAGTAGCACATAAAGAGGCCAATCTGCCTTGTGAACACCTGATAAGAGCGATTACAGCTTAGATAGATATCAATAAATTGAAAGATGGAACATCCTGGGGGAGGTAGAGCTTATTAGCCTTGTAGACTGTCATCGCTCATATTTGTATGTCATCGAACAGGAGCAACAGTAATGGGAAATCCTGCTTTCTCATAGGGTAGGTGGGTGTGTGATACAGTTAAAGAATATTTGAAGCACATAAGAAGAAACGGAATTGTTATCATTGATGTAAACAGGATGTTTCATTTGACATTCATGACACTGTTTCTACATGGTAACTTGGCAACGGATGCATGCATCTGAAATTAATTCATTCCGTAATTATTTCAATTCTTTTGAAACACCGAAGTGTTCGTAAAACAGTTTCATCATTATTATTCTATAGAATTGCGTATATTTTATGAATGATCTTATTAAATAGGAAAAGCTTGTCTGCACTGCTTCTGCCTGGACTGTACAGATAGAAAAGTTAAGAAATTACAATTGACAGTTTATTATCATGGATTTTAATATTACCTGATAATAAAAGCAACAATTTCATAGTTCTGCTTATTTGCCAGCAGTTAGAACATACATAACTTTATCCATACACTCACATAGGTGAAACCTAGTAAGGCATATGAAGAATAAGACACCGTAATGCATGTAATCACAGTCTCCATTCAAGGCAACATAGCAAAGTGGCAGACAATGTAGAATGTAGGAAACGTTGTGTGAAAACACCTTTAATTCATTTCGTGTAAGAAAAAGGACTCGCATGGCTGAATTTTACCTTATTTGTTTGTTTCATTACTGCTTCATTTAGTTTAAATACATCGTATTTCACTTGGAACCATTTACTTTCATTTTCCTGACATCACCATATAATCCCCCTAAAACGTGCCACTGGCCCTTTAATGATATATATTCTGAATTAATAGATAAAGGTTAGATATATCATACATGTTCATTAAATACACATGATTCTCACTAACTCTGAAAGTAATATCACGCTCAAAAACAAACTTATTTTGCTATGTGACTACATGATTCAGGAGTTTAGTATGTCTTCAGCTAAATAACAATTCACCATTCAATTTATACACTGCAGTGGATAATTGTTCGGATGCGTGTGCAGATAATGCTTCAATGTAAAGGACTAATTTAAATGTTAACAGCAATGGTAAGATTATGTAAATAACGGTTCTTCATAACACCATTGATATTCTGACAAGTAGCTAAAGTATTTTGCACTGATTGAACAAATTTGAGATAAATCCCTTATGATACACTAACCCAGTGGATTTAATGTAACGTTCGTGTTAGATTTCTAACTGCTTATCAACATCATTGGTGTATACTTTAGAATTAAATATCTAAAGCAGTTAAATCATTAATTACATTGAACCAGAAGTATTACCTAATTGATTTTCTTCCAAATCGTTCAGAATGAAATAGATACAAATTTCCTTTGTTATCAATAAAGTTAAATAATCACTAGACTAGTTGAATTGCCCTGAAACAAGCCCCTTCGACCTAATTGCTGTTTGAAAAACAGATTTATTTCCTTGGAGAATTGCCTTATAAAGAACAGTTTAAATTTAGGTGTTTAAAATGCCCTGCCTACATTCACGGTGGACGTGTCATATGTTTTGCCAATAATGTTTAATGCTCCTTATCCAAGTCCCCACGTGTGTGTATGTTTGTGATTATAACAGTACTTTTTTAACACCTTTTGCTTAAAACCACTAAATGAAGTTCGAAAATCGTTACATATAGAAGTACATTAATGATCGTCGGTTGAGACCACTTTAGCAAAGCTGAGACCAATATTGATTCACTATTCACTGCATTACCTCTGTCTTATCCATTGCATACACTTGCTGTCAGAATATGTGGAATAATCAGTGGACACTACAAGATAGAGGCTTGGTAAAATAGTTCCATGATAATGATGTACTTCCAACAATATATTCTTTAAATGTATCATAATATACGCACGTCATCTACTAGGAAGCAGTTCTTCCTTATGTTACTTGATGTCATGCTCGAAAAATGACGTACACATTGGAAGAATACAAGACAGTGTACAGAATAATGAGCATTAGCCCTTTCTCCCGCAAGATGTTTCAGAATATAAAGAAATATCAGAGATAACAACAATGAACTCATAATGATTAAGCGGATTTAGACGAAAATTTACTCGTAACGGGGAATGACAGATTATCTTTCCCGACTTATATTAATTTCGTAATTCTTGGCGAGAGAATTACACAATTGATATAACCAGGGAAAGATAATCTGTCAATCCCTGTCACGAGTTGGTTACTGTTTATATAACCCATATAATTTTATAAGGTAAAAGGTAAGATTCTTAAAAAAACGTTTTGTCTATAAAGGTTTTCACAAAGAGTAAATCTCCAAATTAATACGCATTTGCCGTCGCTTTACTCCCGATATGCCTATGCACGACTAACTATCCCTTGCGAATTGTAATATACAAAATTAAACTTAAATGTGTATGGATTTGAAGTGACAGGCGGAATCCTACGGTAACACACCAACCCATCAAAAGACAGGAAAAGGTGTAACTCCCTAGGGACTTACAGGAAACATAATACCCTGTGTGCGTCCTCGAATATGGGTTGTATTATCCAATCCTATTGAGAGTCAAGGAAATTGAATGATATTCATCTCTCTGGTTGCCTATAGTAACAGCTTATAACAATGTCATAGGGGGGATTTATCTATTGCTTTAAAGGGGCCGTAGCACGTTTTTTGAAAATTTTATGTTTTCAATTTTTCACTGATAATTGTATGTTATGTTGTATGCTAAATGTATTATTTTGATAGTTACTCAATACCCAAACTAATCACCCATAATCTGAGAACAAATAATGAAGTTTCACATAAAGACCATTGGATGCCAGGAAACACCTTTATTTAATTTTGTGTAAGAAAAAGGAATCGAATATCTGAACTTTACACTATATATTTGATTTCACTAATTCATTTCATTTTAATTCATTGTCTTTCAATAGGAACCATATATTTTCATTTTCCTGACATCACTTTATATTCCCTCAAAAACGTGCTAATGCCCCTTTAAATCTTAGGTTTGATCTCGACGTATTCATGAATTATTCTAAAATGTATAATTCGACTGTAGAATAAATGTCTGCATTCCAGAAACATAAAGGGGAATGGCACTACTAAGTTAATACTTTTTGTCGCTTGTGTATATGCGGATTGATTGATGATATATAGTTAATAAATGACATTCCTTTTTTAAAGGTCAGTATGATTTAACCTCTAATTCAATGAAAAGGTGATTAAGTGTTAATGATTCATGATTGTAATTAAAGGTTTTATAAACAGTTAAATATTTTTAAATAGCTTTTGAATCGACAGAAACTGTTACTCAATTGATTCTATGCCAATTCATTTAAAACGAAATTGATACCTAATTTCCTTTTGAATCTAGAAATAACAATCGACATTAAACCAATTGGTGTCGTAGAACAATCCTTTTTCGATCAATTATCAGGCTTAATAAGAGAGTTATTTCCTTGGGGACTAATCTGATATAGAACAGTTCATGATAAGGCACCCAAGATGTCCTGTCTTGATTCCCATTCAATCGGTATTGACCTCTAGCTCTGTGTTCGGCCATTACTGCTTCAGTCAGTTTGTATGTTTGGGATAAAGGGGGATTATTATAACACATTTTGCGAAACACCACTTTTGGGAGCTTTTTAACTATGATGTATCGAGATCAATTAATAACACCAAGAACTAATAACAATAACACAGACGTGTTTTTTTTTTTAAAGGGGCAGTAGCACGTTTTTTGATAATTTTATATTTCAAATATTTCACTGATAAATGTACGTTAATGCTAAATGTGTTAATTTGACAGTGTCATAAATCAAATTACACAAATGACTATTTTTCATAGTCAGAGGACAAAGGATTGAGATTCACGTTCAATCCATTGGCGGCCATTTTTTGTGAACACCTTTGATTCATTTGTTTAAGAAAATGGAATCGCATGGCTAAACTGTATGTTATATATTTAAATTATTACTGCTGCATTTAGTATAAATACATTGTTTTTCAATTGGAACCATTTATTCTCATTTTCCTGAAATCACATTATATTCCCCCTAAAAACGTGCTACTGCCCCTTTAATGTACACTTGAACATAGCAGCGATTCATCAACAGAGATTTATGACACATTTAGGAAAACGCATTTATTCTTAACGGTACATTGAGTACACAATCTTTCAATAAGAAACTGTTTTGTGCAATATCAAGTTGGCATAAACTGTTGAGGTTTAATGTGGTCACATGTTTCATGTGTACCTCCTAATACTAAACTTATGTTACATATATTTATCAAGCACTCGCAATCTACAATCGAAATTAAAAGTGATTTCCTTAACATGCTAGTGCCGTTTCTCGTTTGGATGACTCACAGATAATTATGCATGCTCACAGTGTTTAAAGTGTTTCCCCTAGAATGTGAGAGAATATAAACATATTGATATCTTATCAAGCTGTAATTACTCTGGTTTAATGATACAAATGAGTCCCTTAACATTTCCATGGCAGTTAATATTTCAAATACTACTCATGTCTCAGGATTATGATACAATATCAGATCAAATAATTATAAGCAATTCAATAAATTTTGAGATATTGCATTAATGCAAGATAATTGAAAGCAGATGCCTGATTTTCCTGTTCAACGTTTCATGTTTTACTATAACTGACGTTTTTAACCTCTTTTCTTAATTTATCAAAAGAAAATGGTTTGAATTATATAGAACTGTTTATGAATGATTTTGACATAACATTGGACATACATGTAAGGACTTATCAATGCGCAAGTACACAATCCAATAACATATATTCTATATTGGTATTTTCTTTTCATTATGAATTAACACATTTCCCTTCGATGCAAGCAAATAGCAGCAGATGGTTGCCAATTAATCACTTCTTCCTAAATAACAGAGATTCGTTCAAAGCCAAGTTTTTACTTTAGTGGTGTAATAGCTTTGAAATAGCACTCTGCAATGCGATGTTCATATATAAGTAAAATATATTGACATAGGTCTGAATAAATGAATTATCAAGTTTTATAAAAGTGACGATGTTCCTAATTTACTTGAAAACTGAATGGTAAGTGCAAAAACTTGTTTTAACTGCTGACTGCTCAGCCATGTGTTCTATCAAAACAAGCCTGTCTAACTGCTATTGCTTTATCGTCTTGTTGATTTGAAGGTGAGTTCTATACAATATTGGCACTCTATATATTCAAATAAAGATACGTCACTGTCAGAACAGCCAAAAAGTGCTTACAGTACATCTGCCAGAAGAGGTCTTCCCTGTTTTTGTTTTTATAGGAATATTCTAGATATTGCTTTATATGTCTCAATACTGATAAATCAGCACAATTATAGACTTTAAGAAGTGTTTCTGGAAGTATTTAAATAGGTAAGAGTACGAATCTCAATAGAATTCACCAAATCTCCTAGAAAACAGTTGTCCTTTGAATATTGGGTTGTAAGATACAGATATGAATGACCAAAGCCAGCTTATAGGAGGATGGTTCTAGATTAACATATTTAAGATTTAAACTGTATTTTCTCTATGTACTTTTATACAAAACCAATGTAAGTGACTGAAATCGATCCTACTGGTTTCGCAAAAAGGTAAAATTTACGGTTACCCCCGAAGGGAAATTTGCCTTTCGATTCTTCCTAAATTGACAATAAGTGTTTTCACTAAGGTTCGTTGTTTCAGTTTTTCAAAGCAGAAACCGCATTGAAGAAGTTACAATCATGATGGTAAGACAAGAACTATAAACACAAGTGTCATAAAGGATTTTTTAAAGATGCTTTCTAAGAGGATATGTCTGGGTTTACATATTCACATGTCCGATAATAGTACAACCTTTGGCATGTCCGGTCATATTCAACTCTTATTACAATTTGACCGAACTATTAGTCGGGGCAATTTACTGATAGTATTTGAACACTAGTGGTCCGATGTAGATTATGGACGCATTACATGTGAGTGCAATTGTAACTTAAGATCATGTCGGAAACAGTATGATTTGAAATTCAAGATTCTTGCAAACGGCAAGTGATGTAAGTAATAAACTATTTGCCCGAGATGCATAACTAAGACTCAGACGATGAGTTTAAATTTATTATTAAAAACTTCCATTTGATAATAATGGATCATTGGACTGTAAAAGAAACCATGCCTAAACTATGCTCTATAATACCATTTTATTTCCAATTCTGTCTACACAGGATGTTATTGATCTTAATAAAAAAATCTTACATAATCTGAATATGATATTAGTGTTCATTTATTGCAATTTAAAATAATTATATTTGTAAAAACCCGTTCATGCAAACGATTACCACTGAGCAAATATTGAAGTACATACGAGAGAAACATAGAATATATATTATCACTAAACCAATATCAGTTAAAGAGGCCAATCTGTCTTGAGAACTCCTGAAGAGAGCAATTACTTCTTAGATAGATATCAAAATGTTGATATTAAGAGACATCATGTGGGCAATAGAGCTTATTTGTCATGGAAATTGTCTTTGATCATACACATCTGTTCCTTCTGTATATTTTGTGAGTGTGTGTGCAACATATGATAATTATATTATTAAATCATCAATAATGCAATAAGGAATAACCTTTTTTATGATAATATATAAATGAAATTTGAGTGTGCACTTTTGTTCAAAAGATGAAGGTATGTTTTTGTATAAGATGCCTCATGAGTAGAGTATATGAGCATGCCGTGGCATGTTAAGTTGTACCGAGCAACGATTGAATTCAACGAAACATATCATTACTAGTGCATTTCTTTATATTCAATTTTTAAGGTATTCCTCCACAAGGAAAAGTAACTGAGTTGAAAGTTTGATTCTGTATTTAATTACAAACATTGACTTTAAACGTTTGATTCGTTGTAAAAGTTCTGAAGTAACGACATTTGCCTGATGTGTTGTGCAACTGCATGTATTGTGTTAATCATCAACTCGAAGGATTTTCATGATCTGTAATGATGTGAAGGAAAAGGAAAGATATATCTTATTATCCTTTGATTTGATATTTATTTCTGGCAAGCTCGTTCCGTTCCTGAAATGGATTAAAACAGAAGACTTATTGTTCGCAATATCCGTTTTTACATCGCTCAGTGGAAACCTCCGGTCATCAATCCGACGTTTTCAAACAGCTGTTAAGCTTTTTATAATACATCTTTGATGTTAAGGAATATTATGCATGGATCGATTTTCAACACAATGTTATCATGAGACTTCGACTAGAACCATTTTAAGCCAAATCCATGTGATAGATCGCACCGGTCAGATGCCCGTCTCTTAATTGTATCACATTATGTCGTTTAAAGAGGCCTGTTTCATCAGTGTCCAGTATAGCTAATTCCTTCACATGATATCTACCAAGCCAATTGCCTCGTAACGATTTAACAGTTGGTCATTCATGTCATGTTCGTATAAACCTTTACTGTGCTTTTAGACAATGAAAGGTAAGAAAGGACACTTAAACAAAAGAATTTCCAACAAAGACATGAATAACCTTTAAACATAGAATGTAGGTTATGGCAACACTACAAGGTGATTGTTCCATCGATTTGAATATCAAGGCATTGATTATGTCTGTTGAAATGCGACTTTAAAACCTTGCTGTGTTAATTTGAAACCCAGATACATTACTGTGTCAAAGCTGGCGCTTCAGAATTTCCGTTTTTTTAAATAGGTAAGTATGTCGCTGATTCCATTACATTGACTCGAGCCACAGTATGGTGTGATATGAAGTGTCAATTAATTTCAAAAGAATGATGCTTACGTGATATATCGAGTTGCATATAGCGATGATGCTTTCAACATATTTGGCATTCGAAACAAATATTCTCACTATTCAAAGGGGCAGAAGCACGTTTTTAGGGGGAATATTAGGTGATGTCACGAAAATGAAAATAAATGGTTCCAATTGAAAGACAATGTATTCAAACTAAATGAAGCAGTAATATTTCAAATATATAGAGGATATTATATGAGTGTCCATGACATACTATTTATTTAGGCACGAGTGTCGTAAACATAGTATGTCATCGGCACGAATATAATATTCTGTTTATAACCGTAGCCTCCAAATCAAAGAAATTACTCAAAACCTTCTGATAAGCATAGGCGGAAAAGCCACCGCCGGCCCGTATAGATTGTGACGTCATAGGTGAACCGTGACGTCAAAGCATTGTAATAACGTGACGTCACAATGAAAAAGTGATATTTTGCCCTAGGGCAACATATGAAAAATATGAACCCCGGTATGACTGCCCTCGTAGGTAATAAATAATGTAAAGTTTAGCCATGGGAGTCTGAATTAAAGATGTTAAAAAAAAAGGGCCGCCAATGGATTTTATGTGAATCTCTATACTTTGTCCTCAGACTATGGATGATTGATTTGTGTTATATGATTTTTGACACTATCAAAATAATACATTTAGTATAAACATACACTTATCAGTGAAACATTTAAAATATAAAATTTTCAAAAAACGTGTTCCACCTTTTAACACCTTTTAACATAGAGAGGATTGGAAAGACATTCCAAACCTGCAAATACCTAATCTGTTAATCTGTTAATCTATTTTGTTTGTTTTTCTTAATTTTTAGACGAGCGCAGGACCGGTGATGTCAAATAACTTCCACGAAGTCATACAGGTGCATATATGTCATACACATAATTGAATTTTCGCCCGTCAAACATCACTCAATTTGCCATTTGATTACATTTGCGGTACTTCCTGGGCGGCAATTCCGCGGCGCTTTTCAGCGAAATATTACGCCAAGGTTCTTTATTAAATGAGCAAGAAAGATGCTGTCAATTGTAAAATTGTCTTACTTCACTGGCTCTCTAACTCAGTGAAGAATCATAGCAAATTGTCGGATTTAAGATCTAGACATCAGGCAATGACCAAAGTAAGATATAAATGAGCACTACTTTCTCGGGATCAGACAAGACAAGAGAGCATATCAGGAGCGTCAAAGAGGGCCGATGTTTAAGAACCAGGAGTGCAGGGGGTGAAGATGATCGATAAACAGCTCAAGATCATATCATCTCCCCTGGCAGGTCTGTCTCAATATGACGCCCATTTAGCACCATTCAAATGTGGCTTTGGTAAAAGGGTTTTCAAGGTTATCAAATAACACCAAATTAATGACTCAAACATTTTATTTTGAGAAGCAAATGACCTGATAATATTTGTCTGATTTTGGAGTAAAGTAGTAAAGTTTATTCATTCACAGACATAAAGATTTGAAATAAGATAACACCATCATGGAACTTTATGATACAGAAAGATTTCATCCAGGTGTCACACACAAATCACATGTCAGTAATAAATCGCTGGCAGTCAGTTTGTAATGAACTAGAGTCACAATGTGTTTTCTACATTCATTCTAAATCATAATTAACCTATTCTGTTCACTTTTCGCCTTATAAACTGGTATAGTGCACAAAACCTTAAGAGACCACACTGACCCATTAATTATCAAAACCATCAATCCCTGTAGCTTGTTTGTTTCATTACTGCTTCATTTAGTTTAAATACATCGTCTTTCACTTGGAACCATTACTTTCATTTTCCTGACATCACAATATATTCCCCCTAAAACGTGCTACTGGCCCTTTAATGATATATATTCTGAATTAATAGATAAAGGTTAGATATATCATACATGTTCACTAAATATACATGATTCTCACTAAATCTGAAAGTAATATCACACTCAAAAACAAACTTATTTTGCTATGTGACTACATGATTCAGGACTCATTACCTTATCGTGGTGTGGTGGTTTGTGTGCTTCGACGACCCCGAGAGCTATGCCAGCTGGAGCTTACATGCTCCTGGTAGGGTCACCCAAGCTGGAGAGGTCGACGGGTAGAAGCCAGACCAAATTTGAGTCCTTCTAAAACCTGCTTTCTATCTCTTACTATGCCTTTCTTTCCGTCTTTTCCCTCATCCTTTCGATCCCTTTCTCCCTTATCTATCTACTCTCTTTTGGATGGCAACATCCACGTGTTTAATAACTGAAATATTGTTCAAAACACGTTAAACACCACCTCACTCACTCACTCACACATGATTCAGGAGTTTAGTATGTCTTCAGCTAAATAACAATTAACCATTCAATTTATACACTGCAGCGGATAATTGTTCGGATGCGCGTGCAGATAATGCTTCAATGTAAAGGACTAATTTAAATGTTAACAGTAATGGTAAGATTATGTAAATAACCGTTCTCCATAACACCATTGATATTCTGACAAGTAGCTAAAGTATTTTGCACTGATGGAACAAATTTGAGATAACTCCCTTATGATACACTAACCCAGTGGATTTAATGTATCGTTCGTGTTAGAATCCTAACTGCTTATCAACATAATTGGTGTATAAAATATTTAAAGCAGTTAAATCATTAATTACATTGAACCAGAAGTATTACCTAATTGGTTTTCTTCCAAATCGTTCAGAACTTAGGTGTTTACAATGCCCTGCCTTGATTCACGGTGGACGTGTCATATGTTTTGCCAATAATGTTTAATGCTCCTTATCCAAGTCCCCACGTGTGTGTATGTTTGTGATTATGACAGTACTTTTAACACCTTTTGCTTAAAACCACTAAATGGAGTTCGTAAATCGTTACATATAGAAGTACGTACATTAATGATCTTGGGTTGAGCCAACTTGAGCAAATATTGATTCACTATTCACTGCATTATCTCTGTCTTTTCACTTCCTTACACTTGCTGTCAGAATATGTGTAATAACCAGTGGACACTACAAGATAGGGGCTTGGTAAAATAGATCAATGATAATGATGTACTTCCAACAATATATTCTTTAAATGTATCATAATATACGCACGTCATCTACTAGGAAGCAGGTCTTCCTTATGCTACTTGGTGTCATGCTTTTAAGATGACGTACAGATTTGAAGAATAAAAGACAGTGTACAGAATATTGAGCATTAGCCCTTTCTCCCGCAATATGTTTCAGAATATAAAGACATGATGAATACTGCTGCAGTTGCTTTACTCGGGTATGTTAAAGCAAATCAGCCACTTTTTCAGTGATGACATCAATGAACCCATCATGATTAAGCGGATTTAGTCGATAATTTACTCGTGACGGGGAATGACAGATTGTCTTACCCGACTTATATTAATTTCGTAATTCTCGAGTCTTGGCGAGAATTACACAATTGATATAACGAGGGAAAGATAATTTGTCAATCCCCGTCACGAGGCGGTTACTGTTTATATTACCCATATGATTTTATAAAGTAAAAACTAAGATTCTTAAAAAAAAGTTTGTCTATGAAGTTTTCACAAGGAGTCAATCTCCAAATTCATATTCGCATTACTCTCGATATACCTACACACCGCTAAATGTCCCATGCGTATTTCAAGTTGTGTATTGATTTGAAGTGACTGGCGACTTCCTACGGTAACACAACAACCAACTAAAAGACAGGAAAAGGTGTAACTCCCTAGGGACTTACAGCAAATATACTACCCTGTGTGCATGCTCGAATATGGGTTATATTAACCAATGCTATGGAGAGCCAAGGAAATTGAATGATATGATTTAACCTCTAATTCAATGAAAAGATGATTAAGTGTTATTGATGCATGATTGATAAAACCCTCAATTATCAATCATGCATCAATAACACTTAATCATCTTTTCATTGAAGTAGTGGTTAAATCATACTGACCTGTAAAAAAAGGAAATGTCATTTATTAACTATATATGACCAATCAATGTGTATATACACAAGCGACACAATAACATTATCATAGTGGTGCCATTCCCCTTTATTTTTGTGGCATGCAGACATTTATTTTACAGTCGAATTATACATGTTAGAATAATTTATGAATAGGTTGAGTTCAAACCTAAGATTTAAAGGGGCAGTAGCACGATTTTTGAGGGAATATAAAGTGATGTCAGGAAAATGAAAATATATGGTTCCGATTGAAGACAATGTATTAAAACCAAATAAAGCAGTGATAAATCAAATACATAGTGTAAAGTTCAGTTAAATATGTTTAAATAGCTTTTGAAAAAGTCGAATCGAAATTCTTAATAAGTAACAAAAACTGTAACTAAATTGATTCTATTCCAATTCATTTAGAACGAAATCGATACTTAATTTCCTTTTGAATCTAGAAATAACAATCTACATTAAACCAATTGGTGTCGTAGAACAATCCTTTTTCGATCAATTATCAGGCTTAATACGAGAGTTATTTCCTTGGGGAATTATCTGATATAGAACAGTTTATGATAAGGCATCCAAGATGTCCTGTCTTGATTCCCATTTAATCGGTATTAACCTCTAGCTCTGTGTTTGGCCATTACTGCTTCATGCTCTTCAACCAGTCAGTTTGTATCATAGATATAAAGGGGGAGTATTTATAACACATTTTGCGAAAAACCACTGTTGGGAGCTGTTTAACTATGATGTATCGAGAACAATCAAAAACACAAAGAATTAATAACAATATTGAACGTTTTTGTTTTAATGTACACTTTAACAAAGCAGCGATTCATTAACAGAGATTTCTGACACATTTTGGAAAACGCATTTATTCTTAACCGTACATTGAGTACAAAATATTTCAATTAGAAACGGTTTGTGCAATATCAAGTTGACATAAGTTGTGTAGCTTTAATTTTGTCACATGTTTCATGTGTACCTCCTTATACTAAACGCATGTTACATATATTTATCAAACACTCCCAATGTACAATCGAATCGAGTGATTTCCCTAACATGCTAGTGCCGTTTCTCGTTTGGATGACTCTCAGATAACTTTGCATGATCACAAACAATCTCCGGGGCTGGATGTGTCAGGATATAAACATATTGATATCTAATCAAGCTGTAATTGCTCTGGTATCATAATACAAATGAGTCCCTCATCATTTCCATGGCAGTTAATATTTCAACTACTACTCATGTCTTATGATAATGATACAATATCAGATCAATTAATTATAAGCATTTTCAATAAATTTTGAGATATCGCATTAATGCAAGATAATTGAAAGCAGACGCCTGAATTTCTTGTTCAAAGTTTCATGTTTAACTATTGCTGACGTTTTGTCATATCTTCTTGATTTATATACAAAAAATGGTTCGAATTATATAGAACTGTTTATGAATGATTTTGACATAACATTGTACATACATGCAAGGACTTATCAATGCGAAAGTACACAATTCAATCATTTATATCCTATATTTTCTTTTCACTATGAAATAATACATTTCCCTTCGATGCAACCGCAGCAGATGGTTTCCAATCAATCACGTTGGTCCTAAATAACAGAGGTTCGTTCAAAGCAAAGTTTTTCCTTTATGGTTTAATAGCTTTGAGGAAGCACCCTGCATCCAACACCTGCTTACTTCAGCCAGAAGATGTCTTCCCTGTTTTTCTTTTTATAGGAAATATTCTGGATATTTCTTTATATTTCTCAATACTGCTAAATCAGCACAATTATAGAACTTCAAGAAGTGCTTCTGGAAGTATTTCAATAGGTAAAAGTATGAATGTCAATAGAATTTACAAATACCAAATCTCCTAGAAAACAGTTCTCCTCTGAGTGTTGTGGCTTATGCAGATACAGTAGTGTGAAATAGTTCCTATACCCCTCACGCGTTGGCAACGGGTGGTCACACCAGTCACTCACGCGTTGGCCATGCCAGACGATGCGTGTGTAACCAGTGAGCAACCAGTGTCTGACGGGTTGGCCACCAGTGGCTCACGTGTGGTCGACCTTAACGGATAACCGAGTCTCTGGTCATCCAAGTGAAGAGTTACTTCCCTTCAATAACAGAAGTTGTTAATCAGTTGGATATAGTGGAAATTCCCCTTCACGAAATGTTGACATCAAATGATGCAATGGGTAGTATGACGATTTTATTAAATGTTGACTTTGGTGGCATGTATGATTTTGTGAAATGTTTACTTTGGTGATATGTTCATTTTGTGAAATATTGACTTTGGTGATATGTTGTTTTGGAAAATGTTGACTTCACATATATTGACTTTGTTGATTTAGAAAAATGTTGACTTTGGTGAAATATTGACTTTGGTGAAATGTTGACTGAAGAAGATCTTTTGATTTTGGTGGCATGTCGATTTTGTGAAATGTTAACTTTGATGAGAGGTTAATTTTGTGAAATATTGTTTTTGGTGATATGTTGATTTTGTGAAAAGTTGACTTAGGAAGATCTATAAACCTGGTGAAATGTTGACTTAGGAAGATCTGTAGAGTAGTGTGATTAATTGATTATGTTGATTTTGGTGAAATGTTGATTTGATGAAATGGTAACTTAGGAAGATTAATGACTTTGATGATAAGTAAATTATGTGAAATGTTGACTTTGGTGATATGTTCATTTAATAAAATATTGTCTTTGGCGATATGTAAATTTTGTGAAATATTGACTTTGGTGATAAGTTGGTTTTGTGAAATATTGACTTTAGAGATATTCGTTTTGTGAAATATTGAATTTGACTGCAAATTGAATTTGTGAAATGTTGATTTAGGAAGATCTTTGGACTTTGGTGATACTTTGATTATGTCAGCTTTGGTGAAATATTGACATAGGAAGATGCATAGACCTTGGTTTTTCGTAATTTAGGTGAAATTTTGACTTTGGTGAAATGTTTTTTTGTAAAATGTTGACTTTGGTGATGTGTTCATTTTATGAAATATTGTCTTTAGCGATATGTCGATCTTTTAAATATTGACTTAGGTTTATTTTGTGAAATGTTAACGTTGAAGGATATAATGATTTTGGTGAAATAATGATTTGGTGAATGTTTGAAAAAAGATCTATTGATTTTAGTGATACGTTAATTATGTCGAAATATTTATTTGTTAAAATGTTGACTTATGAAGATCTTTAAACTTTAATAAAACGTAACTTATGTTGACTTTGTTGAAGTGTTGATTTGGTGAAATATTGAGTTAATAATATCTATAGATTTTGGTATAATTTGGTGATATGTTATTTTTGTTAAATGAGGACTTTGGTAATTTGTTAATTTTATGAAATATTGTCTTTGGAAATATTGAATTGGTGAAAGGTTGAATAAAGAAGATCTATTGATTTAAACTTTAATATATTACCTTATATTTTATGTTTTTTAATTGTATTAACATCTGGTGAAACATAACTTGGATTAGAATTCGACTTTGGGGAAATATTGACTTTGAAAAGCTATGGATATAAAAATATTTTGCTAATATGTTATGTTTGAATCATTAATGATTTGAAATATCAAAGTAAGAAAATAGTCTTCGACTTATTCAATCTTTCGATTTTGAAATTGTTGACATTGAAAGATATATTTAACTAATTACCTACGAGAGTCGCACGTATGTGGTGTTCATAACAGGCAGTAATTGATGGGCTTTGATAGGAATGAATGGTCCGTTGAAATGGCTGATACAAGGTTTGGAGAATAAAGAAATCTTTAAAATAACGGGTTGTTTGAAGTATACACAGAAATGATCATATGTCATAACATACACATCGTTCATTTAAGCAACAAGGTATGCATGTCCCTTAACAGTAATATCCTGTTTATTTGATTCAGTGATGTAGTTTGATGTTATAATCACATCGTCATCAAATGAATTCAGTCTCTCTTGACCCATCGTCTATAAAAGCAGAATCTAGAATTACCTTCGGATTTGATCCTCACGCAAATAAACACGTCATCGGATTCTAGAATTGTTATCACTATCAAATAGATTGACCTTGAAATAACACTATCTAATGATTCACATGTACATACGCTACCGACTGAAGCGTAGCAATTATACCAAACATGTGTAAATGCTTCCATTGGCCAATATTTTTCATGTAGCCACGCCCTTGTTTATTACTTATTGAATCATCCGCTATTCCATGCTCCTCGTTTGCGTTTATTATTATTTTTTCCACTGCAATGTAAAATTGTTATTCAAAATAGATTTCAGTACGTAAAACAAATCATCATGATGGGTATTTTTAACTTGCGTATGTAAATTGTAACATTTACATGTACATATGACATATTCTGTTTTGTTTACAAATATGGTTTATTTTCTTGCTACATATGTTTGTATGTTCAAACCGTTATCATATATCAACTGGTCAAAGAGATTTCTTTTTCTTTTTACTTTTTGTCTCACATCGTATGGAAACACAAAATATATATTTTACATCATATTCAAAATTCAAAAGGCCCAAAATTATATCGATTTGACCACAATAAATCAATCTGACTTAGTTGTGAAGTGACACGACGTGCTCGAAAAAAAATAGGCCACGCCCATCACGTGTGAACAAATCCAGATACATATTATTAGTGAATGTATATTCATACATCGATATACTATAGATAGACAAGTCCACAGAAATTAACAACATCAATGGTGCAATTTACCAAATAACGTCTCTGTGTTCTCTGTTTAATATCCTTATTCACATCTGTTCACACCCGACTGATCACAAGGAAACAATAAAACAATCTGAACTTTACGGTAGACTAGACGGCTTAATCCTTTCATCCCCGTTTGGGTATGAGGGTACTGTGAGCTAATTAGTGTCGTTAGAGTGGACAGATACGCCGACAAGGGGCCTAGGCGTTGAGCCGTGAAGCATATCCAGGGCTGACTGAATTAAACTTTCTGAAAAAGGTCAATTTTGCAAGATGTAGCTTGATATCGTGTCAGTGAAATAGATTTTGGTGGATTATCATCTTTGACAACAAAGGACTTATGAAATGTGAAGTTTGAAAAGGATTTTGTTGTTGTTGAAAGTTTAGATTAAAGAAATTAAAATTATTGAAATGCTTAATTCAATAGACTTCAGCAAAATAATCACTTTGAATAAATGATAATTGAGTGGACTATTACCTTCGGAAGATAATATGTTTAATGAAATTCTAACTTTGAGAAGCAATGCCTAATGTAAAAAAATTAAAAATTGTTTTATGTTCACGATAATGTAGTGTTGGATACGTTTGCGCTCCATAGTCTAATAAGCCCTTTTATCAATCAATCAATCAACTTTATTACCAAAAATTTACATGTACATGTAAAACATCATGGGGTTTACAAAAATATATAACATTCTTGAGACTATGGGTTTAAACAATCCAGTTATATATTTAAGATGAGTCATTTAAAGTGGTAGACATGATAATAGAGATAAATTTACATTAATTTCGTAATAACAGTACATTTTTCGTTTAAAAAAGGGCGGTCATTTTATGATAGTTAGGGTATTTTACAAAATATTTTTTTTATCATGAACAGTTTATTGGTGTTTGAAGAACGGGCTGGGAATTATGTCACAGGCCTACTGGTCAATGCATATTTACTGCTTAATCCCTCGACATGCTTCTTACGAGACCTAAATAAACAATATGTCTGTCTGCTTCATGGCCCAACACCAGGACCCTTTCTAAGCATATATGCCCGGTCAGGCGACCACTGTTAAGCTCTGAACAATGCTCATCTCCTTAGACGGGATTGACGCAAACTTAATAGTCTTGTAAAGTACCATCAAGTTCTGTATATATTACTGTTTTATCGAGATCAATCAATCAGTGTAAATATGGATAATGTACAAGATAGATGTTATCTGCCCCTTCTGGTTATAATTGGCAGTATTGATTTTCCTATCAATATACGATTAATTGACATATGCATTAATTGACTTGTCAACATATAGTTTATATAGTTTAAATGCATATACACCAATTAGTAAAAAATATATTAAATCATGTTTGGGTTTTAATGTTATATTCAATATAGAGTATCGTACCTATTTTTTGGGATGAAACACTAAAGGGTTGCTAATTGTAGAATAGTTTCACCTATTCGAAAGATATATAACAACACCAAGAAATTGCATGATATCTTCAATTATAATTTGACATAAATAAATTTGCATTTCTTAATACATCAGATAACAGTTACCAATTGTGTGCTTAAAATTTACCTAGCGCAATGTATTATTTCTTGCCGTGATACTTCAATGGAAACGTTTTCATCAGAATTCGGTGACGGAAAAGTGATATGTGATGAGCGTGATCTCCTTTTCTAGTGTGCAAGGTCTGACACTTCACTGCCAAGAAGATTGAATTTTTGAAGTTCAATCGATGTAATAACTTCATCCTGTATCAGTTCCGGATATGATATAAATATGTCTAGTGTAATCATACTATCAAATGCCATACGATGTCCATTAAAGTAAACAAAACCATACATTGAATATTAGTTGTTTTCAGATCGAACAAACTAGAGTGTATCATTTAACATACACGAATTTATCATAACATAATGACACTTTTCCATTTACTTTGAATGAGATTAAACTTGATATAAAAAAGCATTCAAAATTCACATGGCAAGATGAACTTGTATAAAGAGGGTATTGTTCAAAAAGTGCAAATATTGGTTGTTAACACAGACATGGAACGTGAATGTCTGAAATACCCATACTCAATACCCACCGAACATGGCGTGGCTAAAGCATATTGTCTAATGATATCATTTGCACATGCTTGTTCCACAATTGATACGCTTCAATTGGTAGACCATGTACATTTGAATCATGTAAAAGGTGTTATTTCAAGGCCAATTTATATACTATTTGATCTCACTGAATCTTACTGAATGTTTATTTGCAAGAGGATCTCTCACAGGAGATTGAATTCATTTGACGGCTATGTGATGGTTACACCGAATTACATCACTTCATAGAAATAACAATATACATTTGTACATGTATTTACTGTAAAGTACCTTATTGCTGATATGTTACGGACACAAGTGACACCTCTAACGCAAAGAGGCAGCTTGACAAGGGGCGGCGCCTTTGATCAATTCATCGCTTAACTGCATCAGACAATGGTCACGGTCACTGATTTTATTGCTATAGAAATCCCCTGTTTACTAATGACTGGAGAAATTATATCGAAATAATGATACAAGTAAAACAAGTATACACACAAAACTCTGTTCAAGTCTCGCTCTTACAGTTAATCACACAATTATACTCAAAATGTGAATATAGATAACATCACGTTGAGCAATTCCTGAATACACCTTTCAAAGCCTATAGCGAGATAAAGTTATGTTGTGCTCTATTGTGTGCTAACCAGATTGCGTATCGCCTGGTCTCTGTTACTTGCAACTAAAGAAACTATATAGGTGTCATTTGATTTTTTAAAAAAGAATGTAAATTGTGACATTTATATCGTCCATAATAGTTCATGAGTGAGATATGTTTTCTTTACAAAAATCAGAACATATTGCTGTAATTCACAATAGCTATCAGGTTCAATAAACCTTTGTAAATCGCGCAGTGCAACGTAATATTAATAATATTGCATTTATAAAGTGCAGCATTCACGGTTAAATACTCTGTGCGCTTAAACAGACAGATTCTTTATCGTAATCTCACCTCAACATTTCGCTTAAATTTCATCCAAGAATAAAACTAATTTATAAAATGAAAAGCCATCCATACAGAAAGATTATGCTAGACTACGTACATGTTAAAACCAATTACGATGCACGATGCAATATGTAATTTAAAAGAGATATCATAATGTAAAATACTAAAATATTTGCTTTAAGGTATACATATATGAACAACACAGCATAAAATAACACGGATATCAAACTTTGCCTAAAAACATGCTTAAACGGTGTAATTGTATACATTATCTGACCTACAGACCAAACTCAATGGGTAGAAAATGCAGCGCTAATAGTTTGTATGGGGAATTATTGTGAATTTCTTCCCAAAAAGGTTTGACAGATTATACAATTATCCTTGTTTTGGATTTGTCAGATCGACCTGCAACGTTTGTATAAATCTATCAGACAAGGCAACAATCTGCAGAAGTAAATCAGTGTCAATTATTCATGCGGGAATAATTTCAAATGTTTTCTAAAATATTAAAATATTTGAAACCCCTACCGTCTCATATCTATACAGTAGGATTGGTAGGACTATGCAGTACACATTTAGATAGTTCTTCAGTAAGAACTTCGACATTTCTTATATGGATTAAACATATTTTTATTTCAAAAAAAAGAAGAAAACGGGATTGGCAAACAAGCAAACAAGCAAACAAGCAAAAGATTTCTTGTATGTAAGATGATAAATACCCGTTTCAAAGCCTGATCATGAATTTTATTGTTTGGTGTGTACAATGAAATATGCTGTTTGAGTGGCATTCTAGAAGTTAATGTTATAAGGAAGACAAGAGTTATTCTATGGATGAGCAACTTCTTTATTGGACAGTTGCGACGTTTCGGTATAGATTCTTATACCGTTTCAAAGCATATAACATGATATATATATATATACCGGCTGAACGAGTGAGATAAAGTTCAACACCGTCACTAGCGGCGATAAATGTTTATATAATAGATTGATTTATACGATCATATGACACAAGAAGATTTCAACTACTCGACATACTGGAAGGTTGGTTATAGTCCGAAAATCAAAATACAAGTGAAATGTAGTCTGATAAAATTATCAAGCAATATAAACTCTTTATTATCAAGGAAAAAGAATTCGACTGATTGATATTGTGGTCTTGAAACATAATTGACTTACATAACATAAAAATTACCAAAAATAAGATATCCGTTGATAGACTCTTATTCATTTTTAATTTAATTATTGAAGGAGTTATTTCATTTGAAACGTAATGATATTGCAATATGGAAATGAAACATTTCTACGAAATACCTAAAACATTATTGCCAGTGTATCCATGTATTGTACGTTATGTGTTAAAAACTACTCTATAAGTAAGAGGTTGAAACCTGAATGTAAAGTCAGTAATTGTCAGTGTAAACAGAGTAATTTAAGAAGCGGCTGTTTGAGGTTGATTGTTTCTACTTTATGAACTACTTGTAAATACATAGAATAGCAACGTCCTAGATTATTCTTTTTACAAGACCTATTTCACTTGTTCAGTTGATAGCGCCACGAAAAAGGACAAACTTCATGTGTTTATTTTCGATTGGGGGGGGGGAATCATCTTTGCACTTTAATCAAAATTCGTCCTAGAAGAACATTCCATTCAATCCAAGTCTCTTCCCGCCACAAGATCAGTGTTCACCTGTGGATCGGAAATTCTGGAAACCGTCAGCAGCTATAATTACTTGGGCCTGCTGCTCACTGAACACTTAGACTATTCTACTATGGCTAAAGCAGTGGCAAATTCAGCTAACAGGGCCCTAGGATTGTTAATATCCAAGTTCAAGGCTTTAGGCGGAATGCGCTATCAGACGTATACCAAGTTGTTTAATTCGATGGTTTGGTCTGTTATCGACTATGGTTCAGCTATATGGGGCACTTCAAATCGGCCATGCATTAATGCAGTCCAGAATAGAGCGATGAAGTTTTACATGGGACTATACAGGTTTGCTCCTAATAACGCTGTTCTTGGAGATATGGGATGGTGCCCCCCAATCGTGAAACAATGGACCAGTGTTACCAGGCTCTACTGTCGTCTTAGTTGTCTCACACCATCAAGGCTTTCCTCCAGAGTTTTCAAGTGGGCAAGTGAACTCGCTATTGCTAAGACGAGGAATTGGACATTTAGAGTTCGAGACCACTTCAAGAAAATAGGGCTTGGCCACGTCGTAGATATCAGAAATGGACACTGTACTAAGCACGTTTTAACCATTCTAAATGAAAAGATGTGGAAGACGTTTTTAGAAGATTGGAAAACCGAATTGACAAACGAAGTTGGGAGGAGAGGAAGCGGCAATAAATTACGGGTATACAGATCTTTCAAAGAACATTTTGGATGCGAGGAGTATATAAGGAAGGATCTGGTACGCTCCCATAGACGAGCACTCGCCCTGTTTCGTTGTGGGACTGCTCCTATACAGGTTGAACTCGGCCGCTACAACAACACTCCCCTGGATGACCGAAGATGTTTTCACTGCCAAGATAAGGTTGAAGATGAACTCCACGTCTTGCTACATTGTCCGCTGTATACAGCAATAAGAAAACCCCTTTTTACTGCGTGTCAATCACAATGGAATCCTTTTAATACTGCAACCGACCTTGAACGACTCTCTTTTATTTTAGCTTGCCCAAGTGTTTTTAGAATAAGTGCCAGAAGCTGCAAACTAATTTTAGAACAACGCCGCAAAGTTTTAGTAAAATAATGAAGTTCTACCTTTTTAATCAATTTATACCGTATTTATATGTTAATGTAAATTTACCCTTTTAATGCATAATATTTATGTTTTATAGCACATGTGCTCTTTTTAACTTTGTATAATAGTCTCTCATAACCTTTTTTAAGGGTGGCTCGTATATTTTTATGTTTTATGCCTTTTTGTATATATGTAAGAGGTGAGACTGAATAAACTATCTGTCTGTCTGTCTGTCTGTCCATTACAATCATTGATACTCCCACGACCTCCCTCCCCCCTTAACCACCAACCCCACTCCCATCCGTGGACATCCTACCGGGACAGAACAGAACAGAACAGAAATTTTATTCTCGAGAATCACACAAAGTGACATAGAGAACATACAGCATTTACATACATACTAAAACAGTGTACAAAGTCCAGTTTTGATAAATTGAGCAATTTTCGTGTTAAGTGGCGGATAATCACATTTCATTAAATATACAAATTTGTCAATATGAGGATGTTTACAGAAATATTGGGGAAGGAATTGACATCTGAAGGAATGAAGTGCTGGGCAGTATAATAAAAAGTGAAGTTCATCGCATACAATAGTTGTACAAAATTGGCAGGTTCTATTACATTTTTGAATGCCGGACCAGCGTCCTGTTTCAATGGGAAGCCTATGGTTTGAAGTTCTAAACTTAGTTAACCAGCGTCTGTAATGGTAAGGTAATTGTAACAAATATGGTTCTAGAAATATTGATTGCTTGTACATTGTGTAGTAATAACCTACCACAGAGCACTAAAACCACCATAGCGTGAAGATTTGTATATTTCGACGGATTAGGCCATAATCAGATCAATCACACTTGTGATCATCAGCCCCTTAATTAGCAATCAACAGGCAGTCAGGTGACCGTGCGTTGGCATGTTTATGGCCTTAGAAAGGTAGACAGTTTATGAAACATTAGGACAGCTGAGATAAGCAGGATGTTAGTCGTTAAAAGCGTGATGAATCACTCCGATTGTACAATAGATGAATGTTTAATTGAATTTGATAAATATGTTACGCCTCTTTTACATGGAATTTGAACTGTATTTTAATCAACAGGTGTTTTCTCGACAAAGTTGACCATCTGCTGTTATTATTCCAGTATTCAAAGAAGGAGATAACAATATTCCAGGGCATTATCGTCGGACAATTCTTATTAGTTGTTAAAAAAAACTCTTAACTAGAATATTTAATCAAAGACTTTTGGATTGACCCTCGGTAATGAAAGTATTCCGAGTTTTCCTTTTGGGTCTCGCGGCATCTCAGTACTGTTGATGCAAGCCCATTTTACAGAGAAGAACTGGTTGACCTTTTAATAAATAATGTGCTATTTTATTAATGATGTATTTACGTTTTTTAGTCTCTCATAACCCTTTTTTGGGTGGCTCACTTTTTACACTTGTATATTGTACCTTAAAATCGTATGTAATTTATGTAGAAAATGAGGTGAGACTTTATTAATTAATAATCTGCCTGTCTGTCTGCTAGTTTCTCTTCATTTTGGAAATAAGTCTCAATCTAAGTAATAGTAAATTGTGCCTTTGTTGACGTAACACGTACATTTGACTCTTGAGATCAGTCACAGTTGTGGTTTAAGTTGTCGAAATTGGATATAAATAAAAATATAAATTTTACATAGGAATAATTCAGTTGTTTACTTTTTTCTACAAAAAGACAAAGCGTTTAATGACCAAATATATCTTTACAACACAAAAAACACATTTAATTCAGAGAAATGAATGACGGAAACACTGTTTTGTGCCTTTTATTTTGCCTTAGTTTAGTTGTATGTATAGGTTTATGTGCTGCGTTTTCAATGTAATGTATATCTAAAACGAGATTGTTTTCTAAACACATATGGCATAATATTACTCTAAAAGGGTTTTCACGAGATAATATATTTACATTATCCTAGGTGTAATTATAATGAAAGAACAAAACGTTGTATGAAATATAATGAGTAAAAAGACATTGGCAATAATTATAAAGAGGTTGGATAACAAAACAACATGCTATATTTGACAAATGGATGAATTTATACAGCAATGTGATGGCTTGATTTATTATCCAATCCATTTGGTTTCAAGAATGGATTCTTAATATGATTAAAAAACAAGTCCATTAATTATAAATTATCAATATGAAGTAACTAGGGTAGAAAAAAGTTAGAGAGATATAATTCTATCTTTGAATGAGTCTTTGAGCTCTGTTACTGTCTCACTTAGATAGAATATCTATCAATAGCAGTAAAGTACTACGACCTATCAGTTAGTGAAGGGTCATCTGTGGTTACATTAATCAATTTAGGATTTAATTTGGAATAGGCGGATATCCTGTCATAAGCTGAATACACTGCACCACTTGTCTTTGTACCTTGGTGGCGTGACCTAATATTACACAACCACGAGTCAATCTGATCAAAAGACCTCTTAATTACATGTAGCACTTTCACACCTCGTCAGAGAAATCCCTAGACTAACTATGTGTTCTACTTCCGCCAGTCACGGAGTCCGATATCATGATATACTAGTACACAACCAAATTGATTGACCAGGTGTCCCCTTTTTATAAAGAGAAAATTTATTTTAAAATACTGTATTATATTAAATTCAACATTCTCCTCTTTTAATAAGTCAACATTTCACAAGAGTCAATGTGTACAAAGTAAAAATCATATCTCAATAAAGTAAAAAGGGATCCATAATTGCACACAAACAGTAATTTGAATATTAAAGCGAGTCTGCGTCCCCGTAAATGTGATGCATCACATTTATTAATTAGTAGCCCGCTACCGTGCGCCGAGTCTCTCCTAAGCTCCGCAGCAGTGTTGATTATTCATCGCTGTACGGAGCTTGACTGTGACAGAGAACCGGTTTACGTAAACTCTTCGGTTTCTCTGATTGAATTGTTTGTTTAATCAAATACATTGTTTAAACCGCTATAATGCGGCTTTAATATATCATGATTGATTGAGTTATCTCACTGTGACAGTGAGTTGTTTTGGTAACAAATTAATGCATCTACAAATTCTGAATAGAATAGCTTTTGCATATGTCATAACATTATTAAATCATCATTACAACACATTTTCTTGTATTGAATAACTGTTTTCAATTTGAAATTTATAATTAATTTCCATTTCAATTACTAAAATATAAAACAAATAAAATAAAAATGTGTTGTCTTTCAAATGTCCTGTAACAATAGACATGCAACCGCAAGAACATATTCTTTGACATATAATTAACAATTAACATTATTATTTTTAAAAATAAATGTAATCTATTATATACCAATTCGTTTATTAAACAGTGTGCTGTTTCAAACTGCGTAAGAAATATCAGTTATACGTAGTTTCCAAAATATGATAATATTCACGATAATGTGAGGATAATGAAGGGTAGTCCAGCAAAATAGATGTCTCCTTCGGGTGCGCAGTCATCGCACATATACCGAAGTTTAGATAATCATTATCTAAATGAGGGACAGTCATGTAATTTGAAAAAGCATCGATTACGATTTGGTTATTTGTCACCAATACGTTATCGATAACACAGACAGACAGATATAGTTTATTATAGTGTCACAAGTTAAATATACATTGTAAAAAGCATGATTAAAAGACATAATATATATTTAACAACCAGCCAATTTTTGGCTTATGAGACACTTTACAAGATAAAACAGTGTACAATATATTCGTAAATATAGGTATGTAAAAGTAGCGATAATACAGGCTTAAAATTTAAAAAAATATAGATAAATAAGTAAATACATGTAAGAGTTATAAAAATAATTGCCTTCTAAAAAACATATTCCTTATTGTTGTACTGATACATTTAATGCGTTTTGGGCTGTTTTCCGATAAATAGGTCCTAAGGCCCCGTTGCATTATAACAATCTAAATTAAAATTGCTTCTTTGATCATTGTAAAAGTGGCATTCTGAAATAAAATGAACTTCTGTTTCAACATTTTGACAAAATCGACAAATTCTACTCTCTAATGGGGTGGGGGGTCTGCAGTGTCGTCCTGTCTCTACGTATAAGGGGAGGCTTCCACATCGTAGGCGATGGATTATCTTCGTTTTCTCTTGATTAACATTAAGACGCCATTTAGAACACCACGTTGTTACCACATCCAATATTCGCTGCAGCTTGTAAAGTTGAGATACTTTTTTCTATTTAATTTTGTATTCTGTAGATCGTAAATAAGAACCATATAAGAAGTGATCAATAATGGAAATTTGTTGCGGACGATGAAACGTTCACCTACTGATTTTCATTAGTCAGATATAATGTTCTACAGCCTCATTTGGTTTTGAAAGCTAGACATTCTGTCGGGGATTGAAATAACGTTTAATTGGCGGCAATTGTCTTGTATATGTCTTGTATGTGTATCCATTGTCCACTCAACCAGACAGGATGGCGCCATCAGACAGTGACCCGGCAGTTATATGACCTGTTACGACACATGACTAGAGTCACTGGACGTCAATAAACTGACGTCTCACACCTGTTATCTGTTACATCCGGCTCCATAATACACAACATCAAATGACAGTTCCCCGTTATATCAAGTGTTATTTCAGGCTGTTCAGTGTATCACACATATTCAAAACGATGTTATTTAACCATGAAAAATCACAAAACAAAATGAATAGATGACAAAATTGTTTCAATTTCCAAACCTCTTACCTTTCCTATCTATTAGATGTCTCGGCAGTTATTATGAGCAGCAACGTTTTTATAAAGTGATTGGTTTAAACATTGTTTTTTTTAAAACAATAAACACAAACAATTGGCGAACGGGCTGTACAACGCTTATTTGAGTATCCACTCTTATTCACGATTCATAAATCTGAACACAAACACAAGAAATTGTGAAAATTCAAAAGCTAAGGGATCCGTTTAAATGTTTACATGTAGGTTTTCAAATGTTAATTATTTGGTATGCCTCATTTTGAAGTTGTCTACGGCATCAGCTAGATGAAACCAAATTAATTGAAAAATGATTTAACCCACACTGTTACTCTTCACTACCGTATAGACGCAGGTTTCGCCAATCATTTGTAGCAAATAGTATACGTAGCTTAATAGAAAATTCCCGTGTCCTTTCTTAGTATAAACTATCCAATGAAGTTGAATGGTATTTTTTTAGAATTTTTGTTTGTTTAATGATTGATTATCTTCATATTTTACACTAGACAGAAATTATTCTTCAATTTGATAACTTTTTAAACAAACTTTTCAAAAACATTTGTATCACAATTTGTTGATAAAATTAAGTGTTTTATAAATTTAACTAAATTGAAACATGTTTATTTCCTAATTTGAAATTATTAAACAAACAATAGCCAAAGACACATATTTTGTAAATAAACCATGACATGTTCCTTATCTTGTTTTTGGAGCGTTTTTTTTTAATGGTTATACCACTCCGATATAAACAGATATATAACATTTTGTGGTGATTTAAACAAAGAGGACTCTAAATAAACAAGCTAGAAGGCCTTCATGATATACAGACAATACTGTTTGTATACAATTTCCTTTTAAAAACACAGACATCAATTGAGATTGTATGAAAATAGCATAATTAAATTTTTTTTTTTATCAGAATTAGAAAATCCTTAGCATTGTTTCACTGAGTAAGTTTCATGACGCTTTGTCAATACTCCAGTCATTAGCGAAACTTGAAAACTTACAATGTCTTGGCAAGCGCATTCGTTTGGATATTAAAATTAAAATACTCTTACGAAACTAAAACGTTATATATATATATAGAGAGAGAGATATTATTTATTACAGTCTCGCCCAATACAATTTATGTCAAAAGTAGTGGATGTATTATTAACCAATCAGCGCGCATGATTAACGAGGGGATTCCCCTAAAGAAAAGCGAACCCTAAACCGCTCTCTTCTCCCCATCTCAGCGGTAAAGCGTAGCTCAGCTCAATAATGAGCAGGCTTCTCAGCACGGGCCGAAGGCCATTTGTGTTGGGGACGGCGGGTCCCTTTAAGTCATAACCTTTTTTGTCAGAAAATATATTTTTAACAATTTCTTTTAAAAGTCAAGATTTGTGTGAAAATATTTTTAAAAGCGAAATTTTAACCAATTTCCGATATTTCATAGTCATTAATTTATCAAAGTCAATGTTTTTGAATAAAATTCTATTTTGCTTGATGTCAACATTTCACCTGATTGAAGTGAACTTTTTTTACACTTGTAGAAACAATATTTTAACGCGTTCATAATTTAATCAAAAGTGAATGAAACTGCCTAGGAGAATGTCTAAAAACACTCATGTAGATTGGCTAATATATGAATAGGTCTAAGATCTTCATTTGTTCTGTTTATTTCTGAATAGGAGTAGAGTTTGCTTGTGTGCAAACAAGATTTCTCTTGGAATAAGAATATGTTTGTACCCAAATCTTTCAAAGTAAACATCCCAACAAAACAAAATTTCTTTTAAAGTTGACATGCGAACACAGCTGAATTTAATTAAAGTGTATCTAACCAAAGTTAACCTTTCTTCAAAGTCAATTTTCATAAAATTAACATATGTTTCAAAGTCTATATTTCCAAAGACACA
This sequence comes from Steromphala cineraria, assembly GCA_916613615.1. NCBI lineage: Eukaryota > Metazoa > Mollusca > Gastropoda > Trochida > Trochidae > Steromphala > Steromphala cineraria. Next base: position 75,227,785 of record OU744722.1, on the reverse strand, counting down.
TTTCAAGTTAATAGTTAACAAAATCAAAATACCTTTAAAATGAAAATAATTGAGAAAATAAATACATCATTGAAAGTCAATATTTCACAAAATCAAAATATGTCTCAAAGTCAATATTTTACACAATCAAAAACAAATTCAAATTAATAAGAACACTTTCAAAGGAGATAATAAGAAAATCAATATTAAACAAAGTCAAAATGTCCTTTAAAATCAATATTCCACAAAATCAAAATGTCAGTCAATGACAATATCACTTTCAAAGTAAACATTTCTGAATATCGAAATGACGTTTGACTCAGTATCCCATGAAATCATAAAATCTTTTAAAGACAATACTCCACAAAGTCAAAATGTCTTTCACAGTATATTTCCTTTTTTACAGATTTATCAAAGTCAATGTTTTAAAGAAAACCATAAATATTTTTCGATAAAGTCGATATTTTATACAATCAAACGTTTTAACAAAATATCGAAACATCTATCCAAAAAAAAAAAATCCTAAAAATGGAAATATCTTTCAAAGTAAATAATTTATAAAATCCAATCCAATCCAAGTATGTGACAAAGTCAATATATCACTAAATCAAAACGTACTTAAAGTATAAATTCCACCAAATCACAAAATTCCAATGTACACTTCAAAGTAAATATTTAACAGAAGCAAATGTCTTTCAAAGTCAAAATTGCACAAAATAAAATAAATATTCAAAGTCAATATTTCTAAAGAAGGAAAGGTCTTTTACACTCAGTATCTCTTAAAATCATGAAATCTTTCAAAGTCAATTTTTCACAAAATCAAAATACTTTTCAAATTATATAAAAATACTTTTTCAAAGTCAATATTTCTTATAATCAAAATATCTTTCTAACTGAATATTTCACAAAGTTTGTTTATAGTCTACATTTTACAAAATATTAATGTTGTAAAAGTCAGTTTTTTACAAAGTCAAGATAATTTGAAAGTTCAAAATCAATATATTCAACAAGTTCAACATATCTTTTAACGTGATCACTTATCAAAATGAACAAAGATCTTTCAAGTCAACAGAACACAATTCAAGATATTCAATATTTCATAAGAAGTCGTACTTCTTAACGTAATCCTTATAACACTATACTCATTGCCAAACGATTTTATGTATGTTTTCTTCACTTTGACAAGTCCGTGGCGCACCCTCAATTATCCAGCCAGACGGCACACCAGTGACACACCCGTTGGTCACTGGTTGCTCACCAGTGAGCAACGAGTGGTCGCCCGTGGCTCACCCGTTGCCCACCGGTGGGTCACTGGTGGGCAACGCATGGCACACTCGTTCATGATATAGTTACTTATTCACACTACTGTAAGATGCAGATATGAATGATTAAAGGAGGGTGTTTCTAGATATACACATTTCACATCTAATCTGTATTTTCTCTATGTAGCATTTATACAAAACCAATGTAAGTGACTGAAATTTATCCTACTGGTTTCTCAAAAGATAAAAATTTACGGTTACCTCGAAGTGAAATTTGCCTTTTGATTCTTCCTGATTTGACCATACATGTAAGTGTTTTCACTAAGGTTCATTGTTTCAGTTTTTCAAAGCAGAAACGTTAATGCCGTACTGTAAAGCCGCATTGAAGAAGTTACAAGTCTGGTTGCAATTTGGAGCAATTTTATGATAGTATTTGAACACTAGTGGTCCAATGCAGATTATGGACGCATTACACTTCGGATCGTGTCGGAAACAATTCAACGTGACCTTGACCTTAAATTGTCGTGGTACGGTTTGTCTAAAACCAACAAACAGGAGCAGTGCAGTTTGAAAAAATTCAATATTGAGGGAAAGACTGCATGCAACAATCTCAAGAATCGGCAAGTGATGTAATTAACTATTTGACCGAGGTGCATAACTGAGACTGAGAAATTTATTAACTTAGAAATTTATTACTTAAAACCTCCATTTGATAATAATGGATCATTCGACTGTAAAAGAAACCATGCCTAAAAATGCTCTATTTAATTTCTAATTCTGTCTACATAAGCTTTTATTGATCATAATAAAAAATCTGACATAATCTGACATAAATAAATATGATATTAGTGTTCATTTATTGCAATTTAAAAGAATTATAATTGTAAAAAATCCGCTTTATTAAAGATTTGATTAAAGAGTAAGCCCTCGAAAGTACTGGTTTATAAGTATGATATTACAATTTTAACACATCTGTAGGCAAAAATTGAATCAAACGACGACATTCACAATAACATTTTCTTTTGAGAATAATGCAGGTAATTTGCATTCTGCCATCTTGCATCGATGTTATTCTCGAAATATATACTTAGTTTTTATTAGCCCCTGAGCAAATATCGAAGTACATAAGAGAGAAACATAGAGGATATATTATCACTAAACCAATATCAGTTAAAGAGGCCAATCTGTCTTGAGAACTCCTGAGGAGAGCAATTACTTCTTAGATAGATATCAATATGTTGATATTAAGAGACGTCATGTGGGCGATAGAGCTTATTTGTCATGGAAATTGTCTTTGATCATACAGATCTGTTCCTTCTGTATATTTTGTGGGTGTGTGTGCAACATGATAATTATATTATTAAATCATCAATAATGCAATAACTAATAACCTTTTTTATGATAATATATAAATGAAATTTGAGTGTGCACTCTTGTTCAAAAGATGAAGGTATTTTTTTACAAGATGCCTCATGAGGAGAATATACATGTATGAGTATGCCGTGTTGTTACGTTACGTTGTACCGAGCAACGATTGAATTCAACGAAACATATCATTACTTGTGCATTTCTTCATATTCAATATTTCGGTATTCCTCCACAAAAAGGGAAAGTAACTGAGTTAATAGTTTGATTCTGTATTTAATGACAAACATTGACTTTAAACGTTTGATTCGTTGTAAAAGTTCCGAAGCAACGACATTTGCCCGATATGTTGTGCAACTACATGTATTGTGTTACTAAAAATCATCAACTCTATGGATTTTCATGATCTGTAATGATGTGAAGGAAAAGAAAAAGAATTATCTTATTATCCTTTGATTTGATATTTCCTGAAATGGATTAAAACGGAAGACTTATTGGCGAAACCGTATTATAGCTGGTTCGCGAGACGGGAAGGGGAATAACTCTTATCTTGTTTCCCTCACACAGAGCTACGGCCTTTGTTGTCTTATCTGGGACCACACTCCTTATAGAGTTTGAGATTGTGGTCCCACATTTACCAGAAAAAAATATCACACAAAATAACACATGGCGGTGATTGATAACAAACTTAAGAGTTGATACATGTTGGTATATTTGCTATAATTTAAAACCGAGATAATAATTCAAATTAATAGATGGAAACTTGTAAGGAATATTATGGAAAATTAGGAAACTGAGTAATATTTTGAAAATTATGTATAATTATTAAAATAACTTCATAAGGGATAATTAGTATATTCTAATTGCGTTCCCATCAACATTTCAATTACTTATTTTACCGTCACAATTGATGTCTCTTTCCCATCCATTTCATCAAAACAATGATGGAAACGTTTCAGATATATAGAGAATACTAAACGACGTCCCGTTTCATAACATATTTATGAAACGAGTGAATGGGTTGGTATTTAACGAGTGAAAGCGAGTTAAATACCTATACCATTCACGAGTTTCATAAAAATGTTATGAAACGGGACCGAGTTTAGTATTTTATTTATTACTTGCTTAATGACATCGTAAAAAAAACAAAGAAAGTCGCCAACATGACTGTCGCGGCCGGCCCGCTGACATTATGACGTCATACTTAACAATTGTGACGTCATCATTACGTCACGTCATTCGGTCAGCGCGCGATGTTATTACACAATGTGTAATAACATTGTAGATTTATTAAACAGCGATATCTTCAACGGGAGAGTAATAAATCATGTTATGTTAAAAAAACATCCATGTAAAAAGATATCAACCAAAAATCAATTTAATTGAAGCATTGATGATTTTTCCTACAAGCATACAATTTATTTTTTATTTGAAAATTTGGGACCACCTAACGTTTTCCCTAATAGGAGTTTGAAACAGTGGTCCCACATTTAGTAAATTTCAGATTATCAAAAAAACAAACAAACTGAAAACAAACATAATCAATTTAATTGAAGCATTGATAAAATTTCCTAAACTCTTACACATACAATACATTATGATTTTGAAAATGTGGGACCAACCAATACTCTCCCTAATAGGAGTTTAAAACAGTGGTCCCTCATTTGAAAAAGATCGGATTTTTTTACTAGTAGACTATGATTTGGAACATAAATGACGTAAATACAGTCAAAGAAACATTTATCCTTTTCCCATCAGTTTTAAAGATGGAAACATTTCATGAATGGTAAGAAAGCAATTATATGTGGCCTGTTCCCATCTGCAACCATTATGACAGGCGTGTTCTCATTAATATTCATGAGCTGTGTCCGAGTTTGGCCGATTAAAAGAGATTTCTGTTCACGTGCATAATCTTAAAACAGTTCCCATCGTTTGTTATTTGACCTGAAACATGTAAATTATATTTTCCATTTTATTTATAGTGCTCAACACCCAATACTGTTTCGGTTTTAGCATCCAACGATGCAAAATGCACGCACCAGGAAATGTGGGACCACATGTCACGATGACATAAAGGGAGCGATACCGAGTGGTCCCACATTTGAAAAAATAGAATATTCTTATCAAAAGAACCATAAAAAAAAAGAAACGATTATTCTGTATCTTTTGAAGAATAATTCAGTTTATAATTGTTTTATAGCTTTATACAAAGTCAAATAATCAGGGACAATGCGAAACTAAACGAGTAAGCTTCTGTCTTTACGAGCCGAGGTTACTTCCCTTGCTTTCTAGCGAACCAGCTATAATACGGTTTCGCCGACTTATTGTTCTCAATATCCGTTTTTACATCGCTCAGTGGAAACCTCCGGTCATCATTCCGATGTTTTCAAACAGCCGTTAAGCTTTTCATAATACATCTTTGATGTTAAGGAATGTCATGCATGGATCGATTTTCAACACAATGTTATCATGAGACTTCGACTAGAACCATTTTAAGCCAAATCCATGTGATAGATCGCACCGGTCAGATGCTCGTCTCTTAATTGTATCACATGATGTCGTTTAAAGAGCTAATACCCTCACGTGATATCTACCAAGCCAATTGTCTCGTAACCCTTTTAACAGTTGGTCAATCATGTCATGTTTACTGTGCTGTTAGACAATGAAAGGTAAGAAAGGACACATAAACAAAAGAATTTCCAACAAAGACATGAATAACCTTTAAACATAGAATGTAGGTTATGGCAACACTACAAGGTGATTGTTCCATCGATTTGAATATCAAGGCATTGATAATGTCTGTTGAAATGCTACTTTAAAACCTTGCTGTGTTAATTTGAAACCCAGATACGTTACTGTGTCAAAGCTGGCGCTTCAGAATTTCCGTTTTTTTAAATAGGTAAGTATGTCGCTGATTCCATTACATTGACTCGAGCCACAGTATCGTGTGATATGAAGTGTCAATTAATTTCAAAAGAATGATGCTTACGTGATATATCGAGTTGCATATAGCGATGATGCTTCCAACATATTTGGCATTCGAAACAAACATTCTCACTATTTAAAGGGGCGATAGCACGTTTTTAGGGGGAATATTAGGTGATGTCACGAACATGAAAATAAATGGTTCCAATTGAAAGACAATGTATTCAAACTAAATGAAGCAGTAATATTTCAAATATATAATGTAAAGTTTAGCCATGGGAGTCTGAATTAAAGATGTTCAAAAAAAATGGCCGCCAATGGATTTTATGTGAATCTCTATACTTTGTCCTCAGACTATGGATGATTGATTTGTGTTATATGATTTTTGACACTATCAAAATAATACATTTAGTATAAACATACACTTATCAGTGAAACATTTAAAATATAAAATTTTCAAAAAACGTGTTCCACCTTTTAACACCTTTTAACATAGAGAGGATTGGAAAGACATTCCAAACCTGCAAATACCTAATCTGTTAATCTGTTAATCTATTTTGTTTGTTTTTCTTAATTTCTAGACGAGCGCAGGACCGGTGATGTCAAATAACTTCCACGAAGTCTTACAGGTGCATATATGTCATACACATAATTGAATTTTCGCCCGTCAAACATCACTCAATTTGCCATTTGATTACATTTGCGGTACTTCCTGGGCGGAAATTCCGCGGCGCTTTTCAGCGAAATATTACGCCAAGGTTCTTTATTAAATGAGCAAGAAAGATGCTGTCAATTGTAAAATTGTCTTACTTCACTGGCTCTCTAACTCAGTGAAGAATCATAGCAAATTGTCGGATTTAAGATCTAGACATCAGGCAATGACCAAAGTAAGATATAAATGAGCACTACTTTCTCGGGATCAGACAAGACAAGAGAGCATATCAGTTGCGTCAAAGAGGGCCGATGTTTAAGAACCAGTGCAGGGGGTGAAGATGATCGATAAACAGCTCAAGATCATATCATCTCCCCTGGCAGGTCTGTCTCAATATGACGCCCATTTAGCACCATTCAAATGTGGCTTTGGTAAAAGGGTTTTCAAGGTTATCAAATAACACCAAATTAATGACTCAAACATTTTATTTTGAGAAGCAAATGACCTGATAATATTTGTCCGATTTTGAAGTAAAGTAGCAAAGTTTATTCATTCACAGACATAAAGATTTGAAATAAGATAACACCATCATGGAACTTTATGATACAGAAAGATTTCATCCAGGTGTCACACACAAATCACATGTCAGTAATAAATCGTTGGCAGTCAGTTTGTAATGAACTAGAGTCACAATGTGTTTTCTACATTCATTCTAAATCATACATGTAATTAACCTATTCTGTTCACTTTTCGCCTTATAAACTGGTATAGTGCACAAAACCTGAAGAGACCACACTGACCCATTAATAATCAAAACCATCAATCCCTGTAGCAAATTATTTAAAAATCAAGAATTATTATTCCAGGGATGTTTCTTCTGCTATATCCATATCACCATGTTCATCGTTTCATTATTACACTGATCTGATCATTAATACAAAAGACACAGTATGTTGTTTTGTTCGAATATGTCACCGTTGTAAATTCTTATTTTATTGATTATCATTAACATTATAGGCTGATGACGTATACTATGTATGTAAGAACAGTTAAACAGTTTTTTATCGAAAACATTAAAAACGGTTTGAATGTAATTCTGGCATCTGTTCAAAATATATGAAACTATTGCTTGGTAAAATTGAATAAGTTACTATACAACAGTCCAATTGGAACGTAGAATATCTCATTCTAAATTCTACAACATCATCCACAAATAATGACAGTTAAGCGAGCTCAATTTAACTTACATGGAAATCGACAGGTCATATGATTTTTTTGCAGCAATAAAGGCGATAGATAGATAGAATAAAAGGAATTGTAGTTGATGATAAAGAATATAAATTAGGACAACATGCAGATGATACTGAACATCTTTTGGATGGATCAGATGAATCTCTATGTGCAGCTTTTGATATACTCAATACCTTTTACAATATGTCAGGATTAAGGATAAACATAGATAAGACAAAAGCTATATGGATTGGTTTTACGGCAGGTAGTAGAGATATATGTAAAGATTTGGACATACAATGGCAAAAAAATGCATTTAAAGTTTTAGGAATAACATTAACATTATATATAACGTATGGGTCATCAACACTAGAAAAAGACTCGAGGAAATCAATAGATTGCTTACAACATGGAGGAAACGACAACTGACACTGAAAAATTACTGTAATAAAAACATTGGCCCTTTCAAAATTGGTGCACATTTTCAGCACTCTGATTCTATCCTGATTCATTTATCTCATACCTTGAGAAAACTTTCTTTAAATTCATTGTGAATGATAAAATAGACAAAATAAAAAGGAGTACTATGAAAACGGAATTTAAGCAAGGAGGTTTGCGCATGATTGACATAAAATCTTTTGTAACGTCCATGAAACTATCCTCATTGAGACTCTACTTAAAAATATCAAACGTAAGTAATCCATGCAATTTTCCATTAAACATCAGATAACCCCGAGGGGGTACACAATGCAGAAATGAATTCAAAAGGATATGATTAGACAACAACGATACTTTATTTGTTCAAAAACCTGCGAAAAATGGTCATTTAATGGCTTTAAAATCAAACGTCATATTTTAAGTCGTGAAAACTTCTTTCAACCAATCACAGCCTGCCACATCACATCGCCCTTACTGGTCAGGCTATTGCTATTGTTTTACAGTAATAAGTCAAGCGGACACTTACTTACTCGGCGTTAAATTAATACACAAACAAGGAACACAACTTGACAGTATGACAGTTAGATAGTGAGACATATAATAAAGGTATTTACTTATTTTTGTTGATTTGTTAAGACTGCTGACAGCTTAATCGTGCCTTTTACTGAGAGAGTCAATTCATCAATATGAAACTACATGGTATGTCTTGGTTCTTTATTTCGCAAATGATTAGATGGCCTATTCTTCTCTAAAGAAAACTTATCATTATAAAAGAAAATATGATTTAAACATATTCATCTAAAACAAAGAAGCAGGATAAGCAAACAAGCAAATAATGCATATATAAATGGCGCTCCCTAGCCAAAAAACAGTTATTATATTTATTATAATAGTGGCGTAACGTACTTATGGTCACCATAAGATACAGAATTGTTTTTGAAAATATAAGACATTGAATTTTAGAATGCTCATGTTAAAATAAGATGGTATAAACGTAAGGATATTTCAGCACGGCAAAATCTCAAAATGTAGTCATGTCAAATCTGAAAATATCTTAGATATTAGGATATAATGGTGTACGGACTTTAATAGCTCTATGTTTACATTTTGTGATGAGCCTGGGTGGCCATATACAATTTAAGGCACGTTAAACCCTTAAAATAAATAATTATTTTAAGAAATTATGAATAATACCGAAGTGATTTATGTTATGCGAATGAGGTTTGCTTTCTCACACTACGAATATTTGCAAAACAATGAGTGTCGTTTAGGCATCATGTCATGAAATTGTAGCCGATTATCCTGTTCGCAAACTAATACAATTTGATACACCTTTTGACACCATGTTTCATCATATACTTTTGAGATTATGTTGTTTTTCAATTCTTAACTTCTTACGCAAAACAACTGTCTGACATGATTAAATGTATACATGTAAGTGTTCATGAACAAAACCTACCTTGTCGAAATTACTGTAGTCAATGCCAAATACTCCATCTACTATGTCAGTGCTCATGTGTTCATCTCAAGCCTCATACATTGCAAATGATCAATTCTGAAAATTTAATTTTTGATTGGATCTAGTTTGACCTATTGTTGACCACTGAATGACTAGTGCTTTGACACCTGGGCGTCACAGGGATGGACAGACAAACTACATCCTCTCTCTAATTCTTGTAATAACATTGTCAAAGAGCGTGTAATACCCCAAGCGCGACTCCCCGTAATTAGACAATCAGTTACGAAATGTCATAACTGTTAAATTACTACTCTCATGTTTTATTGCCGGACAGCTGAACTGCTTAAACCTGTTTAATCTGTGTATTTACTACCATTGTCTGTTATATTTACATTGAGTAGGCCCATTTCCGTTCTGTATATGATGTCATAAAACACTCCGGGCATGCGCAGTAATGGCAATATCGTTTATCCGGTAGAATCTCTTTTCAGACTGTCAAATTGAGAAGCCTAAAATTCGCACACTCTGAAGGGCGATATCTTTGTTATTAGAGGACCGATGAAAACGTTTTTTGGTGTAGTTTAAAGCTGACAGTATTTTTTGTACATATTTACCAATTAACATGGAAAAAATAATGAGGTTTCTTGTTGTTTAAAGGATATATTGAATTATGGTGCATATTTCCATAGTATTGTTAAAATAGACAAACCTTTTTGGAATGATGTCTTGATAGCCTGGAAATCATTTTGTATTAAGATTACAATAGAAGATAATAACCTAAATGAAATCGTATCTCCACCCTTATGGTTGAACCATAACTTTAAAAACCCGAACCACTACATTAAACAATGGGCTAAGAAAGGAATTCTTACAGTAAGAGATCTATATGGAGAACATGGCCTACTCTCTTTTGCAGATTTGAAAAAAAATACCAGATAAATGGTACATATTTAGATCTTGATTACATCTTCCATGTATTACCTAAAGCATGGAAGAACAGCTTAATAGGATTTAATCTTTTAGATAGAAAAGATTTTATCAGTACTTTACAAAAAGACTTTAAGACTTTGACAAAGGGCTCGAAAAGATTTTATGATAAGCTTATGACTGAAAATACGGCCTAAGAGTAATTGAAGGGTCCGAATGACGGGGTATCTAAAACATCAATAAAATGCAACCTTTTCCTTGAAACTGATTGAAATGAAGATATTCTGACAGCTAAAATGATTTACTATAAATCAATTATTTCCTTGAAGCCTTGAGTTTGGTTGCAGAATGTGTAATCGCAATGAAATCCAGGAGTTTTCGAGTTTGGTTGCAGTCTCTTAAAGGCAACTGCAACCAAATTGTTTCTAGCAAATATCCATCACTTTTCGTGTCTTGACAAACACTAATTTGGTTGCAGAGATTGTAGTTGCTTGTTGAATAGCAAAGATACAAGTTTGGTTGCAGGAGTTTTATAATTTACCTTATTTGACGTGAAAACAAAAACAAATCAACAGTTTCATTTTGACAGGTTCCCTCTCGCTCTGTGAGTGACGTAATGCCATGCGGTATGTAACGTGTCCTACAATTGGTTGATTCAGTCTCAAACATTTCCAACAATTTTTCAAATTTCCTTATTTTTGATTGATAATTCATCTTGTTCTGTTTTTGGATAGAAACTATTTGTTAAACTTACTTATTGATGTTTATTTTCTATCAAAATCATTTGGCAATTTAAGGAATTTGTGACAGCCAATGAGAATCTTTTTGAGGTATGACAACAATTCGAATCTGCTACGGGAGCACGTTGAAACCCAGAAATGAAATTTAGGGATGAATTTGGTCAACGATTGTCTAAAGTACCTACCATGACATGCTGTATGATAGAAATTGTTAAAATAATCAAGGTCAGTGAAATATTGCTATCCTGCATAATGTCAGAAACGATTTCAAAACATGATGTGACATGATCGAAAACCGGACTCGATAGCGATCAGTAGGTTGCTGATGTGTCATTGAAATGTAAATAAAAAGCCAGGTAAGTGATCAACAGTTGTCAAATCATCATATATTCCATCTGCAACCAAATTTCTTCAAGCCCAGGCTCTTTTGTTTGATAAAAACATGTATTTTCGTGGAAAAATAATATGGTTGCAGTTGCCTATAGGGGACTGCAACCAAACTCGAAAATTATGCGATTTCATTGTGATTAATCTTTCTGCAACCAAATTCAATAATGTTATTCCATATATCATTGTATAGATAATTATCTCAGCTTTCAGAAAAATTGAAGTTGAGTCTTTTTGAAGAGCTAGGTTGCATTTAACAGTCCTTTTTGACACCCCGTCATCCGGACCCTTCAATTACTCTTAGGCCGAAAATACTAAGCTGCCAGTATGCCACAAATCCATGCCATGCATGTATGTTTGTGGTTTCTCTCGCTTAACACAGTTAATACTGACAGATGATCGATCTGACTGGAACTAAGCCCCGTCAGAAAGTTAGTCGTGCAAAACCTGACATCCGGATGTCAATCAACCCTCAATTAACACCTGTTGGAGGAACCGTATCTCAATAGGTTTTGACAGTTTCGGGGTAGACAAACATTTGATTTGTCATTGCCCATATATTGTTTGCAAATGAACTACATAACGTATATGATGCAGGTGCTTACATGTACAATTCATAATGTATATTTACTTATATTAGCAATACAGTATATATACATTATTACCCATCACCTTGTTGTGGCTTTTATATGATTATGTTTTGCAATATTGCCGGTAACCACTTCCATATCTCTGCTTATTAAGCAGTTTTTAGAAAATATGTAGCCATATCCAATCGTAGTAAAGTACACTCGTTACGCCCAGATGTAGAGTTGTTGATTAAGAAACATATCAACGAATGATATGTAAGTTAATGTAGCAAATGTAATATATGAGTTACACATGTTCAGAATCAACTTAAAAAACAACGACCTTAGGATAATCGACAAGAAGGATAAAACGGCCGAAGATTTAATTTCGTTTTCGCAACCATTGACACCAATGCAATTACAATTCGTCTTAACCGGAATCCGCATTTTCGGAATAACCCTAATTAGCATATCACTCGACGTTCAAAATGTCCGCCGTTTGCGAGACGCTCGGAGCGAAGAAGCTTGAGGACTCGTAGTTTTAAAAATGCAGTTATTCCGGTGAATGTATGGATTGTGTTAAGGAGAGGAATGTATTTACTTGCTACAAACGCAGGTGGGAAGTGATAGGATATGTTATATTTGTCTTTGCAACAGAACGTAACTCGCAACTGTCAAAACCAGACTATTGCGTCAGGTGATTGTGACGTAACAAGGAATGAATGCACATGGTATGGTTGCAAATTTTTCTGCATTCATCGAGAAATGGCAGCAGGTTTTTGAGCGCTCTCGTCCAATCAGAATCGCGGAAATTAGTGTAACAAATCCATTTTGTAATTATAGGTACTTACATGTACAATTCATAATGTAAATTTACTTATATTAGCAATGAAGTATATATACAGTATTACCAATCACCTTGTTGTGGCTTTCATATGATTATGTACACTCGTTACTCCCAGATGTAGAGTTGCTGATTAAGAAACATATCAACGAATGCTATGTAAGTTAATGTAGCAAATGTAAGATATGAGTTACACCAAGCTGTTCAGTTTGTTGTTAATGAACACCTGAACAGATCGATCAACAGTTAAAGATTTTGTGCATCTCATATCAAGGTTGATTAAGATAATTGTCACTTTTTAATAGTTACTCATTTAGAAAGAACAATGTCAACATCATTGTACCATGAAAATGCAAATCAATCTGTCGAGTGATACGCCAAAGCTATCAAGAAAGGTCTGAAGAATCTTGACCCATTTCATGTCAAGAACATTGATTTGTAGTTATCTACAAATAGTCGAGTACACTTGATATAAAGTGGACCAATTATTCCGCTTATAAAATCTGATGACCATTAATTCATTTGTAAAATCAAAAGATAAACAGGTATTATTAGACTTTCTTTATCCATATGCATCTGTATCGGCGCGGCCTTGAAAGACGCTCACCGGTGCTTTTTCCATTCATGTACATATATCATTAATAAATATGTTTAAACCATATTTTCACTGTACAATTCAATGTAAAACGTTCAAGGAGATATTTATCTTGCAATAATAGTTCCCCGGTTGGTTATGTACATGCTCATTGATGTATGTGAAATGTTATGTTAGTCGTCAGTTTATTTAGTTACTCTTTGCTATCAGTTTTCGATATGCTGCTTATTACTTTATATTCATAAAACATATAGTAGATCAATACATTTTTATGAATAATTCATTTATGAGGACACATTTTCTTCTCTATATATTCATCTCAAACTTTGGTGCTTGAAAGATTTATCACTATTGATGTAGTAGCGCATAAAGAGGCCAATCTGCCTTGTGAACACCTGATAAGAGCAATTACAGCTTAGACAGATATCAATAAATTGAAAGATGGAACATCTTGGGGGAGGTAGAGCTTATAAGCCTTGTGGACCTTATGTGTATGTCATCGAATAGGAGCAACAGTAATGGGAAATCCTGCTTTCTCATAGGAAGCACATAAGAAGAAACGTAATTGTTATCATTGATGTCAACAGGATGTTTCATTTGACATTCATGAGGCTGTTTCTAAACTAGTGTCCAAAAGAAACGATACCAAATTTTCAACGTCCTCCGAAACAAAATTCTATTACCTTACAGAGTCGAATTTAAGTGTGCCTAGCAGGCATATGTCTTGTAAAGAAGTATGCACATTTTCTTTCTTCAGGAAAAGATACTTTTGATTTTGTGTCTCTTTAAACGCACATGGGGTGCATAAATCGAAATTTCAAGTTGTTTTATGCACAGAAGTTTTGTCATTTCACTATAAAATTGATAAAGTATTGAATTTAGGTAAGAATACAATCTTGTTGATACAATGCACTTTATTTGACATAAATTCGTTGACGCGTCACAAGCAAAAGTCCAATTTCTATCTCGCCTAGTTAAGGAGATTCCGAATCGATGTTTATTTAAAATGCGTGTTTCTCGCAAACATGAAAAGATAATGTTTGAAATTTTGCATAGAGGTGAGTTGACTACTGAAGAAATGATAAAACTATGTTTTAGTCGTATCAATCTGCAGTGGCTTGAGTTATCTTGCCATTTGTATGGTAACGTTTCTTTTGGACACTAGTTTACATGGTAACTTGGCAACGGATGCACGTAATGATATATATCAATTTCTCAAATTAATTCATTCCGTATTTACTTCAATTCCTTTGAAACCCCGAAATGTTCGTAAAACAGGTGCATCTTCATTATTCTATAGAATTGCGTATATGTTATTCCTAGTTTAATCAATAGGAAAAGCTGGTTTGCATTGCTTTTATCTGAAACTGTAGAGAGAACCTGTGACAAATTCCTGATTATCGTTTTTAAACACTCATAACTTACGGAAAAGAAATGTGAATTGGCAATTGATTGTCATGTATTGTTATATACTACGCGACAATAGTTTAGACTCACCATCAAATGATCCTATGAAATTGTGGTATTGGTGGGGATGGTAAAATAAAAGATATAATAAAAGCTAATACTTTATTACCCGAAAGGGAATTCCTTTTACATTTTTTGCAATATTGCCGAAAACCACTTCCATATCTCTCCTTAATAAGCAGTATTGAGAAAATATGAAGCCATATCCAATCGTAGTAAAGTAAACTTGCTAAGACCAGATGTAGAGTTGCTGATAAAGAAACATATCATGCTATGGAACATCCTCGATTATCCAGCGCTTTCGTTCCGATAAATCTACACTACAAGCCCTGGAAAACGTTATGAGGTTTTACCTCAAACCAAATTTTCTCCCTTTGCAATGACTCAGCAAAACGCTTACTTGATTAGTCGAGTTGTTTACGCACGCAGTGCCTGCGTTTCGTTTCTGATTGGATAAACTTGGATGCAAAGGGTGGTCTTTGGTTTGAGGTAAAACCTCGTAAAGTTTTCCAGGGCTTGTAGTGTAGATTTATCTGAATGAAAGCGCTGGATAATCGAGGATGGCTATGGAAGTGAATGTAACAAATTGAATATATGAATTACTCCAAGCTGTTCAGAGTTCAACTTAAAAAAACAACAACAACGACATGAACATATATCAACAAGTAGGGTTTATTAAATTTGTTGTTAATGATATCCCGATCAGATAAATCAACAGTTAACAAAGATTTTGTGCATCTCACATCAAGGTTAATTAAGACAATAGGCACTTAAGTTCACTTACTCATTTATAAAGAACAAATGTCAACATAACTGAACCATGAAAATGCAAATTAATCTGTCGAGTGATACTTCAAAGCTATAACATCAACAACGATCGAACGAGTCTTCAACCAATTTATACAAAGAACATTGATTTGTTGTTATCTACAGATAGTCGAGTACATTTTTAAAAGATAACATGTGTCCATTATTCCGCTTATGTTTGTCCTGAAAATCTGAACACTATTTCATTTGTAAAAATCATCAGATAAACAGGTATGATTGGACTGACTTTATCCATATGCATGTGTATCGGTGCGGCATTGAAAAGAGCTCAACCGAGCTTGTTGGCTTAGCAACCATTCATGTACGTACATGTATATATCATAAATAAATATGATTAAATCATATTTTCACTGTAAAATCAAGTTTAAACCGCTCAAGGAGATATTTCTCTTGCAATAATAGTTCCCAGGTGGGGTGTGTACATGCTCATTGGTTTATGTGAAATGTTTATGTTAGTCATTAGTTTAATTAGTTACTCCTTTTTATCATTTTACGATGTACTGCTTATTATATTGTATCCCTAAAACATATTTATCAAAAACGTTTAACGTATAATTATTTAATGAAAACAAATTTTCTTCTCTTTATTTTCATCTCAAACTTGGTTGGGCAGGTAGAGGTAGAGCTTATTAGCCTTGTAGACTGTGATCGCTCATATTTGTATGTCATCGAACAGCCGTAATGTGAAATGCTGCTTTCTCGTAGAGTACGTAGGCGTGTTATAAATTCACAGAATATTTCATACACATAAGAAGAAACGTAATTGTTATCATTGATGTAAACAGGATGTTTCATGTGACATTCATGACGCTGTTTCTACATGGTAACTCGACAAGGGATGCATGCAATGTTATATATCAATTTCTGAAATTTATTAATTCGGTATTTATTTCAATTCCTTTAAAACCCCGAAACAGGTGCACGGACGGAAGGAGGTCATTTCTATATTCCCCGGAATCTGTGTATGGCAGGAGAAAACAACAGTAAAAAGAGGCATAATGTTTTATGAAATTAAGTCATGTTACTTCATACCAGTTACATACACTTCCTACAATCCTTCCAAGTACATTTGGTACTAATACGTGTATCCCACCGGTATGTCATACCGTGGGATATAGTCATCGCCCTTTCCGTCCATTATTATTTCGTTTCCGGAGCAAAACGTTAAAAAACTATTACATCATAACTTTATTGTGAACCGATGGGATATGTCATCTTCTGATGACTCTTGTTAAAATATTTATACATTTATCAACACCCGTGTCACTACAGTTATACTTTAAACTTCACATCAATTCACCAAGTACTATAACAAATATGTTTATTCAACAAAACATTACATCTAAAACATGTTTTCTTTTTTCATGCTCAGCGAAAGGAATATTTTTGAACCGGTCACTGAATAACTGGACCGTAAAGCACAATATCTATGCAGGGATTTTAATGAAAATATTTTATCCTACAGTAACATATTATCCATTTTATGTTTACTTGATCGTTGATAAGATACGATTTGATAAAATGTTATATCGGTCATAAGTTTATTTCGGTTATCCTTTGCTATCGCTTTACAATATAATCCTCAAGTCATTATATTCATGAACTATGATTTGAAGGTAATGGTGTGTAATAGTTACCTGTAACTACTTCGCAAAATATTTCCTCATATAAACTGACTTCCAAAAGACAATTTGCTACATTTTGTAATCATTCTGATTAAAGAATGAAAAACGATAGAACTTTTAAACAAAGTACTTCTTATCGATCAATCATTTCTGTAAACAACCAGCTAATCAAAATTGAAAGGGAAAACCATGATTTAGCAATTAATCAAAATTTTGGTTGTTCAGGCGTTCATTGATATGCTTTTTGCGCAATAATTTTGTTATGGTAATAAAATGTGCAACTTGTGTGCCACGTATCAGCAGCCCGAGTGTTATCACTTCAAAATCTGCCATATGTCACGAAAAAGGTCAACATTTGAATTACGTCACCTGTCTTCAGTTTCAACCTTCACATTAAATCTGCATCCAAGTTTTTCTATCAATGGGAATGTGTGGATAAAGTCCTACATGTCAAATTGACACATCTGCGAGTCGTTAAAATGGTAACCAGCATTGAGAGCTCAACAATCGCAGGTAAATCGTATTATTGCATGCCAACTCTGACGTCATGACTTCGAATGAAATTGTCATGTGTCGATGATTAGCGACAAATGGCTATCAACTGAGCAGTCGATGAGCTCTGATTACAACTGTTCAGGTTCATATAGTGCAAGAGAACATAGTGGAATGTCGACCTTTGATGTATGCTATCCTTGACGTCACTATGAGACAACGTTATCGGTGGTCTAATGTTATACATATCGGCCATCTTGCAGTGAAAAAACAACTCTTTTTCCATGTTTCAGGGTTGACAGCATTCTTTCCCCACAGAGGCAGATCAAGTCATGTTGATTTAGCCTCTGTTCTATTACGCCGACTTTGTGGGATAGAATGGGAGATGCCTGATTGGAGGCAATCAAAATTAGTTGTGCAATCAGCGACGCTGTTCTTAAATCATCATTTTGGCTACTGAAACAAGGCAAAGGCATTGTGATATGAACCACCCTTTCCATGCGCGAAGCCTTGTCATTTGATAAAGAAATTCAAATGTATTGGGATAAAAGTTTTTTCCGCCAGGGAAAACTGCCGGAACTCACGGATTTCGGCGTATTAGAACAGAGGCTAAATCAACATGACTTGATCTGCCTCTGTGGGGGAGAGAATGGGCTGACAGCAATCTTCACAATCGCTCTGTATAGCCGGATCAAGTTACCATAAGAAATGAGGGAACACTATCGTTTCTTGTAACAAGGGTAGTTTTTGATCAGTTTTGTTGATTTTCAATGGGGATTCGCGATATTTTTGCTATGCCCTTAACCGGTTTTAATGTGTTTTTTTCACAAACAGGGTGGCAAACATTCATAATTGACTTTTAGTAAACCTTTTCGTCACGTGACTAAGCTCCGGTGGAAAGGTCACGTGATTATGACATTTTTGCAAAAATGTATGAATATTGCTCAATTAAGAGTTTTAAACATAAAAGTTTGGGTTTTAACTATGCTGTTGACAACTTAACTTAAAATACCCATATGACATTGTTTAAAAACTTTCAGTTTAAAAAGTGAAAAATTTCTTTTGGTATTCAGTTTATATGTTAAAAAATTACGACAATATTGACAACTTACTCTCAGTGTTAGATTTTGATCAAAAACGTATACGGCCGTAAATACATGTAATGACTTTGATTGGGACAATCTGAATTCAAAGATCTTGCATCTAACAATGTCTTAAAATTCATTTCTGCTGTATAACATCTCAAGAAAGTGGCAGAGTAAGACTGGAGAACGTGAGTGGCACTCGAAAAATTTATTACCATTGATCTAGTAGTGCATAAAGAGGCTCATGTGTACCAGTAAGACCTGAAGAGAGCAATTACAGCCTAGGTAGACATCAATATGTTGATATTGGAGACATCCTGGGGGAGATAGACCGTAAGGGTCGCGTACACAGTCACTGTATGTTATCATTCATATTTGTGCCTCAACTTATGAACACCGTACTGCTTTCCTGTAGATTATGTGGGTGTGTGATACATTCGGAGACTATTTCCTGCATTTATGATGAAAGGTGTGTTAAATCATTTATGTAAACAGGATGTATCGTGACGTTAATGATGCTATTTATACACTGAAACTTGGCAAAGATTGCATGCAATGATATTTGTTCATTGTCGGATTCTCCTCACTTTACACCTTATTGTTTAATCGTTTCAATTATTTCAGAAACTTAAAAAATCTAGTTCAATTGAATTGAAGATTAAATAATATGAAAAAAGGAAATAAAAGATATCGTTACCAACAATAAATATGTATACAGATACAGATACAATTCAATCCATCAATATACAACATTGATGTGACCAATATCGTGCATGTATCTTTGTGTCAACACAATATCATTATTAAACCTTTTGTATGCATATTCATTATAACGATGCTCCTTGACTAGAATTGACACTCGCATATACTGATCCAATGCTCTTTTCTTAATTTCATCGATATGTTCTCTAGTTTTAAGATTTTTCCTGTTTCCGGCGTGCTAATAACGTCCCAAGCATTCGCGTACAGTACAGTTACTCAGTAGCACATCAATGCATTAAGAGCTACTTGATGAGACTTGGCCACCTCAGCTAATGAAGAACATCTGGAAAGCACTTTTCCTGCTCTGATACGTAACCATCTGTTTGTACTCCCAGGCAAAAGTATATACGTCAATAAGTACACGGTTTTCGGAGCTGTGACGATATATTTTGTATTGGAATGTTGCAAGTATTCCATTGTTGTTCGACGTTTATGACGTCATAAAACGGACTTGTGACATAGAGCAATTGACATGATATGGGTCCCGTGATTGAAAAATGTATTGTAATATTGTAATATCATGTTAAATGAT
This sequence comes from Steromphala cineraria, assembly GCA_916613615.1. Taxonomy (NCBI): domain Eukaryota; kingdom Metazoa; phylum Mollusca; class Gastropoda; order Trochida; family Trochidae; genus Steromphala; species Steromphala cineraria. Next base: position 75,207,622 of record OU744722.1, on the reverse strand, counting down.
CGACGGAAACTCATACGAATTTTGTAAAAACAGCTTTTACTAAATCAATTGGTAAGTGTTCAAAAATGTCTTTGATGTAAGTTCCTTCAACAATGAAGATTGTTTGTCTTTGTGTTTTAGTAGATAAACTCATGTCCAAAAGAAACGATACCATACAAATCCCAAAATAACTCAATCCACTGCGGTTTAATAAGACTAAAACATAGTAATATAATTTCTTCAGTAGTCAACTTACGTCTAGGCAAAATTTGGAAACATTATCTTTTCATGTTTGCGAGAAACATGCATTTGAAAAAATCATCGATCTGGAATCTCCTTAACTAGGCGAGATAGCAGAGAGAAATTGGACACTTTCGCTTGTTTTAAAACGTTCTAGTGCAGTGACGCGTCAACGAATTTATGTCAAATAAAGTGTATTATATCAACAAAAAAAATTTCTGACATAAATTCAATACTTTATCAATTTTAAAGTGAAATGACAAAAGTTCTGTTCATAAAACAATTTGAAATTTCGATTTATGCACTCCATGTACATTTGAAAAGACACAAAATCAAAAGTATCTCTTCCTGAAGAATGAAAATGTGCATACTTCTTTGCAAGACATATGCCTGTTAGACACACTTAAATTCGACTCTGTCAGGTTATAGAATTTTGTTTCGGACGACTTTGAAAACTTGGTATCGTTTCTTTTGGACATTAGTTTAGAACGAAAAGTATCATCGTCATACTTTATTTGGGGTTGTATGAATATTAACCTCTTTATTTTATGCTTTAGGTCAGACACCCGTTGATTAGTTACGTCTAGCACAGTGTCAGGCAACAGGAACATCCACCAGATATCGAAGTATCTTACACAATACAATCAACATATAAATGACTTTTAACACATTCGACTCACAATTCATAGCCCATGTCACTTAAGTATTAATTTAAAAGTATTTATTTTCATAATTTATTAAGCATGATTAACTTGCTATTGGAAATTTCGAAATGAACACAGACAGACGAGGGATTAATAGTTTTCCGTTTCATGGTTGCAGCTTTTACTCATTATTGTTTCTCGCCAACATCAACGATCCGTTTATTTCAAACTATACGTACGTGTACTACCGTGTACATTTCCATCACAGGTGCAAGATAATTTACACATGTCACCTGTAATAAGGAGCAAATCATCCAAAGAGAGGTGTTCCCTGGGGAGTTTTAAATTTTCTATAAGGTCCGGGTTTACTTAAAGTCAACACACCCTATAGTTGCATCTGTAAATATTCGATTTTGTTCACATGTGATCTTTATTCAATGTAACGAAAGAAAATATAAACATAAATAGCATTTATTTTCGGTGAATGCCTCCAATCAGGCGTCTCCCATTCTATCCCACAAACACGGCGTAATAGAACAGAGGCTGTATCAACATTTCATGACTTGATCTACCTCTTTTGAAAGAGAATGCCCTCTTTCTGGGTACATTGACAACACCTACTTTGTGGTCACTCTACTGAGTGGTGATAAAGGATATCACTAATCGAGTGTCGTCATATTCAAACGTTTGATGTCAAGGAAACAATGCTTCGGCTTTATTATAACGATTTCATCATAAATAGAGTATCATAACTGTCAACTCTTGATAAAGACCATGTTGATCCCATCTCGTGACGTAGAAAGTTACACTCGTTGCTCTACATCATTCAATGAGATAAACATGCTATTAGTAAAGAAAAGACATATCCTTTTTATCTTGTGTGACAAAACTGAAAAACAAAAGTAGAATGAACTTAAAATATGACCATTTTTAAAGATAATTAATCAGAAGAATTTATAAGAAATGTCACGTGTTATTTTTTGTAAATAGCTTCTTTTGATTTTTGCATTAATTAGATGTCAAAACAATGCGCTAAATTATTAAAACTATTGAGAAAATATTCGTTACATACATAAAACATGTAAACATAATGTATACATAATTATGACAGATAGGGATCCAATTTATGCGATTGGACACATTTCAGACTATCAAAACAAGTTAAGAAGCGAGCAGAGCTCACATATAACCCCGCTTTGTTTAATAAAATTCAAATAGTAATATTAATAAACATTGGGTAAAGTTTTATGATTGTTAAGTATACAGTTACAGATGAGTCATTGTGTAAGTCATGTTTCTTTGTTTGAAAATTGAGGTAGTTATCATCAATATTCTATGAGATTTGCTGAGGAGAAAATAATTTTTGTTGAGTCAGTTTGTAAGTCATATTTCCCACGAAAACATGTTTTACCCTTAAAAAAAATCTAGGGATCATGATTGACATGTGTAGAAAGTTGAGCTGAGATGTGTACTTCAGGAGATTCGTTCCGGACAAAGTATTTCATAATAGAAATAGAATCATCTGTTGGTCTTATGATCAAAAGTCACATCTAGGGGTCATTGTTGATAAGTGTATTGAGTCTGGTGAATTAACATGTATAGTTTAGGAGATATGCTCCGGACAAAGGACTTGGTCATAGAGTCACTGTCTTAGACATGTTTCCATGGAAACCTCAAAAAGTAAAAATCATTTGTTGGTCTTACCCTCAAAAGGCACATCTAGGGATCATGGCTGATATGTGATTGTTGAAGCTGGCATGTATAGCTTAGGAGATATGCTCCGGACAAAACTTTGTGACGGACGGACAGAATGAACGCCATAAGGGGTATACAAATTAAAACACCTGATATGTGAGAAAAATCGTATTTGAACATATCGCATATATAAACGATTAATTAAAATATTGAACTGTTCAATTATCTTGAAATGCCTCTTTTCACCAAGTTAGTTGGCCGACCTTTTCAAATTACAACCCCATTAAACTAAGAAATGGATACATCATACATACACCATGTGAAATTTCAAAAGTTCCATTCCATCTTTTATAACAAAATGTGTGAAAAACACATTAAAGGATACATCTTACTTATTACTTAAATTTAACATTGATTTTTTTTTCAAAATGCACTTAGAAACCTGATTTTTTAAAAAAAGATGCGCAATGAAAAAATAATGCAAAAAAGTAAATCATGGCATCACGTGGTTTGGCTGCTTTAAGAATTCTTATGATATACTGTTTAAAAACAGGGGATGTTATATTTTGGGAGAATACTACTAATTGCAATTGCAGATTAGAAAACGGAAAATATATATATATACATGCTAATGGACCATTTCCAGTATAATGAGGCACCCAAACACAACATCAGCGTCTGCACGTTATGCAACTGATTATTATTAAGGCTGACCCCGCAGTTTGTATGATTTTGATTTCCAAAGTTATACCCACTGTAAAATGCACATTGAATCTGCAATCATCAGTTTGGAACTTATGAACAATTTTACCTTACGATTGATATGCATCGAGTTACAAAAGCTGCTCGGTTACGTGTCCTTGGCATGATACAGATTGGCACAACACATAACCTTACGACTCGAACGCTTAATGTTTCACAGTCTGTTATGGGCAGATTATACTCCAGATACCAGATGTTAGTTCAGTGGCCTTGAGGCATCGTGTCATAACAGCTAATCAGATAGGAGTTCGACTTCAAGCAGACACTTGTGTGACAGTAAGTAGCCAGCTATCGGAAATCAACTACATAGAGGTAACCTACATGTCCCCGTGTGGGCAAATGTTTGAAAGATCGTCGCATTAGAAAAAAGACGCTGTTTGTGTCAGGTTCGCCGCCGTCAATTGGATAATCGACGTTGGAGGAAATATGTTATAACATGTATGTTTCAAGTGTATTTCCGAGACAGAGGCAAGAGGGTGAGGTGTCTACGAAATATGACACAAACGTCAATTTAAAAAGGTCGATTTGGGGGTGGCTCAGTTATGGTGTGTAGTGGCATTACTGCCACTGGAAGAACGGACCTGCATGTTGTTGTCACAGGCCTGTACTACCGGAACATTTTGGCTGCCTATGTCGCCACGCCCGCGGTGTCATCTTCCTGGATGATAAGGCTATATGTCAAAGGGCAAGGATTATTACAAATAATCTTCAACATCGAAATATCACCTCATCACCATAGTCAGCGATGAGGTTTTGGACTGGGATTACGTCAACAGCCTTCATCTACTGTTCAAGAACTTGGTACTGGGCTGCAAAAAGAGTGGAATAACTCTGGTCAACACCATGACCTGCAACACCTCATGTATGAGTATAGCACATCGTATCTGCCAACCGGGGGGATGGGGTGGGGGGTCTCATTATTGACGGTGATGTCATTTCATGGTAACACTGATGTTTGACCCACGATGTGGTTATGCACCGGCAATTCTAAAGGAAAGGAAATAATTCTAATTTTCCTTGAGTTTCTATTCATTTTCTGTTTCATCCTAGGCCTTATCTTTTGTACTTAAGTAATTTTGAAATATTTTTTTCCTCTACGACCAACAATAAGAATATATAAACAGATTAATATATGGTGTACAATTAGAAAAGGATACAAATCATCCATTTAATTAAAAATGATTTTATAAACCATTCAAAACTTTTAAACTGCTTTGCAAATACTTCAAAAAAGCGTTGGCTCCAGAGATCTCTACTTTACTTTTTATCTTTCGTGTTGTGTATTGTTGTGGTTACTTTGAGTGTACTCACTACGTTGACAAGTCATGCTGACTCGGGTTATGTCGACATGACTAATATAAACCACTTGTTAAAGTCATCAGGGAAAAAATTAGAAAAACAAATCCATAACGTTTCTCAGGATTTTCACATTTTGCCTGTCCAAACTATCAAGGTTATATTTTCCTTAGCCCGACACATTTCTACTCATCTTACCGATGATTGAATCAAGTCCAATCAACTTATAAAATCATGCAGTCAACAACCTGCATATCGCAAAGGAAAGAATAAGAGATATGTCAGTCGTGTTCTCACCTGCGAGGTAGGTAACATTTGTATGTCCGTTACTTCTAAATATGTTTTCCAAATGTTTACCAATAAACGGTGAATAACAATCAAACCAGAGTGAGGAAAAACATTAAATAGATATAGTAAATGGATAGATCTCATTATGTGGCCTCGTTTCCTCCATAACAAACGATTGTCTTCAAAAAGTAAGTTTATCCATTCTTCCTACTTATAAGTTATTAGGTTTCTTTTTAAAAAAAGAAAAACTAAATTTAAATAACTGACAAGCAATTTTATTCAAGGAAAGATTGTTTGTTTGAATTATGTTAACTAGGAAAGGGGCGTATCTGAAATTAACATTTTGGAATTTTTATGCCCCCGAATCGGAGATTCCGGGGGTATATTGTTTTTCACCTGTCCGTCTGTCTGTCCGTCTGTCCGTTTGTCCACAAAAACTTTAACCTTGGTCATAACTTTTGATTGGTCGGAGCTAGGTCTTTGATACTTGACATATGCATCCGGGGGCATTCGTGTTTCACAAACACATCTTGTTAATATTAAGTTATTTGGCACATTGTAAAAGGTTAGATATAACCTAATGACATGTTTCCACTTTTCCCACTGACAGATGAGCAGTCTCTCTGGAAGTTCTCCAAACGATTTGAAGCCATGCATGCATAACAACACAACCTGCCAGCAGCAAAGATAAGGCTACAGGGCCAACTGTTGCAAGCAATTATATACGTACTGGTATGTTATTTCCATAGGTTTAGAATTATGTGAAATCATTGATGTTCCCACACTCTGTTGTCGGTTATCATTCTTACATGTACATGTATCTTACATAATAGAAATTCAAGAGTTCGTTTTTTTAATAATCTCGGTATTCAATGTTCAACGTTGGGTTATCTTACACTTGAGCAAAAATTAAAGTGCCAATTTTTTAGAATTTTTTTGATCTTGAAAACCTTTTAGAATCTAGAAACTTTCTAAACCGTGTATAGAAAAACCTATTGAATAAAAATTATAAGTCCGCTATTAATTCGCTCCAAACTGTGAAAGTATGATTTGAAAGAGATGATAAAAACGAAGATATATAATGTAGAAAAAGGTTTTCCCAGTCAACAACCCGTCTTTGTAACGTCTCCCTGCCATACAAGAGTTACGTATGGCTAACAGGGCAATCTGAAGGTGTCTAATGTAAGTTGTTCGTAATAGCATCCAATTGTTGTGTAAGTAAACATATATTTATACATGGTGATAGAATTATCCAACAAGCAAATAGTTGCTTAATGAATGTGCATCCCCATATACAAGCAGGAAAATGTGATGTTTCCAATAAATAACTATTTACAAAAATCTATCCAAGAACATTTGAAGGCTCTTTCACAATATGTATATACAAAGTAGCAAATTATATTTTGTTTAGGAAAGGTTGGTAAAATTTCATCATGAGTAAGGTATGAATGAATGACATAGATGGTACAGTACATGGTAGTCTCCAATAAATCATTAACATACTACAGTCCATTTACAAATTTCACAAAAGATACAACTATTTTTGTCAAGGTCCTTCAAACGATGGGATATTCAATCATTGAGGACGATCAAAAATTAGATTAATATCTTGCCAAAATTATTTTGACATGAGAGCAAGATAATTGTGTTTTACTTTTCTTCCTTATGGTGAGAGCTCTATGGTCACATCACTAAAAAAATGATATACATCCATCAGAATGTATTACTCTCGTGAATTTACGATAACGCACATTTCTATAAATATAATCAGATTTATTGTATTCAAACGTAATAATATTGCACTCAACAGCTTTATTTTGTTATTCATGAAGCAACAATACTAAATTACGAAACAAAAACTACTGAATTGTTATCAGGTGCAAAGCAGAGATAATCACCAAAACGCAAATAAGGCATGTTCAACTAATTTGTGATAATTTTCTTGTTTTACTACAATTCATACCATCGCAAACCCATAAGATCATTCTCTGAAAGTTTGTTTCCATATCTCAATGAGTTCAACAGATGTGCCAGTCAAAAGACAGCTATTCGAGGTAGTCGTCCACCTGCTTGATCCCAGGGGTGTCAGATTGTGTATCATCCTCAACTTGTCCGACTTCTTGGTGACATATGGATCCCTTGTGATGAGACCTTTCAGATGACACCATGACATTTGACCATTTGTAGTTGATGGCAGAGTTGAGAGAATGAATCCCTGAGAGGGTTACCTTCGTCTGAGTGAGGGATGCGTGTTCTTTATACACATCCGGTATGAGCACAGCAAGAGAGGTGTAAGAAAGAAGCTCGAGTCAAAGTCTTCTTGAATTCCTACTTTCCAGCCGCAGGGAGCCAGCAAGCCAGAGCGGCTATTCGTAAGATCGTTGGGTCTCAATGATGTCCCCAAGAGTCCTGTGCTGCCAACGCATCATGGTAGTAAGGTGGTATATGCGGGACTTACTCTCCTTGGTGGGGCAGAAGCCAGAGCCGAAAGAGTCCAAAGCCATGAGCTTCGCATCAGTAACCTTGAACTGCTGCTGTGATGCTGAGGAGAGACGTCCTACTGACTTGTCTTGTATGTACAGCTACTCCATCCGCAAAATCAAGGGAGTGCACCATGTGGATTTGAGACGAATTCTTTGCAGCCTTGAACGAGGGGTTGAGGTCCAAAGAGGCAATAGCGTCCAAGACCAAGAGATGAGGAGGGATCATGAGCGTTGGTTCGGATTGGTCAGGAGAGGGGCAGTTCACCAGTCTAATAGCCAACCACCCAGTCACTTGGTTGAGGTTGACTGTCGTCTTCCTCATCCTCTTCCTCCTCTACGGCAAAGTCCTCCTATTCCTAAGGCTCAAGACGAGGGTGTCGGATGTTTGAGCGAGACCTGGACCGGCGATCAAGTGTGGTTTCAAACTTCCTAGAAGAAGGGATGGTGGGATTTCGAGTCCTAAAGAGCTCTGGTGAACGTTCAGGGACGTGGAACTTCCTAGAGGAGGAGACCTTACGTTCCCGATGCAAAGGTGTACCCTGAGAAGACAGAGGAGGATTATTAACAGTAGAGCATTGAGAAGACCCTGAGCAATAATGGCGGGAGCGCTTGGAGTAGCCACGTGAAGGGGAGTCTCCAGAACGCTGACACTGGCAAACCTTAGACTTCTTTGGTGTCTCGTCAGAGGTGACGTAATGAAGAACGGGTGCCCGAACGATCCTTGTTGGAGGCCGAGGTGAGTGACGAGGGGACGCTGAGTGCAAAGGCCGGGAAGATCGGTAGCAAATCCTGACATTGGAGGAGCGCCTCAAGGAGTGCCGGGAGACGAGGATCAGTTATCTGATGACAAAAGGTCTGGACTGGCGGGTTAGGGAGAGGAATATCGACGACGACAATCTCCAGGAGGATCCTTGGACGAGCCACTTGAAAAGGGAGAAGGGTCCTTCGAAGCTGGAGGGGAGTCACAAAGAGGTGAAGATCTTTGTAGAAGAGTGGAGGTCAAATCCGCCGGGTCTCAGTAAACATCCTGTAAGCACGTTGTGAGAAACACTTACGGACTGCAGCAGCGTCTGCTTGAAGGATGTGGAAGACAAGGGAAGATACTCCGGACACCTCAATTATGCTATTCAAAGGCGACGTCGGGGCAAAGGGAGTGGGGATCCTTGGCTGTCTTTTGCGAGTTGCACTGCTTACAAAAAACTCTCATAAGACGTCTGTAACATCAAAGAGAAAACAAACATCTACATCATTTGAAATTAACTTAAAAAGACATTGATTAAATATGAAATTGGACTATTTAAAAAAGTATTCAATATTAAAATCAATATATAATGCAAGAAGTAAATACATATTTATTATTTATAAAAAAATTATAAATACCGAACACGGGGGAAATATAAACAAAAAAAGGGGGTGAAATATTGTAACCAGAGTTAAAACAAGAAACACAAGGGAAGTGCAGTAAAAAAGGTTAAGGGTGAAAACACAAGTCACGAAGAAGATAACAAACGAAAACATCGCATTGAAAAGGTAGGTTTGAATAATGAAATTATACTTGGTAAAGATGGCAATGTGAATACATACATGTACCAATAATCAAATATAAAAAGGTACAAAGCAGAAATTAGATTCACAAATCAACACGAGGTCCGTATCAGACGGATGAAAGGAACAAAGTGATATTTTATGTTATCACGTGATTGAGAATTACCTTCCGGTGTACCTGTCCCCGATTTAAGGGCCACTTCCCGTTACGCTAATTGGTTCATATAGAAGATAGCCCCGTCAACACGAGTCTTAATCTTGTTCGGTAAGCAACATGCATTACTAAGGTAAGGTACATTTAAGAATGTATAAAATCAAAATACGTATTTATCATCACTAAGTCCTGGTTGTGGTGAACACATCCATCAGTACCTTCATGGTGTTTTATAGTTCTGATTCTGTATAATACATTAATTACTGAACAGAAGTACTTTATATAAATACAGACATGCACAATGATTATAAATGTTTTTGTACCACCGCGTTGTTTCATCAAAAATGTATTTGCCACCATTCTACAGGTAATTACATTGCTAGTTTCGGGGTTTCCATATGTAGATGTTCACTTTTGCAGACATTGGCGCTGGAACAGCATTTAACGCAGAGACTTAACTAAGCCAAGTGTAATTGCATTCACAGGTTAACTAGCTTCAAATGTTAAAACTATTCAGCTATAGTTATCACGTCTGCAATCTTAAAACAGATCAGAATCTGTTGTACAAAATTGGCAATACTGACATTTCTTTACTGACACAGACACGTTAGTTTCAAGCAAAGTGTTTAATTAGTAATAAGGAATATTTAGCGGAACTCAGTGATTAAACTGTGTGAGTCAGAAGCACGTTACCCAATTTTTAGTTGCTTCCTGTTTCCTAATAGGCGAGATACATGTTTGGTAAAGTTGTTTTTCAAATGAATGTCGAAATGATTGTCTTTAATGTGTTCGAATTTGTTCACGGATGTCCTTAATATTTGAAAGACTGTAATGGTAAAAATACTGGATGTTTATGTTTCTTATGGATGGATTAGTAATGTTACCTTAACCCCAACAAGTAGCCACCTTCTGTTGAACATACATTTTATATACATGGCTTAACAATTATTGAGGCTTTTGTGTTGATAAAATGTGATGTTGAAAGTCAATCAAATAATTTCTTTAGCTCAACCTGAAATATGTTTTAACATTTGGAATGTGATGTCCTATCTCAAATCTAAACAATCTAGCAGTAAAAAAAAAGAGAATAAAACCCCTGCTCATCGCTCTGGAGACGTTATCACATACCGTGACCGCGCCACTGGATCTCTGTCAGACACCCTATCCCGTAATAACTTCCTGTTCTGAGTTACTTCACACTATAAATTACAGTAACATTTAAAATCAGTGTCCGATATGTATTTTATATCTCTTTAAACTTTCAAATTACATGAGATAAGCAGGAAAAGAGCAAATCTATGATTGAATGTCACTACGAAGCAACAATTTGTGCAGGAACATCAAAAAACAAGAATAGATACTCTCATTTATAACAAACATATTTTGGAGTATATACAATATGTACAAGGGAGATTCGAAATAGCCCAGAGACTGATTAAAAAAAGAAAGTATTATGCGACCCTATGACTTGTACAGGGACAGGCCGCAGGTCAGGGTAATGGAAGGACTCTTCCTGTGGACGAGTGGAGAGCCCTGCGGGCTATAAGGAATGGAAGAGGTAAATCAGGTGAACTGCGACTCTACGATCTGACAGGGACAAGCTGCAGGCAGGGTGGTTTACGGACTCATCCTGCAGACGAATGGAGAGTCCTGCGGGCTATGAGGAACTGAAGAGGGATACCTGCATACATACAATCATAATTTAAGAAAGCATGAAAAAAAGAGCACATAATATCCTAACATGGAAAGAATATACAAGCATAATGCAAATATACATACGGAAAAAAGTTAAGCACCCCCTAAATTCGAAAACAAGTAATTATGATAAAGTTATGACTCTTTTACATAAAAATGTTGATTTTGTAATAATTTCTTCAAAGAAAGATCGTCCATTTAGACAATTTATGAAATTACTGTTGAATTTGTAATGGTACTGAAATTTCACCCAAAATAAGTTTGGCTGTAGTGCCAAAACTGGACAAAAGACAATGGGTTTAAAGGGGCAGTAGCACGTTTTTAGGGGGAATATAAGGTGATGTCGGGAAAATGAAAATTAATGGTTCAAATTGAAAAACAATGTTTTTAAACTAAATGGAGTAGTAATAATTCAAATATATAACGTAAAGGTTAGCCATGCGATTCCTTTTCTTACACAAAATGAATTAAAGGTGTTCACACAAAAATGGCCGCCAATGGATTTTGTGTGAATCTCCATACTTTGTCCTTTGACTATGGATGATTGGCTTGTGTAATGACATTTTTGACACTGTCAAAATAATACATTTAGCATTAACTAACAATTATTAGTGAAAACTTTAAAATATGAATTTATCAAAAAACGTGCTACTGCCCCTTTAAGGCATCAAAAATAACGTTTGTATTACCGACTTGACTTCCACACATCAAATCATCTCTTATCTTACAAAATAAGGAAGTAACTGGTCGTTGAAATGGCATCCCTTTTTTCAACTGTTATTGTCAATAATTGACAAAATGGCTGGAATCATACGATTTTGGAATAATCTTTGGATTCATTTGAGTTCAATCTGTTAATCAAATACTTCTCATTGATTTCTAGGGGTCATTACAGTTGACACTGACCATCTTTTGTTATTACACCATTTTCCTTGAATTTAGTTTTTTTGAAGATTTTGCGAATTTGAAGGTTATTAGAGGTCTGAATAGTGACTTTTAACTAAAAATTTTATACTTAAATCTGACCTAAGGGCTCGGAGGATTGGATTACCCACATCAGAGATGCCAATAACAACTTTCTTTTATCAGACTTATGTAACTTGTTTTTTGACATAAAACTGCAACAATTTTATGAATGCAAATATCCAAAAGATGCGAAACGTTATCCGGATGAAACTTTCTTCCATTAACTACTAAGTTATGGTTCTATCATACCATACGATTATTTCTACAATCACATCGCCTTCTTTTTGATCAGGCCACTTTTGTTGCTGAAAAAACGTGGGGGTGCGTAATGATCAGGCCACTTTTGTTGCTGAGAAAACGTGGGGGTGCTTAACTCTTTTCCGTATGTATAGTTATGAAAGGACATTAAGAAGAAGGAGAAATGGGAAGGTTGTTTGGTTACAAATTTTTAAACATCGTAATGGTGGTAAGTTATATTTTAGCAAAGAATAGAAGGAGTATGGAATAGTACTACAAGACAAGAGATGAAAAAGAAGTTATGCATAGAGATAATAAAAAAACCGTTTGTGGTTAAATTGGAAAATTCCTGATGTGAGATTACAGGAAGTGATATAAGAAATAGAAGGATGTGCTGTTTACATTGGCACAGGATAAGATTAAATAAGAAAGAGATGTGATAAGCGAAAAAAAAAGAATATTATGTAGGTAAGAAATTGTAATAGTTTTAGGAAAAGTTAAAGGCAATGATATATAAAATGACATAATTGTAATCAATTTACAGTTTATAAACGAAGCCGGCAGCCAAACAAAAGTAATAATTAGGATCCAATCCTCAACCTTTCAAACATCAGCAATAAAATGTTATCCATCAACCGAAGACAAAACCTCTTCTGAAACAGAACGGCTACTAAAATAATGACTCAGTCTAATACATATCCAGATGGCATTGTTTATTTGTTTCACAAAAAAACATGTTTACATAGTCGAACCTAAAATTGTTCCCTTACATTAACAGCTACTAACCCTATAACGTTTTGTGTCCTTTGAAGATATTAATAATTTCTTTAAGAACGATTAACAATATGCTTTCTTGAAAAGCTATTATGCCAACACTATCCTCATTCAACAGATCATGGCCCGCAAGTAACTCTCTAAACAAAACAATCCTTACGTACCTATCAAGTTTTGTACTCATAACACAACAATGTTATCTGATGTTTAACACAGCTGTTTGTCTTCTTCAGCTTACAGGTTCTTCGCTAGCTGCCAGATAACAGTGTTTAACACAAAAAACGGAAGTGCTGTAGAAATAGTGTTCTTGAGAAAATGTGACAGTCTACACTTAGACATTTACTTTATACAGATTTTTCCCACATAATAAATGTTTTCAAATGATTTGTTGAGCGTTAAAAAGTAATGAACTGGTCTCTTGATGACGAAAGTCAGTGTTGAAGTTTCTAAAAGAAACCGCCCAATGACTTATGTGATGTCGACTGAATAATAGCACCATTATATGAACTAGTAACTTAACAATCACTCAATCAAATTGATGTATTGCAATTGAAAGAAATTTGATAGAAGTCTTGTCTGTAAGTTTATAGAAATATAAAGTGTCTACTGATTTAATGAACATTCATTAGACTGTACTGTTTCTCGTATTATGGTAAAATAATCTTTTAGGATATATTGTTGTTTTGCTATAGATAAGTAATTAAATACTCTTGCCAGTATCTTTTAATTTGTTATTGATTGGTGAACTCCATAAAAGTAAGAAAATCTGGCCACCTTGTAATAAGTCCTCAATTTATATTTCTGAAACCACTAAAACTGTACTGTAGATATTTTTTTCTTAAAGGATTTTTCAACCCCATTCCGAAATATTTGAAGCTAAAACACATTGTTTTGATCAAACAACGCGTCCTGCAACATAGCCCCGCTAACAATTGTTTCCCTTTCGTCAAACTTGCTGCGTCACTTTTCCCGAGCGAGAACCGAAGAATACCGAACTTTAATGAGCACAAGAACCAGTGACGTAATAGTAGCCTGACGAATCCTGAGGTGTGTAGTTGTTTACATACGAGCGAAGGGAAAGTTATTCGGCGTGAGTTTACAAAGACGTCGTTGGACCTAATAAACGATGATGATAAAAATATATCAAAACAGACCTATTCACTGATAAGTAAGGAGCATATTCGATTGGAGATCATATTCTATTAGATAGGTTTTTGTCATCTAAATCGATTATCTTAGCACTGTGTCAATGAGTGGCCCTGCTCAAAGAGCGAAATCGGAATTACTAGTAGACCTCAACGAACAAACTGTTTTTTAAGATCTTTTGATAATTGATTTTTGACCTAATGTCAGGTATAGCGAAGTTTCCAAATGACACATAAAGACGCCTAGACAAAGTCTAAATATTTGAATCGACTGCGCGGCCGGTCGTCACGCCGTTGTGTCGTTGACAGCACAATGTTTTAAACGAAAATGTAAAAAAAATGTTAATTTTTTTTAACTTTAACTGATAAAACTGGCAACATCTTCAAGAGAAACTTACAAACAAGGCTTCAAAACAACTTTGTATGCCATGATGATCAAGCAATATAGAGTTAGAACAAGATTTTTTCCTTTTGGATTTCAATCACGTCGCCAGTATCAAGAACGATAACTCTAAACGTCTCTTTTGTTTACTACTTTACATGTTCCCAGAGCTGATTAACTAGATTGGTTGATTTTCTTTCTTTCTTATATAAGATTTACTTGTTATCAGATTCAATTACACCTGCAATATCTCAGAAAAAGTCTCAATACAACAAATTACAATGTGAACAATGCTATTTGTTTAATTGTTTAAGACTAGTTTATCAAATATTATGATGATAAAACATTGATGACAATGAAATACAAGAAGGTAAATAAAAAGCAATGTAGAATTACGCTGTTTATTTTAAAAAATGACAACATCAAAATTATGAATATTTAATTATAATTATTGTAAATATATGCCACATGTACTAAAACGATTTATTGAACTTTTTTATACTTATATGACAAAATAAAACCCATCAAATGACATAAATTAAATATTCTAAAGTAATTTTGAAAGAAATCATTGACAAAGGGCTATTTTGTACGTTTTCGCAATTTTCTGTATTTGGGCAAATGACATTATTTCAATAGTAAATTTCATGGGCCAATTGTTTTCATCCAATGTGCAAAACGATCCATGGCCCCTGCCTTACCTAATTACTGTTTTATGAATGTATATTTGTTTATCATTTCATTACTGCTTACAAATACTGATTCATTCCCAAAATATTGAAAAAATATTTCATTTATTATATGCAATCATCTAGTAGGTAGTTCGGATAAAAAAATCAAAACGAATGAAATAAAGTTTATATACTTTTTCCTGATCAAAGAACAACTCATCAGAACACAGCCAATTATTTTTACCGAAATTCAAAGGGGAAATGGACTTATTTGACCAAAAACATGTGTAATGTTAGCTGTTGTTTACAGTCTTTCGACAGCAGATACGACCCCGCCCCAACACTGGTTGACGCTATCTGCATATTCAAATATGTGTGTCAGAAGAGAATTGAGTAACGTACCCGGATGAAAGTAGGGGCCAGTCATTTCAAAGCGAAAATATTCTTTAATATATTTCATCACAAATCAATTAAATCATAGAGATCAGAAGATAAGAAAAAACTGTGATTTCTACCGTTTAACACTAAATGCGTCATAAATGGCCTCAGTAGTTCAATGGTATGAAGTAAATGTAGGTAAATAAGGATTTTTATTAATGCCATACATTAAATTGGATCGGGAATACCAAATGCCACAAGCAAAGATTTTCAAAACATAATTGTCAATGAATATATAGCATTTTTTTAAAACAAATCTCGTTTGCATGAGATTGTTGATTTTGCAGCACTACGTTACACATCTCAAAGGGGGTATACGTCGGGATAAATTCCCTCTGATTATTTCCAGTCATACATGTATGTAAGCATCGTGTCCATTTTCCTGGGGCCGGGGAAACGTTTTTCCAACTTATTTTACAATATTAATAGAAAATCCTTATGTTTTTTCGATAATTCAAAGAATAAGTTTGAGTAATTTGCATATGTCCATTCCAACAGATAACAATGTCAATTCCAGTTATAATACTTCGGCCTTTAACGAAAAGGAGAACTTTCTCATTTGCATATCAATTTCGACAATGTGAAAAAACATCATCTTCAAGAATGATTTTTATTTTTTTAATTTCAACCTTTTTATTCTCTTGGTTTCAACATAGTTGTGAAAAAAAGATTTTTCATAATTTCGAAGAGAATACATAGAATTATTAGATATTATAATAATGCCAATGCTTCACATTGCTGAAATGAATGGTCCCTATTCCATAATAATCCTCCAAAAAAGATTAGAACAAATATCAACGTTATCGCTAGGTTTCCATGCTGCTTGCAACTTATAACATATTGATCTACTACATCATTTTATGAAATAGATAATCCTATAGTTTGCCGTACTCTCTATCCAATGTGTCATGTAATATGGCGTGATCGCTTTGTTTACATACCACAGACCCGAGAGTCACGAGGTACTTCAGTTTGGATAATGATTTAGATGTTTCAAAACATTAATGACCAATGCACACAAAGAATATTCAGCCAGCGCACGGCGAAGCACATATGCACGTGTAGGAGAGTATTGCATACCATTAGGTGACGTCATCAGAATCTAATTTCATATGACAATGGGAGATGCGCATAAGTACTCCGAACTACCTACATCTAGCATATCACTTAGATATTGTTTAAAATAATAACGGTAACATAGATCTGCACAATCAAAGGGATGTTTATAAATTATTTCGAAAAATATTATTGCTGATATGTGACATATATTTCTTAAGTTTGGAATCGTTTTCTCTATTAAATAATAATAAAAAAATGTCTGGAAATGAGTGTACTCATATTCTAAGTTACTGCAAGACGTTCAATTTTATCAAAAAGACATCAAGGTTATTGTTTACTTATCTAAAGGAGATATTCAACTGATCTCAAATTTCCAGTTCTATAAATAGACTACGAATTAATAATAATAAAACCTCAACAAAAACATTTGATAGCCAGTTGGAATTAGATTTTTTGTTTTTGGAAATATCAAATCATTCTCATAAAAAAACTAAACACAGAAAATAGTCTATCGACTGCAGGCTTGAATTGACGACGATCCAACACACATTTATCTTTAGCTAAAATTATTAAACTTAGGCGACAATAAGTTTAATGTCTTTGAGATATGTTGTGAGTATTTTATGTTATAAATCTCAACAAAAGTATCAATCAAAAGCGTGTCTGTTGACAGCTTTGACATCGGCCTACTTAGGCCTTGTACTGCAGGTTCACTACCTGGAAAGCAACATTTGTGATGTTTAAACCAACAGACCAGGGGATTATACTGGTCGACTGCATCTTGCGAAGAAGATCTGTGTGATCTTAACCATATGGGTGATACTAAATTTTGAACTGGTAAATAAATGGTAAACGCATGTGATTTAATCTGTATTTAGATCCCGTGCATCCCGGCCGAGACTGACGGGCTACTATTACGTCACATTACGGAACATACCGAGAGCTGCCGATCTTTTTGCATATCGGGAAGTCGGATTTGCCGGGCGGTTTACAAATGTTAGCCCAGGATTGCAAATTTGACGTAAAATCATGGTGGCTTGTGTTTACCGGTAAAACACACCATACTTATGAAGTTAATTGACTTAAAATGGGGTTTTAGTACATGTGGTTTTGAAATTCCTCCACAATTTTGAAATCCTCCACAATCAAATGTTTGCAAAAAGCAGATATCCTGATCTGAGACTATTGATCCATACAAATACTCTATTTTCATCAACTCCAACTAGGGAAGGGTATGATTTTTTATCATAACTGTCTTGGGTTCATTCACTATCTTGAAACTAGATGCTCTTTCATAAACGAGTCCATTATATTATCTCCCATAAGCATAACAAATCGGCAACTCCTTAAAGAGAAGCCACACATCAGTTATTATAACTGTAGCACGAACTAAAGCTATTTCCAGATATAATGATTAGTTTCAGTTGACACCAATGCACTGACGTAGTGGGTGGGGGGGGGGGGGGGGGGGGGGGGGTACATGACAGATTACCTGTTCGAATTGGAATACGCAGCAATCATAATATCTTTCAATCATAAACATACTGCATTTATATAGATGTAAGCTAACTTAAATGGTTGATGTATGTATAAATAAATATTATACAGATACTTTGCTTGGAGAACGTCTTACATTTCAGTTACAATTCCTAGATTTTGTGAACTCAATGCACCAGTTAGTTTTATGTACTGTCTACTGTGATAAATAACTAATAGTTACCTATGAGGCTGAGCAGTTACTTGCTTGAACTAGCCCGTCAGTAACAGTACTTTTGAACATTTATTGTGATTCATCACTTGAAACTTTTAAAACTTTTTGATAACAATATTTTTCTCATACGTGAATAAACGAGGGGTGACGAGCTTTATTTCTCGAAAAAAAGTATTGTTTTTAAAATATCAGTGAAAGATCGGACAATACTTGAAGTAAATAGGGTATTTAATAAGAGCAACTTATTCTCAATTAAGCGAAGCACCATTTATGAAAATAAAACGTATTTATATTTTTATAAGGAACCTAAGTGCTGTAAGATATTCTATCCAACATTGTTAATGCTTTGGAAACAAATCTCAATAGTAAACAATCATCTTTTGGAAGAAAATGCAAGTTTTGTTATACATTTTCAAATTACCTCTTTTTTATTGGTATTTGTATAGTCTTAAAATGTACAGCTGCTTACCGTAAGCATGTTCACTTCACTATATGAACTATATAGTTTAGAGATATAGTTGTTCATAATCTGTTCGCCATGTTATCAACAATGAAATAGATATATCTAATGAATACTTGTATGCAAATTGCTCTTGTACATACTAAACAAAATTCCATTTAGGGCAAATTTACTTTTATGTTCAAAGTTTGATATGGATCCAGTAGGAGGTGAGTACATCAATTTCATTTATCATTTGGTATTTTTCTGAATGATATAATGCTACTTAAATGTCACATGCTATCATTGTTGAGTCAAAAACGTTGATTCACAAAAATGGAGGTCCAACAAGCGGTAGTGAAGGATTTGGTGCATTCATTACTCATTGGTATGGTCATTGCTGGCGCTGTTGCCTGACTGAGGGTTTGGGTTCGAATCCCGCATGAGACTTAGCCCGAGAAGGTACAATAATCTTTTCCATTCAAGACAGTGTGATCCAAAAAATAACGTTCTTACATTTGTTTACAATATAAATGGCATTTATCTCTAATACATTCAGCTTTGGGAGCTGTGCCAATTTACATCAATCAGAGTGGTTATGAATGTAATAACAGTTTAACTACCGCTTGTTGGACCTCCGTTTTTGTGGATGGTGAAACGGGCGAGTTGGTTAGCTGTTGGTATGGTCATTGGTGGCTGTGTTGACCGACATTGAGGGTGTGGGTTCGAATCTCGAATGGGACTCGGGCCGAAAAAGTACAAGAATATGTACCATTCAAGATAGTGTGATCCAAAATATAACATTGTTATACATATCAATAGGTGAACAAACTTAAGGTACGCAGCTGTAGAAGTGCTCTATTCAATCCTGAGCAAATATTTGAGTTTGACCGGAGAACATGAAGAAGTACTCGAAATGTTAATTACCATTGATCTAGTAGCATAGAAAGGGACTCATGTGAATCAAAAACACCCGAAAAGAGCATTTACAGCTTAAATAGATATCAATATCTTGATATTCAGTGAAATCCTGGGGGAGATTGAGCCTATCGGTCCTGAACGTCCTGAACACCGTGATCACTCATATCTGTACCTCATATTATGAGCACCACAGTAGGAAAAACTGTCAGTGTGTGATACATTCAGAGAATATTTCATGCATTTACGAAGAAACATGTGTTATGTCATTTATGTTAACCTGATATATCATGTGACATTTTTACATGTTTTACCTTACCTATACACTGTAACGTCGTAACGATTGTACGCAATTATGTATGTTCATTGTCTATTTTTCTTCACATTCAATTCCCAGCTATGGTTAATGTTACATCGTTGTTGATTCTTTCAATAATATATAATATTTTATTGAACAATATCATGTATAGATATGCATCAATATGTTTGGTAAAGATTACGGTAAAGATGGCGATTTTCCTAAACTCCTAAACTTCCTAAACATTGAAGCGATCATAGTTTGAGTTTTCTTAGCTTGACACATTTCTACTACTGATATTCAAAGTCTTAATAACAAACATCTTGCATCGAATACAGAATTACATTACAGAGAAGTCAGTTGTGTTATCACTGCTGAGATGGGAAACGCTTTTTCATTACTTTTTGTCATCAATAAGTTTACCAATGAATGGTAAAAACAATCATGCCTTAATGTGCAATAATGTAAACACATATTGCCTTTGTGAAGGAATGTCTTAATTAAATAGGTAATGTACACCATTCATAGTTGTGGAAGTGTTACTTTATAAGAAACATTAACATTCGTCTGTATTAGTTTCTAAATAAAAATAGATATTAACGTTATATGAACATGCAACGATCCTTGTTTCTTGGGAAAATAGGCAAATTTACTGACAAGCCATTTCATTCACAGTAAGTTAATGAATGGTTTCTACCTTGAAAAGAGGCACATATGATTTCATGTTTTGGTATTTTTTATACTTAACGTTTTTGCACATTTTAAAATGTTGGTGAATAACCTAAACCTGACATGTTTCAACATCTATCCCACTGACAGATGTACAATCTCACTGGAGGTTAACCAACACGGTTTTAAGCCATGCTTAACAGGACAATCTGCCAGCAGCAAGGATAAGGTTACAAGGACACCAACTGTTGCAAGCAATTATTTAAGCCCTTGCATGTAGTTTTCATTTTTTTTATGTTGAATAGAATTTAATGAAATCATTGATGTGATCATATGTTGTTGTCAGTTATTTTTGTTATCTGACAGAACAAAAAAATTCAAGATTCCTTCAATGTACTTATCACCTATTCGATGTGCAAATGGTTTTACCGTACACTTGTGATTCAGTGTACTTAACCTACTTGAGAGGCAAACATTCATGGTATTTATTCTCTTCAAGTATCATTATTACCAGGTTTTTGTCATTCTCTCCCCACAGAGGCAGATCAAGTCATTAAATGATGGTTCAGCCTCTGTTCTATTTCGCCGACTTTGCAATCAAAGTTAATTGTGCAATCAGCGACGCTGTTCTTAAATCATCATATTGGCTACTGAAATCATGGCAAAAACATTGTGATATGAACCACCCTTTCCACGCGAGAAGCGTTATCATTTTATAAAGAAATTCAAATGGATGGTGGTGCAATTTCTTTCCGCCAGGGGAAACTGCCAGAACCCACGAATTTCGGCATAATAGAACAGAGGCTGATTCAACATGTCATGACTTGATCTGCCTCAGTGGGGAGAGATAAGTTCTTGTATTTAGAATTTAAAATAATCTTGTACACGACAGTTTGATGTTGTAATTCATGTAGCAGCAGTGTCGTAAGCTGAAATACAAAACAAAAAATGGTCAAGTTGTATCCCTATTTAAATGAAAGTGTTTTTATACGTATTTGCCTTCATTAGTTTTACACCAAATGTACATGTGAACCCTCTGCCGATAAATTGCAATTGGCTCTTATCGCTTACACATCTAGTTAATCTGTAGCAATTCTAAAACAAAAAAGTAATTGCATTTATTATTTAAAATCTGGAGTAAAACCAAATGTATGTTTTAAGATATATCTTTACAGATATACAACGTTACAAATTAGGTATTTCCTATATTGATAGAAGTAAGTGTACATGCTTACCTGTTAATGAACACTATAATATAAGTTAAAGTGAAATTTACACACAACCTATCTTGTTTTAATATGTGAACTTGAATAGTCGAACCTTGGTGTTAACAAGACACAACAATCAATCACGTCAATAATTGGCATTCTTTCCACACAAATAGTAACACTTGTTTACCCCAATGAAAGGTAAGTGGAGATTAGAAATTACTCCACAGTTAACGACCAAGAAGATGCTATCTATCCACTAATGGATTTTTGTTCTAATAAAGTTTACTCATATGATGGTATGTCAAAGGTAATTGTCACTGAAAACATACTTTTTATGGCTCTATTGATAAATAAATAATCATTTTAAACTTATGGAAAAGGGCGAAAGGATATTGCCAATTTTGAGTGTACGATGAAAAAGTAATATACTTTATGATGAACCTACATGTACAATCTAGATATCTTCGAAATGCGATATTCTATTGTCAAAGCCAACAATGAATCATGCTTCAGTATCAGTTTTGCCATGAGATCATTATTTTCTTATAAATACAATAATATCTTTCATTTCTAAAAGCGTTATTCAACAATTTCATTCATTCAATAGAACAAAAAGATTATTTTAAGAAGCTTTAAGTGTTCAACTGTGCCAATGGCATTTCGAGGTTTCATTGTTTGTCTAGAAAAAATTCACAATAATGCCCTTAAAGTATTATGTTTCCACGGTTTCCATAACTTTACTTCTAAAAGATCCTTCTCATAAACAGCTGTTGTGAACATAACAACGAGAAAAGTAATAAACAATTATTCTTGAAAAAAAGTGTCAGCAGAGAGCTGATTAATAAAAATCACGTTCTTTGGATTATATGTTTTCTAAACTAGCCTCGTAATAATAAAATGAAGTCTTGTTATTATTGATTTAACCAATCAGAAAACTAATTTTATGAACAATGATTGCAATCATAATGCGACTGAGTCAGCAGTTAGTAGATGACCGATTTTAGCGCCTTTTTCAAGTGTGACTGGTAAATCAGAATAAACCAGAAATAATTGACAGCAAAATAATGCATTAGCAGAAAATCTCATGCAGTACAAAAATGTATTTTAAATGTTATCAATCAAGATCATATTAATCATAATCAGACCATGATAAAAGACTTGTAATCTTTTAATGTCTTACAAGTTTTACAGTAACCCCTTATTGTAAGGTTGAAGATAATGTTAAAGAGACCGGAATGAAGAGCAAAAGAAAATCATGGGACAATTAGATATTGAAATAATTACAGACGTAAATTTAAGCAAACACAAATGCATCAATACTTCGAAACAAAGAACATCTCATATAACTTGTAATTAAAATGCGATAATATTACATAATATGAACTATTGAATCGTAAAAGAAAACAATTAAATAAGAATAGGGTCACAGCATGTGAATGAGTGCCCTTCAGAAAAGATGGATTTTCAAAATGTGCCTTTACCTCTTTACATGTATAATGAGATGTGTTTACAAAAAGTGTGTCTAAATAGCCACAGGTGAACAGCTATCTAAACTATCACTGAATTAACAACAAATGAATTCATGACCATCAATACACTAATAACTACAAAGCATTAATAATTGTCAGGTTCAATCGTTAAGGGCTGAAGTATTGAATATTCTACATTACGTTTATACATGTACTCTAGAATTAAAACTGTATTTGGTTATTTTTAAATCTAACGAAGCGTCGAATGATTTTGTCAAGAATTGGTGAGCTACCCATATACACAAATATTGGTAGACGAGATGGTATTCTTCGTCAATTTCGCTATTGTAAAGTATGACATTTTACATTAATGAAGAAATAATGATTCATAATCTCCAAAGCAGTAATTTTGTTAAAGATGCCTTAATCTTACGTAAAACTTTTGATTGACAGCATGCAACTTATTTTATATGTTCATTTTGTACGTGGGCCAAAGGCCTTTCTACTGAATACAAAATCGATTGAACTACAAGCACTCAAATGCTACGGTACATTTTTATCACAAGTTTTACAAAAGCCTTTTAAATGCTTAAAAAGAAAATCGACTGTTAATTGATAGTAGCATGCTGAGACAAACCACGTTATCTGAAAACACTTCAATCTTAACAACTTCGATTGGAAACATAGACAAAGGTTTTGTTGATTATATAAAGTATGTGTAGCGTGTCGTACTACTACATATTTACATGTCATGTAGTGTAATGTTCACAACCTTGAACTTTACGAACTTTCATTGGCTGTGAAATCCTAGTTACAATAACGGGCCTAACGTCATTAGTTTATTACATTAGGGACGACTACTTACTAATTGTAGTTGATTTCAAGTCATAAACAACGGTTACGAGTCATAAACAATCTATGATATTATACTTTGAAAAAATAATAGAATTGTATTTAAACTTCAACATCAAATACATGAGAATAGTCTATAAAATTATAACCATCATTTTATAAAGTAACATTTTAAAAGAAATATAGTTTATGTAATTACATCTAATTTTCCCTTCAGAATAAAATCAAATATTGAACTTTTCCGCTGTTCGAGTGCTGAATAGCAGTATTCTATCTCATAGCGTAATTATGAGGGGCTAATATAGAGTGCATTAAAATATATCTATTTTATTAAAAATCTAAAGGATTATCATAATCAAAGTGACAAAAATGCAATGATATAGTCGGAGTTAAGATGTTGTCCCTTCAGTTGACTTAGACACTTATTGTGAAACATTGGTGTAAATAAATAAGGACAGAAATATTGTATTCTGCGTGGTTGTTAAGGCATTTATTTGATGACGCTTATACTTCGGAAAACACAATTTGGACATTTGTGTTAAATATATATATGTTACTTAAGGTTATTATGTCTGGTATCAAGAGGAGTTACTAACTTATTTCCTGATCGTATCTAAGATAAAATGTTAACGAGTGCCATCGATCTAAACATGATATATTGTGTAACACATTCCAAACCAAGACTCATAGATAATGGTATTATATTAATGGATAATAAGTTATAAACTTCTTCAAAATGTAACATCTACAAAAAAAATGTGTGTATATGTCATGTTTTCCAGTCTTTTCTACAAAATAATTATCCTAGAACTGTATGAGAACCATATATTTCAGTTTAGACTGTGCTCTCATGCTTTGACAATTTCAACTGACAGATACCAAATTGTCAAAGCATGATACCCTGTTTCATGCAAAAATAAAATGAAAGATGAATTTCATTTGTACTTGAAATGTCAGTTGTATACCGTATCATTATAAAAAAACATAGTCATATTACTGTAACAATCCATCTTCTTTTATACTAGTCTTGTTATTCATGTAAGTACTAACAATGTGTTGTGTAATTTTGGCAAATATCTTTAAAAAGCATGTGCATTAGGAATTCAGTAAATTAGTAACATATAGTGAGTTAGTTTTTTTGAAAATACCGTTCACATGTTCACTTCATATATATCAATATTTGGACTTTATCACCCAAAACTGTGTTCCACAGGAGATATCGCTTGTGAAAGATCAAATTTTTGAACAATGCCCTGTCATCAGCAGGGACTTGACATCACAAGCATTTTGCATCATCAGAAATGATGATTCTCTATATAACCGCTAAGTATCTGTAATGCTAAAGATATTTAAGAATTAGTTTTATGGCCTAACGATACTTCCATGATTTAAACAACCCTAATGAAATTAAACAAATATTTACATCCTTGCGTCCTGGTTGTGGTAGATACATTCATCAGAACCTTCCTCATGTCTTGTAGTTAGGAATCTGTACAATACATTCATTGCTGAATAGAGGCATTTATCAGAAAAACAGACATGCAATAAATGATTTTGAATATTTTTGTACCAACGTTGTTTCATCAAAAACGTATTAACCATAATTCCACAGGTAAATACATCGCTAGTTTCTGAGTTTCCTTATGTATATGTTAACTTCAGCAGACATTGGCGCTGGAACAGAATCTAACGCAAAAAAACTTAACAAAGCCATGTGTAACTGCATTCACAGGTAAGCTAACTAGCTTCAAATGTTAAAACTATTCAGCTACAAACTTTATCACGTCTGCAAGATCAGAATCTGTTGTAAATGATTGGCAGTACTGACATGTTTTACTGACACAGATACCCTACTTTCAAGCAAAGTGTTCAAATAGAAATAAGGAATATTTTAGCGTTATGCTGTGGTTAAACTGTGTCAGCTGTGGAAGCACGGTATCTAAACTTTGTGGCTTCCTGTTTCTTAAGGAGGTTGTTTACCTTTGTTACTGCACATCCGCAACAGTCAGATTGTGCTATTTTAAAGTTTATGCTGTTTGTTTTTTTTTCACTGAAAGTGTGAGATAAAAAAATAAAAAAATTAAATAATGATTTAGTTTAATCAAAAACAATGACTATGTTATATTTGTGAACATAAGTATTTGTTTTATGATACAATTTATTTCACTAATTAACCTTAAGTACTAATGCACATGTCTAAAAAGGGTAATGTCGACAATGAAGAATTATCTCCCCTGGATGTTAATTTTCATTGATGTGGCTAAATTGAATGTGAATATCTCTGTTATCCCCTGGTGGCATATTTTTTTCTTTTTAATCTTATTCTAGTGTGTATTAACTATAAAATATATACTTTTTAAAAACAATTTCCATTATCTCTGAAACAGTGTTACTGGATCTTTATGTTTCAAGGATGGATTAGTTATGGTATTTGAACCTCAACAATAAGCCATAATCTTCTGCTGATGAACATTGCCTTTTATCTACATGGATTTCAAATTATTTAGACTTTTTTTCGATAAAATGAAATATTGAAAGTCTATCCAGTAATATTCCTTTAGCACAACCTATTGAATGTACAAACATTTGGAATGGGATGTCTTATCTCAAATCCAAACAATCTAGCACTAAAAAAGAACGAATCCACCTGTTCATCCCTCTAAAGACATAAATTACATACTGTGACCACACTACGAGATCTCTCAGACACCGCATCCCATAAAACACCCTTTTCTGAGTTTCTTAACACTCAAAATTACACTAGCTTTCACATTAAGGCCGATATGTAGGTTATACTTCCTCAAACCTTCAGATTACATGAGATAGGCAAAGAAGCTCCAGTTCTATAAGACTCAATTGAAATAGTTATATATATATGTATTGTTTTATCAAAGTTGGTATACTGCTAGGAAGGATTTATTTATCAACGAAGCCGGTAGCCAAAAAAGGTAAAATAATTGATTCTAATACTACACTCTTCAAACGTCAGCATTGATTTGTTATCAATCAATCGAAGACATAACCACTTCTTAAACAGAACGGCTCTTAAAATAATTTACTTTAAAGATATATATTTTTTACAAAGTCATGTTTAGCTAGTCAAACCTTACGTTGTTCCCTTACATTAACAGCTACTGACCCTAAATAGATTTGTATCCTTTGAAGATATTAATAATTGTTTTAGAAGGATGAACCATATGCTTTCCTGAAAAGCTATTTTGCCAACACGGTTCTTATGCAACAGATCATGGCCCGCAAGTAGCTCTCTAAACAAAACAATCCTTATGTACCTATCAAGTTTTGTACACATAACAAAGCAATGTTATCTGATGTTTAACGCATCTGTTCGTCTTCTTCAGGTTACAGTTTCTTCACTAGCTGTAAGACAATGTTTAACAACACGAAAAAAGAATACAAAAAAAGAAAGTTCAGGTGAAATAATGGAAATAATAATAATATATTTAACTCCGGAAAAATCATATCTACAAATACATTACAGACTTAGTAAATGTATAAAATCTATCAAACATCTTTCATGTCTTGTGAGAAAAGAATAAATGCCTTATAGACTTTGTAAGTCTATCTTCCATTTTGAATTATATATGTATGTATTATGTTTTGTGTACAATGTTCTTGTACCACTAAAGTGGTTTTATGAGAAAAAGAATTATAGAAGATTTGAGAAATGGTGTGCGTACACACTTCAGACATTGATTACATGATTGGTTGATCCTTAAATATATTGCCTGGTGTGTTGGACTATTTAATTTGCAATATCGGCGTTGAAGTTTATGGGGAAAAGTGCTCAAATTATTGATCCAAGAATATTATTAGCTCCGTGATGTTCCAGTAAGTTTATAATCACTCTATCAAATCGATGTGTTGCAATTAACAGAACGTCTTTTTAGAAAACATATAGAAATATGAAAGTGCCTACTTGTATAATTAACATTAATTACCTTTTCCTGTTTTCCGTTGCATTGTACACAATCGTTTAGGATATATTGTTGTTCCACTATTAAGTAAATACTTTTGTCAGTATCTTTCCACAAAACAAATTTGGAATTTTCGTAAGAAAAGTCTCGCCTCCTTGTAATAACTAGTCTATTTATATTTCTCAAACCACTTAACCCATAATAATGCAGAGGAATATATGGATCCATATATTCCTCTGCAATATTGTCATTCCAACTTCTAAAATTCCTCTCAAAGAAATCACTTAAGCCATGTGCACATTGCAGACTTTGTTTGTTTCTAAACTCATCAAATGTTTGTAAGAAAGCAGATATCCAGCTCTGAGACTAGTGATCAACACAAATACTATGCTTTCGTTTACTCAAATAATGTCTTGATTATTCAATAAATATGTTTTCCACTGGTTTTAACAATCGAGTAGGGAGGTTATATATTCATCATTATGTAATCTATTGGATTTATTCAAGTTTTTGAAACCAGTTTCTTTATAAACGAATTCATCATTTTCTGTAAGCATAACTAATCGGCAGTTTCCGAAAGAGAAGCCACACGTCAGTTACTATAACTGTTGCACGAACTAGTGCTATTTTGAGACTGAATGGTTGGTTTCAGTTGACACCAATGCACTGACGTAGTATAAGAAAGTGTTGT
Organism: Steromphala cineraria; assembly: GCA_916613615.1. NCBI lineage: Eukaryota > Metazoa > Mollusca > Gastropoda > Trochida > Trochidae > Steromphala > Steromphala cineraria. Next base: position 75,178,976 of record OU744722.1, on the reverse strand, counting down.
AAACACAACCTTCAGCACCTTTGGAATTGTAACAACGTGTTGTCCTGACATGATCTGAGTCGTGCAAGACACCCTTATTATACTATCAGAGTCTATTTAAATCTTTTGTTTCATTCTCAAGTATTATACATGACAGGTTACCAGTTAAAATAGTTATATTCAGCTAAAGATCAGCTATAACTCTTACAAAGGGAATATCTTCGTCACCTGCCTAAACCTGTTGATGTATGTATAAATAAATATATAAAATATTTGCTGTGAGAATGTTTACGTTTCAGTTAAAATTCCTAGGTTCTTGTGAAACTCAAGTTACCAGCTGTCTGAACTGGGGAGATGTGTTTAATTGGACATATAACTCATAAATTCTTATGATATTGACTAAGCAGTTACTTGCAGCTTTTTCGGTCCAAAGTAGAACGCCAATAACGGTACTATTAAACAGATGTCACCTATTGTGATTTATCACCTGAAACTACATGATCAGTGCAAAATAGAACAATGCTTAAAGTAAATAGGATATTTTAGAAAACATACTGAATTGAAGTTCCAACTAGTAATGCTGTCATAAACAATTCTTTGGCAATTATCGTATTAATTATTGGGCATTAAAAATGCAATTGTATTCATTGTCTCGGTCACTCGATTGTTTAAAAACCCGCCGTTCAAAATTAATATTGGTAAATAATTCTGCATTGCGATTTAGACATATTTATTTCATGAAAACATACAAAAACTGATTGATCAATCCACTCATCAGAACTAATGTGAAGAACGCTCTAGCAGCCAACGTGTATGAGCATGATCTTGACATGAACATGATGTTTAACAATTTTGTGACAGGTAGTAAATAGGAATAAAGTATAGCTAAACACATTTTAATACCCCCACCTACATAGTAGCGGGGGTATATAGCGCTCCGCCTGTCCATCCGTGTGTCCGTCCGGATGGTCCGTCCGTGCATTCTTCAGCAACTGGTTTAATTGGTGTTTTTGACAGACTTTATTTATTTTGCATACAAAACTGATCAGTAATTTACATTGATATAAAAGAATGCCTTCTAGAATCGGGTTTAGTTGTGACTCTTGTAAAACTGTCTCATGTAAAAGTATACATAATAATTATTGTATTGAATTTTTGGCCTTCTTTGCAAAATCTTTAAACAACAGATAACCCCGAGGGGGTACACAATGCAGAAATGAATTCAAAAGGATATGATTAGGCAACATCGATACTCTGCTTGTTCAAAAACATGCGAAAAACAGTCATTTAATGGCTTTGAAAACAAACCTCATATTTTAAATCGTGAAAACTTCTTTCAATCAATCACAACCTGCCACATCACATCGCCCTTACTGGTCAGGCTATTGCTATTGTTTACAGTAATAAGTCAAGCGCACAATTACTTACTTGGCGTATAATTAATACACAAACAAGGAACAGAACTTGACAGTACGACAGTTAGATAGTGAGACGTATAATAAAGATATTTACTAACTTTTGTTGATTTGTTAAATCTGGTGATAGCTTAATCGGGATGGCTTTTACTAAGAGATCTGAAGTCAACTCATCAAACTGCATGGTATGTCTTCTTTGTTTCGCAAATGATTAGATGGCCCATTCTACTCTAAAGAAAACTTATCATTATTGTAATTGAGCAGAGGAGTCAACGGTGCTTTGTATTTGCACAGCATAAAATACCACAAAAGATGTTTGGGTTTTCTTTCCAGAGTTTCATCTTTTCTTCTTGTTTTTTAATGCTGTTTGGTTTGTGTTTACATGTGCTTTCAAAAACAAGGGAGGTAACTCTGAATTACAAATTTACAGAGTGTGAAAAATTAATAAGATAAATGCGGACCAAGTTCGATCCTGGATAAAATGAAAAGAAATTATTTTTTATGAATAATTAACATCCCCACCCCCCTGACAGAGTCATTCTTTAGGTCTTCTTCAAATCTGTTAGAACATGCAATTTATAGTCCAGATTTTACTTTCACACTGCTTCTTCAAGCAGGCACACCTTCACAGCCGGTCTCACATATTCGGCTTTGGGAGTTATCACTTTCACTGTTCTGGCACGCCCATCATCACCTGGATAGACATGAGTGATACGAGCTAGATCCCACTGAGATCTAGGTTTCTGGTTGTCCATTAGGATCACTAGGTCTCCTTCATTCACATTTGATCCTTCGGATCGCCACTTCTGTCTCACAGTCAGATTTGGCAAATATTCTTTCCTCCAGCGGTTGGCAAGGTGGTCGGCGATGACTTGGGATTGACGCCATCGTTTGCGGCTACCTATGTCTTTGTTTGTGAATTTGTCCATGGTAAATTCTGAGATAGCACCACCCATAAGGAAGTGGTTAGGTGTTAGTGCTGTATAGTCATTTGGGTCGGTGCTGTTGTAAGTGATAGGTCGACTGTTGACCACAGCTTCAGCTTCGTACAACGAGGTACGCAACACTGACTCCTGGACACATCTGTCTTTTAGTACTGCGTTTAAAGTCTTCTTAATTGATCTCACTAACCTCTCCCATGCACCTCCGAAGTGTGGACTACTGGGGGGATTGAAGTGCCACTGGATGTGCTGCACTGAATGGAAGTCATTGAGACGGTCCTGGTTGAGGTTGTTAAGACACCTGATGAGTTCATTGTTGGCCCCGTGGAAGTTGGTTCCATTATCGCTATACATGTGTTTTGGTCTTCCACGCCGAGCAATGAAGTTCCTTAACACCAAGATGAAATCGTCAGTCTCTAGAGATTCGGCGAGTTCAAGGTGAACTGCCCTGGTGTTGAGACATGTGAAGAGGCATCCCCATCTCTTCACAGTACTGCGTCTACTCTTGACGAGTATTGGTCCGAAGTAGTCCACTCCAGTGTGTGTGAATGGAACTTGGAAGTCACCTATTCTACAAACTGGTAGGTCGGCCATTTTTGGTGGATCTGGTGTACATCTGCGCTTATGACACTCAATACAATTTCGAACTGCTCTCTTTGCCAAGCGTCTTGCGTTTAATGGCCAGTAGTTCTGTCTTGCTACAGACACTATGTGTTCAACACCTCCATGAGCTATTTGCCTGTGAATATCATCAAGGATTAAGTCAGTCACTGGGTTTGAATCAGGGAGAACTATCTGGTGTTTTGCTTCCACAGGTATGTTGGCCTTTCTGAGACGGCCCCCGACTCGCAGTAGACCATTTTCCATGAATGGTGACAGTGACTGGAGTCTAGATTTGTGAGATACTTCGCCTCCATCTCGGAGTTCAGATATTTCCTCATGGAACTCGCACAATTGTATTTGGTGAAGCCAATATAACTTAGCCTCTTCACATTCTTTCGCAGATAGTGCCCCTGAGTTCACTGGCTTATCTTCTCCATTCTTCAGTTTTGACCGAAAATGGCGGAGTGCTCTGAAGATCCATGCAGTGACTCGGACTAGTTTGGTCCATTTTGAGAACTTTCCTGGATTGAATAGCACAGCTTGTGTTTGATTGAGATTGGTAGATTGCACTGAGGTTTTCATTATGTGTTTGGCTTTGATTTCAGGGTCCCCCTCTGGGACCGCAGAAACAGTTTGACCTTGGTCTGAATTCCAAGTGTCCTTTAACAAGAAGGATGGACCGCTGAACCATGGGTGATCACTTGTGAGTTTATTTGCAGGCAGCCCTCGGCTACAAAAGTCTGCTGGATTTTCACATGTACTCACATGGTGCCACTGTTCAGCTGATGATAGCTCCAAGATTTCAGATATGCGATTTGCCACAAATGGTTTAAATCGTCTCGTTTTGTTGTTGATGTACTGCAACACAGTTGTGGAGTCAGTCCAATACACAATATTGGTGATGTTGACACAGTGGAATTCAGATTGGAGAGTTTTACCAAGTCTAACAGCTAAGACAGCTGCTTGGAGTTCTAATCTGGGTATTGACATTGGCTTTACAGGGGCAATGTGTGTTTTAGAAGCTAGAAAGGAGCACTTAGTTTCCTGTTTCACTGTGACATATACTAGGTAAGCTACAGTACCATAGGCTTTCTCTGATGCATCAGCGAATATGTGAATCTTCACATTGGTTGCATCTGAACTAAAGTCTGTGTGATGCCTCTGCAGTTTGAAAACATTCAAGTCTGCTAATCCCTTTGTCCATGAATTCCAATGAGAAAGAATGTCCTCTGGAACTTGCTCGTCCCAGTCCAGGTTTCTAATCCATAATTCTTGTATGATGAGTTTGGCTTTCAGTATGTATGGTGCCAGGTACCCGCAGGGATCAAATACTGTGCTCACAACACTCACCATGCCTCGTTTGGTAGTGGCATCAGTTCTGTGGTTCTGGTCAAAGATAAAACAATCCTCCCCAACTCGCCACCGCAACCCAAGGGCCCTCTGGATTGGTAACTTGTCAAGGTCAAGATTCTTTGATGTGACTGCTCTCTCTGACTCTGGGATTGAGGAGAGTACTTCAGATGAGCTTGAGACCCACTTGTGGAGATGAAAGCCTCCCATCTGTAACAGTTTGGAAAGGTCACGGGATAGTTGAATGGCTTGATTAGTGGATTCAACAGATTTTAGTAGATCATCCACATAAAAGTCATTAAGGGCTGTTTGGACTACAATAGGACTGAAACTGTCAGAATTATCTGTAGCACACCTCTTCACTGCATAATTTGCACATGCAGATGAATCCGTAGCTCCAAATATGTGTGAAGTCATCTTGTAGACCTCCGGTGCTTGTGCTGAGTCAGAGTTTGTATTCCATAAGAATCTCAGTGCATCGGTGTCCACCTCTGGCACTAACACTTGGTGGTACATTGCTTCAATGTCTGCAACCAGTGCTATTTCATAGAGTCGAAATCTCTGGAGTACACCAAACAAACTGTTCACTAAGTCTGGACCAGGCATGAGATTGTCGTTGAGTGAGGTTCCCCCATATGATGCTGCAGCATCGTAAAACCACACATACCTTGCCTGGTTTGTTTTCACTCCTAACGCCGTGGTTCGGTAGATACCATGTGCGGTCATTTGGAATTGAGAGTTCATTAGGTGAGAGTTTTCTTGCATAATTATTTTCAACATAGCCCATCAGGGTTGTTGAGTAGTTGTCTCTGAAGGTTTCATCATGATTCAGCTTTCTTGACAATGCATTAAGTCTCTTGGTTGCATAACTGAAGTTGTTGGGCAACTTAACATCATTGTCCTTCCATAACATGGGAACCTGGTAATGTCCATTAACCATGTGGGTGCCATTGTCCAGTATTTGCATTGCACGTTTATCTTCCACTGATGTAGATTCCTGAGCATTGTATTTTATACCAAGGGATTCCAAACTCCAGAATTTTTGTATTTGTTCATTCATCTGCTTCTCCTGTGATATGACAAAGTTCACTCTGGCCTGAATGTCATCAGATCTGTCCTGCTGAGCAGTTGAGATGCCCATTAAAGACCATCCTACAGGGGTTCGCACAGCGATAGGTTGATGATCTTCCCCATGAATCACTTCCTGCTGAACATGGGCTCTTGGAATGTCTAATCCGATGAGTAATTTCACCTGGGTAGGTTCAACATCCCTCACATCAAGATGCTGGATGTGTTGCCAAGAGGGATCTATCTTCTGTTCCGGACAATCAAATGTACCTTGTGTGGTCCATGCCTTCACATGTAGTGCAGAACAGTAGTTGTCCATGCCCGTTACATCAAACGACACCTTTTGAGATTTCACGGAAGTTGTACCATTAAGAGTTGACATATGTAGTGTTTCTTCCTTCCCTTTGAGTCCTAGGTCATGTGCAAGATCTTCACTTTCCAGTGTGATATCACTACCTGAATCAAGGAATGCGAAGGTACTTATTCTCCTTCCATTCTTCCCCGAAGCAATGACTGGCACTATTTGGAAGAAAACTGATTCCTCGCTTCGTAATTTCCGGCTTATTCCCCGTGGAGTTGACTGTTGCTCGGGATGAAGCAGGGTATGATGTCGTTGATGACAACCTTCTACACGGCAAGCAAGGGTGCAGAAGCAGTCTGGTGTTGAGTGGTTTGGTTTAAGGCAATTATGACACAGTTTGTTAGAGTTAACAGTTGACATTCTCTCATGTAATGTCTTGTTGGCAAACAATGGACAGCGATATAAGTAGTGGGGTTCGTTGCACACTGGACATGGCCTTTTCACACCTGCATAAGAATTAGCCTGAGATTGTGTTTGAGAGCTTGTGGATGTTGATTGACTAACCTTAGCAGGCTTTGAAGATTTAGGTTCATTTGATTTTGTGTTCTGTGTTGTAGCAAATGATTTACCTTTCTTCTCATGTGTTTTCACAGGTTGGTCGCGTGGCAGATATCTGGTCTGAGGTCTGTTACCGTATCGTCCACCAAAAGTAGGAACTGCAGCATAAGGGTTAAATTCTGCTTCGACTTGTGTTTTCAACCAATCCAGCAGATCTGTGAGATTTGGTTCTCCCTTCCTCATGATGGATGTCACACGGTCATTCCATTTACCCCTCTTGTCGTTAGGCAAACGCTCGATCACTTTCATAACAGTCTCTGTGCTGTATAATTCACTTTCGTAATTGAACTGATGAAACGTGATTACACAGTCTCTCAGGGAAGTGTAGAGCTTTTGTAGACTGTCTGGGTCACCACTGGGCAACTGACTTCCAGAAGTCACGTTTGACAGAAAAGCCCTAGCAACTTTCACTTTGTGACCAAATGTTGACTTTAATTCTTGTAAGGCATGTGCATAATTTCGACCACTGTAACCCAGTCCCTCAACAATGTCTTTCGCTTTACCCTCCAGATGTGATTGGAGTATGTCCATTCTTCTAGAATCATTGATCCCTGGCCTTGTATGAATTTGAGTATGAAACTGTTCTACAAATCTAGGCCACCGCAGGGGACTACCATCAAATTTTGGCAAATCTACCTTTGGTAGATCTCTTTGACTTTCAATTTTTATGAACATATCTGAAAGCCCGCTTTCATTACCTGAGATTGAATGTGAAGAAATATGAGTTTCTTGTCCAGGAATTAACAAGTCTATCCATGCATCAATAGCAGGATTGTCATGCTTCACAGGGATTTTCCTATCTGCAGACATGTTTGGTATTTTGTCAACATTGGGTTTAAACACAGGAATGTATTTATTTACAGCAGCTGGGGATCTTTCATGTTGTTTCATGTTTCTGTTTTGCCCTTCTACCCACTCATGTATTCTCTCCTGCTTCAGAACACTGTCTGTCCTATCAGAATCAACCTCTGATCTTAAGTCACTGATTTCTACCATTTCCTGCAACAATTTAGCCTCTAATTCAGCCATTTCAACCTCATGTTTAGCTTTCATGTCAGCAATTTTCTTATCTACCTCAGCTTTCTCTTTTGCTAGTAGCACTTTAAGCTTTGCAGATTCTGCTTTTCTCATTAAAAGTTCACTTTTAGCCCTAGATTTTGTTTTTAAGGATTTACTTGGTATGCTTGTGTTTTTGTCAGTTTGAGCTAGATATTCAGAAATATCCATCATTACTTTTGATGCAATATCTGTCCTCTCATCAAACCACATTTGCGCTTCCTCAAGTGCTTGTTTAGTTGTGAGAGATCCTATGAAGGAAGTGTGAGCGTTACCTAACGATTTTACTGCAGCTTCTATAGCTTGAAAGTGTTTGTGTAGTACATCGCGTGGACTGTCAGCGCTCATTATTTCACTGGCCTGATTTATGAGATGTGTTAACTTTGCTGCATGTCCCGATCGCACCAACTTAAGTTCTTTCACCTTTGATTTTTCTTTACGATACGCATCCAGATTGAATACTGAATCAGGATCGGGTTTTCCCGTGTCCGACTTAGTTTTGTCTATGTACGCGATACACACAACGCGAGCCGTTTTGAGAGTTTAAAGCATTAAAAAACCTTTGTAATTGAGCAGAGGAGTCAACGGTGCTTTGTATTTGCACAGCATAAAATACCACAAAAGATGTTTGGGTTTTCTTTCCAGAGTTTCATCTTTTCTTCTTGTTTTTTAATGCTGTTTGGTTTGTGTTTACATGTGCTTTCAAAAACAAGGGAGGTAACTCTGAATTACAAATTTACAGAGTGTGAAAAATTAATAAGATAAATGCGGACCAAGTTCGATCCTGGATATTCCACAGAAAGGAACTTCCCTTCAGCCATACAAAACTGCTTTGAAAAAGGTTTCATGAAGAAGTGTACAACCTTAACTTCGTTTAAGTGGTATTTTTCGAACTCTAGACTTGAATTATTTCATAACTTGAAACTGTTTATTCGTTATGTGAATAAAATAGATGTGATATCTAAACTAAAAAAAATTGTCATGAAACCTTTGTCATAGATTAGGGGTGCCAAACTTGATATCATAAATTACACAGTCCTGCAACACAGATAATATTTAATTTGAATGAAGAGGAAACAACACTTATGGCATTGCATTGGTCAAATCACCATAAGTGCTTACTTCAATGTATAACCAATTGTTGGTGGAAAATATTTTGGAATTGTCATTTCTAGAAATTTGGTGGATCTACAAAGTATCAAAGTCTTCAGCTGCTTCCCCAAAGTCTAGGTGAACCTGAACAGCAGCATGGTTTGAGAAGTACACAGGGACAACCCTAGCTTTTATTGAAGATGCATGTCTGACATATGCATGATCAATGCTTGAACCAGATATGAAGGTGGACCCGAGATGGAGCTGTTGATAGTCATGGTTGTCAGAGTTTTGACAAAGTCTGTCATTTTGCCCATTATCAGAATTTGCCTCAACATTGACATCCCTGACAACAAGAGATGATCTTGCGATTGGCAATGAACACAGCAATTGTCCGATTGAAGGATGCATTAGGTGGCCTGTAGATCACATTAAACCATGACTCTCTTGTTGCCGCTCATCGTAACCAACCAAATTGTTGGTTATACCATGGTCTGAGGGAATCCGGAACTATTTTCAAGTAACAAAACGTTTTGTATCAGACATCTTTATTCATACAATATTACAGTCTGGGCGGTTGTACAAGACTTTAAGAACTTTTGGGGATCTTTACAGTCACTGTTAACTCGATAGGACCGGTAGATGTTGCTGCTGGAGTGCCGGTTGCGGCTCGTTTGGCACCACGTTGGATGATATTGCTCATCTCCTCCTGATCATCATTGACACGTTTATACTCTCTTTCTGCGTTGCTACGGTGGCCTGTGGTCTTTCAAATTAGCTGTTCGTCTAGATCTATTCCATTCTGAAACAGGCGCGTTGCACAGGTTGCACGCAACGAGTGATTTGAGTAGTGCCCTGCAAAGAAAGTAAAATTCGAATGAAAATTGGAATTCATATTATTCTGTATTCAAAGTTCTGTTACCAAGTGACCACTAAAATACTTTTAATTTTGTTGTCATAGTTGGATTGTTCTTTACTAGCAATACTGTTTGTTCTTATTAAATAGTGAATAAAAATACTGAAGTGTCAGAGTTGACGTAGGAAACTATAATACACATTCTGTATTGATCTAAAAGACAATTTATTATTTTTGTCATTACAAAATTAACTTAACCCATTTCAGAATTTATTTACCTTTCATGCCAGCAGCCTGACAGAGTCTCCTAACAGTTTTCGCCAAGGTGTTCTGACCAATTGGAGCAATCGAGTACCACACGTCCGCTCTCGGCTTCGTCAGTGGGCGGAGGTAAAACGTTGATGTCTGTTCATTTGGGCGCACGTCCATGCATTTCTTGTAGAGGGAAACTATACATCGCTCTTTCCTGGGTCCAGCATAGGAACAGACACTTTTGGGAGTCACCTGAAAGGTCTTGAGTCCCCCTTGATTGTTATCCCCCGCCGCGCGTTTAGCCAGAGCGGGGGATATAGTATTCAGCTCCGTACGTCCGTACGTCCGTCCCGCTTCTTGTTAGCGCGATATCTAATGAACCGCTCAACCTAGAATCTTCAAACTTGGTACCAGTCTTCATCTGGGGAATAAGCAGACCTGAAAAGTTTTCGGTGACCTTGACCCCATTTTCAAGGTCACAGCAAGACTGACCAGTTTTGAAAATGTAAGTGCGATATCTACTGAACTGCTCAACCTAGAATATTCAAACTTGGTACCATTCTTCATCTGGGGAATACGCAGACCTGAAAAAATCTTGGTGACCTTGACCTCATTTTCAAGGTCACGGCGAGACTTTGACCAGTTTTGAAAATGTTGTTAGCGCCATATCTAATCAACCGCTCAACCTAGAATCTTCAAACTTGGTACCAGTTTTCATCTGGGGAATACGCAGACTTGAAAAGTTCTTGGTGACCTTGACCTCATTTTCAAGGTCACGGCGAGACTTTGACCAGTTTTGAAAATGTTGTTAGCGCGATATCTAATCAACCGCTCAACCTAGAATCTTCAAACTTGGTACCAGTTTTCATCTTGGGAATACGCAGACCTGAAAAGTTTTCGGTGACCTTGACCTAATTTTCAAGGTCACGGCGAGACTTTGACCAGTTTTGAAAATGTTGTTAGCGCCATATCTCATGAACCCATTAACCTTGAGTCTTCACGGGGGACATAGTATTCCGCTCCGTACGTCCGTCCAGCTTCTTGTTGTTAACATCAATTTGCGGCGGGGAACTTGTCACCTTTGTGACAAATACTTGTTCTTGCTACTTTTCTCTGTGTACCTAAGGAATTCTCCAAAAGATTTTTTCTCAAGACGAAGCTGATCAGTTGTCAAATTTCTATGTTCTTCCCCGCTCCGCAAAGCAAAGTTCAATCCCACCAAGAACACCATTGTGTCCAGTAGACTTTAAGGAGACTTGTCACCCAGTAAGCCAAGTTCCCACATCTTCTCTTCATCTTCAAAACTGATAACATCTGCTTGGCGTTTCTGCAAACCATGACCAGACTTGGCACCTGCCTTCATCAAGTTGTCGAGTGTATTTTTAAGTTCATTAAAGATGACATCCGACAAGAAGTTAACATGGCGACCTTGATTATTCAAAGGCATTTGAATCAGAAGTATCAGTTGCCTCAGTGTTTTAGGGGGGTACTCGCTTCCGTCACTTTTCCTTGTCTCGCATAAAAACCTTCATAAACAAAAGCCGAGCTCATTGTCGTGGAGGTCTTCCAGTTTTATGTCAATTATACTCAATCTCTTGCCATCACAATCACCATTTCTTTTTCGGGAGTTTCGACTTTCTCGCCAGTCTTTAAATACTCGACATGCCCACTTAATTGCCCTGTCCGTATTCTCCGGCATAGTTTTCTTCGCAAGGCTCTCAATTTCCTGGTCTGTTTTCGATTCTGGAAAACGTTCTGCAAATAAAACGAGAAATATACATAACTCACTTTGCTACAAAGCTGACTTTAATGAAGGTAGAATATAAGAAGTAGGTGTTCTTATGAAACTATCCTGGGCAAAATAGCTTTCAAAATGTCAGAAACAGATTACAGGTGCTCTACCCATGATTACTAATAATGTGACCTATTAAATGCTCTACAATCCAATCCGTGTCCGTTTGTTGTATATATGATTTTTTAAAGAAAACGTTTGATTAATTGATGCACTCATATGTCAGGTTTTCGATCATAGTCACGAACAAAATTCCTATATTGAACAGATTGGCCATTATAACACTATAATTTTCATAATTAGTCGGCACTCATTGATTCAATTATAAAATAGATAACAATTTTGGCAATATGTGTGTAACCTTATGTCCGTAATCAACATCTCAATGACTCTAATATCTTTAAACATTCGTCTTCAAACTACAATATAGTAGAAATCAAATTACATACCAAATGATTCCTTTTCAACACGCACTCCAGCAGCTTTCTCCTCAGCCTGCTGGCAAGACGCAACAAGAAGGTTATCTTCATCATCTGAAGAAATGTCGTCGTTTTCTTGTTGTATTTGTTGTTGACTGGACGGTATTAAATCATCATCGCAGAAGTTAACCTCCATTGTGCCTGTAGTGTCACCTCGACGGTGTGTCGCCAATGACTAAGGTGAAGCGCGCTCTTCAACAACACGTGGTTTGATTTCACGCTCTGCACGTGAAACGCAGGACCCGATCGCAGCGTAAGCAAGATACCATAAACCCTCTAGTATAATGCTTGTGATTTAAGTTTCGGACAGACTTAATATATTGAATGATTAAAACACTTGAAATATAGGAAATACTGTATTTTTCGAACCGCCTCACTGGTTTTGTTATGCAGCATATCAAAATAGTGCTCCACACTTTTTAATTTGTAAAACAAATTGTACGTCCTTTGTAACTGAAAAAAGGGACATTTATCGGAGTCATGGTTTAAGTAAGTTATACGACTCGTATTGTTGGTGTAATTCACGAAAGGGTTGGTTATACTCGTCATATAACCATTATGTAACATTCAAAGTGTAAAAATGTTGCCTGTTTGTAACACACACACACTGCAATATATTCCAGGTCAGTTATCTCATTGGCTGAAGTAAACACTGTCTCCCATCTGCTTGAAACATACTGCATCACACCTCCATGTTTTTCATGTTGCTCAGACATAGGATGGGAAAGAGATTGGCTGCAATCACTTCTGTGGATATTAAAACTTTCTGGAGAGTAGAAAGAGCTTCTTTGCTAAGAGTGTAGCCATGTTTCCGACAATGCAATGGTATCAGATGATAACAATGTTTTGTCGAGTAAGTAAATCCTCAAAGTGAGCATTAAGGGAATTGATGTTCAGTGCAGAGACAAGGAGTGCTGACTCTGTATCTTTGCTTGTCCATATGGGAATTACAGGAAATGGACGGGTCAGTTTCATTAGAAGTTCTGCATCAGCTGCTGCTTTGTTAATGATGATTTTCTTTTCATAGAGATCGTACTCGACTGGTTGCCACATAAAATTGTCCTGAATTAAACCTGCCTCTGCATGATACAACAGTTTTGTCCAAAGTCATTCCTTGCACCGTGTGTATTGTACATGCCCAATATAAGGAAATGGGAAACGGACGTCTAGTTGTTTCTGCAACTTGGTACTTGGTGGTTGAGGGTAGAAGCCGACAACAATTCCCTGCATTCCATTTACAAGTCAATCATCAACATCAATGTTCTTGGTGATCATAATTCTAGCATTAAGGGGAACTTCAACGGCAGTTCTTAATCCCCCTGTTAGATTAGGATGATCAGGAATGTCAAGTTCAACACGCCCAGTTTGTTGCTCTTTTCGTGAATCCTCTGCTCTTATTGAGAACATTTGCTGTCCTAGAGAGTTCAGATGCATTCTGTTGTGTCTATCCACATCTGCATTTGTTGCATAAACATGCAGGGCATCTATTTATTCCATCAATTACTCTTGTCTTCAGAGTTTTCAAGTCTGTTTCTTTTTGTTCCAGTTGATCAAAGTTTCTTATTCCCTTTAACAGCTTAGCAAATTCCTGGTCATCTTTTTGCCGCATGATCTGATTAAGTTAAAAAATTGAGATCTTGTTCAAGAGAGGTCCAAAGAGTCTGGCAAGTGGAGACTTTCTCCAAGATCTTCAGTATCTCAGATAATGGTTAGTCTGTTGTTGATACAGACAATGTCATTTGCACCAAACATTGAAATCTCATCAACAATCATTGACTTGAGATTACCATACTTGTTTCTCAGGGATGCCAAAGTTTGATGAGACAATGTTTTATTTCAAGTGGTTCTGAAAATGATAAGTTGAAGTGGATGATGCACTGTCTGTCCATGAATGTTGTTAGCAGCAGTTCCAGTAGGTGCACTTAGAAGGCAAACAACATCTTCAGGATTTACACATTCAGTTCTCAACGTTCGATTGATTGTTTGATAGAAAGCCATAATTGCATGACTCTTTCCAGTTCCAGCTGTTCGGCTCACAAATAGACGAATTCGGTTAGGAAGTTTGACATTTTTAGCTCATCTGGCCTGTAAGGCCCGATGGGCTTATGGCATGGCATGGTGTCCGGCGTCCGTCCGTCCATCCGTCCGTAAACTTTGTGGAATTTCGACTTCTTCTCCAGAACCATAAGGCCTAGAAAGCTGAAACCTTGTGTACAGACTCCTTGGCTAGTGAGGATTATAAATTGTAGCTTTGGTTGCCCTGTGACCCCTAATAAGGGCCACAGGGGCCACACCCTAAAAACCTATTTTCATCTTCTTCTCAAGAACCATAAGGCCTAGAAAGCTGAAACATTGTGTACAGACTCCTTGGCTAGTGAGGATTATAAATTGTAGCTTTGGTAGCCCTGTGACCCCTAATAAGGGCCACAGGGGCCACACCCTAAAAACCTATTTTCATCTTCTTCTCCAGAACCATAAGGCCTAGAAAGCTGAAACTTTGTGTACAGACTCTTTAGCTAGTGAGGATTATAAATTGTAGCTTTGGTGGCCCTGTGACCCCTAATAAGGGCCACAGGGGCCACACCCTAAAACCTATTTTCATATTCTTCTCCAGAACCATAAGGCCTAGAAAGCTGAAACCTTGTGTACAGACTCCTTGGCTAGTGAGGATTATAAATTGTAGCTTTGGTAGCCCTGTGACCCCTAATAAGGGCCACAGGGGCAACGCCCTAAAAACTTATTTTCATCTTCTTCTCCAGAACCATAAGGCCTAGAAAGCTGAGTGAGTGAGTGAGTGAGTTGTTGTTTAACGTGTTTTGAACAATATTTCAGTTATTAAACACGTGGATGTTGCCATCCAAAAGAGAGCCTACAGATCAGAGAGAAATGGATCGAAAGGATGAGTGAAAAGACGGAAAGAAAGGCACAGTAAGAGATAGAAAGCAGGTTTTAGAAGGACTCACATTTGGTCTGGCTTCTACCCGTCGACCTGTCCAGCTTGGGTGACCCTACCAGGAGCATGGAATACACACCCTAAAAACCTATTTTCATCTTCTTCTCCAGAACCATAAGGCCTAGAAAGCTGAAACTTTTTGTACAGACTCCTTGGCTAGTGAAGATCATAAATTGTAGCTTTGGTGGCCCTGTGACCCCTAATAAGGGCCACAGCGGCCACACCCTAAAAACCTATTTTCATCTTCTTCTCAAGAACCACAAGGCCTAGAAAGCCCTGTGACCCCTAATAAAGGCAACAGGAACGTCCTTCAAATCTATTTTCATCTTCTTCTCCTGAAGTATAAGGCCTAGAAAACTGAAACTTGTCGCCTATATATACTTAATTTTATGATTGGTGCCCCGGTAGCCTCTACAAAGGCGGTATCATTGGCCACACTCTACAGCATAATTGATGATGAAGCCTGATGAGCTACAGAGCCAATGGCTCTATTTTTTACACTTGTCCTTATGTCAAAGCACCATTTTACAACATTCAATATCTCTGTTCACAATTAAGTGATCGCAAGTGGGTAAGGTATTGATTGTCTGTCATGACACATGATTGAGCTTTTGAAAGAAATAGTGAGAAAACATTGTGTTCATTTGGATTTCCAGAAGTGTAATTGGTGGGATTCAGTATTGAAAACTCATCGGCATCTCTTATGCCTTCCATTCTCTCAGAGTGACGTTGATGTTGAGATTCAGAAAGCAGACGGTCCCATGCATCTTCAGGAGGGCCGCTGTCATTAAGATTTTCCATTGCCCTCTCAATTGTCTCAGCACTGTGGTCAAAACTGTTTCTCTTTTCTGGAATGAGCTGCTTTACTTCTTCATATTTTGTAAAGAATGATTTGTCTGGTCCAAGAAGATCAGCCTGTGTTCTCCATGGATAGTACATCATCAGCAAACTATGGTAGTGTTTTTCTGGTTCTTTCTTTAAAGAATACTTGTGTGTACGACATATCGCAGGTTTTTGTCTTTTTATCAAGAAACCTGAATTGTCAAGAAGAGGAAGCATTTCAGAAGAGCTGCTAGTTGATTGACACTTTGTATCCAGTTCTAAATTCTGCAAGACAAATGGATTCTAGGCTGTTTGGTCGAAGCTGGTATATATCTACAAGTCCCTGTTGATACACATCATCATCTCTTCATCATCCATAGCTTCAATGGCGGTTAAGGGTTTCAGCAAGTGCATTCCATCTTCCTCAGGATCAGTTGGAATGTATATTACCTCTCTAGTAGATTTTGTTAAAGGAAGAGATAAAATCCGATAAACTGCCTCCTGAGCTGAAACTTCTCTTGAGTTTAGAAATGTTTTCTCAGCTGACTATTCAAGTCTCTGTCAGCAGCCTCTTTACTGACTTACTCCCCCATGTCATGCTCTGCCTTTGTCATGTACGAGGCAATGAACATCACACAGGCATATGGATCCGAGACATACTGAATGTCCATGTTTGCTTGCCATACTTTAAGAATGTCTTTATTGTAGTTGCTGATAAATACATCACATGTATTCCTCGCATAAATGATTGAATTGGTCTTTTTTAACGAAAAGCCTCAGTATAGGCACCATTATCAACACCTGTGCTCTGTAGTATAGTTTCAAGTGAAAGGTCATTTGTATCTTCATAAGTTGAAAGTTTGTCAAAAACTGATTTGAGAACAGTTGTTGTCTGTAGAGTGGTATTTGGTGCCTGTGAAGATGAATTATCTCGACAAATTACAGTTTTTTTGTTGGGGGTCGTGGATAGCAAAAACAAAATTTTTTGCCAGATTTCTTGCAAGTAGCAGAATGGGAGCGTCTTTGAAATTTGGATATCATCTCAAGGAGTTCAGGATTATCTTTTGGTAAGGAACAGGATATATACTTGTCAATGAAGTCAGATATGTCTTTATCTGATGATGTGTCAAAAGATGGTGCACGTTGGACCCAAAGTTCCATATGTATGTGCGGAGATCCTCGTTGCTAAAACTCGACTCTGTATAAGAAGTCTGTAACTGGACCGACCACTTTCTTTATGAGATGTTTGATAAAAAGCTGAACTTTATGGTCAAACTGAGGAGCTGCTGTTACAGGATTTCTCTTGATCCAATTACATCTGTCTTCCCATTTCTCTTGATCCAATTACATCTGTCTCCCCATGACATTGCTGCTACATCATCAGATGAAAGAGTAACATTGTACTGAGATGCAATCACGATGATAGTGTCTGTAAATCACTGCAGATAATGTTAGAAACATGTGAATGAACCACGTTGGCGTATCATAGCAAGAAGTTCATACATTATTTTCTTACACTATGCTGGGGATCCTCTTATGCTTTGTAAGAACTGGTAGCTTTGATTATGGACAAGATGTTCTTTCAGTTTGTGTTTGTCTTTTAGGAATCTTGCTGATAATGACTGGTTACCATGTTTAACTTTTTAGCTCATCTGGCCTGTAAGGCCCGATGGGCTTATGGCATGGCATGGTGTCCGGCGTCCGTCCGTCCGTCCATTCATCCGTCCGTAAACTTTGTCGAATTTCGACTTCTTCTCCAGAACCATAAGGCCTAGAAAGCTGAAACTTTGTGTACAGACTCCTTGGCTAGTGAGGATTATAAATTGTAGCTTTGGTGGCCCTGTGACCCCTAATAAGGGCCACAGGGGCCACACCCTTAAAATCTATTTTAATCTTCTTCTCCAGAACCATGAGACCTAGAAAGCTGAAACCTTGTGTACAGAGTCCTTGGCTAGTGAGGATTATAAATTGTAGCTTTGGTGGCCCTGTGACCCCTAATAAGGGCCACAGGGGCCACACCCTAAAAACCTATTTTCATCTTCTTCTCAAGAACCATAAGGCCTAGAAAGCTGAAACTTTGTGTACAGACTCCTTGGCTAGTGAGGATTATAAATTGTAGCTTTGGTGGCCCTGTGACCCCTAATAAGGGCCACAGGGGCCAAACCCTTAAAATCTATTTTCATCTTCTTCTCCAGAACAATGAGACCTAGAAAGCTGAAACCTTGTGTACAGACTCATTGGCTAGTGAGGATTATAAATTGTAGCTTTGGTGGCCCTGTGACCCCTAATAAGGGCCACAGGGGCCACACCCTAAAAACCTATTTTCATCTTCTTCTCAAGAACCACAAGGCCTAGAAAGCTGAAACTTTGTGTACAGAGTCCTTGGCTAGTGTGGATCATAAATGGGAGCTTTGGTGGCCCTGTGACCCCTTATAAGGGCCACACCCTAAAAACCTATTTTCATCTTTTTCTCAGGACCATAAGGCCTAGAAAGCTGAAACTTTGTGTACAGACTCCTTGGCTAGTGTGGATTATAAATTGTATCTTTGACGGCCCTGTGACCCCTAATAAGGGCCACAGGGGCCACACCCTAAAAACCTATTTTCATCTTCTTCTCCAGAACCATGAGACCTAGAAAGCTGAAACCTTGTGTACAGAGTCCTTGGCTAGTGAGGATTATGAATTGTAGCATTTGTGACCCTGTTGCTCCTAATAAAGGCAACAGGAACGTCCTTCAAATCTATTTTCATCTTCTTCTCCTGAAGTATAAAGCCTAGAAAACTTAAACTTGTCGCCTTTATACTTAATTTTAATAATTGGTGACCCTGTGGCCTCTACAAAGGGGGAATCACATTGCCACACTTTACAACATAATTGATGATGATACCTGATGAGCTAAAGAGCCAATGGCTCTATTTTCTTAGTGCTATATTGATCGAATCGTGAACTTGTTTGAATTCGGTTAAGTACTGAGCATAGAAGATGTACTCTTATTGGAAGAAAATCTGGCATCAGAATTCAATAGTCTACTTTTGAAATATTTTCGTAAAGGTAACTTGACAGTTCTCTTTTTTCATCAAATCCAAATTTTGCCTGAAGGAAAAAGATGGGGGAAAGTAAGAACCTCATCTTCAGAATCTTGCTATGCTTAAAACCTCATTGCCCTCAGGAACGGTGTCAAAGGATTGGATGCATGAATCAAGAGATAACTGTTGACTTTCAATGTAGTTAACAGTATGTTCTCTTCAGAAACTGTACAAAAGATATCAGATATGTTTTGCTCATTTGTTTTGTTTTGTCCTATTCAAAGTCTTGAGAAGCATCATTGTTTTCAATTTGTGTGTCAGTCAGTGCATGCCACAAGTCCTCATCATCCTGTTCGAAGTCTTCTTGCCATGTGTTATTAGCTCATCAGGTCTGAAAGACCCGATGGGCTTATGGCATGGCATGGCGTCCGGCGTCCGTCCGTCCGTCCGTCCGTCCGTCCATCCGTAAACTTTTCACATTTTCGACTTCTTCTCCAGAACCAATGACTCTAGAGAGCTCAAATTTGATGTGGAGACTCCTTGGCCAATGGGGATTCTAAATTGTAGATTTCATGACCTCATGACCCCAATTGGGGTCACAGGGGTCAAAACCTTAAAAACCTATTTTCATCTTCTTCTCCAGTTCCAAAAGGTCTAGAGAGCTGAAAAGTTGTGTGTAGACTCCTTGGCCAATGAGGATTCTAAATTGTAGATTTCATGACCTCATGACCCCAATTGGGGTCACAGGGGTCAAAACCTTAAAAACCTATTTTCATCTTCTTCTCCAGTTCCCAAAGGTCTAGAGAGCTGAAAAGTTGTGTGTAGACTCCTTGGCCAATGAGGATTCTAAATTGTAGATTTTATGACCTCGTGACCCCAATTGGGGTCACAGGGGTCAAAACCTAACAAAAACCTATTTTCATCTTTTTCTCCAGTTCCAAAAGGTCTAGAGAGCTAAAAAGTTGTGTGTAGACTCCTTGGCCAATGGGGATTCCAAATTGTAGATTTCATGACCTCATGACCCCAAATGGGGTCACAGGGGTCAAAACCTTAAAAACCTATTTTCATCTTTTTCTCCAGTTCCCAAAGGTCTAGAGAGCTAAAAAGTTGTGTGTAGACTCCTTGGCCAATGGGAATTCTTAATTGTAGATTTCATGACCTCATGACCCCAATTAGGGTCACAGGGGTCAAAACCTTAAAAACCTATTTTCATCTTCTTCTCCAGATCCAAAAGGTCGAGAGAGCTAAAAAGTTGTATGTAGACTCCTTGGCCAATGAGGATTCTAAATTTTAGGTTTGGTTACCCCTTGACCCCAATTGGGGTCACAGGGGTCAAAACCTTAAAAATCTATTTTACTCCATCTTCTCCAGTTCCAAAAGTTCGAGAGAGCTAAAAAGTTGTGTACAGACTCCTTGGCCAATGAGGATTCTAAATTTTAGGTTTGGTTACCCCTTGACCCCAATTGGGGTCAAAGGGGTCAAAGCCTTAAAAACATATTTTACTCCTTCTCCAGTTTCAAAAGGTCTAGAGAGCTGAAAAGTTGTGTGTAGACTCCTGGGCCAAAGGGAATTCTAAATTTTAGGTTTGGTGACCCCATGACCCCAAATGGGGTCACAGGGGTCACAACCTTCAATACCTATTTTCATCTTCTCCTCCAGTTCCAAATGGTCTAGAGAGCTAAAAAGTTGTGTGTAGACTTCTTGGCCAATGGGGATTCAAACTTGTAGATTTTGTGACCCAATGACCCTAAATGGGGTCACAGGGGTCAAAACCTTTTTCCATCAAAAGTCTGATGAGCTACAGAGCCCATGGCTCTATTTTTCATTTCAACTTGACAAGGGGTTTGTTGTTTTGAGGAATTTTAATGCTCTTTCAACCATTACAGGCCTGATCATTTGGTACAAGACATGACCAGTGTATTCTTGTTTCCACTTTAGCTTTAGAGGTATAAAACCTGAGGATACTGATGAGCCACGAGGTAAAGATGTACATGTTTCAGACATGTTTGTACATTTACCAAACTTCTTAAAATTTCTCTTTGTTTTCCTTTTGGTAAATTCATCAGTTTCATAAAGGGAAGACACACATTGGTGGCAGCTTGTTATTAACAAGATATTTGTGACACGTTCTACATATATGCTTATTGCTAGCTTAGGACTTGTAAAAAGTCAATTCTATGAAACATCATTTCATGAGGGAGATCTCTTTTTGTTCTTTTTTCATCTTTGATGCTTTGTGTTCTTCAAGGATCAAATCTTGATTTTATCTGGATATGATGTGGTTTTCTAGGATCAAAGTTTTATTTCATCTGGATATGATGGGGTCTTCAAGGATCAAATCTTGATTTCATCTGGATATGATGTGGTCTTCAAGGTTTAAATCTTGTTGTCATCTCGGTACGATTTCACCTGGGGAAAAAAGATGTATCACCCCATGAAAATGACATTGTCAAGAGTTGATTTTAGCGTTCTATTCCACATGGTTACAATTGAAATAACTCGATTGTGAATAAACATATTTGAACATATGAGTATTATTTACTACATTGTCATTTTAACCAATGCAAAACAAAAGGTTTTTGTTTATGATACTGATGCAAACAAACAAAAAACATAGTTTATATAAGATAAAACAAAAATAATAACTTTCAAAAACAAAATGTCATAGAGTAAGGCTTTATGAGTCGTCTTCATTTGTGTTCTGTTGTCCCAAATCATCTTCATTTTTGAAAATATCTCGAAGAAATTGGGTCATTTCCCTTTCAATCTTCTCACACTTGTCAATTGCCATGAGCCGAGCTTTCCTCTCGTGTTTTAATTGGAGCTTAGACTTTGGATGTTTTGGAGGCTGGAAGATCTCTCACCGTCAAGTATTTTGCAGTTTAATGCTGCCTGCTGTGACGCACACTAAAGTTTTATCCTCAATGTCTCAATTGCCGTCGCTGCTTCTTCTTTATTGTTCCTTTGTATGTCGTACATTGCAGCTTCTGCAATAGTGTCGTATACCTCAAAGGAGGTAGTGAGCGAACTCATTAACTTCTCTTGGTAGGTACCTGATGTTTGAGATGATGGCCTGCTTTGGGTGCATCTTTACCATCAGATTTTCTCTTACTTTGTTACTTGTCAATACCCTCTTATTCAGTAGCTTCTACAAATAGGATTTTACAAAGGGTACTAGAGATGCCAAAAAATACCACTTCTGACAGTCTCTCTATCAGTTGTGGTAATTGCAAGATACATCTTATACCTACGGGAACAAAGTTTGTACATTTGGTTCTAAACCTAAACATGTTTACATTTGCTTATCATAGCCTGCTTCGGTACCTTTACTAAATGGTTTCTTGGATAAAGAGTGCAAGTATGTAAAAGAGGCCAATATATAGGCTTGGCTTGGTGTACTTCCTCATGCCGTCCAACTTATTCAACTTCAAATCATTAAGCTTCCGTGAACTCAAAACATGAGGTAAATTGTAGATCCACTGTGTCTGGAGTAAGGATCTAATGGGCCAATTACTAAAGGTCTATTTTCAACTTCCAGATTAAATCCCCGAAAGCTTAAATCTTGTCCACTGGTACTTTGGCCAGGAATACATTTTTCAGATTTGATGATTCTGATTTTAAGGAATACATGGGTCAAGCCTAAAAAAATTTTCACCTTCTCTATTAGGAAATGTCCTACGGCCTCCAATGGATTTAATGTGAATCTTTATAATTTGTTCTCTGACTAAGAATGATGGTTTGTGTTATGAGATTTTTGACACTATCAGAATAATACATTCAGCATTAACATAAAATTATCAGTGAAAAATTAAAAATATGAAATTTTCAAAAAATGTGCTCCTGTCTCTTTAAGATAAGGCAAACAGTAATAAAGGCATTGAATACATAAATTGTCTTTCACTAAAAAGCTATCAGTTCTGTTCTGATTTCTATGAACATGGAATATAACAAATTTTCCCCCCAAAAAGCCTTTTTAATGAAGTCTTTCAAGTTTTCGAAGAATTGACCCACCCCCGGGCCCACTTGTTGATATTTGCAGTAAGTATCATACTCATTTAGGCATCACGTTTAGTTTCAATTATAAATTGATGTACAGTGCTCAAAAGTGGATGACAATAAAAGATTATTTCTGATGAAAAGCCATTAGTATGATAAAATAAATCGAATCACACAAAACCGTAATGAAGGCCGGCCTCAGTGACCTGGCCACAAGAACAATATGTTTTATCAGATATATGTCTGATAGGTTTATAAGCTTTGACACTAAAGGATTTGACAAACAAGGATTTTGATTTAGATCAAAATGACAATTATAAGTTTTTGAATTAACAGCAGATTCAAAATCATTGATGTCCATAAGTTATTTGATATGTCGGGGTAAAGTATTCCAAATGGTTACAATTTCTTCTAAAATGAGTTTATAATAAAACTGCAGGACATTGTATATTTTCAAATGATGCGCATTTCTTGGGTTTGATGGGTTACTGTTAGCTAACTGTTCCGCATTACCGAGGTATATGGTCTACATTAAAACATGTTTGATAGGATTTCGGAAGGAAACACGCATTTCTGACACATAAAAATACATTAAAAGGAAATATGACTCAATATTCATTCTTATAAAATTTCCAAATAATACATATATTAATTTTCGCCATGGTGTGGAAGCCACCAGCTGATACAACTGAGAAAACTAAAAAAAAACATTTTCTGCATTCAATGATATCATGATCATGACCAATTGAAGGTGTCAAAGCTTCATTGATAACAGCACGATTGATTATTTAGTATTGATTGAAATACGGCGATCATTTAAAGGGCCATTAGGGGGAACATAAGGTGTTGTCAGGAACATGGATATACATGGTTCCATTTGAAAGACAATGTATTTCAACTGAATGAATTAACAGTACTACTTTTATCAACAACCGAGAAGATGTTGATAGAGAAAATCGAATGTTGAAATTTGGTTGTTGCATGAGGAATCAATATTCTATGTCTATTAAAGTGGATAAACACTTTTGTCATTTACAAAGTCGATCATAAACAGACATACAGCTTTTTGTGATTTGTGATTGTGACTTGCATTTGTTTCAATGAACAGACTTAAAGGTCACTTGGTATGAGCTCAAGTGTGACATTTTAACGACCATTAACTCCATTAACTTATGAATGACTCTGAAATAACCTGCTTCAGTGGCGTTTGTCCTACACAGTCTATTGTATTTTTGACGACAAAACGAGTGCGAATTATTGTGTTTCTTCAATCAGCCTGTTTGAGTTGAAATGTAATAAAGCACAAGGTTTTATGCATATCAAACTTCTTAATTCCCAGAATATTGACATTTTGGTAGAAATCCCTACACCGTTTTCAGTCATGTGGACATCCGGGTTGTGTAGCAAGATAAGACTAACCTTCCTCACAGTTTAACAGTAAATTCGTGAGTCATACAACAATGTATACAATGTTGCTTTCGAAAATAAACAGTCTCGAAATACACTATAACATTCAAAAGTTGCATCTTTAAACCCTACTATATATACCATTGAAACTTAGCTGTCTCACCACTATGTGTACATGAATGCGAACACGGTGACCAAATGCATACGCCGCTGAACACGCGAAGGGGCGTTTTGTGAGTGTCCGAAGCTGTCCCGCCTGACGTTATCGCTTATTAGTCCGTGTGTTCGCATCCTGGGTTTTGAAGGTTGTTATTTCTTATGTTCTTTAAACCTAGGTTTACCTGAACGTTTGTGCAGCTGCTAGTAGCTGATGATTGATGGTGCTTAGAAGTCAGAAAAAGAGTGTCATCTTACTCACAACAACGGGCCTAATTACAATTACTGCCAGTCGACTGTTGAGAGGAACAATTGCCTGCATACATGTTTGGGTTCTTGTTACTTTTAGTTTTGAAAAACAACAACACATACATAAGAAATTGCTAAATTGAAAATAACAGTAATTTAAATATGTTCCTGGTGTTCCTGGTGGCTTTTGTCATCAATATACTTATTCTATTCATCATACAAAAAATGTTTCATAACGTTTCCGTGAAATATATGCATCTTTGAACCTTGCATAACCCTGACGCAGTGATGTGATAGCATCGTGACGACATCTTCTTTCTGACATTATGGCATTGTGACGTACGGCCATGTGTTGGTCGCTTAGCTGTCTGTTGTCATTACTTGATGCAAACGTGTTTAATGTCCTTTGAATGGTCATGTTTAAGATATACTGTCTAAACGATTTCAACTCTGCTACAAAGTTTTGGATGGCAAAGCACTAAGTTTTGCTGTATCAATTGGAGCTTTATTTGATTCCTAGTGAAATTTTCAAAAAATGACTTCAAAGTAAACAAGTCTGTTATTTATACCAATAAGAGCATGCTTTTTTCTTATGCAAGATCTCATTGTTTTAAACAATTGGAAAATGGTTGCCTAGTCGAATATAAAATCGTTCCTTTTTTTAAATCATTAGCTACTGATAAGGAACTGATATTGACTAATTGCTTTGAAATTGAAATATGGTGATGTTTAGAGCTGATGTTGTACTCTTTCTACAGATTCCTCCGCACATAGCCTTGATATTGCCAAAGCGGAGTAAACCTCCAACTATTTACTTTCTACATCCTGAGAGCAACTCTCAAAACAACTAAATGTCTGTTCCTATCCCGGTGTATAGACGTCGCAAGGCATCGTTTGCTGATGTTAAACACAGCTGTTTGGAACGTTAGTTATTTTATGAGATACATTACTAATTAACCGATAATGGTATTTACACCATCCACACTTAAAGCACCCAGACAGGAAGTTGTAATTAACGATTTTGTAAAGATAACATTTTGTGATTTACTCTTTAAACATATGGAGTTGAAAAAAGGAAAACAAGTTGTTTATCCTGATCCTAGGTTACTAAATGATTTATAAATAATTCCAAATATGAAAGCGCCCAACGACTGGTCAACAACAATGTCCTTATAATGGTAAAAGTGTGATTCTTAGTTTCTGAACAAATGTTAAAAAATTGTTGAAGCCATTTGATTTGAAACTGAATACAACGGCTTTGTGACAATTTTCACATCACAAACAAAACACTTCAATTCTTAAGATTATGAGGGAATGCATAAATATCATCATAAATGGCATCACATTTGCATATTAAGAATTTTATCTCATAATTCATATAGATATGATTTGGAACAGTTAACCAATCCTCTCAACAAAATAGTACCTTTATAGTATGAAAATACAAAAATAGTATGACCTGCTTACACAGAAGTTGATTCACACCGTGTTCTTCTACTTCCTTTAATAACCTTTAACCAAATGCTCGTATGCACGTGCACGTTAAAATTCCCTAAGGACAATTTTGAGTTGTTGTCTGCAATGAAGCTAATCGCTTCATCAACAAAATATGTTTCGTTTTGGGAGGCGCGATACTCTGTTAAACATCGTTAGATATTCAAGGGATTTAACAGGTGTTTGCCCAATTCGTGGCGTAAGGTGATATAGGGTTTCACACCATTTTACAGGACTATTTCACTTTTATCACGACCTCTTGTATTATTGCAGAGAGAAAGCCGGTAACACTAGTTTGACTATGAATTTCGTTGAAACCTGCAAGCATCGACTGAAACTGAACTGCACTGTACTGCACTGAAATACAGTGTAGCATTGCACCCAGACCTTACTGAGGGGGAGATAAGATATAGACAACATTGCCGAGCCCCCGACGGGATTCGAAACCTGTCAGTAGCCGAACGCGCCTATCACTGCGCTATCCGCCTCCTAAACTTCGTGGTGTATTTGCAGTGCAAGTATTAATAGAGTTCATTTATTTTCAATCGCACTTTAGCTAATGTTTCATAATTGCCAGGTCATGGTTGAAGAACTTTCTCGCACCTTAGTCACTCTTCCGTCAACAGTACAAACGGAAGTCTATGCAATTAAAGCACCGGTGAAAAAACAAAAACATTTAGTTCTGCTTTTACATGGGTCCTTTATCGATCACTTACACTTGTTTTGTTTTCTTTACAGGCCTATATTATGTTAACTACTATCACTACGTTATACAGTAGAACTCGGATATAACGAACTCCAAGGGACAAAAGAATTTAGTTCACTATATCCGGTGTTCGCTACACGCATATAATTTTAGTGATATTATATATAGGGACAGGACTTGAACATTTGTTCGCTATTCCCGAGTGTTCGCTATATCCCTGTCCTACTGTATTATGTTTGAACTGTTTTTTCTTATGTACGTAACGTTATTGAATTGTTTAAAAAAGCCTTCAAAAACATCTACTTAAGTTCAACCGTGTTGGATTCAAAACAGAGCTTGAAGAAGTAAAGTAACATGTCTATGCAGAAAGCAAATAGATGGTTGGTGCGTTTATTCATTAATCAACGTATCCAGCGTAGAATTAAACACATTTTGCATGTGTTATTCATGGTGAGCATAATTGCACATTGTAAGCATCTATTCTAGGACCCCTTAACTTAAATCAATATGCAATATCTATTGTGTGTTGTATACATGTACATGTAGGTAAGAATATCTGCAATAGATAATGCGGTACTCACTCAGCATTGTTACTAAAAGGGGAAAATACCTTTGTTTAATACCTTTAGCATGTTTTCAATGACTAGAGTTTTACTTGACATTCTATAAGAAAAGTTTAGCTCCATCATAAAATTCTTTGGGTTTCAGCCAAATTTCCTGCATCGTTACTTTCTCGGTATGCCTGTGTAGTTGTAAAATGAGGCAAGGATTGGTGATACAAAGACATCCCATGCAGGGCAGTAATGGCGCCAATTGCAATTGTCAAAACAGCTGCAAGCACTAACATCTCTATCTTTTTTTACAGATCAAGATGTTTTGTACCTTACAAATGAAACATGTGCTCCTGTTTGAAAATTTCAAATAAGGTTTATGATATACATCTTCAATTAAAGAAGAGGGATAGCAATTAGTCATATAGTCACAAAGCGACAACAGGATTCAGCGCTAAATGTGGGTTAATTGTGCAATAGCTAGCGAGTTGAAAAGTACAATCCTGTAATTGTTTACTGTTTTAAAATCAGATTCAGAAATGTAAAAATCGACAAAAGAATTTTAAAAAGTCAAGTGGAATAGGTAAGGCCAAATTTGGTTTGTTGTTTGTTTTGTTTTGTATTTTCTCAAGTCGATTTCTTTCACCTATTTTCCTGTATACTAGCGAGTCTGTCTGTAAGACTTCAGGCAGCTATCGATTTAAGTTCTTGAGATATGCCCTTTGAAAGAGGTAATATGGACAAAGTTTGCAATCAATGTTAGTTTTGAAATCAGCGACGTTGTTTTATAATCTTCATTATGGCTACCGAATCATGGCAAAGATATTGTGATATAAACCACCATTTCCATGCAAGAAATGCAAATTGATTGTAGTGCAAATGAAACTGCCAGAACGCACGGATTTGGTATAATAAGAACAGAGGCTAGATCATCATTTCATGACTTGATCTGCTTCTGTGGAGAGAGAATGCGTTGCCCTGAAATGTCTAAAAGGATGCTGTTAGTATTTGCAAATCAAACAAAAATCCTAGAAAATAAAACATTGCAAGATAACGCGTTCCAGCGAAACAGCTTACAAGATGTATTAATCATATATTTAAAAATTGACAATTGTACAATCGTGTATATTTGGACAACATTAAGCTAAAATCATTATTTTAGAGTTTATTTAATTTTAGAGTCTCATTTAATTTTTCTTAGTACTTGATTGTATATGCTGAAATAAAATACTTTACGTTCGTTTCTTTCAATAGTATTCAGGAAGATGTTATGGCATATATGTATATAATGCCAAAAATAGTGTATAAATATCTAATGAATCAATGGTGAAATTCATACAATAGAATTAAAAGTATCATTTGTCGATAGTTTTTGCTTGAAACCTCATTTACTGATGATAGCTAATGCTCGAATATAATTATGAAAATGGGATTTCATCACCATTTCTTCTACATATGCAACATTTAGACGTACCATCACCTTGTACATTTGACAAAAAACTGTATTAGCGTTAGTCCTTGGTCGTCATAAAGGGTTTTATATGCCAACTTTATTTTTAAAATACTTTCATTGATTCGTGGAATTAAAACTATTTTTTGAGTGGTTGGGACGTGTTAACAGTTTAAAGATACCTTCAGAACTTCTATTCACACAAATATGTTCTATTTTTATAAGATTTGCTTTAACAAAAACTCGCGACACGCAGTTAAAACGATACAGTTGCAGTTCCACATCAGTGTTTTTATCATTTATTGCAATTAGTGATAGCCTGATACATTACATTCAGCAAATAGATAAAACATGACACTTTCAACGTCAAAAAATGCATAATCCTGCTAGGGTTTGGAAATTATTTGCTCACATGGTGCCATGATGCTTTATAGTGCTACATTTAAATTCTATTACGTGATACAGATGAAAAATCATAAAACCCGTTTATGGCAAGGTGAAAGACTAGTGTCTATACACAAACACATTTTGCTTCACATTGACAGAAACGATGTCATTACAAGGTAATCATTATCTACGGTGATTCTGTTTGAATCTGTTTTCATTGTATATGTTTTATACACTGTGCAATGTCAACAATGAATAGAATATACTTAATGTAATAACTTTCATCGAGTGTCATGGGTAAAGTTGACATTTCACGAGTTGCGCAGCTGATGATATAAACGAGATGAAATAAGCCTGGTATTTTGAAAACTACATTAACTGTTCTTTTTATTATATGATCTTTGATAAAATATGTCATTTTCATGACTATAAAGGACCTTTATAAATGCCCCCATTTGTTCACACAGCTTGAAAGTAAATCTGGCACCTGACCAGTGAAAATATAATGCATCGCCACTGCTGCCTGATAGACAATCTATTTCACTGATAAAACCCAGTATTTCATCGCTGGTCATATAATAAAATCGCGACAGTACAACAGCTGCAAAACAGGAACAACAATCGAAACACATTTGTTTTTATCTCAAACGGCTTGTAATGGTATAGTTGCACATATATGAATATATGTTAGACTTATTCAAAGTAGAAGAGGCGTATTTGCAAACTATATATATTACATGTACATCGGTCAGTAGTCATCATATTACATTGATAATAGCAATAACATTTGTTAGCTGTCATCAATATTCCCCTTTGTGTCATTCACAAATTGCTTTTAACAGCGATTCTAGTCATATCAAGTAACAATAAAAGACTTAGTATCAGGGATTCAATTACAACACAGAGTATCTGTCTGTATACTGTAAACACTGATGAACATTGTCGTCAAGAGCATATGATACAATGTGATATCGGGTGTCGGTTTTGGATGATGTTTTGTGAAGTCTTGTTTGTCATGCTTTTGTTGTGTTTGGCAATATATCAATCTCTATGTCATGATATTTTGCCTGTAGGTTCCAGATACGAAATAATTTCTGAGCCATACAAATAAAATATATTTTTTTATAAACAAGTCTTGAGGACTGTCAACCGCAGTCTACTTGGTGTATTAGAAATAATATCATGGTCATTATCCAAATCGTCACATTTTTGCTTGTTAATTATGTGTCATCTAAAACAATACTTCGATTCAACTCAAGTTTACCTCTGACAAACACGATAAAGAGTAGGTCTCGGTACTTCGGTTCGTTAAAATAGAATCTGTCTTTTCAAATTAAAGATGTTGAATATAGATAGTACTTTCAGGTATGTGTAACCAATAATTGTAACATATGTACATTGCAAGTGTATTTCTTTACAACTTTTTCTTCTGATTTATAACCTAGTCAACGCAATATCCTGTAAACATCAGAATGAGCCCGCCATCTTGTTTCGTCTCGAGCTTGTCAGTGCTTCAGATTTTGGGTTGATGACGTGATAACATGGTTGTTAACAGGCACCAATGGAGTATCAGCGATAGAGAAAACTTCAACAGAGACATTAAATTCCAGGATATAGTTTTGGATAATTGTACTTGGTTGTAGTATTTATATGTTCATAAACGAATAAAGAAGCTTTTTGCAATCACACTGCAACCAAAATGATTTTTATCTGGCATTTGTTGCAAATAACAGGCCCTTTTATCCAAATATTGCAATCTTTTATGAATCATTTGATAAAACCATTCTAAACCATGCCGGTCTCTTGTACCAGAACGTGAAATCAGCGAGGAATCCTATGGAGGGCAAAATGATGTGCATTTACATTGCACCTGTCTAAATATTTTATATTGTGAAGCCCCTGCCAATACCTTCATCTTTTGCCAACACCTGAAATTAAGGACTTGATAAAAATAGCCATGGTTTAGCGATGACGTGTTTAAGAGCAAATCAACTATACAGTTTTGCAGAGACGCCTTATCTTAATTAGGAAGATAAGCATGACCTAGTAATAGACTGTCCGCATCGCATAAGAAAAGCTTAGTATGTTTGCATTTAAAATAATAGAGAATATTAATGGGTTCATAGGGAAAGGATCCAGGCACTATGTGTCTTCTATAAGCGCTATGATAAAATATGCACAAAGTATTTGCATACAATCAATAAAAACAAGTGCAATCATGACATATTTTGAAAAGGGATGTCTTTGAGTAACATTTGTGCTTAGGTGTCGGTAAGAGTTTAATATCTTTTGCAAGAGAGCTCAAGTGAAAAGAAGCAGTTTAGGTGAAAGTGGACTACAATTGGCATTCAGGTATCTCATGTTTCTTGTGTTTTACACCAACTACCCTGAAAGGTATTCCTTTCCAACTAAATAACAAAACAGACTTTTTTTTATGAAAAACAGTCGGATACGTAGATGTATTCATTAACGTCAGGTTTTAAAAACATATATTTTTGTTTTGTCAATATAAATGTTTTGGTATGAAATTTCGCCTCTCTAGTTGTTTTTAAAATGGCTAGTATGTAATGTGTGCTGTTTGAAAGGATTCGATAATATTGACTAGTAAATCGTGTGGCTTCAAATAATACAAAAGCAGTAAATGCATTATCTAAAGTTGTCGCAATTGGTTTTGAATCAAAATACGATAAAGCTGATATTCTCATAACTCTGTATTTATTATCCCCTGATTAATCGGACTGTCTGTCTGGCTGAACTACTTGTCTCCAGTCTGATGGCAATGATGAAGGTCGTATTTCACCTTCCCAGCATGACTAGAAAAAAACACTAGAAAAATCTCGCAATTAATGCCTCACTACTTCCTCTGTTTAGCGAAGATGTCACGACACAAAGTGGTTCATTGTATTAGTATTGAGAGATCCTGGCCCAATGTGTGTTTGCTATATACATGTTGATCTCAAATTAATATAATTGAAGTTATACCTTTCAATATGTTTATCATTGATTTGGTTTTAGATAACGCCTTGCATGTATGTTAATTTACTATGAACCATATGAAGCAGATATTATTACCAAATGCATGCATCTGTCCATAACACCAAAATTACTACTGTTTTCCAACATACATTTTATGTTAAGACTTGTTCTATTTTAAACAGAATTATGATGTTTTGTATGAAAATGTAAAAGTGAACATGATTTTTTTTAACAATAATAGTCAATAAACAACAAATGACATTACAAGTGACTCACACATTAATGCCTCTGAATACATATAAGAAATTGTGACATAGTTTTGCAGCAATCCAGTACCAAGCGAAATGTGAAGTCTACGTTCAATGTCTTGGGTGAAATCTTTCCTCAGAGAGAATTCTGTTTGGAAGCTCTCTTCTTGAAGTCACACTGCTTTTCTACAAATATAAAATATTACAAAAATTTGTCACATTTTCAAAAGTAGATTTACACTTCCAAAATAAAACGAATGTATTGATTTTAAAGATATTTATCTGAGAGTGCTACCTTTGTCGTGCCAGTAACAAATCGTAAAATAATGTTTTATAGGTGATTCAACAAATTTGAAAAACTGGGGATAGAATTTTATCTCTATACAACCTGTTTATATGGAATAAAAGACTTGTCTCTTCTTGTCCTGTCTTCTTGTGAAGATGAATGTCTATAGTAAGTCTCTGGAATCTAAAAAGTATCTGTCCATGTTCTGAGAATGTATTTATACAATATACATCTGTTCTGCGAAAACCCATTACCATGACACAAGACCTACACGCAATGAATCCACAAAAATAACCGCATACATTTCTTTAAAGCTCATTGCACTCTCTTTTAACATGAAATAGCACCACGCATTTTCAGAAGTAATTTGAAACATGAACAAATGATAACCCATTGATATGTATTGTACCAAAAGGTCACATTCGCTTATCAAAAAGAGATTAGTGTAGCTGTTCGTCTTTTTACTTCCAATTTAGACTTCATTTCATCCCTCGTTTTCGTTTTTGGCTAACCAAATGTCAGAACACCATCATTACATGGTTGCTGTATCATGCTCCTTTTTATATGATATTGATCATCATAATAATTATGTAAGAAGTGTTCTCATATCTTTTTCCCAGAAGATGATATCGTTATTTTTGCAGTTGTGTTATTTAAATCTTAAAATATATATCTTATTTTCACTAATTTACAATAATTACTTTGATGTTATGTTCAAAATGGGAAATGATTATTAAAAAATATTTAGAGATCTGTAAATTACTTCATTCAACTAAAGAACTCCAAATAAGTGTTGATATAGAACATATATTAACTGAGGGTGTTTCCGTATCATTAATATCAAATGATGAAAATAAAATTTGTATTATGCGAGCCCTTGGCGTAGCTGAAGGTCATATTGTCGGTGATATACAGTTGTGAAGCGTCTAGAAATAACCCTTCATGAAATGATTTTTCTAAGTGAAAGAAACGTCTCAAACAATTTATCAACATTTATGTCGGATTTCCAGTGCACGATCAAAGATTTTGTTTTCTTATAACACACAATGTTTATGAACCACTTGCTAACGTCGCTACAACAGGGGACGATACTCTACCTGCAACTTTGAAAAGCTGCATAATTATGATTGTTACGCCAGTTACGGTATCCTTAGACTAAACAAAGA
Source organism: Steromphala cineraria (assembly GCA_916613615.1). Lineage (NCBI taxonomy): Eukaryota > Metazoa > Mollusca > Gastropoda > Trochida > Trochidae > Steromphala > Steromphala cineraria. The sequence goes on along the minus strand of OU744722.1, from coordinate 75,145,301 downwards.
TTATTTGGGAAGGTACCGGTGGGCTGTTTCGTTTGTTACTATGATACTTGATAATGTGTACCTTCACTAGAATATTATTTATTTTTTGCTGACAGGTCACCGACACACTGTGTGTCCAAGCGGTCTACCATGTCATTAGCGAAAATTGAATCACATTCGGTACAGTGTGTAGAAATGATTGTTGATGGCCGATATTGTTAGCTGCATACTGTTATATTTTTGGGTGTTAACGCACGATGCAATTTGTTTAACAAAACTTTGATATCCAAGTTATTTCTTTAATACGAGTGCGTGATATCTTTACCCTCGCGGATTGATTTAAACATATTTTATTCACAAGAATAGGATTGGGAACAAGTTGTCCAACTTAGAACACCCTCTCCAACTTAGAACACCCTCGCGGATTTTGTTTAAGAATGTTATTTGATCACAAACAACCCTGTAAACTCCCGATGACGTTCACAATGGTTGGTAACCGGTCTAGGATTCGCATGACATGCATGAAGTTTTGAGAAAATAGTTCGTCTTTTGACCTAATTTGCATTGTCTGCAAAAGGGGTCTGATAACATGATTACAATATGGTTTATTGCACCGATAACACTGCCCATTATATGATAAGAATTATTAAAGCATTTGATATCCCAGAAAATAAAGCAGGCTTAAAAACACCCTTGCCACAAAAGTAAGACGACGAGGCAATGAATGTTAAATGCAAAAAAATACTATGATGAGATTGCTTGCGACGATATCATCACCTTACTTCTTAAATGTTATTTTTAGGTCAAGAGACTAAAGTAAAATAGCTTACAAATATTTTAGTTCAGATCTCACTACTGACAGTACCCTTACAGTTTTTGAAGAACGGTCATTCAGAGTGTCAATTATAATGGGATTCATAACTATAAACATTTCATGTAACATTGATTTCGCTTTTCCCACCCACCAAGGTAAGACTATCAGTTAGTGATACGTCATAATATATTAAAAAAAGAAACTCAAAAAGTCACAAATGTGGTCAGTTATCACAATATGTACTAACATGAAAAATATTTATGACGTCACTGTTGGATAGATAGAACTCGTGGGAACAGTTAATTACATTGTCTGTCAGTGGGTGCATTAAACTATTTGCTATCTTCGCATGAAATTTGTCTCTTTAGCATTGTTTTCTCTCACTTAAACATTAATTTCAAATAAATGTTACGTGTTTGAACATAATAAACTCGTGTGTGTGTTTTTAAAGTTAGTATTCGTAATGAAATGGCTAATGACTTGGATTTGTCTATACCCCTTTGTACTTGTATAAGAGCTAGGATTTTGCAATCACCATATCCAACACTGCAGTGACATAGTAGTCAAATCGTTATAGGACGACCATCTTCACTGATCTTACGCCAGTTAATTTAACATTCACATCCCACAAATCTTTTTCCTTATTACTGAGATTAAATGTTGACATGGATTTTGGTACAGACGTGACCAATCATTTTGATAATGAATAAGTTAGCAGTACAATCGTAGTACAGTTTTCTTTAGTATATACGAAAATATATTTTGATATTTATTGACGTTTGCGAAAAGTAATTATAAAGGCATTTTAACAAAAATATAGCAACTGTAATTTGCATTCACATTCATGTGTTTATGAAATTGAAGATTGTAATAAATGAATTGTCATATTTGTGTAAATATTTTTAGATTTATGCTTTTTTACGGAAGTCTTGTATTTTGCTTGACTGATAAATTTGGAACACGTAACTTTTTATTTTTATTTTCATCAAATCTAAAGTTTAAAAATGTCCATAATATGCGGCGTTAAGCTTTAAAAAGAATGCGCCAATCCGAAATGAGCTGATAGGAAAAAATGATTAAGAAATAAGATAAAGAAATAAGTTAAACGAATAACACCAATTCCATGTATCTTAAGTCCTTTCAGACGATTATATTACTAAATATACACAAGTGATGGGGTAAAAAAGTAAACTTCGTCAACATCATTGTTTGTCTAAGTCAAATCTGAATGTTGCAATAAGATCTTATCGCAATACCAGATAGACGTTTGTACAACTTCAACAAATGGATAACTCCACGCAACTCAACTGGCTTCGCTAATCTGCCTAATTAACTCACTCACAAACTGGTATCCCACTCTTCCTATGTTTTCTTAAACTTCATGTAATTTATCCTTTGATCATCCTCGATAATCCAGCGCTTTCGTTCCGATAAATCTACAGTACAAGCCCTGGAAAACTTTATGAGGTTTTACCTCGAACCAAATTGTTTCCCTTTGCACTGACTCAGCAAAACGCTTACTTGATTAGTCGAGTTGTTTACGCAAGTAGTGTCTGCGTTTCGTTTCTGATTGGATAAACTTGGATGCAAAAGGTGGTCTTTGGTTCGAGGTAAAACCTCATAAAGTTTTCCAGGGCTTGTAGTGTAGATTTATCGGAACGAAAGCGCTGGATAATCGAGGATGTCCTTTGATGTAATTGTTACCTTATTCTGTTGTTACTGTTATTGTTTTCTCATTATCATACCAAACTATATATATTGCTGTACTTTAGGGAGCGGCATTAACATAAGCGCTGATGTGCCTGTTTGCCAATCCCACCACATTCAGTGAATAAAATATGTTTAAACCATATTGCTGTACTCCTCATTTTCACCATATGCTTGAAAACGGTATAATAATCTAAACCGAAAAGTCGCCACCGTCTAATAAAGAAGTTGTTCATCCATAGAATTACTCTTGTCTTCCTTGTACCATCAACTTCTAGAATGCCACTCAAACAGCGCGAATAACTATCGTTTCTTTACATTGCACTTACGTGAATCTAAAGACTCATCAACAAGTCATAGGTGATGATTGTTACACCTATATGTTCACGTTTTCTATTAGCTTCTGTCATAAACAAAGCTAACAAATAGGCTATATATATTAGAACAAATTAAACATACTACATGTTAGATCTGGAATTCTATTGTGAATTTCTGTCAACATTTATATGATCAAGTAAGTATAAAAACATATCAATATTACACCTGGCAGATTAGGGACAGATTGCACTGATATGCTGTTTACAAACATATCTTCCTTTTTGACATCATAGTATAAATGAAATTGATGATAATCATGATAATGAAATAATTAAATAATAGTTAATCAATTGATTACAATATTTACTATAACCTCCATCATATCCGTAGTGTATAAGTTAGACACCACGGTGTCTGAAAAAACACTCACTTCATTAGGTGCATAAGTCGCCAATCATACACAACTTTACAACTTATTGCTCAAAAAAATATTGTAAATTGTATACACTTAGATATTCGTGTTTAGTACTAATTATAACTTTTCGTTCAAAAGAATTAACCAGCATGAAAACTGGCATGAATGAAGGCAATTGTATCAATTTGATAAATTGTCATGTTGAAAACGATATTTTCACAACAAAAGCAGAAATTCAATTGGTTGTGTATAGCTACTCCAACAGTCGCACACAAACACACATATAGTACACCTTACTTAACAAGCTTATACACAGATGCAAACTGCTGTTGACTCACTGGGAATTAGGAAATACCTTACAAATAGAGAGCATTGTTTCTTGTAACATTGCATAAATAGCCAAATTGTTTTTGTGCTGTTTTGTCACGAGCCGCAAACATTTGTTAACAATGAAATAGGATTTAAAGCTGACCAAGGTGAAATAAAGCAGGGTATGAAATTATTATCATACAATGTCCATTTGAACTTCTATACTAATCAGAGTATTATCCTTAATATGTCAACACAGTAGTTTGCACCTTATCAAAATATTATGAAACAAAATTAATCTATCAAATGTAATTGTAATCAATCCTGATCATAAACATTAAGCGATTTGTTTCGAATTTGTCATAATGCTAAAACATTGTTCACTTTTCTGATACCATAAATGCAATGATATATCTTTTAGCAAATGCTTGCAGGATAAAAAACACAATAAAACAAATAATCATGTTATGATTTTGTTAACCAGTATGTCATTCATAATGGATTGGGCCATCTGGTAAAAAGCGTAACTCATCCATCTTTCCTTATGACAGAATCCACACAGGTATGACAGGTAATGACTAAAGCTATTTCCAGTTTTCTTTGTACGGAATGTTACACTTGACAACTTTGCACTAAAGATGAGGTCATGTGTTCATTTTCACAAGGCATGTTAAAGTAAATAGAATCCCTTTAATTCCACAAATCAAGAAAGTCATTTACCTTTACAGGTTTCAGAGTTGACTTTGCCAGTTGCTTTGTAGATAGCCACAATCATTTCGTTTGATTGGATTCTAAATACAATGTCAGCATCACATTCGCATAGGAGACCTTGAAACAGTAACCTCAAAGGAAACTAATTACCTCATCAACAAAGCCATATTACTGTGGAAGCGAATGACCCACTTTCGCATAATTGGATACATCTCAGGGACAAACCAGGACATGTCGACACTGTTGGCAACATTGCTATAGAGTATGTTATGTTTTAAAATAAAGAAAATTATGCTTTATATTTATATCTGAATTCCATTAAGCAGGTTGCAGAAGGTTTGTTCCTACGCACATGGAGACCTTAGTCACCGTTCCGTAAGCAGAAGAAACGGAAGTGCGTGTCATTAAAGCACGTGAGGACCACTAAACATGCAGTTCTTTAGCGTACCTAACAAGGGGCATTTATAGATCCTATACCTGTTATGCTTCCTTACAAAAACTACTTTCCAAAGATATTATGTTTGAATTGTGTCCCATTATTTCGTTCTTTAAAATCTACTGTTATATTTACGTGTATGCAACTTTAGTATTGTGTAAACATAAATTCAGCCGTCTTGAATTAAACAAAGCGTTAGAAGCACATGTTATTTTAGAATAAAATGCTATATTCCATCAGATATTTAGTTTGTACTCCTGATGCATTGATCAGCATATGCGATTGAATAGAGTTGACAGTTGCATTTAGAAAGATAATTCTGAAACATTTACTTGCGTGTTGTATAGAATTGAGTCCATAGAAAAATATTGTGTTGTTCACCAAACATATATACACAACGAAAACATACTGACCTTTCCTTGACTGCAGTTTTATATGAAATTCTATGAGAATATTTTATCACTATCATTTGATTATATGGATTTCAGCCATGTTTCATGCATCGTTAGTTTCTCGCTATTTCTATGCCTGTGTGATTGTGGAATTAATCACAACATGATGCTACAAAGTCAACTCGTGCAAATGACTAACGACACTAATTGCAATTGCTATTGAAGCAGCTGCAATCACGGCCCTGTCTTTAACGAATTATTAATACTTGATGTGACAAATATTGCATTAGCCTAATAAACTAGTGCTCAAAAGAAAGTATACACTGTGTTTGACGAAATATTTAGAACAAATTTAAACATATGTAAAAGTACTTTTCATGATAATAATAATATGCATAGTTATATGTGCGCCTAAAATCCACCTCGACAGACATGCTCAAGGAATGCTACAAAGCAAGAACTATGTACATATGTACAGACAAACCAACAAAATATGTATAATTGTTTGTCGACATTCAAGGCAGATACTGTTTAAAGAGATGGGTCTTTAGTTTGCTTTTGAATCAGTCCAGGCTGTCAGCAGTTTTTAAGTAGTAAGGGAGTGAGTTCCAGAGAATAGCGGCTGCATAGGAGAAGGAACGCTGTCCAAAAGATTTCAATTTGGGACAGTTAGCAGGTCTTGGCTGTTTGGCCGTAGATTACGAGAACTTGCGTATGGTGTCAGCATGTCCGATAAATATTGAGGAACAAGACCACGCTTTGCTTTGAAAATCAAGCACAGGATCTTGTGTAATTTCGATTGATATTAATTAATAGAGCATTCATTTCCTCGGACAATGATCACAAAATAATTAATCAAGTTGAAGCTGTTGTTTGAATGACACAGAGAGACACGTACTGTCATAATCTGAAATTTCACACAATTCACACAAACAAACAAGTTTTCGGATATTGCAAAACGTTTACAAATGAAAGATGTGTCATAATTCTGAGAACCAAACGCGTCAAAAAACAGCAAGACTAGGTGACGCATTGCCGACGTTTAACGTATGACGTGTTTGTTGCCATTATTGTAGCATATGTTGTGTCAGTCGTTGAGTGGTTTTAGGTGGCACTGGTAGTTTTCATACTTATTGATAAGTGTAGTGTCATAAGAGATCTATAGAATTCATGGACAGAGGACATGCTAGCAAAAGTAGAACAACGACGTTAGTCTTCTGCAAAGGGACTCATCTGGTACATGTCAATTGACGTCATTGTTTGAAGAGTCAGAAAAACTTTGTGATAGAATCAATGTGGTGGTATCCTACATTGTCTTAGTTGTCGGTATAATATGGGTCGCTTTATCACGTGTCCTAGTGCCAAAATTGTTGCTGACGTCACCGTCACTAAAGGTTTTCCAAGTTTTCCAAAGTGCATTGAACGGAAGTGTCTTCTATCAGCGGGCGTTATCACACATGCACGATCACACATAATCCTGTCTGTTGTATGATCGGTTTTTCGGAATCATTGCAGCAGTTGGGTAAGCGCTACTCTGTCGTAGTAAAAGTTTTTGCAATGAAGGTGTTTTTTGACAGCTGTCTTTCTTTGTGTTGGAGGCAAACCTGTCACAATTTATTTGGTTTTTCTTCGGCTGCGCTACTCAGGTGTGCCATCTACTAACTTATACCATCAAAATGCATGTACATATTTGCTAGAATAGGGGAATTTCGGACGTTACGGTAATTTTACATCATACATTAACATTTGTTAACTTTAATTGACAGAAAAGATTTGTATTGACTTGTGAAACATTACCCATTATCGTGTTTTACTTCATTAATATTTGTTTAACTTTTTTTGCGATTTTTGATACAGACTTCCAGGAAGTTGTTGTATAAAGCAGTATGTGAAGCAAACCAGAAAAATGTTGCCCATGCATCTATCGATAAAACCCTTACCGGTTTACTGTCAAACCTATTCGGACATATTGTTGTTTTTGAGTGAGCATCATGTTTTTCTAAATGAAAGGAGTGGACGTGAATGGTGTATTTTCATTATTTATTCATTACAACAACCAAGGACTCAACAACCGACTCACACAAAACATAGACGCATAAATACTACATTGTGATATCAAGTTTTTAGAGTGACCGAATTTATGCAGAAACCGAAGGTGATGTTCTTCTAGGATCAAATGCAATATCATTTTCTCAGTGAAAATACGATTTGGAAACTCTTATACAAAATAACACTGAAAATAAACATGAAACGTTATAAGTACATATAATCGCTTTGCGGACATTGTCCCGTCGAACTGATTAAAACCAAGGTATTTTTTATGTTCTGAATATTGCCATATGCACTGTATGTCCTTGTGGTGTTAAATGTACCGAATAACTTCTGGATTGTTTTACCAGAAAGAAAACATTAAAATAGGAAGATAATTTTGAATGTATCAAATTTCTAAACGCCCCATCTTCATTATAAACAAAAGTTTGTTAAAACTTGTGGTTAGGATGAATGCTTCTGGTAAGTAAAATAAGTCTAAAAAAAAACTTGCTCATTGTCCTTGTTTTCTTTCACGTTAAACAACAGCTAAACTCGATAACAGGACACAATACCGACAGGCAATGTATCCAGAACCTTAACAACATCCAAAACCCCGGCTAAATGAACTGTTTACATCAGAAGGCATGAATATTCTGCCAAAAGGTCACCTTCGATCGAAAAAGAGAGAATATTAAATATCAATGATATCCTTTCTTCTTCTAAAACATGTTTTGTCATCTTTCCATTTCCAATTAAAGCCTCATTTGATCCTGTGTATCAGATTGTAGCAAACTAAAGTCAGAACACCATGTTCCATGATTACAAATATTCATGATCATACATTTCTTCAGATTAAAGGAAATGGGTTCAATTGATCATTTAAAAGCTTTGGTAGAAGAGTTCTGATATCGTGTAATTATTTTTTCAAAAGATGACAGGATTCTTGTAGATATTGAGTTGAGTTATTTGAAGCTTTAACTTATTTTCTGGAAACATTTACTCTTACCCACTCCGAACACTAAACACTGAAGGAAACACTAAGGACGCCAACGTATCACAATTTTAACACATGATTGAATTTCACATGATCATAAATGCATTTTACAAGCTCTTATTTGGATATTTTGTTGTAATCATATAAACATCAATGAAAGAGAACAAATGAATACACGTAAGAAATTGCCAACGACTGTTATTTGTCCATCAGATATACTTCCTTGTACTCGTATTATCATGCCTCCAATATTCGTAGACAAATTCTTTATGTGGTAAGATTTTGACATAACCATAACCATCACAACATTGGCATAGTTGTCAAACAGTTATAGAAACACCATCGACAATATTGCTAAGATGACATTCGCATTGCACAAATCTTTCACCATGAGCATTCTGATAAAGAATTAATTACTATTACGGTTTTCATTGGCATACGCGAAAAATTCTTATATATTATATTTGCATTTCACCGAACATACAGCATTTCTTATTTCTTAAGATACTTAAGTGTGAGGAAACTGTTAATAGCAAACAACTTTGCATTACATTTTGTTCTTTTGTTTTGAAGAATGTAGTCATTCATGTTCAGAAGGCACAAAACAATCAAAGCTTTGTCTCAGTGACGGAAGATCATTCTTAACGATGTATTATTGTTTTCAAATATAGCTTCTTGATATTATTTTACTCTTCTAACGTTTACATGTAAGAACAACGTCTATAACCAATATAAGTAAAAAAGTGACAAAAAGAAAAGGGCTATCAAAATTTGAAAAATAACCCCCAAAGTTCTTTTAGAAGGTGCTTTTTAGAGAACGGGTAAGGCAGTGATTCAGTTGAAAAAAGAGAAACAAATAATATGAAATAAGAGAAGTGAAAAGAAGGACCGATATTCAAAGTTAATTGAACAATGTATGGAAGCAATCAGCCAAAAAGGCAACTACTGCCCTAATATTGTTAGGAAATGCTGGCTTAATATTCCTCAAAAGTACATTATGACTTATTTCAATTAAACTTGTAAAGTGTTTCAAATTATGGACAAACCCGTTAAAGCAAATTTTCAAGACATCAGATTATTTTTACGATTTACAAGATTTTCCATTGAAGAGACTGAACAGTAGGTTGTGATTCAATAAATTTCATCTAGTGTCAATTACTTTCGGCCACATTGGACTCTTGGTGATGCTGACACTGTGCCCACTAAAGTGGCGGAAACTTCCTAATCGTCTTATCCAGTCCCCAACGAGAAGTCAATTGTCTGGAAATTTCAATCAACTCAAGTCTGAAGTTTCTGAGTACAAATAGTTGAATGAATCCTATCCATTTGGCTTTTTTCGAGTTATATTTACGCATCATATGTGCAATCATGGTAATATTGTAAATATAATGAAAATTGCAGACATATAATTTTCAAATTTTCGGTGAAATTTATCTTTGGTCAGAGCTGTGACACCAATGTCTCTAAACCCACTTTTTTAAACCATAAGTGACATAACAATATATAACAATAACAATAACCAAAAATATTCAATATAAATATAAACATCATATTTAAACTTACTCATATCATATCCCTCCGAAGGACGTGTTAAGGCCTACATGAACAGAAAGGAGTTATATAATAAATATAAAAAATAATAAGGTTCTTTTTATAGTTCTTTATCCACACCAAATGCATGCTCAAGGTTCTCCCTGAAAGCAGCCTATTAAGCGCTTGAAGGTCACCTCTAATACAACTTTCACCAGGTACCCAATTAATACTGATTGGTGAACAGAGGCACATTTTGAATAAAGTCTCTCACCTAAGGTGACCCCACAAGTTATTCAACTCGTGTATCAGTGTGGGACAGGGAATCACTTTTCAAACTCTCAGTTTATTTAGCGGATAACCCAACAATCCGGCGGATAACCCAACAATCCGGCGAGGCACGCCAGATGTTGCTGAACTATACTGATAGCGGTCAACTGAGCTTCGCACAGAACTACTTGCCATCACATTCCTTTTCATGTTTCGCTGTTATTCCAAGGTTGCATAGTATCTTATACAAGATCATGACATGAATCGTAAGTACCTTTCTGAAATAGCATTTTTTTAAAAACCTGTACGTCTTCGTGTCATTGTCGAAAAAAACAATGATGTTAAATAACATGAGGAACGCTGTATGACGTTTCGGTATCTGACGCAGATTACTCAATATGCGTCTATATAAGATATATGAGCATTCAGTAACGTTTTTCGAAGTATGATCTGCTTAAATTTATATTTACTAGCCTATTACTGAAAACTGTGGAAGTTATTGACAATAGTAATCTAACACCCACGCCGATAGTACAACACATGTAATCTAACTCATCCAGTGTTTGCAAAACCTTAATTACAGTATAATTTCCATTCTAGAACCAGACTCGAATTGTATCAAACCATTTAAATGCCACAAATTGTAATAAGTTTAAATTGATAGAGGAAAGTGCGTTCGTTCATGACTGGATCCTTTTGAATAATTGGTTTTTAAATGTATGTGATGAAATTTAATCCAGAGCCTCTTAAATAGTATCTTGTGATATTGCGATAATGGTAAATGCTAATTTTAATGCTATATATTTATTAACTTCCATTGTAAGGCGTAAACAGTCGATTCAGAAGTTGAACGATCGCTTTATGTAGTTGCTCTGCATTGATTTTTATACACATAGGGAATACTTTAAGATTTACCACTATCAATGCTGATAAGTAAGTGTAACGACGTCAAATGCTGTAGGTAGACAGTTCACTTTTCAAATATATACTGCAAAATCCTGTTAAAATCGTTGATGGTAAAACAACAAAATTTACGTAATCGATAAAGACCTAAACACACACAGTTTCAAGAAACGACAAGCCTGCTTTTTGTTTAGATAATACATTTTTGTCCAATAATAAGAATATTTGAACTAATAATTATCTATTCTTAAAAATCATATACACAATAATGAATACGAATATCCAATAATATAAGATCCTCCTATTATTATTATAATAACATAATCTGCATATTTCTTCGTTTACCATTGTTTCAATAATTACATATTAATAAAATCAAATGTACAATAATGAAGTGATGCAAAGCGCAGTTTCATTAAAATCAACTAGACATTAAAGAATTACTAAGAAAAGAGGCAGATTAAGGAATCTTAGGGTCTCTTTTAAAATTTTAAAGAGTAATAAAATCGTTTTAATAAACTGACATGTACTTTGATCCTTGAAGTTATGGTAACATATTTTCAAATTCACATCCAGCATTAACCATTAATTAAGCATTGACCAAAAAAGACATCTTGCCCCAGTTTCCGTCATCCTTCTTGGTTAGAAACTGCAAACCAACCAACTTCAAACCAAACTGGATCATGATATTTGTCAAAATCATTTAAAGAAATAGTATAAATCAATGACTTGCAACAACTTTAGGGATTCCATTAACCTCAACTGATAGATTTCACCTTTACTTCGAATCTACAGTACTTATGAGGTACACAGCGTGATTGGAAGGGACGTTAATTGTAATTTATGGATTCATCCTCAGTTGTCATTTCCTATTCAGAACTTAATTGAATACCAATTGTCCTTGGTTAAGTAAAAGAAGGTGTATAAAATACAGCAATAACCCAAACAGTTCCATGTTTTTATTCTATTAGTTAAGTGTTACCAAACTGTAACATCACGATATTATAATATGTTTATTTATTGTTATTTGATTAATGTATTTGTGCTGGTAACTCAGATTGATAACATTACATGTATATGAGTACGTATGTATATGATTCTAATTGTGAAACTGCATACAAGTACTGAGAGGTTGAGTATGTTCTCATATGTGCCCGCACGCAATTGCACATGAGAAGTGTTTATTTGTGCGTTTTGTGGGATGTTGGATCGCTAATATGACGTCCCTAATGATACAAATAGTACATCTTTCTAAACATGTCAGTAATAGAGTTATTTAAATAAAAACAAATGCACAATTAGAAGCCATGTCTGCACAAATCAATTGAAAGCTAACTGATATTGTCTCGAAGAGTTTTTGAAATATGTCATTTCAGTCCCAAACACAGTCCTACGCTGATGATAAAAGACAAAAATAAATTCTCCTATAAAGGTTACAGTTGAATGAATGTCCCTATTTTAGACCCAAAGGCTGTATTGACTTTTTGAGTTGACGGTTGCATGCATCATAAACCCTTTGATTATCCCCAGTCATAATCGGTATATTTTATCATCTTTATTAAAGCATACAATTGGTTTGCATGTATCGATTTGCACCAAGAACATCAGCAGACTTATAAGTGGTTTGAAAATCAAACTGTACACGACGGTTCAGGACTCTTTGAAACTCTTTGAATTGAAAATGAAGCTTGACAAATCAAGAGTGACAACTATTGATAAACCAATTATCTGATGAACCTGCATAACAGGTTATCAATATCATTTAATGTCAATCATACACAAACATCATTCACAAATTGACGTGGAATGTAAATGTAATCATCATTTATTGAATTCATATTAAATTTGGGATTTTGAAGCATTTAAACTACTTCTATATACATAATATATGCAGAATATATGTGCATTAGTTAAAATGATTCATTTGCAAGAAAGGTATTAAGTCTTTATAATGTTTCTTTTTTGAATGTGTATTATCATTCTGGGAAACTCTATAAAGAGGTTTTTTTGCAATCACTTTGCAACCAACATGATCTTTATCTGGCATTATTTGCAAATAACAGGCTCCTTTCATCCAAATATAGGGATCTTTTACATTACAAACTCTCATTCTAAACCATGCCAGTCTTTGTACCACAACGTGAAATCAGCGAGAAATCCTATGAGCAAAATGATATGCAATTAGATTGCACCTGTCATAATGTTTTATATTTTGAAGGTCCTGCCAATACCATCATCTTTGCCAACACCTAATATTTAGAAATCAGAAAAGCTCCGTATGTGTGCATTTAAAATAATAAATAATATTAATGGGTTTATAGGGAAAGGCTCCAGGCACTATGAGAGCTAACTAAGAGCTATGAGAAATTATGTACAAAGTATTTGCATACAATCAATAATAATAAGTGCAATCATGACATATTTTGAAAAGGAATGTCTTTGACTAAGATTTGTGCTTGTGTGTCGGTAAGAGTTTAATATCTTTTGCCAGAGAGCTCAAGCAAAAAGAAGCAGTTTAGGTGAAAGTGGACTTGGTATTTAAGTATCTCATGTTTCTTGTATTACACCAAAACAGATCTTTTATTAAAAACAATCGAAGACGTAGATGTATTCATTATCTTCAGGTCTTAAAACATATAATGTATGTAAATCAATATCTTTGTTTTGTCAATATAAATGTTTTGATATGAAATTTTGCCTCTCTAGATTCTTGTAAAAAGGCTTGTATGCAATGAAAGGATTCGATAATATTGACTTGTATATCAATTGGCTTCAGATAATACAAAAGCAGTAAACGCATTATCTAACGTTGTCTCAATTGGTTTTGATTCAAAATATGATAAAGCTGGCATTCTCATAACTCTTTATTTCAACCCCTTAATCATCCCCTGAGTAATCGGTCTGTCTGTCTGAACTACTTGTCTCCAGTCTGGTGGCTGTGATGAATGTCGTATTTCACTCTCCCAGCATGACTAGAAAAACACTAGAACAATCTCGCAATTTATGCCTCAGTGGCTCCTCTGTTTAGCGAAGATGTCACAACACAAAGTGGTTCATTGCATTAGTATTGAGAAGATCCTGGTGCAATGTGTGTTAGCTATATACATGTTGATCTCAAATTAATATAATTGAAGTTATTCCTTTTACTATATTTATCAGTGATTTGTTTTAGATAAAGCTTTGCATGTATGTTAAATTACTATGAACCATATCAAGGAGATATTTTCAAACATACATTTTATTTTCAGACTTTTTCTATTTTAAACAGACTAATTATTTTTCGTAGGAAAATGTAAAAGTGAACATGATTTTTTTAATAATAATAGTGAATAAACAACAAATGACATTACAAGTGACTCACACATTAATGCCTCTGATCACAAATAAGAAATTGTGACATAGTTTTGGAGGAATCCGCCACTCAGCAACCTTACAGGATGGAAATTAGGCGCTATAGAAATTTATTATCATTATTATTATTAATCCAGTACCAAGCGGAATGTGAAGTTTATTTTCAATGTCTTGGGTAAGAGGAAATCTTTCTCAGAGAGAATACTGTTTGGAAGCTCTCTTCTTGAATTCACACTGCTTTTCTGCAAATAAAAAATATTTTTAAAAAAATTGTCACATTTTCAAAAGTAGATTTTCACTTCCAAAATGAAACGAATGAATTGATTTTATCTGAGAGTGTTCTCTTTGTCGTGCCACTAACAAACCGTAAAATAGTGTTTTTAAGGTGATTAAACAAATTTGTAAAATGGGGATATAATTTTATCTCTATACAACCTGTTTATATGGAATAAAAGACTTGTCTCTTCTTGTCCTGTCTTTTTGTAAAGATGAATGTCTCTGGTAAGTCGCTGGAATCTAAAAGTACCTGTTTATGTTCTTAGAATGTATTCATACAATATACAATTGTTCTGCGAATTCTTCAGATGATATTGATAATATTCAGTTGACAGACAGACAGACAGAATTTATTCAGTTTTCAAGGCCTCTGGTCCAAACAACAAACATCGCATGCTCATATTGTTTACAATAAATATCCTTATAGTGAAGAGTTATTTCAATATTTTACTGAGATACTTTCCAATTTCTTTAAGAGTTTTTATCTTTTGAGTTAACATTTAATTTACTTGTTGAGGGTTGGTTGGCTGAAGATATCATCAGGGAAGTAGAGTTGTCGTTCTTGGCTGTATTTATCACAAATCAAACATTCGCATCCCACAAATCTTTGTCCTGATTACTGAGATTAAATGTTTGACATGGAATTTGGTACAGGCGTGACCAAGCATTTTGAAAATGAATACGTAAGCAGTACAATCGTAGTATAGTTTTCTTTAGTATATACGAACATATATTTTGATATTTATTGACTTTTGCGAAAAGTTAATGATTATAAAGGCATTTTAACAAACATATATATGATAGCCGAGAGGGGCCATTTTTAATTACACGTTAAAGATCAATACGAAATAGCGAAATCGCGAAAACTTAACTTTGAAATTGAGAAATTGCGAAACAAACACAAGGCGAAATCACGAAAAAGGTACACAAAATTGCGAAACAAGTAAACGAAATCGTGAAACATGTAAACGAAATCGCGAAAGGTGCGAGAAAAGAAATTGCGAAATCGCAAAACATGGTAGAAACGAAAAAACTAAATCGCGAAACGTGAACGAAACGAAAGTGCAAAAGAGCGAAAGAGCGAAAGAGCGAAAGTGCGAAAGTGCGAAAGTGCGAAAGAGCGAAATTGTGAAATTGCGAAAGAGCGAAAGAGCGAAAGAGCGAAAATGCGAAAATGCAAAACCAGGTGAGTGTTTATTGCGCATGTCTATAATGAAAACAAAAACTTTATTGAATTTACGATTCACTGTATCTTGATAACCGGTTTTACAAAAGCTTACTTAAAACGTTTTAGTCAAAATCCCAGTAATTGAAAATGAAAGTCAATTTTCTTTTGCTGCAATGTGATAATCATTATTAATCTCTTGACTTAATTAATGACGTTATAGTCAATGACCTCTTAGCAAAAGTTAATCGTTAAATTACTCACCCATTTTAAGATTGTAGGCAATTGATCAATTTTGGATAAAAAAAGTACTGAAAATTCAATGTCTAAGTAGCCTCTTATAATGCATTTAAAAAATTTGTTTTTGTGTATGAATATCAAATAGGGATAAAACATGTTATTTTTTGTGTAGTTTTTCTCTTATGACAATAGTTATATAGGGCCAAATTTCAGTAGTCTCATTATCTTGGCATATTAATGATTTTAATTCAATTAAATAGTCAATAAAAAAACAATTGTTATATTTGGAGTGGTCAATACATGGAATTAATCAAAATATTCCAAGAAAACATTAAGTCATTTAAAAAAATAGGGAGTGCTTAATTCAGTTGAGTATAAGAGAAAACAGCACAAAAGGGACAGTCCTTTCGGTGTATTAATTGTGGAAACGGAATTCAAGACGATATTTCGGTCGCACACCATGCTGTTAGTATGTGATTATGAAACCAACATGGCTCAACCAACAGCTCTTTTACTAACTTTTGTATTTTAATATGTTCACATCTTTTTAAGCGTCATTCGAAACGCAACATTTGGTATGTGCACTTTATCATAAAAATGTGATAGTTAGAGATTAAGGAGTTATAAAATAAACAATTAGGGCTCTAGAAACATGAAGAAAAACATGTGTAAGAGTGTGGCCCCCGTGACCCTAATTAGCGTCCACGGGATAACCAAAGCTTTGAATTACAAAACTCACTAGCAAAGGAGTATATATACACAGTATCAGCTTTGGGTTCTTTTATTTCATTTAGCGCTACAAGGAACTTATTCATTTTGACGTTTACACTGAATAGTACATGCCTTCTTGTCTCTTGAAAAGCAATTTATGTTAAAGCGTAACCAAGGCATTCCTTAAAAATATTGACCAATTAACATTTGAGTCTTTTTTTCAACAATAGGGGTACCAAGGTGTATCCGGATGGATAGGGGGACCAAAAATATCTTAATTGAGGATATTCAGCTAGCTTTCAGATGGGACGACATTGATGATATGGCAGGGGAGAAAAGTGTCTTGCATGGGAGTTCCCATAGGAATCAGGTACGTCTATTAAATGACAAGATATAGAACAGTCTTCGCACTTTCGCGATTTCGCACTTTCGCTCTTTCGCTCTTTCGCTCTTTCGCTCTTTTGCAATTTCGCAATTTCGCGATTTCGCACTTTCGTACTTTCGCACTTTCGCACGTTCGCACTTTCGCTCTTTCGCACTTTCGCTCTTTCGCTCTTTCGCACTTTCGCACTTTCGTTTCATTCACGTTTAGCAATTTCGTTTTTTCGTTTCTACCATGTTTCGCGATTTCGCAATTTTGCTCTTGCACCTTTCGCAATTTCGCGATTTTGTTTACATGTTTCACGATTTCGTTTACATTTTTCGCAATTTTGTGTAACTTTTTCGTGATTTTACTTTATGTTCGTTTCGCCCATTTCGCGATTTTGAGGTTTAGTGTTCGCGATTTCGTATTGATCTTTAACGCGAAATTAAAATGTCCCCTCTCGGCCATCATACATGTAGCAATTGTACTTTGCATTTACATTCATGTGTTTATGAAATTAAAGATTGTAATAAATTAATTATCATATTTGTGTAAATATTTTAAGATTTATGCTTTTTTACGGAAGTCATGTAGTTTGCTTGACTGATAAATTTGGGACATGTAACATTTTATTTTTATTTTCATCAAATCTAAAGTTTAAAAAAGTCCATAATATGCAGCGTTAAGCTTTAAAAAAAATTCGCCAATCCGAAATGAGCTGATAAGAAAAAATGAATAAGAAATAAGATCTAGAAATAAGTTAATTGAATAACACCAATTCCATGTATCTTAAGCCCTTTCAGACGCTTATATTACTAAATATACACAAGCTATAAGCTTTAAGCTTTAAATAAGTAAACTTCGTCAACGTCATTGTTTGTCTAAGTCAAATCTGAATGTCGCAATAAGATCTTATCGCAATACCAGATAGAGGTTTGTACAACTTCAACAAATGAATAACTCAATATCGTTTCTTTGCATTGCACTTACGTGAATCTAAAGACTCATCAATAAGTCATCGGTGATGATTGTAACACCTAAGCGTACACGTTCTCTATTAGCTTCTGTCATAAAAAAGCTAACAAATAGGCTATATATATTAGAACAAATTAAAATTAAACATACATGTACTATATGTTAGATCTGGAGTTCTATGGTGCATTTCTGTCGACATTTATATGATCAAGTAAGTATAAAAACATATCATATATATATATAAATTAGAACATATCAATATTACACCTGACAGATTAGGGACAGATGCACTTATATGCTGTTTACAAACATATCTTCCTTTTTGACATCACAGTATACATGAAATTAATGATAATCATGATAATGAAATAATAAAATAATAGTAAATCAACTGATTACAATATTTACTATAACCTCCATCATATCCGTAGACTATAAGTTAGACACCACATTACTCACTTCATTAGGTGCTTAAATCGCCAATCATACACAATTTTACAACTTATTACTCAACAAATATATTGTTAATTGTATACACTTAGATATTCGTGTTTTAGTACCAATTATAACTTTCCGTTCAAAAGAATTAACCAGCATGAAAACTGGCATGAATGAAAACAATTGTATCAATTTGATAAACTGTCATGTTGAAAACGATATTTTCATAACAAAAGCAGTAATTCAATTGGTTGTGTATAGCTACTCCAACAGTCGCACACAAACACACATATAGTACACCTTAATTAACAAGCTTTTACACAGATGCAAACTGCTGTTGACTCTTATCACTGGGAGTTGGGAAATACCTTATAAATAGAGAGCATTGTTTCTTGTAGCATTGCATAAATAGCCAAATTGTTTTTGTGCTGTTTTGTCTCGAGCCGCAAACATTTGTTAACAATGAAATAGGATTTAAAGCTGACCAAGGTGAAATAAAGCAGGGTATGAAATTATTATCATACAATGACCATTTGAACTTCTATACTAATCAGAGTGTTATCCTTAATATGTCAACACAGTAGTTTGCACCTTATCAAAATATTATGAAACAAAATTAATCTATCAAATGTAATTGTAATCAATCCTGATCATAAACATTAAGCGATTTGTTTCGAATTTGTCATAATGCTAAAACATTGTTCACTTTTCTGATACCATAAATGCAATGATATATCTTTTAGCAAATGCTTGCAGGATAAAAAACACAATAAAACAAATAATCATGTTATGATTTTGTTAACCAGTATGTCATTCATAATGGATTGGGCCATCTGGTAAAAAGCGTAACTCATCCATCTTTCCTTATGACAGAATCCACACAGGTATGACAGGTAATGACTAAAGCTATTTCCAGTTTTCATTGTACGGAATGTTACACTTGACAACTTTGCACTAAAGATGAGGTCATGTGTTCATTTTCACAAAGCATGTTAAAGTAAATAGAATCCCTTTAATTCCACAAATCAAGAACGTCATTTACCTTTGCAGGTTTCAGAGTTGACTTTGCCAGTTGCTTTGTAGATAGCCACAATCATTTCGTTTGATTGGATTCTAAATACAATGTCAGCATCACATTCGCATAGGAGACCTTGAAACAGTAACCTCAAAGGAAACTAATTACCTCATCAACAAAGCCATATTACTGTGGAAGCGAATGACCAACTTTCGCATAATTGGATACATCTCAGGGACAAACCAGGACATGTCGACACTGTTGGCAACATTGCTATAGAGTATGTTATGTTTTAAAATAAAGAAAATTATGCTTTATATTTATATCTGAATTCCATTAAGCAGGTTGCAGAAGGTTTGTTCCCACGCACATGGAGACCTTAGTCACCGTTCCGTAAGCAGAAGAAACGGAAGTGCGTGTCATTAAAGCACGTTAGGGCCACTAAACATGCAGTTCTTTAGCGTACCTAACAAGGGGCATTTATAGATCCTATACCTGTTATGCTTCCTTACAAAAACTACTTTCCAAAGATATTATGTTTGAATTGTGTCCCATTATTTCGTTCTTTAAAATCTACTGTTATATGTACGTGTATGCAACTTTAGTATTGTGTAAACATATATTCAGCCGTCTTGAATTAAACAAAGCGTTAGAAGCACATGTTATTTTAGAATAAAATGCTATATTCCATCAGATATTTAGTTTGTACTCCTGATGCATTGATCAGCATATGCGATTGAATAGAGTTGACAGTTGCATTTAGAAAGATAATTCTGAAACATTTACTTGCGTGTTGTATAGAATTGAGTCCATAGAAAAATATTGTGTTGTTCACCAAACATATATACACAACGAAAACATACTGACCTTTCCTTGACTGCAGTTTTATATGAAATTCTATGAGAATATTTTATCACTATCATTTGATTATATGGATTTCAGCCATGTTTCATGCATCGTTAGTTTCTCGCTATTTCTATGCCTGTGTGATTGTGGAATTAATCAAAACATGATGCTACAAAGTCAACTCGTGCAAATGACTAACGACACTAATTGCAATTGCTATTGAAGCAGCTGCAATCACGGCCCTGTCTCCAACGAATTAGTAATACTTGATGTGACAAATATTGCATTAGCCTAATAAACTAGTGCTCAAAAGAAAGTATACACTGTGTTTGACGAAATATTTAGAACAAATTTAAACATATGTAAAAGTACTTTTCATAATAATAATAATAATATGCATAGTTATATGTGCGCCTAAAATCCACATCGACAGACATGCTCAAGGAATGCTACAAAGCAAGAACTATGTACATATGTACAGACAAACCAACAAAATATGTATAATTGTTTGTCGACATTAAAGGCAGATACTGTTTAAAGAGATGGGTCTTTAGTTTGCTTTTGAATAAGTCCAGGCTGTCAGCAGTTTTTAAGTCGTAAGGTAGTGAGTTCCAGAGAATAGTGGCTGCATAGGAGAAGGAACGCTGTCCAAAAGATTTCAATTTGGGACAGTTAGCAGGTCTTGGCTGTTTGGCCGTAGATTACGAGAACTTGCTTATGGTGTCAGCATGTCCGATAAATATTGAGGAACAAGACCACGCTTTGCTTTGAAAATCAAGCACAGGATCTTGTGTAATTTTGATTGATATTAATTTTATTAATAGAGCATTCATTTCCTCGGACAATGATCACAAAAGAATTAATCAAGTTGAAGCTGTTCTTTGAATGACACAGAGAGACACGTACTGTCATAATCTGAAATTTCACACAATTCACACAAACAAACAAGTTTTAGGATATTGCAAAACGTTTACAAATGAAAGATGTGTCATAATTCTGAGAACCAAACGCGTCAAAAAACAGCAAGACTAGGTGACGCATTGCCGACGTTTAACGTATGACGTGTTTGTTGCCATTATTGTAGCATATGTTGTGTCAGTCGTTGAGTGGTTTTAGGTGGCACTGGTAGTTTTCATACTTATTGATAAGTGTAGTGTCATAAGAGATCTATAGAATTCATGGCCAGAGGACATGCTAGCAAAAGTAGAACAACGACGTTAGTCTTCTGCAAAGGGACTCATCTGGTACATGTCAATTGACGTCATTGTTTGAAGAGTCAGGAAAAATTTGTGATAGAAACAATGTGGTGGTATCCTACATTGTCATAGTTGTCGGTATAATATGGGTCGCTTTATCATGTGTCCTAGTGCCACAATTGTTGCTGACGTCACCGTCACTAAACGTTTTCAAAGTGCATTGACCGGAAGTGTCTTCTATCAGCGGGCGTTATCACACTTGACCAACCACACATAACCCTGTCTGTTGTATTGATCAGTATTTCTGTGTCATTGCAGCAGTTGGGTAAACGTTACTCTGTCGTAGTAAAAGTTTTTGCAATGATGGTGTTGTAATCTCCTTATTTTGTTTTTTGACAGCTGTCTTTCTCTCTGGTGGAGGCAACCCTGTCACAATTTATTTGTTTTTTCTTCGGCTGCGCTACTAAGTTGTCCCATCTACTAACTTATACCATCAAAATGCATGTACATATTTGCTAGAATAGGGGAATTTCGGACGTTACGGTAAGGTTACGTCATACATTAACATTTGTAAACTTTAATTGACAGAAATTTTTTTTATTGACTTGTAAAACATTATCCATTATCGTTTTTAACTTTATAAAGAGTTGTTTTAAGTTTTATGCGATTTTTAGATACGGACTTCCAGAAAGTTGTTGCAAAAAGCAGTATGTGAAGCAAACCAGAATAATGTTTCCCATGCATTTATCGATAATACCCTTACCGGCTTACTGTCAAATATATTCAGACATATTGTTGTTTTTGAGTGAGCACCATGTTTTTCTAAATGTACAGAGTGAACGTGAATGGTGTATTTTCATTATTTATTCATTACAACAACTAAGGACTCAACAATCGACTCACACAAAACATAGACATAAATACTACATTTTGATATCAAGTTTTTAGAGTGACCGAATTTATGCAGAAACCGAAGGTGATGTTCTTCTAGGATCACACGCAATATCATTTTCTCAGTGAAAATACGATTTGGAAGCTCTTATACAAAATAACACTGAAAATAAACATGAAACGTTGTAAATACATATAATCGCTTTGGGGACATTGTCCCGTCGAACTGATTACAACCAAGGTATTTTTTTTATGTTCTGAATATTGCCATATGCAATGTATGTCCTTGTGGTGTTAAATGTACCGAATAACTTCTGGATTGTTCTACCAGAAAGAAAACATTTAAAGAGGAAGGATATTTTGAATGTATTAAATTTCTATACGTCCCCTCTTCATTATAAACAAAAGTGAAAAAATGAATGCTTCTGGTAAGTAAAATAAGTCTAAAAACCTTGCTATTGGTCCTTGGTTTTTTTACGTAAAACAATAGCTTGGCGAAAACTCGATAACAGGATACAATACCGTCAGGCATTGTATCCACAACCTTAACAACATCTAGTACCCAGGCTAACTGAACTGTTTACATCAAAAAGCACGACTCATAATTATGTGTAATTTTCCCAGAATGAACAGAGAATATCACCTTGATAAATATTCTGCCAAAAGGTCACCTTTGATTGACAAACAGAGAATAATGAATATCAATGAAATCCTTTCTTCTTTTAAAACATGTTTTGTCATCTTTCCATTTTCAATTAAAGCCTCATTTGATCTTTCGTATCTGATTTTAGCAAACTAAATGTCAGAACTGCATGTTCCATGATTACAAATATTCATGATCATACATTTCTTCAGATTAAAGGACATGGATTCAATTGATCATTAAATCGCTTTGTTAGAAGAGTTCTTTCTGATATCGTGTCATTATTTTTTTCAAAAGATGATATGATTCTTGTAATATATTGAGTTGAGTTGTTTGAAGCTTAAACCTTATTTCTGTAAACATTTACTCTTACCCACTCCGAACACTAAACACTGAATGAAACACTCAGGACGCCAACGTATCACAATTTTAACACATGATTGAATTTCACATGATCACAAATGCATTTTACAAGCTCTTATTTTGATATTTTGTTGTAATCATATAAAAGTCAATGAAAAAGAACAAATGAATACACGTAAGAAATTGCCCACGGCTGTTATTTGTCCATCAGATATACTTCCTTGTACTCATATTATCATGCCTCCAATATTCGTACACATATTCTTTATGTGGTAAGATTTTGACATCATCATAACCATCACAACATTGGCATAGTTGTCAAACAGTTATAGAAACACCATCGACATCATTGCTAAGATGACTGAACATTCGCATCGCACAAATCTTTGTCCAGATTGAAGGATTTCACCATTTTGATAAAGAATGAATTACTATTACGGTTTTCATTTGCATACGCGAAAAATATATATATATTATATGTTATAAATATTATATATTATATTTGCATTTCACCGAACATACAGCATGTCTTATTTCTTAAGATACCTAAGTTTGAGGAAACTGTTAATAGCAAAAAACTTTGCATTACATTTTGTTCTTTTGTTTTAAAGAATGTAGTCATTCATGCTCAGAAGGCACAAAATAATCAAAGCTTTGTCTCAGTGACGGAAGATCATCCTTAACGATGTATTATTGTTTTCAAATATAGCTTCTTGATATTCTTTTATTCTTCTAATTTGTACATGTAAGAACAACGTCTATATCCAGTTAAATAAAAAAGTGACTCCAATTTATCATTGATTTTAACATATATGTAAAAAAAAAGTAAAGGGTTATCAAAATTTGAAAAATAACCCCAAAAGTTCGTTTAGAAAGTGCACTTTTAGAGAACGGGTAAGGCAGTGATTCAGTTGATAAAAGAGAAACACTTATATGAAATAAGAGAAGTGAAACGAGGGACCGATATTAAAAGTTAATTGAACAATGTATGGAAATATTGTTAGGAAATGCTGGCTTAATATTCCTCAAAAGTACATTGTGACTTATTTCAATTAACTTGTAAAGTGTTTCAAATTATGGACAAACCCGTACAAAGCAAATTTTCAAGACATCAGATTATTTTCATGATTTACAAGATTTTCTATTGAAGAGATTGAACAGTAGATTGTGATTTAATAAATTTCATCTAGTGTCAATAACTTTCGGCCGCATTGGACTCTTGGTGATGCTGACACTGTGCCCAGTAATGTTGCGGAAACTTTCTAATCGTCTTATCCGGTTCCCAACGAGAAGTCAATTGTTTGGAAATTTCAATCAACTCAAGTCTGAAGTTTCTGAGTACAAATAGTTGAATGAAACCTATCCATTTTGCTTTTTTCGAGTTATATATACGCATCATACATGTACATGTATGTGCAATCATGGCAATATTGTAAATATAATGAAAATTGCAGACATATAATTTTCAAATTTTCGGTGAAGGTTATCTTTGGTCAGAGCTGTGACACTAATATCTCTAATCTCCCTTTTAAAAATAAATAAGGGACATAACAATATATAACAATAACAATTACAAAAAATATTCAATATAAATATAAACATCATATTCAAACTTTCTCATATCATATCCCTCGAAAGCACGTGTTAAGGCCTACATGAACAGAAAGGAGTTATATAATAAATAAAAAAAATAATTAGATTATCTATATAGCGCATATATCCACACCAAATGCATGCTCAAGGTGCTCCCTGAAAGCAGCCTATTAAGCGCTTGAAGGTCGATCACCTCTAACACAACTTTCACCAGGTACCCAATTAATACTGATGGGTGAACAGTGGCACATTTTGAACAAAGTCTCTCACCGAAGGCGACACCACAAGTTATTCAACTCGTGTGTCAATTATGGGACAGGGAATCACTTTTCAAACTCTCAGTTTATTTAGCGGATAACCAAACAATCCGGCGAGCCACGCCAGATGTTGCTGAACTATTCTGATAGCGGACAACTGAGCTTCGCACAGGACTACGTGCCATCACAATCCTTTTCATGTTTCGCTGTTTTTTCAAGGTTCAAGGTCGTAAGTACGTTTAATAGCGGGTTTCTTTTTAAACCTGCGCGTTTTGTGTCATTGTCGAAAAAAACAATGATGTTAAATAACATGAGGAACGCTGTATGACGTTTCGGTATCTGAAGCAGATTACTCAATATGCGTCTTTATAAGATATATGAGCATTTCAGTAACGTTTTTCAAAGTATGATCTGCTTAGATTTACGTTTGCTAGCCTATTATTGAAAACTGTGGAAGTTATTGACAATAGTAATCTAACACCCACGCTGAAAGCACAACTCATGTACCGTAATCTAACTCATCCAGTGTTTGCAAAACCTTAATTACAGTATAATTTCCATTCTAGAACCAGACCCGAATTGTTTCAAACCATTTAAATGCCACAAATTGTTATAAGTTTAAGTTGACAGAGGACAGTGGCGTTCGTTCATGACTGGATCCTTTTGAATAATTGGTTTTAAAATGTATGTGATGAGATTTAATCCAGAGCCTAATGGTAAATGTTAATTTTAATGCTATAGATTTAATAATTTCCATTGTAAGGCGTAAACAGTCGATTCAGAAGTTGAACGATCGTTTTATGTAGTTTGGTCTAAATGTGTTGCATTGATTTTCCTACACATATGGAACACATTAAGATTTACCACTATCAATGTTGATACGTAAGTGTAACGACGTCAAATGCTGTAGGTAGACGGTTCACTTTTCAAATATATACTGCAAAATCCTGTTAAAATCGTTGATGGTAAAACAACAAAATTTACGTAATCGATAAAGACCTAAACACACACAGTTTCAAGAAACGACAAGCCTGCTTTTTGTTTAGATAATACATTTTTGTCCAATAATAAGAATATTTGAACTAATAATTATCTATTCTTAAAAATCATATACACAATAATGAATACGAATATCCAGTAATATACGATCCTCCTATTATTATTATAATAACATAATCTGCATATTTCTTCGTTTAACATTGTTTCAATAATTATATATTAATAAAATCATATGTACAATAATGAAGTGATGCAAAGCGCAGTTTCATTAAAATCAACTAGACATTAAAGAATTACTAAGAAAAGAGGCAGATTAAGGAATCTTAGGGTCTCTTTTAAAATTGTTAAGAGTAATAAAATCGTTTTAATAAACGGACATGTACTTTGATCCTTGAAGTTATGGTAACATATTTTTCAAATTCACATCCAGCATTAACCATTAATTAAGCATTGACCCAAAAAGACGTCTTGCCCCAACCTCCGTCATCTCTGTTGATTAGAAACTGCAAACCAACTTCCAAACAAATTGGAACATGATATTTGTCAAAATTATTTACAGAAATAGTATTAACCAATGACTTGCAACAACTTTAGGGATTCCATTAGCCTTAACTGATAGATTTCACCTTCACTTCGAATCTACAGTGCTTATGAGGTACACAGAGTGATTGGAAGGGACGTTAATTGTAATTTATGGATTCAACCTCAGTTGTCATTTCCTATTCAGAACTTTATTGAATACCAGTTGTCCTTGGTTAGGTAAAAGAAGGTGTATAAAATACAGCAATAACGCAAACAGTTCCATGTTTTTATTTTATTAGTTAAGTGTTACCAAACTGTAGCATCACGATATTATATTATGTTTATTTATTGTTATGTGATTAATGTATTTGTGCTGATAACATTACATATATATGAGTATGTATGTATATGATTCTAATTGTGAAACTGCATTAAAGTACTGAGAGGTTGAGTATGTTTTCATATGTGCACGCAATTGCACCTGAGAAGTGTTTATTTGTGTTTGATGTTTGATCGCTAATATGACGTCCCGAATTATACAAATAGCACACCTTTCTAAACATGTCAGTAACAGAGTAATGTATATACAATCATAAGTCATGTTTGCACAAACCAATTGAAACCTATCTGATATTGTCTCGAAGAGTTTTTGAAATATGTCAGTTCAGTCCCAGAAACAGTCCTACATTGACGATTTTTTGTCTAAAAATCTCCTATTAAAGGTTACAGTGGAATGAATGTCCCTCTTTAAGATCCACAGGCTGTATTGACTTTTTGAGTTGACGGTTGCATGCATCATAAACCCTTTGATTATCCCCAGTCATAATCGGTTTATTTCATCATCTTCACTAAAGCATACAATGGGTTCGCATGTATCGATTTGCACCAAGAACATCAGAAAATCAAACTGTACACGACGGTTCAGGGCTCTTTGAAACTCTTTAAATGGAACATGAAGCTTGACACATCAATAGTGACAACTTTTGATAAACCAATGATCTGATGAACCTGCATAACAGGTTATCAATATCATTTAATGTCAATCATACATAAAACACCTTCACAAATTGCCATGGAATGTAAATGTCATCATCTTGTATTGAATTCATATTAGATTTGGGATTTTGGAGCATTTAAACTACTTTTATATGCAGAATAAATGTACATTATTTAAAACAAAGTTTCAAATGATTCATTTGCAAGATAGAAAGGCTATTAATCTGAATGTATTAAGTATTAAGTTTTTATAATGTTTCTTTTCTGAATGGTTACTATCGTCCTGGGGAATAAAAAATGAATATCAAAATAAATTAATGTACCGATCATCCTTTAATCATGATACTTACAAACCCTGCTTCTTTCTTTGTGTACCTTTGTTATCCTGCTCCTAGAGTGTAAATTACTTCCAATCCCATTCATATATGGAGATTTTAGAAAGCGATGATGTCAACTATCGATTTTTATTCCATTTGATAGTTATATATAAAAATAGAGGATATCAATCAATTGTATCATATTTAACACAATATACTTGAAAAGACTGAAAAAACTGTAAAACGTCAATGACGTCAAGTTTGATGGTCACCACTATATTCAGTCGAATGATAGATTTACTACAAATGATAAGATTTCACTAAGATCTACAATGATGAAATTACCATATGCTCCTAACGTTTTTGAGGACACATATTTTGATTCAGTTGTCTAACCACCCAAGGTACAAAGAGCATTAGACATAAACTTCATGACGGAATATAGACTTACAAATATTTGTTTCCTACAAGGGATGATGTGATAAGGTTTAACAACTTTATTAAGGCATTTGCGTATAAACCTATTTTGAATTTTGTGGAATACGGTACTGTGTTAGGTTAATATCTCTTCCGGAAGTTGGCAAGGGGTGTAAAATGCAAACTACAATGTTACTCATACCCGACGCTTTTGGAAGATCATATTGTTTATGTACTTTCCTGTCTTTTCATAGTGTTGCTGCTGCCAGTTTCGATTGGTAAAGAATGGTTAAATGTTCGAAGATAAATTATATACACAAAAATATATGCTTCAAAAGTGGGGAGTATATTTATATGTTGACATAAGAAACCCTTTGGGCAAGGACATAATAAGCATGATGAAAAACCCCTGAACTAGAAACTGACATCTAAAGGTTAATGTTTAAACGATTATGTTCACCATTAACAAACGAATGACCTGATTCTACTTTCAAACTTAGAAAGGAAGCGTGTCCATCGACCAGCAACATAAATTCCTTGGTGCAGATATATTAGATATATTGGATAACAATGGGTGACACATATAAGTAGTAAAACTAAGTAGAAATAGTTCAAATGCAGAGTAAACAAATTCAGCAAAAAATGTAAATTTCTCTCTTTATTTATAACAATAAGCTTCTGTGACAAAATTCATCTTCGGTTAAAATCTACTGTATCTCTGTGTTTTTTGTTTTAGCTATGTATACAATGTACATTCATTAAGAATTGATTAATTTTATTTATCCCAATCACACACTGGATTTAGATATCAATATAAGTTTAATTGAACAATTACAATTACAATTACGTATATATACTTAACAAACCTGATACGTCAAGATAAGTCATTCCTAACAGTTTTGTAGTTGTTCCAGAAAAAGCAAGCCTTGAATACTTGGCAAATATATTCTTAAAACGTTCTGTCTATGTTTTATTTACGAATGAGTTTTAGTTGAATGACAAGTGACAAGTACGGCACTTAAGTAAATAATTAATGAGAGATTTAATAGGTGTTGCAAGGTTCACATATGTGTTATCAATAGCGAGCTTTGACGTGTTTATTTATGCAACGTAGGCGAGATGAAATCGCTATTAGCCAGCTACTAACGATACAAATAGTAGAGCTATGTCTGAAACAATAAGAACTCTTGACAACGTCAATAAACACAATCTGCACATGAAACTCTACGAAAATAAACAATTTTAAAGAAATGAAATATCTAGTTAAGTAACAGCTACCTGTAAAAGCATAAACTTACATTGACTGTCAATACAATTGCACTCAATCTGGATTTATGATCCCAATACAAGGTTAATACGACGAATCGATATATAATAAAATTATTGGTAGGCACCTGTCGGGCAACAGTCATTCTGATACCAAAGTGCCGAAAAATTCAGTACCCTTAGATAATAAACAACAGAGATTTACATAGTTACTCTTTCAACTTCGAGTTCTTGATAATATCAAAGAGAAACCCCTCAATCAGTTTATCATAAAATCATTGATTGTCCGTAGATAAGATCATTGTGAGAAATTACATGCATTAAGTGTACTTTATCGATTTGCACGAATGACTGGTACGTATGCAATCGCAGAGATAGGTTAATGAATTTGTCTCATTTCAAAGGTAAATATCGCAAAAACAATTAAGTATAACACTTCATTTCATGATATTTCATTCACTTAAACAGTATTCAAAAGCAAATATACATCTATGTACTAACCAATAATCTCTCAAGCCTGTAAATGCGTCGTCGAAAAGTCAGACATACAATACTACATTTCAGCCGTCTTCCAAAGTTAGACAAACTATACTACATTTTAACCAGGGGCCTGTTCCATCATTAGTATATAAAAAAATAAAAAATGCATGTTCATGATGTCATTTAGTCCAACAATTTCTTATTAAATTTTAATATTTGAAAAAATATAAGGCTCCCAATATCATAGAGCTTTTAGAATAAAGATATGGCTACGAAAATCCCTTATCTGGACAAGATATGAATTTCAAAGTTGCCATCAACATTTGATAGTGCTGTGCGTATTCTTAGGTCTAAAATTAACATATCTTTCTTCCTAGGTTAATCCATGCAATGTGTGCATCTATACAAACACAAACATGTATTGAGAGCTATTCTGATAAATATCTTGAGATTTCAATTAGGCATATTGATTTAGAAAAGTTTATGTCAGAGTCAAATAAAATGTCTCTTTGTGTGAAATGAGCTCCGAGAAAAAAATAGACAATTCTCAAAATTTTTAGAGTTGGATATCTATATCATTCAGCACCTTCACTATTTGTCAACAAGACTTGCTTCATATTCGATCTCTTTCATTCTGTGATAATGTTTTAGCTTGTAAACTCTACATTCTAATTCGTCACATCATCTGTTCCTATAAGATTTACTTAATCTTATTAATTATCAATATCAATTGATAAATACAAGATTGTATTCTGCAGTTTAGCGCTTTATATATCCCAATTAGGAAATAATGTTTGTGTTTCAATAGTTTAGGAAAATATGCATACAGTGGCGCCTACAACGGAAATTGGACGTTGTTACATTTATAAACATCTGCACATTTCTCATTAATATTTTAAAGAACTAAATGCAACCTTATTATATATTCCATTCTCATATCCTTCTACGATTGAATTGCAATTTTCAATCACCAAAACATTTATGCCTTGATAGGGGCAGTGGCAGTTTGACAATTTTATAATTTCTTTCACTGATAAATGTACGTTAATGCTAAATGTATAATTTTGAAAGTGTCAAAATTCATATTACAGAAACCAATCACCCATATTCAGAGGACACATTATTCAGATTCACGTAAAGTCCATTGGCTGCCTTTTTTGTGTGAACACTTTTAATTCATTTTGTGTAAGAAAAAGGAATCGCATGGCTGATATTTACATTATATTATTGCTTTATTACTGCTTCAATTAGTTTCAATAAGTTGTCTTTCAATTTGAACCATTTATTTTCATTTTTTGACAATACCAAATGTTCCCCCTAAATCGTGCTACTGCCCTTTTAATTGTCAGATCAATTGATGTTTTTTCAAAGGGAAGAATAATCAAGATCGCTATAACTTTTATCCATTGAGCCAGGCAGTGTTGACAACGCAAACATACAATTCGACAAACAGGACATAATACAGACCTGCCTCGTTGCTGCTAATGCCTGCATCCGTTCTCTAAATAGAAGCTTAAGTACTCGAGCCATGAAATAAACAGACTTAACAAGCTTTTAGTGATTCGTGTGATTAGGTTGTGTATTATTAAAACAGTCATTGGTACGAGTTGTTATTCTTGATTATTTGCTTCATTTTGACTGAATGCTAAATCAGTTTGATCCCGGGACATAACAATGAAGATTAATGTATAGCAGCTAAATGTATTCGTTGGTATTGTGTTTTGTCGATGGCTTAGACACATAAGTATCTAACCGTTAATTGTTTTCCTTTCTGCGTAATCTATCACATACACTTATATTTTAGTTGTTCTTTGTGATGAACTTCTGATTTTACGATACATCACTTCTTATGATGACAATTACTTACAAAGGTTTAAATAATAATCATTTAGTACAATGGAACCGTTGAGAAAATAAATTGGCTTCTTTATATCAGTGAGCTAAACTTTAGAGGGGTAGTGTTCGTTATAGATTGAACATGAAGTTCTTGAGATTTGTGGCAATATGTGTGCGCCCTTCAGATTTAATGGCTTTAATAAGAATAATGATATATATATGTAGGACTCAGATCCGTGGCGGATTTCCAAATCCATGGCGATTTTTAATTGTTTATTGACGTCATGTTAAGTGACGTCATTGACGGATGACGTCATAATCGCTAACTGTTCGCGTCGCCAGACGAAACCGCTGTTCATTGGGAAGGCACGATATTTTCAAACATAAAGAAAAGAATGCAGCCGCTTTTGCCGTCCGAGAGAGCATAATACCAATTGCATTATGTTACTTTTTTTCCGTCATACTGTCTATTTAAGCCTTGGAAAAATATCAGCTCTCCTTTGTAGCCCTTGAATTCATTGCAACTGTCTTCTTTTGTCATAAATTCGCTGAAACTATCTACTTTAGCCCTTGGATTCATATTAAGGGATTTCTTAACGGTTAGGGTTAGGGTTAGCGTTATAGGTTCACTAACCCTACCGACCCTTGCACTAGACAAAATAACCCTAAAACATTGTCGATACGGATCCAAGGGTTAAACAAGATAGTCAACAAATATCTTACTGCTATAAAAGTCAGTCTAACGAGAATCCAATGACTAATTTCCTAAAGATATTAATTTAGGGCGAACATATTGTTGTACCGATTAAATAACTTATTGACCAATTGCAGATTTTGGCCTATAATTCAGTTAAGTGCATGTAGGAAAACACATAAATTGAATGTTGGTAACACAATTCTACCCAGCTGAAAATATCTCATCACAATCAATACAAAATCTGCCACAGATTTTGATAGCTACGGCAATTTTCCATGCATTTGAAAATCCGCCATGGATTTGGAAATCCGCCACGGATTTGAGGCCTGCCATTGATTCGAGTCCTACATATATATATATATATATATATATATATGCTAAGAGAAAGATTATTCACTTTTGTCGTGTACATATTAATCTGTAGAAACCTTTTTTATAAAGTATTGTTACTGAAGTGATGAACGTCAAATTCTTTAGAACATTTTGAATAAGCATACTTAAACAATGAATTCAACCATGAATTTCATATTGATATTTTAGTCTCATTTAATGATCATGTAGTCACATTACAGTCGTCAAGTGAGGCCTTTTTTGAGTTGCTTTCTAACACTTTTTCGGCTTTGCTGACGGGTTACGGTTAAGTCTTATAACATAACATGAAACCTTTTACTTGCTGCATCTGAAACTTTTGAAACTTTTATCTTTTAATGTTTACGAAAATCGCGCATTTAATATACGTGTCGATTTATAATATCCTCAACTAAGCCAAATATATAGTAGAGAGAAATAAAACACTTCCACTTGTCTGCAACGTCCTACAGCAAAGACGCGGCAACAAATTATTGTGCATTATTTCAGCATCATCGTTTGCGAACACTTAGCCTCCATAATTCATTTATTTAAAACTTAAAGGTCAAACATTCTGTCCGAATGTCATTTTGAAATTGCGATTTATGCACCCCATGTGTTTCAACAGCCAAAACTATATCAAAAGTATCTGTTCCTAAAGAATGAAATTATGTATTCCTCCTCACAAGACATGTCTTTATCAAATATGTTAAAACTTAACTCTATCGGTTAGAGTATTTTGATTTTGATGATGTAGCATACTACATTGTGAATACGTCTTCATTGTGTATCACAGATAATACTTTCATGTCGATACATGCAGGTTTGTGATCTACGAAATGTCACATGTTAAACAGTTAATATAGAACAGGCACATAACATATCAACATTCCAAATCTTTGCGCATTTTAGTGGTAGAGATTTGGCACTAATAGATGCCTAGTGTGATAATGCTAAAATGTTACGTGAAATGCAGGAAAACATGAAAAAGGTGGCATGATATGTTGTGCAAAACATGATAGAAAACAAGTTGCTGATCACCCGTAGGGCGCAAAATGCTATCTATTTTGCAAAAAAATATTTACCATGTTGTATATATCTCCACAACTTATTCATTGCACCTAAATATCAAATAAAAGTGGACATCGGAAAAGTCTCAAATTAAATATGAATTATATATTAATTTACTTTGTAAAATCTCTTGCAAGAAGAACAAACATCATTCAGCATAAAACAATTATATTATTCATATACGTGCGATATAGAATTAAGTAGATTGACTCAATTTGTTATGTACGGTAATGAAATAGCACAAACACGCGAAATTGACACATGAAGATAGTCTGCAGAATACTTTACCTACACTTTAATGATCTTCTTAATTTTCGACTGAAGAGCCAGAGCAATAGGATACAACAACATGTATTGCAAATCATTTCGTGTATCAAAAGCAAAGTTAAGGTTATTCAATTCTTAATCAGTTCTTAATATTTTACCAATTCTACCACATCCAATATGGTAAGAAGTGTTGATGAAATATAATGGTCAATACTTAAAAACTTTATCTGTTTTATCTATTATCACATCTTACTATTACCATATTACCAGCTTGTATTGCGGAAATTGAATCCGCTTAACCACCAAGCTAAGGAGCCTGCTAACTGTAATAAGTTGTACGTTGCATATTATGAGTGTGGTGAAGTAGGTACAAACTTTCAAAAGGAAAATATCCCATAAATTAGGCTTATGTGCCAAAATATTTATGATCAACATATCCCGATATATTGTACTAATGTCGATAAGGCACCTGAAATGTATTTGAAACCAACGATACTGTTCCTGATAATTTGAAATTTCAAAGTAAACTGAACAAAAATGAAAAAAATATAATTTCAACTATTAAACAACCAATCTAGTTAAAACTAGCTGTAATGTTATCGTCCCCTAAGATCTTACGTTACATCTAGCTACTAACCCACCTGGTCCGTGTCACGCATGCGCGGAAATCAGCCAATGAAAAAAGAACTGGCTGATCTCTTTGAATCGGTCAATCTAGTTAAAACTAGCTGTAATGTTTATTTCCAATAAGTCATACATTAAATCATTGATATTTATGGTCATAATGTGTAAAATGCAATATAAATCCTAACAACGCCCGATTCAGAGAGATCAGCCAGTTCTTTTTCCATTGGTCGATTTTCGCGCATGCGCGACACGGACCAGGTGGGTAAGTAGCTAGATGTAACGTAAGGACATAAAAAAAGGACTCATAAAATATTTAATTTCTCAGATAAGATCACCATGTGTTCGGTAAATAATTCAAAACATTATGCATTAATAGTACTGGTATCGATTTGAACAATTGACAAAACTTGCTGACACCTTGTAATTAAGTAGTAAGTAGTATTTTCATTATATTTGTATTTGTCCGTTATTTCGACATGTTTGTATCGCCTCTCGACTACAGCTTATGTTCTCTTCATTCTTGTTTGGTTAGCGCGTTGGGCTTCGGATCAAGAGGTCCGTGGTTCGAATCCCGCCAGGGGCTCGGCAACTTCGTTTGCAGTAGAGAACTGTTCTACACGCAAACACATTTGAGTGCATTGCTACAATGAGATTCAGCGCAGTACCACCCATGGTTCGCTAGTTCCAGCCGAAGCTCGCAGGATTAAACGCAATACATAGCTACAATGGTATTGCGGGCTTTTTCTCTGCATTAATACTAGCAGTCGCGATATTAGTGAACTAATCTTGAAAGCGTTGTTAAACCTCATATCACCTGACCTTACATATATTCTTGTTCAAAGGAAACATTGTTTCGATTTAGAATAAGTCATGCCTTTCTTCAAACATCAGTTCTTAAAACAATCCAATATCATACTAAGGTTTTTTCGGTAAGTAGTTTTATGTCATTGTCAGGTCTATGGCATTTCCTCCCTAAAGAGGCAGATCAAGTCATGAAATGTTGATACAGCCTTTGTTCTATTAGGCCGATTCCGCCCCTGGCGGAAAATATTGCACCACAATCCATTTGAATTTTTTTATCAAATGACAACACTTCTCGCATGGAAATCACAAATCGCGTATCACCATGCCCTATCCATGATTCAGTAGCCAAAATGATGATCAAGCGTCGCTGATTGCTTAACTAACTTAGATTGCTTCCAATCAGGTATCTCCAATGCTAGCCCATAAAGTCAGCGTAATAGAACGGAGGTTGTATCACATTTCATGACTTGATCTGCCTCTTAAGGGCGTGATTATTGCGATCCTTATTAGGGGCCACAGGGCACGAACGCTATGAATTATCAACCTCACACGTCAAGAAATTTGTACATAAATTTCAGCTTTCTAGGCCTTTCACTTTTGTCGAAGTCGAAGTCGAAAATACAAAAGTACGGACGGACCCCGGACACCACGCTAGCCATAAGCCCACCGGGCCTTACATACCTTAGCTACATGAGCTAACATATTCACATGCAGTCAGACAGTATGTGCCACTTCTTTCTAATCACATGCTTATGGCTTTCAGTATTTATTTAGATTGAATAATGGCTTGTATTTTGCAGCTTGAGGTTTTTATTTATCTTCATTAAAATAAAGTTTATTTTTGCATTATTTAAGATAACACACTTACAGTGGCGCCTTCAATGGGGAGTGGAAGTAAAAGCCGAAGTTGTATTTTCTATAAACACCTGCTAATTTCTCAATTCATCATATCAATTTACGATTATAAGCTTGAATTGTGCTATTACAATAATTCTCATAAATATTACAAACATCATGCAGAGTTTGCAAATAAATGTGTTCATTAAAAATTGCTATTTATAATTCAATTAATTTTCTATTTACTATTGTTACTTGTTTTGTTAATTGTTTACCACGATGTTATAAAGTACATGATTGATAATCATAAATTATGGTAAACTTTCACTTCATAAAACAAAATCCATGTTATTCAGATGACAAACGAACAGTTGACATAAAGCCAATCCTATCGTTGTTAAATGAAATGCTATGCGTTTCCTGTAACGGTACTATTCAAAATAAGTCGGTGACTTCCACTTTGCAACAAGTGCAAGAATTTCAAAAGTGGTCAAAGTGATGTGGTGGTCACCAAATTGAGTGAGTTGATGTTTAATGTCTTTTGAACAATTTTGCAGTTAAAACATGTGGATGTTGCCATCCAAAAGAGAGTAGATAGATCAAGGAGAAAGGCATTGAAAAGACGGAATGGGAAAGGCAAACTGAGAGATAGAAATCAGGTTTTGGAAAAACTCAAATTTGGTCTAGCTTCTACCCGTCGACCAATCCAGCTTAGGGAAACCTACCAGGAGCATCTAAGCTTCAGCTGGCATAGCCCTCAGGGTCGAAGAATCACTCAAACCACCACACCACGATAGCGCATTGAGTCAAGTGGCGATCAAAGTCACCCTAAATAGCTGGTGTATGCGTGATCCCCTAATGTATGCTGTGACCAAATTTGAAGAAATGAGATGTCGTGTTAACGGGAATTGGGATGTACAGACGCAAGAACGGACGTCACTGCCCGGGGACAAAAAGGTTATAAGCAAACAATTTAAAATTATATGATACCTCAATATACATTGTATAAATTTCATTTTTCATGCAGAAATAATGACTATGATATTAATTGAGAGATAGTGATAGAGATTGTCAATAAATCGAGATTGAAAATATATGCTTAATCGCCGTACGGTTACACAGCCAAAGTCATTGTCTATTTCTACAGCGCTATATCCGTATTATAAAGAGGACTTGCAGCAAGCTTCTTGTAATCATCTCCCCTGAGTCTTCCACTGTTTGCAACATAAACGTCCATGCTATTTGAACAAATAAAACATACTAGAGATTTCCTGATAATCGTTCAGCTTGAACACAACAATGACAGTTTGTACATTCGTTCTCTGGCTAGAAACACAAGTTCTTTGGCAATTAAATAAACAGAATTATGGAAAATGTTAGTGATTGATTCGATGAGAAGGGGATTATGGAAACTATCTGGAATAAGGTGTTATTGTATGTCATGCTTTGGTTAACTGCGTTAATCTGTCTGATAGGAAATACAAACAAGAAAAGCCTTTGAAAAGGCTAGCTTTGGGGCACCCGGTTACATGTATGTATCACTATATAGAACCAGGAGATTTAGGTTAGGGAGGACGGGGACAGGGACTTTTACTTGAATAAATTGTTCCAATCGGAGTCGCATATTCTTTGCTCTTTGTTTTGATAGTTATCAGTACACTATGTAAAGTAAAACATCTCGTTCGTTCCGCTTAAATTCCAACAATGATAGATACGTCTCCTAACTCAATTATGATATAATTTAACATTAATAAAGTAATTCAAATTTATGTTGCTTTAAAAGATAGCTGACGGTGAGTTTAACACAAGAGTCAGTGATTAATTAGAAGATAAATAGTTGCGCTAGTAAACTTTCCGGGATCCATTGTTTTCCAATACCCGCAAATTTAGTTAAAACCCGACAAATTTCCCATCGACTTTCAGAATAACTAGATTAGCGTTTGCGGGATACCGCAAAAGCAGAGCAGCCCCGGAACTTGGGGTTTCGCCTTACCCTGTTCCGCCTTTTACAGGCCTCACCAAATTGGGAATTTTCTTGTGACCTTGACCTTTGACACTCAAGGTCACACAATCAATGAACACATTTCATTGAGTATAACATTATTGTAATGAAATAAAGTGTTAAAAATTAAATTAATCCATTTTCTCCATATATGTTGACCTTGCTGTGACCTTGACCTTCGACAGTTCGTACCCAAAACTTTTTGAAAATGTTGTACTTCTCAAGAGATAATATATACAAAATCTAAACTTCATAGCACAA
This sequence comes from Steromphala cineraria, assembly GCA_916613615.1. Lineage (NCBI taxonomy): Eukaryota > Metazoa > Mollusca > Gastropoda > Trochida > Trochidae > Steromphala > Steromphala cineraria. The sequence continues at coordinate 75,106,421 of OU744722.1, read as the reverse complement.
AAACTGTTCAAGTTATTGTGTTTACAAGGTATTGCAATAACTCATATCTCATGACCTTGACCTTTGACCTTCAAGGTCACACAATAATTGAACACTTTTTATTGAGTATAGCAATCATAGATAAAATTAAGCATTTTCGCTAAACCATGCTTAAGTCATGACCTTGCTGTGACCTTGACCTTTGACGGATTGTAGCCGAAACCTTTTCTAATTTTTTTACTTTTCCAAGGATGATATATACCAAGTAAGAGCTTCATAGCACAAAAACTTTTCAAGTTATCGCGTTTACAAGGAATTTTGCAGTGATTTTATAACTCGTGACCTTGACCTTTGAACTTGAAAGTGAACATGTCATAATGATTCCCTGGAAGTATTAACATTTAGACATGTTCATGAGTTCTGAAAAGCTAAATGGGATAAAGTTATACCCAAATTTAGTGCATTTTGTAATAACTCATATCTCATGACCTTGACCTTTGACCTTCAAGGTCACACAATCATTGAACACTTTTTATTGAGTATAACAATCATGTATTGATTAAAAGTGTTCATAGTTAAAATAAAGCATTTTCGCTAAAACATACTTACGTCATGACCTTGCTGTGACCTTGACCTTTGACGGATTGTAGCCAAAACCTTTTCAATTTTTTTTACTTTTCCAAGGATGATATATACCAAGTTAGAGCTTCATAGCACAAAAACTTTTCAAGTTATCGCGTTTACAAGGAATTCTTAGAGTGAATACATATCTCGTGACCTTGACCTTTGACCTTGAAAGTGAACGTGTCAAAATCGTTCCCCCGAGGTATGAGTAACACAAATGAGACAGGCACAGTGAGTGTCCCGTGTATGATTCGATGTTTCATGGTCACTCGAGATCACGTTTTGTCATACATAAACATTTAGACGTCATTTATGAATTGACGAGTTATATTATTAGTAACGATGATATAAGTATTGATGATAACCATCTTCTAGGTCCGAACGTTTCTCTTCGACCTTTGTTTGTACAATATAGGACAAGTGTTTATGTTATCTTCTTGTTGTTAGACCATTATCACATATACATGTATTAAGTGTACGTATTGTAAAATCAAATCATTCATGTTCGTAAGAGCTAAAGCTTAAATACCAAAATGTTTATCATACCTTATATAATACCCTCCTCATTAATGATTATTTATCACAGATTGTCTACGAGCATGAAACGATAATAAATCTCTATATTGTTACATTAATATTTTTATAAAATATATATTTACAATAGAATCAAGACACAATGCATACAAATCCCTGAGGTTTTAATAGAAACACTTTATTGAGAAACATTTGTGAGTAACATCATTTTTGAGACACAGAGACATAAGTTACGGGTGTCTTGCAAATGTTAATGTAACAGATTTACCAGAAACGTTGATATGGAGAAATCATCATCTTTGAAAGACACACTGTCCGAGTTTTATTCATTGATCCAGCACGTTTAATCTACTAACCAAATTCTAAGTAAATACAATGATCGGTGTTAAAAACTATCATGCATTTATGCATCCTCGATAATCCAGCGCTTTTGTTCCGATAAATCTACTCTACAAGCCCTGGTAAACTTTATGAGGTTTTACCTCAAACCAAATTTACTCCCTTTGCAATGACTCAGCAAAACGCTTACTTGATTAGTCAAGTTGTTTACGCACGTAGTGTCTGCGTTTCGTTTCTGATTGGATAAACTTGGATTCAAAGGGTGGTCTTTGGTTTGAGGCAAAACCTCGTAAAGTTTTCCAGGGCTTGTAGTGTAGATTTATCGGAAGGAAAGCGCTGGATAATCGAGGATGGCATTTATGTAGAGTTCTGTAAAATGAAACACACAAAGAAATCTGTGATATTTTGTGAATTAAGATAATTCTCTGGTGGAATACATTATCCAGAGGTTTTACTAAATCAGACAAATATCAAATTCGTCCTACGGGATCAGACACATGTCAAAGGTGTAAACACGAGGCACATTTACCGTTTGGAGTTTACAGGTCTTGGTATTGTGTGCAACGTTGACCGCCCCTAGTGTAGTATCTGAAAGACTGCTACTGATGTAGTACACATTGTCATTGTAGAAAACCAAATTCCAAATCGTAAAAGTAAATTCTGTAACCTGACTGCTCGTGTTAGTAAACACGGAATATCTCATGAGTTTCTTCTTCTCACTATAATACAATAAACTATTTGTAATGTCAAATGTTAGTCCATTCATGTACTTCCCGGTGCTTAGAGTGGTTAATCCACTGCCATCATAACCAACAGTGAATAACTTATCAAAAGTAGAGGCATAAATGATTTTAGATTTAGAATTAACAGCAATCGAGCGAGGGTTGTTACCATAATCTGCCAGGCTGACAACAGAACTTAAGTTTTTCCCTTCTAGAGACATCCTGGCAATTGTTATATCAGAGCGAAGATTAACGAGAAAAACAATACCCCTTTCTTCATCAACCGCCATTCCTCTTGCTCTAACATTGGGTCTTATGGTGTCCATCTTTGCAGTATTAAGGTTTGAACTGATTATCTTGCTTGGATTATACAAACCAATCAACAAAGAATCAATATGGGAAACATACACAACCGACTCATAGTACGTAAAGTTGAGGTAAGGATATGTTCCGATGGAGTTGGTGTTTATGTCCACTTGACGGGGCTGGAGATGCTGACTACTGGAATATGGTACTACCAGGATCCGACTTTTCTTTGTCCGCGGATCAGATGGTGTCTTGCTTAAGTTTGTTGTTAGGTTTGAAGGTGTGGTCAAGGAGGAGTTTGGAGATGGCTGTGTGGTTTGTAACACTATCTTAATATCCTTGTCAGATGTTGTTTTACATGGTTTGCATGGTTCACACTGCTCCTTCAGTGTCCGATTAAGTTTACTGATTTCATGATTGCATTTTGCAAATTCATGTTCTATTTTTTCTGACTGTTGGCATTTAGCAGACTGAAGCAATGAAAGTATATCTCTGTTTATAGTTTCGTTTGGTGAGGAATCATTCTTTTCACTAATCATCTGCTTAAGGTCCCTGATTTGGCGGTCCCGATCTGCTAACTCAATCGTCAACAGTTCTGATTTTACGAAGTACTTTGAGCAAGTCAACGAATCATCACTCTTATCTATGTCACCTTTCTGAAGGATTGACCTATACAGGCTGTTATCATCCACAACCCCTGCAAGTGACAACTGCATGTCTTGTAGTTGTCTTTTCATCAGATGGTTGACACGTTTAAGATGTTTAAATTCTACGACGACCTGTGACTTTAACATATTTGCAAAAGTCTCACCTCTAATAACATCAGACACAGCTTGTCTTACATGATGTTCTATGTATGTCTTCAGTTCACTTTTGATATTGAGAATTTTCTTTTCTTGCTTGTTCAAGACATCAGCTTTGTCAGTGGATATTCTGTTTTCAAAATCATCAAATCTTTCTGAGAGAATTTCCATTCCATTTTCGAGCACTCCATACTTATCCTGAAGTAGCTGGATATCGTCAGTACAAATGACACCACAGAGAAATGTTAACATGATCCACACAAAGAGGAAATTGGAATTCCCTGTCTCCATTGTGTGACAGATTGTCTCATCCGTCAGTGTAAACACACATTCAGAGGTAACGACGCGGACTTTAGTATCCCGTGATTAGGTTATAGACTAAACTTTGGCTATCTGTCAGTTCATGCACATACTGCATGTGATCAGGTTGCTATCTGCTTGTAATTTATGTCACATTGACGTAAGATGTCTCGTCGTAATCGTATTTTGTTTAGCTGACATATATAATAATCATCAATAATAATTTTCTCTAGCATCATTTCTTAATTTGGTAATACTCATGGGGAAAGCAAACGTAAACATAAAAGTTATTTCATCCACTAGTGATGAATACGACTTAATAGGGTTGTATCATGCCCAGGAAATGAAACAATATATCTGTTACATTTCCTGAAATACACGCCTTTACAGAAGTTTTGGAACCAATATATGGAATCGCGTTATCTATACGGGGTAAGAGAGTTCAACAGGGCGAACGCACATTTCTACAGGTCATAATTTTTCAACTGCTTTTCCAAACACAGGGATTCAAAGTATCTTCTCTGATAGCAAACGTGTACTCACCGTAAGTCATCGTAACTCTCTCTATTCACATTTTAATTGAAATATGTGTTAAAACAGATAAATTTTTGTTCTGTAAGACGCATTATTTTCCAATCACGAGCATACAGAATGATAGAAATAACCATTATTTCCTGATACTTGATGTTAAGTAACAAAAGCGCGTGAGTCAGAGGTGTACACAGTTTGTTGGTAATGGAAAAACAAAATCACGATAAGGGAAAGACAGAAACTTCACCTTACAGTTTTTGTAGAACAAATGTACCAATATAAGATATTTCATTGATAATTAACACTTGAAATAATGTATTATAGATGTTTTACAAGTCTCGTTTGAGGAACATGACGATTTGTCATCTAGATATCTAAGACGACTATGCAACATGTTCGTCTTGGGAATACTCTGGAATAGCTTACAACATTCCAGATTCCGGTTGCAAAGTAAACAAGGCTGTTGATATAGGCGTTGTTAAAGTCTTCTTGACTTTCTTGTGATGCCTGAAGATATTTGCAGACAGACATCGTCAGTCATGAAGTCTTCTTTCTTCTATTCCAACAATAGTTTTTGGCGCCAAACACACAGTGAAGAGACACTGGTTTTCAGGTTCGACAGACGTTTCATTGTGGACCATTAGCCACCATGAATAATAAATGAATGAGACGAATTCCTTCAAAAGATAATAAGTCTGGGTCATTCTTTCATCAAACATTTCTGTCTTCGCAGTCTTCATTACAAACCCAAATGCTAATATTTATTCAGACACATATGGTTTTTATGGAAAATGATTGAATAACACTAACTATTGTTGTAATGTTGCCTTTTATCCTTTGTTGTGCTGTATGAGTATGTACCTTACTTGATGAGATTAGAATGGCACTTGTCGCGAAGAGATAGATTTCCTCTATTCATTGTGTTCTATACTGATTTACAAATTATTACTTATACGTTAATAACGATCGGTCGTGGCATACAACTCCGGAACTGGTATAAAATGGTTTGCAATTCAAATACGACGATATTTTGTATAGAGGTAGGTCAATATTTTGTTAATTCCTTGCTATGTTTGGTCAAGCAGAGTTCTTGATAAGCAAAAATACCATTATTTGAGTATTATGAGCGTTTTAGCGCAATTATGTTGTCGGCAAGTTGACTTCTTTTCATGAATAAAACGCTATGTTATTCTTTTATAAGGGGACTTTTTGTAATAATTTGTGAAACCATAATACACATCGCAGTTGCGTTTTTTAGCAGAAGGTTAATTTGTGAGAAGAATATTTTACAAGGCTATTTAAAATACTAAAATGTCCACATGGACAACTTCAACTGCAAAGACTTTGGTTCGTAGATTATGTAGGCAATGTACTCATCGCCAACTGTTTATTAACTTCTTGTTGTGGTCAAAGAATTAAAGAATCTCAGATTAAAGCATCTATTTGGAAACTAATTTTTCTAAACAATAATTGAATTCTTGAATATTAGACGAAGTAAACAAAGCACTGTATTACCAAATTATGCGCCCTCCTATTTTGCATAGTCATCCAACAGAAACGAGTATTTCGAACATTTATGGTAGAATTCATTTTTTGTTTTAGATTTGTTGAAATTCGAATTAAATTCAAATATTCAAAGCGTATTTTTTAATCAATACAAATATCAACCATCACTCTTTTATCTTTAATTATCTGCGAATAAGTTTTAAGACTTACGTCTACTATTAATCGTCATATACTTAGGAGATAAACATACTGTGTTTGGAAATCAGCGGCATATAACAGAATTATTAAAGCTCTAAATCTAATTTAAAGCTATAATAATTCCGTTATATGCCGCTGATTTCCAAACACAGTATGTTTATCTCGATTCTACCATAATAGCGATTTAAAATTGAACTATATTCTTTCGCATTGACTCAGGTGTGCTTTGTCATGATGCCCGTGGACGATATCCACGGAGCGACATTCACACAGTGTTGACGGATTGGTTATCTCCAATGACGTTTCAAATAGAAGGCCTCGGAGATTACCGACAAATATCCAAATGCTGCAAGGGGAGCTCACTCTATTCAGTAGACGTTTTATCATTTCGTGACGGTTGTTAGCGTTATGTTAAGTTCATCATAAATAATATTCAGAAACTTGACGTCGGTGAAATTGCATTGGTGTTGTAAATTAATCTAAGGTAAGTGTATGTCGCATTTCGATTCATATTCGTACGAAATTCTGGCTGGTTAAACTTTGTCGAGCCCGTTTTGGTCGAACGCTACAGAATGATGGACCGTGTCAACGGGGAATCTAAACTGTTGTCAGTGTCGCGTATTTTACCGGTTTTGACAGACTGCAAGCGTTAAGCTTGTTGAAAGTTTGAATAAATTCTATAGATAATGTACATACAACGCAATAATTGCATATTTTGTGAAATTTTCGACACAACAGCAATATTTCAGAAACATATAAATAAATATAAACATAGAAATATAAGTAATTTTTGGTCAACCAGGGTTGAATATTAAGATGCTATTCAGCATTCCCGGTCTTTTCATCAGAATGTTTGGGGGCTGTTCAAGTAATTAGTAAGACGTCAAAACCTCTTCAATAATCTAGTTATTACAGGTTTAACGTGGAGGAAGCTTCAGCTTAATCTTGTACATTTGTAAATTATAAATTTGTCTGACTATAGTTTACCCTGGCCATTGTGTCAGCCGTGGGCAATCGTCTAGGAAGCTATCTATCTGCCACTATCCAATAGGGAAGCGCCTCTTCACCATACACATTGGTAATGCATTCATCCCTTCTTTTGAGAAACTTGATAACTGCATGGTCTTCAGTAATTGCCGTTTCAATAATTGCGATTGTCTCATCCGACTGAACCTCCTATGTATATGATCAATCTTAAAGGTTATGCTTTCACGAAATGGTGTAGTGTATCTCAATAGTGACGTATATATTCTATACATCCCAATTTTAGGCAACATCGTACATTAAGTAACTTTATCATCAACTTTCTTTTATAGAATTTATATAAACGATTATTTAGCATTTTAAATACTAAGGTACAAACCAGATGTATCGAATGTGGTAAATCCTGCTCTGCTGCAGACCTCAGACTGACACTTTACAAATATTGATGTTCTAAGAGCAAGTATTTATCATCATAATATGTAGAAAGACATGTATCCCTTCGAACATGTCAAAATATTGATTCAACCTGCTGCTATTATTTAGACAATCAGTGTCAAACAAAAGTAGATTAGACGTACTGCTGTTTCGAGTAAAGCAATCTTTTCATATAGCTGCTAATCTAGCTTTCTTTCTATGTGGATGAAAGCATTACAAATCTAGTTGGAGAATAGAACAAAGTGACATACTAAATGTCATCCATGATTTGTATTTAGACACTTGTATTATCTTACCATTTAACAGTTGTAAGTCCATTGTTAGACGCGACTATTAGCAATGACTGTAAGTGAAACGCGATTTCCAGTCTTATCCTCTTTTCAGATAAAATGAAAGAGACTTGATATGCACAACTCATGTAAACACTGTATCCTCGGATAACTATCAAGATCATGTTGTTATTGAAAACACACATGTTGTTATCAAACACCTATTCAATTAGGAGAGAATGGGTGATGTTAATTTACTCAAAATAAACCATTTCTAAAACAATATTTATTCAGAATAAGCATTTTTGCATCAACAAGAAATGATAACATCTGTTATTAAATGAACACTGTTATCATATGTCATGTAAAGCCCTAAAGCTGATGCTGGCATTAAATATATAACTAGAGTCGCAAAGTTCCAAAGCGTTTTCCTGAATGCTTCTACAAACGATTCTTTAAAGGGGCAGTAGCACGTGTTTTGATAATTTTATATTTCAAAAGTTTCACTGATAATTGTATGTTAATACTAAATGTATTATTTTAAAGTGTCATAAATCTCATTACACAAGCCAATCAGCCATTGTCAGAGGACAAAGTATGAAGATTCACATAAAATCCATTGGCGTCCATTATTTTTGAACACCTGTTATTCATTTTCTGTAAGAAAAGGAATCGCATGGCTAAACTTTTCATTATATATTTGAATTATTAGTGCTTCATTTAGTCCAAATACATTGTCCCAAAATTGGAACAATTAATTTTCAGTTTCCTGACATCACCATATTTCCCCCCTAAAAACGTGCTACTGCCCCTTTAAAACGTTTCTAAAACAAAATGAACAACGAATTTTACGCTGTGGACGTGTTTTATAAAAATAGTTATATATAATAAGACATAAGTTGATATACTTAACCGTTTACATATAGTATTCTTTCACTATTGAAACATAATTATATGATGTTAGTTGTATCAGGATTTCAACATGGGTGTCGTGCAGATATAACGGAATGTTCAAGTGCGAAGGGATAATTGATGACATGTGGTTAATTAGAAGTGAAGTCACAGACTTCTTGTACCGACGATTATTGCTCTGATGAATGGTTCTCATCCCATAACAGCTATTTGTTAACTGGAGAGAAACAGATTTAGATGAAACTCTAACTGTACTTCCTGAGGATATTCGATCATCGTGTGTGCACTTAAAATCGATTATAATGAAAAGAGGGAAGTCGACCTATTGATAGAAGATATTACTTAGTTCGTGATAAAAACAGCTGCATCATGCACGCAAGCGCTCTAAGATGAATAATACAAATCCCGTTTCCTGAAGCTTTTCTTAAATGAATTAAAGTGATTTTCTGAACAATTTATTGTCACAGTCAAGGCACTCTTAGAACAACTTCCTTGTCTTCAACACCATTATTTTCTATAGATCCGTTTTTAAGTGAAACATAAGACATCAGTACCACGTGACTATTTCACAGATTAAAACTTGTTTTTATCATGGCTTATCTCTCCAGAACAACGGAAGAAGAAAATCGTCTGGGTGAAGTTCGAACCTCGGTAGAGATAAGAACTTTAACACTTTAACATTTTCCCCGGGGCACCTTCAATCTGATTGGCTAGTTTCTATAGTACAAATTATAAAGTCATACTTTATTAGGCTTCCCTATGAGAAATTGATTTCATATGTTATTCTGTGGCTTATTAACGGTTTGAAATGTACACAAACACACAATACGCAACTTATTTCCAATCCAAGCCAATTTTTGATTCCTTATTACTTTACATAATTGAAATCAGACAACGATTTGCTCTTTGTAACAGGTTCTTACTATAAAAAAGTATCATGCTTGTATCTATTCCATAGCAGTTGGTACATGTTCAAATTTGTGGTGAACTCGTGTTTCCAAGTAGCATCATTGTCAACCCCTCTACGCCGACATTGAAAAATCAGTCCCATACTTGAGACAATTAAATGTATCATTGCACTGCCTAACAAAAATACCTATTGTTAACCATGTGATGAAGTATCTGGTGAAGAATACCACGTCGATGTAGGAGATTCTATAGGGAAGGTAGGTGGGCGTCAGTCTGTCTTATGGTAGGATCTTAAAGGGGCAGTAGCAGGTGTTTAGGGGGAATATAACGTGAGTTTAATTAATTTTAATTAAAAGTTGCAATTAAAAGACAATGCATTTAGACTAAATGGAGCAGTAATAATTCAAATATAGAATGTAAAGTTTAGCCATGCGATTCCCTTTTCTTACAAAAAATGAATTAAAGGTGTTCACATAAAATGGCCGCCCATGGACTTTAGGTGAATCGTCATACTTTGTCCTCAGACTATGAATAATTAGTTTGTGTTATGAGATTTTTGATACTATCACTATAATACATTATCAATGAAAATTTTAAAATATAAAATAATCACAAAACGTGCTACTGCCCCTTTAAGATCATTACCTTATATAAGAACTGTAACTATAGAACACCAAGAACACATTATATATCACTTAACGGTCATAGTGGTTATAAGGGAGGGAAATCAAGTTACAGTAGGGGGTGCAGGTGGCAGTCAAGAGTTATGATTAGGGACTTTGAGTCGTCGAAAATTCTGTCAGTCACAAAATCTCATCAATTAATTTTCGTGCAAGTTAAAAGTTGCTCTCTGTACACACTACGTATCCGACTTCGGAGAATTATTTCTAAACAAGAATCAAGATAGCTGCCATAGTTAAAACTTGTAGTAATCTTAAGGAATCTTTTTTTTCATCATGTTGTACATGCGATTATCAAACACAATAAAAGTGTGTAACAGTAACAAAGGAATTTGTGCTTTAATGTAAAATTTTCTCTAGATCACCGCTAGAATGACATTAACATACTTAAACGTTAACTTGAAATAAAAGAAATCACGTTTTCTTTTGTTTCTTAACTCATTTCATTACATTCGAAGGTTCATTACACATTAATCTGGAAGGAAAATTGGATTTAAAAGAAACTCGTACTGGTATCAGTATTTAACTACCTTTTGTTTTTGAGATACTAAACCACTCAATCGTTTCATTAAAAAAAGCGGGACGTCGTTTATTATTCTTTATTTCATTTACATGTTTAATGAAATATTGACTTTAATGAACAAATACTCGATTGAAATAAAGACTCATGAAAAATTGTCCCTTTATGTTTTTGCACCGAAAATCAAGTTATCTGATGCAGTTATCTCATTTCACTTGATGCATGGATCTAAAATAGCAATACATTCCGATCATTATAAATGCTATCCTAACCTAATGAATGCACAAATATCAGGACAATCGCGGGTGTCATTCTCAATAAAACAATTTAATCATTTGGTTTTACATAATAAGAGACAAATAACTCAATAGATGTAATTCGTTGAAAGTCAATCGTTCATCACATTATTAAATTTTCAACGAAGTCATTTTTTCATTAAAGTCAATATTTCATAAAAGTATTTCACCAATCAGTCTTTCTAGAAACAAAGTCATTGTTTTATTCACTTATCTTTTTATCTAAATATTTTGTTTTCAATTTGAAAATTTCAAAAGTCCAATCTTTATAATAATCAAAACTTGGTCAAGTGCCTTAACCATAGTTTGGTTGCTACATTGCTATTCCACCTTATGATGCAACACTAACAAACAGCTGTTCTGCGTCGATTTCGAAATTCAAACTTCGGACGTAGGTATAATTATAGTGAGGATCTTGACGTAACGTAATCTTAGCAATTAAAGGAAAGTGAGAAATGTGCCATAAAATGTATTCTTGCTATATCCATAGTTCTTTCGTTTTAAGATCTAACCCTAAAGAAAGCACACATTAGATACTTGAAGATTGACACACCTGTCATATTTCATTAAGCTAATTATTGTCTTTCTTGAGGGACATTAAAACAATTCTTTTCGGCACATCTCGGGATCAAATTGACATGCATTTGAAATTCCGTGTTACTAGCATCTAAGGCACATCTACAAATTGTTGGTTACAAAATCCACAAAACACATATTTTATACGGATAACAAAAGGTAATGCTAAAACGGTACTTTATTACATTCGACTCAAACTCTAAATGAAGGCACGTTAAAACAGTTGGTTGAAGGACAGTTAATAGTAAACAAAGAAACTCAATAATCTTATCAGGCTTTTAGGACTTTTGATTAAAATACCACCATTTCATTTCTGATAACTCTTACATAGCCTTGAAATCAATCAGAAATAGCAAAGCATCACAAATCCGTTCCTTAAGGGATATTTAAGGGTCAGTAACAGGCATTAAGGGGAATAAAAGGTGATGTCAGGAGCATTAAAATAAATTGTTCCAATTGAAAGACAATGTATTTAAGCTAAATAAAGCAGTATCAAATCAAATATATGATGTAACGTTCAGACATGCTTTCCTTTTTACTTTCACAAAATAGTAATATTCAATATTCGTGCTACTGCCCCTTTAAGTGGAGACCATCACTTGATTAAGGCCAACCAACGCTTACCTTGTGGCTAACTTTCTATACCCAATAAACAGCTAATTTGATTTTCATCTTGCTACTGCTTTTAGTATCTACTATCACTTTGTAATCGAATTATTGTAAAGGCTGGAATACATGTGTTCATTCATTTTCCTGACAGAATTATCGTAAGACAAAAACAGACCTTTGGCAGAACCTCCCATCTATTTTAGATATGCAAGTTGAGTTTCTCAAAGGACACCGATCGACATTCATTGACATTTTTTAACTGTATGGAGATATCGAAACGCATTTACTGAAGCAAAAATAGTATCTTATTAAGATGATCAAGCTTATTTCATAAACTAGAAACAGTTTATTTAATGCAATATTAAGAATGGAGAAAACAAATAAGGTTATTCATTCTAATCTACACATTTTACTAGGAAGCGGCCCGTTTTCTTTATATTTTTTTGATAAAATAAAATTGAATTGAATTCGTAATCACGAAATAAATACCCCCGTAAGTGTGGCATATGACTTTTACGAAACTCGTGCACATCTTTGTACATGTATAAGCCTCGAATCGTATAAATGATGTACTTGGGTAATAATCTCTATGAATGTTCACGGCAGAAGCTTGTGAATGACACACGACTTCGTAGTTCGTTAAACACTGAAAACTTCGATAAATATCCAAGCATGTGCTCCACCAATAATTACAAGGTAACTATCAGGAGAACAACACTCAATGCACTGCACGGTGATGACGATTAGAGACGGTATTCCTTTTGCTACACTGGAATTGATTTAGCAGAGTCAGGTACGTTTAAAGCTCTGATAAATGTTGACACAGAACCTGGCTCAGAGATGTCTTCAGTCAGGAGACCAGAACGTCTGAAACACTTCCTTTTTATAGATAATGTGACATTTATATCAGTAGTCAAATTAAAACATTAAAGACGCCTTCATTTCAAGGTCATAACGAAACTTTGAAATTTTACCCTTGTTAGCGGGATATCACAAGAACCATTCACTGGATTCTCTTCATAACTTACACAGTGCATCTTATTGAGAAAGGCGCCGGGCCTAGTCGATTGTGGTGACCTTCACATTATTTTCAAGGTCACAGCGAGGCTTTGAAAATTTCAGCATTGAAACCTGCATTTTAGACTTGTCAGTGGGATATCTCAAGAACCATTAACTGGATTCTCTTCATAACTTACACAGTGCATCTTATTGGGAAGGCGCCGGGCCTAGTCGATTGTGGTGACCTTCACATTATTTGCAAGGTCACAACGAGGCTTTGAAAATTTCAGCAATTAAACCTGTATTTTAGGCTTGTCAGCAGTCTCAAGAACCACTAACTGGATTTGGTTTTAGTGACTTTCACATTATTTTCAAGTCACAGTGAAGCCAACATGCATTTAAAGCTTATTATAAGGCTGATATGAACTGTTCTCTATATTCTCTTCTTTCTTTTGCACAAGGCTTCTTATTTGGAAGACCCAAGGACCAGTCGATTTGTTATGGTCTAAATCTAGTAGCATGACAAGTGTAGACATGTGTTTCTGTGTATACATTATGCTTTTTGTTAACATCAATTTGCGGCGGGGGATCTTATCACGTTTGTGACAAATACTTGTTTTCGTGGATTTACAACCACATATGTTCAAGCCTCAAGTATGATACACATTTACACACCAGACATTCTGGTAAAGAATGCATTTTTGAAAAAGATATTTTTGGTGTGTTAATTGAGGGCAGCAGAATCAAATACTTATATTGTGAAAGCAATCTTTTTGATACGATATATTCGTTTCACACAGATTATACAATACAGAATATATTTATTGTACTGTTTTCTCACTGTATTTTATTTCTTGATGTTGCTTTAAATACATGAACAATTCTGGTAAATATTACATATGAAGTCAGAACGTGTATTGTGAAGGATAACACAACTTGAGATAGAATCGACTACTACTACAATGTGTAATGTGAAACAGTGTACTCCATACTCATGCATTGAAGCACTTTAACTCTTTGTTATGGAAAATTTCTGTTCATTGAAAACACGATTCAATGTGGTTCTGGACCAAACATTCTGCCGAAAAATCAGAGATGCATGTCATGTTCCTGAAAAATAAATATATTTTACTGATGTCAGACAGGACTGTGTCTATGTCTAGTTTTGAGTGAGTGATTGATTTCACATTACTGCCTTTACAGTACTATCTCTAACGAACTATGATGATGTTGGATGCGTTACTCTCTGACTGTAAATTCAATTATAGCATCTTTACACTGACCATTGTGTACTTTCCTGTTCCAATGTCCTATCGTTCCTCCAATAGCCAAATGCACATGTACTTTTACATTGGGCCAACGTTGGCCGTTGCCTGACCTTGTTGGCAGATACTGATAATGGGGAGGAGGTGCAAATTTTGTTTCATAGAACCATTTGAAGATTAAAAAAGCTTAAAGTTTATATTTGTAAATTAGACTTGTATAACAAGTTTCAAAGGTACATGGAAATGTTGATATCCTAGGAATCTCTGTAATAAGTAGCATTATGAATGACTACACACTGTTAATATCTTAGGGAAATATAAAGTTTTATTAGGGCATGTAAATTAGTTAGATATCACTTCACGAATCTAAGAAATTATCTCTTTGAATATTTGAATGAATGCTATTGAATGAGAGCACTTTTAAATAAATCAATAAAATATTGTATCTGAGTAAAAGCAATGAAAGGGAAATTGAGAAAGATTATTTGTTTTCTTAACAAAACAATAATCTCTCAATAAATAATAAAATTTACTTCATCCTTAATTATATGCCTGAGATAAACCTAAGCTTAAACTCTTAATTATGAATTTCCTGAAATTATGCAAATTTGAAAAATACATAAATGGACAAAGGTCAGTGACTTAATGTCCTTCTCTATTTTCATATGGTGTATCCTAACTACTCAGCAACATAAAATAACGAAGGGCATGTTATTCGTTGCATATTGTAATACAGTTTACATATGGGTTAAAGATAAATTATGATGACAATATTGACCTTCTCGACAAATGTTATAAAGGAGCAATCCTTCCACAGCCAGACATTGTTCATTAAAGCTTAACATGGTCCACAAAAACAGTTTGGATAGGAAAAATTATGCAGGAAAGCAACTCAAAATAGCGAATTCAACATAATTACTCTTAAAAGCCGGCAATTGGTAAGTGTTTTTGTGATAAAATAAATACCATTAGTGGAGTTTCTTGAGAAAAACACTGTATGTCCAAGAAACGGGCCAGTCTGAAAACTGCTACGGCATTAGATTCTCTAGCACTCGTTCCGTCCCATTCCACTTAACACTTACAATCGATCGTAAGTCTACAATCGATTTGATCAATGTTAAAAGAATGGGCTACGATCGATTGTAACTTTACAACTCCTCTGTTCAACAGCACCTAGCCAGGGTACTTGAAATTGCTTATCATTCTGTTGTTATAAAATAAACAGTTTATCTTGGATTTAATTACACTTAATAAATGATTATCTACAAATGAGTACATTGAATACCGATCAATTCATTAATCAATCAGGACGCATGTCCAACTCCAGCAGTGAAAAAAATAATTTTATTTGCTATGAAATTTTGAATATCATCCCTGTTGACGTATCAGGTAATACGAGCTGTGAACGCCAGGGGTTTTTCATAACACTAAATGAACTATTTCTTTATGTCATTCTTTTTTTGAAAAAAATATTTCGTAAAATGTAAGACTTTACTTAAGGAGGTTGGATACAAAATATCAAGATATTAAGAAATAGCTAAATTTGGTCATATTTTGTTGAAAAATATGTCTTGATTCAAATTGTGTCGTAAAAATACCATGTCACCACAGTTTTTGTTCGAAAAAGGGCCCAGCCGTTAGGGCACCCAATGATGAAAATACAATAATTTAAAAACTCCTTTTCAAGATAATTTTTAAATATAATTGTTATTTAAATGTTTTTCTATTAAGGCATTGCAATTTGGAAATAAACTAAGTCAGAAAAAAAGGAACTTGAAAATAATATGATACAAATAAAAAAAATGTTGTATGATTATTTTTGTAAAATATTATTCTTTTATGAAAAAAATTGATTTCTCGTATTAAGATTTTTTTGAAAATTTTATATTTTATAGTTAATACACACTAGAATAAGATTAAAAATAAAAATAAATATGTCACCAGGGGATAACAGAGATATTTACATTCAATTTAGCCACATCAATGAAAATTAACATCCAGGGGAGATAACTCTTTATTGTCAACATTACCCTTTTTATAAATTTTCATTAGTACTTAAGGTTAATTAGTGAAATAAATTTCATCATAAAACAAATACTTATGTTCACAAATATAACATAGTCATTGTTTTTTATTAAACTAAATCATTATTTAATTTTTTAATTTTTTTATCTCACACTTTCAGTGAAAAATAAACAAAACAGCATAAACTTTAAAATAGCATAATCTGACTGTTACGGATGTGCAGTAACAAAGGTATCCAACCTCCTTAACTAAAAATATTGTCACCACTATAATTGTTAAAGAGTATTGATAACAATAATGAACAAGACACTGTGAATGGACTCAAGGGAAAGCGATGTCTCAGTCAGATGTAATATCATATTATGTACTTGAATATTCTCAAGTATTGAAGTATTACCTGTTTTCTTATTTTTAGTTTAATTATGTTATTAAAAATCCTTCATGGAATTAGTTTGTTGTAATAGGTAGTTTAACGTGAGGAAAGGAAATGTGTTGACGTAGACATACTTTCTGATCACAACCAAGCTTAACCCGGGCTAGGTTAATCTCAGCTCAAGGGTAATACGAAGAAAGGCTTCTATTGATAATAAATATGATTCCGAAAATAAAATCTATCAGAAGATAAACATTTGCGTAAACTAAACTAGAATGAATGCATGTACATAAAACCAAGGAGCTTGCATGCACAATATGGCGAGGATTTTGACAACCAGATCTTCTGAAGTTATGTAAAATCACATATATTCAAAATTACATATAATAAAGAAATATTTTTTTTCAGCATCTCTAGTTTGTAACCTGACCTTCTTGAACTCAATATATTATGATGTGTAGCTTCACAAAAAAAGGTTGTGATGAATATTTATCTGGCATGACTAAAGGATTACAAATTTATGTGTTCTCTTTACGCCTTAGTGTAAATTAAAATTTCTTGAGAAGTAATCGAAACATTTCAATGAACCCTAAAAGCGGATAAGAACAGAAATATCAACGAGCTGTAATTATGTGTGTCATTAATGTTTTGTTAAAATACTGTTGATGCAAAAACTAACATAATCTTTATGCTATCCATCTATAAAAATGTGTTTAGTCGAGGAGAAATCTTAATTTAACTTAAATCATAATCAATATTAATCTATGAGTCTAAGAAATAGAATATCAGATAGTAAGAACAACACATACAGCCTCCTCTCTTTTGTACATGTACACATGCAAGGCTAGTTTTTTTTCAAGGCCAATCAACCCTCAACAATTAACATTTGAAAACTCTATCGAAAATCAGTTTGTTCTTAAACAAACAGAACTTTTCGTGGAGATAAATGTTTTCAAACTTATTCCATAAAACTAGATACAGTCCATCTAATGCAACATTAAGATACAAATAGAACAGAGCAACCAAATAAGATCATTCAGCTTCATTCAATTAACTAGCTTTCTATAATAAAGCATAGATCTCATTATCTTTTAGTCTTTAATAACATTTTTATCATGTGCAGTTAGTGTTGTTCTCCCGATAGACAAACCTATTCATTATTGGCGGAGCACGTCCAATATTGAATGCACAATATTCAGTTTTTGATACAAGGTCCTCATTTGCCTCCATCTATTAAAAGTGACAATGAACTTTTAAATTACAACATCAAGTCTAGAAAATGTGATCATTTTTTACATTCAATATATCCTATGCAAATCCTTATTTACAGTTAATGCTTTAGTGGTACATACTGGTTTTTCTATAATATTTCAGACAGTATTTTACTGGCAGTTCTTACTGCTTATTATGTAGACAATTTTATCGAGGATCGCTGTATCAACGAGAATTATGGGAGGGTAACGATCTACTACAGTTGATTTGATCTTCGAAAGTATCTAAATATGAGATTCAGAATTGCAACGCTATTAGAATATAACGACCATTTTAGCATTATGTTGTGAGCCAGAACCTGATGACAAGAGACCATACTCGTTTAGCCACAGTGGGATTAGATTTTGTATCCTTAACAAATGTCAACACTTGTTCAAATATGTCTTTAGTCAGGGGATAAGTTACGCCTGTAGCAGTTCCCCTTTTGAAAGTCTGACATTTAAAAGTAGATTTATCATAAGTCTAAATCAGCAGCACTGAAGTACATTTGAACGTTCGAAACATAACTAGTCTATTGGAATGACTACAGGAAACTTTAAAAAGAAATTACATAGATGTCACTGTTAAAGGGGCAGAAGCACGTTTTTAGGGGGAATATAAGGTGATGTCAAGAAAATGAAAATAGCTGGTTCCAATAGAAAGACAATGTATTTAAACTAAATGGCACAGTAATAATGCAAATATATAATGTAATGTTTAGCCGTGCGATTCCTTTTTCTTACAGAAAATGAATTAAAGGTGGTCACATAAAATAATTCGTCATTACAATATTTATCATCATTTATTTAACTATCTCATAATAAACTAAACTTTTATAAGAATGTTATTGATTGTTATCCCTTTACGCAGTATCAATGGAAGACAAAATTAAAAAATTCTTGCATTTCAACAAAAACAACCTGAAACAATTAATAAACTAAGGCTTATAGCCTAATGCTCTATGTTTTTATAAAAAGATGTCATCTAAGAATCCACCCACACTGGTGGTACAACATAAGTTAATATTTCACGCACAGCTTGAGGAAACATTTTTGTTCATAAATTGATAACATCAAGAATTTAAAAAACAAAAACAATAATTGATTAATGTATGAAATATTTGAACTTAAGTACCATTGTTCTAGAACTATATTGCCTGTTTTCTTAAGAATTTTATAAGCAAACCTCACTATTTGTACCAATTGTTTATAAATTCAAATCTTGGCATGCGTGTCCTTTAGTATAAGAAAAATGATTGTTAACCTTAGATAGGACATGTCTAGTGGTTATCCGACTTTTCAACTCCATTACTGGTTTACAGCTTTCATTTCACACCTGCAAAAGCTGTTTCGCAGCTTCTTAGAGGACATTATTGTGAGTTATTGTGTCTAACTTCATATTTTGAAGCAGTTCTGTTTTTGTAAATCAATATCTCTGAAGTATTTCAGAAAAACATTAAAGAGCTTATGCAAACACAATTATTTACAATAGTCAATGGAAATAAAGCATATGAATATTTTCTTATATGAAGATTGCAGAATCAAATCTTGGAAAAAATGCAGTGTAGAAGGTACATTGTACCTATGCTAATTCGATACCATAAAACCGACAGTTTGTCTTGTAAAGATTAACAAAGTTCTCATTTCAGTCATTATGTCAAATATAAAAAATACTAACTTTTCACTTTTGTTGTTACCTGTTTACCTTTTTCAAAGAAATCTTGTTTTGAAATCATATAAAAATAGCTTTATGTTATTAAATCATAAAACTATATGTGATCCATTCTCTCCCCACAGAGGCGGATCAAGTCATGAAAGGTTGATACAGCCTCTGTACTATTACGCCAATTTTGCGGGGTAGAATGGGAGATTGGAGGCAATCAAATTTGAAATTAAATTCACATGGATTGTGGTGCAAGTTTTTCAGCCAGGGAACCCACTGATTTCGGCGTAATAGAACAGAGGCTGTAAAAACATTTCATGACTTGATCTGCCTCTGTTGGGAGAGAATGTATGTGATCGTATCATTTGAATTTGTTGACATACTTTTGTCAAGTTTATAATTTGGAAACGTGTGTCCTGCTATGTTGAAAATAAGTATGGAAGAAATATTGTATGCCTTTAGACGGTTATGCGATAAGAGTGAAAATGAAAATACAGGAAATTGATGTTAGAAATTATAGAGAAGTTCATGTCTAGATGCTAGAGATTCCTTAATAACGTTGCTAGATACTTCTTTCATAATATTATCATACTAACTCTTAATTTAAAATATGAATAGAAGTTGCAGTTCTGTATTGATATTCTTCTTTTCATGATTCTGTTCAATAGATATAACAGTAATTATCAAAACACTTGGAAATACCATAAAACCTTGTTCTTGCTATACATTTTAACTGGTAAGTTTTAGTGTTCTAACAATAAGTGTTCAAGAGCAAAGTAAACATTTCGCCAAAACGTGAGGCAATTTCTATGATTCATGCTAATATGATAGTGCCAATTACAAGAGGCACATCTATGATCATGATGTCCTGTTTTTTTGTGTTCTGATGACTAGATTCATAGTTAAGAGTCCACCAAAATCGTTTGACTCGAAAACTGAGAAAGCAAATGCAGAATGAAAAAAAATGAGGGAACGAAACATGAAAAAGACATGATCACATATCGAAGTGATTATAATGTTTGAAGTTTTTTAATAGTCCAAAAGGAAGTTCTGAAGAACTAAATGAGTGTTGGACAGTCGACCACAATGATGGCTACCAACATCAAACTACTTCATAGCAGTGGTATAAACACGATCAGACATACTTAAATGAGACTCAAAGGGTGATATTTAATACTTTTATGTAATACTTATCTTAAATTAATAATTAATAAATTAGCCTGGGTGAATCAAAACGTACATGGTGAATTAATCAATTCACGTATCTTTTAACTCCTCAATATACTCATTGTAAGGTTTTGCAAGGGCCCAACTTGATTTGCAACCCGAATTGAACTCTTGTTTTAGAAACAAAATTGATAACTTATGACAGAGCTAGAGATTCACTGCACAATAACCATGAAAGTTTCAATAAATATGATCTGTTTATAAGCGGATAATGTCATTGACACTGATAAAACGTTTTTGAATTCTTTACAAAACTATAAAATTCCGCAAAGTTTAAGTTATAGAATAAGATTAGAAATCCTCGTTTGGATAAGGGTGTATTCAGTTTTTTGGACATGATTGTAATCAATTTGAATTTGTATCGGTAAATTATCCTGTAATTCTCTAGGCAAAACTTATGACTTAGGTGTTTTGCGATAATAATACATAATTAAATAAAGATTAAGTTCTTCTTCAAAGAAAAACATATTGGTTTTTCGTGAAATTTTCTAAATCTCGTATCCTTTGATTTAGATCATCATCTAATTAATAATACAACATCTAATACAACAGTCTATCATAGGATTATCAATTTTACAACATGTATTTTATACAGCTAAGATTTACACAAATATATTTTCGATGATTTTATTTGAAACCTTAATTTGTGGATTAGATATAAATTCATTTTGACGAAACAGAAATACCGCTTTCCTGTTGATGTAACAAATCAAGTGTACCAAAACATTCAGAAAAAAAATCAGCATTTTCCGCATTACATAGAAAAAAGATGATGTTTGAACCTTTAATCTACACAACTTTGAAAGCACGATGGTGACCGCTTGAACTCATACTTCCGGTGGACACCGACCCCTTCAGGAATCCATCAGATCATAGATAATTGACCAGTAACAACATGATATAAAAGAGACAGCGAATGAATGATTTGATTTCAATCAGACTGCATGGAACATTGAATATTGGCGTCCTGATATTTCTAAATGACAGTCATTAATTATAATAATGGGTATTTATTAGGCGCACATTTTCATCCACTAGTGCATGCTCAAAGCACTACCAACATTATTACCCTGGTCTAACACAAGCTGACTTATTTGTCGCTGGAAGGTCAATACCAACACAACTCTTTACCAGGTACCGATTTACTGCTGGGTGAACAGAGGCACATTTTGAATAAAGTCTCTTGCCCAGGCGACACAACAAGTCTTTCAACTTGTGTCTCAGTGTGGGGCAGGGAATAAGCCCTTTAAACTCTCAGTTTATTCAGCAATGAGCGGGTAACCTATTCATCCAGCGAGCCACGCCCGTAGTTGCTGAACTATACTCGACTGAGCATTGCACAGGACCACGTGCCACCATATTACCACAGGACGTTTCAGTATTTGAAGGGACTGACAATGACCTGTAATAATGCGTGCCATGAATGTTTTCTTGATTTGCTGTTAATATAATATTGTCATGTAGTCATGGAGAAAGCTTAATGTATCTTTAGTTATGATTTTTGATAATTAATGATAATTAGAAATATGATTATATTGTGAAGAACGTTTTGTTCTCTGTAGACACTGAATATGCTACATGTTTAATTTTTATGGAAACAATATGTTTGTAGATTTTTTCGAAAGCAAACTTTGTAAGAATTCTAACTGTCGATATTTTCATATAACTATTTTAGCAATATGCAGCTCTTACAGATACACTTTTGTATATTGATTTGGAGGAAAGAGAAAGTCGATATTTTGAGAGCAACACAGACGTTTGACAGACCCATCATCTAGATATGCAAGCATAGTTTCTTTAAGGACACTGAACCCTCGATGAGGTTAGAACTTGCATCAGGATATTAAAACTTTTCTACTTAATCGAATATAACTTCTTATGGAGTAGAAAGTGATCAAGCTTTTTTCCAAAAACCTAGATACAGTAAATTTAAGGCTACATTAAGAAAGACATAGAAAAGAGAAAACGAATAAAATCATCAGCCTCATTGATTTTACTAGCTTGAAATAATAAAGCATAGATCCCATTATCTTTTAGTCATTTGTAATCGCTATATACTAATATCATTGCGATTCTATATCTCACATTGAGAAACTTTCAAAGATCTAATCAATTGTAGTAGATAATTACCCTCATATGCTTTCTCTTTGATACAGCCATTCCTAGAAAACCATCTTCATATTAAGCAGTAAGAACTTCCTGAAACTGACTATCTGAAACAATAAAGAAGAACTAATATGCTCCAATAAAGCATTAAATGCAAATGAGGCGTTGCATTGGATGTAAAAAGTACATTTTCCAGACTCGATATATAATTTAAGTTCACTGTCATTATCAGATGGAAGCAGAGGCTTTTAGTGACACATTACTTCGTAGTGCATTTAAACATTGGAAACTGCGCTTTACCAATAATGATAAGGTAACTCTATCAGCAGAAAAACACTCAATCCACTGCATTTAGATATGATGTCGTGGACTGACGACAGGAGAATGATACCCATATTGCTACACTGGGATTTCATAGTAGCAAAGGCAGCTACGTTTCAATCCCTGGCAAACGTTGACACATTACTTAGCTCAAAGTCTGCAGCATTTCAATAAGATGAAATTTGACTTTTATATCATTACTAACATTATTAAAATGAATAAGGAAGAAATTCTTAAAAATTAAAGCTAAAACATGAATTTATTTATTGTCTCTTTAAGGGTATATTGTATCCGTAAGCAAACGTGGCCGGTGGAAAATCATTAATCTAGTTCAGCAGCGCTGAGGAACATTTGAACGTTCGAAAAATGCCTAAGCTATTGGACTTAATGCAGGAAACTAGAACAGGAAAATATAGTCGCAAAGCGACGACAAACGGATTCAGCGATGTATGGTGATGATATGTATGACAAATATATGCAATACATGTATGTATAAAGTCAATAGTTCGTTCAGACGAATTTTAAAAGTCACGATTTCAGTATTACCAAGGCCAAAAAGACTCTGTCAATTGCAAACGTAAATGTCATATTGAACTAGGACTGCCGCGGCAGTACTTAGCTCTTCAAGACATCCTGTTTGACCTTCACAGAGTGTTTGACCTTCACATGACGTATTTTTCTGAGATTTAAAAAGTAACTAATACATTATCAAAATGACCAGATTTCACTTGATACTCAACGTTTAGGCCTGTGTTTGTGTATGTACTTTGATAGACATTAATTTCAAATTCGAATCCAAAATCAATTTGCATAAAAATATATATTTCATGCCATTAAACTGTAATGTGACCAAAATATGTTCTACCTAAGCAAAGAAATAACAAGTTAGATCTGCAAAAGTTTGTTGGCTCAAGCGGGACTTGAACCCTAAAAGTTAGCATCTTGGTTTCAAAGGCCAAGGCTTTTCCGACTGGACCAGCAAGTCGGCTGTGATTTGAATGGAATTTTAGCACTAAGACTTTGGATTCACGAAGGCAAAACAAACAATCTCGCATCCGAGAATGAATTCATTGTATAGAGGGGTGCTTTTCAGCGTTTTGAGCTGTTTGATGTGTTGTTTGAGGTCAGAGCGTGCTTTTGACCATTTCGAGCTCCTTGGTGTGTTGTTTTAGGTCGAAAATACGATGTCTAGCGAGGCTAGCGCTGTTCTGAGTTCAGAGAACGTTGTAGCGACGTCTTCCGGTGTCCCGTGGCCGTATGCACGGATTTAGTGACCAAAATCGAATGTACATGACTGGACAGCGTGTTTGCATGAAATGTCTACAAGCACAAAGTGTAGAACATGCGGCCGGGAGGAAATGCATATTTCAAAGTTCAGGAGGACGACAGGCATTTTGGAAAAGAGAGTTAATCGAGGACGTCACACCCTTGCCAGTGGAATCTGCCGAGCATTTAGGCAGGAATCAGGCCGGCCTCCCTTTATCTAATGACCAAGAGCCCAAGAGCCCAAGAGCTGATAGTGGCCGTCATTATGCCCTTTTCAATTAAGGGAAGGTACACTTGCTTGTACCTACCTACGCACCCACCCGTGCCTTTGGTCTTGAAACTAAATCTTGACCACAAAGGCTATCAAAGTGTATGAGACGCACTTAGACAATTCATTGTCAGTCCAAAACAAAGAGTTTAATTGACAATGTGATCTATCAGTGTAAAGTTTTTCTATTTTATCCCTCAAATTAACCGACGGCACTCACCGTATGATACATGGAAATGAAGACAATTCTTTTCTCTACAAGTTGATATAAAAATTATAAAAATATCTCTAATGGTTCGTGAGATATGAGTGCCGCAAGGTGCGCGAGTTAACACAAGTTCTATTAGCGAACGCCGCGCAAGTAGCGCATGTGAACGATCACTTATCTTTCGCTTGCCGCTTCTTTATTCCTGTCCGCGCATAGACATATGATACATGGAAATGAAGACAATTCTTTTCTCTACAAGTTGATATAAAAATTATAAAATTATCTCTAATGGTTCGTGAGGTATGAGTGCCGCAAGATGCGCGAGTTAATTACATGTTCAATTAGAGAACGCCGGAGCGCAAGTAGAGCGCGCACCGCTTCTTCATTTCTGTGCGCGCATAGACAAATGATACATGGAAATAAAGACAATTCTTTTCTCTACAAGTTGATATAAAAATTATAAAATTATCTCTAATGGTTCGTGAGGTATGAGTGCCGCAAGATGCGCGAGTTAATTACATGTTCAATTAGCGCAAGTAGAGCGCGCACCGCTTCTTCATTTCTGTGCGCGCATAGACAAATGATACATGGAAATAAAGACAATTCTTTTCTCTACAAGTTGACATAAAAATTATAAAAGTATCTCTAATGGTTCGTAAGATATGTCTGTTGTTGATTGATGAGTTACGCATTTTGCAAATATACAGTTATCAAATGCATTCAGGGTTGACAATATTCAAAGGTCCGTAACTAAATGTAAATGAAGTAACTGAATTTATTGTTAATTTTTAAAAGATAGTGTATTCTTTTGGCTTTCTAATGATATATGGAACAATGATTTGTCTCCTGTCACTGATGAGTAACGACTTTTTTAACATACCTTTATCCTAAGCATTCAAAACGAAAGCAGAATTGACAATATTCAAAGGGCCGTAACTCAATGTAAAACAAATAAAGGAATTTACTGTTAAATTTTAAAACAATCTATAGACTTTTGGCTTTCATATGATGTATAGAACAAAGAGTTATCGTACGCCTTTGATTCGCTACGATATTTCAAACATACCCACCAAAACACCACATGTCCAAAATGGAAAGTTTGACCTCTGACCCTGACCGGAAATGACTGTTCGCGAGCGATTTTATTCTTTTATCTTAAAGACCTTGCTAATGTCTAATTCTCATGCAAAAATCATCAAATTCGTCTGGGAGGTTTTTGAGTTATCTGCCCTTGAATATTGCAAAATGTGCAAACTTTGAAGATTTTTATAAAAAAAACTATTTCGAATTTTTGAATTTTGAAACAAACTTGTTATAGGCCAATGTCTCAGCTACATTATGTGTAAGTTTCAGCTTTCTAGTATCAGCAGTTGCCGAGTGGTGATTCCTGAAAGGTGCCTGGGGTCGGACTTTTGAAAAAAATGCAGAAAATTCAAGATGGCGGCCAAACCACGTGACCTACGAATTTGCCATGATTTCGTTTTTTGCAGCATTTTTGATTGCGCATCTTTTAAAAAAAAATTTAGGTCTCTAAGTGCATTTTGAAAAAAAAATCAATGTTAAATTTTCGATTTTGGAATCGAACTGGACCTTTAATGCACTGGTCGATTCGGCCCAAAAGCTTCGCATGTCTATTCCCCAACAAGGTCTACCAGCCTGTGAAATTTGGCTTCGATAGCATCAGTCGTTTGGTCTGAATCCTGTTCACAAAAATCGTGGAAAAATAAAAATAAACACGCCAATAACAATAAGGATTCAGCCTTATGGCTGAATCCTTAATTACATAGAAGTCAGTGTAAAGATGTAATTATTGAATTAACAGTGACTGGGTAACGCATCTAACAACATAGTTCGTTAGAGATAATTGTTAGGGCGGTAATGTAAGAATCAATAGCTCAGTCACAACCGGACATAGACTCAGACCATGTCCTGTCTGACTTCAGTAATCGATATTTATACAATAACATGACATGCAAGGCCTATTTGGTCCCTGGTGTGTCTTAAACCATATTAAGATTGAGTAAAGCTTTCACTAAGTGAATTTCATTGCAGCTCTCTAAGATTGAATGATATCTTAAGAATCTATGTTATCAATAGCATTATTAATGTCTATATACATTGTTAAAATCTCATTGAAATAAAGATATTTATTGAGGCAAGTAATGTGATCATTATAACCTTTCAAATATTACCAATTTTCGACATAAGATATTTGAATGAATTTAAATTGAAATAAGAATAAATGAATGTAATTGTCTGTTAATAAAACAAATTGACATTTTTATCTAAATCATTATCCTTCGAAAACGAAAAGATAAACGTATCCGTTTGTCCCATTTTGTGTCTATCCTTGACAGAATTATTCAGCACGCTATACCATCCTGAAGATTGAACTTTCAATGATGAGTTTCTTTTGATAAACCGGAGAATGGGTATGGGAAAAGGACAGTAACGTTATATCTCTTTTTCTTGTTCATTTGAGTCCAAACTACTTTGAGACATAACCAACGAAGGGCGTACTCTTTGTTGCATATTTGATTACAGTTCACATATATAGGTTATAGAGAAACAATTTATGAAAAGATTAACCTTCCTGTGGACTAATGTCTTAAAAGTCTCAGAGATAGACATTGTTTATCTAAGCTTAAAGGGATGAAAGATAACAGTTTGGGTAAGTAATTTGTTTCAGCACAATAACTCAAAATAGCTAATGGAATATAATTGTTCTCTTTGAAGCCTGTAATCTTGTAATATCCTAAATACCATAAATGGCGTTGACTCTTGAGAAATAAAACCATTTATGTCCTAGAAACAGGCCAGTGTGAAGACTGCCACATTCAGCATTACATTTCAAGAACTCCTGGTGTTGTTACCATCATGCTCTAAATTGCTTATCATTCAGTTGGTATGAGATGATTAGAATTAATAATTCAATATCTATAATGACTCTACGGCATGCCAATCAGTTCATGAATCAATCGTGATGTTTTTAACTCCAAAAATGTATAACATCATTTCATTTGCTGTTCATTTTTTAATATCATTCGGTTGAAGTATGTAGAAACGGTGAATGACATGTGAGCCTCATAATACTAAGTGAACTATTTCTTAAGTTGAAAAAATAGTTGTGCAAACTTGTCTTCACTATTATCCTCGTGAACATTAAAGTCTCCTACAATAAGATGTCCATAACCAATAGCCATTGTTTGAAAAAGCTGGGACATATGGCACTAAGAAACATGTCAATGGTGATTTTGTTTTTCTGTGAGGTAGGTGATCTATATGAAGCCAGTAATCTGATCATATCACTCCGTATGGCGACAGTTAGGTACTTTTACAATATAGAATGACTTTAAATGATATCTTGTAAATAACTGCAATACCACCACTGACACTGAATACGATACCTATCTTTATATCATATGCTTGAATGTTTTTTCTAAAGCAAACTTTGTAAGAATTCAACTGTTCTCATTTTTCATAACTGTTTTAGACAGACTCAAATATATTTTATATATTAAATTGGTATTGGAATGAGGTAAATATTGTAAGAGTAAAAAAGACGTTTGACAGATGTTCCATTATTGCGATATGAAAGGGTCATTCTAAAAGACCATTTAACCTCAACCATTTAAATTTTAGAACATATATTACAATATCATAACTGTTCTATTTAAACAAACATCACTTCTTACGACGATGAATATGATCAAGCTTATTTAACTAAACAAGATACAGTTCATCTATTGCAATATTAAATAGACATAGAACAATAAAAACCAATAAAGTCGTTCATTCTTATTCATTTAACTAGCTTTAGATAGTAAATTATATATGTCATTATGTTTTAGTCTTTTTTGAGCGTTATATACTAATAGCATTGCAATTTAATAACTCACAAAGGGAAAGTATTGAAGATCTTATGAATTGTATTTACCCTCTACTGCTTCTCCTTGGTACATAAATTCTCGATAAAACCGTCTGCAGATTTAGCAGTAAGAACAATCTAACTGAAAATGTCCGTCTGAATTAATAAAGAAAAACCAATATGCTCCCCTCAAACATTCACTGTAAATGAGGCATCAAGTATAGTAGGTAATATAGGGTTTGGAGAGGTATTATATTTCAAGACTTGATGCAATGATTTTCAAGTTCATCGTCCCTTTTAACAGGCTTTTTAATGTTACTGGACACCATCTCCGTTAATCACTGAAAAATGTGCAGAAAATTCATTATCCGGATTTTCTCCATCAATAATGAATACGTTGGTTTATCAGGATATTGAATAAGAAAGTGGTATATTAATTTATTGTTTCTATAGGGGACAATTTTATCCATTGGCAAACTGGGCAATGAGATTTGTCTAATGTCTAGTTCAACAGCACTTAAGTACTTAATTACATCTGAACGTTGAAAAATGCCTAAGCTTTTTGAGTGACCACAGGAAATTACATAGAGGTCCGTGTAAAGATGTTATAATTGAATTTACAGTTATTGGATTATGCATCTAGCAGTATCATTGTTCGTATGATATGAATAAGAAAAGGGCATATAGCATTGTAAAAAAGAGAAAACATGAATTATTCAATGTTTCTGTAAGGGAAAATTTTATCCATTGACAAATATGGGCAATGAGATTTGTCTTATGTCTAGTTCAACAGCACTGAAGTACTTAAGTACATCTTAACGTTGAAAAAAGCCTAAGCTTTTTGAGTGACTACAGGAAATTACATAGAGGTCCCTGTAAAGATGTCATAATTGAATTTACAGTCATTGGATTATGCATCTAACAATATCATTGTTCGTTAGAGATAGTTGTGTTAGAGCAGTAATGTAAAATTCAATAGCTCAGACACAACCGTACATAGCCAGTATATACTTCAGGAACATTACATGCAAGGCCATTTTCCCCTGATGTGCTAAAACATAATCGTGTATTTAGCTTAAACCAAATCAAGTTCAAATTAAACTGACAGTAATGTAAATGAGGTTTCTTAGATACACTGAATGTTTATAGGACAGCATTTTAAGAATATATGTAATTACATTACATTACATTAATAACGACTATTATATTGTTTATTATATTGTGAACATCTCTTTGAAATAAAGAATTGTATTCAGGCAAGCAAAGTCATACACTTTATTTCTCCAGTGAAACAAAAGTTCGACTTTAAATATTTGAATTTATTAGGATTGAAATAGAGAACTATCAATTATAAATTTCCAAAGACAATCTTGAACAAAACAATAATCATTCTATAATGACCAATTTGAACTCATCCTTCAATCCCATTTTGTGCCTCAGCTTTGAGGGAAATATTCAGCACAACATAAAACCTCAAGGACTTATCTTTCAATGTTAATAATAAACAAATTTTGAACCAGCTTAGATAAGTAAAGTGTTTCAGCACATCTCAAATTAGTGAATTGAACATAGCTAATAGCACGTAATTGGCGATTAATCTTTTATTACCTAAATAGCCGGAGAGGTGATAGCGTTGTCTCTTGAGAAATTGAAAAAAAAACCTTCATTTCCATATAACAGGCCAGTCTGAAGAGGGTCAAATTCAGCATTAGATTCATTACCACTGATACTAATGACGCAAATGGAATACAAAATTACTTATTATTCAGTTGGTATGAGATAACAAAAACTAATATTGCTACAATCGATAATTTAATAAATCTGTCTATGGAATATTGTTCAGTTGATTAATCAAGCATGACGTTTTCAAACTGCAGTCTTTTGAATATTTTTGAATATCATTCCTATTGACACATCTCAATGTAGGAGCCGAGATTGATAGGATGTTTCATAACAATAAGTGTACTATTTCTCTCGTGGGAGCTAATTGCTTGCTCTTTTTCATTTGAGAGTATTATTCATTGAATTCTATACTTGTTTACCAAAACGATATAGGACTTTTACACTTAAGTTCACAGAACAATCCATACTGTGAAAGCTTGTAAAACTTATCATATTTTCAAAATAAGACATGATAAAGTAAGAGAAAACTTCAATTCATTTTTTGTACCTAATCTTTACTTAATCTGTAAATACTGTGTATAGTTTCAAACACAATGATTAGAAGAATATTATTCTTGCAAGACTAAATGATTGTATCGTTGTTTTAGCTTTTCACGTTTAGAGATACATTTAATGTCACAAAGATCCAAAAACGTAAATAAAATATGAATTTTATAAGTTGTTTATAATCATACAAACACATATTCAGTAAATGAAGGAAATGGAAGAAGAACATTTAAGAACTATAGATACCACAAACAAATGCACTTTTAAGATAATCCTTGCTATGTTGACCGCTTACTGGGACAGGAAGTTTCTGTTCTAAAGAAAGAGACCTCATTAGCACAAGGTTAAATTCTAGATTGTCTCTGTAGTTGCATTCTTTGATCGAATTGTGTTAACCTGGTAATAAGATAAAGGTAAAAATCACAATATTGGTTTTCCAAATTACCTTAGTATATATTTCTGAATAAATCCGTAGAATAATTCATTATCAGGATTATAACAAATATAGATTTAACACAAACAATATCTGTTCGTGTTTTGAAGTATCTCATTATAAAATAATTTTCCATGATAAATTTTATTTGCATCCATATCCCTGTGCACAATATAAATAAAAGATAAATTGAAAAAGCAAACAATTAAATTCTAGCATGTTAGCAAAAGGAGACTAAGACGGTAAATTAACCAAGGTTAGGGGAATTGTTGTCAATGATTGAATACTCTAACGCTCTCTTAATAAGAACAACCAATGTAATTGGACTTCTCGGTAGAAAATCTCCTTTCCAATACAACACCACTCAAAGTTGTTAACTATTTTAGTTTACAGGTAACTACACTATGTTTGTATGCGGTAAGCAGTTTTCTTGGAAATTAAAAATTTCAATTTATAACATACATGTATTTAAAATCATGCATTGTCTCTAAGAAAACTATGAAAAGATCAAGATGTTACAGTATACAAAAGAAACTAACAGCAAACTGTAATAATGTGTAATAATAATATAATAATATAATGTTTATTAATGTTTTAATCAAAGTTATTTTGATTCAAAAACTGACATCACTATCATTTTATCCATTTATTAACATTTTGGTTAGTCGTTAAGAAAGCTTAATTTGTCTTTAGTCATTATCAGTGATAATTTATGATTATAAGAAACACCTTTTGTTCTGGTGAATAATGGTTTATCCTCTGTAGACAAATAACATGATAGGTAATTCACTATTTTGGAAATTACATATTTATATATTTTTATTTGGACAGTCTCAAGCAAGCTTGGTAAACTGTTGACATCGTCATCACTGTTTAAAGGGGCAGTAGCACGTTTTTGGAGGAAATATTTGGTGGTGTCAGGAAAATGAAAATACATGCTTTCAATTGAAAGACACTGTATTTAAACTAAATGGAGCACTAATAATTCAAATATATAATGTTAAGTTTAGCCATGTGATACCTTTTTCTTACACAAAATGAATTAAAGGTGTTCACACAAAATGGCCGCCAATGGATTTTAAGAAAATCTTCATACTTTGTCCTCTGACTATTGATGATTGGCTTATGGAATGAGATTTTTGACGCTATCAATATAATACATTTAGCATTAACTTGCAATTATCAGTGAAAATTTTGAAATATAAAATTATCAAAAAACGTGCTACTGGCCCTTTAAGCAACATACATGTACACAGCTTTTGAACTGAAAAATTTTTTGTGTATTTATATTTCGCGTAAAGAGAATACCGATCTATGGTAAGAGCAACAAAGATCTTTCTCAGAACCTCTTATATATTGTAGATATGCAAGGTTAGTTTTTGTGTACGGCAACTTAACCGTCAACCACGAACTGTATTGCAATATATGAACATTTGTACTTAACCAAACATGACTTCTGAAGATGAATGTTATTAAGCTTAATCCATAGAACTAGATACTTTTCATGAAACATAAAATAAAACATAGAATAGAGAACACAATAAGGTATTTCAGCCTATTTCATGCGACTAGACATAGATAATGAAACAAAGATCTCATTATCTTTTAGTCTCTTATGAGTGTTATATACTAAAAGTATTGCAATTATATTACTCACGTGATTAACTATCTCGAAGATCTAATCAATTGTAATAGATACTTATCATCCCATGCTTCGTTTTGATAACGCAATCCTCGATTAAAAACTCTACATATTTAGCAGTTGGAACTGCCAGCAAATGACTATCTGAAAGAAGAACCAATATGCTCCACTCAAACATTAACTGTAGATGAGGAATTGCATAGGTAAAATTGGATGTAAATGTAATCACATTTACAGACTTGATATAATGATTTAAAAGTTATTATTAACTATTACCAGATAAAAGAGATGGCTTCAAATGTCACAAGACCTTGTGATGGATTTAACACTAGATATTGTGCATTTAATATCCGCACTCGATCCATCAATAATGAATAGGTTGGTCTATTAAGAGAAACACACTCAATGCACTGCACATGATAAAAATGACATTTAAACATGATGTCCTGGAAAAAGAACCTAATAACAAGAGACCGGTACTCTTTTAGCCACAATTGTATTTGATTTTGTCAAAGGCAGCGACTAATTGATTCCTGATAAATTTGGACTCTAGTTTATTTATATCTTTGGTCAAGAGACTAGTAACATCTGCGCAGTTCCGTTTTAATATTCTGACATTTATATCATTGATAACATTCTTAACATGAAAAGAAAGCAATATAAAAGAATGTTAACTTGGAAAGGTAATTAATCATTAGTCTAGTTTAGTAGTACTGAAAGCCGTAATCTTGTAATTTCCTATTTACAAATTAGTTTTGATCGCTTTGCCTCTTGAATGACACACTTTACGTCCAAGAAACAGGCCAGTCTTAACACTGCCAAATGCAGCATGAGATTCTCTAGCACTCCTTGTCTTGTTACCAGGGTACTCAAAATGGATTATCATTAAGTATGAGATAAAAAGTTTATCTTTGATATCATTACAATTAATATTTGATTATCTAAATTGCCTTAATAGAATTCCGATAAATTTATTAATCAATTTTGGCGTTTTTAACTCAAGTAGTGAACAAATTAATATTTGCTTTATATTTTATTGATTTATCAGCACAACCAAGCTTAACCAGGGCGAGGTGAATCACAAGGAAAATACCCAGAATAAAATGAATCACAAAATAAACTGTTGCATACAATCATGAAAATGGCATGTATACCTGTACAAACACATCAAAGGACAATATGGCTATGACCATTGCTTGGTTTTGTTCATAACTGTTCTTTTTTTTTTTTTTCTTCTTTCTTTTCTTTGAAATTATGTAAAAGTTAAATACCAAAATAACAAATCAACATTCTCAATATAAATAAGGTGAAATTTCAAACAAAATGTTTAAATAAGTATGTACCTTGGAATATGAAACAATTTTAAATCTGTTTATGCCATTGCACGTTTACGGGTACTTGAAATTTATTAAGATGTTAGCCAAAAACTTTAATGAAGACAACATATATTAAATTAGATGCTAATAATCTTAGAAACATATATCAATTCCATTAATACATAAATCAATATTTAAAGAACTGCAGAGGAAACAAATGAACTTCTAAGAGTATCCAATAATATTATGTTGGCCGTGGACGTTTCTTTTCTATGAAGAAACCTTGTAAGTCCTAATTGATAACGAAATTCTAGATCGTCTCGGAAGTTGGATTGTTTGATCGAGTTCTGCTAATCGGGTAATTCGATAAAGGTATACATCACATTTTGCCCTATTTTACCTGGAATTTTATGTTATTAAAATAGACATATATAAGAGACAGATTTTTTTTTGAGTTTTGGAGAATCTTATTATCAACTAAATTTGCATGAGATTGTTATTAATTGTGATCATTTTACGCAATATCAATGTAATATCTAGCATTTCAACAACAGCAACCTGAGACAATGACTAACCGAGGCTTAATGGATTGTTATCAAAGACTGAATAGCCGAAGTCTCTCGAAATAGAACCTCAAAACAATAATTGTGCGAGATCACAATATCTGACATGAATTAGAAAAAAAACCCATAACATCTTGCTCATAGTGATTTCAAATGTTCACATTCATTGTTTTCGTTCATTTTCAAACGCACTTATGGTCACTCAAAAATGCTGGAAATGACAGCGCACGTGGCTTGTCACCAAAATTTGATAAATCTGTTGCAGCATAAAATATTGACAAATGTGAAATTATCAGATTTCAAATCGAACAATTATATTTCAATATTTTGCATTATATTTCTGAGCATCAAAAATATTTTGACATCGTGCATGGGAATTGTCAGTCTATTTTTTAATTTACGAATCACACCAAGAAAAGTCTGTCAAGGATTTTGATTGATTGATTTATGAATCATTTGAAAAAGAATTACTTGGCAAAGGCATAAATGTGTCTTATTAATAAGGGTAAATAAAAGATCCTAAAATACACCCATACATATACATATACATGATGTTTGAGCTAAGAAGGGATCTGAGGACGAAATCAGCTCTTCTGGAAGTCCTCGATAAAACTCAAACAAGCAAGTAAGCAGGTTAGAAGGGATACGGCCACTGCCTTTTTCGGACTGTTACTCCATTAGTGACTAACACCTTTTCTGTTACAAAACATATTTTGAAAGGGCAATTTGTAAAAAGGTACCTGTTTGATAACTTCAAAGAAAAGGGTACTACCACAGTTTTTTTCCAATCACTGTTAGCTAATGTGTTTATTATCTTTATCAATCGACCAACGTCTATTTTAGTTTACCTTAATCTTAGATACATCATACATTTGTAATGGTTATGGTCCTTGTGTAAACACAGATTAGTGACACTCAACGTAAAAAATCAATTGTCTTAAACCAAGATTGCTGAATCAGGTTTAAGATAATTAGATACTAAAAAACTCCAAATGTGTCTTGTCAAGCAAAACAATAAATCAATAGTTAATTCATTAAGTGATCAACAAAAACACTGTTTCATATTACGACGTTTTATGAAACATTACTATTTTGATGTAATGAAATTTTTGATATTCAGTTTAACAATCATTCCTGGCTACCTATTCATGAATCAATTATAACATCATTGACATGGACCGGTATGTCTTAAAGACACCAAAGGGCCTAAAACATGCTTGTTAATAATGGCAATAACGAGAAAATCACTGTGTAAGGCTCTTTAACATGCAATGTGCATTGACCTGTAATAAGCTTTATATAAGATAAACCTTCCTCTAGACAAATGTCATAAAAGATCCCCGAAAAGTATGTAAACATACTAATCCTAAACATTATTTGTTTCAGTTTAAAACCGTCCACCAAGAACCTGTTGGAATAGAGAAGTGAAATTACAATGATTATTGAAATAACTCCAAAATAGCGAATTAAACATGTTTCCTGTCTTTTACAGTCAATACTCGGCGTGAAATGTGGTAATTACTTAAATACCATTAGCGGTAATGGCGTTGTGTCTCGAGAATAAACGCTTTATATCCGAGTTACCTGATAGTCTGGAGTGGCGATATATAACTGTTCAAAATTGCTTATCATTCAGTTGGTTATTGAAAGAAATGTTAATTTTATTACGATTGAATTTTATAAGCTATATTTCAATTAAAAAAATTTAAACAAATGATAAAATACCGTTATTTTTTAAATCATAAATCAATTTGGTAATGTTTTAAACATGTTGCTTTATAACTTCAAGTGTGCATGACAGTATGTTATTTCGGATTCACGTAAAATGAAATACAAATCCTCTTGCAGTTTCACCCTTTCGAGCAGTAAACGACGGAACATTTCATAGCAATAAGTGAACCGTTTGTTGCTGACATGGAAGTATTTCCATGTAGCAAAATTTAGATTTTAGTTTACACATTATTACTACTAAAACATGCTGTAAAAATAACACCTTTCAAAGTACCTTCATCTAACATGTAAATCATGCTGTCATTCCGTCATTGTATTTTGATTTATTTGTAAAAGAACATATTACCTCTCATTATCGTAAAGTTATGTAAACTGTGTAACGTATCACTGCTAATAAAACGATAAAGAAATACTTTTCTTTATTGAGATCACCTCATTCTCCTCATCAATCAAGAATTCAATTTATTTCTTAGTTATAACCTTTTTTTTATTGAATTTTGATAAAGGACGGCTTTTCAGCTGCATTGCAACATTTGAAGATTTTTGTAATGGGGAACAGATCAGTAAAGTAATCTTATATACGTTAACTTTAATAATCTAAAAATACTTCTTTTACTTATGGAAAATAATAAGAAATATATCGATAGATAAACAAATATTCAAAAAAGGAATAGAATGTACAATGTCATTGATTAGGAACACTCACAATGCCCTGTACTTTGTACTGTCCATCAGATGAGAACATTACCATATTTGTATGGCATTTCATTTCCATATCATAATAATCTTTGTGCTAAGACAGGATATGGCTAGTGCCTTTCCCCGACTGTTACTAAGTTAATGATTATCTTATTACAGTTCATGAGTCACACAATGCTAAACATTCCTTTTCGATTACCTTGATGTATTCGGATACCGTTTCCATTATTTACAGTTGTCAAAAGTGTAGACAAAATTTAAATCATACGGCATTTCTTAAGTATATATATATGAAGAAAAGAGTTACTATCTTCATAATGACTATTGATTTATATCGTTTTTAGTTTCATTCGATATCAAGTCATTGGGTTATCTATGAATATACATTCTTGCTTGCTACAGATAACACCTTTTTAAAACATAGTGAACATTAAATGGACTCCATGATTCACTCCTTATGTCTTGATACTGACAACGTCCTGATTTGCAGCTGCTGTGTCTCCATCGTCAAACTTATTTAACCGACTAGTTAGCTGTGTCACAATCCTACCACTGTCAGCCATGTCCGCAGGGTAGTTATTAATAGGATCTAGTAGTTCAAACGTTATGAAAGGAAATGATGTTGACACTTTGATATACTGATCCCCACCAGAAGGCAAGCTTACACCTACCTTAGGACATCAGCACTGAAGAAAGATACGTGGGATGATTGAAATGTTCAGCTTTTCTGCTATAAGATATAAACGTGGTTCTCACATGAATCATGAAACTGACACCTTCATCTACATTTTACATAGAATTTGGTACAGGGCATGTTCCTGTTCTACTTTTAAACTGGGATTCGTATTCAAATGATTTGTTGATGATATGGGAATGCAAAAATCAATTCAAAATAATGTTAGGAGCACTAATTCAATTGTAATCAACTGTATTGAAAGAACAAAGTAAGTCGTAAAAATAGCTATCGTTCAAATAGGAATATGACAAGAGTGATTTTGTACGGTAACTTTACCAACATTATTTACACAGTGTCTTGATCCGACTGCATTAATTATTACCAACTAACAGCTCTATTAAATTACGTGGAGACAGTGAATTCAGCTTTTGCAGAGGTTGTCTGTATATGGTTACTGTTTGAAGGTTCCAAACTTGGATCACTTCCCAATTTAGGCATTCAAACCATGCTTGTCAGAAGATTAGAATGTAAACATTATTAGAATATATTGAATAAAGCTAAAATGTGTCTCTACTTTTGTGACTGATAAAACATTAAGGCAACGTCATTCACATCAGTATGCCATCAGAGACCTTCTCGGCGAAATATGCAAAGCATGTAGAAGATTGCCTGACCTTCCTTTCACCCATCACGCTTAGACATATCAATCGCATTCAGATTGAATTGGTTGGCGGGCTGTGTCCTTTTAATTAGTCCCATTAAGAGGAAGGTCAGTAGCGAAGAAGCTGGAAGTGACAGGACAAGACGATTTGAGATAATTTACTGTCACAGATGAAGACATTGTCAAAGTCTTAATGTCCATATCGAACTATTGTCACATAGACAGTAGATAATACTTTCTAGATTATCAGACTCAGGAAAACTGTTGTCACTTCATTACCATTCATTGAAAAGTGTATAAACAAGATGGTATAATTCATGTCTGAGCATCCAAAAAGCTTTAGGATGAATATTCAATGCTGGATGTCTACCTGAATATGTCTGAAATGAGTTGTGTCAATAGATTAAAAGCAAAGATGCAGGCCAAATATGTTTATCGTCATAGATTAAACATTGATGTTACTGTAGTAAACAAACAATTTCAAAGACAAAGACCATTTTTTATGAAAATAATTCAAAATATTTCAAATAGGAAATAAAAGGCAAATGGATTTGATATATGTACTTAATGTATTTCAGCCTTCAGAGATCTATTAAAATAGTCTTCATTTTTATGTGAACATATTTCCTCCGTTTAAAAGTTCAGAGAATATCATATGACATGTTATTATTCCGAGATGACCTGATCAAAAACAAACATTTTTGCTTGAGAGATGGTTTCCTAATTTCTCTGAAAAATTTAGAAGGAATGTCCATTCTTTATTATCGTAATTTCTATTAATGTGTTTATAAGAACCTTTTAAATTTATAAAAGTATGAAGAATTACGTTGCGGGAGGATAAGGGTTGAGAACAGATTCGAATGTCTAAAATTTTAGTGACAACAGCAAGAGTGGATATCTATATCAACAGAATACTTTACATTCTGCTACTTATGCACATTTTCTTACCATGACAACTATCGAACCACATGCCTTGCAAAGCTCTGTGTATTACAAGTCTATGAAATGAGCTTTATTATTTTCATCTTTTGACATTTGCTCTTTCAGATTGCGACTAATCAAGCAATCCTACCTATGGAAATTATATGCGTTAAGAATATATTATCTGTGAAATACTCAACTGTTAACGAAAACGTTATGAATGTGCACAACATACTTGTATTGGGGAAATACCTAAATCACGATATAATGCGCTAACAATCCACAGGGCTTAGGTTTGAGGGTTCTTAAAAGCCTGGGGTAAAGTGTAACTGTCCGTTTACTACCTCTGTGCAGGATACAAATTAAGTTGGCAACAGGCAATGATTTCTGAAACGATTGATTAAAGTGTCAGATTAACACAGGCCGTTAGCTGTTCCAATTACCTTAGCCAACTTTATAGTCAACGTCTATTTGTCTAATGTTCTGTCGATATAAATAATCTTATTGGTTAAATAATGTGTGTATATTAATAACTTACGAGTTGAAAGAGACGTTTATATCTAGTCACTCGGAAATCGTTAACTACTGTTTAATGAAGTTCAGAGCAATATCAATCTTAAAATATGAGGTTGACCTTCATGATCAAATTTCATCTGTTTGTATAGGTTAAAAACTCATTCATTCTTTAATGAGAGGGGGTCGATGTTTTGTTTCGACTAAAGATGACCTAGCAAATAGGGCAGTATATTCCATTCGGGAGAATACGAGACGGGATAAATGGGCAAGTAAAGTTTTAACCTCATGGTCAGTCGCAAGGAACAATCGACAGGATAACACTGAAAAGTTCCTGAAAAAGTTGGAATCATTGAACGTTGAGGAACTGACGAAATTCAACCCTGTTTTGTTAATTAGAGTAGGAAGGACAACAGTGAGGAATAAACACTAAGGCGAAACGAGATGTCAAATTTCCTCAAAAGGAACACTTTCAACATTTCCGTCAAGCTTTGGATTGCGAAATGAAGCGACTTACACATTAAAGTGTTACCAAAAATAAGCAGAGGCTATTTTTGAAAACGAAGAACTGCTCTTTTGAAGACTAATCAACTTGGTAATAGTTTTCTCTGTCTTATTTGAAAAGAAAAGTTTCTTTAAGTTGTGGCCAGGAACACAGAAAGATAAGATCTTAGAACTCTCAAATAACCCTTAAAACCTCTGACAGAAAGGAATATTTTAATTATAATGAAAAATATAATCGCTAAGCGATAAAAACAGGATTCAGCCACCACATATATGAGCTCTTTTGACCATTTGAAGCCTTTTAATGTATTGTTTAGGTCGAAAATACGACTTCTAGCTGCCACATACTAATTCAAATAGGCAACACATATAAAGTAACACAATGTCAGCATTTCAAACACGGCAAATGTGAAAATAAAGAACCAAATTTATCAAAGCAAACCAATTTAAATATTATTCTTTTTTCAATTTCCAAAACCAAACCAAAGCCTTGCATTGTGAGCTGGAGCGTGTAAATGCCCGTGTTTTGCATGCATCTCGCTTTGCAATGTACAACCCTACGGTCTCTCCAATCCATGAATGAGCTCATTGAAGACTACTTTTAGGGAGAAGTGCACAGATATAATCCTTATATTTTCAAATAGAAGAATCTCAGCATAGACATGCTGAAGCGCGGTTCAGATGTTGGAAGAAAATTGCATGAAAAATAATGAAATATTCTTTGTGAGATGTAATCATTGGGTTATTGGTTTGAAGCACATTAGAAAAGGGATGCACTGAGCCTCTCAATTTGGTTTACTATAAAAGTAAACAAAGCTTATAAGCAAGATTCAGAAGCTGCAAACATCATTGTTCCATGTAAAATACAGTGACATTTTGATTCCTGGCAAAATCCTGACATAACAGGGCGTGGACGCACAGTTATTGAAAAATAGGAGGGGTGCTCTTTCAGACGCGTTATGATACAAAAAAACTGCCATATATGGAGACACCTTATACGGGTTGATACTACGATAGCGTAGTGAAAACCGACCTCCATG
This sequence comes from Steromphala cineraria, assembly GCA_916613615.1. Classification (NCBI taxonomy): domain Eukaryota; kingdom Metazoa; phylum Mollusca; class Gastropoda; order Trochida; family Trochidae; genus Steromphala; species Steromphala cineraria. The sequence goes on along the minus strand of OU744722.1, from coordinate 75,064,682 downwards.
TAAATTTCTTACTATCAAAGTTGTGAACCCCCACCCTTCTTTCGCACTCGTTTCTCTTGAACGGGGAATTTCAAATGATTTATACCATTGCAAAGGGCGAAGAACCAGCTTCAATCCAATGTGTCATTTGTACATTTGAACGAAAAAGTAAAGAAACGGTAAACGATGCGACATCTGTCTCAAATATCAAGTTTTATCTCGAGATGACTGAGGGTACTTAAGCTTGTCTTTCAGCATTGATATATCCCGAACCAATAAAGATATGTTCATATTCTTTCCACCAGTGTGTAGAGGAGAGAATTGTCTAAATGTGCATTTATATTATGGTTATGAGCATGAAAACGTATAGAAATGGTGAGCGATGCGACATCTGTCGCGAATAACACTTTTTCCATCAGAATGAGCAATGCCCTTGCGCCCTTTTTACATGTACCTCCCGAACCAATAAAGATATCGGCATATGTCTTTCACCAGTGTGTAGAGGAGAGAATTGTCTTTATTTGCATATATTATTTGTTTATGAGCAAAAAGTAAAGAAATGGTGAGCGATGCGACATCTGTTGCAAATATCGAACTTTATCTCAAGAAATAGATAATTTAGCTTAATACTCGTTTACTGTTTATATTTTTATAATGAGGTACTACACAAAGTATGTGGGTCTTTAACAAGCGCATCCATTGATGTATAGTATGTTAAGATGACTTTAATAGTAAAGGAGTAACGTTGGTTTTTTTAAAGTTTGCTGAAAACTGTGAAAAGTTAATATTTTTAGAACTCTACTCTATGTTAGTCTTCTCAGGCCTTTAACTATCGACTTTTTAAAATGTAATGTAACATAGCAAATGTTGTACTTGAAATAGCGCGTGTGTAGGTGTAATAAATTGTAAGATAGCTTAATCAGTAAGGTAGTTGTGGATATTTAACACACGCATTTTGAGTTTGTTTACTTATCTTATGTAATTTGACACAACGCAACGGCAACAAATGAATGTTCACGAGCGAATTAATTCTTGTATCTTATCGTAACTATAAACATGTCAGGCGTCATTCCTGAAAGTTTCATGACTTTTTGTTAATGCATAAAGTTCCTATAGCATTTTTAGAAAATTATCAATAAAGCAATTATTCTCTTACTCAATGGGCCTTTAGAAGAGATTTTACGACGCTTCTTTGCATTTCACTGTATTTTTGTCAGCGACTAACTGTTATAAAATGTACCTTGCATTGTCACTATTGGAGACATTTAACCTATATTACCTGTCTGTAGTGCCAGTGAATGACTGCTGTAAGTATTTGAGGCAAGTAATGCAGTATCAATTATTCATGGCATAGATCAGTCCTGTTCTGCTGATGTGTTCAGCTTCAGGAGCCTTTTTAGCATTTTTCTTTTTTTCCGACCTTTTTTTCTATCGATTTTGTTCAAAAATTCTGAACGAAATTGACTGTTTGCGATCAATGTTTTGATAGATTCCTATTGTATATATATTTATCTTACATTCCTGAAAAAAAAGCATTATTCTGAGTCCTTTTTTGAGTTACCGCCCTTTGAAAATGACACCTTGTACTAAGTCATCCAACTTTGAACGTTTATAGAAAAAAAACTATATAACAGTCTTCGAATTATGCAAGTGCAATGCCCAATGCTCCAGCTACAACATACCAAAGTTACAGCACTTTAGTGCAAGTATCTTCAGAGAAAAAGATCTTCAAAGGTGCATGGGGTCCGGAAATTCTGAAAAGTTGAAAAATCCAATATGGCGGCCTACGACTTATTGGACCTACGACTTCGCGTAGAAATTCCTTGCGCACCCTCTCATAGAAAAATCATGAAATTCTTTGGTCACGTTTTTGTTTTATCTGCATTTGAAAATAATGTTTTTCTACAACACATCAAACTTTTAAGGTTTCGCTACACATAAATTATGCATTATGCAGTATGCATTATTCATGGCATAGATAAACATGTCGGGAGTCAGTCCTAAAAATTTCACCAAGTTCTCTTGACGCGTTAAGCTTCATGAGCATTTTAAGCAATTTCCGACATTTTTTCTGTGGACTTTGATCAAACATTCTGAACGAAAATGATTGTTCGCGATCGATGTTTTGACAGATTTCTGTTTCATATATACTAGTCTTACATTCCTGAAAAAATTGCATAATTCTGAGTCCAACTTTTTGAGTTATCGCCCTTTGAAAATGACACCTTGTCCTAAGTCACCCAACTTTGAACAGTATAGCGCAAAAACTATTTAAGGTAGAGTCTTCGTCGAGGGTATCCTTTAATGTCCAATGACTTAGCTACAACATACCAAAGTTTCAGCTCTCTGTTGCAAGTATCTTCAGAGGAGAAGATTCTCAAAGGTGCATGGGGTCCGGAAATTCTGAAAAGTTAAAAAATCCAATATGGCGGCCAACCTAGGTGAACTACGACTTCGTCCTGATTGCCTTTTTTGCTTAGAATGTCATTGTCCACCTATATGTAAAATTTCAAGTCTCTAGCTGAATTTTGAAAAAAAATCCCATGTTAATTTTTCGATTTTGGATTCGACCTTGACCTTTTACTTGTCGACCGATTTCGCCCAAAAGCTTATTAGACCGTCTTCTCATGAAGGGCTATCAGTGTACAAACTTTTACTGTTATAGCATTAGCCGTTTTTGCTAAAAGCTGCTAAAAAAATCGGTGGAATAAAATAATAATAAAACACGCCAATAACAATAAGGAATCCTTAATTATTCCAAAGTGGTGCATTTGGGGATCAGCATCGCAAACTGACTCTTAAAGACATCAACCACTTCCCAGGAAGTTACAAGGAGCAATATGTCAGGTACATCTGAACAAGCAGTAGGCTACATATCTCTGACCACCAGATGGACACGATGACGCATTCTATCTCCAGTATCTAAGGTCATCTAAACATTGTTGGAAAGTGGAAAGATACTATATACTTGTTCCTAAAACACCCATTTAATTTCCAACTCGTCAAAGTTTATAATCAGATTTCACGATTTCTTCATTTATTCATAACGGTATTACATTTTGGAATAATTATTATTTGATACATTACATTCTTTAACTCTTTATACTGTGACAGCGCCTCACAGGCATTCCCTCCCCACTGAGGCAGATCAAATGTTGATACAGCCTCTCTTCCAACTCGTCGAAATTCATGGGTTCCGGCAGTTTTCCCTGACGGAAAAAATTGCAATACACAATCCATTTGAATTTGGAGTAAAAATGGTATGTATATTGTAAAAACAAACGGTTTTCCCTTGGCAAAGATAAACAATTTATATGATGTATTTATATATTAGTATTTAGCAGATGCTTATCAAATACAAGTTCAACTTATTTTTATCTATGCTGACTGTGATTTTTTAATGAATAGTCTATATTATGGTTCATAAGACTCAGAAGCTACACCACAAGACCAACCACAACAATAAGCGATATCCTCAACCAGACAGCATCGCCAGCTCTACATTTTGAAACATGTGTATTTAATAACGAATAACCGTAAATTTCGAAGACGTCTGTCACGGGCATTAACATGTGATGAAACAAAATTAGTGTTTTAGTCCAGCAGATAAGTTGGGAAATTGTGCTATTGGTGCTACACAACAACACGTGTATGCGGTGAGCTGCAATCCCTCTGGGGTTTGACCTGAAGTGCGTTGCTGAGCGAATAACCTGAGGCATCCTCCTGGCAATGCCCTTATGGCTTCCATAGAAACTCCTCGGGATAGTGGTTGGCAAAGACCATGCTTGACTTCCAAAAACAGTCCGACAGGATGTGTGCCACAGCAATGTTGATGTGTTACACAATGGTGGCTCAGATTGAAGGATCTCGTAAACATTTGAACGAGCTGGTTGCGGTCAACCCACGGCTTTGTTAGCCTCGAAAAAAGCAGACCACAGATAGTCACTGAAGGCTCTATCTATCTTCTTAGTACTCTGCTGCGAGTCGGGAAGGAAAGGCCTCCTACTCACATGGCAGAGGGAACGTGTGCGGTCCGAGTAGAAACGGACAGCTGGGACAGGACAGAGAAACTGCACTCTTCTTCCGTGGGGGATGCCTATTAAGCAAGGGCGTGAATTTTAAACACCCTGCCTCACTCATCATACCCCTGTTTTTATGCCCCCGAATCGGAGATTCCGGGGGTATATTGTTTTTCACCTGTCCGTCCATCCGTCTGTCCGTTTGTCCACAAAAACTTTAACTTTGGCCTAAACTTTTGATTGGTCAGAGCTAGGTCTTTGATACTTGACATATGGATCCCTTGTGATGAGACCTTTCAGATGACACCATGACATTTGACCTTGTGACCTTGACACAGCGAGCAGGATGCATCCGGGGGCATTCGTGTTTCACAAACACATCTTGTTTTCACAAGAAGTCCTGTGCAAGTTCAAGTGTGGCTCTTCCCCCATCCCTCACTTCAAACCGAAGCAAATCAGCCTGCAAAGCATGCAGCTTTGAAGTCCTGGCAGCCGAAGCCATCGCCACCAATGAACTCTCTTCAGGCGTTTGATGATCATCATAGATAAGGGCGTGTGGATACCTGAGCATAAGTGCTCAGGGACAGACAATGACCAGATCCCACTGACTAGGAGACCAGACACCTACCGTGTGTTCTATCCCAAGCTACGCTTGGTCACCTTTGTTGGATGGAGTGGGACATGGCTGAAGACGTGTCCCTCCTCCCTGAGGTCCTGGCGAAGCAGGACCACATGTCTGCACACCATTTCCCCTGAAGGAAGATCTGAAGTGGTCTCAACTGCAGTCAGCCCCTCCCAGTGAGGTCCTGCACCGAGGTGAGCAGCCCGATGATTTATATGATCTAGAGTATGTCTATCTGCTCCATCCCTACCGGGGGACTGAGCAGCGTGCCCAGTAGGCGAACGAAGTGGTTGATTAAAGGTCTGACTTGGACCGGTTAATCAGCAACCTCAGTCTCCTGAAAAAAGAGATCAGCGATGGGTACCGAACCCGTCGTCCACATACGTGGTTAACTGGACACAAGTTCACTATTGTCGAGTCACCCTGGTCAAAAACCACGAAGTGAATGATATTCCAAATGGGAGCACATTCCACTGAGAATGGGGCTCCACCATGACGAAACTGAGGTACATGTGATGGTCCAGGGATATGGGAATGTGCAAGCAGCGTTCTCCAGGATAGCAACTGCATGACTGATGACAAAAACAAGATATGGCGCCAGTACGAAGAAGGAATGGTTTAACTTAGACATGTCATTAATCAGCCGCCATTTTCTCCTGTCTCTCTTGGGTGGAACAAACGCAGGGGAGTAGAACCCCGATGTGAGGTTTGGGAGTGTCATTTCCTCCACTGCCCCCTTGTATATAAGAATTTCTATCTGTTCAAACATAAGGTTGAGCCTGTCTGCTGCCTGCGGTGATTCTGTTGGGTTTCTTGAATAACTCTGGCGAAGAGTGTACCAACTAAACATAAGGTGTACCTCAGGTTGCTAGCGATCTCCAGCAGGAGATCAGACTTTCCAGAAAAAACGTCCCTGCGGAGGTTGGTGAATCCCTTTGAGATCCATCCGGCACTCAACATAACCTGCGCGGTAGAGAGATGGAGCCCATTTTATATCCCCGCCTATTCAGAACCTGTGTTTGGCTTGAAATCAGAGCAGACGAGTTTTAGACTTCTCACCTGTTGTGGATTCAAAAGCTTGCATTGTTTATAAGCCGCTTTTGGACACGCAATATGCAGCACCACCAATGCAGTCTTGGATGGAAAATATCCTAATTGGTGACAAAACATTTTGGTTTAAGGTATTATAAACAAGCAAAGTCCCGAGGAGTCAAATATATGTGATTGCAATTGTAAATGAATTTGTTTTACCCTTATATATCACTGCAGATGCTCTTGGTAATTACATAATACTTAAATTGTGTTTTACACCAAACACACATAATAGAGTTTTGAAATGGTTGGTAGAATTCATAAACTTGTTTTCATTCATTAATTTGTAGCGTGCATTTAAGTATTTGGGAGAATTTGAATGTCCCTATATCCAAATTTCACTCTAAGGGTGTCCCCAAACTCTATTCCAAATGTTGTGCTTGCATCATATCAACATTTGTATATAAATTATTCAAATATCTGCTGGACTATTTGAACACACCGTCAACAAGGTAGCTGTCAACAAGGTAGCTACATTTACGGGCCGACTCGCTGCTGGGAAGGTCAAACATCATTAGGCAAGACATTTATCGATTAAGGCGTAGAAGTGTAATGAATAGGTTTCTGGCACATCGTATGGGTTTAATTTGATGTATTTGGCTACAATTATCAGCTTATTGAAGTGGCTATTGTGACGCTTTTAATAACAAAATCACTGCATAATACATAGATATATACCGCCACAGATTTCTGCAGTGTCGTTTAAACCATGTATTCACATATTGAATACATATTGAATTCACATAGAATTGAGACGAAGCACTGCAAGAATTTGTAATTTGTTAAGTTTTGAATAAGAAGATTACTAAGTATTTATTTATCATGAGATAACAAATATTTTGTCCTCATTGCCGTTCAGATCCCGAGATAAAGGCATGCAATATTCTGTTTCGGTTATTCTTAACTACAGTGTATGCATCTTCATATTTGCATGCGGTTTGTAATGAAATTTATCACAGACATATAGAAATACATCACTCCGTAGAAAAATCGTTCTTATAAATTTTGATATCACCTCTAACTATTTTAGATAACATTAAAATATGTATTTATGCGTCAGAAGAGCAGTACCCTCTGCAAATCTGCCCAAGCAATTAAAGAGCCCGCTTTCTATGACGCCATCATAAAGTGTGTAGGATTTAGAGCGTGTATCAATTTCCGCAATTGCGTCCGACGGCATCAGTGTGCGAAAAGGCTTTCAATTGTGTTTGTAAGAAACGCATATGTGAGAGGTAACACTTGATTAGCCTTCATGTCGACATGTTGGGGTTGCCGTTTAGTTCTTTTTAGGTCAATTGTCACTTTCACGAATTTTTTTCCTATTTAGTCGCAAAATATTACTAAACTTACAATGAATACAGTAAAAAGACTTTTTGAAGTAATAGACTTCAATACATATTGAATATGGATATTTAAGTCTAAGGAAAACCCTCAGTACCTGTTGTATGCCAAGTATGCATTGCATTAATATTAATTATTTTTAATCCAATTGGAAGAGACATGTACTTGTTTTCAGTTTTGAATTGTGATCATAAAAAAAAGAGCCATGGGCTCTGTAGCTCATCAAACTTTTGCTGGAAATAGGTTTTTGAGGTTTTGACCCCTGTGACCTCATTTGGGGTCAAGGGGTCACCAAACCTAAAATTTAGAATCCTCATTGGCCAAGGAGTCTGCGCACAACTTTTCAGCTCTCTATACCTATTTGAACTGGAGGAGAAGTTTTTAAAAAGTTGTTACGGTTTTGACCCCTGTGACCCTATTTGGGGTCATGGGATCACAATATCTACAATTTAGAATCCCAACTGGCCAAGAAGTCTACACACAACTTTTCAGCTCTCTAGACCTTTTTTGAACTTGAGGAGAAGATGACATTAGGTTAAGGTTTTGACCCCTGTGATCCCATTTGGGGTCATGCATTGGATCACAAAATCTATTCAATTGAGAATCCCCACTGGCCAAGGAGTCTACACACAACTTTTTAGCTCTCTAGACCTTTTGAAACTGGAGAAGAAGATGAAAATAGGGTTTTAAGGTTTTGACCCCTGTCACCCCATTTGGGGTCAAGGGGTCACCAAACCTAACATTTAGAATCCTCATTGGCCATGGAGTCTACACACAAATTTCCAACTCTCTTGACCTTTTTGAACTGGAGGAGAAGTTAAAAATAGGTTTTAAGGGTTTTGACCCCTGTGACCCCATTTGGGGTCATGGGGTCACGAAATCTACAATTTAGAGTCCCCATTGGCCAAGGAGTCTGCACATTAAATTTCAGCTCTCTAGAGTCATTGGTTCTGGAGAAGAAGTCGAAAGTGTGAAAAGTTTACGGATGGACGGACGGACGGACGGACGGACGCCATGCCATGCCATAACCCCATCGGGTCTTTCAGACCTGATGAGCTAAAAAAGGATAAACATATGCAAATTGAAATTGTTGTATAGTATAGAATAGTACAGATATGCAATAGAGATTAATAATCATGATAGAAATTGCAAGACGTGCAAATCCAGAACCAGAAAACAACACAGGTAGTAGAAAGTAATAAGTGCATTTACATAAACACAAAATTATCTAAAAAAAACAATCAAGTATTGTAACTTTTTCAACATAAACACATATAAGAGAATCCAACAGACAACAATGATATAAACAATAACTTTTCTAGACAATCTCTCGAGTTCAAATGACATGCTTAGGGTTTAAGGAATTAATAACAATGGCTGAGAAACCAAACACAAGATACTTTATAGCATTATTATAATTATAGGATATCTAACTAGCTTCCCCTTTCATATCAAGTTTATGTCCCAAGTGAAATAATTTTGCTTGGTGACGAGCCATGGCGAGTGACAAAACAAAATTATTTCACGAGGGACGAGTTATGTATCCTATTTATTACCAACTTACATTTCAGACGATTTACTGCTCTTTTAAGCAACTTTTTATTGTGCGTATAAAGAGACTGAACGGCGGATGAATATCCAACCACGTCACAACCTCAAATATTATAATATTACGACCTTAAATATTCACATTTCTAAATTCTACCCTACGTTTATTCATATTGTGTGGTGAAATATAAGTGATAAGCATTATAGTCATGATCGAAGCGTACGTGAAAATAAAATCTCTCTGCGCCAGTACAGTTCAGAGTTATCTTTCTTTGATCAACGGCATCTCATGGCAGCCGGTATTTGCCTGTATCTTTTCGTCAAAATGTGTAAACAACCGCCTTTATAATAAGTTTAATATGCTTATCATTGTTCAAACGCGCTTCGTTTTGATTTAATGTTGTCTAAAGAATATTCAGTTGTCTTTATATCTTATAGATAACAAGCAATGCCTTTCTGTGTCATTTTTAAACGACACGGATCAAAGTTACATTAAAAACATCGGTGAGCAAATTGTGCTCATTCTCTCTCCACACAGGCAGATCAAGTCAAGTTGATTTAGCCTCTGTTATATTACGGTGAGTTTGTGGGATAGAATGGGAGATGCCTGATTGGAGGCAATCAAAATTAGTTGTGCAATCAGCGACGCTGTTTTTAAATTATCATTTTGGCTACTGAAACAATGAAAAGGCATTTTGATATGAACTACCCTTTCCATGCGAGAAGCCTTGTCATTTGATAAAGAAATTCAAAGTATTGTGATGAAAGTTTTTTTCCGCCAGGGGAAACTGCCGGAACCCACGGATTTCGGCGTAATGGAACAGAGGTTAAATCAACATGACTTGATCTGCCTCTGTGGGGAGAGAATGATTATGCTGGACTGAAACTCTTTTGTGCTTATATATATGAGCCTTGAGATATCAGTAAGAGGTATTATTGTCATTATTTCGTCCTCTGATTTATTCCTTATTCGGTAAGTAAGATTTAACAGATAAACTGAAAGTTTGAAGAATGAGTCCGACGCACTCAGTGTCATTTGAAATTTGTGAATGAAAACACGATATGAATGAATAAAGTAGTCCGGACACTGTCAAATTTCACCACTAGCCAATCAAATCACTTAAAGGCATTATGACCCATATGTGTCTTAACAAATTGTTATGAAACCCCTTTACCAAGTACCACATTGGTAATAAGAGATAATTGATACTAGCCCCAAGATTCAAGAGTTCATTTGGTTAATACCAACAAGACATTTTTTTCTCTTACGCTTGACAATTTTGTTCACAGAAACCTAGTTTTGTCGGTAACATGTTGAATACCTTGCCACTCAGACTTTAAATCTGATGCATACTAGGTGTGAAACAGTGTCCCAACGAATAGAACTATAAATAACACAGACATAAAGATTATATAATGTAAAGGCCAACGTAAATCTAATCTTATTAGATGTATCATGCCAAGTATATCACTCTGAACTTTTTAACAAGGATGTTGTATTCTTGAAAAGGTCAGTCGGGAAAGATCAGTCAAATAACATGGTGGATGATGTAAAGCCATTTCCACTTGAAGTCAGTTCTTTCAAGATAGCTGCGATCCTTAAGGCGATTTACAACAGTCTTCAAAGTGAACTAAACTTCAGTTGTAATATGTTATGCCCTGCGTTTATATTTTATGAATTACAGATTATGATATAATATTACCGGATGGTATGAACAAAACCGCTGTACCAATGGAAGAACCTTTAGTGACAGCCTTGTTGTTCTCTACACACTTGCTTTAAAACCTCAAGGCCGTAGTTTAAATGTCCATCATAAACTCATTCTCGGTCGTGTTGCTTCCGTTCACAATCGAGTTAACTCTTGTCAATAAATCCAATGCTAACCTTTGTTTTAAGTAGAGTACTTTTCGGACCAAAATCTAACGTATTTTATGCATTCATATATCCAGGAATATTTCTAATTTGCACTGTAGATGTTATATTTTTTAGATAGAATACACTGTAAATATGCACGCACTTTAAGCTCATACATATTCAGCAATTGCGATATCATTGTAGCTTTTTGACCATGTTTTACAAACGCAAGTCCAATAATAATACAATTTGTTTTAAGAGGACGTTTTGTAAAGAAGAAAGGCCTTCTTTCCTTAAAGGTCGAATGCCATCTCTAAAGAATCACTGTAGAATCAATATTTCTCAGAGAAAGGAGACATACGTTATACACATTCACCTAATTAAATGAAAAGGTTGTAAACTTCATTATGTTCATATTTCTTTATAATTTTTATGATATTTTGACAAGTTGAAAAGTTGTTTAAATGTTTAACGCTTGGGAAGTTAGATTAAAGGTTAGTTAATTATGTCAGTTGATGTACTTAGTATTGCCTTTATGCATTCGATCTGGAGAAGAGGGGGTTTAGAACAGCTATTTGCACTCCAAAGGCAGGTCCATAAGCACTGAATTCGATCTGAAGAACATCTTCGGATATAGTATTTGCGATAAGTTACACTTCTATTTCAGCTTGAAGTACAGAGATCATGACAAATAATGTTGATTTTTCCATATCCAAAAATAGGACTATGGTGAGAATAAGATGTTTGTACAAGATTCATATTATGAATACCTAGGATTTTAAATGTATTTTGTCTCACCTTTGTATTAGTGGAATTTATTTTTGTTTGATTATCTTCCCACGATCCGTGTCAGTTATGGAATTGGAAGCTTAGTAACGTATTTCTTTGAAGCATGTAATCCTGAACTGTATCAAGGCGTCTTCATGTGTACAGACAAAATACAGGATTGATTCTGATTTTTATGTCAATAGAAACAGTGTAAAGAGTACTGAAATGTCAGTTTGTTTTCTTTTCCTATAAATTAACATTTTGCCTTAATTGTAGATAAACAAAGAAATGTGTTTATTGTTAATGTATGGGCTTATGGCATGGCATGGTGTCCGGCGTCAGTCCGTCCATCCGTGCGTAAACTTTGTGGAATTTCAAATTCTTCTCCAGAAGCATAAGGCCTGGAAAGCTGTGTACAGACTCCTTGACTAGCGAGGATTATAAATTGTAGGTTTGGTGGCCCTGTGGTCCCTAATAAGGGCCACAGGGACCACGCCCTAAAAGCATATTTTCATCTTCTTATCCAGAAGGATAAGCCCTAGAAAGCTGAAACTTTGTGGACATACTCCTTGACTAGTGGGGATTATGAATTGTAGCTTTGGTGACCCTGTTGCCCATAATAAAGGCAACATGAACGTCCTTAAAATATATTTGCATCTTTTTCTCCTGAAGTATCAGGCCTAGAAAACTGGAACTCGTCGCCTATATACTTTATTTTATGATTGGTGACCTCGGGCCCCTACACAGGGGGAATCACATTGGCCACACTCTACAGCATAATTGATAATGAAGCCTGATGAGCTACAGAGCCAATGGCTCTAATTTTTAAATTTCAAAATTTCGTGACAAAATAGCTCAAACGACAATAAAAGGCATTTATAAGGAGGAATAATATTTTGTCAATTCACCGTCAGAGTCATTGCTCTTTTAATTTGCATATATCAATGCGCGAATCTTAAATCAACGTCAACTATTAAAACAGTATTATCAGGCATTTTTTCGAATTAAATTTTAAAATGGTATTGTATGATGCAGAAGTAACATCATGTTCGTGTATTTTGGGATCGTAAATATCCTGCATTAGGAATTAACACTATTTATTTAGCTCGCAAATGCAATATTTATTCCTAATGCAGGATATTTTCGATCCCAAAAACACACTCGCATGATAACCTCTATACCATAAATTGATGTAAAAGACTGTGATGTTTATGTTTATTTTAAGACTTCGACATGATTGCGAAAGTCAACTCTGTCGCATATTAATTAAAAATAATTTGACAAATTCATTTCCTGTCATGACTAAACAAAACAACGATACACAAATTAATGCATGCAGTATTTCTCATTGAATTGATTTACGCAACCAGTATCGTCCTTTGATTATCAATACGACTTTGCGCGTATTGATCATGATAACGATCAGAGTCTGATAAGGTTTTACCTACAATTTCAAATAATTCAATCCGACTGTAATTTCCAGTGTCTAATAAGGAAAAACATCAGATTCAGGTGCAGGTTCATTTGAGAAATTGCATGTTTAAAAGGAGTTTTGTTCTGGAAGATAAATACCGGTTGGAAAGTAAATGATATATAGTTTGTTCCTGACTGACAGCTAGAGAATTACATGAACCATCTACTTTCAATCATGGATGATATTTGAGGGCGGTCTGGATCTTTATCAATACCTGAAAGAAGGCATCGTCTCGCAACACTAGAAGGCCGAGGATGCATCTCCTTTGAACTTCTGATATTTGAGAATAACTCCACCGATGTACCAAGAAATAATTATTGTGAATGTTTCCTATTTTCTTTTGGAATCGGGCTGGGCTTTATCTTTGTGACATTTCAATGTTTAAATAGAGATTACAAAACGAGTTAGTGTTGAATATCGAAAATATTCAACGAGATATTTTCAAATGTTTTGATTTATTCACGAGCGAAAGCGAAGCGAAACTTTGAATATATTGAGTTAAAATATTTTCGATATTCAACACTCACGAGTTTTGTGATCTATTTATTACATACAAAAGGGAACTTCTATTTCTTTGCAACAACGATCAAACCATGCTCGACATAATTGCGTAATGATACACTGGTGAGGTACCTCTATGTTCGTAATAGCAAAAACATAGTCCCGTTTTCCGTTATCATAATCTTCATCTTTAAATATAATCCTACTTTTAAACAATAATTTCTGTACAATTTATCGACAGAACTATCCAAAACTTAAACAATAGCAAATACTTTAACAATAAAAAACGACGCTGTTATCGGTACTGTACCGAGTAGAGAGATCGCTTAGCTTGATGACAGTGACGTTGATTTTGAACGGTTCAACCGTCCTTGCTAAACGTTTCTAGACGAGTACTGATAATTCATTATTTTGCTTGATTATGTAAAGAGGTGTTGATATTATAAATAAAACTGCAACTTATCACATTCACAACCGTTTCTAAACTATCAGATTTCACTCAAACTTTCAAAAGCGACAAATGTCCGTGTTGACAAAACACGTCCGTTGAATACAAAAGGGAGATAACTCTTTCCAAACTAAATTTAGGCAAGACATTTCTTTACATTTAGTGATGAAATAGCCGAGATCGAAACGCGAGTATTGCTTTAATAATTTTGCACATATATCTTTGATGTAATGCAATTTTATTTTGAGGGAAAATACGAAAATGGCAAAAATTATGACAAATTAAAAATTTGAAGCGGCGGGGGTTCAGTTGCTACTGATCAGCTGATTGCAAAAGTAGTACGGCATTATGACGTCACTATCGTTGAATAACCTGCTTTGGTTACACAACACTCGTTGAATAACTTTCAACTGGTTACACAACACTTGTTTCAAATAACCAAAATTATCTAATGAAGATATTCAGAACACGTATGTAATAATTAGAATTATTAAATGTTTATATTGTGTCAACTGAATAAAATATTTATAGAATTGATTTCAATTTGTATCATTATTATCCTTTTTAGGGTGAATATATTTTAATTTTCCGAACATCATTTATATATTCACTGTATCGGCCATCACATTCTATTCATGTTCATGACAGGTACCATTGACCTTTAAAAAACAGTAAACTTTATATGTTGTTGATTTAAGGTGAAGATAAAAATGTATGATGACTGGGAGTTTGAAATACATAAAATTTATATTCTCTTGTAACATCCACATTTCCCTTTAGGCTTGCTGAACAAACTAACTTTTCATTAAAAACGTTTAATGTATCAACGTTACTAATGTTATTACCATGTTACTGCCGTGTTCCCTACAAAAGATTATTTTTATGGGAACTACACGTGCAAAATCGGATTATTTTTATCTACGAAACTCCTACAATAAAAATGAAATATTAATCTATAACGCAAATTCGCAGCTTTCTGGACAGCTGGTTGTTCATCATCATCATGTTTCCATTGAATTATCAACATTCAGTTAACCTAAAGCTCATTCGATCATAACTGTGCAACATACTAGTTTGTCATTGGCTACGATGAGAAGTTAGAGGGTATATAATTTGGTAATACAGTACTCTGGTACTAACGTCTTCCTGCAAGAATTTACCTTGTCCCTAGCAGCAATTATTTTCATCACATCTGTTGCAGAACTGGCAAAATCCGACAGTATTGCAGAAAAGATGGTACTGTATCGTCAGTACCAATTTCAGGGTTAAACAAAGATGTCTGTAGAAGTTTCATTTATACATCATTTGGTTCTGGAAATAGATTATATCTCAGCTTCGCATTACTGGAACTAATTTTATTTTGTTTGATTATCTTCCCACGATGTCTCAGTTATGGAATTGGAAGCTTAGTACTTCTTTGAAGCATGTAATCCGGAATTGTATCAAGAGGTATGCATGTGTACAGACAAAATACAGGATTGATTTTTATCTGTGTGCCAATAGAAACAGTGTAATCGAGTACTGTAAGGTCAGTTTGTTTTCCTTCGGATCAAACATTAACTGAACATCAAAGTTAACAAGGAAACGTTTTCATAAACCTCCCCTTCATTTGTATGTAAAAGCAAATATTAATTCAGCTACAGCCTGTTTGCAACACTATTTTTAATGTTTTTCATTGTGTACAAGGTGTTGATTTGGATAGTAACAGTACAATGTATATATCATACTAACAGGTGCAGTTT
Source organism: Steromphala cineraria (assembly GCA_916613615.1). Classification (NCBI taxonomy): domain Eukaryota; kingdom Metazoa; phylum Mollusca; class Gastropoda; order Trochida; family Trochidae; genus Steromphala; species Steromphala cineraria. Next base: position 75,049,293 of record OU744722.1, on the reverse strand, counting down.
AAGGCAATAATTTGATGTGCATGATGTCTTGCAAATATGTGTTTTTGCACATCTTTAACTATTGGGATACCATTTGAGACAATTCTACTATGGAGCAAACGTTTTTGTTAGAAAAATTATAGTAAAATGCTTTGAGGACTATTTCAGGTGTATTAAGGTCACCAGTCACGACAAACTATATTCTGATACAGGCTCGGTTGCAGCTATCTCATTTACATTTGTTTGATAGAGGGTTGTGAGTTAATGGTATGTTATGTTGTTAACATTCAGGTGGCTCCTATTCATTAGTTCATCATATGATAGTTTCAGATAAAATGAATTTTACTTTTAAAATGTTTCAATCTTACATGATACCCTACGTATTAGTAGGTTCCGTGACTGGTGATCGAAAGGTATACCTTCCAAGTATATGTCGACACAAAGTTTAAATCGATTGCATGTCACATAAGCATAGCAGTTGACAAACAAGGTGATTGGGTAGATACAAGCTTCCGACCCTAATGATGAAGGTGTTCAAATCAAGGGGTATTCTAAAACTTCTTTTGCACCGGGAAGAATTTTAGGTTTTAATGACCCAGGGGCCTTTGGTTTGCATGCCAATATTGGCCCTTGGATCGAAGATGAATCGTTTGTAAACACAAACCCGAAGAAACCTCGAGTGGGTGTATTATTACAAGTATGAGGTGCAACATAGCACTAGTTTCCACAAAATCAAAAGCGTGGGTTGCCTTATCAATTGACTCCTGCAGATTTTACAGAAAACATGGCATTTTCAACATGGAGTTGGGGCAATGAATGTTAACTTGGAGGCAATTAACTTTCAGAATTCATTTATTTATCAATTCGAATACTATCAGATCAGCTTAACTTCAGGACGTTTGAATGATTGTCTTCTTTCTTTCATTCAATCTTTAAATTTAAACTTGTCTAAATCAATAATGATATCAAACTGAACTTTCACCAATACCCGGAAGTATCACGTTCGTTCACAGACAATACGTTTAACATGTTACTGAGTAAAAGCTGTGTAAGTTTTCATCCTTTCATCAATTGTTGTGTATTGGTAATTCATTCACTGCCTTTGACAAGCACTTGTTCTGAACAAAGAATTTGCCTAAGAGAAAATGTATATTTTTGTGGAATAGCTTTGTCTTCCTATGGTGTATTGAGAGAGCCATTTGGCGTTATTTCGAAACGCTATTACGACATGGATAAAGATACGAATAAGGATCAAAGAATAATATACTGTGTATTTGAAATGGTTATAAACATTCTATATATGAACAACAAATTTATATATCGTTACAAAAAGTAAAAAATCAACTAATTCCAATGTATGATAATACGTATTAAACAGTTATATAACATAAAGATGTTCAACCAAAAACGGAATAATCTTTTTATTCTGAATTAATTGTTGACTGTTATATAATGCAAGAGTATACTTACTCAGGATGCAAGTTTCTGGTAATCTGTATACAAACAGGTACTTGAACTGCCCACTCTCAAAATCGTGTATTTGCTAGAACCTTACAGCTCGAATAAACTCAACCCACATCTATTTGCTAGCCTTCGCACTTTGTCATAGCAGAAACATCTACGAGAGTCTCAATGGTCATGTCTATCTGACTAGATCTGTTGGTATTATCATATAATGGAGGGTGTTATCTATGCAATAAAGCTATCTGATAAACTTGGTATCCGATTGTCTCAAAATCTGATAAAGATGCAAATTAGGTCAAAACACGAACTATTTTCTCAAAACTCCATGCATGTCATGTGAGTCCTAAAACGGTCGCTAACCATTGACAACGTAATTGGGAGTTTTCAGGTTGTGTTTTTGATCGAATTAAAAAAAAGTAAACAAAATCCGTCAGGGTAAACTTATCACGCATTCGTATTTTAGAAATAACTTGGAAATAGAAGCGTTTCAAATTGTTTTCATCGTGCGTTTACACCAAAATAATAACGATATGAAGCTTACAATATACCGGCTATCGTCGATCGAACAAAATATGTGCTTGAATATTTTCGTGAGTAACAAAGGCCTAGACCGATTTGACCGTGTCAGTTTTCAACTTAACAGCAAAACAAATCATATTCTAGTGATAGTACACATTATCTAGTAGCGTAGTAACAAACAATTAACAATCCCACCTTCGAAATAATCGTCGTTTAGTCTAAGGATACCGTCACTGAACTGGCGAAACTGCAATGACAATGCAGCTTTTCAAAGTGCAGTTAGAGTTACTTCCCCTGTTATAGCGACGTTGACAAGAGGTTTGTACCAATTTTGTGTCTAGAAGAAACAAATGTTTGCTTGTGCATAAACCATATATACTAACTTCACTTAAGATGTTGATAGATTGTAGGAGACGTTTCTATCTCTATGAAAAGATAATTTTATGAAGGAATATTTCTAGATTGTTCACAACTGTATATCGCCGAATATATGACCTTCACCTTGGTGTACTGTGAAATAAATTACTCCGCGAAATCTAGGTCAAACATATTTTTAGAAGGAATTATATTTTCGTTTAAACTTTTTTCTTTCAAAATGACATTATATGATAAAGAAATTATTAACCTCGTGTGTTTCCGTATCATTAATATCATATAATAGGAATAAAAATATATGTATTATGCTCGCCAAAGGCTCGCATAATACAAATTTTATTCCTATTATATGATATTAATGATACGGAAACACACTCGGCTAATAATCTCTATTTATCAATACTAGAATTAAATTTAAATGTGTTAATGTACCCTTCAAACATGTGCAACGATAAATTATGTTGATACCATGTGCAGTAATTGTATATATTGGTTCGCAGTTATGGCGGTCTTACTCGACTTGTTCAGCACAGCTGACTTTAGCCATGCCGTTTGATGTTTACTGAAATGGCCTAGTCTGATTCGAGTCTCTATCCCTCAATTTTCTCTATCCCTCTATTTTGACAGCATACATATTAACTGAGATATTAACGCAAAATAATTCAGGCGTTTATTTGCATATTTTTTAAATTGCCAATTGACGAGAGGATGGCATTATACTTGTCATAAAGACTATATCCTGAAAGTGATGAAACAGCAAAAAGCCTTTCTAATAACAAAAGTGCAGGATTGTATCAAATAGTGTGATACCCGTTTGGAAGAGGATGTTTCGTGTTGGAACAACAAAATTCAGAAAGAAACTAACGTTGACTAATGAGAACGCAATTGTTCACAGCGACAATTCTAGTTTGAGGTAGTGGTGGGTGTGTACATGTTTTCAATCTTGCTGCCTTGATTTGTTGTCAGTTTTACACACAAGATCAACATATAGAGCACAAATATTGGTTAATGGGCTATCAATAATATATACAACACTTAACCCATGTCACAAGGCCTTCAGTTAATTTTAAATTATGTACATATTGATAACACCATCAGAATGGAAAGTAAATAAGCTAAAACGTTTTGTATCGATATTTAGTTAGGGTGCACTCATTTAAAAGTATAATGTAATTTTTGTTAAAGCACTACATTCCCAAACAACCAATTTGTATTCTTTTGATGTATTTGGTTCTAAAAATTGCCTCAAGGCGGAAAATAATGCACTTTGTTTCCAATGTAAAGATAACATTTTCCAAAACGTACATTTGTACTTGGCAGATATATGAAAAACTCATTATAGTTTATATATGTATTTATGATATGATATCATTTGTATTTAATAAATATTGTCATTTCTTGGGCTCACAAGAAGAAATTTTAGAACGTATGGCACATTGATATGATTGAAGTCATAAACAGAAGTTCAATATAAGATATATGTATGTGTACAGTTAGACAATGAATAAACATACCCCGTATCTAGAAACTTTCTAGTGCGTATCTAGAAACTTTCTAGATACGCACTAGAAATTTTCTAGATACGCACTAGAAATTTTCTAGAACGTATCTAGAAAATTTCTAGTGCGGTTCTAGTGCGTTTCTAGAAATTTCTAGAAATTTCGAGTTTTTACATTTTTAAAAAAAATCAAATAGTTGTACTTAATTTGAAATCCCCGTCTTTACTTTCCCTACTGTAAACTTTTCAACATGATTCAATTAATAGAAAGGCAGATAATTGATATTTAATAATAGATCTTCCTCGTTTTAACGCGCTTCTCCTCACTGAACAGGGGCGATCTAAATATAGCACACACACTGCTTTATGGCCCCTCACTGATCGGCGCTAATTAGATGTCTCGTCAGCATAAAGCTGCGGGACATGCTGTTTCTTTTCGTTGTAGCATTTTGTAAATAAAGAACAGTAAAATAGAAGTAATATGAAAGGTGATGAATATTACATTGATATTGAGTTTGATTACGATTGTCTGTAAGATCACAAGCATGGATCCTTTAGCGAGCAAGTGACAAACAAATCTTTTAAAATGACTGTCAAGTAAACTGTTTTAAATAGTTGTATTAAGTTAAATTAAAGACGATGCGTCATTAAAGTCGTTAACAACATTTGTCATTGTCCGGTTTTCGATCATTGTCGTTACTTTACTTATTTTACCTTGTATACCTTCATCCTCCACTGTGCAGAATCGATTTGCTTCAGCAACAGTCGATAATCCACGATCAAAGGTCACCATTGACATTATTTGACTTCCAACTTCTAAATGCCACTCAAAGAAGACACCATTGATAAAGTTTGGTTCACGTGAATGCAAATAATATGACAAGTACAAGAAAGATCTAAAGACATTTAAGAATAATAAAAGAATAAAAAGAATTTCTGTGATATCTATCTGCATTTATTGACCCACTGACCAAAAGATGTTGAGTGCATAGACAAAAAACAAAGATAGACAGAAAGACAGAAATAAAATATGTTCTGTCTCGTTTCATATTTATACATAAACGATCCAAACAAAGCATGTTTAAAATATAATGAGTCATCCAAGAAATAAAATAAGGTTGTTAAAGGAAAAAGGATCATATAGGATATCAATATGCATTTACCGAGTATCGTATAGTGAGTTACAAAAGTACGAACGATCAAAGTTTCATTACTCTAAAATAGATTTGCAGCTTCTTGAACTGCCCCTAAAACACCTGGGCAAGCTAATATGATATTTGTGTTGCAGTATTTCATTTTTATATGCATATTTTTAAGTTTCATGTTTGCCAATCGGTTGGGTGTTATGATCATTAAGATTTACATTGGTTTTCCTTGTGAATATATAATCTATTTCAAGCTGTTTGTAATGTATTCACCGGGAAGCTTTGCACAACGGTTGGTTAGTTCGTCCTCCTATATTTCCATTATATACAATACAAAATGCACTTGTACAGATACACGAGATATAATCGATATTCCCCAATGTTTTTTATTGAAGATCTTTAGATGTTTTTATATCAACCGTATTAGATATATTTTATATTAACCATTTTAGATTTTGAAGAGAAAAGTTAGAATAACTAAAAACTTACAATGATCATGAGAATTTCAGGTCACAACTAAATCTTCAAAATCCGATCAATCATTATTTAGAATATTTATATGTGGTATCTCGGTTATTTGTATAAAGTAAAATATGAATTTGCAATATGTAAGACAAATGATATATTTTAGTCTGTCAGCCTGGCTCTAAAATAAGATAAATACATTAACAAGTCTATCAGGAGACTCAAATGCTCAATGAAAACAATGAAAAATCAGTCTTCTTTCCATTTTATTTAATTTTCAAACATTTATTGAACGTTTCATTTCAAAAGTTCAAGTTTTAGACTAAATATGATCATTTTATTTATAGAATTGCATTGGATTCGTTAGGGTATCGCAGAACAAAAAAAGTTTTGTAATAAACATGCGCCATTGTCATTAGCTCTATTACATATCATAAAGAGAAGTATTCCCAATCTTCCTTTCTCGCAAGAATATGAATGTGTATTCTCACTCAACTTGCTCAAGCTAATGGTCTTCATTCCGACACACACAAAGCCTTTTACAATGCAGCGACCACTGGTGTGTTAGGGGGATACGGTTCACTGAGTTAAAAGAAGATAATTATTGGACTATTTAACAAAGAAAGCGGATATTGGACCAAAATATTTTATCTTTGTTAAATATAACACAATCATCGTGTAAATTCAAGGACACCCATTTTATTATTTCAGACTGAACGAGATACTAAGTTGCTATTTTTGTGTCATTGTCATTTCGATCTGTTAAAATATTGGAACATGCAGTAGCTTGGTAAAATTGAGCAGACAAGTACGCCATAAGTTCGAACCCAAACCACTGTATATTTAAAAAAAACAAGCCATACAAATGTTAAATCTGACAACTGACAGAATATATCTAGTGTTCTGTTACATACATGTACACTATACAAATATAATAAAGTTTACCTTATAGAAATGAAACAAAAGCAAATTAATTTGAGAGATATGCAAACAGAAGACCGACACGTGAAATGCTGTACACTTCTCCATGACGCAATGTTATTGCAACGGATAGCCACGAATCCTAAACCGTGATTATAAGATCACACCCGTTTTATGGGGAGGGGGGGAGGTTGGGACTGTCTACGAAGAAGAAGAAAGAAGAAATATATTTTATTAACGTGTCACATGCTGCATGGTACAATAAAATTCAGTTTGCATAAAATCATTTTGATAAAAACAGCATCCGGCCATGTGGCCTATGAGACACGATAAGACTTTTTAAAGTAACATTGTTTTAAAAATCTACGTGTTGAGTACTGTCGCGACAATACACTGCTCACTCAGCCATGCAGTCACTTGTTGATCAGTGGATTTATGTTCTCTCATCCATCCCTTTATTATTAGTAAATGTTTTATTTTATTATTATCTATATTTTGATATATAATGGTTGATATGAAAATAAATATGGTGTCTCACATGTAATTTTTATCTGCAATGTTTTATATCACGTGAGATATTGTTTAATTATGCCACATGTGAAATGAATGTATGCACGTGACACCGAAATAATATACTTTTCTTCTTTCTTCTTCATAAGTCGGTGGTTGTAGTTTTATTTATGTATAGTTATTTTTAAAACTTGCTTCTATATAGACATTTGTATCTAGGAATCAGACATTCATAGAGTGTTAAACCCCAGTCACACCAAACGGGTTTACTACGTTCTTATAAAACGGACTGATTTAAACCATATTTTATTACCATAAGACATGTTAATGTGATACAAAACAAACAAATAATATATATGGAAAGGTGATTAGCAAACAGGCTAATAAAGCCTATATAAATGCTTCTCCTTAAAACAAAATTGTAACCTATATTTTGATACATGGAAATATAATGCGTTTCACGCCTACAAATGGTACAGTGAGTCAACATTACAACTATGGTATCGGTCGTTTAAGAAAAGCGGTGAGATTCAGTTATAAACATGTGAACAGATTTTACCAACAGTTCATTAACTGGCCAGGACAATGATTCGTCGCCGTTTAAGATAACATTTAAAGTGACATTGTTTTGGAAGAAGAACTTGGTCATTCTAAATCTATCATATAGAGGACATTGAAGAAAATAATGGAATGGATCCTCCTGAATATTGCCACAGGAACAGGCATAAAACGGACTCGAACTGTTGGAGAACGTAATGGACCTAGTGTAAAATGTTTACGAACCTTATAGAAACGGAAGGATGTTCTAAAATTTAACGTAGGACCAACGTTATTTAAACGGGATTGCTGTACCTCTAACGGAATTGCCGTACTTCGACCCTTCCAAGAACTATTATCACGTGCTTCAATCGGAAATCAAACAGTCCGCAAACAGATCTAACCCGATCATAGTATGTCTATAGGCAGTTACGATTTCGTCCAAATATTTTGAAAACAAAAAGATTGTCATGAAAACGTTTTAAGGACGTTCCTGCAGGTCTATGAGTTCGCACAAGGTTCAGAAAACATCGTATTCGTTGTTAGTACGTTTGAAATATTCTCAATTCGGTATTACTACTTTGACTGTGCAAATTGAATGGACGGATATAAATTCATCAGCTTTGGTTCACTCATGGGAATGTGATTACTAAAAATGAACACTTTTGCATCTGGAATAGAGTGAATGTCGGTTAATTTTGTGATCAAAATATTTGTATGTATTTCTGCGCGACCTATATTTTTCCGTTGATAATTATATTATATAATGATTATTATAAATTGTGTTACTTTGATTGACAGCGGGATCAGGTTTGAAAACGGTCGAGAACTTGCATGGTCTTTAAAGACAACTGGCCCGGACGTGATAATCGTACCAAGCAGCACGCCCTATGACCGCATGAAAACGTAGTGCACTTTCTAAAAACGAGCTAGAACATGATTGTGAGTATTAATGCTGAGAAAGGTCTTGTTGATAACGTACAATGTATGTTAACTGTCCGAATACTCTATTCAACTGACTGGAAACAAGGTAAACAGGTAATTTTACCCGATCTATACGGTGATCGGAAAAAAAGTAACAGGAAAAAAAGTAACGGAAAAAAAGTAACAGTTTTTGCTAGGAAAAAAAGTAACAGGAAAAAAAGTAACAGTTTGTTGTTTTGTTTTTTATTTAATGAGGTTAATGAGGTCTATAACCTGATTGATCTTGTTTGATCAATTCGTTAGTTTCTAGATAGTGTTGTAGTCTTGTACAGGAGACTGGTCTATATGAATCGGATTTGGCAGGGTCTTTTCCCTGTGTAATGGTATAATAAGAATTTCTTTCCAGTCTGTTACATCATTGTTTAGGTTTTGCTCTCAAATATTTTGAAATATTTCCCAATTTGCTTTGTTAAAATTCCAACTGTTATGGGTATTGTTTTTGTGTGGTTAAAGGGGTTAAGTTTTGATAGGTAATTATTAAGTAAATGAGTGAGGCCAGTGTGATAGTAAATGAGGGAGCCCAGTCCAAATGATCAATTAAGGGAGAGTATTATGTTGATATAATTGAGCAGGTGAGAAGGAAACAGTTAATACCAATGTAATTATGTTGTTAAAGTAACAAGTGTACCTTTGACGTTAAATGTGATGTAAGTGTGATACTCTTTTTTAATAACAAGATTATCAACACTAATCCTAATATAATTCAAACTCAATTTCCTACTAAACTGTTTCTTTATATAAGAAGTGTTACTTTTTTTCCTGTTACTTTTTTTCCGTTACCTTTTTTCCTGTTACATTTTTTCCTGTTACTTTTTTTCCTACATTCGATCTATACGTACTACAATCTGTCACAGGACTAGACAGGTTGACGTACTAAAACTGTGGATAAACTTTCTGGCGTTAGATGAAATGTAAAAAAAGTTTCTCGTTTCGATCCCGAAGGAGGCCGTTTTGTGAACATTTTAGGACGGAGTAGAACGTTTTAAAAACTACCTTTGTGTGACAAAGGCATTAACTCATGTTATGTCATGGACATGCTTCACCGCTCAATGCCTGGACCCCTTGTCAGCTTTACTGCCCGCCCGCGACGCTAATTAGCTCACAGTACCCCTCATCTCACGAGACGGGATGAAAGGAAGCTGTCTAGTCTACCATAGAGTTCTGATTGTTTTATTGTTTCATGGAGATCAGTCGGGAAACAGAAAGGTGTGAATAAGGATCGCAAACAGCGAATATCTTGTTATTTGCACCGGTGTTGTTAATCTAAGTTGACTTATTCATCTATAGTATATTGACATATGAATACACAATCACTTGCCAATAGATCTTTAATATGTGCACACGTGATGGGCGTGGTCTAAATTTCAAGTGAGCAAGTCTTGTCTTACAGCTTAAACAGATTGACATATAGTAGTTATATATATAATGTCAGCTTTACTCAGATATCAGGTCCCGTTATGGTTAAAAGGGCCAGCTTTTCAAACTCAGTTTATGAATCTTTCTCCAACAGATCAATTCATATTTCTTTTGCAGTCACCCCAACTCTCCCAACCTCTTGCCGCTACAACAAGCGCTATGTTTAGACGCAGGAAACATATAATTTTATAAAACTAAACTTATATTGCTCTCATAAGCATTTTTTAAGAATGTTGTTATTTGTGATATATTTTAACCATTTTAGCGCTTAATACGCTTGTAACTATTTTAATGTGTTTTAGTGTCTCTTAGAAACCTATCGGGGATTTCGTCTATTGTTTTGGAGGTCTCTTTTATTCCCGTAATAACCTCTAAGGAGGGTTTACATTGGGAAGTCAGGGCATTATATTCACATGTAACACCTACTCGGGGGGTTGGAAGGTTTTTATATTCATATGTTACACCTACTCGGGTTTTGGAAGGTTTTTATATTTCAAAGTCAAACGGTTTTATATTCCTATGTGTAACCTAACCCCTAAGTCCACATTATCTTGAAAAAACTTACAATGCTTCCGATGTGCGGGATTCGAACCCTCAACCCTCTGAACCATAAGCTAGCACTATAACCACTACTCTAACGGGCCAGTTAGAAGTGAAGTTTATGTTAAACAATCTATTGATTGAAGATCAGATTTCGGTACAAAAATAGGCCCTAAAGCATTAGGAAATGCAATTGCACTTTAATTCCAATTTTAAATGCATACAAACATTCAAAATGGATATTAACAGTGTTACACCTTTTCATTTGTGATAAATTTAAAGGATCCAAATACGGTGTCAACCACGTGACTTGTCGATTGTCATTTGTAAAACCTTACACCTGCAAAATAAAGAACAGCAAACTAGTGCAGAAGCATTAATTAAAGCTTGATGTGCGCTCGGTGCCAATGCTAAATTATTTTAGAATTATCAACATATGAACTAAGTATGAAATCCATTTCGTTGATGGGCAGTCTAGAAGTTGCGATGATGAAGAAGATAAGACAATATTATGGATATACAACTTCTTTATTCAAGTTTGCGACGTTTCAACATAGATACTAATGTCATCACTTGCTTGAGAACGACATTAGTATCTATGTCGAAACGTCACAAACTTGAATAAAGAAGTTGTATATCCATAATATTGCCGTAACTTCTTCATGAAATCCATTGTTTGCAACTGCAGGGCCTCCGTGGTCTAAGTGTTGGCTGACTGGGCCTGAATCCAACTGCTCACACGTTCGAACCCATGTCACTTTCAGGCAATGAAGAACTCATCGGCACGCGGAACCCTCACATAATATGAGTTTGTATATTAATAACTACTCGAACATAACAGAAGGAGAATATGAATATCTTCATAACTTCCAATATGATAGACAGCATAACTTTTCATTCCACTACCACTGCGCGGTAATAAGCATGACCCACTGCCATACACTGAATTACATAATGTCGTTTTGCGCAATCATCTAATCATCTCATCAATCGTCCCTCTCTTGAATCCGAATGTGTTTTGTAACATTAACTGTTTATTGTAACATGACTTCGGTAAATACTCGTTTCTGATTGGTTGATTTGAAGGATTTCCCAGTGTTAAATGGCAATGAACACCCGCAAATTGGCTGAGGCGAATCACCGCGAAAGGATACATTATTTGGTCCGCCTCAACATTAAAATGTTCTGATTCTCCCAATATTCGTGTCCGATTCACATTTTACTTTTGTTGTTGTCATTTTCTAACTTGCGCTTTCCCGTAGATGCCAATAACCCTTTTCTATTTGCTTTAGTTTTATGTAACTAAACTTTCTTAATTAGCTTAGTATCTCCTAATTTGCCGCCTTGTGCCATGCGGCCGGTTTCTTTCGAATGCCGTTCCCATGGCACGACGTCACAAAGGCCAACGGTTATGACGTCATAATGATCACGTCACCGTCACAATGGTCTGGGCGAGTTTAAAATATTTGTTCAGTCGGGTTTGTTCCTGTTAGTTTATGAATTGTATAACTGTTTTCTCTCTCTGTAATTTCACAGTGAAAACTATAAGATCTCATCGTCATGAGTGCAACTGGTTTGCAATATAAGAACACTATTTTAAAGTCTATAACACTGGGAATTCCTTCTTCTTTATAGCTGCGAACACCTATAACAACAATGGATCAGTCGTTAGATCCTTTCAACTCAGAGTTCCCTACGCAAAAATAGAGTTCGCTCTTAAAATGCTTACAACTAACGGTCATGTTACAATATCGATAAATAGTTGCGTTTGTAAAATTTCCGGGATTCATTGTTATTCAACACCCGCAAATTTAAGCGTTTAAAACCTCCGGCTAACGCCGTCGGCTTTAAACTAAATTTGCGGGTGTTGAATAACAATGAATCCCGGAAATTTTACAAACGCAACTATTTATCTTCTAATTGAAACTTGTTTGTTTTGACACACCGACCTACTTGTCTATTACACTTGAGCGACCGCTGGCGTGTTCAGGAGATACGGTTCACTGAGTTAATTGCATTTGTCATTATCTGGTAACGCTTGTTACAATTTTATATATGGGATAATTCTCTGTAAAAGTTTCACAATTTTTTTTAATGTTTTCGTTTTATCTGTAGACTTAGATTTTGTGTAGGAGTCAGATATCAAAAAGAGTACACTTGAGGTCATTGCAAAAAAAAATCTTTTGATTATAGGATTTTAATGTTGTTATCCAACTATAACTGTGAATTTTACTTTTAAATAATTGGGACTCAAATGTTGTTTAAGTTTTATAAAAGGTATACTTAAATAAAACAAGATGTCGATATTTGGCAGGCTTGTGGAATGATGTTGGAAAGTTAAACGGCAACAAATTGCGCACTTGTACAAAACACTCCCATTGTTAAACATTATGTAAAAAATTGCATGTTTAGAGATCATCGTCGTATTATATCTAAATTTAGATGTGGTATTTTACCCTTGTTTAGTAAAACCTGCAGATATGCCAAGATATTCGGGTTCCTCTTTTACAATGGCATTGTAAATATTGTATCAAAAATGTACATATGGTTGAAGATGAATTCCATTTCCTAATGAGATGTTATCTTTATGATGATTTGCGTTTTCTTCTGTTTGAAACGGCTTTTATACGTAATGATGCTTTTTATGATTTAAATGACAATGAAAAGTTTGTTTTTCCAATGAATGAAAGCACGATTTTAGATATGTTTAATAGAAGAGAGCTCATAAGAGTGTCATAAGCAATTTGTGGCTCGACGCATTGTTTTATAATGTGTATCATATTTTGTATAAAAATGTAATGATGCGTGTGGCACTTTAATAACAAATCTTCTACTACTACTACTACTACTACTACTACTACTACTACTACTACTACTACTACTACTACTACTACTACTACTACTACTACTACTACTACTACTACTCTACTACTACTACTACTACTACTACTACTACTACAACAAGAATAAAAATTCAATTCAATAACTTATTTAATAGCTATCAAGATGTGAAAGCGGTATGTGCTAGTCGTAAGTTAGTTCTGTGTCAGGATAATTTCACTAATCCGCTCAGACACAAACAATATTATTAATAGACAGACAGACAGACAGACAGACAGACAGACAGACAGACAGACAGACAGATATTTTATTTCAGTCTCAGATGTCTAATGAATTGTCAATATTTAGATCGTTACCGAAGAAGGGCTGTGAATAATATGACAATTATATGTTTATGGTGATAAACGTTTTGTTTTTTTGTTTCATTATGTCCATACCCAAAGACAAAACTAAATCGATGACCACGAACAGAAATGGTAGTATATTCTTTATTTCCTTTAATAACGTATTTCACAGAATTTAAAGGGCCAGATCGAGCGGCTATTTTCTGTTCCACAAATATTCGGGAGGGAATTCCCTTTTGCACACGACACGTCAAATTTTATATATTCGACTTTGTTTTCTATTTTTTTTATGTTAATAACTATGTCATATTTGGTAATTTGTTCTAATCCGCCCTTCAAAACAAAAAAATTGCGAAAATAAATAAAGCCACTGACAAGCACATCGAGCAGTGATTTTGTTTGTTTGTGGAAACGAAATTCACGGAGGACATTCCTGTTAACTAATAAATACGATTTTTACATGATTATTTCACACTTAATTTCAAAAAATTCAAAATGTTAATGAGGTTATCATTCAAGTTGTTCATGATTTAACAATTTGATAAAGAATAAAGTGTATCGCCCCCCAAAAAGAAAAACATCGTGAAATGAAGCCAATCATCGGAGCTACGAGCGTGAGATGCATTACTGGCATTAACTGCAACAAAATACTGTCTTAACTGATAACTTTTATTATGCATCACGTGTAAACATGTCCCTCTTCTATCAATCACTTATTTTTACTTGATTTACTCAATGAATTAGCATGATACAGTACATTTGTTTTCTCGCAATGCAAACAATTCAAAATGGCGGAGGAAAGCCGATCGAACTCGAAGCCTTGATCATGGCGACCACTAGGATTATTGTCAGCTGATTGTTTGGTCGGTGTTGTAGTTACTTGGATGTTTAATTTGTAGGAAATTTGTTAATAATGTTTGCATAAGAAAATTGACAGACAAACAGATTGTTTATTGAAATCTACATATGACACTCAATCAATGTGACACTGAGAAGAATAGTTGATTGAATGATTCGCATCGAATATAAAAAAATCGTCAGCGCTGTCGCACTCCGAAATATACATAGTCCGTATTGCACTTTTTCGAACATAAAAACTTCATGTGATTTAAGTGACTAAGATATATTTTGGAAGAAAAAATGTTTTACTATGAGTCGGGTTGAGATTAGCAAGAAATCCATAAATTGATAAATATATATGTAAATAATTTTCATTTCTAATTAATATTGAAATATTGTGATATTAAATATTGCATTAAAATGGAAAAGAAATTTCACAAATAATTATCCAAACAAAATACTTTGTTTACATCAGAGATAAGCAAGAAATCTATAAATGGAAATTTATATAAATAATTATGTCATTTATAATATTGAAATATTTTGATATTACAATTTATGTTGTAGTTTTTTCGTATACCCCCAAGTCATAATAATTGGAATGTGCAAGACATAGAAATAAATAAATAAATGCCAAAATTCATTTGACACCCTGACACAAACGAGCCATGTTGTTTACATATAGCGTTGCATTATGGGAAGGGGCTTTTCTCGTGCTATTTATAGATCTAAAAACTATGACGCGCTATTCGAAAACAGCCTCGTTCCCGATCTAAAGCTTATTTCTCAGAAAGAGGCTCGATCGGCCTCTTTAATAATAATGCTCATTTCGGGACTCGGCCCAAAAAAAGTACAAGAATCTGTACTATTCAAGATAGTGTTATCCCAAATATAACATTGTTACATTTGTTCACAATCTAAACGGCATTTATCTATTTCACATTCAACTTTGGGAGCTGTGCCAATTTTACATCTATCAGAGGGGTAACACCGCTTAATTACTGCTTGTTGGACCTCCATTTTTGTGAAACGGGCGAGTTTGATTAGCTGTTGGTATGGTCATTGCTGGTGGTGTGTAAAATGTACTGCCATTGTTAATAGGACCAACAATTATACAGAAACCGTAATTTGATGTGCATAAAAACATATGGTAACAATGATTTATTCATACAATTAATATACAAAGATAAATTCACGATAAAGTTTCTACTCAGTAAAACATCCTGTATTTTCAACTGGCCTCCGTGATCAAATGGTTACTCATTGGGTTTGGAATCTGCATGTCACTGGTTTGAATACATGTTTTGACTGTAGCATTGTTATTTAGGAAAATTGCAATTTTAGTGAGTGTATATTTGATTTGCAAATAAAGGTTTGAATATGAATAAATTTCGAGAATCAAAATATCATCGTTTCACTATCAATTGATGCCGGGTGTTCATCATGATATCTTTCTACTATTTGTTTAATTGTATGGATTGATAATCAGACTAAGAAAGTTACATATGTATTTTCATATATTTTGTTAAAACATATACGTGAATACTTTAGTATTAGAAAAGTTATAACAACAATACAGTCCGTTAATGTCATTTCACGCAATTAAAACAACTAAAAATGGCGGGTCAGCATGTTATCGTCTCTAAGACAGGCTGGTTACAAACATTCAATGCTTGACCGTATTATGCAACTCGGCATCGGTGTTTCTTTCATCATTCACTTTGATGTGAAAACGGGAACTTTGTGTATGCGCTCATTGTGTTAACAACTTGCCAATCACAAGTCGCATGACCTTGTTTATACACGTATTACCGTTTATATGTATATTACCGCATATGCAAAAGTATGTGTAATTCCCGACTGTGTGTTTTCGTTTTACCAACAGACATTCTCTTATTCATCAGAACCACTGTACGTTACACTAAATGCATGAAGGCAGCTACATATTTGAAATGAAAATGTACGTTATTGCTCATCTTGTCACTGACCGTTTAATAAAGTATGACTCCATAAATTCCACTGCTATTATAGAGAAAAACATCTGTAAATCAACACAGTCTTTATGCATCGAATAAATAGATTATCAATGCGTGGTGCGTACATGTAGGTATGAGAGATATTTTCGACATTACGGGACTCTCCTATTAACATTTTGAAGATGGCGACATTACAAAACATTAAAAACTATTTTTGATAGCATATCCGCACCTTTACATATTACATGTAAAGACTATAAAACATGCCTTATGATCGTGTAATATCGCCATAGCGAGGCTTTTCACACTAAAGGTGCTGATCACTGTTTATGAATTTGTACAAATTTTACTAAATCAAGCAAAATGTTACGCTCAGCATCCTGTCTCAACTAGGCTGTGAACTAATCATAAACTAATGAGATATATGTACAAACAGAAATGTCACCTTGACTTGAATTTCGTTTTGAACAAGGAATGCCCTGATGGGACTGTCCTTTTTAGGTCCAGTTTCTTCATTGAATGTTTCATTAAGACATACGAATCGCTCTAATGATTAATGATAATTGAATTTCTTACTAAATAAGTTATCTCAAGCGTGTTTGTTATTTTGTTTTCATATGAATTGGAGAATAAACAAATACCTATAAAAAGATACCTTCACTAAGCAAACCTGTATGTCGACTTGTAGTTTACTTCGTTCATACGGATTGATTTCTTCTCAAAGTACAGAAGCGATATCCAAGAAGTGTCAGCGAAATATATACCGGTACCTAAAACATACTTTATTAGACCATAACATTATAAGTGTATTGGTAACTGTTGTATATCTATATCTACATGTATATCTATATCTCTGTATTATCTATTTTGTTATTGCCTTTTCAGTGTAAGTGCGGTTCGCCTTGCCAATAGAAACTGCAAACAGTGACATCACATTGTTGACCTGTTAGTGTTTAACTTTTAATTGAAGAAGACCGGATATTTAACGTTTTCTTGAATGCCTTTACATATATCGGTAATTTTGCTGATCTGCGTATTAAAGTTATTTCATTTAATTATTGCCTTCATTGTCTTTACCATGCTGCATAACTGTTGTTAATCAAATAACTTTTTTTAGCAGAACAATATCATAATTTTTTTTTATAATCATAATCAAAACAACTTTGCATCTGTTTCTTCCTATTTGCCATTTAACACTCATTTAAGCTTTCCTACTGTATAAACAAATGCTTATAATTCTAAAAAGGGGCAGCTGCATACCATAAGTTTGTTCACCTGCTTGTGATCTTAGTGCAAATATCATGTAATTTAGGTTTCGTTTTGACGTTCATAAAATAACTCCAGGACCACTTACAGAAGATTATCAATTGTCCATATGAAAAATAACCATTCCCAAACCATATTTTAGGGTCGTCTTGTCAGTACTGTTGCTGAATGTCGATATTTGGCATTGTTAAATAGACAGATGGAGTCATATTTGTGAAATTCGGATTATCGTAAATTTCGATTAAATTCATCCATGTAAACTTTGTCGGGGAAAAATCAGCACAGTTACGTTGCCTTAGAGCAAAGGAACACATATGAATAAGATCAATATAAGATAAGTTTAATGGCATTGTCTTTCGATGGGAATAATTTATTTACATTTTCCTGATAACACTTTATATTCTTCCTAAAATGTGCTACTGTCCCTTTAACAGTTAACCCGTTATCAATCAAATGAACGGAACCATAAACGGGAAATAAAGTCTAGATGAACTGAATGAAAAGTTTTAAGAAATAACATTACATAATTGAAGGTACTGTAAGTTTTCTAATAAACTTCATTTATACTCGGTATAAAACTTGGGGCAGCCGATTGTTGTTGTCAAGGTTATATTCTAAGTTTGACTTTTGAATATCCTCAAGGTCAAGAATTGTCTACTGTATTATTTCTGTATGAACATTATTTCCATTATTATAGTCTTTTCATACGACGCTGTGCATTTCTGTAAGCATGAAAAAAACTTGTTCCTACCTGCAAATCAAATGCAACGTTCCTACCGTTTAAGGTAATGTTCATAAACTGATTTTTGGCGGGTAACTTCAGTGACAGATTACAACTATTTCTTGTGCTATTTCTATTTAATGAGCGACATAGGCTGTCAGCCCCCGTTAAGTAGCGCGTTAACCATGCGTGACAGTTGCATAGCAGGGGCGTTATAATGAGGGCAGGTGGTAGAGGAGGAAAAGTTTAACATGGAATATCTTCGTTACTAATAAACCCACAAACCTCATAATTTCACATTATATCATATTGAATAAGAAGTTTTAAAATATGTAAACAGACTTTAATTATCTTACAAAAAATAAAAACTCGAAATTTCTAGAAATTTCTAGAAATTTCTAGAAATTTCTAGATACGCACTAGAAAATTTCTAGATACGATATGTGTATATTGATTTGACAAACAGGGTGATGTCAATCATTTCAATTCAGCATTATTGAAAAGAGCGTTGCCTACAAGCAGCCTTGATCTTTCAAGTGAACCGAAAATTTACATTCTTTTTTTGCTGTTGTTATCTTAACATTTACACAAATTTGATTTAAAAAATTGAGGATATTATTTATAATTATGAACATGAGCATAACCATGATTAATATATTTTCACGTTTCTATTTTGCCGATAAATCCTTAAAATTTAAGTCTCAGACATATCTTTGAATCAAACCTATTAACATATAAGTGAACAAATACTACATTTATAAACTAACATCAGTGTAAAGACCATAGTAGGTAATGGTTAATTTAATTCATACGAGTCAGGCTTACATTTTGAGTCTTACTGTGAAGGATAAACTTTAGCACCTGACACAATGAGACTGGTGGTATTTCTAATTTTTACGAATGAACGAACCTTATGAACTTTAATGAATTTACTCCGATCCCTGCCCTGATAACCTGGCTCTTACAAATACACTAAATCATGAATATGTACGATGTGTTCATGACAAGCTAATTTCACCGTTGTTAACTTTGATCCACCTTTGCTTTCTTTTGAGTGAAGCAAGCACATCATTGAAAGACAGTCTTTAGTACAGAATTATTCATCGTCTGGGAATTCGACAAGATACTGCAATTTGTGATATACTGTTGACAAACTATGACCCAAATGATTAGGTCTGTACCTATATTAGAGTCTTTTGAGGGAATTCGAAATTGAAATGTCACGAAAGTTGGTAATTGCAACTTCTAATGTGAAGTGTACTAGTCTAGTGTATTCAATGTTTTTCATAGCACCTACAGGATGACTTTCTTAATAGTTCTTAGTCTGTAAGTTGAAAGAGTCAATTCGACACAAAAGAACAGGATTAAACAACCTTTTTTAAAGATAACAATTTTGATTGGTTGCTTAGCGTATGCTTTGATGCTTTTACCAGATTTTGAGAGACCAAACTTGTTTATTAGTTCTTGCACACATGCATTGCATGTCTTTCACTTATGATCACTTCCTCAATGCTTATGTTAACGGAATCAAGACGTATTTCATGAAACATGTCACTTTATTTACTATACCATTATCAAGTTGTATCAAGTTCCATTGAAATTGTTAAGGCACCAAAGCAAATGCTCTTCCATGTCATACAATAGTGAAATTCCAAATGAATTATTTATTATATTACTTGTCATTGGTGAGGGTTGCTGAATTTATTTCCATTTATATGGTTAGCACTTAAAAGTGAACCATTTCTATAGGCTGTTTCACCCTGTTTGTTGTATGTCATCTAATTAGTTAAGATCTGTATATTAATGATTATTTCTTATTCACATTAAGTTCTATCTTCAACATATGGTCTATCATAAGTTATTTGAAGATGGT
Organism: Steromphala cineraria; assembly: GCA_916613615.1. NCBI lineage: Eukaryota > Metazoa > Mollusca > Gastropoda > Trochida > Trochidae > Steromphala > Steromphala cineraria. The sequence goes on along the minus strand of OU744722.1, from coordinate 75,029,079 downwards.
AGCCACAGAAACGCAAAACTAAATCATTGTGTCTACATAATGACACATTCTGTTAGGGCAATGAGCATTCACTTACATAATGGAATTTAGCGCATTATAAGTGGTTACTAAAATATATTTCTTTCAAATGAGTCAAAATGAGTTTGTAAAAGTGAATGTGCTACTGATGTATTAAGTTACAAAGTATAAACAGTCTCGGTTCATAAACAGTTTACGATGTTTTAATTATGTTCACAGAATCCTTCAAGGCTTTCTATGAGAAACGATATACATTTATCTTACTTTAAGGGAAAACAGCTGAAACCATCAAATTCATATCAGAAGACACAGACCTGTTTCCCGGTTATACTAACTATAACTTTGATTATATTGTCCTATTCTTTAGGTGTTAGTAGATCTCAGGTATGTTGTCTGATCACTTAATTGGTGTCCTCGGCGAGAGTATAGATTACTGGACTTAAGTGATGAAGTAGATCATATCAGTTGGTTCAACAGGATTAGTTATTGCACTTTTCAATCTTTGTCTGATACCTCTTTGTTTGCTTAAAAGCGTTGTATTCAGAAAGGGCATGCTTTGTATGTATAATTTAAAGTTAAAGTTAAAGTTCCAAGTGCTGTATTTGCAGCTTTCACAATTAAAATAGGCGACAAACGGTGTAATGCCTGGTTGGAATTATTATCCCCTCTTTTTTGAATGAGACGAGTTTCCTGCTTTATTCTATTTTAACTGTAACCTATAATTAAGACTCTAAGCTAGAACAATCCCAATGTTCTGGTGTACAGTGAATCAATGGCTATTTCGGTCTGACTGACGATGCATCGTTTGTAAACGCCTCAACTGCCAAAACTTTAACTGCTGACTTTTGACAATTATAATGTGAATAATGTTACAAAATTCATCTTATTCAATGATATTAAGGCACCTTCGGTTTTTTAATCGTTATAATATGCCAAAGACTCAAATTAAAATTGTTGGTTGCCAAACGAAATCTGTTGCTTGCATATCAGAATTTATTATAGAGCAAATTCCAGAAAACGTGGCACATAGATAGGGAACTAGTTCAGAAATAAAACTATCTGTACGTTACTGCCGTGACCAAGACTACAAAGACTGTCAACTAGGAGACAACTAACTTTGTGAGATTAAGGTGAGATCGGACGAACTACTGAAATATTGTATAATTATATACTTCTTGGTACATTGGTATTTTTTAAGTGAAGATTGCATGTATGAAATAAAGATTTCTGTACTACAAGTTGTGACCACGTGAGAAATGTTCAAAATTTGATCAATAATTTTGAAGTTATTTCTGAGATAAAATAGCAGTAATTCTGCCCATATTTTTAATTTTCAATGAGAAAGAGTAGCCTAAAATATAGCAAATGGGCAATTATAAATAAATGATTACGAAATTGCGATTTACGAAAGAATTTTCTGTCTATGTGTTGATAAATGCTATTTATATATTTTAAGGTTTTCAACATCTTTTGAGACGAAAGATAATCTCCAATCTCTCCCCAGAGAGGCAGATCAAGCCATGTTGATTTAGCCTCTGTTCCATTACGCCGAAAATCCCTGAGTTCCGGCAGTTTCCCTTGGCGGAAAAACCCGCTCTACAATCCATTTGAATTTCTTTATCAAATGACAACGCTTCTCGCATGAAAAGTGTGTTTCATATCAGAATGCATTTGCCTTGATTCAGTAGCCAAAACAATAATTTAAAAACAGCGTCGCTGATTGCACAACTTACTTTGATTGCCTCCAATCAGGCAACTCCCATTCTATCCCACAAAGTCGGCGTAAAATAACAGAGTGATTAGCTATTTACAAACATCCACAAAAATCCATGGTTTGACATTTTATGATGACGAGAGAATCATTGAAAATTTAAAACAAAATTGTTGTTATATATAGACGCCAGATGTCTAACGACACAACATACGTTAAAATTGTCAGGCTATTGTCACTGTTATGCTAAATAACTATGAAGGCATTGAAAGGGTCGTCTCAAAGGTTGACTTCTTTGCAACGGGAGTCATGGGGGTGTCCTTATGAACTTGGACCTGTGTCTCAAAGATAATAAACTGCTACAATGTAGAAACTTAACATTCTCGTTGAGCAGAAGATTTCTGCCTAATGTCATGTTTAATTTATTTCGGCAACAAAAAACTAACTCTAATGAGACGACTATTATTCACAGCAACGATTCTAATTTGTAAGTGTGGTGCATGTACGTGCTTTTCGGAATGTTGCTTTAATTTTTGGGAAGTTTCTCAAACACAATCATCAAAAATAGCTACCAAATAGATGATGGTTATGAGTAAGGTCGTACTTGAATGTCTTGGTTGGATCCTGATTAGAACAGATCGTTTTAATGAAAATGCATGGCTGTTGCTTGAAAGCAAGATTTTTGAAAAGCTTTAAAGGGGCAGTAGCACGTTTTTTGATAATTTTATATTTTAAAATTTTCAGTGATAATTGTAAGTTAATGTTAAATGTATTATTTTGACAGTGTCAAAAATGTCATTATACAAGTCAATCATCCATAGTCGGAGGACAAAGTATGAAGATTCACATGAAATACATAGGCCGCCATTTTTGTGTGAACACCTTTAATTCATTTTCTGTAAGAAAAAGGAATCGCATGGCTAAACTTTATGTTAGATATTTGAATTATTACTGCTCCATTTAGTTTAAATACATTGTCTTTCAATTGGAACCATTTATTTTCATTTTCCTGACATCACCTCATATTCCCCCTAAAAACGTGCTACTGCCCCTTTAATGGTTGTCCCCGTCTACGTAGTCATCTAATTAGTCGAATTGCTCAGGGATCCATAGACTATTTCATTAGAATAATGTCCTAACAATGCTATGTGAACAACGATTCATAAATTTAAAGATAGTACCGTGGTTATTAAATGTACAATTTTCGTGCAACATAACTATTAGTAATCAAGGGCATATGGGTGACATTCTCTATATATATCAACAAATTGCAGCGGTCAGAAAAGTTGAATATCAAGACGAACATTACTCATTATAACAGTGTCATACATTGAAATGCTCTGTTGAACACTGTCGATACCATACATAGCTTTGCTTTTTTACCTTTATTTGGTAAGGGAACCAGTATTTGTTTAAATGAGGACTCCGACATGCCTCGCCGAACTGTATCTAAGGAAAGGCCACTAGTCCATTACTAAATTAACCCTATTTACAAAGTGTTAGGGCGCTGTAAAAGATTAGCCAACATGTCTTGTTTATGTGAAACTAAGGTACAGCCATATTAAAGTATAATGTTATTGTGGTGCATGCATTATATTTGCAATTTTGCACACAAAAAACATTTGTATTCTTTGGATGTTTTTGCGTCCCTAAATTCAATGAGTATATAACACATCCAAAGCGCTTGTTTATAAAGATTGATCGAATAAATGACTTTAAACAATATATAAATATGCAATAATGCAATATTGACAGCAATCTACTTAAAACTAGCTGTAATGTATAGGCCCCATAGGTACTACGTTACATCTAACCACTTACCCACATGGTCCCTGTCGAGCATGTGCGGATATCAGCCAATGAAAAGAAGGAACATGTCAGAAACCAGGCAAGGGTCAATATTTAGAGGAACTGATGATTATTCACTGTCTAAACTGAATCATAAGTATAAATAAAAAGCAGTATAAATCTCTGAATTTAACATTTGAAATAACAGAGTCTATAAAATAACACATAATTGCAAAATTCGTTTGCTTTAAAATAAAATTACTGTATTACACAAAGTAATGCATTAATTGACTGTTAAATTCCAAAGAATCTCAAGGGTTATATTAATCGATTATAGACTAAAAGCCTAAAGAGGTGCTCGTTATTTTATTAACGGGTATCACAGGACGATTGTAATTTCTTTCATGATTGTATGTCCTCTTCTATCAGAGACAAACTAAGCTTTAAAATGTCTATCCAACCTGTGTTAGCAGGCAGAAACAGAGAATTCTGTTCAAATGCCATCGTTTAAGCGTATGAATCCTGGCAAAGGTATCTGTGACAACATCCAACCTTCCATACAAGAAGTTGTTTTCATTGGCTATAGGATTCCTAAAATTCCAAACTGTTTAATTCAAATAGAAGTGAATTACAATGCAGATATAAACTTCCTGACTGTAAGCTATGTCAGCTCTGTTGAAACTAACTATGTCGTTTTAGGTCATTAATGATTCTTATAAAGTCACTTTTGTATGGCAGAAAATCTTCAATGTCCTACCAGTGTGAGTTATCAAAGTCGGTATAAGAAAGAAGTTAAACATCTAATAATATTGAGAGAACATGACATGCAAAAGGAACATCTAGACATAAATCCATCAAGATTTTAGTTCTTGTTTGGGTTATGATCGAAGTGAAATGATATTCTCGTACAGTCATTTGAATCTGTAAGTAGAAAGTTTAATATCAAATCAAATCAAAAATAATAAGTTACCTAACTGAAATTAAAATGCACATTTAGTGATAATAGTGAATACATACGTCAAGTTTACATATGTACAATTAATAACTGAGCTATGACTGAAACGTAAATGACTCTCAAACAGTTAATTGCGAAAGAATGAAGTGGAAAATCTAAAACAATAATTAGGCAAAACATACAAAAGGTACACCCAGAAACCAATAGTGATTTCTCGTTTTATCACATTTGAACAAATAGCATCTGATTTCTGATAACAAAAATGACTTCCTCAAACAGTCCCTTCTTCAACAAAGAAGTTTGAAATCTAAACAAATACTGAAGACATCTGGTCGTTATATGCAAAAGGCACAGCTATGGACCACAGTGATTACATATATAAGTTTTGTAACATTTGAACAAATAGTATCGGAGCTCATGGTCATAACAGAGCTCATAGTGTCATGACGGAACAAAAATGACTTCGTCAAACAGTCACTTCTACAAGAAAGAAGTTGAAAATCTAAAAGAATATTGAAGGCATCTGACTGAAATATACACTCATGCACGCACGGACCTCTATATATCCCCGACTTCTTTGTATCATATCTGTATAAACTCATTTTAAAAAATTAAGGCAATGAAGATTTTTACAAATGTGTATTACTGTTATAAGATTTCCATTGAATACAATAATTTATCACATAACTATTTTTTGTGGATAACTATGTGAGCAATTGTGCAATTACATTTATTATCTCATCTTCATTCGTGTCAAAACAAATCAAAATGTGTTATAACAGAGTGGCTCTTTGATAAAACATTTCTGAATAACTGCATGCAGCTAATGGCTGAAGTATTGCCCAAGCGGCGTAAAGTAATAACTCACTTACTCACACTGAATAATTGACTGGTGTTACTACTCGCAGCTATTGAGGTCCTGTCGCCGTTTTTAAGGCAAAATTTATTTTATTTCAGAAAGTATTTGTATTCCCATAGGATAAAAGCGAACAGTCTCATTTCAAAACACGAAATAATTAAAAACTACACAATAGTTTGCAATTCAATGTGTAGATTCTTATTTTCTACAAAGCGAAGAAGACAAATTTTATTAAGATGAATTTTTGGAACACGTTATTTCATTATCTGTGCAACAAACAGATAGGCTTGTCTGTGTCACAATGACATTTCGAGAAAGTATGACTTATGCATTATGTTCAAATGCGATTTTATACTCTAAAATCAATGCTCGTTTGGACTTAAATGCATGTAGTACATTGTAAGAATAAATTTTCTTGAAGAATCTTCAACAACTTTTGAAATTGTAATAAGTAGTTAAAGGTGGCTAGAAACAAGAAACTATAATTTCCTTCAGGATTAAACGAAATGATAATAAACAGTACTCACAGTATCCAAAAACACTCTTTGGTACGAGAATATCCTCAAGGTAAACAGAAACACATCTCGAAAATCTGCAGTTGATTTATTTACCCTGGAACATAAAAATATAACTCATTATTCAATAATGCTACGATACTTTTTGTTTTTGATAATGTATGTTAGGTGTCTTTCGTAAATACACTTTTCGTCAAATTTACTTTTATTAACCCATTACTTAGTGAGATGTGTAATTCTCGGTCTGACTCAATGAAGTAAGTTAGTTTTAACTTTTTGTGATGGCAAAGATTTGTATGTCGACTGACTATGGAAAAACATTTTTAAGTACTCCCCCCAAGTATACCTCTACAAAATCATCTTGCTGGCGCAATGTATGTGCCAAACCCTTCACAGAGATCCATCACCCAAAGCCAGCAATAAGCATTTCAATTGCCAATATTGTTTCAAGACAGAACAGGAAAGGTTGAGGGATGTACTTTCATTACAGATGTTGAGATAATTAGTAATTTACACGTCAGAAAATGTTTTATCCCCCTTCTTGAGAACGTACAGTGAACATTGGTCTAGTGTATTCAATCTTTGTTCTGACAGTTACAATGGCAATTGGTTATCTGTGATGGATGTCTTTACTCGACAGTGAGTGAATTGAAAGTGTCATTTACGTCAAATGTGTTACAGATTCCTTTTACTACAAAAACATGAATGAAGAAATGTTATTAGGGAATACATACTACATATGAGCATCCTATTTTCAACCCATGATCATTACAGACAATAATACAACATTCCATCCTTACATAAACATGGTCCGTTCTTTTCAGCATTTGTAGGTATAGTTTCCTTTCAGAGGTTTACCATCTTATTTCGTTTTCTCTTTGATGTTTTTATGGCACTCTCTGAAGTAATAGGATGATTTCAACCGGACGTTATTCACCACAGTGACCATAATTGTTTACTTACGTTAACATTAAGGGTTTGGTCTACTAGTTGACTTAAGTAACGTGCATTAAATGGCTTGTACATTCCTCAATTGTTACAATAACTAAAATGGGTTTTATGAAAGCTTAAGTGTTTTTTAATCTAGTCCACATATTGGTATAACATTTTAAAACTCTGAATCAAAGCTCCTTTCATGTCCTTTTAAATAAGAGGCCTTTTTATTTAACCTACTTTCAATAATTAGAGCAATTTGTTTTCAAACGGGTCAGGGTAATATTAAGTTTTACAAAATATCACTTGTGATACGTATATTTATTAGTTTTGGAAACAATGGAGCCAAAGTAAGCTGATCAAAGGAGATGTGAATGTTTCTGGAAGTATTTTGCTGTTATTTTTTGCTAAAGAATGTGTATACAGTATACAAAAAAATACATGAAATATATACATTCATTATAAGTGATCCTACAGGTCTTGGGCAATTTAACGTCTACTATCAAGAAGATTATTCTGCGAAAGGTAAATACTAAATTGTAGCTAGCAAACAAAGCAGGGGATTTTGGAAAAGGGCAGGGTGGAACAGAAAAAGGACTTTTTTTTCAAAAACATTGTGAACAAATTGTATGCACTAAAGAATTGCCACAATAGAGTTTAAAGTCAGATTCTTATTTAACATTACCCAAGTTACCCTGCAGTCAATGACTATGAACGACCACACTGCACTTCAATGAAGTTATTAAGAGTTATTATGTTGGTTAAGATGGCAAAGCAACTCCACAAATACACTTTCGGTCTGATCCCGAAATGGAGTTAGTGATAAAGTTTAAGTACATCGATTTTAGGATAATGTCGAACCTTAGATCAAGATTACATGACGCCATACAATGAGTGCAATGAATACCCTCTGGATCAAGTCTAATGGTCCTACTTCAGTTTGAAAGAGGAGAGGGCAAATATATGTCCACTTCTGTTGAGTGTATCTAGAATTTAAGGGGTAATTTAGAGTCATGGGAAGCTCAAACAGTAGTCTCAGTATACGTAGGTGGTACTTCCGATCAACGTTAAGGTGAGTTTGAAAATAGATTTGAATTTAAATGAGTGCAGACGTATGTCCTCAAAGTTTGCAAATTGCACCCTTTTAAGAATATAAAAGATGTAGAGTATGGATTGGGTATTATGAGAACTCCAACCTCAGATGCAATTGTTGTTATTGTTAACACTTATTGTTCTCTTCGCACTTCTCAAAAGGATTGTTAATGCAATGAGGGAAAAACAAAGATTTTCGCAAAGATAAGGTGATTTCACAAACCTACATATTCAACAGTGACACTAACTGAAAGTATTTGATGTAAGACTTTTTGTTTTGTCAAACTTTGAAAATTGTAATATTTGCTGTCGTGTGCAAGTTATAACATGTATGAGTGCGTTATACAAGTTATATTGCATCAAAGATATCTGATTCATTGTTTGCCTGTGATTCTTCCTCTGAAGTTCTTCGAAAGCTAAATCAGTGTCAAGAGGAAGATCAGGTCGGGACTCAGTTGCAGACGCATACCTTGCAAATGATGAGTCAGATTCATTACTTGCAGCACAATCTTGAGAGGAAAACAAAGCTTCCAACTCGTCTTTCTCTGTGTGAATACCAGCAACTTTAGGTTTCATTCCAGCTTCATATGGAGATCGATTAATCACTCTGTAAAAGGACCTGTTCTTTTCATGAATTAAACAAAACGTAGACCTTCTAACCATTTCTTCTAAAGGCACATTTTCTTCTGATGATTTCTTTACAAGCTTATAGCCAAACCAGCCAAGTGAACAACATCATATTTCTGCAACAAATAGCTTTCAGTACTAAGACTTCTTGACAAAGATTGACAAAGTGAGAGCAGCCAAGCCTTATTCGACTTTCTCAAAAGTGTTGTTATCTCCCTTCTTAGAGTGACCTCCCCTTAACGTCGCTTACTTCCTGTTAGTAGTCTTATCAATATGGCGGACAAACACGTTGACAGTGATATGACCTTTGAGTCAATGAACATGAAACAACTCCAAAAATACCTTAAAGACAGAAACCAGAAGGTAACCGGAATAAAACATGAACTGATAGCCCGTGCAAAAGGTGCTCATTTATTGAATTTACAGAAATGTTCCCCAGACAGCGTAGTTGGCCAGCCTAACGTTAGTGACGTGTCATTGTCCATATCATCAAAGTTGTCTACACCCAGTGGTTGCAACATGCAAGATCCTTTTTCATTACTTACTGGATGGAGCGATGATATTGAGTTACTACCCTTATTCACTGAGAGAGACATTTACAATTACTTGGTTTTGAGCACCCATCGAACAGTGGACAGTAAACCCATGAAGGCTATTCGTCAGCTCAAGGCGGCAATATTTTATGAAGACCGACATGTTCACAGCATTGCTGTCCACAGTATTTCTGATGAGTGTGATCACATGTTTGTTCGGTGTTTAGTTATACCACACATGGATTTGTTTACGTAAGTCCACAACTGAACCGGATAAACTAGTCCACCATATCCTTGGTTATGGTACACACTTTTCATCAGTCCACACTAGATGGAGTACCTCCCATGAGCCGGCTGCTCGACAACTTTATGTTCTCAAGAACATCCTAATATCAAGGTAACACAATGTGGACTCTTTGTAAACCCGCAGTATCCCTATTTGGGTGCTAGTCCTGATGGTCTGGTAACTTGTATAGACTCTGACAAGTGCAGTTCCTCACAAGGACTACTTGAGATAAAGTGTCCCTCTGTACTAAGGGATCTGACCCCACAAGAGGCAGCTTCACACACTGATTTCTTTTGTAAATTGGATGAAAAGAACAACTTAAAACTTAGAGAAAATCACCCCTATTTCTATCAAATTCAGGGTCAAATGGCTATTGTACAGAGAGAATGGTGTGACTTTGTAGTATGAACACTGAAGGGTATTTCGATCCAGAGGATTGATTTCGATGAACTGAAATGGGGGGAAATGTTGCAAAAACTGAAATGCTTTTATACGACCGCAATCGTGGCAGAACTTTTATCCAGACGGGTGCTTCGTGGAATTAAACTTTACTGAATATCTTAACAAATATTCCACCCATTGACTGTGTAAGATATATGAGAAATGTTCTCAATTATTATAATCTGACAAAATTCAACTTGTACTAAACAAATTCTTCTTTTGTTGCAAAATACTTCAGAAAATTTCTAAATGATTTGTATTATTACTTTTAGTTTTTAGGACTACAAGAATATATTGTGAACTAAATATACCAGTGTAAAATATGTTTTTAATCCAGGGACAGATAACTCCTGCCCTTACTAAACATAACAGCAATCTTAATATGTAAAAATAAAAATATGAATATTTCAAGTTGATAGAAAATTTATTTCTTTTAACATTCATTTAGGCCATTGACAACAAAGCATGATTTTAACACTTGTACATTGTTCATGAATAATAATGTTGTGATTGTATTGACTTAGACCAACAGTGGCTACCTAGCTGTTCATAAATAAACACTTGTCTCTGAAATATACATTTGAAATAGTTAATGGAATGATACCTTGTAATATTCTGAAATTTTTTACTCTTTCCATTTGTCGCTCTACATGAATTCTCAAATTAGCAATTCGTCTTGTTTTTTGAATTTCTTCCAATGTCAATTGCTTTCTTTTACGTTTTAACGGAGGAATGACCAAATATAAGCCTTTAGGGGTTGTTAAGTCGGATATCAGAAAACCTTTGTCAGCCATTACTGCATCTCCAAACTCACAGAGATTAAGAATACCAGATTCTATTGTGATCTGTCTGTCACTTATGGCTCCAGACCATAGATCCGACACAAAACTGACTACACCGTTAGGGGTAACACCAACTAAACTTTTAAATGTTATATGGCTTTTGTAGTGACTGTACATCTGTGATTGTCGTGCAACTGAATATGGTTTCTCAGTGAATATTTCTGTGCAATATATTACAACTCGTGTTTGAGGATAAATATCTTTAAAACCTTTAGGCATTGTAGCGTCAATAATCTCTCTATTTGGCCAAGTAATCAGAAATGACAGATTTTTGTACAGGAGATCAATCCACCTGTTAATTGTTCGGGCACATGTTGATCTAGAAACATGGAAACGTTGAGCTATGTCTACAACTAACAGTCCCAGTCGAAGTCTCACAAGCACCATAAAGAACTGATCTATTAGTGACAAAGTGTTTGGTCTACCAAAATTTGATGATGGATAATCTCGCTCATAAGCATCAGACAGTTCATCAAACAAGCATGAAAATGTATCTCCATCGCCCAATCCTGTGTAAAAATTAACGAGCTCAGGATCTGTCTTGATATCCTCAAAAGTAAGGGATGGTAGGAACACCTGTGTGCTCTGCTCACAAGTCGGAGTAGAGTCTGTTTGGGTGCTGGCACTAGTCGAAGACTTGTTCTGGCTAGAGATGGCATGAAAGAAACCTTCATCAGTCTGTGTGGAAGTGGAAGTCGTCTCTACAGCAGTCTGACTGGATGCATTCCTGTTTGGGGAAATACTGTTCTCTGGTATGGGCCCACAGTAGTCATGTAGGTAGACAGAAATTTCTCCAAAAGACCTGTTGATGAAGGGAAATTATTGAATAAATAATAATTTTAATTGATTAAATTGAAGCATGTATTGTTAAACAGGAATAAGAAAATGGTCTTAAAAAAACAATTTTTGATGAACAATTGAATGTATGTTTTAAAAATAAGTTATTTATAACACATCAACTAAACAACATATTTACCAAACATAAACAAACATATCTTTTCTCGTATTCTTAACAAGGAATAAAAAAGATTTTGAAAAGTGATTTTGGATAAACAAATAAATGAGTAAATACAATAAAGAAGTTGTAATCCATCCTACTCTTTGTCATATTAACTACCAACTTCTATATGCCTCTCAAGAATTTAAATAAATGTAGGTTTTCAAAATATATTTTTATCACACATCAACAACAGATTAAAAAACAGCAACAAACCTATTATTCTGATGAATAGTTGTTTGGTGTTCTTCAGCATTACCGGTATCAGTGTTTACTTCACCATGTTCTACAACAGCTGGTAAAGCCATGTCAGCTTCATCGGGTATCTGTTCAAAGTAATAATTTGTTTAACTATTTTGTTGATAAATCACATTGATATCAAATGATGGAATGTCTGATCATGCAAACCAGTGGTTACCACAATAGAGCAATAATAAAAAGTTACGAAAATAGTTCAAAATACCATGTGTGGCAAATACATGTAAGTAAGCACACGTCAATTTACTATTGTGCTCTGATAAGACAGATAACAATAATTTCAAACAAATCAAATGTCTTATCAAAGGACATTTAAATTAACATGACTGTTATTGTTATAGTAAGTACGAAGAGCTAGAAGTGAGCTATTAGCATGGCAAAATATATTTTAGAACCAATTTTAGTAAACATAAACTTACCGAACTGCTGCTGAATATCTTGTTCGGAAAAAGTGATGGTATGGTGCTTGCAGTTGTTGGTCCCGCCAACCCAACGAAGTGATCCGAGCACAACCGAATGTGTTTGCTGTAGGAGAAATCCTTCCTCACAAGTCGCAATCTCCGCAGCCATGCTTGCCTTAAATCCTTTCGAATGGGAACGGAATGCAGGGAAATCGTCCGTGAACCCAACTGTTTACCGCGGTGATTTTTACAAATGCAGCAATATTGCTTCCCCATTTCTCTAACGTCAGGTCACGGCGATTTACTCACAGGAAGTGTTATCTTCATAATTGAAGAGCTTAATCTAGGGGCGATAACTCTGAATTGAAATCACTTTTGGGAAAGTCGAATACAATGCATATGCTAATCAATTATCCTCTCAGTAGTCTAATAGAATGCAAGCAGAGTGTGTAATACTGCTGAAAAGTATTGCATTGTTTGTTGTACAAGTTATACCAAAATATTAGCAACACGTTGTACAAGTTTTAACATGTACAAGTAAAAGCATACAAGATACAACTTATATAGTGGTGTCATACAAGTTATAACTTGTATAGTTGTTTTGACCATTTTATAACTTGTACAAAAACTTGCACACGACATTGATATCAATAACTAGTAATATAAATATGTCTTTGCTGTGAAAAATCAATGACTTCACCTTAAACATACATTATGGTTTTGAAAATTCCAAACAAATATATGATAAAATGATAAATTTGGATAATTAGGGCATGCTTGTGGTATTTTATGTTTGGTTTTCTTATACGGATCCTCTTCCAGATTACAATATGAACCTTTTAATAACCATCCAGATAATCAAAAAACGAAAATATTTATTCGGAAACGTCGTTCGTGTTAAGGATTCAATATTTACCTACAGAAATCTTGCTCTTAAAATTGAATTGTCATGTTTAGGGAGATATTGTTTAAACAGATATGTATTGATGTTCTTTTAGGAAATTTATAGATATTCAATCTAACTAAAACAGAAATGAATGAGTTATACCGTCTTTCTAAACACTACTGAACGAACTTATGAAGTTAACATAATTATTCTGTTTGTATTTTCCTCTATCTTGTGAAATATAGCCTTGGTAAAATTACGGAACTGGCTCCTATCGAAGTACTTAATCATAGATATTTACACATGTATGAATGAATTGCTAATTTCACAGATGTTTGCCTTTTTTGACATCATAGCGGAAATACCTTATTAAGATAAACACAGTGTTTGTAGAAATTATTACAGTGTCTGCACATACAACCAAATATGCCTGTCTGTGTCACACTGACCTCAGGATATATAATGAACCGCGAACTGTAATAAATAAAGCTAAAAGTCGATATTCTAATCCAAATCAATATTCACTGTTCACAAGGCATTAATTCAGAAATATGTTTTTTATATGAATGTCCATTCAACGACGACTTTTGAAAACTTTATACCCATATGTAATTAAAGGATTCCGTAAGACAGAGAAATATGCTCAAAATACTTAAGAAGTAGCAACAAGGAACCATATGCAGTATTCAAGGTAGAAATACGTAGTTGGTTTAAGAACAAGATTCAATCACGTAGACACACATGACATACCTGCCAGTAGATATAGGTCATGGATACTTGACAGCTCAATGACATTTCAGACATAAATAGTGCGTGTTTGGTAAAATTGTAATAAACACTTAAGGTCTATTGATATAATATAATTGATATAGAATATTTTCACCCCTATCATTAGATTATATAATTAACTAAAAGCATTGTATCCGAACAAGGAGGGTATTCCATGTGGCCAGATACAAAATCAATTTTTTAGATGTTTTTTTTGTAATCAAAAGGCTTTGAAAGTGAACTTCTACGAATATGTTAATATGACGTTAATGACGATACCACGGTTCTAAATGTATTGGCTGGAAAGTTATGAAATGTTATACTGCATTTATTGGCGTGATTAAACATTACTTCATCCTGTCCCCGGGCACAACGTATACGCTGACGCTCCACCAACATTAATACAAAAGATCGTTTATGACTCAAAACAAGACTGAAGCTAATAACAGCTACATATCAACTCCGACAATTAGTTTTACAAGTGTTTTGTCAACGAAATTAAATGACAGGAAAACCATCGTTTGTTTCATTAAAATATTTTAAGAACCTTCTATGTAATTATCTAAATTATACTATAAAGTTGTCGTCAACCAAGTAAAAAGTTGTCAACGCTTTTTGAAAAAAAAACACAACATAAACCTATCTCGGCTGCGGTAGCGCAGATGCGGAGGGTCCTATAAAAAATGAAATGGTTGAAATCTAATGATTCCTTCAACAAAAAAATATTCAGTGAATAAACAACTAGGTTTATATAAAACAAATTGTCTCGTATCAATACGAATATTGCAAAACAGCACGACTAAGAGATCGTTAAACGCGAGTAATTCATGCATTGGTTGTAATACCGATCATCTTGAATGTGGATATTTATACTGCTTTTCGAGTTAAATCGATACATTCATCAGGTTCCCAAATAACAACCTCTAAGAGTATAAACTGTAACAGTCGTTTCCCATGTGCACACTTCACATTGTAGTATTATTCATTCAGGGTTAATAAGTTTACTTTTCTACATCACAACTGAAACAATAAGTTTATGCCCTGTTAAACACCAATATTTTCGCCCAAATATAATGGTCTTCAAAATCTAATAAAATATTTTCGGGGTAAATATAATTATTTAAAATTCAAATCATTATTTTTTTAGCGAATTCTTGATTTTAGAATTTCAACAGTGACAGGAAATCAGTAGACTTACAGTGTTTTCTTAAACCTTTTAAATGGTTATATCTTCTGACACAAATACTGTTATTCATAATGTGATGGAAGTAACAAAACAAATTTATCTCTAAAATATAGATTAAGATTTCTGTTTTGGAATCCTTTCAACTGCAGGTATTTGCATTTGTATATGAGTTATCATCTTCAGTATTGATAATTAGGTATATGCATACATGTAACTGTACATCTTTTAAAAATTGAAAACATCAAAGAGCACACTATCACAAAGTAATAAATCTAGTTTACCCGACACAACTTTATGGTTTGTAAGTATTGATAATAAGGCACTTTGAAAATCTTTTTCTTTTGAAGTTGTAATTTTCCTATAAGACAAAACTTTTAAAACGTTTATAGTTGTTTCTGTGCCACTTAAGCTTTTGAAGATATGTTTTTTCCCTTGTTAACACCGTATTGAATCAAGAGTATCAAGGTATATTTTAGCATCCATAGGATAGAATGAGACTTACATTCCCAATTATCGTTGCCAAGTGTTTGAAATTCGTAAAATCAAACAACTAACAACTAACAAGCATATTTTGTGTTACATCCTATTTGGAACACCTGCGTCTCATGCAACATTCCCCTGATCAATTATGCACTTTAAGGTCCATGCATTTTTCTCAATCAAGAATTCCGACGCCTTTAAAGATTGTAAAAGAAATGATTATTGAAACGTTTGAAACGAAGCCAAGGTGTCTCTTTGTAGTAGTGATGTTTACGCAACTAAAAAGTATCATATCATTGAAAGGCTATTCACACATTTTGAAAGGAAACAACAAAGACAGGAATACATGTTATCCAAAGAGCTTAAATATATAATAAGTTTTTTCCATGAAAATTATCATCTTATCATCTTTCATAAATATAATTAATCTGTTACAATTTATAACATGTATTCTTTGTTTGCATGTGTTAACATTTCATTCTAAAAAGTCTTGTGTTTCACGGTTAATCAATACCATTTTGGTAGTCTAACAGTAGCCCCTTCATAATCAGAACAGTAACAAATCACAAATGTAAGTCATTGAGTTGCAGTGCCATGTTGGTTAACTTACAGTATGAAAACACGATTTGGACAGTTGTCTTGATTTATGGAAGGAGTGATCGCTAATATCTCGATTAATATTTCAGCCAGGATTTTCATAAGAAGTACATGGTCGTCAATAACAGGATAAGCAAACCGTTAACAAACCAATTTACCTTATTTGTTGTCATTGTAGTCCCAGCAATGTGTAATATGTTCCAAAATTCACTGCTAACAACGTGTTCAGACGTAGCGATTCCTGAGTAAAACAAAAACATGAAATGGCTTCACAAGGGTTGCTACCAAGCAATTAGTGACAGCAATCTAGTCGATGTGTAATGTGTATTGTTTGGTATCAGAGGACACTCTGAATTGTCACCAAACGAGATTAAAATTAAGCAGTGAAGTCGAGTGACATTTCCAGGTACAACTGAATCGACCACATTGACGCAGAGTGTCAAGTAACTCTGTATTTTCCAACCTTTAGCAGGAAGTAAAAACATGAGTAACGGTACTTCAACAGAAACAGTTTTAAGTTTAAGCCTATTTCGAGAAGTAAACAGATCATTTGTATTGTTGACATAAAGGTACATCTTCAATGTATTTTGGACTGTTCAAGACATTCAGGTATAATACGAACACTTTCTTTCTCAATAATTTGTTTCAAAATTTTGTATTGTTAGTACTGAATATTACTTTTGGGTCTTATAGCCTACTTAAGGCAATATAACAATTCAAACAAAACCGCACATAAAAGTTGTATGTGATGTAAGGCCTTAAAGCAATATTGTTATTCGTACAGGTTCATTTGCAATCTACAGAGATTAAAGTAGTATGATGAAAGACTAATGGATTGTTATTACTTGGTTATTACAATCTGAAGCGTATTGCTTGGAAGCTGCTTTGAACTGAAAGCATTTGTCCAACCTTTAGCAGGAAGTAAAAACTTGAGTAATGGTGATTCAACAGAAACAGTCTTCAGTTAAAGCCTATTTCGAGATGTAAACAGAACATTTGCAATGTTGACATAAATGTACATCTCCATTGTACATAAATGTACATCTTCAATGTATTTTGGACTGTTCAAGACGTTCATGTATAACACATAAACTTTTCCTCTCAAAATTGTTTCAAAATTGTATTGTTAGTACAGAACATTGGTTTTCTGCCGTTAAGCCTTCTTAAGGCAATATGACAATTCAAACAAAACCACACATACACGTGCTAATGGAATATAAGGTCTTCAATTGATGTTGTCAATCGAACACATTCATTGGCAATCTACAGAGATGAAAGTAGTATGATGAAAGACTAATTGATTGTTATCACTGGACTTTTTAAAATCTGAAGCATATTCCTTTAAAGCTGTCTTGAACTGAAAGCGTTTGTTGTCCAAATAAGATTCAAGCCAGAACTAATACAACTGTAGGTCATGTTCGTGAACAGTTATTCAGTATTTAATTCATGTTTTGTGTTATTCCTCCAATAAATAAACAAATATGGTTTTGGCCAATACAGGCTTAGTAAGAACATTGTTTCAGAATCACTGTGCCTTAGCAAAAAAGAAATCTGCAGTGTTGGCAGTTGCAATAAACAAACGAGAAATGAGATGTGATTGTGCAAGTAAAGTGAGCATCATTGATGTCCATCTATTTATTTAAAGTATTGTTAAAATTTTTGATTATAATTCTTATATAGTGTATGCCTGTGGATGATACACTCAGGAGCAAAAGAAACGATACCAACTTTCAAGAGGGTAAACAAAATACAATACTGTGATGAATGAAATGCGACAACAAATTTCTGTGAGGGGCATTAGAGTTGTGAAGGAGTACTCACAACATCATTTAATAGTGTATGATGATTATCTTTTTATGACAGTTGAAGTATTCTTGAGGTCAAATAACAGCTTTCTTAATATGTTTTGGGCAGAATGCTTGGAATTCGAAATGAAAATTAACAAATAAAGTTATTTGATAAATATAGGATTTAAATTGATTCATATTGAAATTACTTTATTTTCGCATATTTACTGTAGGGCGTTTTATAAGATTGTTCATAATTGTTATCACTTTACCCAATATCAATGAAAGACAAAATTAAAAAATTCTAGCATTTCAACAAAAACAACCTGAGACAATTAATAAACCAAGGCTTAGGGGATTGTTATTGAAGACTCAATAGCCAAACACTCTATAAAAAGATGTCATCTAAGAACCCACCCACACTGATGAGACATATATTTACGAACAGCTTGAGGAAACGTTTCTTTTTTTCATAAATTGATAACATCAAGAATTTAAAAAAAATCAAAAACAATAAATGATGAATGAATGAAATATTTGAACTTTGAACTTATTCGCCTGTATTTTAAGAATACAGGTTAAATGAAACATCCTTGATAATTTTTGATAAGCAAACGTCACTATTTGCATGAATCTAGACAAGCGTGTCCTTTAGGAAAAGAAAAATGATTGTTAATCTTAGATGGGATATGTCTAGTGGTTATCCGACTTTAACTACATTATTGTTTTACACCTTTCATTAATTCACACCTGCAAAATTCTTTCTGTTACATATCACGCAGGCACTCAGTGAGTTTTGTTTCAGAGATTGTTAGCGGACATTATTGTGAGTTAATGTGTCTTCCCTTATATTTGGAAGCAGAACTGTTTCGGTTAATCTATCTCTCTGAAGTATTTCCTAAAAACATTTCAGAGCTTATGCACAAAAAAAACCCTATTTATGATAGTCAATAAAAATAAAGCATACATGTATGAATATTTTCTTAAAAGGAGATTGCAGAATCAAGTCTTTGAAAAAATGCAGCGCAGAAGGTACCTTTGCTAATTCAATACTATAAAAGTGACAGTTAGCAAAGTCCTCATTTCAAAATATGAAAAATAAAAATACTAACTTTTCATTTTCGTTTGTTACCTGTTTACCTTTTAAAATGATTATTAATTTGAAATCATCTAAAATTAGCTTTTTGATGTTAACTCATAAAACTTTATGTGATCCATTATCTCCTCACAGAGGCGGATTAATTCATGAAATGTTGATACAGCCTCTATTCTATTACGCCGTCTTTGTAGGGTAGAATGGGAGATGTCTGATTGGAGGCAATCAAGTTTGACAAAGGAATTCACATGGATTGTGGTGCAAGTTTTCCGCTAAGGCAAACTGCTGGAACCCACGTTTTTTAGCGTAATATTTAGAGCTGTATCAGCATTTCATAACTTTATCTGCCTCTGTGGGAAGGGACTGTATGTGGTCGTATCATTTGAATTTGTTGACTTACTTTTTTCAAGGTTAAAATTTTGAAACGTGTGTCCTGCTGTTTTCAAAACAAGAAAAGCCTTTAAAAAGGCATGCTGTTGCCACATAGGCAGATGAAGGGGATTGTGATTTGTCGACCAATTTGGGTGATTAGTGAAATATACAATACTGGATAACAGCACCAATATGAACACGAGTATAAATCATAGTTAATTTCACAAAAAACGAGTTAATGAAAGTTATGAATATTTTTACATTTATCAACGATTGCGTGTTGGTATACTTCATATCAAAAGACACGAGGGTGATATTCTATTTATCATCCTAATTCCCACTTTTTGACATCTCAGAGACAAATTTAAATCTCCAAACACAAGAACACTAGATTTTCAAGACAGTGATGTCATTGCATAGTGACGACACTATGTAGTATAACAGATACTTTCAAACAAAATACTTTCTGATGGTCTGACGGGATTTTACCCAGGGTCTGTTATCCGCTGAGCTAAGCCGGCCTTATTGTAAACGTATGGAACCAACGATATATGTCATATTCTAAATATAGCACGAGCCATTTGCAGTAGTTATATAAACAAATAACTTAATTAAGCACCCCCTACTTTTTCAAACAGAAAAACACTGCTAATAATAAACAAAACAAATATACAGGCAAACAGTAAGGATGTTTTGATAGAATGGTCATCTACCAGTGTGGAAACAAAAAATTCATACGGTTTACGATTCACTGTCACTTAATAACTTGTTTTACAAAAACTTGGTATTTTTTAGTCAAAATCCAAGTTACCTTGGATGATGAAAATGAAAGTCAATATTTTTCGCTGCAATGTGATTTTTATCATTCTCTTTAGTGAATTGATGATTTTTTAGTAAATAACCCCATAGCAAAAGTCAATCGTTAAAGCAGTATGAACCTTCAAAATCACAAAATTATCAAATATCAAATTTACAGAAAACTGCACAAAGACATTAATTGGTCACTGTTAAAGATAATGGCGTATCTGAAGGAAGGAGAAGTGTTTGATCAACAAGTTCAACTGAAGGAATCTCAAATTAACTTACAGATGTTTAGATTGTAGGCATTTTATAAATTTTTGATGAAAAAAGTACTGAAAATTTAATGTCTTGCTAGTCTCTTGTCATGCATGATGAAAAGGGTTTTTGTGTATTAATGTCAACTAGGGATCAGACGTGTTATTTTTAATTCATAACATTCAAAGAATAATGTGTAGTTTCCCCCCTGTGACAATAGTTATATTTGGCCAAATTTCAGTAGTCTCACAGTTGTTCTCATATTTTCATTATTTTTGCACATTAGCGATTTTTAATACAATTAAATAGTCAATAACAAAGCAATTGTTATATCTGGAGTGGTCAATACATCAAAATAATCCAAATAGTCCAAGAGCACTCAAGTTCATTTTACAAAATAGGGGGGTGCTTAATTAAGTTCTTTGTGTATAAATACATGTTTTCAACGCAAACATTTAGTGACATCGTTAAGTATGACTTGTAACGTGGTCGTAAATGATCTACCTATTAGTAAACATTGGTCTTATTTCGGTGTTGCCATCTAACTTATACAGAAACATTACTTGTAATCGCCAGGCGAGCCCAACGTGAAATTAAATCGCGTGTGTTATAAAAAAAGTGGATTATGCGATTATTGAATGCGAAATATATACTTGTTCTTGCTATACATTGTACATGTAACTTGTAATTTTTAGTTTTCTAACAATTAGTGTCCAAGAGCTAATACAAATTTCGCAAAAACCCGAAGCAATTTCTATGATTCATGCTGATATGATAGTGCTACTAACAGGAGGCACATCTAAACATCAACATCATCATGTCCTTTTTGTTTTTGCTCTGATGATTACATTCATATTAAAGAATCCAACAAAATCGTTTGACTCGAAAACTGAGAAAGCAAATGTTTATGCAGAATGAATACAAATGAGGGAACGAAACATACAAATTGCATGTTTACATATCGAAGTGATTATAATTATATGTTTGTTTGTTTGTTTTTAAAACACCAAAATGAAGGTCTGAAGAACTAAATGAGTGATGGACAGTCGACCTCGATGATTGCTACTGACATCAAACTACTTCATAGCAGGGGTATAAACACGATCAGACATACCTATTTGAGTCTCAAAAGGTTATATGAAATACTATTATGTGATACTTATCTTGAAAATAATCATATATAAATTAGCCTGGCCGAATGAAAACGTACATGGTGAAATGGTCTATTCACGTATCTCTTAAATAGAACAGATACAACACAGCAATACATAATTTCTGATAACTCCTACTTGGCACTGAGAACATTCTCATTGTAAGGTTTTGCAAGGGCCTAACTTGATTTGCAACCCGACTTGAACCCTTGTTTTAGAAAAAAGATTTTTTTATAACTTATGACAGAGATTCACAATAACGATAAAAGTTTCATTAAATATGATTTGGATAATGTCACTGACACTGACTCTGTCAAAACGTTTCCGAATTCTTTACAAACCTATAAAATTCCGGCACTTTTTAGTTATAGTTATAAAATCAGAAATCCTAAATGATCATTATGTCACAGTGAATTGGATAAGGGTGTATTCAGTTTTATGGACATGATTGTAATAAATTTGAATTTGTATCCTTATCGTATCCTCGTATGCTGTAATTCTCTTCGCCAGACTTGTGACGTAGGTGTTTTGAGATAACAATACATAATCAAATAAAGATTAAGTTCTACTTCAAAGAAAAACATATTGTTTTTTTGTGAAATTTCCTTAATCTTGAATCCTTTGTTTTTGATCATAATCTATCATCATGTAATTCATAATACAACATGTAATACAAAAGTCTATCATAGTAATATTAATTTTACAACATGTATTTTTTTATATCTAAGATTTACACACATATATAATCTAGATCTCGGTAATCTTATTTGAAACCTCAATTCGTAGATTACATTTTAATTCATTTTGACGAAACATTAATACTGCTTTCCTGTTGATGTAACAAATCAAGTGTACCCAAACATTCAGAAAATAATCAGCGTTACAAAGAAAAACGAGGATGTTTGAACCTTTAATCTACTTCGACAATTTTAAAAGCACGATTCAACACGCTTGAACTCTTACTTACGGTTCCGCTCTTTAAACCTTTTAGTCTTGGAGAAAGCTAAATTTATCTTTAGTTATGATTTTAAATAATTAATGATAATTAGAATTATGATTATCTTGTGAAGAACGTTTTGTTCTCTGTAGACACTGAATATGCTACATGTTTGATATTTATGGAAACAATATGTTCGTAATTTTTTTCTAAAGTAAACTTTGTAAGAATTCTTTCTGTGGATACTTTCATATAACTGTTTTAACAAGATGCAGCTCTTAAAGATACATTTTTGTAAATTGATATGAAGGAAAGAGAAAGTCAATATTTTGAGAGCAACACAGACGTTTGACAGATCCATCATATAGATATGCAAGCTTAGTTTCTTTAAGGACACTGAACCCTCTATGAGTTTAGAACTTGCATCAGGATTTTTTAACTTTGTACTTAATCGAATATAACGTTTAATGGAGTTGAAAGTGATCATAAACCTAGATACAGTTAATTCAATGCAACATTAAGAAAGACATAGAAAAGCGAAAATCAATAGAATCATCAGCCTCATTGAATTGGGGTAATAAAACATAGATCCAATTATCTTTAAGTCTTATATGATCGCTTATACCAATGGTGTTGCGATTCTAAATCTCATATTGAGAAACTTTCAAAGATCTAATCGATTGTAGTAGATAGTTACCCTCATATGCTTTTTCTTTGATGCAGCAATTCCGAGAATACCAACTTCATATTAAGCAGTAAGAACATCCTGAAACTGGCTATCTGAAACAATAAAGAAGAACTAATATGCTCCAATAAAGCATTTACTGCAAATGAGGCGTTGCATTGGATGTAAAAAGTACATTTTCCAGACTCGATATATAATTTAAGTTCACTGCAATTATCAGATGGAAGCAGAGGCTTTTGAGTGACACATGACTTCGTAGTGCATTAAACATTGGAAACTGCGCTTAACATCCAAGCATGTGCTCTACCAAAAATGATAAGATAACTCTATGAGGAGAAAACCATTCAATCCACTGCAGTTTCATATGATGTCGTGGACTGACGACAGGAGCATGATATCCATATTGCTACACTGGGATTTCATTGTAGCAAAGTCAGCTACGTTTCAATCCCTGGCAAACGTTGACACATTACTTAGCTCAAATATGACTAGTAACGTCTGCAGTATTTCAATTGAAGGAAATTTAACATTTAAATCAGTATTTACATTATTAAAATGAATAAGGAAGAAATTCTTAAAAATTAAAGCTAAAACATGAATTTATTTATTGTCTCTTTAAGGTTATATTGTATCCTTAAGCAAACGTGGCCGGTGGAAAATCATTAATCTAGTTCAGCAGCGCTGAGGAACATTTGAACGTTCGAAAAATGCCTAAGCTATTGGACTTAATGCAGGAAACTAGAACAGGAAATTACATAGAAGTCAGGGTAAAGATGTAATTATTGAATTAACAGTGACTGGGTAACGCATCTAACAACATAGTTCGTTAGAGATAATTGTTAGGGCGGTAATGAAAGAATCAAAAGCTCAGTCACAACCGGACATAGACTCAGACCATGTCCTGTCTGACTTCAGTAATCGATATTTATACTTCAGGAACATGACATGCAAGGCCTATTTGGTCCCTGATGTGTCTTAAACCATATTAAGATTGAGTAAAGCTTTCAGTAAGTGAATTTCATTGCAGCACTCTAAGATACATTGAAATGTTGATTGAATGGTAGCTTAAGAATCTATGTTATCAATAACATAATTAATGTCTATATACATTGTTAAAATCTCATTGAAATAAAGAATTTTATTGAGGTAAGCAATGTGATCATTACAACCTTTCAAATATTACCAATTTTCGACATAAGATATTTGAATGAATTTAGATTGAAATAAGAATAAATGAATGTAAATGTCTGTTAATAAAACAAATTGACATTTTTATCTAAATCATTATCCTTCGAAAACGAAAAGATTAACGTATCCGTTTGTCCCATTTTGTGTCTATCCTTGACAGAATTATTCAGCACGATATACCATCCTGAAGATTGAACTTTCAACGATGAGTTTCTTTTAATAAACCGGAGAATGGGTATGGGAAAAGGACAGTAACGTTATATCTCTCTTTCTTGTTCATTTGAGTCCAAACTACTTTGAGACATAACCAACGAAGGGCGTACTCTTTGTTGCATATTTGATTACAGTTCACATATATAGGTTATAGAGAAACAATTTATGAAATGATTAACCTTCCTGTAGACTAATGTCTTAAAAGTCTCAGAGATAGACATTGTTTATCTAAGCTTAAAGGGGTAAAAGATAACAGTTTGGGTAAGTAATTTGTTTCAGCACAATAACTCAAAAAAGCTAATGGAATATAATTGTTCTCTTTGAAGCCTGTAATCTTGTAATATCCTAAATACCATAAATGGCGTTGACTCTTGAGAAATAAAACCATTTATGTCCTAGAAACAGGCCAGTCTGAAGACTGCCACATTCAGCATTACATTTCAAGAACTCCTGGTTTTGTTAGCATCATGCTCTAAATTGCTTATCATTCAGTTGGTATGAGATGATTAGAATTAATAATTCAATATCTATAATGACTCTACGGCATGCAAATCAGTTCATGAATCAATCGTGATGTTTTTAACTCCAAAAATGTATAACATCATTTCATTTGCTGTTCATTTTTTAATATCATTCGGTTGAAGTATGTAGAAACGGTGAATGACATGTGAGCCTCATAATACTAAGTGAACTATTTCCTGAACATTAAAGTCTCCTACAATAAGATATCCATAACCAATAACCATTGTTTAAAAAAGCTGGGACATATGGCACTAAGAAACATGTCAATGGTGATTTTGTTTTTCTGTGAGGTAGGTGACCTATAGGAAGCCAGTAATCTGAGCATATCACTCTTGATGGTGACAGGTTTTTGTACAATATAGAATGACTTTAAATGATATCTTGTAAATAACTGTAATACCACCACTGACACTGAATACGATACCTATCTTTATATCATATGCTTGAATGTTTTTTCTAAAGCAAACTTTGTAAGAATTCAACTGTTCTCATTTTTCATAACTGTTTTAGACAGACTCAAATATATTTTATATATTAAATTGGTATTGGAATGAGGTAAATATTGTAAGAGTAAAAAAGACGTTTGACAGATGTTCCATTATTGCGATATGCAAGGGTCATTCTAAAAGACCATTTAACCTCAACCATTTAAATTTTAGAACATATATTACAATATCATAACTGTTCTATTTAAACAAACATCACTTCTTACGACGATGAATATGATCAAGCTTATTTAATAAAACAAGATACAGTTCATCTATTGCAATATTAGATAAACATAGAACAATAAAAACCAATAAAGTCGTTCATTCTTATTCATTTAACTAGCTTTAGATAGTAAATTATATATGTCATTATGTTTTAGTCTTTTTTGAGCGTTATATACTAATAGCATTGTAATTTAATAACTCACAAAGGGAAAGTATTGAAGATCTTATGAATTGTATTTACCCTCTACTGCTTCTCCTTGGTACATAAATTCTCGATAAAACCGTCTGCAGATTTAGCAGTAAGAACTATCTAACTGAAAATGTCCGTCTGAATTAATAAAGAAAAACCAATATGCTCCCCTCAAACATTCACTGTAAATGAGGCATCATGTACAGTAGGTAATATAGGGTTTGGAGAGGTATCATATTTCAAGATTTGATGCAATGATTTTCAAGTTCATCGTCCCTTTTAACAGGCTTTTTAATGTTACTGGACACCATCTCCGTTAATCACTGAAAAATGTGCAGAAAATTCATTATCCGGATTTTCTCCATCAATAATGACTACGTTGGTTTATCAGGATATTGAATAAGAAAGTGGTATATTAATTTATTGTTTCTATAGGGGACAATTTTATCCATTGGCAAACTGGGCAATGAGATTTGTCTTATGTCTAGTTCAACAGCACTAAAGTACTTAATTACATCTGAACGTTGAAAAATGCCTACGCTTTTTGAGTGACCGCAGGAAATTACATAGAGGTCCGTGTAAAGATGTTATAATTGAATTTACAGTTATTGGATTATGCATCTAGCAGTATCATTGTTCGTATGATATGAATAAGAAAAGGGCATACATGTATAGCATTGTAAAAAAGAAAAAACATGAATTATTCAATGTTTCTGTAAGGGAAAATTTTGTCCATTGACAAATATGGGCAATGAGATTTGTCTTATGTCTAGTTCAACAGCACTGAAGTACTTAAGTACATCTTAACGTTGAAAAAAGCCTAAGCTTTTTGAGTGACTGCAGGAAATTACATAGAGGTCATTGTAAAGATGTCATAATTGAATTTACAGTCATTGGATTATGCATCTAACAATATCATTGTTCGTTAGAGATAGTTGTGTTAGAGCAGTAATGTAAAATTCAATAGCTCAGACACAACCGTACATAGCCAGTATCAATCAATATTTATACTTCAGGAACATTACATGCAAGGCCATATTCCCCTGATGTGCTAAAACATAATCGTGTATTTAGCTTAAACCAAATCAAGTTCAAATTAAACTGACAGTTATGTAAATGAATTTCATTGCAGGTTTCTTAGATACACTGAATGTTTATAGGACAGCATTTTAAGAATATATGAAATTACATTACATTACATTAATAACGACTATTATATTGTTTATTATATTGTGAACATCTCTTTGAAATAAAGAATTGTATTCAGGCAAGCAAAGTCATACACTTTATTTCTCAAGTGAAACAAAAGTTCGACTTTAGATATTTGAATTATAAGGATTGAAATAGAAAACTATCAATTATAAATTTCAGAAGACATCTTGAACAAAACAATAATCATTCTATAATGACCAATTTGAACTCATCCTTCAATCCCATTTTGTGCCTCAGCTTTGAGGGAAATATTCAGCACAACATAAAACCTCAAGGACTTATCTTTCAATGTTAATAATAAACAAATTTTGAACCAGCTTAGATAAGTAAAGTGTTTCAGCACATCTCAAATAAGTGAATTGAACATAGCTATTAGCACGTTATTGGCGATTAATCTTTTATTACCTAAATAGCCGGAGAGGTGATAGCGTTGTCTCTTGAGAAATTGAAAAAAAAACTTCATTTCCATATAACAGGCCAGTCTGAAGAGGGTCAAATTCAGCATTAGATTCATTATCACTGATACTAATGACGCAAATGGAATACAAAATTACTTATTATTCAGTTGGTATGAGATAACAAAAACTAATATTGCTACAATCGATAATTTAATAAATCTGTCTATGGAATATTGTTCAGTTGATTAATCAAGCATGACGTTTTTAAACTGCAGTCTTGTGAATATTTTTGAATATCATTCCTATTGACACATCTCAATGTAGGAGCAGAGATTGATAGGATGTTTCATAACAATAAGTGAACTATTTCTCTCGTGGGAGCTAATTGCTTGCTCTTTTTCATTTGAGGGTATTATTCATTCAATTCTATACTTGTTTACCAAAACGATATAGGACTTTTACACTTAAGTTCACAGAACAATCCATACTGTGAAAGCTTATAAAAATTATCATATATTTTCAAAATAAGACATGATAAAGTAAGAGAAAACTTCAATTCATTTTTTGTACCTAATCTTTACTTAATCTGTAAATACTGTGTATAGTTTCAAACACAATGATTAGAAGAATATTATTCTTGCAAGACTAAATGATTGTATCGTTGTTTTAGCTTTTCACGTTTAGAGATACATTTAATGTCACAAAGATCCAAAAACGTAAATAAAATATGAATTTTATAAGTTGTTTATAATCATACAAACACATATTCAGTAAATGAAGGAAATATGAGAAGAAAAATTTAGAACTATAGATACCACAAACAAATGCACTTTTAAGAGAATCCTTGCTATGTTGACCCGATACTGCGACAGGAAGTTTCTGTTCTAAAGAAAGAGACCTCATTAGCACAACATTAAATTCTAGATCGTCTCTGTAGTTGTATTCTTTGATCGAGTTGTGTTAACCTGGTAATAGGATAAAGGTAAAAATCACAATATATTCAAAGTATTCATTATCCGGATTATAACAAATATAGATATAACACAAACAATATCTGTTCGTGTTTTGAAGTATCTCATTATAAAATAATTTTCCATGATAAATTTTATTTGCATCCATATACCTTTGCACAATATAAATAAAAGACAAACTTAAAAAGCTAACAATTAAATTCTAGCATGTTAGCAAAAGGAGACTGAGACGGTAAATTAACCAAGGTTAGGGGAATTGTTGTCAATGATTGAATACTCTAACGCTCTCTTAATAAGAACAACCAAATATAATTGGACTTCTCGGTAGAAAATCTCCTTTCCACTACGACACCACTCAAAGTTGTTAACAATTTTAGTTTACAGGTAACAACACTATGTTTTTATGCGGTAAGCAGTTTTCTTGAAAATTAAAAATTTCAATTTTTAGCATACATGTATTTAAAATCATCCATTGTCTTTAAGAAAACTATGAAAAGATCAAGATGTTACAGTATACGAAAGAAACTAACAGCAAACTGTAATAATGTGTGATAATAATATAATAATATAATGT
The DNA here is from genome assembly GCA_916613615.1 of Steromphala cineraria. NCBI lineage: Eukaryota > Metazoa > Mollusca > Gastropoda > Trochida > Trochidae > Steromphala > Steromphala cineraria. Next base: position 74,999,841 of record OU744722.1, on the reverse strand, counting down.
TTATTCATGTTTTAATCTAAGTTATGTTGAATCAAAAACTGACATCACTATCATTTTATCCATTTATTAACATTTTGGTTAGTCGTTAAGAAAGCTTAATTTGTCTTTAGTCATTATCAGTGATAATGTATGATTATAAGAAACACCTTTTGTTCTGGTGAATAATGGTTTATCCTCTGTAGACAAATAACATGATAGGTAATTCACTATTTTAGAAATTACATATTTATATATTTTTATTTGGACAGTCTCAAGCAAGCTTGGTAAACTGTTCACATCGTCATCACTGTTTAAGCAACATACATGTACACAGCTTTTGAACTGAAAAAACATTTTTGTATTTATATTTGGCGTAAAGAGAATACCGATCTATGGTAAGAGCAACAAAGATCTTTCTCAGAACCTCTTATATATTGTAGATAATATGCAAGGTTAGTTTTTGTGTACGGCAACTTAACCGTCAACCACGAACTGTATTGCAATATATGAACATTTGTACTTAACCAAACATGACTTCTGAAGATGAATGTCATTAAGCTTAATCCATAGAAATAGATACTTTTCATGAAACATAAAATAAAACATAGAATAGAGAACACAATAAGGTATTTCAGCCTATTTCATGCGACTAGACATAGATAATGAAACAAAGATCTCATTATCTTTCAGTCTCTTATGAGTGTTATATACTAAAAGTATTGCAATTCTATTACTCACGTGATTAACTATCTCGAAGATCTAATCAATTGTAATAGATACTTATCATCCCATGCTTCGTTTTGATAACGCAATCCTCGATTAAAAACTCTACATATTTAGCAGTTGAAACTGCCAGCAAATGACTATCTGAAAGAAGAACCAATATGCTCAACTCAAACATTAACTGTAAATGAGGAATTGCATAGGTAAAATTGGATGTAAATGTAATCACATTTACAGACTTGATATAATGATTTAAAAGTTACTATTAACTATTACCAGATAAAAGAGATGGCTTCAAATGTCACAAGACCTTGTGATGGATTTAACACTAGATATTGTGCATTTAATATCCGCACTCGATCCATCAATAATGAATAGGTTGGTCTATTAAGATAAAAACACTCAATGCACTGCACATGATAAACATGACATTTAATCATGATGTCCTGGAAAAAGAACCTAATAACAAGAGACCGGTACTCTTTTAGCCACAATTGTATTTGATTTTGTCAAAGGCAGCGACTAATTGATTCCTGATAAATTTGGACTCTATCTTTGGTCAAGAGACTAGTAACATCTGCGCAGTTCCGTTTTAATATTCTGACATTTATATCATTGATAACATTCTTAACATGAAAAGAAAGCAATATAAAAGAATGTTAACTTGGAAAGTTAATTAATCATTAGTCTAGTTTAGTAGTACTGAAAGCCGTAATCTTGTAATTTCCTATTTACAAATTAGTTTTGATCGCTTTGCCTCTTGAATGACACACTTTACGTCCAAGAAACAGGCCAGTCTTAACACTGCCAAATGCAGCATTAGATTCTCTATCACCCCTGGTCTTGTTACCAGGGTACTCAAAATGACTTATCATTAAGTATGAGATAAAAAGTTCATCTTTGATATCATTACAATTAATATTTGATTATCTAAATTGCCTAAGTAGAATTCCGATAAATTTATTAATCAATTTTGGCGTTTTTAACTCAAGTAGTGAACAAATTAATATTTGCTTTATATTTTATTGATTTATCATCACAACCAAGCTTAACCAGGGCAAGGTGAATCACAAGGAAAATACCCAGAATAAAATGAATCACAAAATAAACTGTTGCATACAATCATGAAAATGGCATGTATACCTGTACAAACACATCAAAGGACAATATGGCTATGACCGTTGCTTGGTTTTGTTCATAACTGTTTGTTTTGTTTTTTTCTTCTTTCTTTTCTTTGAAATTATGTAAAAGTTAAATATCAAAATAACAAATTACCATTCTCAATATAAATAAGGTGAAATTTCAAACAAAATGTTTAAATAAGTATGTACCTTGGAATATGAAACAATTTTAAATCTGTTTATGCCATTGGCACGTTTACGGGTACTTGAAATTTATAAAGATGTAAGCTAAAAACTTTAATGAAGACAACATATATTAAATTAGATGTTAATAATCTTAGAAACATATATCAATTCCATTAATACATAAATCAATATTTCAAGAACTGCAGAGGAAACAAATGCACTTCTAAGAGTATCCAATAATATTATGTTGGCTGCGGACGTTTCTTTTATTAGGAAGAAACCTCGTTAGCCTTAATTGATAATGAAATTCTAGATCGTCTCGGAAGTTGGATTGTTTGATCGAGTTTTGCTAATCTGGTAATTCGATAAAGGTATACATCACATTTTGCTCAATTTTACCTGACATTTTATGTTATTAAAATAGACATATATAAGAGACAGATTTTTTTTTGAGTTTTGGAGAATCTTATTATCAACTATATTTTTATGAGATTGTTATTAATTGTGATCATTTTACGCAATATCAATGTAATATCTAGCATTTCAACAACTGCAACCAGAGACAATGAATAACCGAGGCTTAATGGATTGTTATCAGAGACTGAATAGCCGAAGTCTCTCGAAATAATAGCTTAATAATAATAGCTTTCTTATACCGCGCATATATCCATGACAAAGCATGTTCAAAGCGCCATGAGTATTATTACCCTGGAGGGATAGTATTTTCGGTTGCCGCCGATTAACAAGCACTCCGCGCGACCGTATAGGTCCATACTTCCCTTGTTCAGGTACCCATTTGTACAGCTGGGTGAACTGAGTGCAATGTTGATGAAGTGTCTTGCCCAGGGACACAACACAGAATGAGACCCAAGTCACACATTTTTGGTGTCTCCACCGGGATTCGAACACGGGTCTCCGGCGTGAGAGGCAAGCATGCTAACAACTACACCACTGAGCTCCACAAAACAATAATTGTGCGAGATCACAATATCTGACATGAATTCGAAAAAAATAGAGCCATTGGCTCTGTAGCTCATCAGGCTGTATATTTGATTTTGTTTTAGGGTGTGACAAATGTGTTTCCCCCCTTAGTAGGGGCTACAGGGTCACAAAATCTACAATTATTAATCTTCACTATTCAAGGAGTCTGTACACTATGTTTAAGCTTTCTAGGCCTTATTGTTCTGGAGAAGAAGATGAAAATAGGTTTTAGGGCGTGGCCCCTGTGGCCCTTATTAGGGGTCACAGGGCCACCAAAGCTACAATTTCTAATCCTTACTAGTCAAGGAGTCTGTACACAAAGTTTCAGCTTTCTAGGCCTTATGGTTCTGGAGAAGAAGATGAAAATAGGTTTAAGGGCTTGGCCCCTGTGGCCCTTATTAGGGGTCACAGGGCGACCAAAGCTACAATTTATAATCCTCACTAGTCAAGGAGTCTGTACACTTAGTCTAAGGTTTCTAGGCCTAATGCTTCTAGAGAAGAAGATGAAAATAGGTTTTTAGGGCGTGGCCCCTGTGACCCTTATTAGGGGTCACAGGGCCACCAAAGCTACAATTTATAATCCTCACTAGTCAAGGAGTCTGTACACAAAGTTTCAGCTTTCTAGGCCTTATGGTTCTTGAGAAGAAGATGAAAATAGGTTTAAGGGCTTGGCCCCTGTGGCCCTTATTAGGGGTCACAGGGCGACCAAAGCTACAATTTATAATCTTCACTAGTCAAGGAGTCTGTACACTTAGTCTAAGGTTTCTAGGCCTAATGCTTCTAGAGAAGAAGATGAAAATAGGTTTTTAGGGCGTGGCCCCTGTGGCCCTTATTAGGGGTCACAGGGCCACTAAAGCTACAATTTATAATCCTCACTAGTCAAGGAGTCTGTACACAAAGTTTCAGCTTTCTAGGCCTTATGGTTCTAGAGAAGAAGATGAAAATAGGTTTTTAGGGCGTGGCCCCTGTGGCCCTTATTAGGGGTCACAGGGCCACTAAAGCTACAATTTATAATCCTCACTAGTCAAGGAGTCTGTACACAAAGTTTCAGTTTTCTAGGCCTTATGGTTCTGGAGAAGAAGATGAAAATAGGTTTAAGGGCTTGGCCCCTGTGGCCCTTATTAGGGGTCACAGGGCGACCAAAGCTACAATTTATAATCCTCACTAGTCAAGGAGTCTGTACACTTAGTCTAAGGTTTCTAGGCCTAATGCTTCTAGAGAAGAAGATGAAAATAGGTTTTTAGGGCGTGGCCCCTGTGACCCTTATTAGGGGTCACAGGGCCACCAAAGCTACAATTTATAATCCTCACTAGTCAAGGAGTCTGTACACAAAGTTTCAGCTTTCTAGGCCTTATGGTTCTTGAGAAGAAGATGAAAATAGGTTTAAGGGCTTGGCCCCTGTGGCCCTTATTAGGGGTCACAGGGCGACCAAAGCTACAATTTATAATCTTCACTAGTCAAGGAGTCTGTACACTTAGTCTAAGGTTTCTAGGCCTAATGCTTCTAGAGAAGAAGATGAAAATAGGTTTTTAGGGCGTGGCCCCTGTGGCCCTTATTAGGGGTCACAGGGCCACTAAAGCTACAATTTATAATCCTCACTAGTCAAGGAGTCTGTACACAAAGTTTCAGCTTTCTAGGCCTTATGGTTCTAGAGAAGAAGATGAAAATAGGTTTTTAGGGCGTGGCCCCTGTGGCCCTTATTAGGGGTCACAGGGCCACTAAAGCTACAATTTATAATCCTCACTAGTCAAGGAGTCTGTACACCAAGTTTAAGTTTTCTAGGCCTTATGGTTCTGGAGAAGAAGTCGAAATTCCACAAAGTTTACGGACGGACGGATGGACGGACGGACGGATGGACGGACGGACGCCGGACACCATGCCATGCCATAAGCCCATCGGGCCTTACAGGCCAGATGAGCTAAAAACCCATAACATCTTGCTCATAGTGATTTCAAATTTTCCCATTCATTATTTTCGTTCATTTTCAAACGCACTTATGGTCACTCAAAAATGCTGGAAATGACAGCGCACGTGGCTTGTCACCAAAGTTTGATAAATCTGTTGCAGGATAAAATATTGACAAATGTGAAATTATCAGATTTCAAATCGAACAATTAATATATTTCAATATTTTGCATTATATTTCTGAGCATCAAAAATATTGTTAACATCGTGCATGGGAATTGTCAGTCTATTTTTTAATTTACGAATCACACCGAGAAAAGTCTTTCAAGGTTTTTGATTGATTAATTTATGAATCATTTGAAAAAGAATTACTTGCCAAAGGCATAAATGTGTCTTATTAAAAAGGGTAAATAAAAGATCTAAAATACACTCATACATATACATATACATGATGTTTGAGCTAAGAAGGGATCTGGGGACGAAATCAGCTCTTCTGGAAGTCCTCGATAAAACTCAAACAAGCAAAGGGATACGGCCACTGCCTTTTTCGGACTGTTGCTCCATTAGTGACTAACACCTTTTCTGTTACAAAACATGTTTTGATTGGGTAATTTGTAAAAAGGTACCTGTTTGATAACTTCAAAGAAAGAGTACTACCAAAGTTTTTTTCCAATCACTGTTAGCTAATGTGTTTATTATCTTTATCAATCGACCCAAGTCCATTTTGGTTAATCTTAATCTTAGATATAACATACATTTGTAATGGTTATGGTCCTTGTGTAAACACAGATTAGTGACACTCAACGTAAAAAAACAATTGTCTTAATCCAAGATTGCAGAATCAGGTTCTTAAACTATTTATTGCAAACGGCTGATTTATTAAGATAATAAGATACTAAAAACTCCAAATGTATCTTGTCAAACAAAACAATAAAACAATAGTTAATTCATTAAGTGATCAACATAAACACTGTTTCATATTACGACCTTTTTTGAAACATTACTATGTTGATGTTATGACATTTTTGATATTCAGTTTAACAGTAATTCCTGGCTACCTATTCATGAATCAATTATAACGTCATTGACATGGACCTGTATGTCTTTAAGACACTTAAGGGCCTAAAACATGCTTGTTAATAATGGCAATAACGAGAAAATCACCGTGTAAGGCTCTTTAACATGCAATGTGCATTGACCTGAAATAAATGAATCAGTAATAAGCTATATACAAGATAAAACTTCCTCTAGACAAATGTCATAAAAGATCCCCGGAAAGTATGTAAACATACTAATCCTAAACATGATTTGTTTCAGTTTAAAACCGTCCACCGAGAACCTGTTGGAATAGAGAAGTGAAATTACAATGATTATTGAAATAACTCCAAAATAGTGAATTAAACATGATTCCTGTCTTTTACAGTCAATACTCGGCGTGAAATGTGGTAATTACCTAAAGACCATTAGCGGTAATGGCGTTGTGTCTCGAGGATAAACGCTTTATATCCAAGTTACCTGATAGTCTGGAGTGGCTGTATACAACTGTTCAAAATTGCTTATCATTCAGTTGGTTATTGAAAGAAATGTTAATTTTATTACGATGAAATTTATAATTATAAAATTTTAAGCTATATTTCAATTAAAAAATATCAACAAATGATAAAATACCGTTATTTTTTAGATCGGAAATCAATTTGGTAATTTTTTAAACATGTTTCTTTATAACTTCAAGTGTGCATGACATTATGTTATTTCGGATTCACGTAAAATGAAATACAAATCCTCTTGCAGTTTCACCCTTTTGAGCAGTAAACGACGGAACATTTCATAACAATAAGTGAACCTTTGTTACTGACATTGAAGTATTACCATGTAGCAAAATTTAGATTTTAGTTTACACATTATTACTACTAAAACATGCTGTAAAAATAACACCTTTCAAAGTACCTTCATCTAACATGTAAATCATGCTGTCATTTCGTCATTGTATTTTGATTTATTTGTAAAAGAACATATTACCTCTCATTATCGTAAAGGTATGTAAACTGTGTAACGTATCACTGCTAAAAAATCGATAAACAAAATATACTTTTCTTTATTGAGATCACCTCATTCTCCTCATCAATCAAGAATTCAATTTATTTCTTAGTTATAACCCTTTTTTTATTGAATTTTGATAAAGGTCGGCTTTTCAGCTGCATTGCAACATTTGAAGATTTTTGTAATGGGGAACAGATCAGTAAAGTAATCTTATATACGTTAACTTTACTAATATAAAAATACTTCTTTTACTTATGGAAAATAATAAGAAATATATCGATAGATAAACAAATATTCAAAAAAAGTAATAGAATGTACAATGTCATTGATTAGGAAAACTCACAATGCCCCGTACTTTGTACTGTCCATCAGATGAGAACGTATCCAGATTTGTTTGACATTTCATTTCCATATCATAATAATCTTTGTGCTAAGACAGGATATGGCTAGTGCCTTTCCCCGACTGTTACTAAGTTAATGATTATCTTATTTCAGTTCATGAGTCACACAATGCTAAACATTCCTTTTCAACCACCTTGATGTATTCGGATACCGTTTCCATTATTTACAGTTGTCAAAAGTGTAGACAAAATTTTAATCATACGGCATTTCTTAAGTATATATATATGAAGAAAAAGTTACTATCTTCATAATGACTATTGATTTATATCGTTTTTAGTTTGATTAGATATCAAGTCATTGGGTTATCTATGAATATACATTCTTGCCTGCTACAGATAACACCTTTTTAAAACACAGTGAACATTAAATGGACTCCATGATTCACTCCTTATGTCTTGATACCGACAACGTCCTTATTTCAACAAAATGTGTTATTGGAAACTGTACTGATTTGCAGCTGCTGTGTCTCCATCGTCAAACTTATTTAACTGACTAGTTGGCTGTGTCACAATCCTACCGGTACCACTGTCAGCCATATCTGCAGGGTAGTTATTAATAGGATCTAGTGGTTCAAACGTGATGAAAGAAAATGATGTTGACACTTTGATTTACTGATCCCCACCAGAAGACAAGTTTACACCTACCTAAAGGGCATCACAACTGAAGATAGATACGTAGGATGATTGAAATGTTCAGCTTTTCTTCTATAAGATACAAACTCGGTTCTCACATGAATCATGAAACTGACACTTTCATCTACATTTTACATAGAATTTGGTACAGAGCATGTTCTTGTTCTACTTTTAAACTGAGATTCGTATTCAAATGATTTGTTGATGATATGGGCATGCACACATCAATTCAAAGTCATTCACATCAGTATGACACCACAGACATCGGCGAAATATGCAAAGCATGTAGAAGATTGCCTGACCTTCCTTTCACCCATCAGCGTTAGACATATCAATCGCATTCAGATTGAATTGGTTGGCGGGCTGTGTCCTTTTAATTAGCAACATTAAGGGGAAGGTCAGTAGCGAAGAAGCTGTAAGTGACAGGACAAGACGATTTGAGATAATTTACTGTCACAGATGAAGACATTGTCCAAGTCTTAATGTCCACATTGAACTATTGTCACATAGACAGTAAATAATACTTTCTAGATTATCAGACTCAGGAAAACTGTTGTCACTTCATTACCATTCATTGAAAATTGTATAAACAAAATGGTATAATTCATGTCTGAGCATCCAAGAAGCTTTAGGATGAATATTCAATGCTGGATGTCTACCTGAATATGTCTAAAATGAGGTGTGTCAATAGATTTACAGCAAAGATGCAGGCCAAATATGTTTATTGTCATAGATTAAAACGGCAACATTAATGTTACTGTAGTAAACAAACAATTTCAAAGAACAAATCTTGGACATAGACCATTTGTTTTGAAACAAAATCCAAATATTTCAAATAGGAAATGAAGGGCAAATGGGTTTGATACATGTATATGTACTTAATGTATTTCAGCCTACAGAGATCTATTTAAATAGTCTTTATTTTTATGTGAACATATATCCTCCGTTTAAAAGAAAAAACACAGGTAGAAGAAAGTAATAAGTTCATTTACATAAACACAAAGTTGTCCAAAAAACAACCAATAAGTATTGTAACTTTTTCAAGCGAATCCAACAGTCAACAAGGTTATGAACGATAGCTTTTCTAGACAATCTCTCGAGTTCAAATGACATGCTTAGGCTTTAAGGAATTAATAGCAATGGCTGAGAAACCGAACACAAGATACTTTATACATGTAGCTATATTTTAAGAGATAATTGATACTAGCCCTAAGATTCAAGAGAAATAATAATAATAATAACTAGGACTGCCGCGGCAGTACTTAGGTCTTCAAGATTCCTGTTTGACCTTCACATACTGTTTGACCTTCACATGGCTTTTTGTCTAAGAGGTAAACAGTAACTAATACATTATCAAAATTACCATATTTCACTTGATATTCAACGTTTAAGCCTTTACAGAAAATTCAACATGGCTGCAAACATGAATCATCTCAGGTTATACAGTCTTGTTGCTGCCTGATGATAAATAAAACATTGCCTAGTGTTTTATTGCCAATGAACTAAAGTTTTTCAATCATAAATGTATCATAATCATTCAAAACGAATGTAGGATTGACCACATTTAAATGCTCCGAATTTCAATGTTAATGTTTAATCTAATTTTAATGAGATTTATCCAAGATTGTATGATCTTTTATCTTTCATTTGATATATAGAACAAGTATTTATCATGTGTCGTTGGTTTACAAGGGTTTTTCAGACATACCCACCAAAACACCCGTTTTCCAAAATGCAAAGTTTGACCCTTCCTCCTGGCCGGAAATGACTGTTCGCGAGCGATTTTATTCTTTCAACTTGAAGACCTTGCTAATGTCTAGCTCTCATGCAAAATTCATTAAGTTCTAAGGTCTGGTTTTTGAGTTATCTGCCCTTGAAGTTAGCGATTTTGAGATTTTGGTCAACTTTGAAAGGTCACAGCACAAAAAGTATTAATGTTAGCAACATTTCACCTAAAAACTTTTGTGTACAATGCTTCAGCTACATTCAGTATGAATTTCAGCTCTCCAGTGCAAGTATCTTCAGAGAAGAAGATTGTCAAAGGCGGGTCGAAAATGCACTAAAAGCAAAATGGCGGCCGAACCACGTGACCTACGAATTCGTCCTGATTTCCTTTTGTTCATCATTTTTCATTGCGCATCTTTTTAAAAAAAATTGAGTCTCTAAGTTTATTTTGAAAAAAAAATCAATGTTAAATTTTCGATTTTGGATTCGAACTGGACCCTTAATGAATGAACCGATTTTGCCCAAAAGTTTAGCATGTCTATTCCAGGGTAAGGGGTATCTGCATGCAAAGTTTGGTCCAATTCGGAGCAGCCGTTTGGGCTGCAGTTGATTCACAAAAAAAAGGACAAATAATAATAATAGAAGAAAAAAAGAACTTGAAGAAATCGGATAAAAACAATAGGTCTGGTCCAATTCGGAGCAGCCGTTTGGGCTGCAGTTGATTCACAAAAAAAAGTACAAATAATAATAATAGAAGAAAAAAAGAACTTGAAGAAATCGGATAAAAACTTTAGGTCTTCACGACTTTGTCTTGAAGACCTAATAAGAGTATTTATAAAGCGCACAACTCCACAAACAAGGTCCATGATCAATGCGCTGACATATACTTGGAAAATTTAAAAGATATATACAGATATATACATAACACAGGTTTGATTAATGTTATCGTTTGAAAAGGTGAGTTTTGAGCTGGGATTTAAAGGCAGTTAGAGATGGGGCAGATTTCAGTTCATGAGGCAGTGAGTTCCAAAGAAAAGCTGCATTATATCTGAAGGATCGAGCACCAAAGGACTGAAGATTGTAACGGGAAACCTGTAGTAGAAGCTGAGTGGAAGAACGTAGAGATCGAGATGGAGCATACACTGTTACTAAGTCCTGCAGATACTGGGGAGAGAGTTTGTGGATGGATTGATAGGCAAGAGAGAGAACCGTTTTGAATAAAATACTGTTTTGAGTACTTTTGGTTAATACCAACAAGACATTTTTTTTCTCAGACGCTTGACAATTTTGTTCACAGAAACCTAGTTTTGTCGGTTGCATGTTGAATTATTTTTTCATGATCTGATGTTACTCATGTTTACACTTGCAACACAAAAATTGGTTAATCTCGGAAAAATTAATAGCTCGTGTTTGTTTCATTCGAAGGTCGACACATTGGACTGAGGGGGTATGACGGTGAATATCTAGCAACGAAAGACCTGCTTTATTAGTTGTTCTTGCAGAAAGTCTGTACATCAACAGTAATCCACGAATACCAAATGAATCAGGATTATGTTCTGCCATAGAGATTTTTCACACATTTTTTTTATTTTTTTTAAAAATATTTTTATTTCCCATATGATGTTAACATGTACATTTTCATAATGATACAGAGTTCATAGTTAAATAAAAATCCCATATTATGTTTACATGTACATATATTCATTATGATACAGACTTCATATTTCCATAAAGATCTCATATGATGTTTACATGTACATATTCATAATGATACAGAGTTCTTATTTCCATAAAGATACAGATAATTGATTGTTAATATCACACCATGTCTAAATGATGATATTCATTAACAGCATGCCTCATGCTCAACTAATATTTTAAAAAGTCAACACTCATCAACACAACACCTAAACCCCTTCATAGCATAAATTTATTGCACTTTATTGACGTGTACATCGTCGTAATATTACGTTTGAAAATTTAGATTACAATCATATACAAAGATTAACAGATTATTGTTTGCAAACGTTAGTATTAAAATATATTTTCCTAATCGTTTAACAATAGGGTGTGTATAAAAGTTGTATTAGGTTTTCGATATAATGTCAAATCCTTCAGTTTGACAATTATTTACAGCACCTATATGGAAGCGAGTTGCTTTGGGTTCATTCGATAAGTCATATTTGTTTTGAAAACCAGTAAAAAGACAATCGTCAGGTTGTCCTTAAAGAGACACAAAGTAAATTGATAGGATCACATGTGTCAAATTTTGAAATCGATGTTATTACATCGGGAACCACTGACTGTTACTGAAAATAATAAGTTAAAGGTCAATCAGTACATTAGAGCGAAAATACAGCAATTTAAAGTCGGGATTTTGATCGAAAACCATACAATGTGGTTCAAGTGGCGAACGCAAATTCGCAAAACGTAATTTTAAAATTCGATGGTAATTCGATTCAATAGTTGTTATTAGGTATTGTAACTAATAGGTAGGATGCATAATTTGGAATACAAAACGTATGTGAGGTCTTTTCTTATTTTCCCATTAAATGATGATGATGATGATGATGATGGCTATTTGTTAAGCGCCAGTGTCCACTCACCTGTGGATATTAGAGATATTATGCATAAATGGATATATTTGCAAGTCCAGTGATTTTTTTCAGCATATTAGATATTTGTAGCTTATCATAACCAAATAAAATTTTAACATAAGATACTCTGTGTCATTTTATATCTGCATCAGCCAGCCAAGACAACGATTTAATGAGTTGTACATGTACTGTGTTGCACTTGTGGCTAGGTCTCTGCAGAATAAATGTTATTTTCAAATGAAATATGATGTGAACACCCGGGCCATTTCTTAAAGAAAGTGCGTTTTCAAAATTATTTAGACAATAACATTCAGACTTGGCAGATTATCTTTCCCGAGTTATAAAAATTGTGTAATTCACAATTAATGTAACGAGGGAAAGATAATCTGTCATTCCCCGTCACGAGTTGGTTATTGTTTATATTACCCATATCATTTCATAAGGTAAAAACTAAGATTCTTAAAATAAAGTGTTGTCACTAAACGATTTCACAAGGAGTCAATTTCCAGATTCATACGCCTTTGCCGTCGCTTTACTCTTGATATGCCTACGCACGGCTTAATATCCCCTGCGAAGTGTTATATAGAATGAAAGTTGATGTTGAAAGATACGTTTTTCTCTTTTATCCAGTCGTTATTTCATTTTGCGTGTTGACTTGAAGTGACTGGTGACGTCCTACGATAACAAATCGGCGCAAACTGAAATTCCTATGACGTCGCCTTTAGTACTGTGACGTCATAGCCTCTCGTGTGTATGATGTCATTACAATCGAACGAAACCCGTTGCATTCTTCGCGACCGAAATCTTTACGGGATGACAATGTTATTTGTTGATTGATCATTTCTATACTTTCGGACAATTTGATTGACTCATCAAGCATATTATTGCATAGGCACATGTGAAAATTGGCAGTGAGCAACAACTAGGAATAAATTGAACTTGCTTAGATTTGGAATCAGGGACAACAACTTGTCAGTCGAATACAGATATGAAAGATGAATGAAATAGTCCTGGCATAACGTTGAATTTGATTGGTTCACAACAACCAATCAAAAGACAGGAAAAGGTGTAACTCCTTAGGGACTTACAGGAAAAATACTACCATGTGTCCGTCCTCCCAAATGGGTTATATTTACTAATCTCTTACAAAATCTGTCATAATTCTCTCATAATTCGGAAATTTTATCAATCACTTGCAAACGTTGCCAGAAACAAAGGAAGCAACTTCAACCCCCATGTCACACTAAAGATGCGTTTTCACGGCGGTTGATCAAGTCATAAAGGTTGAATCAAGTATATCAAATCAATGTTTTCGAGCAATTTGCATTGAATTTCATTTGTACTTTTAGCAAATGACAACATTTAAAGAGTGGTTCAAATGCCATTGTTAAGTAGCCAAAATTATGGTTTTGAACATCGCCGCTGATTGCACAACTTTTTATTGCTCCAATCAGGCATCTCCAAGTCTATTCCATAAACCCGGCGAATAAGAAAGGAGGCTCAATCAGCATCTTTTGACTTGATCTGCCTCTGTTTGGAGAATGGATATAATCAAGTAGTCTTTTAAAATACCAAACGACTAGGCGACCTTTATTTAACTAAGTGCCCCTGAAGGAATACATGACTTAAATCAAATGCATACTAGGTGTGAAACAGTGTCCCAGCTAATAGAACTAGAAATAGCACAGACATACAGATTATATAATGTTAAGGTCACCGTTCATCTAATCTTATTCGATTTATTATGTCAACTTTTTAACAAGGATAGTGTATTCTTGAAAAGGTCAGAAGAGAATGCTCAGTCAAATAGCATGGTGGATGTAAAGCCATATCCACTTGAAGTCAGTTCATTGAAGATGGCAGCAATCCTTACGGCTATTTACAGCACTCTGCAAAGTGAACTGAAAAAAAACAACGGACGAACCTTTATTGAAAGTCTCGTTGTTTTCTGCACATTTGCTTTTAAACCTCAAGGTCGTATTTTAAATATCCATCATAAACTTACAGCAATTTCAGTTTCTTACATTATTCTCGGTCATGTCGCATTCTTTCACAATCGAGATAGCTTTTGTCAAAAAAACCAACGCTAACCTTGTGGGTTAGCATCTCGTAGGATTTCACAAGGAGTCAATTGCCAGATTACACGCCTTTGCCGTCGCTTTACTCCTGATATGCCTACGCACGGCTCAATAAGTTTAGTGAAATCCAGTTTGTTATGTAAATATTAGTGTTAGGAGGGTGTAGGTCAGATATGTAGGTCAACAAGTCAGTTTCGGATCTAGGGTCGAGTTATTCTTAGGTTAAAGTGCAGATCAGTTGTTCACGACAAGCATTTAGTAATGTAGGATTTGTAGTAATACTCTGCAATATCAATAACATTTAAACTTTCAGAGCTATCGCGCTGAAAAGGATTTTGGAAATATAACAATTCTCTTCTTAAAGACCAGGGGCCGTATTTATAAAGATTCTTAGAATTTTCTTAGTTTTACACTAAGAGTACATAACAAATTCTTAGTTAAAAGTTACTCTTAAGAAATATTTATAATGGGTCTTAGAGTAACTTTTAACTAAGAATGGGAGGTCGGTCTTAAGAAATTTCTTAGCGCTTTAACCAGGGGGAATCCGGGAATTCCCTGAATTTATTTATAGCTTAACGTTGGTGTCATTATGGCGGCGCCTGCGCTTGCATGTACTGAGGAAGAGCAGACCGAACCGAGTTTATTTTGTTTACATCCAGTGGCCGGATATGATCTTTACTATCTAACAGTGGACTGTAAAAGTGGGTAAGTAACTTTATTTGGTCTAAAAAAGGTTTTAATAAATAAATTATGATCTGCACGTTTTGAGCTCGTGCGAAATTGGCTTTTATCGCAGACGATAACCTTACGTGCAATACGGTAGGCCTAGCTGAATTTAAAGTTTAACTTCGAAATGAATTCTAGTTCTACGAAAAAAGGAAGTAGAAAACCTAACTGGACAAGCGATGAATGTCTGTCACTTGTCCAGTTAGTGGAGAGCAATAAGAGTGTTATCAGAGGCAAATTTTCCTCGCGATTGACCTCGGAGGACAAGAAGAGGACATGGGCCACGATAACTGATTCAATTAATGCCTCCCACCCTCACGTAATACGATCAATCGACGAGGTGGAAAAAAAATGGTACAACTTGCTCTCAAAATCAAGGCAACATATCTCGACATACAGACGAGGACTGACTGGAACAGGTTGGCCGACGTTTAATCAAAACCCACAATCTTAGTCAAAATCTACTACTCAGTATCCTAATTTGAAAAAACAAAACAAAAAAATAAATGATATTGATTATTATTTATTTATAGATATATGTATTATTCAATTACATTATAACATAAGCTAGGCCTACAGTACAGTAATTAAAAGTATTTATTACTTAACCGTGGTGAGATCACTCATTAGATAACAATGAGTTGGTAACACACATGTGTGTTACCATCTCGTGCAAAGAAACGGAACTACTTTCGAACGTCACATGACATTGTCCAATCACGTGACTAATAACTGGCGACTGTCAAATTTTACATTCTCAACAAAATGTTTATTAATGTGAAAGAATATTATCTTAGCGTTTTTTTACAATTTAAATGCATTATCTTTTTGCTAACCATCACAAATCCATCATTCGTTTGATCACTTCACTTCATCACTTGTCCATCTTCATCTGCATCTTCCAAGCGCTGTTGCCCCTCTGCCTACCGTAACATAAACATGGCGCTTCGACTGTGTATACTTGCTTCATTGCCACCCAAACCGTCGCTTTCGCTTTTCCCCTCCACAAGCACACAATCTGAACATGCTATCGTGTAAGTTTTATCTCCCGGTTCCTATCAACAATTCAGTAACTCAAGTCATTGTAATCAATCCTCTGCCGTTGACACTGTTCGCCAAGTTTGCAAAACAAAATAACGTGACCTAGAAACAGGAGACATTCCGATGACGTCACTAGGCGAACTGATGACGTCACGTTGCGAGAGCATGATGTGTTGACATTTTTCGTTGCTTCTTAGTGTTTATTTTATCAATGCATCTTTTGATAATGAAATATTTAACCAATATAATTTGTATCATGTTTATAGGCGTATGACGTGTAAACATACAAAAGAAATAGCGAACTATTTTATTTGGACTCATGGAAATTCATACGCTGGTTCCGCGATTGTTCAAAGTCAGCTAATTCTTGTTTTGACGATTTATTTACATAAATATTGATATTGAGGGTTGAGTAATAAATAAAATACTAAACTCATGGTAATGTGATTACATTTTTAAGCAACTCGTGAATAGAATGTGGTATCAGACTCACTTTAGTTCGTCTGATACCAATTCTATACACTCGTTGCTTAAAAATGTTATCACATTACCATTTGTTTAGTATTCTCTATATATCCTTGATCATACATACACATCATATTTAAATGAAATCTAATGAAATCTGCATTTTCATAGAATACATTTTAGTTTACCATTGAAAAGTAATCATCTGTGTTTTTGAATTACTCAAAGATATAAATAGAAAAATAAAAACAATTACAGTTGCAATAATGGGCAAACATATACAAACTTTCCCATTACAATAATTTTGAAATTTTAAAACAATAAATATGGGCAAATGACAACATAGTTGTAGGTTAAAGACCTATTATCTACAAACAGTAATTGAAGAAAATGTTAATTTCATCAATCATGTACATCAACAAGATATTAGTATTTTATTTCTCTATCAATACAAGCATTTTTTAAACAATCCTTTATATGATACTGACAAAATCACTGTTTTTTCAAACTGCAATTACAGTAAATTAATTAAAATTACTAAATTATTTTGCTTTGGCCACAACCTCTTCACATAAATAAATATAACACCTTGATTCATTACATGTCTACTACACACCACAATTGGACTCATTACCTTATCGTGGTGTGGTGGTTTGTGTGCTTCGACGACCCCGAGAGCTATGCCAGCTGGAGCTTACATGCTCCTGTTAGGGTCACCCAAGTTGGACAGGTCAACGGGTAGAAGCCAGACCAAATGTGAGTCCTTCTAAAACCTGCTTTCTATCTCTTACTATGCCTTTCTTTCCGTCTTTTCCCTCAACCTTTCGATCCCTTTCTCCGTGATCTGTCTACTCTCTTTTGGATGGCAACATCAACGTGTTTAATAACTGAAATATTGTTCAAAACACGTTAAACACCATCTCACTCACTCACTCTACTACACAGAAGGATGTGAATATAGGTGATCACTGATCACATTTGCTCTCTGTAAATCCCTGTACATGCAATATGTACTTAAGAACAAGAAATTAAGTGACAAAATAAATAAATCAATTGTTCACCAATTTTAAAAATCATTGAAATTTCAGTAAATAACTTTCCCAATTCCATTTTTGAAATTGTGATATGAGTTGTATACATATGTTCAGGCGGAGGACCCTGTACTGCACCCCTAATTGCCGTGGCTTCCACCGTGGAATCCATCCTGGGGGAATCCAATGTATCAATAAGTGGTATTGATAACGGGATGGATTCCAGGATGCTGCAATTCATCAGTATCAGGTAATCAATATTAACTCACAAACATTTAATATTTGTTAGATAATCACATGATAATACAACTGTTATTATATGATTGAGATTGAAATACTCTGTTCTATTAGTGGAAAAAACCTTTATCTGGCAAAAGTGTTAATAACCTTTAACATAACTTTATTGAGTGTGTGATAAACATTATCACTACTCGAATGTTTAAAAAGTGTTACGTCATTCAATGAGAAACAAATAGTAATTGTCAAGAAGAGACAGATATCATATATTTGTTATATTTACAATTGCATTATACATTGTGTAATAATTATCATTTTCTAAATAACATTATCTGCTGTCTATTGTCATGGTTATGACATAATTGTTAAGATTGCAATTTTGTACCCTAAAAAAATATAATATTAAATTGGCCGACATGATATCAACAAACTTGATAGTAATGCAATTGAACTTTATTAAAATAAGCAAGTGGTAAGTAAATAGTAATTATGTCCTGTCAAATGCATACTAGCAATACTTTCATTAGTTAACTTCCATGTGTTATCTTATTTCATAAAATATTTATATTAAGCTTAACATAAGTAAATTATTTCTTCAGGCCAATTCAACATAGATTAAACATTTCAGGTTAACTATATTATTGCAATTTTACTTATGGAAAAATAATGTTGACTATCATTCCCTGTAAGATTGAGGATGAATTACTGATCATTTGCTAATTAATGAAAATGTTATGTTTCAGTCCACTTGGCAGCAGGGAGGAAGTACTGGACAGTGTGGACCCAGTCATAGTGCCTGACCAAGTCCTAATGCCAGACCCAGTCTCAGCTGGGGGTCAAGTCTCCGTCCCTCTACCGATGTCCATGCCGCTGCAGGTTAAAGTGTCCGACAGGAAAAGGGAGCTCAAACTGAAGGTGTTAGAGGCACAGCTCGAGTACTTCACCCTTAAAATCAAGAAAATGAAAAATAACTAGAAATTTTTGTTTAATTTACCACTTACATCCCTTGAATTATTTATTCTAATGAATTTATTTTATTAGGATACCAACCAACTCTGCTATTCTCTTGTTTAATATTTTGAAAATATTGTTAATATATGATTTAAATATGAATTCAATAATTATATTTTTGATTTGTACATCCGAATGGATTTGTATAAAATTTATTCTGAAAAGTCTGTTGACAGTTGTGTGATCTATCATATACATGAATCATCATACTGGTCTCTCACTGTTACACAATCAATCATATTTGTCAAGTTCAATTTATGTTCATTTCACTTACAATGCAAATATAGAAAAATGTGGATTAAGGGGAGATAATCCACTTTCAATGAATTCAAAGATTATGTACATCATAAAATCAAGCTTCACCATATCCGAATTCAAAGTTTAATGTACATAAATTATTACTTTTACACTGATATATAGTAGCAATATTGTATGAAATTAAAATGTTAAACTATTTATGAAAGAATGTTATGAAAATATTGATATTGTTGTCATTTAAGATTGCATTATCTCCCTTGTAAACATTGAAATACACAAAAAAGAATCACAGTGCAGTTTGCATATTGAATATGATAAGATTTAAGTCACAATTTATTAATTTTACATTTTTTAAAACTGATCTTATTTTTAAATCATGTTAGGTCAGCATCAAATAAATACTTTTAGACTTCCAGTCCAGCATTAAGCAGAAAAAAACAAAAAAACAAAAAAACATTAGTTGTATTTAGTATTAAAAGTTTTTGCTTATAAGGTCAATGTATCAAATGAGATAAACACATATATCACAATATTATTTTGATTTTTTTAATATAGTTTGAATCAAACCAACAAATTAAGAGTATCTCAACCTGCCATTGTTATTAACAATTAAAAAAACATGTTTATATTTTATTTGTAAATATTTATTCATTGCTTAAAATATTTGAAATTTTTAATACATTGATATATAATTATTGAAATGTTGATGAATATGTAACTCCTGTTGTGTTAACTTTTTGTAATGAATTCTAACTCAAATGTGAAATTATAAATGATACATTTTAATCACCATTGTTTGTGGATAAACCGCAAACATGTCAGCTATTTATTGAAAGTGTAATACAGTTGGAATATTAAGAAAATTGTATGTGTTACATTATAAGCGCATATAAAAACATTTCCATGATTATAAAAAATCAACAATATTAAGATGGTTTTATGTCATGTTATGATCAAAAAATTTTTTTAAAAAGATTGTAAATTTTACATTTAATAAAAAATACTGTTTGTTGATAAATTATTATCACTATTATTATCCCTATCTGAAACCATTGTTGATAAAATTGTTTGATTTATTGTAATAAAGAAGGAATGTTAATAAGTAGTTTGTTTGTGTTTTTTACTGTGAAGGTTTTGAATTTGACATTTGATTGAGAAACATTGTTCCCTAACTATCAAGTGTTTCGCAAGAAGTAAAGTTTTGCCATGAACTTATTGCTTAAGCGAGAGACCAAAAGCAGTGTTGTTTTATGGTCCATTTTTCACTTTATTTTTGTTTAAATTTTTTAAAATCATAAGTTCTTAAGGCAGCAGTTTCAAAATTGCTGGTTATTAGGGAAAGTACAGTGAAGAGTAATGTTATTGGAGTACCATATCTAGAAGTGAAGGTTGACAAATTGTTGGCGCTATCGAACACCATCTGCTGGTTGTTGGACAAGTAGTGGAGGTGGTCGCTGTCCATCTTGGTGTCCGTCTTGTCCTAGAGGTAGATGGATATTCCTCGCCTTGCAAATGTTGTGCAGGACTGCACATGCTATCACAACCTTAAATATAATTAATTCTTTAGTGAAAAAATAATTGTGGATAACAGTATAACTTACTTGTAAGTGAATTTTATATCACATGTTGGTTCTGATGGAATTCCATGTTACATAGAGGTTTTCAATTTAAACATATTCATTATATTGAAATTTCATGCATACAATAATTACTAATTGTAAAAGCAGTCAAATTCAAACATCACAAGATATAAATTTACAAACCTTTGAGGCCTTGGTGGGTGCTTATCTAATCTCTCCATGCAAGACATGAAACCTGCGTTTGAGTTGACCAATCCCCCTCTCAACAACGTTTCTTGTAATCTTGTGAGACCTGCAAACAGGTTTAAAATAAATACATTTAATTTATATAAATATATATACAATAATATGTTTACACATGTCAATGAAGTTGATTAAATTTTAATTTCTCTGTTTTTATATGAGACAGATTATTTGAAGTAAGAGTATGATTAGTTTTTATTTACAAATTAAATTGTCTGTCATTAACTGATTACATATATTAACTATTACATTAAACAATATGGTATTCAAACACTTATTATGTAACAATGCATTTCAATTGATTGACAATAACATGATCTAAATTATGCCTAATACTTTTCGTTTTGTTTGGTATTGTTTTATATGTACACGTTTTCTTTTCGTTAAAATTCGAATTTATATTATATATTTAACCAAATGGCAAAAGGGAGCTACTCTCATTCCATAATGTGATAACTTTGACGTGTCTGTGATTTAGAAAGTAAACAAACAAAATACCTGTTATAATTAGTCTCTGGTCCAGCATTGGGATGCAGATATGGAGTTGCAGGGATAGCCACTGTCTCCGAGTAAATGGGATCCAGCTGGCACCAAGCCTCTCTCGAACAGTTGACGAACTCCACTTTCGTTGAAAATGCGAGCGTCGTGAGTGGCACCGGGCCATTTGGCAACGACATCTCGTATGTTGGAGTCCGAATCAAACACTAATTGGACATTTAGCGAGTTTAGCGAGGTAGTTCTTCCGATTTACATATTCAGCTTCATCTTGGGATGAGCTATGACGCCAACTACACCGGGGAAACCCGCAAGTGCATGAAACTGTCTGTTGTGACGCTGTGTTTCCTGCTGGGAAGTAGGCATGGCGATGAACTTTCGGACTATTTGTGGATCGCAAAGTACATTCAATGTTTCTGAGATGACCCTACTTACAGTGGGCTGACTCACACCAAAGTCATCGCCACTACAAAGTTGCATCTTTCCAGTTGCTAGATAACGCAAGGTGATGGCAATCTTTGTCTCAGCGTCCAAAGATACATACCGTTTAGTGGGACTTGTCAAGTGATGCCGAACTAAATTTGTCAAATAAATGATCCCTCCCAAGTCCATACGGTACCTCTTTATCAATTCCTCATTGTTGTAGTCTGCTAAGACATCTTTTCTTAAACGTAATTCTCTCAAGCGACGCACCCGATCAGCCATGTTGGATAAGATAAGAAAATTCTTAACAAGTTAGGAGTGCTGCATGAGGACTCCTAAAAATGGGCCATATTTAAAGAGTAATTCTTAGAGTAAAAAGTTTTATGAATAGGACTTAAGAAAATCTTAACACTTAAGAGTGAATCTTAGGTAGTTCTTAGAATTGTGTTGACTTAAGAATTCTTAAGAACTCTAAGAATCTTTATAAATACGGCCCCAGACGTATAACAGAAATTTAAAGACATTATCTCCGAGACAGTTCAGCAATACTAACTTAACACAAATGAATACAGTATAAATGACCAATTCCTTTCCGTAACTGTTCTATTGTGATAAGAGGGGAAACTATACCATATTCTTCAACTCTGAAAAAGGTTAGAATTAAGGAAGGGAAGCAACTTTGTAAAAATATCAATGAAAAAGAAATACTAAAGATGATACTTATATGAATGAAATGATGGAAACACAAAGGCAGGTCTGGCAAGCGAAATTAAAAGTTTACAACAAAAGCTTGAAGAAATAATGAAACCAAAATTCAAGGATCCATGCTTAGGTCTAAAGTACGAAAGACCATTGGTACCACATTTGAAATTTGTTTTTTGTCTTTAAAAACTCGTTATTACGAGAAAAATCTCGTTATTATGAGAATAAACTCGTAATTACGAGAATATTCTCGTAATTACGAGAAAAAACACGTAATTACGAGTTTTGAAAGACTACATTTGTAACTTGTATTCTATCTTATATAAACTCGTAATTACGAGTTTTAAAAAACAAAATACAAGTCTCAAATGATGTCTAATAATCTCGTAATTACGAGTTTATATAAGATAGAATACAAGTTACAAATGTAGTCTTTCAAAACTCGTAATTACGTGTTTTTTCTCGTAATTACTAGAATATTCTCGTAATTACGAGTTTATTCTCGTAATAACGAGTATTTTTCTCGTAATTACGAGTTTTTAAATACAATATACAAATTACAGATATGGTCTTATAATCTCGTAATTACGTGTTAATTTCTCGTAATTACGAGATTTTTCTCGTAATAACGAGTTTTAAAAGACAAAAAACAAATTTCAAATGTGGTACCAATGGTCTTTCGTACTAAAGCTACCTGGATCGAACACGGAGAAAAACCAACCTCTCTTTCTAAATCTTGAAACGAGAAATTTTCTTAGTAAATCATTTTCAAGAGTTGAAGATGTGAATGGAAATATTTTTACCACACAAACGGATATACACAATGAAGTAAAGTTCTTTAGTAAACACGACGTATCTGATAATGATCTTGATAACCTTTTAGATGATATAAATATTAAGTAGTAAGTAAGTAAATTTAGATATATTGGATTGTCATAGATATTGACATTGCTGTTTTACCATAATGTGGTTACTTACGAGGGCAGTCATATCGATGTTCATATTCATATGTTGCCCTAGGGCGATATATCAATTTTCATTAAGACATCCTGTTATAAACCATACTATAACGTCACGGTTCACCTATGACGGTCGGTTACAGCTAGTCCGCCTATGCTGAGATGTAGGTTTTAAGTGTTTTCTTTAATTTTGGGATTACCGTAATAAACAGAATATCATATTCGTGTTCATGACATACTATGTTTACGAAACTCTCCCTAAATATCAGTTTATGAGCCACTTGTGTCGCAAACATAGTATGTCATGGACACTCTATATGTGTATTAAATACTAATGTAAACACATTTTACAAAGCTTAAAAAAGATACTAATTGATCTCCTGAAAATCTTCACATTAGGGTTTCAGTGCTCTTGTAACTGTCAACGTTTGAATAAGTCCTGGTGTGGTAAGATGTTTATGTTATGTTACTTATATTCAACGTGATTGCGAAATTTAACTCTGTCGCACATCAATTACAAATAATTTAATTCCCTATAATGACTAAACAAAACAACGATACACATATTAATGCATGCAGTGTTTCTCATTGAATTGATTTACGCAACCAGTATCGTCCTATGATTATCAATACAGCTTTGCACGTATTGATCATGATAACGATCAGAGTCTGATGAGGTTTTTCCTACAATTTCAAATTATTCAATCCGACTGTAATTTCCAGTGTCTAATAAGGAAAAACATCAGATTAAGTTGGAATTCCTAGCTTGGTGCAGGTTCATTTGAGAAATTGCATGTTTAAAAGGATTTTCGTTCTGGAAGATAAATACCGGTTGGAAAGTAAATGATATTTAGTTCGGTCCTGACTGACAGCTGGAGAACTACATGAACAATCTATTTTCAATCATGGATGATATTTGAGTGACAGTCTGGATCTTTAAAAATACATGAAAGAAGGCAATGCTTAATTAATCAGTCATACATCCTTCGTCCCGCAACACTAGAAGGCCGAGGATGTATCTCCTTTGAACTTCTGATATTAAAAAAAACTCCACCGATATAGCAAGCCATTTACATTGTGGAGTTTTCCTAATTTCTTTTGAAATCAAGTTATGTTCTATCTTTGTAACATTTCAATGTTTGATTTAGATAATTTAATGTTTATATAATGTCAATTGAACAAAAAAATTATAAAATGATTTCAATTTATATCATGCTTATAAAGGGTAAAATATTTTAATATTCTAAACAGGGAGGTATTTTACAACATTAATATATTCACTGTATAGGCCATCACATTTTATTATTTTCATGACAGATACCATTGGCTTTTAAGAAATAGTGCACTTTATTTGTTGTTGGTTTAAGGTGAAGACAATAATCTATTATGACTGGGAATTGAATATCCATCAACTTTATATTCCCGAGTAACAAACACTTTTTCACTTTTTTAGGTTTGGCGAAAAAAATAAATTTTCACTAACAATGCTTTTTATTTATTATCGTGACTACCAAATGTTAATACAGCCTCTGTTCCATAATGCCGACTTTGTGGGCCTTAATGGGAGATGCCTGATTGGAGGCAATCAAAGTTAGTTAACCTATACCTCTGAGGGGAGAGAATGGACTACCATGTTCTTTACAAAAGGTTCTGTTTATGATCATCAATACTCTATTAAATCAGATTCTTTTCCATTTACGAAGCTCCTACATTGGAATGAAATATGTATCTATTAGCGCAAAATCTGTTCTCTGGACAGCTGGTGGTTCATGGCTATAAATCATGTATCAGTTTTGAAACCATTGAAATACTAGTATCAGTTAACCTTAAGCACATTCGATCATAACAAAATACTCGTTTGTCATTGGCTTTGGTGAGGAATTAGAGGGTGTATGATTTTGTACATTCTCTACCCACGGAGGCAGATCAAGTCATGGAATGTTCATACACATGTTCTATCACGCCGACTTTCAGGGCTAGAAAAGATGATTAGTTTGAGTTTATTCCTTTACCTTTATATCTAAGGGTGATAAGTTAGTAGTGCAATCAGCGACGCTGTTCTTAAATCATCATTTAATCACTGAATCATGACGAAGGCATTGTGGTATGAACCACCCTTTTCATGCGAGAAGCGTCGTCATTTTCTGAGGAAAAGAATAAAAAGAAATTCCAATGGATTGTGAGGCAAATTTTGTAAGCCAGGGGTAACTACCGGAACCAACGTCAAAAATTCATGACTTGGTGTGCCTTTTTGGGGAGAGAATGGATTTGGATATACAGTACTCTGTTATTTAGGAATTGTAGAATTTACCTTGTCCCTAGCATACTTTCGTCAAAACTGGCAAAATCCGACAGTATTACAGGATAGATGTAACATATATTCAGTACCAATTCCAGGGTTAAAGAAAAATGTTTGTACAAGTTTCATTTATACATCATTTGGTTCTGGAAATAGATTATATCTTAGCTTCGCATTACTGGAACTAATTTTGTTTTGTTTGATTATCTTCCCACGATCCGTCTCAGTTATGGAATTGGAAGCTTAGTACTTCTTTGAAGCATGTAATCCGGAATTGTATCAAGGCGTGTTCATGTTTACGGACACAATACAGGATTGATTCTGATCTTTCTGTCAATTGAAATAGTGTAATGGAGTACTGTAAGGTCAGTTGGTTTTCCCATCGGATCAAACATTAGCTGAAAATCAAAGTTAACAAGGAAACGTATTCATAAACCTCCCCTTCATGTGTATGTAAAAGCATATATTAATTCAGCTACAGCCTGTTTGCAACACTATTTTTCATTTATTTCATTGTGTACAACGTGTTGATTTGAATAACGACAGTGCCATGTTTACATCATACTAACAGCTGCAGTTAAAGATACTATGTACAAAAGTTAAAGCATTGTCCCAAATAAAAAACAAACTATATTTTGGATGTTTTGATACAGGCCTTTCCTTCTTATTTGAAAACTTGTCACTTACACAAACTATGTATGTTATATGAAATAGTTTATGGATTACCCCCACATCATCTATCAATATCAATAACACCATACGCGCCTGATTATAATGTAAGGATCATCTAAAATCGAATATTTGTAGAAACTTACATCATATGATCCAAAGCAAAGTCTAATTCGTCTTTGCCGCCTCGATTGCAGCTATCTCATTTACATTTGTTTGATTGAGTGAGTTAATCGTATGTTATGTTGTTAACATTCAGGTGGCTCCTTTTCATTAGTTCATCATTATGATAGATTCAGATAAAATGAATTTTACTTTCAAAATGATTCAATCTTACACGATACCCTACGTATTAGTAGGTTCCGTGAGTGGTGAACGAAAGGTTTACAATCCAAGTATATGTCGATACAAAGTTTAAATCGATTACATGGAACACAAGCATAGCAGTTGACAAACAAGGTGATTGGGTAGATACAAGCTTCCGACCCTAACTATGAAGGTGTTCATTTCAAGTGTCTTCTCAAACTTTAATTTTGAAGCGGAACGATTTTTGGACTTGTAATGACCCAGGGGCATGTGGTTTGCATGTCAACATTGACCCTTAGACCAAAAATTAGTCCTTTGTAAACACAAACCCGACGAAATCTGAGTGAGTGTATTGTTACAAGTAACACTAGTTTCCACAAAATCAAAAGCGTGGGTTGCCTTATCAAATATTCGTCTTACAAAGCAGAGTTGAAAACATGGCATTATCAACATGGAGTTAGGGCAATGAATGTTAACGTGAAGGCAATTAACTTTCAGAATTCATTTATTTATCAATTCGAATCCTATCAGATCAGCTTATTTTCAGAACGTTTTTCTTTTCTAGAGATTTTTCTTCTTTCTTTCATTCAATCTTTGAATTTAAATTTGTCCAAATCAATAATGATATCAAATTGAACTTTCACAAATACCCGGAGGTATCACGTTCGTTCACAGACAATACGAGTAACATGTTAGTGAGGAAAACCTGTGTAACTTTTCATCTTTTCATCCATTGTTGTATATTGGTTTTGGCGTTATTTCGAAACGCTATTACAAAAAAGATACAGATACGAATAAGGATCAAACAATAAGATACTTCGTATTTTAAATGGTTTTAAACATACTTTTCATGAACAAGAAATTGATATATCGTTACAGAAAGTAAGAAATCAACTTATTCCAATGTATGATAAGAAGTATAAAACAGTTATATAAAAAAAAGATGAAAAAAATTTGTAAAAATATTTACAAACTATCAAAATTCCGGCCCCCCGAATTTGGAATTTAGCCCCATACAACCTCACAAAATGAGGACATAAAACATGTAAAATCCTGACATGAGACCAACAACAACGGTTCAACCTTCCCCCCCCCCCCCCCCCACTGAGCAGAGAATTTCAATTTCAAAATCCACGGGCCTGATATAGCAGAAACATCTACGAGAGTCCCAATGGTCATGTCTGTCTGTCTAGATCTGTTGGTATTGTCAATACTAGAATTAAAGTTTGATTTGATAATGTACCCTTCAAACCTGTGCAACGATAAATTATGTTGATACCATGTGCAGTTATTTTATATATTGGTTCGCAGTAATGGCGGTTTTACTCGACTTGTTCAGCACAATATATGTCCGTTACGTTTGATCTTTACTGAAATGGCCTAGTCTGATTCGAGACTCTATCCCTTTGAACAGGCAAATAACACCAACTTTATTTTGACAGTATTTGCTTTAACTGAGATATTAATGCAAAATAATTCAGGCCTTTATTTGCATATTTTCCGAATAACCATTTGGTGACAGAATGGCATTATTCTTATCATAAAGACTACATCATGAAAGTAAGGAAACAACAAAAAGCCTAAGAATAAAAGTGCAAGATTGTATCAAACAATGTGATACAATGTGTTTGAAAGAGGATGTCGAGTGTTTGAAAAACAAAATTCAGAAAGAAACTAAGGTTGACTAATGAGAACGCAATTGTTCACAGCGACAATTCTAGTTTGAGGTGGTGGTGGGTGTGTACATGTTTTCAATCTTGCTGCCTCGATTTGTTATCAGTTTTACACACAAGTTCAACACTTAGAGCACAAATATTGGTTAAAGGGCTGTCAATAATATATACAACACTTAACCCATGTGATGAGGCCTTCAGTAGAATTAAAATTATGTACATATTGATTAGACCACCTGAATGGAAAATGAATAAGCTTGAACGTTTTGTATCGATATTTAGTTAGGGTGCACTCATTTAAAAGTATAATGCAATTTTTGTTCACTACATTCCCAAACAACCAATTTGTATTCTTTTGATGTATTTGGTTCTAAGAATTGCCTCAAGGCGGAAAATAATGCACTTTGTTTCCAATGTAGAGCTAATATTTCCAAAACGTACACTTGTAATGATCGATGGAATACATAAATTGATGCCTATCACAATAACCCTATATGTACTTGGCAGATGTATGAAAACCTCCTCCACATTATGGTTTATGGATATCAAATATCGTCATTTCTTGGGCTCACAAGAAGAAATATTTTGAAAAGTATGACACATTGATATGATTAAAGTAATACTCAGAAGTTCAGTATAAGATATATGGATATGTATTTGTATATGGATTTGACAAACAGAGTGATATCAATCATTTTAATTCAGCATTATAGAAAACAGTTTTGCCTACGAAGTGAACCGAACTTTTACGTTCTTTTATTTTGTTGTTATCTTATATTACCATTTTACACAAATGCGATTTCAAAAATTGAGGAAATGAATTACAATTATGAACATGATACATATATTCACGATTCTATTTTGCTGCTTAATTTAAAAAATGTCAGACTCAAACATATCTTTGAATCAAAACGTATACATGTATACTATTAACATATAGGTGAACAAATTCTACATTAATAAACTGACATCAGTGTAAAGACCATAGAAGGTAATGATTGATTTTATTCATACGGTCAGGATTACATATTAGCCTTACTGTGAAGGATAAACTTGAGCACTTGACACATTGAGACTAGTGGTATTTCTAATTTCTACGAATGAACGAACCTTATGAACTTGAATGATTTTACTCCGATCCCTGCCCTGATGTTCTGGCTCTTGTAAAGACACTAAGTTATGAATATGTATTATGTGTTCATGACAAGCTAATTTTGCCTTTGTTAACTTACATCCACCTTCGCTTTCTCTTGAGTGAAGCAAGCATATCATTCAAAGACAGTCTTTTGTACAGAATTATTCATCGTCTGGAAATTCGACTAGAGACTTCAATCTGTGATATGTCTTGTCTTGACAAACTATGACCCAATTAAGTAGGTACATACCTATGTTAGAGTCTTTCGAAATTGAAACGTCACGAAAGTTGGTAATTGCAACTTCTTATTTGAAGTGTTTCTTATTTGAAGTGTACTAGTCTAGTGTATTGAATGATTGCATAGTGTTTAGTCTTTAAGTTGAAAGAGTCAATTCGACACAAGAGATTTGTAAAGAAAACTGAACAAGCTTAATTGGATGCTTAGCTTATGCTTTGATGCTTTGATCAGACTATCAGAGACCAAACTTGTTTATTCGTTCTTGCACACATGCATTGCATGTTTTCACTTATGATCGCTTCCTAAATGCTTAATTTAGCTGAATCAAGACCTATTTCGTGAAACATGTAACTTTATTGTGTATCAAGTCCCATTAGAATCATTTCTAGCGGCTGTTTCACGTGGTTGGTTGTACGTCAACTAATTAGTCAAAATTTGCATTTTAAATATGATTATTTCTTATTCACATTGAGTTTTATTTTTAAAATATAGTCTACCATAATTTATTTGAAGATAGTAGCCACAGAAAAGCAAAACTAAATCATTGTGTCTACATTGTAAATAATGACACATTCTGCTATGAACATTCACATGCTGAATGGAAGTTAGCCCATAAAAACATTCACTTTAAGTGGCTTCTAAAACATATATCTTTCAAATGAGTTGTACTTACCGCTTTATAATAGTGAATGTGCTACTGATGTATTAAATTACAAAGTATTTAAGTTTCGGTTCACAAACAATTTACGATGTTTTAAATATGTTTACAGAATCGTTCAAGGCATTGTATGAGAAACGAGATATATGTATCTTACTTTAAGAGATAACAGATGAAACTATCAAATTCATATCAGAAGACATAAACCTAGTTCCCACTAATCCTAACTAACTTTGATTATATTGCCCTATTCTTTAGGAGTTAGTAGATCTGAGGTATGCTGTCTGATCCCTTAATTGGTGTCCTCGGCGAGAGTAGAGATTACTGGACTTAAGTGATGAAGTAGATCATATCAGTTGGTCCAACAGGATTAGTTATTGCACTTTTCAATCTTTGTCTGATACCTCTTTGTTTGCTTGTAAACGCCTAAACCTCCAAAACTTTAACTGCTGCATTTTGACAATTATAATGTGAACAATGTTACAAAATTCATCTTATTCAATGATATTTAGTCACCTTCGGTTTTTTAATCGTTATAATATGCCAAAGGCTCACATTAAGATTGTAGGTTGCCAAACTAAATCTGTTGCTTGCATATCAGAGTTTATTATAGAGCAAATTCAAGAAAACGTGGCACATATATAGGGAACTCGTTCAGACATATATAGTCAAAATATAGTCAAATGGGCATCTATAAATAAATGATTACGACTTCTGATTATTTTGAAAACAAAATTGCGATTTACGAAAGAATTGTCTATGTCTTTGTGTTAATAAATGCTATTTATATATTTTAAGGTTTTCAACATCTTTTGAGACGAAATATAATCTCCATTCTCTGCCCACAGAGGCAGATCAAGCCATGTTGATTTAGCCTCTGTTCTATTACGCCGAAATCCGTGGGTTCCGCAGTTTCCCTTTGCGGAAAAAAACCTCACCACACTCCATTTGAATTTCTTTATCAAATGACAACGCTTCTCGCATGGAAATGGTGGTTCATA
Organism: Steromphala cineraria; assembly: GCA_916613615.1. NCBI lineage: Eukaryota > Metazoa > Mollusca > Gastropoda > Trochida > Trochidae > Steromphala > Steromphala cineraria. The sequence continues at coordinate 74,968,322 of OU744722.1, read as the reverse complement.
TCACAATGCATTTGCCTTGATTAAAAACATCGTCGCTGATTGCACAACTAACTTTGATTGCCTCCATCAGGCAACTCCCGTTCTATCCCACAAAGTCGGCGTAATATAACAGAGGCTAAATCAACATGACTTGATCAGCTATTTACAAACATTGCCGTCAAGTTATCGAGTGTTGCAAAATTCACAAAAATCCAGTAATTTGACATTTTATGATGATGAAAGAATCATTGAAATTTTAAACATTATTTTTGTTAGATATAGACACCAAATGTCTAACGACACAACATTGGTTAAAATTGTCATGCTATTGTCATTGTTTTGCTATATAACTATGAAGGCATTGAAAGGGTCGTCTCAAAGATTGATTTGTTTTGCAGCGGGAGTCATGGGGGTGTCCTTATGAACTGCGGAACTGTGTCTCTACGATAATAAACTGCTCAAATGTAGAAACATAACATTCTCGTTGGGCAAAAGATTGTCAGCCTAATGTCATGTCTAACTTCATTTCGGCAACAAAAAACTAACGCTAATGAGACGACTATTATTCACAGCAGCGATTCTAATTTGTAAGTGTGGTGCATGTACGTGCTTGCCGGAATGTTGCTTTAATTTTTGGGCAGTTTCTCAAACACGATCAACAAAAATAGTTACCAATGATGGTGATGAGTAAGGTCGTACTTAAATGTCTTGGTTGGATCCTGATTTGAACAGATCGAGTTTTAATGAGAATGCATGGCTGTTGCTTGAAAGCAAGATTTTTGAAAAACTTTAGGTTGTCCCCGTTTACGTAGTCATCTAATTAGTCGAATTGCTCAGGGATCCATAGAGTATTCACTAGAATAATGTCTTCACAATGCTATGTCATCAACGATTCGTAAATTTAAAGATAGTACCGTGGTTATAAATGTACAATTTTCGTGCAACATAACTATTAGTAATCAAGGGCATATGGGTGAGGTTATCTATATATATATCAACAAATTGCAGCGTGCAGAAAAGTTGAGTATCAAGACGAACATTACTCATTACAACAGTGTATTACATTGAAATGCTCTGTTGAACACTGTCGATAGTACCTTTATCTGGTAAGGGAACCAGTATTTGTTTATATATATGAGGAATCCCACTTGCCTCGCCGACCTGTATCTAAAGACAGACCACTAGTCCATTTATTGAAATCTATTTGCAAAGTTTTAGGGCGTTGACATTCTAAAAGATTAACCAACATATCTTGTTTATATGCAACTAGGGTAGTCATTTTAAAGTATAATGTAATTTTGGTGCACGTATTATATTTGCAAGTTTGTAAAAAAACAATTTGTATTCTTTGGATGTTTTTTGCGTCCCTAAATTCAATGAATATATAACACATCCAAAGCGTTTGTTTATAAAGATTGATCGAATAAATAACTTTAAACAATAGATCAATATGCAATCATGTAATATTGACAGCAATCTACTTAAAACTAGCTGTAATGTATACGCCCCATAGGTACTACGTTACATCTAACCACTTACCCACACGGTTCCTTAATAACTGAAATATTGTTCAAAACACGTTAAACACCATCTCACTCACTCACTCCTGTAGAGCATGTGCGGATATCTGCCAATAAATAGAAGGAACATGTCAGAAACCAAGCAAGGGTCAATATTTAGAGTGAACTGATGATTATTCACTGTCTCAACTGAATCATAAAAGCAATATAAATCTCCGAAATTAACATTTGAAATAACAGAATCTATAAAATGACACATAATTGCAAAATTCGGTTGGCTTAAAATGCAATTACTTTATTACACAAAGTAATTATAATGCATTAATTGACTGTTCAATTCCAAAGAATCTCAAGGGTTTATAAATCGATTATAGACTAATAGCCTGGAGAGTACCTCGTTATTTTTCTTACGAGTATCACAGGATGATTGTTTATTATTTTCAATTTTCATGCCATTTCTTTCATGATTTTATGTCCTCTTCCATCAGAGGATAACTAAGCTTGAAAATGTCTATCCAACCTGTGTTAGCAGGCAGAAACGGAGAATTCTGTTCAAATGTCATCGTTTAAGCGACTGAATCATGGTAAAGGTATCTGTGACAACATTCAACCTTCCATACAAGAAGTTGTTTTCATTGGCTATAGGATTCCTACAAATTGCAAACTGTGAAATTTATATAGAAGTGCATTACAATGCAGATATAAACTTCCTGACTGTAAGCTATGTCAGCTCTGTTGAAACTAACTATGTCGTCTTAGGTCATTAATGATTCTTATAAAGTCACTTTTGTATGACAGAAAATCTTCATTGTCCTACCAGTGTCAGTTTTCAAAGTAGGTATAAGTAAGAAGTTAAAATGAAATAATCATAAACAGTACTCACGGTATCCAAAAACACTGTTTGGTACGAGAATATCCTCAAGGTAAACAGAAACACATCTCGAAAATCTGCAGTTGATTTATTTACCCTGGAACAAAAGAATATAACTCATTATTCAATAATGCTACGATACTTTTTGTTTGATACATAATGTATGTTAGGTGTCTTTCGACAATGTAAATACACTTTTCATCAAATTAACTTTTATGAACTCATTACTAAGTGAGACGTGTAATCTTGGTCTGACTCAATGAAGTAAGTTAGTTTTAACTCTTTGTGATGGCAAAGATTTGTATATCGACTGACTACGGAAAAACATTTTTAAGTACTCCCCACCCCCCCCCCCCCCCCTCAAGTATACCCTCTACAAAATCATCTGGCTGGCGCAATATATGTGCAAACCCTTCACCGAGATCCATCACCCAAGGCCAGCAATGAGCATTTCAGTTGCCAATATTGTTTCAAGACAGAACAGGAAAGGTTGAGGGATGTACTTTCATTACAGATGTTTGAGATAGTTAGTAATTTATATGTCAGAAAATGCTTTTATCCCCCTTTTGAGAACGAACAGTGTACAGTTAACATAGGTCTAGTGTATTCAATATTTGTTCAATGGCAATTAGTTATCTGTGATGGATATCTTTACTCGACAGTGAGTGAATTGAAAGTGTCATTTACGTCAAATGCGTTACAGATTCCTTTTACTACATGAATGAAGAAAAGTTATTAGGGAATTAATACTACATATGAGCATCCTATTTTCAACCTATGACCATTACAGGCAATAATACAACCTTCCATCCTTACATCAACATGGTGCGTTCTTTTCAGCATTTGTAGTTAATAGTTTCCTTTCAGAGGTTTACCCACTTATTTCGTTTTCTCTTTGATGTTTTTATTGCACTCTCTGAAGGAATAGAATGATTTCAACAGGATGTTATTCACCACAGTGACCATAATTGTTTACTTACTTTAACATTAGGGGTATGGTCTACTGGTTGACTTAAGTAACGTTCATTAAATGGCTTTTACATTCCTCATTGGTTACAATAACTAAAATGGGTTTTATAAAAGCTTAAGTGTTTTTTAATCAAGTCCACATATTGGTATAACATTTTAAAACTCTGCATCAAAGCTCCTTTCATGTCCTTTTAAATAACAGGCCTTTTTATTTTTGACCTACTTTCAATAAGTAGAGCGAGTTGTTTTCACACGGACCAGGGAAATATTCATTCTCTCCCCACAGAGGAAGATCAAGTCATGTTGATTTAGCCTCTGTTCTATTACGCCGAAATTAGTGGGTTCCGGAGTTTCCCCTGGCGGAAAAACTTTCATCTCAATACATTTGAATTTCTTTATCAAATGACAAGGCTTCTCGCATGGAAAGGGTGGTTCATATCACAATGCCTTTGCCGTTTTTCAGTAGCCAAAATGATGACTTACGAACAGCGTCGCTGATTGCACAACTATTTTTGATTGCCTCCAATCAGGCATCTCCCATTCTATCCCACAACCTCGTCGTAATAGAACAGAGGCTAAATCAACATGACTTGATCTGCCTCTGTGGGGAGAGAATGGGAAATATTAAGTTTTACAAAATATCACTTGTGATTAGGCATAATCAGTCATTTTTAATAACCAACCAAAATTAACCAAACTTGGTGTGTGGGTAAAACAAAGTTTCAATAATAACATGCAATTTCAATTTTCAAAATAAAAAATTTAGTTAAAAAGATATTTGATTTCAAAGACACCCACCCTCGAAAAAAATAAAATAAATTTATTTTTCATCGATTTTTTTTGGTTAGGGTCTTATATAAGTTATATGTTAAAACTATTAAAGCTTTATTTTAAGTTTTGATCCGTCTATCTACTCAAGAAACAGCATATTAGATTCGAGCAAGGTGTTCCTTACCATATATTTAATCGTAAAAACGATGATTACAAACACAATCTTAGCTCACGCTTTTATCGTGACAGCCAATGAAAGCGGGCGAGTGCATATGGGAGATACTCCGATTGAGACGGTATGGTCGTTCTTTTATTTAATTTGATGTGAGTTCGTTGTGATAAAAATCCGATAGATAGTGCAAATTGTAGCTGAATAATTATTCTACATCATGAATTCTTTGTAGACATGTGCGCTTTACGAAAATACGTTTTTTACATTTCTGAAGTTTTTCTCCTTACAAAGTCAAAATTTCCCGTCACATAAATGATAATCTAAAAATAAGTGTCTCTAGATTTGTTATCCTATTTTCGTTTGTAGTATTTCGATTTTTTGTGCAATAAGAGGCAACGGTACGAAACTACGTAAAAGCACCCCCCTGTTTTGACCCGATTTCTAACCAACTTTTTAGGCCTGCGAGAAAGTTGTCCTGGTTTTCTCCCCTGTCTGGTTATCGCTATTGTGATACGTATATTTATTAGTTTTGGAAACGAGGGAGCCAAAGTAAGCTGATCAAAGGAGATGTGAATGTTTCTGGAAGTATTTTGCTGTTATTTTTTGCTAAGGAATTTTGTATACAGTGTACAAAAAAATGAAATATATACATTCATTATAATGCTCCTACAGGTTTTGAGCAATTTAACATCTACTGTCAAGAAGATTATTCTGCGAAAGGTAAATACTAAATTAGCTAGCAAACAAGGCATGGGATTTTGAAAAAGGGCAGGGTGGAACAGAAAAAGGACTTTTTTTATCAAAAACATTGTGAACAAATTGTATGCACTAAAGAATTACCACAATAGACTTTAAAGTCAGATTCTTATTTGACATTACTCAAGTTACCCTGCAGTAAAAGACTATGAACGACCACACTGCACTTCAATGAAGTTATGGTTGAAATAATGACCGCTGACTGAGTGAATATCTGTGATAACCATCGAGCGATCAGCGAGATGGTTATCACAGATATTCACGAGGTCGAGGTTATTATTTCACATACACTACATGGTTATTGTTAAAACTGTTTTCCATTTTTAATGAAAATATCAATATTAACCGAATATAAGTTTGTTGATAATGAGTTCAAAAGTGACAATGGTGTCTAGCATGGTTAACTTCCACTCCTGAGGAATGGATCAATTTCATATCAACACTGCGCGTCTTTCACGTGCAGTTGGAGATACTACTGGTGAAATTGTCGGTAAAACAATTCTAAGCCGTTTACCAACTGTGCATTTTCATTCTTTTACCGAGCTATTAACCTTAAAATGTCACACTGAACTGAACTATTATTTAATTATTTTGATGCAAACGGACGTCAATGAAATTTTGTTTGGTGAAAAATGATGTAAAATGTAATAATCCGTCACTAGTCAAAAATTGTGTGGCTGCACGGACGTCGTCTATTTCATCTTGTGATGCACGGACTTTTTGTACGTCAAGTTGCTAAGCAACTCCTCAAAATTCACGTGCAGCACACAACTTAAAGCACATGGTTTCAAGAAGGTTGGTACAATGGAGTGCTCTCCGCCGCTGGTGTCAAACAGATATATTTGCCGGTGTTTCGAGGTCTCTCCCGGAGGCAATTAAGGTGAGATTAATCGCAATGTATACTTTATTTGTTGTTTCATGTAATAGACTCGGAAATATGTTTAAAGCATTACAAGGAATCAAAAGAAGCATGTACGCATTTTCTGCTTTAGAAATGCTTTTTAGTATTGTAATATGTATATAAAATGCAGACACATATGGGTATTAGCTAGATTTCTGACTTTGAGATCAGTGTGGTATGATATTATTATCTTCGTGTGAACGTTGAAACTATCAATCGTCCATTAAACAATAAGATACTAAATTATTCAAAAGTCGATGTTAGAAATGTCAGTTCCAAACTTAAGTTACTATTTCGGGGAAAACGTGATGATATGAAATATGCATGTATGTAAATGGAAATGTGTTTTTGTCAGCATTTGAAATTAGTAGCGTTAAACCTTTGAATGTTTCAGGAACTACGCATGGATGATAGCTGGACAGTTAGATGTTTGGTGATACTGAAATCGGCTTTCTTGTGCATTGTTTCAAAAGGACCATTTCAAATGCTTGTGACCTCCCGACAACTGACTTCCTATGAAGGATTTGGAACATTAATTGAAGAGAACACTAGCATAGATACTGAGGCCCAACGGGATGTGTGTGGGAGTGTTTGATGAATGTAAATGTTTGCATGTTTCAAGGAAACCAAATAGAAAGAATTGAAAGCAGTATGAACATGTAATATGAAAATGAACTCAAAAGTTCTCTGTAATAAAGAGTATTTTTTTCTGTCTTTTGTTTTCTTTTATTATCGTTCTTGCGGCCTTTGATATTCTTTAGAATGGCATATTGAAATAAAGACATAATATATCTGAATGCACAGGTGAAAATCACAACAAATTCTTAAGAATATCAAAAGTCACAATTAGAGGCGAAGGGTCATTTAGACCCGTAAGCCGAGGATAAGTTTTTTTCGAGGTGCGATACGGTGAAGATGGCGAGGCGTAGCCGAGACATGTTCACCGTATCGAACCGAGAGGTCGGTTATCAAGAGGTTGGTTATCAGATAACCAACCTCGTGATAACCTACCTCCAGGTTGATCTGAGGTCAGTTATCTAAAAATAACTACCTCTGATATTGACCCGATAACCGCACCACGTGGTGTATTAAGAGTTATTATGTTGGTTAAGATGGCAAAGCAACTCCACAAATACACCTTCGGTCTGATCCCTAAATGGAGTTAGTGATAAAGTTTAAGTACATCGATTTTAGGATAATGTCAAACCTTAGATCAAGATTACATGACGGCATACAATGAGTGCAATGAATACCCTCTGGATCAAGCCTAATGGTCCTACTTCAGTTTAAGGAGAGATGGGACGAACAACTTAAATATTTTAGAATTTTCTAATTTTTGGTACATTGGTTATTTTTTATGTGTAGATTGCATATATGAAATAAAAAATGGGGGTCACCGAACGATTTTCGGAGCTACAGCCAAATGAAAGTTGTGGCCACTTGAGAAATGTCAAAAAATGGCATCAATGTTTAAAGTTATTTTTTAGATAAAAATAGCTGTAATACTGCTGCAATTTTTCATGTCATGGCGGAATAAAGATTACAAAGTACAGTCAATGACTTTTTTTTGTAAAAAATAAATCTAAAACAAAAGTTATGATGATATGAAAAAGAAATTTGGGATTTACAAAACATTTTTCTAACCGATTGTGTTGATAAATCATATTCACATATTTTACGATTTTCCCATACTTTGTGACATGAAAGAAAATCGCTTCCTCTTTCCAAAAATATATAATTCATTAGGGGTCACCGAACGAATTAAAAAGCTATAACGTGAAATGTACATAATATGAAAGCAGTCAATTCGATTGTCGCGTCGCGTAAATCTACTGCAGTATTACGCTGTATGTACAGCGGCACGGCGTGTTTTCACAATATCATCGAGTAGCGCTTGCGCCGGGCGCTTTCCGAACCATTTCACTTGATAACTTGATATTTGATAACAGAGTGAGAAAATACAAACAATGTTATAGAAAGTGAATTGAAATGATTAACCTTTGAGCTGCATTAGTAAATATTGAACATCTAAATCATGGAAGAAGTTGGGCTCGAGGCTAGTCAAATCAGCCACGATGCCACTTCCGGGTTTGTAATGGATACGACATCATGGTCTGACAGGACGAAATAAAGTTATGCAGGTAGCTACCGCACACACTACATGATTTAGACAGATAACCCGTCATTAAATAACAGAAGTAATCTACCCTGCATCCCGAAATTCTGTTCATCATGTAAATCATTTGATCAACATGTTACATTTATCTGAAATCTCGATTCTTCACAAGCCATTTTGATTGTTTATGTACTCTTCAGATATTATCGACAACATCACTACGATTCATAGAGGAAATTTAATACCCCTCCCCCTAAAAAAAACCACACACACAAGTAACACTATTATTATCTTTCTAATTCTCTCACTCTCAGTTTTGCGCTGCCCCATGTATTATCCAATGCTGAGAAGAGTTATAATAACAAATGATAACACAAGTAAAAACTGATGTCAAAAGGCTTTACTGTACAAAAATTTAGCACCAAAATGATTCAGTCATTATATTCAAAACACAATTTAACCTATTGATAATGGACACATGATTAGAGAACACATAACTAATAAACAACATGATAGCCACATACTGTATATGATAAAAGGAACATTTTTCAAATATATCACAGTCAATATTTAATACATGAATAGTTTGTCAAATCCATTGACTCTTTTATCAGAATTCAATAGCAGGCAATGTCAAATAGATCACAAGTATAATGATTAGGATACATAATCCATTGTTAAACATATTTTAGGGGAGGAATGTATTTTTTAAAATTTCAGATTTATAAATAACAAAATATCTTTCAATATCAAATAACTTCGAAGAATTCAATGTCTTCATAGTAAATCTTCAAACAGGTATCTTTTACCTACAAGTAATAATTTTGATTTGAAAGTTAGAGTAATTGAATCTGTAGCTTGTAAGATTTGCCTAATCCATCACATCTATGGACTGATACATAGTAAACAATATATTACCTGGTATCTTTTAGACTAATCTTTACCAAAAAGGCAATAATATTCTGCTAGCAGGTTTTTGTATTTTCTCCATTATAGAACTCCTTGTCTGTCAGAGTAAATAAATAGCCAACTCGCAAAGAAATATCCAACTAGCAAAGATGTGCTCATAATCCTCATTCAAAAACTATTATCTCTATATATTTTGAAAGTGAGGGGCCACAAATGATTGTGCAATGTAATTTTTTATATTGATATTTCACTATTTCTTAATACTTAATAATAAATCACATGATGGTTGGGTCTTTTTATTACTTTTCTAGTATGTTGATTCAATGATGTTTTAATTTCTTTACTTCTTAATAAATAATACATATACTTGGTTAATCATATTTGGTTCTGAATTGAACATCCTCAACATCCTCCTATTGCAATTATTTGTTTGTACAATAAGTAAATACTCAGTCTTATGTACAATTTAACCTTTTGACCTGTGACCTGCAAATGTGAGACAATTATAATATTTCAAACAGTTACTGTCAGAGATCCATGTTCTTACTGATCTTATCTACACATGCTATCATACAGAGGAGATTACAGGGGATATGACTACTTTTGCATTACTGCACCACACACTCACCTATAGTGAAAGTTATTTTTGTGAAAAGAAATCAAAAACCTTTTGAACTATGTTTTTAGATTTAGTGATCCTTGGCTTGCCACCCCACTCCTCACCAAACAGTGATACCAATCCATCAAAGCCACCTCTTTTCACAGCAAGTTGTAAATGTTGATATTGCAGCCCACTACTGGCAATCCTCTCCAACATGCCTGGGCTAACAGTTCCTTTCAAGCAGGCAAGAGTAGATAAAACAAGTTTCTTTTTACAAAGATGCTCAATGACATTGTTAACATATTGCAATGAAAAGCTGTGTCTGGAGATATGATCACTGACATCTGGTATATGATGTACAAGTTCCTGCAAGGCATAAACATCTGATGCTGCATTATGTGCTTCATATGTCATATTCAAAATATCCTTGCAAAGAAAGTCCTGTTTGTAACATGATTTTTCTGGAAACATTTCTTTGAACAATGGCAATGTGTCAATAAAACCAGTTAAATTTGTTGCATAATCATTCAACATATCACATCTTTTAATTGAATTGACAAATACCCTAGAATCAAATGTTTTGGCATTATGGCCACATAAAATACATTTGTTGAATCTTTTCAAGAATTCCAAGAATGATTTTAAAGCAATTTTGATGGGTACAGCAGGTACAGGTTTATAATGCTTGAACATCTGCTGACCGTCACAAGTAAGACCGGTTACATCTGTGGCTTGTTTAGATATTGCTCTGCGGGGCAAGACATAAGTGTTAAAAGTCTCGCCTCTGCAAGTGGCTGCAATCTGGGTGATGTGAGCATCAGTTCCTGTGGAAACAAATGACAAGATCAATATATCTGATAAATTTCAGAGAATATCTGATTTTATTATATGACATGCGGTGAGAAACTGAGTTTTCTCAGTTATAGAAAAGTGTTCTCGCCACTGAGTGTGATATCAGTTTCAAGTCAGTGAAAATATCACAAAGAGGATGACGTCATGTGAACAACCGTTTGACGTCACTTCTAAAATCAACGCGACGTCATCGCTGTCGCTAAGTTACGATCAACAGTGGTATGACGTCGCCAGAAAACTCTCGAGTCAGGACCTTTTGAACGTAATTTACCACATTTTCGACCACAGAGACATTTAATAAAAAGAATATCTTTTGTTTTGAGTGTGATATCACTTATCTCTTATCTCGTGCAGGATAAAGCCTATAGTTTCACTCGTGGCTGCGCCACTCCTGAAAATACTGGCTCTACCCCGTCACTCGATGAGAGATAAGTGATATCACACTCAAAACAAAAGATATCCTCTATTCCTTAGCTATATTGCTGACATTGAGTAAATAACATTCAAGATAATGTTTTAATGGAGAGACTAGGTAAGAGTACCTCTCCTATCATATATAATGAACTTTACATGGTCAAAATGTATTTCATGATATTTTACTTTAGATGCATACAACAAACTTGATATTTACCAAAGCCTGTTGTTTCAATGTCAAAGAAAACTTGACAAGAAGTGGTCGAGTCTACAGGAGTTGACACAGGTTGAGGGGTGTGCGGGGGGATACCTTCAATATCCTCTTCACCTGAAACATTGTGCAGAATATTGCCATGAATACTTTTGTATATGCAAATTTAATACATGGCTTTGGTTAGGGTTTAACTTCCCTGGTGATAGGCTCAACTTCTTATAGTGTATCATGACATGTTTCATACCAAATTGTATCATTCTTAGTTTCGTGATACGTATTGTATCGGCACATGACTGTATTGTCACAACTCTACTTACCACATTGTGATAAAATACTTATTTTTCTGTGGTTAAGAAATAGAGTAGCCCTAACCATGATGTGTTTTGCAAAAAAAGTATAGTTTTGCCCTGAACTATTATAGTTAAAGCATGAGGCTGAAGGCATTTTTTTGTAAATCAGGCTAGTGACGTCACAACCGATTTTTATTGACGGAAACAATGATATAAGGAAAATCTATAATGCTTACCAGCTGATAAGGTCATGTTCGATGAGTATGTCGTGCCCTCGCGCACTTCAACCCCGCCCTGTTTAGATGATTTGAGAACCTTCAGCTGAAGCCGACGCCGTTTTTTCCCTGAATGCTGCGACATTTGCTCCTGAGTCGCTTGGTCTGTCTGTCCAGCTGTTTGGCTCGGGTTAAGGTGAGCTTCCCTGGTGATAGGCTCAACTTCTTGTTCACCTGAGGCAATAAAAAACAGTTTAGAACTATGAAGACATTCAACCAATTGAATCAGTTGGCAATTTCTCATATTTACATAGGACATGATGTTATTGCATAAACATAGCAACAGATACCATCACTTTAAATATCTCTTGTTTGTGATCTCTTAATACAGTCAAACTCATTTTATCTAGTACAAATAAGTGGTTTTATGACCCAACACTTTTTATAGTTAATAAGTGAAACTATTGTATATTTCATTGTTGACAGTATGCATCTTTCTACTTGAATTGAGATCCTACAAAGACCTTGGTAAGAATCTGATATATACTGTATACAATATTGATGAAAGCCATCTGGATTGTTTTAATTGACAACTATCTGAAGACTTTTTATCTTGCTGTGGAGTTGTGAACCACATGCTGATTGAAAAAGGTGTAACTTGATATGTTATATGAAGAATATAACCAAGTTATTCTTATCAGGAAATGGAATAAAAGCTCGCAAACACGTCGCGCAGTCGCTGCTGCAGCCCCAAGTCTGTAAGTGGTCGCTTGTGAGGCAGAGTCTTAAACCTGTAGCCGTCCGGGTCCTGGAGGTAGCCACACCAGCTAGGAGAACAACTGGCATGGTCCCCAAATGGATGGCGAGATAAGGCCTCTAAACTTGCAGAAATTAAATCGGGCTTTCCCTTATTTTGCTTACACATGTAAGTAAAATTTCTCAGTAGATATTTAATGACTAGAACAGAAAGTTGATTGAATGATTTCTTTAATTCATAAAGAGAATTTGAAAGTTTTTTTCTATATGGTTACTGTCTGAAAGTTTGCAAACATCTCCATCAACTTCTTTATGAACTCTAGATATTGCAGCAGAGTCGTCATCTCATACCAGTGTTTTTACTGTGATTTTCTCCTCTATTTGCTGTTTAAGGATATTTACTACCATATCAGCTTCCATAGCTTTAGAGCTTCCTGACCAGTTTCTTCTACAATCATGATCTTTTTCTGAATTTTTTTGACATTGTTTGCATGATTTAGATCTAACATCAAACCCTATCACCTTGCCTGTCTCTACCCCTATCATTGTAACATGACCTGTGGATGAAAAATCGGTTTCAATATATTAGAAGTTCTGAACATAAGTTGTAACAGTGTGACTCTAACTCTAAATATTAAAGTTTAAACCATTACTTATCACAAAAAATAGAGCCATGGGCTCTGTAGCTCATCAGGCTTTACATTTGCTTCCGCTATAGGGTGTAGCCAATGTGGTGCCCCCTTAGTAGGGGCCATGGGGCCATCAAAGCTACAATTTATAATCCTCACTAGATAAGGAGTTTGTACACAAAGTTTCAGCTTTCTAGGCCTTCTGCTTCTGGAGAGGAAGATGAAAATAAGTTTTTAGGGCATGGTCCCATAGGCCCTTATTAGGGGCCACAGGGCCACCAAAGCTACAATTTATAATCCTCACTAGCCAAAGAGTCTGTACACAAAGTTTCAGCTTTCTAGGCTTTATGGTTCTGGAGAAGAAGATGAAAATAGGTTTTTAGGGTGTGGCCCCTGTGGCCCTTATTAGGGGTCACAGGGCTACCAAAGCTACAATTTATAATCCTCACTAGCCAAGGAGTCTGTACACAAAGTTTCAGCTTTCTAGGCCCTATGTTTCTGGAGAAGAAGTCGAAATTCCACAAAGTTTACGGACGGACGGACGCCGGACACCATGCCATGCCATAAGCCCATCGGGCCTTACAGGCCAGATGAGCTAAAAATATATGGGTTTTTTTGTCTCCTATATGGTAACTTTTATAACTAGAGCCATAGACTCTAGCTAAGAATAACAAAAAAAGATGAAATGGTTAATTTTTATGGTCATAGAATCCCTAAGTCTCTAAAATGAATTAAAAAACCACATTAGTCAAGGAGACTATACACAAACTTTTTACAGCTTGACTCATTTCTTGAGAAGTTGAACAAGTGGACAAATGAAAGACACTATAAACCATTTGGGCCTTTCAGACCAGATTAGTTTTAAATCTGTCACAAACATGTATTGTATTGTAATGTGTAATGAGTAAGTTGCATACCAGATAAGCTGTTGTAGTTTCTGCCACTACCTCGAGACTGCCAGCCTCCATCCACACTTGCAGTGAGGGGTACATGTCCACTGTCTGTGTTCATCCTGAAACCATATTCTTAAGTTATTTTATTTGAATTAATCCATCAAATAAAAACAATACAAACAGAATATTGCCAAAGGACATAACACACTGAAAAGACTTGGTCACAAATGTCACCTGGATTCAAACCCGGGTCAGACCAACACACACTAACCCCTTCACCTTATATAAATTGCTGGGACGTTGAAGAGGAAATAAGATAAACTTTAAACTTTATGATCTAATACATATATGACTTTGTATATCATGGGAATTCATGCAACAGCCTTTATTTTTCACAAGTGGCATACTTATCTTGTAATGTGAACTTTAAATTTCCTAATATTTGGATATATAATAATCAACATTTGTATCATTTTGTCAGGAGCTTCTTTGCTATGACTGATAATAACTTAACAACTCTCTAAAAACTTACCGATTAGCAGTAGCTTCCATTTCTTCAGCAACAGCTTCCCTGACACAACATTCTGCCACATCCTCGATCGCGCCTCCAGACTCTCTCTCTCTCGACTTGAGGGTTTTTGACGAAACTGGTGGAATGTTGAGGGCAGTCAATAGGTTGTTTACCTGTCTCTCGCCAAGCCCGCTGTGTAGCATACCTGTTTAGTGAAACAAATGTTTTAAAAAAAATAATGTTTTTTTTTATGACATCAAATTGAGAAGGTATATTGCATTTTTTATTTTATTAAACAGCATATTTGAATAAAAAATACCTGGACAAACCAATAATTATCTTTATATGTATGTATAAATATAAAAAACTGTTTAATGTTCCTCCTTACCTGTTGACAACTTTGTGTTGATGTCCCAAATTCTTTGGTTTGGACCATGTCGGGTTCCAAGTGATACTTTGTTGGTCCGCTTGCAGACAGAATTGTCACATATGATAATGAACCATCCACCAAGTCCCATTCTAACCTCGCCCACACATTGTGATAATCTGAAAATATGTTTTGAGTAAAAATCTTTATCAAAGTTGAATTATAATCCTATTCAGTAGGATAAAATCAAACTAGTAGGTAAGACTCTGAAATGAATTGATCATATTGGTGCATAGTGACATATTAAAAATGTATGCAAATAGTATTTATTTACTATTTTGTTTACATTTGGTTAATAATTTAATAAATGTTATCTAGTATTGAATATTGGAACATTTAATCACCAATTATTCATAAAAGTCTTAAAACAAGTGTATTATATTAATACAAGTCCCTATATTTTGAGTGTAGCAATCAATAAAATGATTATCAAAGTCAAAATAGTTTGAAAAAATAATTATAACATTATCAACTGCTTATGACACAATTCATCATAAATTAAAATTGTAATTGAATTGAAGTATATAAGTGAAGACAAGACAACATACACAAAAACATTTCCAATTTTAGCTTGAGTTTTTTCCATAAATTAATAACATTTATAAAAATATTTATATTTTCAAAATTGTCGACTTTGATATTCGACTATGTGTAAAAAAAAGGATTTTGTTATAATGTTACTACTTTAGTTGATAACCAATTACACTTTTTAATAAATCGTTTTCACTTTGACCGTATTATATTTTGGAAGTATACCTCAAGGGAGCACTGCACTGTACACAGTGCTCAAGTTGACTGGCCAGAACTTGCAGATCAACAACTCTTCTCCCTTCTTTCCAATCTTGGAGTTTGCTTTTGGGGGACGAAACAAATTCATCAGGACCGGGGGTGTCGGCCGAAACAATCATCTCTTGGTGCACGACATGGCCGAGTGACGGTGACACCGTTTCGGGCACTTCCTGATAATCGGCGGCTGTTGGCACTCGATAAGAGTCGTGGTCGATATACCCAGACGAACAAATGGGCGTAATGTCGCTGTTTAACAAACTCACAGCTTTTGTGACATATTCCGATCTTTGAAATTTAGAAAAACTGCTAAATTTGCCCGATCGCGATGATCGAGCATTATGCCGAGTCATTATGAAATCAGCTGATCGTTGTTTACAAACATTGCCGATAAGCGATCGATTGTCGTAAAAATCACAAAAATGCAAAGCAAACGATGGTTTATGAATTATAAGTTCGTAGTTTGACATTTCTTGCTAGATATAATCATTAAAATTATATTAATCATGGTTGTTAAACATAGACGTAGAATATCTCACGACACAACATACGTTAGTATTGTCATGCGTAGAAGTCGAAAACTCTACGTCCCATCTCTCCTTAAAAGAGGACAGGGCAAATATCTGTCCACTTCTGTTGAGTGTATCTAGAATTTAGGGGTTGTTTAGAGTCATGAGAAGTTCAAACAGTAGTCTCAGTATACGTAGATGGTACTTCCGATCAACGTTAATGTGGGTTGAGAACGCTTTGAATTTAAATGAGTGCAGATGTATATTCTCAAAGTTTGCAAATTACACCCTTTTAAGAATATATAAGATGTAGAGTATGGATAGAGTACTCTGAGAACTCAAACCTCAGATGCAGTTGTTATTAACACTTATTCTTCTCTTCCCACATCTCAAAAGGTTTGTTAATGCAATGAGGGAATTTATTTAAAAAAAAAAAGAAGATTTCACAAAACTAACATCTTTAACAATGACACTAACTGAACGTATTTGACGTAAGACTTTGTTTTTATCAAATTTTGAAAATTGTAACGTTTTCTGACACAATAAATAAGAATTTTCAAGGCTCAATTAACAATCATCTTCCCTTAATGATTCCATGTACCTTATTAATTTTATTGAAGAGATGGAATTTAAAGGTTTCTAATTTTTTTGAAGTAGAGGTTCGTTTTATAAATCAAAAACTAGTTATATAAGTATGTCTTTGCTGGGAAACTTCAATGACATCACCCTAATCATGGATTATGGTTTGTTAATTCCAAACAATTATATGATAAAATGATAAATTATTGCATGGTATTTTATTTTATGTTTGGGTTTCATATCCGAATCCTCTTCCAGATTACAAGTTGAGCCTTCTACCAGCCAGATAATCAATCGCGAAAATACTTATTGAGAAACGTCGTTCATGGTACGGATTTAACATTTACATAAAGAAATCTTGCTTTTCAAATGTAATTGTCATGTTTCTGGAGACATTGTGTAAACAGATATACATGGATGTTCTTTTCGGAGTTTTGTGGATATTTAATCTAAATACAACAGAAGAAACTATATTTATAAAACACCATAGGACCTATTGACTTTCAAATGATGAGTTATGTGGTCTTACTAAACACTACTGATCACACTACTGTTTGTATTTTCTATCATGTGAAATTTAGCCTTAGGAAAATTACAAATCTGGCTTCTATCAAAGCACTTAATCATAGATATGTATGAAAGAATTGCTAATTTCACAGATGTTTGCCTTACACAAAGTTAACATGAATCACTGAACGATCACCTCCTGAAGGGACCTGACCTCACAAATACCATGACAGGAGTGCTCTGTAGGTTTAGGAAGGAACACATCGCAATCCAATGTGATGTTGAAGGGATGTTCCACCAGTTTCATGTGAATGAAGAGCACAGGAAGTACATACGGTTACTCTGGTGGGACAATGATAAGACTGATTGTGAACCAAGTGATTACAGAATGACTGTTCATCTCTTTGGTGCAACCTCCTCACCTGGATGCGCTAACTTTGCCTTCCGACAATTAGCAACAGACTTTGAACATGTTCATGGATCAGAAGCAGCTGACTTTGTGCGTATTAGTTTCTATGTTGATGATGGGTTGACATCAGTTGGAACTGTTGATGAAGCGGTCAACCTTATACAGAAAAGTAAGGACTTGTGTAGGGAAGGAGCTCTAAAGCTGCATAAGTTTGCATCAAACTCGAAGGAAGTTCTCATGTCAATTCCACCTGAGGACTGTGCGAAGGGGATAAGTGACGTTGATCTGATGTGTGACTCTCTACCTGTAGAAAGAACTCTCGGAGTCAACTGGTGTATCGAGTCAGACACTTTTGGCTTCAAACTCAACTTAAGGGATCAACCCTTTGTGCGAAGAGGTATACTGTCTACTATAAACTCAATATATGATCCCCTTGGATTTATTGCTCCTGTGCTTCTGCTAGGGAAAGAGATTCTCCAGGAAACATGCAAGGATCAGCTAGACTGGGATGATCCTCTACCTGATGAAATTCGAGCAAGGTGGGAGAAATGGCGACAACAGTTGTGGCAGCTCAACGACATACAGATTTCAAGATGCTTCAAACCACCTGACTTTACAAATCTGAAATCTGTGGAACTGCACCATTTTTCAGACGCAAGCAGCTCTGGATATGGGCAATCGTCATACTTGCGCTTTGTCGATGAAGAGAACCGTGTACACTGCTCTTTTGTGATGGGTAAGGCTAGAATAGCACCATTAAAATCCGTGACAATTCCGCGACTGGAGTTGACGGCAGCAGTGGTATCTGTGAGAATTAGTGAATTCCTGGGAAGAGAACTGCGATATGACGATATAACTGAATTCTTCTGGACGGACAGTAAAATCGTACTGGGTTATATTGCAAATGACTCTAAACGCTTTCACATATTTGTAGCCAATCGTGTGCAGTACATACGTGAACACACTCAGCCATCTCAGTGGAGATATGTGCAAAGTATGAACAATCCTGCAGATATCGCATCTCGTGGAATCAGTGCCTCAAACCTGTCAGAGTCTACGTGGTTGACAGGACCAGATTTCCTGTGGAAGGAAAGCATTCTTTCAGACGAAGATGATGAGATCAAACAGATCTCCGTGAACGATCCTGAAGTGCGAAAGGTCAAAGTACATGTGGTAACCAAGACAAGAGAGACGTTTGATCTTGGACGCTTAGAGCATATCTCTAAGTGGAATAGGGCAAAGAAAGCTATTGCAATCTGTCTGAAGCTTAAGACTAAACTCTTGAATAAACTGTCAATGTGCGAAAAGAACAAGTGCGAAGATAGTAGTCTCTTGGACGATATTGATGTAAGTGACCTACAGAGAGCAGAACTTGAAATCATCAAACTTGTACAGCGTGAATCATTTGAAAATGAACTGTCTGTTCTGCAGTCAAGTAGTGAACTTGGTGATCACGCAAAATGTGCGGATGATGAATGTGATGATCGAAAGGTGTTACAAAGTCGTAAGAAGTTCTTGAAAGTTTCGACGAATCTCGGTCAGTTGGATCCCTACATTGACACTGAAGGTGTGTTGCGTGTTGGTGGAAGGATCAAGAACTCTGACCTGCCCTTCAAGTTCAAACATCAAATCATTCTCCCAAGAAAGCACCATGTGACGGATATGATTGTTAGACATTTCCATGAGAAGATTGGTCATCAAGGCAGGGGGATGACCGTGGCAGAAATCCGATCTAATGGACTGTGGATTGTTGGATGTTCCTCAACAGTGTCTCACCTGATATCGAAGTGCGTCATGTGTAGGAAACTGAGATGTTCGACACTTGGACAGAAAATGGCTGATCTACCTGAGGATAGGACACAAGAAGCTCCACCGTTTACCTACTGTGGGGTAGACATGTTTGGACCCTTTATTGTGAAGGAAGGACGCAAAGAGTTAAAGAGGTATGGTGCTCTCTTCACTTGTTTGGGTTGTCGTGCTATCCACATAGAAACTACTAATTCTATGTCAACAGACTCTTTCATAAATGCGCTGAGACGCTTCATTGCTGTGCGTGGCCCAATACGACAACTGCGATCAGACCAGGGTACAAACTTTGTGGGAGCACGGAATGAACTATATGAAACGGACTCCAAACTTGTGCGTGACTTTCTGCGTCAAGAAAATTGTGACTATTTTCCCTTTGTGATGAATGTGCCTTCTGCGAGCCACATGGGAGGAATATGGGAGAGACAAATCAGGACTGTAAGATCAGTTATTTCGTCTCTCATGAATCAGGCCAGCGGACAACTTGATGACGAGGGTTTACGGACTCTCATGTGCGAAGTGATGGCCATCGTGAACAGCAGGCCTCTGACTGTTGACAACTTGAACGATCCCACATCTTTGGAGCCGCTCACTCCAAACCATCTTCTCACCTCAAAATCAAAGGTAATCCTACCCCCACCTGGTAACTTTCAGAAAGCCGACACCTATTCCAGGAAGATGTGGAGACGCGTTCAGCACCTGTCAAATGAATTTTGGCAGAGGTGGAAGCGAGAATATCTGCAAACGTTGCAAGTGCGACAAAAGTGGAAGCGCCCTTGTAGAGTGGCGCATGTTGGTGATATTGCTCTTCTGAAGGAAGATGATCTTCCTCGCAACATGTTGAGACTTTGCAGGATCAGTGAAGTTTTCAAGAGCAGGGATAACCTTATACGTAAGGTTAAGATAGTGATTGGGGACCCATCACTGTCTTCCGATGGAAAACGCGTGAACAATCTCACCTATCTCGAGCGACCAATTCACAAATTGGTACTGCTCCTCGAGTCCGAACTTGATGTTCCCTAGAACTGTGCTGACATGCGAACCGTGCAGACGAGTGACGAGAACCATAAAGACATTTCTGTTTACAATTGCATTTGAATTTGTATCGTGATCAACTTTAAGGATATCATGATTGTGTATTTCTTGTTGTATTTCAGATTATTGCATTTCTTGTTAGGTTAATTTCAATTGTCATGAAAATTAGGAATTCTAATTTTGGTGGGGAGTGTAATGTAGAGTTTTCTTAGCGGTTTGCTATTTATGTACTTTAGCCGTAATCATTTTAGTTCGTTAGAGTTATCTCCCTTAGTCAACCATGTGCGATGTTGAAAGTGCGTGCGAGTCATGTGTGCGACAATGTTTTTGCGATTCTTTCCAAGTTATGGAATTCCTTGTGATACATCATAATGTTTCACGTAAACAAACTACGTAAACAAATCATTGTGAAGATTAACTGTAAGAACCTTTGATGGAACTATGTATTTCTACAATGTATGTGCGATACGACGTGTTGTCGAGATGTGTGCGACCATTTGAACTGAACTGTAACCATGTTCGAATTTTTGAATATAAAACGAATTTCATGAACTTTCACGTTGTTCTTTGGATGAAGGAAACTTGGAAACACTACAGTTTGCTTGCAATCTCGGTAGAAGGGTCTATACTTATTACACAGGAAATTTAAAGTAATCATAGACTCATAGACACATAGACTTCACTGAGTGCCATTTTATCCAATGTATCAACTAAATTCGGAACTATCGGACCTATAATTATGTACCTGGGAATGGATTACGTTTTTTTCAAGTAAAACGGTTACTCAAACAAGAACGTTTGTAATTTTTAGCTCATCAGGTCTGAAAGACCCGATGGGCTTATGGCATGGCAAGGCGTCCGGCGTCCGTCCATCCGTCCATCCGTCCATCCGTAAACTTTTCACATTTTCGACTTCTTCTCCAGAACCAATGACTCTAAAGAGCTGAAATTTGATGTGCAGACTCCTTGGCCAATGGGGATTCTAAATTGTAGATTTCGTGACCCCATGACCCCAAATGGGGTCACGGGGGTCAAAACTTTTAAATCCTATTTTCATCTTCTTCTCCAGTTCCAAAAGTTCTAGAGAACTGAAAAGTGGTGGGTAGACTCCTTGGCCAATGGGGATTCTAAATTGTAGATTTCGTGACCCCATGACCCCAAATAGGGTCACAGGGGTCAAAACTTTAAAAACCTATTTTCATCTGCTTCTCCAGTTCAAAAAGGTCTAGAGAGCTGAAAGTTGTGTGTAGACTTTTGGCCAATTAAGATTCTAAATTTTACATTTAATTACCCCTTGACCCCAATTGGGGTCACAGGGGTCAACACCTTAAAGAACTATTTTCATCAAAAGTCTGATGAGCTACAGAGCCCATGGCTCTATTTTTTGATAGATTTTTTAAAGTTCAGGACATATTTGTTATCCTTCAATAGCACATACTCAGCAAACAAAGGCATTAAAATAACGAATGCAACATTGTTAAATATCACACCTGATAAACGTTCCACAGAGTATCTAAGCAACTTCAAACATATTTCAACGATTATCTTTCATTTAGTGAAACAAAAACAGATTATAATTTCGTATGCAAGATTATAACTAATTTTGGCATACATTCATCAGGTGAACAAATTGATGAATAATAATGCATATGAATGATGTTAACAAATTCAGAATTTATAAATAATTTCTAATGCTAAAAGGTAAACATTGATAACAAATTGTATGCACTAAAGAATTGCCACAATGGAGTTTTAAGTCAGATTTTTCAACATTGTTCAGGTTACCCTGCAGACAATGACTGGGAACGACCACACTGTAATACAATGAACATATTAAGTGTCTGTTAAGATGCCATAACCACTCCACAAATACACTTCCAGTCTGTTCCCTAAATGGAGTTAGTGATACAGTTTGAGTACATTGATGTTAGAATAATGTCAAACCTTAGATCAAGATTACATGATGACATAAAACGAGTGCAATGAATACCCTCTGGATCAAGCCTAATGGTCCTACTTCAGTTTGAAAGAGGAAAGGGCAAATATCTGTCCACTTCTGTTGAGTGTATCTAGAATTTAAGGGGTAATTTAGAAGCTCAAACAGCTCAAAAGGTTTGTTAATGCAATGAGGGAATTTATGTTTCGAAAATAAGATGATTTCACAAAAATAACATCTTTAACAATGACACTAACTGAAAGTATTTGACGTAAGAATTTTTTGCTTTGTCAAACTTTAAAATTGTTAATATTTTCTGACACACAAAAAAAGGATTTTTAAGGCTCGTCATGTGAATTTATGTGTCTCATTCATTTTATTGAAGAAATGGAATTTAAAGGTTTATAATTTAAAAAAAAAGAGGTTTGTTATATAAATTAAAAACTAGTTATATAAGTATGTCTTTGCTGGGAAACATCAATGACATCACCCTAATCATGGATTATGGTTTTATTAATTCCAAACAACTATATGATAAAATTATAAATTTGGATAATTAGTGCATGATTGTGGTATCTTATGTTTGGGTTTCATATACGAATCCTCTTCCAAATAAGTTGAGCCTTCTACCAGCCAGATAATCAATCGCGAAAATACTTATTGAGAAACGTTGTTCACGTGAGGATTTAACATTTACATAAAGAAATCTTGCTTTTCAAATTTAATTGTCATGTTTGTGGAGACATTGTGTAAACAGATATACATGGATGTTCTTTTCGGAATTTTGGTGATATTCAATCTAAATACAACATAAAGAAGTAAATTTACAAAACACCCCAGGACCTATTGACTCTAAAATGATGAGTAATGTGGTCTTTCTAAACACTACTGATCGAACTAATGAAGTTAACTTTATAATTCTGTTTGTATTTGCTATCATGTGAAATTTAGACTTGGGAAAATTACAAATCTGGCTTCTATCAAAGCTTTTAATCATAGATATTTATGAATGAATTGCTAATTTCACATATGTTTGCCTTCTTTTGACATCATAGCGGAAATACCTTATTACAGTGTTTGTAGAAATTATTACAGTGTCTGCACATACGACCAAATATGCCTGTCTGTGTCACACTGACCTCAGGATATAGAATGAACCACGAACCGTAATAAATTAAGCTAAAATACGATATTCTAATCCAAGTCAATGTACACTGTGAATATAAGAGGGCCTTTATTCAGGAATATGTTTTCTTATTAGAAATGTCCATTTAACGACGACTTTTGAAACCTTATACATATATGTAATTCTGAGATTCCGTAAAACAGAGAAATATGCTAAAATACTTAAGAATAAGAAACAAGGAACCATATGCAGTATTCAAAGTAGAAATACCTAGTATATTATAATGATGTATTGACCTTTAATGTCAACTGAAATGAAATCCCTAAATGCTTAAGTAAATGCTTAATGCTAAACCATATTTGGACATTGTATTATTTACAGTCGTATTCTCATAAAGAAAACGAAGGCTTAACATTAAAATGTTGTTCGAAAATGACAAATAGTTTTGATTGATACCATCATTACTATTGGGAAAGTTACTTGAAAATATTGGAGAAGGGATTAGACTATATTGCACTCTTATGTGTCTGTGATTTGCTTACAGCATGTAATTTTACCTGATACAAGTGACCTACAGCAGCTGATATACCGAGCTGAGCTGAGGTGGGTCAAGGAGTCATAAGAGAGCAATAAGACAGCGATTATGATAGAGTGTTAACAACATTGCGATTGGGACGTGTAAATGAAATTGACTGTCAGTTTCACTTATTATCAATGAGGTCAATATAGTATGTTCATCTTAATGGCAGATAGATATAGGTCATGGATAAATCCATTCCTAGAGGAATACTTGACATCTCAATAAAACAACAATATTGAGTTTTTGGTAAACTTGTAATTAACACTTAAGGTCTCTTAAGGTACATGTATCAAAAAATGATATAGAATATTTTCACCCCTATAATAAGATTATATAATTGACTAAATGCGTTTTATCCGAACAACTGGGGTATTCCCACTGAAAGATACATTTTTTTAGATAGGGATTGAAAGTGACCGAAAATGTCAATATGGTGTTTAATGATGATACCATGGTTCTTAATAAATTGGCTGGAAAGTTAAGAAATGATTGCATATCTAGCAATGAGCGTTCTTTCCTGAAAATCAATCCACCAAACTAATGGTAGCTTTGCTCTCCTTGAGAAGTGAAATCCATTACGGTTACTTACGAAGACTTAAATAAGATATGACTCTACAATTACTTTCAGTGTGATCCTTAACAGGAATAAGTGACAAAGGTGGGGTACATCTGTCGAGTTTTAGGTAATGGTTAAAGCCTTGTCATGCAATGACTGCATCTATTCCCTTGATCAACCATAACTTCTTTATTCAAGTTCTAAAGAGAACATGACAAATATCCGTCCTCTTCTGCCGAGTGTATCTATATGTCTTATTTGAACAGGAAGATTTAGAGATCGTTAAACGCGAGTAGCTCATAAAGAAAAGGATAGTCTCATTCATGCATTGGTTGTAATACCGATCAACTTGAATGTGGATATGGATACCGCTTTTCGAGTTAAATCGATACGAGCTATTCATTCATCAGGTTCCCAAATTACAACCCCTAATATAAACTGAACAGTCGTTTCCCATGTGCACATAAACTTGAAATGTAGTTGTTGTGTGATAATTGTACACACTTCACATTGTATTATTCATTGAGGGTTAGGAAATGTACTTCTCTAAATCACAACTAAAAAGATAAGTTTATGGCTTTTTAAACACCATTATTTTCGCGCAAATATAATGGTCTTTAAAATCTAATCAAAGATTTTCGGGGTAAATATGATTATTTAAAATTCAAACCATTATTTTCTCGCAAATTGCTGATTTTAGAATTTCAACAGTGACGAGAACTCAGAAGACTTACAGTGTTTTCTTAAACTTTTTAAATAGCTATATCTTCCGTCACAATTACTGTTATTCATAATATCATGGAAGAAAGAAAACAACTTTATCTCTAAATTATAGATAAATATTTCTGTTTTGGAATCCTTTCAATTGCAAGTATTTGTATTTGTATAAGTGTTTTGACTTTTATAAAGGTCAACGTGAGTTATCTTCTTCAGTATTGATAATTAGGTATATGCATACATGTATCTGTACATCTTTAAAATATTGAAAACGTCAAAGAGCACACTTTCACCAAGTAATATATTAGGTTTACCCGACACAACTTTATGGTTTGTAAGTATTGATAATACCGCACTTTGAAAATCTTTTTCTCCTGAAGTTGTAATTTTTCTATTATCGAAAACATTTTAAAGGTGTTTAGTTGTTTTGGTGCCACTTAGGTTTTTAAGATATGTTATGCAACTTTGTACCACAAATCAACACGGATGGGCATTATCTTAAGTCAGTATGATCCAATGTGATGCAGATTATAAGCATTTAAATTGGTTTGTTTTGCCAGTAAGACTCAGTTTCAAGAGTTCTAAATATATTTCCCAAAAACGATTAATTAATGTAATAAATTTTAAACAACTAAGCGTCCTAAAACTAAGAGTTGGCTCTTTAAAAGTGGATTTTAAGAGGTTGTTTGATGTCAAAATTTTAAGAACTATGTTTAAGAATAATGCCTGAACCTTTCAATAATTTAAACACAAGAGATGGTTTTCTAAGTGTCACAGATTTCGCGTTTAGTATGGCATTAAAACCATTATTACATAACTTCATTGAAAGGTATTCTTATTTGTCATCCATATTCACATTTACCCCTCGTTAACACATTATTGACTTAATACTAAGTTAATAGTATCTAAGCATATTTTAGTATCCATAGGATAGAATGAGTCTTACATACATGTACCCAATTGTTGTTTCCAAGTGTTTGAAATTCGTAAAATCGAGCAACTAACTAACAAGGAGCTGACAAATTGAGCATATGTTGTGTTACAACTTACTCGGAACACCTGCGTCTCATGCAGGATATTGCCACATTCCCCTGATCAATTATGCAATCAATTATCAATTTTACAGTCTATGTGTTTTTGTAGGTCAAGAATTCCGACGCCTTTGAGGATTGTATAAAGAAATAATTATTGAAACGATTGAAACATAGCCAAGGTGTCTCTTTTAGGAGTGATGTTTACACAACTAAAAGTATCATATCATTGAAAGTATATTCCCGATTTCTGCATTTTGAAAGCAAAAAACAAATACATAAATACGTGTTATCCATTTTACCATGTACGTTATTTCCAGAAACATATCACAAATGTCAGTTATTGAGTTAGAGCGTCATGTTGGTTAACTTACAGTATGATAACACGACTTAGAAAATTGTCTTGATTTATGGAAGAAGTGATTGCTAATGTCTCGATTAATATTTTCATAAGAAGTGCATGATCATCTAAACCAGGATAAGCAAACCCTTAACAAACCATTTTACCTTATTTGTAGTCATTGTTGTCCCTGCAAGTTGTAATATGTTCCAAAATTTAAGACAATAGCAAGATGGTATCATCAATATTTCCTAATATGTACTGCAAGTCTTATAATATGATTCCACTTCATTGCTAACAACCTGTTCAGACGTAGGGATTACTGAGAAAAACAAAAAGATCAAATGGCTTCACTACCAAGCAATTTGTGACAGCAATCTAGGGTCGATGTGTAATGTGTATTGTTTGGTATCATTGGACACTCTGAAATATGACCAAACGAGATTACAATGAAGCAGTGAAGTCGAGTGACATTTCCAGGTGCAACTGAATTAGTCACATTGACGCAGAGTGTAAAGTAACTCTGTATTATCCAACCTTTAGCAGGAAGTAAAAACTCGAGTAATGGTAATTCAACAGAAACAGTCTTCAGTTTAAGCCTATTTCGAGAAGTCAACAGAGCATTTGTAATGTTGACATAAATGGACATATCAAATGTAGTTTGGACTGTTCAAGACGTTCGGTTATAATATATACTTTTTTTTTGTCAAATTGTTTCAAAATTGTATTGTTAGTACTGAACATTGGCTTTGGGCCTTTAAGCCTACTTAGGATGAACGTAGTATGATGAAAGACTCGGATCGATCTTTATCAGTGGGTTATTACAATTTAAAGTGTTTCTCTTGGAAGCTGCTTTGAACTGAAAACGTATATATGGTTTGGTCAAGACAGGCTTAGGAAGAAATATGTTTCGGAATCACTGTACTCTAGCATCAAAGAAATATGCAGTGTTAGCAGCTGCAATAAACATACAAGAAATGAGATGTGATTGTGCAAGTAAAGTGAGGAAACGTTTTGATAAATGAACAACATATCTTGAGTTGAAATAAGAATGGCATGATGGTAATTTTCACATCGTCAATGGATTCAGAAATACCTTATTTGGGAATTTAGTAGAATTTGCATTTGGTAACTTATACCTTGATTCGATATAAACTCATTTCTCTTACGCTTAATGCAAGGCTCATAAATAGAAAAAAGTATTCACTGCCTTATGATTTATCCATAATGAGCATCATTGATGTCCATCTATTAATTCAACGTATTGTTAAAGTGATTGATTTTTATGCCTACATATTATATGCTGTGGACGATACACTCAGGGGCAAAATAAACGATACCAACTTTCAAGTGGGTAAAAAAACAAAGTCCTGTGATGAATGAAATGCGACAACAAATTCCTGTGAGGGGCATATTAGTCGTTTTTAAACAAAAAATATATTGGCAAAACGACAATAACAGGACTTTGGCATGATTTAAAGTGGAAATTGTTT
This sequence comes from Steromphala cineraria, assembly GCA_916613615.1. Classification (NCBI taxonomy): domain Eukaryota; kingdom Metazoa; phylum Mollusca; class Gastropoda; order Trochida; family Trochidae; genus Steromphala; species Steromphala cineraria. The sequence continues at coordinate 74,940,146 of OU744722.1, read as the reverse complement.
TTTGGGGAGCAATTTTTGCACTATATGTTTTGAAAATTTACACATGCAAAACCAGTAGCGCAGAAACTCTTAACTGGTCGTTCTGATACCGTTTCATGGCAGAAATGATTTCCTCTTCATCAAATTACTTTTTTAAAACAATTTCCCCCCTTCAAGTAGATTTCTTTCTCCCCTTTTCTATATCCCACTTTCTTTTTGTACCATGGCTAGTTGTCTGTCAATCCGAAAGAAATGGCCTTGTAAAAAGTAACCATACTGTTTTACTGTTTGCGAGCAATTTTATTCTTTTACCTTAAACCATTTGTTTAACAAAAATAAAAGTTTCAGGTCTCTGAGCGCATTTTGACAAGAAAGCCCATGTTAACAATCCCAAATTTCGGCTCAACTGGGCCATTTATTTATAGGCCGAATAGTCCCAAAAGCTTACTGTGGCATTTCCTTAACAGGGTCTACAAGCCTGTGAAACTTGTTAGCATAAGCCGTTTGGTCTGAATCCCGCTCACAAAAATCGTGGAATAATTTAAAAATAACATGCCAATAACAACTAGGATTGACGTGTCAATACTTAGGTCTTCAAGACTCCTGTTTGACCTTCACAAAGTGTTTGACCTTCACACAGTGTTTTACCTTAACATGCATTTTTGTCAAGGAGGTAAACAGAAAGTTATACATTAGTTTTATATCATCAAAATGACCCCACATCACATTATATTCAGAGATTTTAAGTCGGTCATCTAAAATATGCCTTTCTGACCCCTATGTGATTTAACAGAACTTAACACTGTAAATATTGATATTTTGTTTGATAAGGTATACCAGAAGAAATATTGGTCTTGATCATACACAAAGATAGATGTATAATTTGTGTAGATAACTTAAATTGTCAGGGAGTAATGAATTTTGAAACTTAAATGAAAGCACTGAAAATTGAAATGTTTTAGACCCCTACTCCATGTTGGTCCTTCTAGCTCCTTAACTATCAACTTTTTTATAATAAAGTGAAACATAGAAAAAGTTTTGCTTTGAATGACGCGTGTGTAGGTATAACCAATTGTAAGATCACATGCTTACTTAAGAAACTGTGGATCTTTGAAATGTGCCAAAAATGAGAATTAAAAAAATATTGCAATATTCAAGGAGAGGTCATGGACAGAAATTTTTTTTGTCATGACTGGTTGATAATTTATTTTGTTTACTCATTACATCTGCTTTGCAAAACATCAATGACAACATTTCTTCCTGTTGCTGTTTTGAAATTAAAATTCTCAAAGTGAAATATCCCTCGAAAAATGAGTTTATGTCCTATTATTACCTTAAATATCAACTTTTTTATAATAATAATCTGTAGTGAATTTGTTGCACAATTATTGTAGAACAGAATGCAACAAACAGATTTAATGTTTGGCATTTCACCAAAGAGTTTTGCCCCTTTGAACGAGACATGTCAAAAATCCCTTTTCCCAAGGTCGTTTTTGAAATCGCTGTAGCGTAAAAACCGTTGAAAATAGAGGTCAGGTAAAGTTCCTTTAAACAACTTTTATGCAGCTTTAAAATGAGTTATAGTGTGCGTCTGTATGCATTGTAGTTAGTGAGGAGAAGATTTTCAAAGACGCGTACTGTCAGTTTTTCGAAAATAGCAAAACATCTATTATAACGGCCTTAGGGTGCAAACGATGGGGAATGTTGTTTTATGAAAATATCTCCCATAGTTACTGAGAAATTGAGGTTTGAAGTTTTTCCTTTAAGGGGAGATAACTAGAAAACAAAATCGAAATTAAAAAATCAGGCTCGACACAAAACGAGTTCATGATACGGGCTACCATCATAAAATTGGATCGAACTGTTTTTTCAGAATCTTTACCATAGAAAACGTGCAAATAATAATATGAAAAACACAGATAATAACAAGAGGTCTTCAGACCTTGTCTTGAAGACCTAATAATAAACTGACAACGAGTTTTACACAAATGCCTACTCATGGAGCACAGAGGTGTGGTTAGCATGCTGGCCTCTCTAACAAGAAGCGCAGGTTCGAATGCCGACAACAAATAAATGTGACCTGGATCTCTTCCTGCGTTGTGTCCATGGGCACGGCACTGCATCAACATTGTACTCAGTCAATCTAGCTTTTGAAATGGGTACCTGACAATAGGATATGAAGACCTGTAGTTCATGACAATCGCTAAGTAATGATATTAACCGTTTGAAGATGTCTTAACAGGTGGAAAAGCCGCCACATCAGATATTCACCCAATGCGGGTGGTGTAATCATATTATTTTGTTTTTTATATTGAAAGTCCATTGCGCCATTAATATTATAAAATGTATGATTCTTGTATTAAACTGTTCACTGCCTGCGTTTCCACTAACATGTCATGAATCGTCCCATACTGATCTCAATGCATTATTTATCAAGATTGTCTGCAAACTGTCATTGATGAACCCAATAGAGTGTTCAGACAACTTACGTTTTATCTGCAATCAGACATTAACTAGACAAAATGCGAAGATTATTTGCAATAGTTTTCATCACGAAATAAAACTGTAAATCATTAGTTTCATGGCTTGCTAAAGAATTCTGAATTATCAAAATAACTTCTGACATTTGCAGGTTTTCACCTACAGATGCCTATTTGAGTATCAAGACCAATTGAATATGAATTCAATTCACTGTCCCAGCGATGCAATCCTTTGACAGTTAATAAAGCAACTTGGTCTCATACATTATGAACAACTTATATAGTGTTTTTTGACTTAGTAAATAAAATAACGCATATTCTACAGTGGTTATTTTGCATCAACTTTACGTTTCTGTACACTAAGATTTATACAAGAAGATTAATAGTCTAATACACATTCATTTTATTTATGTTTATGTTTAAGTGTTTCATCGCATAAGACTGCATTGAATTCTGGTTTGTTGCATCTGTTAATATCGTCATAAGACTAGATCGATTTAAATACAGACATTGAAAATACAAAAGTAGATAGTAGATTCGCATTGAATTTCTAAAGACAGACTAACATGAAGATTTTAAGATCTTGTTGGAATGTTATCAATGTTCGTGATGTCTAACAGATTCTGATGCATATGAAGGATGAGACACACATGATCTCTTTGATTAACATTCCCAGGCAGCGATCGTGTGAAAATTGTACATCCTCCACACGGTAACAAAATTGAATTAAGAATTGATTCCTCATCTCAGGGAACTTGCTATAATTGAAACTGAACATCACCTATCACAGATATACAATTCTGCAAGGTCTTTAATTACCCCCCAGACACATCTGATGGATTGTATTGACTGCCTTACTACCTTGATTACCTCCCTGTGAATCAAAGTAGAACTCTTTAGCAATAATTCATCAATGCCAGTAATTAACAAAAAAATTGTAAGTTTGTTTGTATTGTTATGAGTATCATATATTTATCATATATTTACCATTTTTAATATCCATCCACTTGCATTTACTATAAATTCATACATTCCCATGCACACATTCAGTACATATTTTACCTTCTACATCTAGCTTGTACTAAACTCAATTACAGCCAAAGCATTCAATTTAACCAGCTTACACTATACCTTTAATGAATGTCCCTAGCCAGCTTACTCTTACATAACGCAATTCACTACAAGCCTTCAAACACCTTAAGATAGCCTAATTTCTAAGTTATTATTCAGTCTAAGTTTTATAATACAAATGATCACATATTGACTTTGAAAGTGTTTTCCCATGTCGGGACTTTAGCCATGTCGGCCCCTTTCCTATTGGATTATACTAGCCATGTCGGCTGTTGGATTTTAATGTGAATATTATTCTCTGGACTGTAATTCATGGACTGTGAAAAAGTAAGCTATTGATATTTGCTACTGTGCTGTGATATTTTGTTAGACTGTCAAACCATTTGTATCCATATTTTCATGTTTTACTTGTAATTAAATCTGTATATACTTTACTTGTTGTGTCTTACCCGTTCTTTGTTATGGTTGGTTCGCCACTCGTAACAAATTTGGGGCTCGTCCATTTGAACTTTTGAAAGGGAAATTGTTTCAATGTTTGCAATTAAAGGCACTGTGTTGCTTTTACTATTCCTAAATTCAAAATTTGTTTACAATTTTGTACATAATTGCCGGGAAAGACACAACCCGTAGCCATGTTTGAAGTTAAAAATTTCATTCCTACCATTAGCATGGAAAGTGTACTTGCATTGAGGAAATCAGAGTTACTTTGTGTAGCAAAGCACTATGCTATTGAAGTTGATTCATCTTTGAGAAAAGCTCATATTCAGAGTTCAGTGCTAGAATTTCTTGTTGATGAGAATATCATAGAAGGGACTTTTGATGTAAAGCCTCCTGTAAAGAGTGAGCAAGTTGTTCTTATGGAGTTAGAGATTCAGAGAGAGAAAGAGAGGACAGAAAGGGAAGTGAGGTGTAAAGAGTGGGAAATTCAGAAGTTGGATTTAGAAGTTAAGTTGAAAGAAAAGAAGTTTGCTGGTGATAGTGATAGTGAAAAGGTTTTTGATGTTACCAAGTTTGTGAGACTTATACCCCCTTTTCATGAGAGTGAGGTTGATAAGTTTTTCTTACATTTTGAAAAGTTGGCTACCAATTTGAAATGGCCTCAAAGATCGTGGACCACTCTCATTCAAAGTGTGTTGGTAGGGAAGGCTCAGGAATGTTATGCTGCTTTGTCGATTGAACAGAGTTCAGATTACCAGTTTGTCAAAAGGACTATCTTGAAAGCATATGAGTTGGTTCCAGAAGCTTACAGGCAGAAGTTTAGGAATCATAGGAAGTTTGATGGTCAGACCTATGTTGAGTTTGGTAGAACCAAGGTGATGTTGTTTGATAGATGGTGTTCTTCTAAAGAGGTTACTGAAGACTATGAAAGACTCAGGCAACTGATGTTAGTCGAGGAGTTCAAAAGATGTGTTCCTAGTGAGATAAAGACTTATCTTGATGAACAGAAGGCAGATTCCATTGCACAGGCTGCTGTGCTAGCTGATGACTATGCTCTGACACATAAGGCTTCACTCCGAAATGGTAACTTCAGAGGAAGGTTTAACAGACCTCAGCAAAACTCTAGTACTCATGCAGACTCAGGCCAACATTCAAATCATGGTGTTAGACAGTTTGAACCTTCTGCACAAATAGGAACTAACAGTGGTGTGAGTAATGGTGCTAGGACTACTTCTCATGCAGATAGATCAAATCCATCATCTGGAAACATTCCTACTCCAACCTGTGCATACTGTAAGAATAAGGGACATTTGATCAGTGATTGCTGGAAATTGAGGAATAAGGAAATGAAACAACAGTCTTCTCATGCATTTGCTTCTGTTGCTCATAATGAATTTAGCAAACTGAGTGTTGACCCTTTGAAAATACCTGATGTCAGTTCATCTGAAATAGGATCAAGGAACTCTATGCAATTTACATACAAGGATGCGTTTATAGACAATACTGGGAATATTGTATCAGAGGATTCAGTGAGTGACATGGCTGGAGCTCAACAGACTTTGAAGAGTTATGTACCTTTCTTGTCAAAAAGTTATGTGTCTTGGATGGATAAGTGTGGAGAGACTGTGTCAGTGGATATACTCAGAGATACTGGAGCTCAACAGACCTTGATGTTAGAAGATGTAGTTTCTTTGTCAGATCATTCCTATACTGGTACCAGTATTATCATGCGTTGACTTTGTGGATATTGTCGTGTGCCTCTCCATGAGATATACTTGAAGTCAGACTTTGTAACAGGACCTATTACTGTTGTTGTTATGTCAGTGTTGCCAGTGCCTGGAGTACACATCCTGATGGGTAATGACATTGCAGGGGACAAGGTTAAACCTGATCTACCTCGTATGACAGATATACCAAGTGATCTTACTGAAGCTGAAGAAGATTTGGAAGATGTTAAAGTTTATCCCTCGTGTGCAGTGACGCGTGCTATGGCACAGAATCTTGACAATCAGACAAATGATGAGGATAATACATATGCCTGTAGTGATGACTTGGCAGATACTTTCTTCAATCACATTGGAGAAGATGATCGAAAGCAAAAGGACTCTGATGCTCTTGGAGATCTACAACCCAGAACTGCAAAGTACTGCAATGATGCTACCAATGATAAGTGTTCAAGGCAGAAACTTATTGAGGAACAAAAGAATTGTTCAGAAATACAGTTGCTTAGAAGCAAGGCTCTTAGTGAAGAGGATAGTGATTCAGAAGCAGTGTGCTACTATCTTAAGTCTGACATACTGATGAGGAAGTGGAAACCTCCAGACTGTCCTGCAGATCAAGATTGGAGAGTGTTGCATCAGATTGTTGTTCCACCTGTATATAGGAATGAGGTAATGAGTTTGGCTCATGATAGTTTACTAGCAGGACACTTAGGTGTGAACAAGACTTATCAGAAGATACTCTCTCACTTCTATTGGCCAGGTATACAGAATGATGTTAGACATTATTGTAGAACTTGCCACACTTGCCAGATGGTTGGCAAGCCAAACCAGAAGATTGTCAGTTTTCCACTTCAGCCAATACCTGCATTTGAGGAACCATTTAGCAGAGTTATTATAGACTGTGTTGGACCACTCCCACGCACTCGTTCAGGCAATGAGTACTTGTTAACCATCATGTGTAGTTCAACCAGATTTCCTGAAGCAATTCCACTTAGAAACATCAAGTCTCACACTATTTGCAAGGCATTAGTCAGGTACTTTACCATAGTAGGCTTGCCAAAGTCTATTCAAAGTGACCAAGGTTCAAATTTTATGTCAAAGGTCTTCCAACAAGTGATGTTTGAACTAGGCATTAAACAGTTCAAGTCCACAGCTTACCACCCAGAAAGTCAAGGTGCCTTGGAACGGTTTCACCAAACTCTGAAGAACATGCTCAGGGCCTATTGTGAAGAACATCATAAAGATTGGGATGATGGTATTACTTTTGTTTTGTTTGCGGCTAGAGAGGCAGTACAGGAGTCATTGGGATTCAGTCCTTTTGAGTTGGTCTTTGGTCGTACTGTTAGGGGTCCTTTGAAGTGTTTGAAAGAGAAATGGTTAGATGATGAGTCAGAGTTGAATTTGTTGGATTATGTGTCTAACTTCAAGGAGAGATTTATTGGGGCATGTGAATTTGCAAATCAGAACTTGAAAGTTAGCCAGGATAAAATGAAAAAGTGGTTTGATCACAAGTAATGCGGTTCCTCGGTATGGCTGGATATTATCGTCGATTCTGCCAGAACTTCTCCCAAGTTGCAGCTCCCATGACAGACCTTCTGAAGAAAGACTGTAAGTTTGTTTGGAGCAGTTCTCACCAAATAGCTTTTGACAAAGTGAAAGCTATTTTGACAAATTCGCCTGTCTTGATAGTTCCTGATTTCAACAAACAATTCAAACTGTGTGTTGATGCTTCAGATGTAGGAGCAGGTGCAGTATTGCAGCAGGAGAATGGTGGTGTCGATCACCCAGTGTGTTACTTCAGCAGAAAGTTTGACATTCACCAGAAGAGGTACTCAACTGTGGAGAAAGAAACTCTTGCTCTAGTGCTAGCCTTACAACACTTTGAGGTTTATCTGAGTACCACAGTGTCACCTGTAGCTGTCTTCACGGACCACAATCCTCTGGTGTTCCTCAAGAAACTGAAGACAAAGAACCAGAGACTAATGCGTTGGAGTCTCCAGCTGGAGAGCTTTGACTTGGACATTAAACACATCTGTGGGAAAGACAATGTGTTGGCTGATGCCCTCTCCCGCGCTATGTGAGTGCGGCGTTGATACCCTGATTGGATTATTACATTTTGTATAAAATGTGTTTGTATATAACAGAATTTTATGTAAATAATGTGTATTATCTACCTAATACCTTTCAGTTTTATCCAAATTCTTGTATAAAACTTCTTTTCAAGTGGGGGAATGTTATGAGTATCATATATTTATCATATATTTACCATTTTTAATATCCATCCACTTGCATTTACTATAAATTCATACATTCCCATGCACACATTCAGTACATATTTTACCTTCTACATCTAGCTTGTACTAAACTCAATTACAGCCAAAGCATTCAATTTAACCAGCTTACACTATACCTTTAATGAATGTCCCTAGCCAGCTTACTCTTACATAACGCAATTCACTACAAGCCTTCAAACACCTTAAGATAGCCTAATTTCTAAGTTATTATTCAGTCTAAGTTTTATAATACAAATGATCACATATTGACTTTGAAAGTGTTTTCCCATGTCGGGACTTTAGCCATGTCGGCCCCTTTCCTATTGGATTATACTAGCCATGTCGGCTGTTGGATTTTACTGTGAATATTATTCTCTGGACTGTAATTCATGGACTGTGAAAAAGTAAGCTATTGATATTTGCTACTGTGCTGTGATATTTTGTTAGACTGTCAAACCATTTGTATCCATATTTTCATGTTTTACTTGTAATTAAATCTGTATATACTTTACTTGTTGTGTCTTACCCGTTCTTTGTTATGGTTGGTTCGCCACTCGTAACAGTATCGTGAAGTCAAATACAATTAATGATAGGCATCTCGTAATCTGTCACGTAAGCTGTCTCTTTACAGTAGATATTCAGCTCTCTGATAATTAAATGTCAACAAACGTGCCTGTAAATGTTTAAAACCCACAAATAAATATAATTTCATATGTCTGAACATTATCAGTTCTTGAGATATTGAAACTATACATTATTCTTTCACTTCAATTTGAAAATAGTTCAATACAAAATGAAACTGCCTTTATACGTACTATGCATAACGAGTTTGTCAGAATGCTGACGTTATGGATGTTGCTAAATCTTTACTGAAAAATGATGTAATTGGTTATAAACGGCAGTGTATTTTAAGACAACCTCAATTCCGTTTTTAGTCCGGCATTTATGTTTAAAGTACTTCATCCAATGCTTGAATGAAGAACAAATTGTGAAAATAAGATTTTTGTTTACCATAAATCATTCCTGCTGATGGTCATCCTTTATCTATCAAGTTTGTCTGCAAGCTGTCATTAGTGAAAACAATAAAGTGATAATACAACTGTCGTATAATCTGCTATCTTATGCCGATAACTAAATGAAGTGCATTCCCGTCCCACAGAGGCGGATCAAGTCATGATATGTTGATACAACCTATGTTCTATTACGCCGAGTTTGTTGGCTAGAATGGGAGATGCGTAATTGGAGGCAATCGATGTTAGTTGTGCAATCAGCGACGATCTTCTACAATCATCATTTTGGCTACTGAATGATGGCAAAGACAATGTGAGAAGGGTTGTCATTTGCTCACAAAATACAATGTTTATTCCTAATGCAGGATATTTACGATCCCAAAACACACTCGCATGATAACCTCTATATCAGTTACAGAATCTACTTGTGTATGACAATTAGATAAGGCAAGTTTCTGGTCTTTGCAGATAGAAAAAAGTTATGAATGACTAATATATTTGTATTGTGCAATATCTTCCGGTTATGAACATTAACACAAATATTTTACAAAAAACTTCAATGTCCAACTTGAGTTGTGCAATCAGCGCCGCTCTCCTAAAATCCTTATTTTGGCTCATGAAGCATGGTTAAGGCATTGTGTTATGATTGAATTGGATTGTTGTGCATTTTTACGGCGGATTTGGTCTAATTCGATCGGAGTCAAGGTAGAATCAACATATGATATACCTCTGTGGTCAGAGAATGTAATCTACGGTACAAAAGGTCAAATCTTTTATCTATTTCCATATCTTAAACAAGAGACTTGATGCGTGCGTTTGAAACAGAACATACTTCTGTTTAGTTAATGTGTCTATTTCACTGATTTCTTATTTTCGAAATGTTTTTTAGAAACATTTTTGAACTTATGATAACTTTAAACGTTTCATTTAAAAGTTAGCTTGGTTTAATCCTTACCTATTATTTTCCTTTTAATGCTTGTCTAATTTTTGTAATAAAGACAATAAACATTAAAAATCTATGCCCTTTGTTGATTAATGGAAATCAACCTTTCCCGCCTAAGGGTTTCTCTAAACCCCATTCTTTGCATAAGCCAACTGCATGCCAGCACATTGTTAGCTTAAGACATTTACAATCCACTCCTCGTGCTATTTTAGAATTAAATACAAATAATATCATATGTACATGTATGTATATTGAAATAACAATAATCAAAATGACACAAGATGACCACCATGTATTAACTGCGAAACAACACCAATAAGATGCATGGAGTTCATATGTGAATTTTATGAATCAGCTGTGTACAAGATCAGGACAGCCGTGACCGATCAACATTTGAACCTTAGCCAAAGATAGTGCTCGATTCTAGGATTTATGTAAAGATTAAGGATATTTGTTGGATAACATTCGATCAATGGTATCATCAGAACACAAACTTTCAATTTCCTTCGAATTTGGGAATGGATCACAATTCAAAATAGGTTGTTTGCAATGTTGAAATGTTTCTAGCTCTGATGACTTTTAGATTGAAACTTGCTCCATGATGTGTTGATAAAATAGATTTGTATGCTGATTGAGTCGAATTTGCCATTTTAGCACGTTTTTAATATTAAAGAATGATGATAGGTTGTTATTGATTGGTGCGATTTAAGATGAAAGTGATTCTCCAATGATGACTTTCGGTGGGTTGTAAATGAGAAAGATAATCTGACATTCACATTCTGCTTTCACATTTCATCTTTCGAATTTAAACAGGGCGTTAGCTATCTTACGAGTTTGCAGTGTCTAATGGTTCAAGGACATGGTTTTGACAATGATTTATTGCCGGTGGTTAAAAGATGATTTTGTGCTTCATTACAGCCATCCAAGAGTTGTCTTAACTTCAATGTGTGACATAAGGCATCGAAAGCGCCATGTTTTTGCAGCACATTATGACGAATGCTTTGAAAGCTGTTCAATGACTTCTCCATTTTAGTGTTCATAATATTTCTATAATAATAACTGAAAACTGTCATAATCCTTTGTGCAACATGCCGTAGGCATATTTTAAGTAGCCCTGAGTGAGTGACACCATGCTCTTAAAACCTCACAGATTCAAAACCCGATAACTAAGTCTCAAAAGGTGTACTTAAACAAAAGAGATATGTATAGCTTGGATGCCTTACAGACAGGTTCATGATAAAAAAAATCACAAATCACGCACTTCTGAAGACTTACATTTATAAACTCTAGGCGTACAATTCGCACTTTTGAATGGCAGAATCACAACTCTAAATTGCATAGATCTGCCTCTATCAGCATTTTGTAATAACATCATTCTATTCTTCTTAACATTAACAATTGCTTTGTCAAATGCTAATTTACTCGCAGGTACTTCTAAGCAGGCTTAGGATTAGGATAGATGTACTGAGAACATTAGGTATTACAAATCAGGGTCAACTAGTCATAATGTACATCCCTACTATACGTAAAGACTAAGGTCAAAACATTGAGTGTAATACTTAAATTCGTCTGCAGTAAAATAATTTCACATGATAATTATTTGTTTTAATATGATAGATTTTTCTACTGTTGTAATAAGCAACATCTATTAGAATGGATATAAAGGTCATGTCCCTACTGGAATGTCATAACCACTCTGCAAATACACGCTGAAGAAGTAGATCCGTATTGACCTTGACTGTATCATCTACATGTATAGAACATTCAAAGTCATCAGGTCAGTTTGATTATGTGTATAGCTAAATTGGAAGGAATTATCATGAAAACGTCTCTTGTTATCAGAAATGAGGGCCTGCTGCAAATAATAATGGCCCACTCAACCTTGAGGAAAGGCCATTATCACTTCGAAGCCAAGTGCCGTCATTTTAGAATTAGGTGTCAAAATCATGACAAATATGGGGATCGTATAAGCATATCGACTCGATAATATTGAAGCAATTAAATCTGTTTTATCATACTGAAGGACACAACGTTTTGTCAAAGAATATCTTAAATATCATGTGACAATACTGCCACATTGGTATTTTGAAGTTTTTAAATAATCTAAAAAGGTTATCGCTTCTATTTACACCAATTAGGTTTTAATGTTAAATTTGAGTAGCTAAGTTAGCAGTAAACTTACCTTTGTAAACAGTCAATTTAATGATAAAGTTTCATAGTTCCTATAATCTAAACAATCACTAAACCCCTCTTTTCATCAATTTGAGAGTTGAAGGATATAGATTGCTTACGTTTTCGCTACTTGACATTCCATATGCGTTCGAATAGCCAGATGACTAAACCGAGTGTGATATCATCTTCACTTGTGACGTCATAGTGTATGTCGGCGTTGATCCAAGGCTTATTTCGTCGTTTTTGTTCATAAACAGTTAAGAGTAATAGAGTAAAATCGGTACAAATTCCATCCACATTAGCTATAATAACGTTAACACGGTTGTTAAAGGCATTATCATTTGTACAAGTCTGTGGTCTTTTCAACTGCCCCTTTCGTCAGGCAGTTAAGTGAAGACCTCGGCTCTCTGCAAATTATAATGCTCTGAAAAACAGCGTTACCCTAATAGTAGTGCTTGGGTTTTCTAACTGTGAAATGTTCTTTGTGTGCTATCTTCTTCTTCAGGCGGAAGCTTTCAATTCTAGAAATGTAAGGTTCCATGTGAACGTGACCCATTTCAATAAACAGTACTTGTGTATTCTATCCAACGAGTCTGGGTGAAAGGGGATGACAACAGTCACACCATTTCCTCTATGAATAAATGCAGGGTCCTCAATCTCTCATTATACCTACTGGGAACATGTCATGTCTCAGGCTAAGTACGGATCCTTCTACTTGCTGCCCATGGAGCTTCTCCACACGTAACAGTGTTATGTCAGATCTGTCTGCAATATCTGTACTTATCTTTAAAGGTTCCTGACACATGTACGTTTTAAAAGTTCAGAGTCCATGCACTTATTCAACCCGCAATGATTTTTTCTCATAGATTATTTAGTCTGACTGAATTAAATAGAATGTCCATTTCATGAGAACTGTTGGAGGGTGGCAGTCAATTATTTGTGTTTATAAATTATCAAATTGACAAATTTAATTCATCAGAAGATAAAATCATATAACTCGTAGAGACTATATCAATTATGGAGACTATACATTGTAATTTCTTTATCAAATGATCCTGATTTAAATAAGAAATATAACAAGGTTTTCAAAATAAAACAGCATTTTATATTTCCATCGTTGAAATCACAGAATACATACAATTTAATGTAATATCAAACTTGCATGCAGATGCCAATTAGTTCTTATTATAACACTTATATCCTCTGCAGCGAAACTCCATATTGTGCATTCAAATTTGAAACGAGTCCATACATATATGATATGGTGTACCCAAATTTATTAAATAATTAAAAGTCATGACAACATGAATCATTTAGAAATCAAAAAGAATCAATAAATTATAAGAATTTTACACATAAATCCTTATAGAGTTTAAGTTCACATATTAGTCAAGATGAAAGAGATTCGTTCCATAATATTTTGAAATTTTGTTAATATAAGCAGTTTTGTACCTCTGGCCAGAAGGATTGATGTAGGAGGTTCGTTAGAAAAGAGTTAGTCAACGGAATACTCTGATTTGTATTTAGATGTACATGTATTTATACTCAATTAAGGTAGACAAATAGATAGGTATAGCAATAAAGGAATGTATTTCTTTTAAATTTAGTCTTGCTTCCTCTAAAATATCATTACCCACAATTGTTTTTTTGAAGATGTCTTTGCTCAGTACCATAAATTTGAATCGAAAGGACTGCCACTTGCGATCATTTACAATTGCAGGATAGTTCATTAATTCTCAAAGAATGGTTGAAATATTTATATCTCTTTATGCTGACAGACTTTGCAGAACACGACATTCCCATCCTCGCATTTAGCACAGTGAAAACAAACATAAGCAGAAACTCTCTCATTCTCTCCCCACTGAGGTAGATCAAGTCATAAAATGTCATGTCAAATTTCCCGCTGTTTGTTAGAATGCTTGTATTCAAGCTGTTAAACTAAGCTGAATTAAATTTGTTTGCTAAGGTCTAAGATTCATTTACATCCACATCCAATACTGCGACTTCAAGTTCAATCGTACTTGGATGCTTCCATATACACTAAACCCCAAAAGAAACTATCCACTCATTCAAATTTTCATTGAAAAATAACAAGACACGGTTTTCTATCCTAACAACAATTGTTTTGCAATAACTCGTTTATCTTACAGCCAGGAAACGTTTTATTAACACTGGTGTGAAATGTTAATTTCCATTTTTTAGAAATCGAAGTTTCTGATCATATGTTAATGAATTTATTGAATATGGAGTCCAAAGTCATCAATACTTCGTATGTCCACCTTCAGCTGTTATGCAGGCAAACACTCGACGTCTCATTGATGTCGTGAGACGTCTGACGGTGGCGTTAGTGATGTTCCCCCATTCATCGTGAAGGGCTTGTTCCAGCTGCCTCAGGTTGACTGGAGGATTTGCTCTTTTCCTGATTCGCCTCCCAAGGCAGTCCCACATGTGTTCAATTGGAGAGAGGTCAGGAGAACGTGACGGCCATGGCAAGACGTTGACGTTATTGTTGTCCAGGAATGTTGACACTGCTCTTGCTGAATGTGCAGGCGCGTTATCATGTTGAAAAAAGGTCCCGGGTGATTCTGAAGAATTGGTAACACAACAGGACAATGTAACTTTGCGCAGTCATGCTATCCATAACGATCACCAATTGGGACTTGTTTTCTCCTCCCCAAACCACCACACTTCCCCCACCGTGTGCCTGGACCTCTGCAACACAATTTGGAGCGTTTCTTTCACCCTGACAGCGATAAACGCGGGCTCTGCCATCATGCTTATATAAACAAAACCTACTTTCATCGGTGAATATAACATTTCGCCAATCACGAAGCTGTCACCTTCGTACACGTCTTGTCCAGATTAATCGGTTATGTCGATGTTGACGTGTCAACGTTGGGCCACAATAAGGTCGACGGGCCCGAATCCCTGTTGCTCTTAACCACCTTCTGACGGTTGATTGACTAAGCACCCTCCCGAGAGCTGTAGAAGCCGATTCTGCAACTGTCAGGAATCAATTTCGGAAATGGAGAGTTCTAAAGTATCGGTCTTCCCGACGTGACGTCACACGTGGTCTACCTGTATGCGATCTATCTAATGTTGTTCCCGTGTCCCTATAACGTTTCATCAAATTTTCGATGATTTTCTGATGACAGCCGAATGTTCTTGCAATAAGAACATTTGAAGCACCCATGTCCTTCATACCCAAGGCCCTGTCGCGCTGTTCTGGGGTCAATCTAGGCATTTTAAAATTGGTTTTATATGACCTGGCTCAGATGTGAATTGATCGCTTGCTAACTCACTTTCAATAATGAATGTGCGAAACAATGATCAAAGAAAAACGTGTTTTCTCAGTTTTCTACAAAAGTCATGAAAATCACGTACCTAATCAATTTCTGAGATGAACAACAGAAATGTTACGTTTTGGCGACCTGTTTCCATAAATTTAGCTAAAGTAAATTAAGAATATATTTGAATTCTAAAAATGGATAGTTCCTTTTGGGGTTTAGTGTACATGTGAATCCATTGCAAAGAATAATCTAACGAACCTTAATCTTGATTCATATCATAATAACAGATATCTTCATTCCAATAAAATCACATCCTCAGGGCCTGCTGCGTTTGGCCTGAAATTGACAGACACTAGTGTCAACGGTTTAATTTAAACTAAGTGTAAGGTGAGTAGTGAATAGCTTCCTGATATGAATTGAAAGAAGACATTTCTAGATGTGAACTAATGTACTGCCATAGAATTGAATGAATCATTAGCTAATAATGCTATTTCTTTTTTGTTTCAATGAATGTTATCAGATATGATCTGCTTGATTGTGTACAAATATATGTATGCTGTTTTGTACATCGAACTTTGCAGTTCATATCACTATCAACGTTCAACGTTAGGTCAGTATCTGAACTAGTTCTTCGTAATTTTCTTCTAAATTTGTAATTAGTGACCTTGAGAAGTTCACAGGTCATCGATAAATTAATAGGTCAGAGAGGAACCTATATATAACATTAACAAATGTTCCTTAAGTCAATGGTATTCAATAACTTTTTAAAGGGGCAGACGCACGTTTTTTGATAATTTTATATTTAAAAAATTGCACTTATAATTGTAAGTAAATGCCTAATCTATTATATTGACAGTGTCAACAATCACATCACACAAGCCAATCACCCATAGTCAGAGGACAAAGTATGAGGATTCACATAAAATCCATTGGCGGCCATTTTTTTGTGAACACCTTTAATTCATTTTTGTAAGAAAAAGGAATCGCATGGCTGAACCTTACGTTATATATTTGAATTATTACTGCTCCATTTAGTTTAAATACATTGTCTTTCATTTGGAACCATTTATTTCCATTTTCCTGACATCACAACATATTCCCCCTAAAAACGTGCTACTGCCCCTTTAAAGATGACACCATTTTCAATGTTTAAAGAAAACAAACAATTGCAATCCTAATAAAGTATTTGCAGGATAAAAACATATTTTTCAAATGTTGAAAACGGACCAACTCTGATTAATGTATCACAAAACTTACCTTTAATTGTTTATCACAAATATGATCTTATTAGGGAAATGTATCTTAGTAATATACTTAGCTTTAACAACAATTACGCAATGATCCGTATCATCATTATCTAATCATAATCATAATGCTATGACATCATAACCATAGTGACTTCACAATTCTATGACATCACTTGTTTAGGAGTTAAAGGCTATGCAGTGTTAAAAAATGTACATTTTTTCTGCAAATGTGATGAAATATGATTTTCGATGATAATAGAGGATATCTTTTGTTTTGAGTGTCGCATCGAGTGACGGGGTAGAGCCAGTATTTTCACGAGTGGCGCAGCCACGAGTGAAAATATAGGCTTTACCCCGTCACGAGATGAGAGATAAGTGATATCACACTCAAAACAAAAGATATTCTGTTTATTATATGCCTCTGTGATCGAAAATGTGGTAATTTATGTCCAAAAGGCTTTGACTCGAGAGTTTTCTGGCGACGTCATACCATTGTTGATCGTAACTTAGCGACGGCGATGACGTCGCGTTGATTGTAAAAGTGACGTCAAACCATTGTACACATGACGTCATCCCCTCTGTGATATTTTCACTAACTTGAAAAAGTGATATCACACTCAGTGGCGAGAACACTTTTCAAAAACTGAGAAAACTCAGTCTCTCACCGCGTAGCATATAATAAAATTGAATCTCACCCTCGGGTCTTCTGATATCAAATATATCAGCCCTCGCCTCAGATATTTGTTACTTTTATCAACTTGTGTTGATATATTTGATATCAAAAGACACTTGGGTGAGATTCTTTATTTACCCTGGCCATTGTATCAGTCGGGGGTAATCCTCTAGGGAGCTGATGACCATTATGCACATTGGCCATTGGTAATGCGTATATGATATTGTCGCATTCATCCCTTCTTTTGAGAAACTTGATAACTGCATGGTGTTCAGTAATTGCCGTTTCAATAATTGCGATTGTCTCATCAGACTGAACCTTTTATGTATATGATCAATCTTAAAGGTTATGCTTTCGCGAAATGGTGTAGTGTATCTCAATAGTGACGTATATATTCTCTACACCCCAATTTTAGGCAACATCGTACATTAAGTAACGTTATCATCAACGAGTATATAGCATTATTAAATAGTAAGATACAAACCAGATGTATCGTAGGTGAAAAATCCTGCTTTGCTACAGACCTCAGACTGACACTTATATTGATGTTCTGAGAGCAAGTGTTTATCATCAAAATACGTAGATAGGCATGTATCCCTTCGAACATGTCAAAATATTGATTCAACCTGCTACTATTATTTAGACAATCAGTGTCAAACAAAAGTACACTGATAATTGTATGTTAATGCTAAATGTATTATTTTAAAGTGTCATAAATCTCATTACACAAGCCAATCAGCCATTGTCAGAGGACAAAGTATGAAGATTCACATAAAATCCATTGGTGGCCATATTTTGTGAACACCTGTTATTCATTTTCTGTAAGAAAAGGAATCGCATGGCTAAACTTTTCATTATATATTTGAATGATTAGTGCTTCATTTATTTCAAATACATTGTCCCACAATTGGAACAATTAATTTTCAGTTTCCTGACATCACCATATTTCCCCCCTAAAAACGTGTTACTGTCCCTTTAAAACGTTTCTAAAACAAAATGAACAACGAATTTTACGCTGTGGACGCGTTTTATAAAAATAGTTATATATAATAAGACATAAGTTGATATACTAAACCATTTACATATAGTATTCTTTCACTATTGAAACATATATGATGTTAGTTGTACATGTATGTGGAAAAGGGTCATTTCATCCCGAGACACATTATCATTGTCATGTGAACAACAGTAGTTTCAGTTGCATTTAGGTATCTTGCAGTGACATGTCAACTCATCGTTGTAAAGCAATTTACAAAATATTTTGCCAGTTGAAAATTCGTTAAATTTAGTGTAGATTTCAGGTCATTTCATTTTGGGGCAAGGTCTCCCAAATAAATCCGCTTGGCATTTTTGTCTTGTCTTCTCAGTTTGATATGGTCAGTGTCAGTGTCGTTTGAGGTGTCATATATAGACATGAATAAACAATCTGTCTGTCATATTTAGACATGAATAAACAATCTGTCTGTCATATTTACCTATGCAAACATTATTACCAAATCCCATACAATCGAAACATCCAAGTTTCTACAACACCGACCATACTATCAGCTGACTATAATCCTAATGGCCACCATGATCACAATTCAGTTCAAAGCACCAACCGATCGGTTTCATCCGCTATTTTGAAATGCTAGCATTGCGAGAAAACAAGTTTGCTGTATTATGGTAACAAAATAAGAAATAAATAACTAATTGATAGAAGAGGAACATGTTTACACATAATTCATAATAAAAGTTATCACTTACGACAATGTTTTGTGGCATTAATGCATTCCACGCTCGTAGCTCCGATGATTGGCTTCATTTCACGATGTTTACCCTTTATTCTTTGACAAATTGCTAAATCATTAATAACTGAAATGTTAACCTCATGAACTATTTGCAAAGAAGTGTGAAATAACCATGTACAAATCATATATATTTGTGAACAGGAAAGTCCTCCTGAATTTTGTTTCCACAAAAATACACCTCCCGAATTGTAGTGCCTTTTCGCTATTTTTTGGTTTTGAAGGGCGGATTAGAACTATTTTCCAAACGTGATATACATGTAGTTATAAACATAGAATATAGAAAACAAATCAAATATATAAAAATTGACGTGCCGTGTGCAAAAGGGAATTCCCTCCCGAATATTTGTGGAACAAAAAATACCCGCTTGAAATCGTAATTTAATTTGAATGCTAAAAATGGCGTTTCACTATTAAAGCAGAGGATATAAATGTTATAATATGAACCAATTGGCATCTCATGAGAGTTTGATATTATATTAAATTGTATATGTTCCTTGGTTTCAACAATGGAAATTTGAAATACACTGGCCCAAAAAAGAAACGCATAACAGAAAAATCAGAGTTTATTGTCATGTGTTTACAGCATAACTGCACACTAAATATGGAATGTACAACAACCAAATTTTTCACAGCATTAAATGCATGTCTCCTCCACTAAATGCAGTAATTTAATCCTCCTGTGGACGTCTGTGATTGTGACATCACTGTGACGAAGTCAGTACCGGGTGCTACCACCACGAGCATGGATCACTGCTCTGCATCGCCTGGGCATGGATTGAATGAGTCGTCGAATCTGGCGTTGTGGAATTCTTCCCCACTCATCCAGCAGTGCGTGGGTCAGTTCTTGAAGCGTCTGCGGTGGATGTTGTCGACGTCGTACCCGTCTATCCAACAAATCCCACAAATGCTCGATTGGGTTCAGGTTTGGAGATTTGGAGGGCCATGGCAGTACATTCACATTGCTGTTGGCAAGATAATCCATGGTAACACACGCAGTATGCGGTCTGGCATTGTCCTGTTGAAAAATTTCACGTCTGACGTCAATTGCGGGAAGAAGGTGACGTTGCAGGATTTCGTCTCGATAGCGTACAGCAGTTAAATTTCCTTGCACTTGAACCAAATTTGTCCTACCATTAAAGGATATGCTTGCCCAAATCATTACACTCCCTCCACCGTATGCATCGATTGCACGGATACAGTGTTGAGCGTAACGTTCATTTCTCCGTCTATAGACCCTCATCCTACCATCGTGGCGATAGAGCATGAACCGCGACTCATCGCTGAACCAGATTCTTCTCCAATGCACTAGGGTCCATGGGCGAACGTTTCTGCTCCATCGCAGACGTGCACGACGATGATGGCGTTGCAAAGATGGCGCTGTATATGGTCGCATAGGACGTATCCCATGTTGACGAAGGCGATTGATGATTGTCTGCGCTGATACTCTACGAAGTCCAGGAATGTTGTTGGCTGTGTAGGTGGCACTGACTGTCCTGTTGCGAAGATGCATCACCCGGATGTATCGGTCCTGCGCCGGAGTTGTCACCCTTGGCCTGCCGGATCTCGGTCGATCTCTCGTGGAGTTGTGGACTGTGTAGCGGTGCCAGAGACGAGATATGGTACTCTGAGTAATGTTGAAGTGCCTGGCTACTGCTGATTGACTTTCGCCAGTTTCTAGACGTCCAATGGCCTGGTTTCTGCACTCTTCATTAAGTCTTGGCATCTTTAGAGTCGTGTATACGAAGCATCTGAGAGTGATTCGCAATGGGACTACCCAGGTTTTATACCCATCGGTATCAAGCCTAAGTACCCGTATTTGCACGTGCAACATGCTTTAGGATTTTTCTCCATGCACATTTTTTCAGGTTGGATTCAAGCTGCTGCGTTTTGGCGGCAATTCACAAATTTTTGTGTCCAAGTGCAAGAAATTGTTGTAAAAACTATAGTCTAACTTTAGCAGTAACTTTTACAAAATTTCAAGCCTTAATTTTAAAAATATCATACTTTGAAAAACACATTTTCGCTATGCGTTTCTTTTTTGGGCCAGTATACTATTTCATTGAAAACCTTGTTATATTTCCATATTTTACTCAGGATAACACGATAAACAAATTATAGTCTCAATAATTGACATAGTCTCTACAAGTTATATGATTTTATCCTCTGACGAATCAAAATTAGTGTGTCAAACTGATCATGTCTATTATAACGACACACATAATTGGCTGCTGTCCTCAAACGGTTCAAATGAATTGAACTTTTTATTGAATTGACCACTTGAGAGAAATTCTCTGAAATTGCCTCTTTGAATGCTATTTGCATTCTTTTACAGGTCAGTCAGACTAAATACCTCATTTCAAAAAGTCCCCTTTCAGAGTTATCTATGAAAAATAATCATTGCTGGTTGAATAAGTGCATGGACATTGAACTTTTGAAATGTACATGTGTCAAGAACTTTTACAGATAAGTACAGATCTTGCAGACAGATCTGACACAACATTATTGGGTATGAAGAAGCTCCATGGGCAGCAAGTAGAACGAATCATACTTAGCTTGCGAGACATGACATGTTCCCAGTAGGAATGATGAGAGATTGAGGACCCTACATGTATTCATGAGGGAAATGGTGTGACTGGTGTGACCCGATTTGTACTGTTCATAGAAATGGGTTACGTTGGGATGGAAACCTTACAATTCTTGAGTTGAAAGCTGAAGAATAAAGATAGCACACACATAGAACATTTTACAGTTAGAAGGACCAAAGCACTACATATAATCAAACTGACTCGTCGAATAAGAATTTTGGACATGGCGTTTATGTATATCCTTTCTATTAAATGATGCTGATGATACAGTTAAATACCTTACAAAGGCAAATACATTGCTTGATGCAATTTATGTTTCAATGTCTCATTGAGGCGACAATGACTGTCCCTTTGACAACAATGGAAAGATTTGTCAAATTAAAATGTATTTTGCTGCAAGAGAATTTAAGTACTACATTCATTGTAATGACTTCAGTCTTTACGTATTGATGGTATTTAAGGTTTTCGATAAATCCATCATAATTCTAATAATGCTAAGATCTACCTGCGAATAAATTAATATTTGACACAGCAATTGTTTATATTTAAGGAGAATAAAATGATTTTTGTTTACAAATTACTGATAGAGGCAGTACAATTATGCAAATCAGAGTTGTGGTTCCGCCATTTAAGAGTCTAAACAGTGGGTAGACACGTATTTAATACGAAGAAGTCTTAAGAAGTGCATGATTTTTTATTTTTAATTACTGTAAGGGATCATAGTTTTACATACCTCTTCTGTTAAAGTACATTTTTAATGGCTTATTTACCAAGGTTCAATCTGTGAGGTTTTAAGTGCATTGTGTCATGCACCCATGGCTACCTGAAATGTGCCCATGTTGCAAAAAGGAGTATTACAGTTTATAAATGATTTGGCAGATATTGTTTAAGAAATACTATTAACACTAAAAAGGTGATGTTATTGTATAGCGATTAAAGAATTCATCATGCTGTGCAACAACAACAAATACAGTTTTAGCGCTTTAGATGCTTTATGTCACGCATTGAAGTTAATATGTCAACTCTCGGATGGCTGTGATGAAGCACAAAATCACCTTTTAATAAGTTGGAATAAATCATTGTCAATGAAATAGCCCTGAACCAATAGTCACTACGGAATTGTAAGATATCTAACGCCCTTTACAAATTCGCAAGATGAAATGTGAAAGCAGAATAAGAATGTCAGATTATCTTTCTCATTTAAAACCTCATCAAAATGTCATCATTGGATGATCACTTTCATCTTAAGTCACATCAATCAATAACAACATATTTTCATCCTTCAAGATTACAAATACTTGCTAAAATCGCAAATTCCACTCGCATTTATTTATGTTATCATTAAATCAAGGATTAAGTATTAATACAAAAGTCTGAAGAATAAGAAACATTTCAACAATGCAAACAACCTATTTGGAATTGTAATTCATTTCCCAATGCAAAGGAAATTGAATGTTTGTGTTCTGATAATACCATTGATTGGATGTTATCAAACAAATATCCTTGATCCCTACATAAATCCTTAAAACGATCACCATCGTTGACCCAGGTTAAAAGGTTGATAGGTCAATGTTTTGGCTGATTTTATTCACCGTTTATGTTTATTGTCTGTATTGAAAAAAATTACATAAGCATTAAAAGAAAAATGACAGGGAAAGATTAAATCAAGCTAAGTTCAATAATAATAATAATAATAAGCTATTTGTATAGCGCAGAAGTTACAGCCAGGCTGTTCACATGCGCTTTACATATGAGTGGTAAATTGAGCTATAGAGAGTGCATGTTAATTTTGAAACAGGTATGTCTTCAGAGACTTCTTGAATTGGGCAACTGAGGTACAGTTCTTGATACTGTCTGGAAGCGAGTTCCAGAGCTTCGGGGCAGCGTGTTGAAACATTCTTTCTCCCCTTCTGGTTTTGGTGCTTGGAGCCAGGAGCAAGTTTTGCGTGTTGGAGCGCAGGTTTCTGGATGATTTGTAGGGGTGGAGTAGGTCTCTGAGATAACCTGGAGCAGAAGGTGTGTTCAGACACATGTAGGTGATGGTGAGTATTTTGAACTGAATCCGGGAGGAGATAGGGAGCCAGTGAAGTGCTTGGAGGACTGGGGAGATGTGGTCGGCTTTTCAACATCTAGTTATCAGTCTAGCAGCTGAATTCTGAAGCAACTGTAGGGGCCTGATGGTTGAAGCAGCCAGAGAGCATAGAAGTGAATTACAGTAGTCTAGGCGAGATGTAATTAGACACTGTACCAGTGTTTTTGCTGTGTCCTGGGTGATGTATCTTCGTATCTTCCCGATTTGGTATAGTTGGAAGTGAGCTGACTTGGTAATCGATAAGACTTGTTTCATGGTCATCTCAGAGTCAAATACAACACCAAGGTTTTTGACTGTATTTACAGGGATGATGGGGACGCCTGAAATATTGACAGCCAGCTCGTCAGACTTTCTTGTCTGTTGTGGGGTACCCGCTAACAGAACTTCTGTTTTTCCGGCATTCAGTATCAGGAAGTTGCAGTCCATCCAGGCCTCCACTCCGGTCAGACAAGACTCCAGTCGAGTAATCTCTGTCCGCATAGAACATGGTCTTGATGAGATTATGTTCTGATGGTCATCTGCATAACCATGAAATGGTATGCTGTGGTCTCGGAAGATATCTCCTAGTGGTTGTATGTACATCAAGAACAAGAGTGGGCCCAGAACCGATCCTTGAGGGACGCCATATTTGAGAGTCCTTGATTCAGATGTCGTTCCACTCACCACCACACACTGGGACCTGAGATGTAGATAAGACTGTATCCATTGGAGGACTTGGCCAGATATTCCAAAACGACTTTTAATCTTGAAAGTAGTAATTGATGGTCAATTGTATCAAAAGCAGACGATAAGTCTAGCATAACAAGAATCACTACTTCTTGCTTGTCCATTGCAGAGATGATGTCATTATGAACCCTAGCCAAAGCTGTCTCGGTGCTGTGATGTTTCTTGTAGGCAGACTTGAACTCTTCCTGTAGGCCGTGATCTTCAAGATGTTTACGGATTTGTAATTCCACAATCTTTTCCAAAACTTTTGAGAGAAATGACAGATTAGACACAGGTCTGTAGTTCTTCAGGATTTCCTGAATTAAATTTGGTTTCTTGAGGAGAGGGCGCACATGTGCTAGTTTGAAAGTTGAGGGAACATTGCCAGACTTGAGTGAAGAGTTTATAATGATTGTGATTGGAGCAACCAAAATGTCCAGGACACTCTTCAAGATCTGTGTTGTGATTGGATCTAATCCGCAGGACTTTGATGGCGCCTTGAGGATTGTCTTCAACACCTCCTCAGTATCCACAGTAGTGAAGCAACACAGTCGAGCAGGACTGTAGTCAGACTTCTCAACATCAGTGGGATTGGGAGATTGATATGAGACTATGTCATTGCGGATTTGCTCGATTTTGTCTATGAAATAATCTGCGAATTTTGATGCAAGTTCTTCTTTAGAACAATGTTCGGGCAGTTTGTCGGCCCCTTTTGGTTTGATCAAGTTACCCACAAGTCTGTACATGGCCTTGGGGTCATGGCTGGATTCCTTGACTTTGGTACTGATATGTTCAGTCCTAGCCTGTTTTACGCCATTGTTGTATGACGTCCTTGCTTCACGGTAGATTTGTCGGTGGATCTCAAGGCCTGACCTTCTCCAAGATCTTTCTGCTCTGCGTTTCTCTGTCTTGGAGTTCCTGAGTTCGTCCGTGTACCATGTGGTATCTGGTCTGATGATGACAGATCTCTCCTGTAGAGGTGCATGTATGTCGAAAACAGACTGCAGCTTGGAGTTGAAGATCTGCACTTGCTGGTCGATGGATGTGCACTCTGAAATGGTGTTCAGAATGTTCTGACTTTCTATGTCTGATTTAAGCAACTCTGTCCTAATTCCAGAGGTTTTTCTGTATTTGATGGTGCGGCGAACATGTCTCGCTTTTGGCATGTCCAGTGAGCAGAAAATCGACATATGATCAGATATCAAGTGATTTATGACTTTCACTGATGACACCAGGTTGTCATTTGACCTTGAGATCAATAGGTCAAGTGTGTGCCCTGATATCTGGGTTTGATCAAGCACGTGTTGTTTCAGATCTAAACTGTCTAGCAAGGATTTAAGCCGTTTAAGTCACCGACTATCAGAATACCATGTGTTAGGCATAAGATGTTCTCAAGAAGTCAGCAAAACTGGAACTGTTTTTGGATGAAGCAGGGGGTCTGTAAAGACAAGTTAGAGTTGTCACTTTGCCGAGACTTGTTACTTTGCATCGAAGAACTTCCATGGACTTAAAGCTGTTCACTTTACAGGAAATAACATCCAAGGTCTTTTTGTAGATACGTGCAATTCCACCACCTTTTCAAATAGGTTTCTAAAACTATTAGAAATAAAAACATCAATGAAATAGACAATTTAACTAAAAAAACATTTTTCCGTTTCAACGCACGCATCAAGTCTTATTGGTCAGATATGGAAATGGAAAAAAAATGACCGTAGACTTGATTCTCTGACCACAGAGGTATATCAAATGTTCTAATCAGAGTAAATCCACGGGAAAAAATGCACAACAATCCAATTCAATTATAACATAATGTTGTTATCATAATTCAGTAGCCGAAATGTAGCTAATCATGACCTACAGGTCTGCACGTCTATTAAGCGTATGCAAAATAACTTTCTATCGAATCAAGGTATAAGTTACGAAATGCAAATTCTACTGAATTCCCAAACACGGTATTTCTATACCCTTGTTGTTCGGATACAACGCACTTAATCAATTATTTAATCTTTTGATAGGGGTGAAAATATTCTATATCAATTCTATATGGTTTCGATACCTTAAAATAGCTTAAGTGTTTATAATTTTTTTTCCAAACACGCAATATTTCTATGTTTTATTGCGATGTCAAGTATTACTGTAGGAATGGATTTATCCATGACCTATATCTATCTGCAATTCATCATAAGATGAACGTACTTTATTGACCTCATTGACCTCATTGACAATAAATGAAAACCGGGAGTAAATTTCATTTAAGCGTCCGAATGGCAATGTTGTTAACACTCTATCATAATCACTGTCTTATTGCTCTCTTATGACTCCTTGAACCAAACTGAGCTCGGTATATCAGCTGCTGTAGGTCACGTGTATCAGGTATAATTGCATGCTGTAAGCAAATCACAGACACATAAGAGTGCAATGTAGTCTAATCCCTTCTCCATAGCAATAAACGTAACCTTCCTAATTGTAATAACGTATCAATTCAAACGATTTGTCATTTGTGAAAATTATTTTATGTTAGCCATCGTGTCTTTATGATAATACGACTGTAATTCATTTAATGGCCAGATATAGTTTACCATTTAGCATTTTGATAAGCATTTAGAGATTTCATTTAGGTTGCATTAAAGGTCAATAAATCATTATAATATACTACGTATTTCTACTTTGAATACTGCATATGGTCCCTTGTTTCTAATTCTTGAGTATTTTAGCATATTTCTCTGTTTTAAAGAATCCCAGAACTACATATATGTATAAGGTTTCACAAGTCGTCTTTAAATTGACATTTCTAATGAAAACATATTCACAGTTAACATTGATTTGGATTAGAATATCGAATTTTAGCTTAATTTATTACGGTTCGCGGTTCATTCTATATCCTGAAGTCAGTGTGACACAGACAGGCATATTTGGTCGTATGTGCAGACACTGTAATAATTTCTACAAACACTGTGCTTATCCTAATAAGGTATTTCCGCTATGATGTCAAAAGAAGGCAAACATCTGTGAAATTAGCAATTCATTCATAAATACCTATGATTAAGTGCTTTGATAGAAGCCAGATTTGTAATTTTCCCAAGACTAAAATTAATTTCACATGATGGCAAATACAAACAGAATTATAAAGTTAACTTCATTAGTTCGATCAGTAGTGTTTAGAAAGACCACATTACTCATAATTTGAGAGTCAATAGGTCCTGGGGTGTTTTGTAAATTAATTTTTTCTGTTGTATTTAGATTGAATATCAACAAAATTCCGACAAAAAACATCCATGTATATCTGTTTATACAATGTCTCCATAAACATGACAATTAAATTTGAAAAGCAAGATTTCTTTATGTAAATGTTAAATCCTTACCATGAACGACGTTTCTCAATAAGTATTTTCGCGATTGATTATCTTGCTGGTAGAAGGCTCAACTTGTAATCTGGAAGAGGATTCGTATATCAAACCCAAACATAGAATAAAATACCATGCACTAATTTATAATTTTTTCATATAATTGTTTGGAATTAACAAAACCATAATCCATGATTAGGGTGATGTCATTGATGTTTCCCAGCAAAGACATACTAATATAACTAGTTTTTAATTTATAAAACAAACCTCTACTTTACAAAAAAAATATTAAAAACCTTTAAATTCCATCTCTTCAATAAAGTGAATGAGACGCATGGATTCATTACGGGAAATTGAAACTCCTTTGAGAGGCATTTTAAAAGTTGGAATGACAATAATGCTGATGTTATATGGATGACAAGTTCAAGTTCAAGTTAGTGTCATTGTTGTAGATGTTAGTTTTGTGAAATCATCTTATTTTCGAAAAAAGAGTCCTTCATTGCATTAACAAACCTTTTGAGATGTTCGAAGAGAAGAATAAGTGTCATCAATAACAATGGCATCTGAGGTTTGAGTTCTTAGAGTACACTATCACTACAGTACATCTTATATATTCATAAAAGGATGTAATTTGCAAACTTTGAGAACATACGTCTGCACTCATTTAAATTCAAAGCGTTCTCAACCCACATTAACGTTGATCGGAAGTACCACCTATGTATACTGAGACTACTGTTTGAGCTTCCAATGACTCTAAATTACCCCTTAAATTCTATATACACACAGGAGTGGACAGATATTTGCAAACTGAAGGAGGACTATTAGGCTTGATCCAGAGGTATTCATTGCACTCTTTGTATGTCATCATGTAATCTTGATCTAAGGTTCGACATTATCCTAGAAATCAATGTACTCAAACTTTATCACCAACTCCATTTAGGGAACAGACTCAAAGTGCATTTGTGGAGTGGCTATGGCATCTTAACCATCATAGATATCACTTAAAAAGTTCATTGTATTGCAGTCTGGTCGTTCACAGTCATTGTCTGCAGGGTAACTTGAGCAATGTTGAATAAGAATCTGACTTAAAACTCCATTGTGGCAATTCTTTAGCGCATACAATTTGTTATCAATGTTTGCCTTTTAGCATTAGAAAGTATTTATAAATTCTAAATTTGTTAATATCATTCATATGCTTTAATATTCATCAATTCGTTCATCTGATGAATGTATGCCAAAATAAGTTATAATCTTGAGGAAATGCATGCGAAATTATTATCTGTTTTTGTTTCACTAATTTGAAGAGTATCGTTGAAATATGTTTGAAATTGCTTTGATACTCTGTGGAACGTTTATCCGGTGTGATACTTAACAATGTTGCATTCGTTATTTCAATGCCTTTGTTTGCTGAGTATGTGCTTTTGAAGGATGACAAAATTGTCCTGAACTTTAACAAATCTATCCAAAAATGACAAACGTTCTTGTTCGAGTAACCGTTTCACTTGAAAAAAACTTAATCCATTCCCAGGTACATAGGTCCGATAGTTCCGAATCTATTTGATACATTGGATAAAATGGCACTGAGTGAAGTCTATGTGTTTATGAGTCTATGATTACTTTAAATTTCCTGTGTATAAGTGTAGACCTTTCTACCGAGATTGCAAGCAAACTTTTCAATGGTTTGCACCATCAAGAACATATTTATATCTGAAGTGTCATCGAGATGCTTAATATCCCTGAAACATTTGATCTATCAATGATATGTATCTATCTACAATAGATCATAAGATAATTGTAACATCTGTTATTGTGACGATCCTTTTGTCAGTAAATAACCATTGTTAATTATATGTACATGCCAAAAGTCGCGTTTTAATTCATTGCCCTATGAACATAAAATATGATTGACTAAATGAGCATTTAGAAACGGTTTGCATTCACATGTGATGCTCATAATAGGTGATCATGATTCATGTTGTGTAAGGACCCTCCTGAACTGCTGATAATGCTATGATTAATGCAAAAAGCGGCAATTTCTCTTTTTCACATGTCTTAGGAAGTGAAATCGTGTACACCTGCGTCCACAATAACACTTGGAGAAAGAAGCTCTCAGTAGGGTTTAACAACATAATGTTGAAACTGCGAAAGATGTGTACACTTTAGAATTATGGAACTCACATTTATGATTAATGTTATGAAAAGAGATTGAGACATTATTAACAATCATGGTTGATCACGACTGCACATCGTTAGAGTGTAAAGTATAGAAATAACCCACAGAAACCATTATTAGAATAAAAGAACCTGCCAGATGTGAAAACAAGTTCTAGGCTGACAAACATTCAATCATGCATCTTCATAGAATTACGATGAAACTAGTTGAGATACTGACATAATGTTGAATGCGTGAAGATAGTTATATGAATTGGAAAGTTCGATGTACATAACAGTGTAAATATCTTTCTACACAATCAAGGGGACCATATCTGATAACATTCATTGAAAGAAAATAGAAATAGCATTATTATAAATGCCTCATTCAATTCTATGGCAGAAAATATTTTCATAATGACGAAATGTAATCTTATCTAATCTATCTTTTTTATCTAATTCATATCATTAAGCTATTCCCCTACTTACCTTTAAGACGACTGAAGGAAGAGGAAAGCGAAATTCTATTGATTCTTCCTTATAATTAGTTTAAAATTAAACCTTTGACATTTCAGTGTCTGTCAATTTCAGGCCGAACTCAGTCGGCCCTGGGGATTAGCTTTTCGTGGAGTATGATCACTGATATCTTGATATGATGGAAGATAAAAGTTCGTCAGAATATTATTTGCAATAGATTCACATGTTTGTGGAAGTCTCTAAGTACGACTGAACTTGAAGACCCAGTATTGGATTTTGCTTTTTAATGTGTCTGAGACCTAAGCAGACAAAGTTAATTCACCTTAGTTTAATAGCTTGAAGACAGGCATTTTAATGAACCAAATTGATAAACAGTGGGACTTTTGACATGACATGACATATACCATGAACAGATACCTTGACGATATCTGGTGTTATCACAATATGGAAGTTTATTCACAATCTATATTATAAACGAGGCAGAATTAATTGTTTGAAACTATCCCAAAAGTACTTATTATCAATGAGAATCGACAAAAATCAAAAGTGTATACAAAACAGGTAACAATACCCCCTCCAATAGGCTTTCTCTCTATCGAGAAATTACCATGTCAAGATTGATTAGTCCGCTAAACATTTATAGTAGAGATTGACAACATAGTACAAAATGTTCTATAGATGATGTGATTAAGAACAAATATGTTGCCACTCCCTGAAAATTCAAACGTCTTTTCAGCATGACATTAAAATTGCCCCTGACATTTTCTGTTTACACTCAGAACTGTGAGTAGTTGTTAGGAAATGTTCGCTGAAGAGTTATTACCCTTCCCGGCACTTGCCTTGCATGAAACAATGCAGTGTCCAGTTTTTCCCCCTAAAGTAATGCTGAAATTGGACTTCGAAAGTACTAAGTAAGTATTGTTATGAAACTTTCTAGAGTAATGGACTTTCATGTACATGTTGTATTCTGACATCCTATTGTGCACCCTAAAAAGGGTGTTATGGTCCACAGTCGGTCTTCTTGGTTTTTTCCTGCATTATTAATATAATTAAGATGAAATATATGTAAAAATGTATGCAGAATATTTTATTATGTTTTAGATAGGTAATGGTAAATGGCCGTAGGCAATAGAATTTGTCCTCCTCTCTAAGGCGGACTAAGGAATGACCTCATAATCAATTTTATTGATTTTGAATGAGTAAAGTTATCAAATTGTCACATGATAAACAAGCAAAGATTGTGAAATCATAATGTGTTAATGGAAACAATATGTAAAAAGGAACATCCCCTCGAAATTTGTTTCTACACAAAGTACCATAAAAAACCTGCCATAATAAACACCCCATTCCAAAAACCACTATGATTGTCTATTTGAACAGTTAGAATCCTAACACATGGGATGATGTATTTTCTGTAGCGTTGTACCTTTCCTGTGTATGGAACTTTACCACACGCATTGAGGACATAACGTAACCTTTCATTTGAGTTTAAATCTGTTCAAGGTTATGCAATTTGCTACCAACCCTTCAGATGAATGTTATAAGCGGAACAAAACATTCATTGATTCTTTTCAAATTTCAGCTCCCTTTTCAAATTTCAGCTTAAATGAAACATTTAACATTCATTTTCAGGACCAAATCAGTAGACCCGTGCTTGTCTTTGATGAAAGATCACTGATATTGTGTTAAAACTGAGGATTAGGTTCTAATAAAATGGAGGTCGATTCATGTTACAACAAGTATTCAGTATTATAGAACCAACTATATGTTTCCGACTATTACCAAATTGTTGAATTCTAAGCTTTTGTGTTTTGCTTACGATCAACCTACTTATTTTTGGATAAGCACTCAAATAATAAGGTTTACCTAGACATTTTTTTATCACTTTCGATGCAGCTGTGAGTTTCTGATAAATTAAGGAAAACCGGAAGTCAAATTTATGACTGAGGAGGAAAATGTTGTTTATCCAGGTGTAAAACCTGCTTTCCTTTCATTAGTAAGTATTTCTCCTTCATAACATCTCCCTTATCAAAACTGAAAGTGTAACGTGATTATTGGTTTCAATGGATTTTGTTGGTGTTTGGAAGTAATATCCCAATGAAATTATTCTTACAATAGAAGCAGTAACAGAAATGTATCAGTGTAAGAATATTCTCTTTTGTAAAGGTTCTCTATTTTAACTTCCAGATGATTTTTTACAATTTGATCCACAGAGAGTTTGTTTTCGTTGTGTTAAATGCGCCAAGGGGAATGTCTTGTTCTGCAGAGGTTGTCAGCATAAAGTGATATGAATATATGCGACCATTCTTTGAGAAATAGTGAATTATCTTGCAATTGTAAATGACTGCAAGTGGTAGCCTCTTTCATTTCATTTCGTTATGGAACTGCGCAAAGACATTTTCAAATAACAATTGTCGATAAAATGAATTTTGGAAGAAACAAGACTTTATTAAAATAAAATAAACTCCTTCATTAGCATAATTTTTATTATCTTAATTGAGGTCTTAATACATCTGAATACAAATCAACGAATTCCTTTCTATCAATATCATTGACTAACAGTTTTCAAACAAACAACCTACTTTACATCAGGTCTTACTCAATTACTTCTGATCAGAGTTACAAAACTGCTTACATTTACTGAATTTCAAGAAATGTGGACCACATGTCTTTTATCTTTACGAAAATGATAAAGATGTAAACTAATATGCTATAAAAAGATTTGTAAATACATTTTAAGAGTTCTTATAGTTTATAGATTCAGATTGATTTCTACATGATTCATTATAGTGATTACTTTAGTTTATTTAATAATTTGTGTACACCATACCATATACATATTAACTTGTTTTGTATTTGAATGCACAACATCAATTCCCTCAAACGGTTCTATTTAACTGTAAATTTGATTAATTAATCATTGTAGAGACCTGTGAAGTTGCCTCTTCTATTTGCATTGCTTTACTGCCTTAAACGGTATTAAACATATAGCCCGTCCGCCAGTCCTTAAACTGGCTACTTTTTGCCAGGACTGTTAACTCTTAGGTCAGGACTGGTAACGTTTCAAAATTTTCCTTTATTGTCCCATAAGAAATTGACCAAATAATTTGCAGGACAGGGTAGGTTTCATATCTATTTTATATTATATATATTTAAGGCTTAAATCAGTTGGACTAAATGTTACTTTTAAAAAGGCCCTGTTCATAGTTACCTATGAGAAATGATAACTGTTGGTTAAATAACGTCATTGAACTTTTGAAACGTACATGTGTCAAGAACTTTTAAAGATAAGTACAGATATTGCAGACAGATCTGACACAACACTAATACGCATGTAGAAGCTCCATGGTCAGCAAGTAGAACGAATTATACCTAACTGGAGAGACATGACATGTTCCCAGTAGGTATAATGAGAGATTGAGGACCCTACATGTATTCATGAGGGAAATGGTTGACTGCTGTCATTCCCTTTTCCCCGATTCGTTGGATAGAATACAGAAGTACTGTTCATAGAAATGGGTCACGTTAGGATGGAAACCTTAAAATTCTTGAGTTGAAATTTTCCGCCTGAAGAATAAAGATCGATAGCACACACATTTTACAGTTAGAAAGAACAAAGCACTACACATAATCAAATTGACCCGACGAGTAAGAATTTTGAACATGTCGTTAATGTATATCAATCTATTAGATGATGCTGATGATCAGTTAAATACCTAACAAAGGCAAATCCAGTGCTTCATGCAATTTATGTATCAATTACTGTCCTGTATTTTGCTGCAGGAGAATTGAAGTACTACATTCATTATGTTGACTTTAGTCTTTACGTATTGAAGGGGGTATTTAAGGTTTTCGATACAATCTATCATAATTCTAATAATGCTTAGATGTATCTGCGAATAAATTAATATTTGACACAGCAATTGTTACAAATTAAGGAGAATAAAATGTTTTTTTTAACAAATTACGACAGAGGCAGTACAATTATGCAATTCAGAGTTGTAGTTCCGCAGTTTAAGAGTCTAAACAATGGGTAGATACATATTTACTAAGAAGAAGTCTCAAGAAGTGCATGATTATTTTTGTATTAAAATGGGTACCATCCGTCCGTTACACTTGTGTCCGACTCACAACTTCAAAACTAATCATCACATATTGATTGGATCAAATTTGATATAAATATGCATAATCATCTGATGGTGTGTCATGAAGAACAATTTTGAACATATGTTTGTTTACATGTGATCAAAGTGATCTTGGAGATCCAAAGACTTAAAAAAATTTGTTTGATTTAAAGTTTGTCAGTTTAATCGAATTGTGCCCAACAGTGAACATAAAGTTGGTATCATTTAGTGTTTTTGATATGATCATAATTTTACATACCTCTTTTGTTAAAGTACATTTGTAATGGCTTATTTACCAGGGTTTAATCTGTGAGGTTTTAAGTGCATAGTGTCAGGCACCCAGGGCTACCTGAAATGTGCCCATGTTGCGAAAAGCAATATGAAAGTTTATAAATGATTTGGCAGATATTATTTCAGAAATAATATTAACACTAAAATGGTGATGTTTAAAGAATTCGTTTGAAGCGAAAGTTTGAGCGCTTTTGATGCTTAAGATGCTTAAGACATTTAAGTGCAACAACAACAAATACAGTTTGAGCGCTTTTGATGCTTTATGTCACACATTGAAGTTAAGACAACTCTCGGATGGCTGTGATGAAGCACAAAATCATCTTTTAACAAGCTGGAATAAATCATTGTCAATGCAATATCCCTACACCAATAAGCCACTACGGAATTGTTAGATATCTAACACCCTGTTAAATTCACAAAATGAAATGTGAAATCATACCAAATACATAATGTCAGATATCTTTCTCATTTAAGCGTCATCAGTAATATGCCTTTCTTCATTGGAGAACCACTTTCATCTTAAATCGCATCAATCGATTACAACTTATCATCATCCTTTAATATTAAAAAAACGTGGTAAAATTGCAAATTCCACTCACTCAGCATACAAATCTATTTTATCAAAACATCCTGGAGCAAGTTTCAATCTAAAAGTCCTTAGAGCTAGAAACATTTCAACATTGCAAACAACCAATTTTGAATTGTAATCCATTTCCAAATGCGAAGGGAATTGAATGTTTGTGTTCTGATGATACCATTGATCGAATGTTATCCAACAAATATCCTTGATCTCTACATAAATCCTAAAATCGACCACCATCTTTGGCCAAGATTAAAAGGTTGATTGGTCAAGGTTTTCCTGATCTTGTAGACAGCTGATTTATAAAATTCGTCTTTATTGGCGTTGTTTTGAAGTTAAAATACTCTTGCTACGAAATAGTCAGGAGTACATAGCGGTCATCTTGTGTCATGTTTGTTATTGTTATCTTAATATACATAAATGTATATATGTGTATATTTATATTTAATTCTAAAAAAGCATGGAGGAGTGAATTGTAAATGTATTTCTCAAATACTATGCTGTTTAGCAGGCAGCTTATCACTGTAATTAAACAAAGGTCACTGGGAAAACCTGAGGCCTCCTCACGCTCATGTTTACATTTTCAACCAAAACAAAAGGAGTAGTCAATATCCTTAAATCAAAAAGGAAGTAGATTTTTAATATTTGCTATCTTTTTTGAGCAAAATATACATGGATTATAAGGAAAATCATAGGGAAGGATTGAATCAAATAAACGCCAGCAAAGGTTTAACCTCAACATTTCAAATAGGTGTCCTAAAAATATTAGAAATTAAAAATCAATGAAACAGATAATTTAACTAAAGAAAATTATGTTCTGTAACTGTTCTGTAGACTACATTCTCTGAACACAGAGGTATATCATATGTTGATTCTACCTCGACTCTGTTCGAATGAGACCAAATTCGCGGGAAAAAATGCACAACAATCCAATTCAATCATAACACAAGTCCTTTATCATAAATCAGTAGAATAGGAGAGCGGTGCTGATTGCACAACTTAAGTTGGACATTGAACATTTTTGTAGAATAGTTGTGTAAATGTTCATGAACGGAAAAATATTGCAAAATGGAAAAATCTGAGTCATCACATAACTCATCATCATTGTACTCTTGTATTTTTTCTTTCGAATCGAAGACTACTTTATGTGTTTTGATTACTTTCCATATCCATTGATCAGATTGTACAAACGTTCAAGTTATTAGAAAACTGTGACCATGTTCTGAGACTGGGCAAATGATTTTGAACAGTTGTTTTTTCTGATAGTATCCGATAAAACTTAGATCAGTTTTTTCCCTAGTTTTGGACAATTTATAATTGAATGATTTTTAGTAAGGGTGTTATTTTTGTCTTACACTTTGTTCAGCATGGAATCATGTTTATGTCCAATACGTTTTGTTCACAAGGCAACCTTATCAAGGGTTGTCAGATTCCTTTATATTAAGAACACATTGTATGTCTCAGAAAATAGATTCAAATCATAGAAATTCCATGCAGAAGTTACCGTTGTGTTCCAATCCATCACATATGTCGTTATTCGCTCCTCAGAAAGTTAGATTCTTTACATTTCATTCATTCTCTTCCCACAGAGGTATATCAAGTCAAACATGTTGATACTACTACTACTACTACCTCCGTTCTAACAAGATCCACCAGCCATCGACTGAAGTTGAATGATCAGTTTTAGCATATATTTTGATATACTGATTGTGTGAATAATGTACATGTACATACATGTACATGCAGCTAATTTCTTTGACTTTTAATAACTAGCATAGGACTATGATAAACAACATACAGGTCTTAAATTCTTATGTTATTGCATCGTCATTCCTCATGTAATTGTGAAGAGAGCAAAAGAACCATCTTTGATTGAATATGCTATTACTTAAAACATCTTCATTCCTTGTCGAGACAATGTTTAGAAATTAATGATTATGTTGGAATGAAGAATGTAATTGAGTTTAAACTCCCTGCAATTTGAGAACACCAAAAGGCATATTTGTAAACAGTTTCATTCAGCTAGCCCTGATGGTTTTCAAATTCTGCTTCGGAAACATTTCTAAATTGCTTTCCTGCTCAGGAAACAATGTAGTCACGGATGGACGGACAGACGGAGCATAGGACTATATCCCCCCGCATCATATGCCTGGGGGATAGAGACCAAATCCGTTTCATTCGATAGTTTCCCCTGGCGAACACCATTTGCAGCACAATCGATTTGAATTTCTTCAGCAAATGACAACGATCTTCGCATGGAAAGGGTGGTTCATATCACAATGTCTTTGCCATCATTCAATCGCCAAAATGATGATTGTAGAACAGCGTCGCTGATTGCACAACTTACATCGATTGCCTCCAATCAGGCATCTCCCATTCTAGCCCACAAAATCGGCGTAATAGAACAGAGGCTGTGTCAACATATCATCACTTCATCCGCCTCTGTGGGGCGGGAATGCATTTCATTTAGTTATCGGCATAAGATAGCAGTTTAGACGAGTTGTCTGATCACTTTATTGGGTTCACTAATGACAGCTTGAAGACAAAACAAAAATCTTATTTTCACAATAACAAGTCAATTTGGTTCCTCGTTCCAACATTGGACAAAGAACTTTAAACATAATTGCCGGACTGAAAACGCATTTGAGGTTGTCTTAAAATATACATCCGTTTATAACCAATTGTTTCATTTTGCAGTAAAGATTAAACCATCACGTCAGCGTTCTGATCAAACTCATTATACATAGTACCTACCAGGGCAGTTTCATTTTTTATCGAACAATTTTTAAAACGAAGTGAAAGAATAATGTATAGTTTCAATATCTCAAGAACTGATAATGATCAAACATATAAAATTATTTTTATTTGTGGGTTTTAAACATGGACATTCACGTTTGTTTACATAGAAGTATCAGGGAACTGAATATCTACTTAAAAGAGACATCCTACGCTACAAATGCCTACGAGATGCCTATCAAGAATTGAATTTATCTACATGATAAAGACAAGCTTTAAAATTCTTTGTTAACTACTGGCATTGATGAATTCTTACTTCGGAGTTTTACTTTGATTCACAAGGAGGTAATTAAGGCAGTCAATACAATCTATCAGATGTGTCTGGGGGTAATTTATACCTTGCAGAATGTTATATCTGTGATACTTTAGGTGATGTTCTGTTTCAATTATAGCAAGATCCCTTGAGTTGACGAGTCAATTCTAAATTCAATTTTGTTCCCGCGTGGAGAATGTACAATTATCGAACGATCGCTGACTACGAATGTTAATCACAGAGATCATGAGTGTATCATCCTTCATATGCTTCAGAAGCTGTAAGACATCACGAACATTGGTAACATTCCAACAAGATATTAAAATCTGCGAATTCTTAAGAAGTCAATGCGAATCTACTATCTACTTTTGTATTTTCTATGTCTGTATTTACATCGATCTGGTCGTATGACGAGATTAAAAGATGCAACAAACAATCTTACTCGGTAAAACCCTTAAACATTAACAAAAATAAAATGAATGTGTATTAGACTATTAATCTTCTTGTATAAATCCTAGTGTACAGAAATGTAAACCTGATGCAAGGTAATTACTGTAGAATATGCGTTATTTTATTTACTAAGTCAAAAAGCACTTTATAAGTCGTTCATAATATATGAGGCCAAGTTGCTTTATTAACTATCAAAATGATTGTATCGCTGGGACAGTGAATTCATATTCAATTGGTCTTGATACTCTGAATGATATGTTAGATTGAATACAACGCAGATAAGGGATAGGATTGAAGGACGACTGCAAGAGAAAATGGACATCTGTAGGTGAAAATCTGCAAATGTCAGAAATGTTGCCTTTCGTAAAAACTATCTATTCTTTTGATATTTCAGAATTCTTTAGCACGCTAAAAAACTTATGATTTACAGTTTCATACCGTGATGAGAACTATTGCAAATAATCTTCGCTTTTTTGTCTAGTTATTGGCTGATTGCAGATTGAACCTAAGATGTCTGATCACTTCATTGGGTTCATCAATGACAGTTTGCAGACAATCTTGATAAATAATGCATTGAGATCAGTATGGAACGATTCATGACATGTTAGTGGAAACGCAGGCAGTGAACAGTTTATTACAAGAGGAATTCATTTCATAATATTAACGGCGCCATACACTTTCAATGTAAAAAACAAAAGAATATGATTACACCACCCGCATTGGGTGAATATCTGATGTGGCGGCTTTTCCACCTGTTCAGACATGTTCAAAGCGGTGCCTATATCATTACTTAGCGATTGTCATGAACTACAGGTCTTCATATCCTATTGTCAGGTACCCATTTTAAAAGCTAGATTGACTGAGTACAATGTTGATGCCGTGCCAGTGGACACAACTCAGGAAGAGATCCAGGTCACATTTATTTGTTGTCGGCATTCAAACCTGCGCTTCTTGTTAGAGAGGCCAGCATGCTAACCACACCTCTGTGCTCCATGAGTAGGCATTTGTGTAAAACTCGCTGTCAGTTCATTATAAGGTCTTCAAGACAAGGTCTGAAGACCTCTTGTTATTATCCGTGTTTTTCTTATAATTATTTGCACGTTTTTTGTGGCAAAGATTCTGAAAAAACGGTTCGATCCAATTTCATGAAATTTTCAGGGATGGTAGCTCGTATCATGAACTCGTTTTGTGTCGAGCCCGATTTTTTAACTTCGATTGTATTTTCGAGTTATCTCCCCTTAAAGGAAAAACTTCAAAACCTCAATTTCTCGGTAACTATGGGAGATAATTTCATAATACTTTCACGAAAA
Organism: Steromphala cineraria; assembly: GCA_916613615.1. Taxonomy (NCBI): domain Eukaryota; kingdom Metazoa; phylum Mollusca; class Gastropoda; order Trochida; family Trochidae; genus Steromphala; species Steromphala cineraria. The sequence continues at coordinate 74,899,901 of OU744722.1, read as the reverse complement.
TGTGGGCAACAACATTCCCAAGCGTTTGCACCCTAAGGCGTTTTCGGCCGTAATAATAGATTTTTTGCTATTTTCGAAAAACTGACGGTACGCGTCTTTGAAAATCTTCTCCTCACTAACTAGAATACATACAGACGCACACTGTAGCTCATTGGAAAGCTGCATAAACGCTGTTTAAGGGAACTCCCAAACCTGCGTTTTTTGCGTTACAGTGATTTCAAAAACGACCTTGGGAAAAAAGGGATTTTTGACATGTCTCGTTCAAAGGGGCAAAACTCTGTGGTGAAATGCCAAACATTAAATATGTTTGTTGCATTCTGTTCTACAATGATTGTGCAACAAATTCACTACAGATTATTATTATATTAAAGTTGATATTTAAGGTAATAAGAGGACATAAACACATTTTTACATTTTTTGGTGATTTTTTTAATTTTTCAGGGTTATTTTACTTTGAGAATTTTAGTTTCAAAACCGCAACAGGAAGAAATTTGGTCATTGATGTTTTGCAAAGCAGATGTTATGAGTAAACAAAATATTTTATCAACCAGACATGACAATTTCTGTCTGTCCATGACCTCTCCTTGAATATTGCAATTTTCTTTAAATCCTCATTTTTGACACATTTCAAAGATCCACAGTTTCTTAAGTAAGCAGGTGATCTTAAAATTGGTTATACCTACACACGCGTCATTCAAAGCAAAACTTTTTCTATGTTTCACTTTATTATAAAGAAAGTTGATAGTTTAGGAGCTAGAAGGACGAACATGGAGTAAGGGTCTAAAACATTTCAATTTTCAGTGCTTTCATTTAAGTTTCAAAATTCATTTCTCCCTGACAATTTAAGTTATCTACACAAATTATACATATATCTATGTGTATGATCAAGACCAATATTTCTTCTGGCATATCATATCAACAAAATATCAATATTTACAGTGTTAAGTTCTGTTAAATCACATAGGGGTCAGAAAGGCATATTTTAGATGACCGACTTAAAATCTCTGAATATAATGTGATGTGGGGTCATTTTGATGATATAAAACTAATGTATAACTTTCTGCTTACCTCCTTGACAAAAATGCATGTTAAAGTAAAACACTGTGTAAAGGTCAAACACTTTGTGAAGTTCAAACAGGAGTCTTGAAGACCTAAGTATTGACGCGTCAATCCTAGTTGTTATTGGCATGTTTTTTTTAATTATTCCACGATTTTTGTGAGCGGGATTCAGACCACACGGCTTATGCTAACAAGTTTTACAGGCTTGTAGACCTTGTTGAGGAAATGCGACAGAAAGCTTTTGGGACTATTCGGCCTATAAATAAATCGCCCAGTTGAGCCGAAATTTGGGATTGTTAACCTGGGCTTTCTTGTCAAAATGCGCTAAGAGACCTGAAACTTTTTTTTTTTTAAAAGAATAAAATTGCTCGCATGTAGTCAAACAGTATGGTTACTTTTTACAAGGCCATTTCTTTCGGATTGACAGACAACTAGCCATGGTACAGAAAGAAAGTGGGATATAGAAAAGGGGAGAAAGAAATCTACTTGAAGGAGGGAAATTGTTTTAAAAAAGGAGTAATTTGATAAAGAGGAAAACATTTCTGCCATGAAACGGTATCAGAACGACCAGTTAAGAGTTTCTGCGCTACTGGTTTTGCATGTGTAAATTTTCAAAACATATAGTGCAAAAATTGCTCCCAAAAAAACAATTTCCACTTTAAATCATGCCAAAGTCCTGTTATTGTCGTTTTGCCAATATATTTTTTGTTTAAAAATGACACCATATAAAGTGCAGGACAGTTAAGGCTACAATTGAAAATCATGACAATAGTGATATGATAATGAAATATGGTTTTCTGACTTGTTTTCTAGCGTCCTACAGAAAATATGCGAAAACTAACTATTCCAATCTAAACCAATATAAATCCTATATCTATCAAATTACTATATTTTATTTATTCAATTTCGAATTCCAAGCATTCTACCCAAAAAGAAAGCTGTTATTTGACGCCAAGTATACTTCAACTGTCTTAAAAAGATAAGTATCACACACTATTATATGATATTGTGAGTATTCCTTCACGACTCATATGCCCCTCACAGGAATTTGTTGTTGCATTTCATTCATCACAGGACTTTGTTTTTTTACCCACTTGAAAGTTGGTATCGTTTATTTTGCCCCTGAGTGTATCGTCCACAGCATAGAATATGTAGGCATAAAAATCAATCACTTTAACAATACGTTGAATAACTAGATGGACATCAATGATGCTCATTATGGATAAATCATAAGGCAGTGAATACTTTTTTCATTTATGAGCCTTGCATTAAGTGCAAGCGAAATGAGTTTATATCGAATCAAGGTATAAGTTACCAAATGCAAATTCTACTAAATTCCCAAATATGGTTTTTCTGAATCCATTGACGATGTGAACATTACCATCATGCAATTCTTATTTCAACGCAAGATATGTTGTTCATTTGTCAAAACGTTTCCTCACTTTACTTGCACAATCACATCTCATTTCTTGTATGTTTATTGCAGCTGCTAACACTGCAAATTTCTTTGATGCTAGAGTACAGTGATTCCGAAACATATTTCTTCCTAAGCCTGTCTTGACCAAACCATATATACGTTTTCAGTTCAAAGCAGCTTCCAAGAGAAACACTTTAGATTGTAATAACCCACTAATAACGATCGATCCGAGTCTTTCATCATACTACTTTCATCTTAAGTACGCTTAAAGGCCCAAAACCAATGTTCAGTACTAACAATACTGTTTACTTCTCGAAATAGGCTTGAGCTGAAGACTGTTTCTGTTGAATTACTATTACTCAAGTTCTTACTTCCTGCTAAAGGTTGGATAATACAGAGTTACTTTATACTCTGCGTCAATGTGGCTAATTCAGTTGCACCTGGAAATGTCACTCGACTTCACTGCTTAATTTTAATCTCGTTTGGTCACATTTCAGAGTGTCCTCTGATACCAAACAATACACATTACACATCGACCTTAGATTGCTGTCACAAATTGCTTGGTAGTGAAGCCATTTGATGTTTTTGTTTTTCTCAGTAATCGTTAAGTCTGAACAGGTGGTAAACTTGTTAGCAATGAAGGGGAAACATATTGCAAGACTTACAGAACATATTCTTCTTATGAAAATCCTGGCTAAAATATTAATCGAGATATTAGCGATCACTCCTTCCATAAATCAAGACAATTGTCCAAATCGGGTTATCATACTGTAAGTTAACCAACATGACACTCTAACTCAATAACTGACATTTGTGATATGTTTCTGAAAATAACGTTCATGGACAAAATCTTTTTATATATTTTAGCTCTTTAGATAACACACATTTCTCTATTTGTTTTTTGCTTTCAAAATGCAGAAAGTGTGAATAGCCTTTCAATGATATGATACTTGTTGGTTGCGTAAACATTACTACTACAAAGACACACCTTGGCTTCGTTTAAAACCTTTCAATAATCATTTCTTTTAACAATCATCAAAGGCGTCGGAATTCTTGACTTACAAAAACACATAGACGTAAAAGTGCATAATTTATCAGGGGAATGTTGCAATATCCTGCATGAGACCCAGGTGTTCCAAGTAAGTTGTAGCACAACATATGCTCCCGTTGTAAACTGTTGTTTGTTAGTTCCTCGATTTTGCGAATTTCAAACACTAGGCAACGATAATTGGGTATGTAAGGCTCATTCTATCCTATTGATACTAAAATATGCTTAGATACTAATAAGTCAATAATGTGTTAAGAAGGGGAAAATGTGAATATGGATGATAAATAAGAATACCTTTAATCGAATTTATGAAATAATGGTTGCAATGCCATACTAAACACGAAATCGGTGACACTTAGAAAACCATCTCTTGTGATTAAATTATTGACAGGTTCGGGCCTTATTTTTAAACATAGTTCGTAAAATTGTGACATCAAACAACCTCTTGAAATCCACATTTAAAGGGGCAGTAGCACGTTTTTTGATAATTTTATATTTCAAATCTTTCACTTATAATTGTAAGTAAATGTTAAATGTATTATATTGACACTGTCAACAATCTCATTACACAAGCCAATCACCCATAGTCAGAGGACAAAGTATGAGGATTCACATAAAATCCATTGGCGGCCATTTTTGTGTGAACACCTTTAATTCATTTTTGTAAGAAAAAGGAAGCGCATGGCTGAACTTTAAGTTATTTATCTAAATAATAACTGCTTCATTTAGTTTAAATACATTTGTCTTTCAATTGGAACCATTATTTTCATTTTCCTGACATCACCTTATATTCCCCCTAAAAACGTGCTACTGCCCCTTTAAAGAGCCAACTCTTAATTTTATTACGCTTAGTTGTTTAAAATGTATTACATTAATTAATCGTTTTTGAGAAATATCTTTAGAACTCTGGAAACTGAATATTAGTCTTACTGACAAAACAAACCAACTCAAATGCTTATAATCTGCATCATATGGGATCATATTGACTTAAGATAATGCCCATCCGTCTTGAATTGTGGTAAAGAGTTGCATGACATATCTTCAAAAACTTAATTGGCACCGAAACGACTAAAAACTTTTAAAATGTTTTCATCAAATTGGCTCAAAATTAAGAGAATGCCGATCCATGTTTATTTGTTCTAAACAGTTGCATAACATATCTTCAAAACTTATGTGGCACCGAAACAACCATAAACGTTTTTAAAGTTTTTGATAATAGACAAATTACCACTTTTAGGAGAAAATGCTTTTCAAAGTGCCATATTATCAATACTTACAAACCATAAAGTTTTGTCGGGTAAACTAAATATATTACTTGCTGAAAGTGTGCTCTTTGATGTTTTAAAAGATGTACAGTTACATGTCTGCATATACCTAATTATCAATACTGAAGAAGATAACTCAAGTTGACCTTTATAAAAGTCAAAACACTTATACAAATACAAATACTTGCAATTGAAAGGATTCAAAAACAGAAATATTTATCTATAATTTAGCGATAAAGTTGTTTTGTTTCTACCATGACATTATGAATAACAGTATTTGTGACGGAGGATATAGCTATTTAAAAGGTTTAAGAAAGCACTGTAAGTCTACTGGGTTCCTGTCACTGTTGAAATTCTAAAATAAGCAATTTGCGAGAAAATAATGGTTTGAATTTTAAATAACCCCAAAAATCTTTGATTAGATTTAAAAGATCGTTATATTTGCGCGAACATAATGGTGTGTAAAAAGCCATAAACTTATCTTTTTAATTGTGATTTAGAGAAGTTTATTTCCTTACCCTTAATGAATAATACAATGTGAAGTGTGTACAATCATCACGCAACAACTACATTTCAAGTTTATGTGCACATGGGATACGACTGTTCAGTTTATATTAGAGGTTGTAATTTGGGAACCTGATGAATGAATAGCTCGTATCGATTTAACTCGAAAAGCGGTATCCATATCCACATTAAAGTTAATCGGTATTACAACCAATGCATGAAGGAGACTATCCTTTTCTTTATGAGCTACTCGCGTTTAACGATCTCTAACTCTTCTTGTTCTAATTCTACATATAGATACACTCGGCAGAAGAGGACGGATATTTGTCATGTTCTCTTTAGAACTTGAATAGATAAGTAATGGTTGATCAAGAGAATAGATGCAGTCATTGCATGACAAGGCTTTAAAACTCGACAGATGTACCCCACCTTTATCACTTATTCCTGTTAAGGATCACGCTGAAAGTAATTGTAGAGTCATATTTTATGTAAGTCTTGGTAACCGTAATGGATTTCCCTTCTCAAGGAAAGCAAAACTACCATCAGTTTGGTGGATTGATTTTCAGGAAAGAACACTCATTGCTATCATATGCAATCATTTCTTAACTTTCCAGCCAATTTATTTAGAACCATGGTATCGTCATTAAACACCATATTGACATTTTCATAGAAGTTCACTTTCGATCCCTATCTAAAAAAAATGTATCTTTTAGTGGGAATACCCCTGTTGTTCGGATACAAGGTATTTAGTCAATTATATAATCTTATTATAGGGGTGAAAATATTCTATATCAATTTTTGATACATGTACCTTAAAAGATCTTAAGTGTTAATTATACCAAAAACTCTATATTTTTATGTTTTATTAAGATGTCAAGTATTCCTCTAGGAATGGATTTATCCATGACCTATATCTGTCTGCCATTCATCATAAGATGAACGTACTTTATTGACCTCATTGACAATAAATGAAACTGGGAGTAAATTTTATTTACACCTCCCAATGTTGTGAACACTCTATCGTAATAGCTGTCTTATTGCTCCCTATGACTCCTTGACCCAACTCAGCTCGGTATATCAGCTGCTGTAGGTCACTTGTACCAGGTATAATTACATGCTGTAAGCAAGTAACAGACACATAAGAGTGCAATGTAGTCTTAACCCTTCTCAAAAGTAGTTCAAGTAACTTTCCCGATAGTAATGATGGTATCAATCAAAACTATTTGTCAGTTTCGAGCAACATTTTAATTTTCTTAATGAGATTACGACTGTAGGTAGTACAATGTCTAAATATGGTTTAGCATTTAGTATTTAGTTAGGGATTTCATTTAAGTTGACATTAAAGGTCAATAAGGTTTTAGTAATTTGAAATGATCTTATTTGCTTGTGAATGTAGAATGCAAAAAAAAGGTTTTTTTTAGTCGGACGGTACTGTGATCATTCACAGTGAATTCCTTAAATGTTTGATTGTAAATGGTTTGTATATGTACATGATGTATGATGTGCGTTTTTTAATAGACTTTCAGTTATAATAGACTTAATGTTACATTTACATACACGTTGATTGTTTTAATTATGTTTCGGTAAATGGTTTGCAGTAGTCATGACGTGCTTTCAAATCATTTAGGATCATTGCAGGAGTACATTTTTAAGGTTAAAGGACAATTTAGTAATCTTTATGGAAATTAATGGCATTTATTTTTATTTTTACTTCTTAAGATGTATTTTAGGGACAGAAGCTTTTAAGGATAGCACCTTTTTGGAAACTGAGCATGATTTGGTAAGTGGTTTAATTGGAAGTCTTGTTATAAAAAATGATGACCTACATGAAGGGTGTTAGAAGTACATTACGCGCAGTAATTTGCGACCGCTTCTCAAAAGGTAGTTTTAGATCTCATTACAAGACATTGTACATCTGAAAGGTGTGAAATGGATTCTTTTAAAAAAAAAAAATTTGCTGAAGTTTACAATATCAAAAAGCAAATCGATTGAAATGTAGCTATTACAGTGATATGAGTAGATGTTGCATTATCACATAAACATCTATAGTTTACTTATACTTAATCGATTCGGTATGTTTCGTTGTAAAGGTGCCACAGGCTCATGATACATATATTGCTCATGACATTGAGATACAGAAAGCAATATGATTCTTAACTGATACATGTCTTAATTATCAACGATTGCATTGACTGCTCACTGACTTCCTCAGTTGTGGGGCTGAAACCTTGAACAACATTGTAAGGACTTGAGTGTAGATTTGAACATGCAACCCTTGGAATGTAAGCTCAAGCTTTTAACCACTAACCTAGCATCGAGGGCGCTAGGTAAATATCATAAGTTGGATATATCATTTGATGTACAGTATCAAATTAAAACATTTAATTCGTTTTGGAAGCTTTTAACCATTCGAAATATTCTACACTTTCAATCATGGCACTTCAGTTTTCTTTTTGAAGTGCTTTACTCCTGTTTATGTGAGACAAGGAGTGTCTAAATCTTCTAACTTCGAAATGACTTCTTTCTCCCGTTTTCTAAGGAGTTTAGCTAGGTATACATTACGGAAAGTCAATAACACTTTGTAACTGTCAGTGCAGAAATTTGGTACACGTTGCCTCCAAGAAGCTGCAATTAATTGGCCACAAAGCGAACGTTAGATTTTTCTGGTTTTACCTAGCTTGTAGACCCAATTTATAGAAAATGATTTAACCCAGCCATAATATGACATGAACTATAAATGAAAATGAAAATAAATTGTATCACTTCTAAAATGCCAAAAAAATGACACGTCTGAATCTCGTACAAGTGTATTGATATGTTAATATACTTAGCACAAACTAAGAGACTTATGAAAAAAACAATTACCGTAGCAGCATCTGCTTATTATGTGATATTTAAGGGCATAAAGTTTCAAATCAACTTCCAGGTATGACATGTGTGTTTACGTGATTGAATGTTGTTCTCAAACCAACTACGTATTTCTTCCTTGAATACAGCATATGGTTCCTTGTTTCTAATATAATTCTTAAGTATTTTGAGCATATTTCTCTGTTTTACGGAATCCTTGAAATACATATGGGTATAAAGTTTTCAACAGTCGTCTTTGAATGGACATTCATAAAAAAAACATATTCCTGAATTAATGCCCTGTGAACAGTGGATATTGGTTTGGATTAGAATATGGACTTTTATATTAATTTATTACGGTTCGCGGTTCATTCTATATCCTGAGGTCAGTGTGACACAGACAGGCATATTTGCTTGTATGTGCAGACACTGTAATAATTTCTACAAACACTGTGTTTATCTTAATAAGATATTTCCGCTATGATGTCAAAAGAAGGCAAACATATGTGAAATAAGCAATTCATTCATAAATATCTATGATTAAGTGCTTTGATAGGAGCCAGATTTGTAATTTTCCAAATGCTAAATTTCACAAGATAGAGGAAAATACAAACAGAATAATTAAGTTAATTTCATTAGTTCGTTCAGTAGTGTTTAGAAAGACCGTACAACTCATTCATTTCTGTTGTAGTTAGATTGAATATCCTCAAAATTCCTATAAGAACATCCATGCATATCTATCTGTTTACACAATATCTCCCTAAACATGACGATATAATTTTAAAAGCAAGATTTCTGTATGTAAATGTTAAATCCTTAACACGACCGACGTTCTGAATAATTATTATCTTTCCTTGATTATCTGGATGGTAAAAGGTTTATATTGTAATCTGGAAGAGGATCCGTATAAGAAAACCAAACATAAAATACCACAATCATGCTATAATTATCCATATAGTTGTTTGGAATTATCAAAACCATAATGCATGTTTAAGGTAAGGTCGTTGATTTTTGACAGCAAAGACATATTTATATTACTAGTTATCGATATAAATGTTGTGTGCAAGTTATGATTTTGTACAAGTTATAACTTGTATGACGATACTACATGTATACAAGTTATATCTTGTATGATTTCACATGTACATGTTATAATGTGTACAACTTGTTGCTAATATTTTGGTATGACTTCTATTACACTACTGAGAGGATAATTGATTAGAATATGCATTGCATAAGGCTTGGCTGCATTCACTTTGTCAATCTTTGTCAGGAAGTCAAGTACTGAAAGCTATGTGTTGAAGAAATATTATGTTGTTCATGTTGCTGGTTTAGTTAAGCTTGTAAAGAATTCCTCAGAAGAAAATGTGCCCTTAAAAGAAATGGTTAGAAGGTCTACGTTTTGTTTGATTCATGAAAAACAGGTCCTTTTACAGAGTGATTATCAAATCTCCATATGAAGCTGTATTTCGAATAAAAAGCTAAAGTTGTACTTCATTAAGTGAACCTACCTAGGGAAGTTATTGCTAGTATACACACAGAGGAAGAAGAGTTGAAAGCTTTGGTTTCCTACAGAAACTACGGCTAAACGTTCTCGTTGCCGATTGGCTGATGTCAACACTGGTGACAACGTTGCCATACCTGTGCCGTAAGTAGACCATGGTGCTTGATGTTACTGGTACAGGTTTTAAAATTGTTACAAAATCTGGTATTGTGTCTAGATCTCTCACTCTCTATCAGTTTGAAAAAGTGAATGGGTTGTATCCCAAACTGGAAGCAAGGGATATTTTCATTGTAAATGTAAAACTAAATGTAAGACAACAGGATGTAAATGCCGTTTTGAGTTGTATGGAAAACTTATTTTTTCGTTTATATGATTCAGTTTGAGATCGTCTCGTTCTGATTTCATTTTGTACAAGTTATAGCCAAACTGCCAACCAAAACTGTACAAATTAGAACATGCACAATTCAAACCATACAGGTTTTAACTTGCCATCAATTTTGTTGTACAAGTTATAACTTGCACACAACAGAAAATATTACAACTTTCAAAGTTTGACAAAACAAAAAGTCTTACGTCAAATACTTTCAGTTAGTGTCATTGTTGAAGATGTTGGTTTGTTAAATCACCTTATTTTCGCATCAAAACAATATTTCCCTCATTGCATTAACAATCCTTTTGAGATGTGCGAAGAGGACAATAAATGTTACCAATAACACAACAATTGCATCTGAGGTTGGAGTTCTCAGAATACCCAATCCATACTCTACATCTTTTATATTCTTAAAAGGGTGTAATTTGCAAACTTTGAGAACATACGTCTGCACTTATTTAAATTCAAATTCAACCCACCTTCATGTTGATCGGAAGTACCACCTACGTATACTGAGACTACTGTTTGAGCTTCCTATGACTCTAAATTACCCCTTATAAATTCTAGATACACTCAACAGAAGTGGACAGATATTTGCCCTCTCCTCTTTTAAACTGAAGTAGTACTATTAGGCTTGATCCAGAGGGTATTTATTGCACTCATTGTATGGCGTCATGTAATCTTGATCTAAGGTTCGACATTATCCTAAAATCGATGTACTTAAACTTTATCACTAACTCCATTTAGGGATCAGACCGCAAGTGTATTTGTGGAGTTGCTTTGGCATCTTTACCAACTTAATCTCTTGTTCATTGAATTGCAGTGTGGTCGTGTACAGTCATTGTCTGCAGGGTAACTTGAGCAATGGTGAATAAAAAGCTGATTACAAACTCCATTGTGTCAATTCTTTAGTGCATACAATTTATTCACAATGTTTGTGATAAAAAAAGTCCATTTTCTGTTCCACCCTGCCCTTTTTCCAAAATCCCATGCCTTGTTTGCTAGCTACAATTTAGTATTTACCTTTCGCAGAATAACAGTTACAGTTAGAATAAAGTTGCATTAAGGAAGAAAATATTTAAGATAAGAATGAATAATTTGTTGTGATGCAGGACGCATGGTCTGCTGACCACATGTTAAGCTAGTTACAGGAACAAAAGAGGGATTGCTGACCGAGTGTTGGATGATGTTGGATACAGCTTAATGATTTCATTATGAATTTATTACAGATGCTTGAAATGCTTTGCCCTTATATATATCACATTAATTTTAAGTAAAAAATAAACAACAGACTAAACGTTTATTTTATGATTGGCGGTGAAATACCGAGATCTATCAATAAAAATAAACCGTGTTATCAGTCACTGGTGACAATAACAATGGAACGTGTTATCAGTCACTAGTGACTGATAACAACAATGAACTGACGTCATCGAACAATGCTCTGACGCAATGACACGCTCATGACGTCATGTTGTCGCTTTTGTGATGCAGGACGCATGGTCTGCTGACCACATGTTGAGCTAGTTACAGGAACAATAGGGGGATTTCTGACCGAGTGTTGGATGATGTTGGCTTAATGATTTCATTATGAGTTTATTACAGATGCTTGAATTCCTTTGCCCATGTATATATCACATTTATTCACAAGTACAAAACAAATACAGACTTAAGGTATATTCAGTGTTGATTTCAAGTGTAGTGCATACGTACATGTACGTGTAGAAAAAAAGCAATGTTTACAGAAACTTATACTTTTGTGCTTTACCATTTTCATTGAAAGCAATTCAAAATTATGCATGCATGTACCCTTTTCCGAAAAGTCGTGTATTTTTTTTGGTCAGTGCAAACACAATTCTTTAAAAAAAAGCAACAGCAAAATACTTTCCAAAATATTCACATCTCCTTTGATCAGCTTACTTTGGCTCCATTGTTTCCAAAACTAATAAATGTGCGTATCACAAGTGATATTTTGTACAACTTATTATTTCCCTGATCCATGTGAAAATCAACTCTCCTTACTTATTGACAGTAAACAAAAATGTCCTCTTATTCAAAAGGACATAAAAGGAGCTTTGATGCAGAGTTTTAAAGGGGCAGTAACACGTTTTTTGTTAATTTTATATTTTAAAATTTTCACGTTAATGCTAAATGTATTATGTTGATAGTGTCAAAAATCACATAACACCAACCAACTATCCATAGTCAGAGGACAAAGTATGAAGATTCCCCTAAAATACATGGGCGGCCATTTTGTGTGAACACCTTTAATTCATTTTGCGTAAGAAAAATGAATTGCATGGCTAAACTACATTATATATTTGAATTATTACTGCTCCATTTAGTTTAAATACATTGTCTTTCAATTGAAACCATTAATTTTCATTTTCCTGACATCACCTTTTATTCCTCCTGAAAATGTGCTACTGCCCCTTTAAAATGTTATACCAATACGTGGACTAGATAAAAAACACTTAAGCTTTCATAAAGCACATTTTAGTTATTGTAACCCTTGAGGAATGTTAAAGCCATTTAATGAACGTTACTTAAGTTAACCAGCGTTGTAAGCTTTAACCATCCCCATTATGTTAAAGTAAGTAAACAACTATGGTCACTGTTGTGAATAACATCCGGTTAACATTATTCTATTCCTTCAGAGAGTGCTATAAAAACATCAAAGAGAAAACGAAACAAGTTGGTAGACTTCTGAAAGGAAACTGTAACTACTAATGCTGAAGATAACGCAAATTGTTTTTGTAAGTTTGGAATGTTGCATTATATATTGCCTGTTATGACCATTGCTGAAACTAGGATGCTCATATGTAGTATTTATTATATACTCATGTAATCTTATGATAGTAATACAAGGGTGCAATACGGAATACGTCTTCAAATTCCGTATTGCACTCCAGAATCCGTATTGCACTCCTGCCGGTTCTACTTTTTTTAAGCTTCGGCAATTCTCGGAATTGTCCGTACGTAAACAATCATTTTCTTAATTAGAAGACCGAATTTGACGTATCTCAATGCATTGATAACAAACCTACTTTTTAATATGATATTGAAGAATAATATAGTGAGAAACTAGTGTTATCGTTAGTAAAGAAACTGCAAAATACTATAAAAAGTCCGAGAACATCGCCAGCGACACTTGGCCCTTATGACGTCATAGCCTACAACGATTATGACGTCATTTCCATGGTGACGTCGTTTGAAAGGATCCCGTCGCTCGGAATCCTGAACTTACGTTTATCATATTCATTACTTTATAAATAATTACTAAGGATAAACTTTTATCACTGTATTAAGTTTTCACACTTGAGAAAATTGCCTCTTACGTTTGTCTACGCAAAGTAATGAGAAAATAAACAGATAATTGAGGTATGAAATCATCAGTCGAGCGTGTCATAGGTGATCGCCTTCTTTGCATTATGTATCAATGCGCAGTGCGACGTCTCGGATTATTAAAGCAATTCAAAATTATCTTTAAAAAGGTTAAAAAGAGAGTATATAATAAATACAGAACGTCATACGTGTGCATTTGGGTCGTTTGTATTGAACTCGAAGATGTCATGGACGCGGAGGAACAACTCGTTCTTCGAACTCGTTGTTCCTCCGCGTCCATGACATCTACTCGTTCAATACAAACGACCCAAATGCACACGTATGACGTTCTGTATATATATTCCCTAATGAATTGTGTTCAATTACGTATTTTTGTAGTAAAAGGAATCTGTAATGTATCACTGTCGAGAAAAGATATTCATCACAGATAGTCAAGTATCATTGTTACTGTCAGAAGAAAGATTGAACATACTAGACCCGGGTATACTGTACATGAGAATTCGTTCTCAAGAAAGCGGATATGGACATTTTCTGACGTGTAAAATACTAATTATCTCAAACATCTGTAATGTGAGTACAACCCTCAACCTTTCTCGTTCTGTCTTGAAACAGCATTGGCAACTGAAATGTTTGTTGCTGGCTTTGGGTGATGGATCTCTGAAACGGGTTTTACTCATACATCCTGTCAGCAGAAGCGGGACCAGTTCGACATAGATTAGATCTGTCACGTTTCTCTATTGGACTCAATAGTAGTTCATAGTAAATGTTACCTTCAGTTGCATTTCTAGGGATAATTTCAATGAAATTTGATAATAATTTCACATCATAACAACATCATCAATATCATTAGATATTACATAGTGTTTGCATAGAATATGACACCAACAATGCTCTGACGTCTACAGATGATTTTGTAGACAGTAATGAGTTCATAAAAGTAAATTTGACGAAAGGTGCATGTACATCGACGAAAGAGACCTTGCATAAATTATCAAAAACAAACTAAAATAGCCATCATTAAACTACTTATTACATTTTCAAAAGTCCTTGAAGATTCAAGAAAATTTATTCTTACTATGTACTTCATGTCAAAAAGAACATCGATTTAAGAGTATAAAATCGCATTTGAACATAATGCATTAGTCATACTTTCTCGAAATGTCATTGTGACACAGACATGTCTATGAGTTTGTTTGCACAGATAATGAAATAACATGTTCCAAAAATTCATCGTATTAAAATGTTTCTGCTTCGCTTTCAAGAGATTAAGAATCTACGCATTGAATTGCAAACGTTTGTGGAGTATTTAATTCAATTAGTGTTTTGAAATGCGACCGTTCGTTATTAATCCTATGGAAAAACAAACACTTTCTGTAACGAAATCAATTTTGCGTTAAAAACAACCGACAGGACCTCATCCAATAGCTGCGAGTAATAAGAACACCAGTCAACTATTCAGTGTGGGAGAGTGAGTTATTGTTTTACGCCGCTTGGGCATTATTTCAGCTTGGGCTTTATTTTAGCCATTAGCAGCATGCAGTTATTCAGAAGTGTTTTATCAAAGAGCCACTCCGTCATTTTCAACACATATTGTTTTGTTTTGATATGAATGAAGATGGCATAATAAATGTTAATTCAAAATTTCTCACATATTCATCCACAAAAAGCAATTATGTGATAAATCCTTGTATTCAATGGAAATCTAATAACAGTAATATATATTTGTAAAAATCTTCATTTCCTAAATTAAAAGAACTGAGTTTATACCGAAATGATACGAAGTAGTCAGGGATATATAGATGTCAACACGTGCGTGCGTGCGTGTGTGTATATTTCAGTCAGATGCCTTCAATATTCTTTTATATTTAAGGATTCTGTCCCAAAGGGCAGAATCCTTATTGTTATTGGCGTGTTTATTATTTTTTTTATTATTATTCCACGTTTTTTGTGGTCAACTTTCAGCCCAAACGGCTGATGCTATCAAAGCCAAATTTCACAGGCTGGTAGACCTTGTTGTGGAATGGCGACAGTTAGCTTTTGGGCCAAATCGATTCGTACATTAAAGGTCCAGTTCGAATCCAAAGTCGAAAATTTAACATTGATTTTTTTTTCAAAATGCACTTAGAGACTTGAATTTTTTTTTAAAAGATGCGCAATCAAAAATGCTGCAAAAAACGAAATCATTGCAAATTCGTAGGTCACGTGGTTTGGCCGCCATCTTGCTTTTAGTGCATTTTCGACCATTTCTGACCCCACCCACCTTTGAAAATCTTCTGCTCTGAAGATACTTGCACTAGAGAGCTGAAATTTATACTCAATGTAGCTGAAGCATTGTAGTTCTGAATTTGACTTCTACAAAGTCCTAACTGCAACACTTTTTTTGCTGTGATTTTTCAAAGTTGACCAAAATCTAAAAATCGCAAACTTCAAGGGCAGATAACTCAAAAACCAGACCATAGAATTTTATGATTTTTGCATGAGAGTTAGACATTGGCAAGATCTTTAAGATAAAAGAATAAAATCGCTCGCGAACAGTCATTTCCGGTCAGGGTCAGAGGTCAAACTTTGCATTTTGGAAATTTTGCTTTTACCGTTGCCGACCCCACCCGCCTTTGACAATCTTCTTCTCTGAAGACACTTGCACTAAAGAGCTGAAATTCATACTCAATGTAGCTGAAGCATTGCAGTTCTTAATTTGACTTCTAGAAAGTCCTAACGTTAATACATTTTCTGCTGTGACCATTCAAAGTTGACCAAAATCTAAAAATCGCAAAATTCAAGGGCAGATAACTCAAAAACCTAGCCAGGGAATTTGATAATTTTTGCATGAGAGTTAGACATTGGCAAGGTCTTTAAGATAAAAGAATAAAATCGCAATTTTTTTTTTCTCGAAATAAATGGCTTGGAAAAAAAAACACTTTTTTCGATTTTATTTGATAAAAATCCTTCCCAAGGGCAGGGCAACACGGCAAATGGCCAATGAAGTCTGGAATTTCAAGTATATTTCTTCTTCCTCTGTCCTCTGTCCCCTTCTCTCCCTTTATCCCTGCAGTCTGACTACTTGTCTGTCAGCTCTGAGAATTTCAGGCAGATATCAATTCAAGTTTTCGAGTTATGTGCACTTGAAATGGTAGGTATGGAAAAAATGACCTCAAAACAGCTTTTCCCCCCCTTAAAAAATAAATCATGCCAAAGTTGCTACAAATGGCCTCAAGCACTCATATATTTGGCTGAATCCTGTAATCGTCGCTTTGCGACTATATTTGAACTTGTATTTAACTCGCGCACCTTGCGGCACTCATACCTCACGAACCATTAGAGATAATTTTATAATTTTTATATCACCTTGTAGAGAAAAGAATTGTTTTCATTTCCATGTATCATATGTCTATGCGCGGACAGGAATAAAGAAGCGGCAAGCGAAATATAAGACATCGTTCACACGCGCTAGTTGCGCTCCGGCTATCGCTAATATAACTTGCATTTACCTCGCGCACCTTGCGGCATTCATATCTCACGAACCATTAGAGATAATTTTATAATTTTTATATCAACTCGTAGAGAAAAG
This sequence comes from Steromphala cineraria, assembly GCA_916613615.1. Lineage (NCBI taxonomy): Eukaryota > Metazoa > Mollusca > Gastropoda > Trochida > Trochidae > Steromphala > Steromphala cineraria. The sequence continues at coordinate 74,882,974 of OU744722.1, read as the reverse complement.
AAATGTCTTCATTTCCATGTATCATACGGTGAGTGCCGTCGGTTAATTTGAGGGATAAAATAGAAAAACTTTACACTGATAGATCACATTGTCAATTAAACTCTTTGTTGGGGACTGACAATAAATTGTCTAAGTGCGTCTCATACACTTTGATAGCCTTTGTGGTCAAGATTTAGTTTCAAGACCACAGGCACGGGTCGGTGCGTAGGTACAAGCAAATGTACCTTCCCCTTACTTAATTGAAAAGGGCATAATGACGACCACTATCAGCTCTTGGGCTCTTGGTCATTAGATAAAGGGAGGCCGTCCTGATTCCTGCCTAAATGCTCGGCAGATTCCACTGGCAAGGGTGTGACGTCCTCGATTAACTCTTTTTTCCAAAATGCCTGTCGTCCTCCTGAACTTTGAAATATGCATTCCCTCCCGGCCGCATGTTCTACACTTTGTGCTTGTAGACATTTCATGCAAACACGCTGTCCAGTCATGTACATTCGATTTTGGTCACTAAATCCGTGCATACGGCCACGGGACACCGGAAGACGTCGCTACAACGTTCTCTGAACTCAGAACAGCGCTAGCCTCGCTAGACATCGTATTTTCGACCTAAAACAACACACCAAGGAGCTCGAAATGGTCAAAAGCACGCTCTGACCTCAAACGACACATCAAACAGCTCAAAACGCTGAAAAGCACCCCTCCATACAATGAATTCATTCTCGGATGCGAGATTGTTTGTTTTGCCTTCGTGAATCCAAAGTCTTAGTGCTAAAGTTCCATTCAAATCACAGCCGACTCGCTGGTCCAGTAGGAAAAGCCTTGGCCTTTGAAACCAAGATGCTAACTTTTAGGGTTCAAGTCCCGCTTGAGCCAACAAACTTTTGCAGATCTAACTTGTTATTTTTTTGCTTAGGTAGAACATATTTTGGTCACATTACAGTTAAATGACATGAAATATATATTTTTATGCAAATTGATTTTGGATTCGAATTTGAAATTAATGTCTATCAAAGTACATACACAAACACAGGCCTAAACGTTGAGTATCAAGTGAAATCTGGTCATTTTGATAATGTATTAGTTACTTTTTAAATCTCAGAAAAATACGTCATGTGAAGGTCAAACACTCTGTGAAGGTCAAACAGGATGTCTTGAAGAGCTAAGTACTGCCGCGGCAGTCCTAGTTCAATATGACATTTACGTTTGCAATTGACAGAGTCTTTTTGGCCTTGATAATACTGAAATCGTGACTTTTAAAATTCGTCTGAACGAACTATTGACTTCATACATACATGCATTGCATATATTTGTCATACATATCATCACCATACATCGCTGAATCCGTTTGTCGTCGCTTTGCGACTATATTTTCAACTTCTTTCTTGTAGAAGTGACTGTTCGACGAAGTCATTTTTGTTAGGGTCATAATACTATGAGCTCCGATACTGTCTGTTCAAATGTTACAAAACTTATATATGTAACCATTGTGGTCCATAGCTGTGCCTGTTGCATATTCCGACCAGATGACTTCAGTATTTGTTTAGATTTCAAACTTCTTTGTTGAAGAAGGGACTGTTTGTGGAAGTCATTTTTGTCATCAAAACTCGGATGCTATTTGTTCAAATGTGATTTATAAAACGTCATAGTTGTAATCACTATTGGTTCCTGGATGTACCTTTTGTATGTTTTTGGTCATATACCCTCATTATTGTTTTAGATTTTCCACTTCATTCTTTCGCAATTCACTGTTTGAGAGTCATTTTTGTTACAGTCATAGCTCAGGTAATAAATGTACAAATGTTATGAAACGACATATGCATTCACTATTATCACTAGATGATGCTCAGAAACTGAAATAAAAGTTAACTTGAAGAAAACAAAAATATTGGTATTTAGAAATGGTGGAACCCTCAGAAATTATGAAAAGTGGACTTACAACGGTGAAAACATTGATGTTGTATCCTCCTACAGATATTTAGGCGTTATGTTTACACCAAAACTTATTTGGACACAGGCTCAAGTTTGTCAAGCTTCCCAGAGTCATAAAGCTATAATGGCTATAAACAGATACCAGAGAACACTTGGTGATATCCACTGCAAAGATTTATGCAAGATATTTGACAGTATTGTTACTCCTATCCTATACTATGAATCAGAAATCTGGGGAATTAAGTACAGTAAAATAATTGAGGATGTTCATATTAAAATGTGTAAATCTTTTCTTAAAGTTTCAAGCAGTACATGTAATGCAATGGTACTTGGATAATGTGGCAGAACTCCAATGCAGTTGACATATAGGACAAGAGCTGTCAAGTTCTGGTGTAGGCTGATACAAATGGGCCCAGACAGACTACCCCACCAATGCTACAGGATGCTCGTTACGCTTGATGATGTTGGACGTACCTCTTGGGCCACTCATATAAAAACATTTCATTTAGATTTGGATTTGGTTTTGCATGGATTTCCCAAGATGTTGGAGATAAAAATATTTTCATATCTATGTTTAGACAGCGACTATTTGATAACCTGCAACAAACTTGGATTGTAAATGTGAATAGCCTTTCTGACTCTTATCCATACAAACATTTTAAATCCCTACTGACTGTTGAATATTATCTTAACTCATCACACTTAAAGATGATTTTATCACGCTTCAGATGCAGTTACTTTAGAATAGCTGTCAACACAGGAAGACATCAAGCAACACCATATGAAGAAAGATTCTGTCCTCTCTGTTTATCTGAAAATAGGTATTTTATTGAAAATGAATACCATGTACTTTTGATTTGTAAAGCTTATAGCTCTTTTCGAAATACACTCATTGATAAGAATATTAACTTTTTAGCATTAATTTTCAGTCCAAATTATGATATTTTACATAACATTTCCATCTTTTTATTAAAAGCTCAAAAGATAAGGCAACTTTATACACAAAAGGGTATATTATTATTGTATAGCTTTTGAAATATTTTCATGTTTATCTGTCTGTACCCTTCAGTAACTAATAATGCGCAGGGATTTGTTAACCCTGATTTTTTTGAATTTTGGTCCCAAGGCCTTATACTGAATAAAATCTGTCTGTCTGTCTATCTGACTAGATGTGTATTTTAATTTCAGTCAGGTACCAATATTATTTTGGAATTTAACTTTCTACTAATAGATACAAATGACTGTACGAGGATATCATTTGTTTCACTTATCATAACGATCATAACTCAAACAAGAACTAGAAACTTGAAGGATTTATGTCAGATGTTCCTTTTGCATTTGTTGATTTAAAAAAAGCGTTTGACTCTGTGGATCGTCATAAACTATGGTATTGTTTACGAAAAGCTGGTTTGCAAGGGAAAATGTATTATATCTTAAGATCAATGTACTCAAATATCAAATCATATGTCCGTTGTGATGATGGTGTTACTGATGACTTTGATTGCCCCATTGGAGTTCGACAAGGGTGCATTTTAAGCCCAATATTGTTTTCCTTCTTTATAAGCGAACTTTATTATGATATAGCCAATTTAGGTAAACATGGTGTGCAATTGTTCCTAGCAATGATAGAAATTTTTATTCTTCTCTTTGCCGATGATGTAATTCAAGTTTCAGACACTGTGATCGGTCTTCAAAATCAGTTAAATGTTTTGGAAAGATATACAAATGAGTGGAAATTGTCTGTCAATTTTGAAAAAACAAATATAGTCATCTTTAGAAGGGGTGGCCCTGTAGCCTCGAAGGAAAAATGGTTTTTAAACAACAAGCAAATATCTATTGTCAGTCACTATACATATCTCGGGCTCATGTTTCCCTTTACTATGAACTTTAAGAAAAGTGTTTTAGATCTGAAGTCTCGTGCGAAAAAGGCCCTTATAAATATCATGTCAGTTTCCCAAAATTTTTGTATTTTATATCCTATATATTTTTCAAATTGTTTGATTAACAAATCAAACCTTTTATGCTATATGGATCTGAAATTTGGGGATTTCAACGTCATGAATGTATTGAAAAACTACATCTCCTCGCATGCAAACGGTGTTTAAATGTAGCACAAGCAACTCCAAATAACATGGTATATGGAGAATGTGGTAGATACCCAATATATATAAATTCACAAATAAGATGCTTAAACTTTTGGTTAAGGATTCTGGGAATGCAAGAACAAAGACTACCAAAATTAGCATATAATATGCTTGTTCACTTAGATGACATGGGTAAGATAACATGGACAACCCACATTAGAAATCTTTTATTTTCTCATGGGTTTGGATTTGTGTGGCTCAATCAAACTGTTGGTAATGTTAAGATGTTTCTAAAAGAATTTCGAGAACAATCTGTTAATATGTTCCATCAAGAATGGAATTCAAATCTTGACAATGACAATAGCACACGCTATCAACTGTATAGATCACAAAATAGTCTAATCCAACCTGAATTGTACTTTTCTATATTGACATCAAGAAATATCAGACGAACTTTTGTATGTTTCCGATTGGGCCTGTTAGACTTAGCTGTTAATAAGGGCAGGAGACTTTCAATAGGAGTAAGTGAGTGAGTTGGTGTTTTACGTGTTTTGAACAATATTTCAGTTATTAAACACGTGGATGTCGCCATCCAAAAGAGAGTAGACAGATCAGAGAGAAAGGGATCGACAGTATGAGGGAAAAGACGGAAAGAAAGGCATAGTCGACCTGTCCAGCTTGGGTGACCCTACCAGGAGCATGGAAGCTCCATCTGGCAAAAAACTTACGAATGTGTCCTTTATGTTAATCTGCTGTCGAAGATGAAGTTCATTTGTCCTTCGTTTGCCCTCATTATGCTGATTTAAGAAAACAATATATTCCAAAACACTATCTTTCCAAGTACCCCTCTACTGCCTTGATATCAATTATGTCTTCCAGAAACGAAAACGTAATACGTAATATAGCGCTCTTTGTAAAACATGCTGTTATCTTAAGAAACAATCTGTTATCAGAATTGTAAATTATATTTGTATAATGAATGCATATATCATTGTACCTTTGTACCATTTGTATATGGGCCGGAGGCCTAAAGTACAATAAACTTCTTTGACTTTGACATTGCATGTTCTCTCAATATTTTTAGATGTTTAACTTCTTTCTTATACCTACTTTGATATAGACACATTGTTAGGATATTGAAGGTTTTCTGTCATACAATAGTGACTTTTTTTGGACATTATTGTCCCAAAAACACAGTTAATTTCATAAGAGCTGACATAGCGTACAGTCAGAAAGTTTATATCTGCATTGTCATTCACTTCTAAATGAATTGAATCAGTTTGCACTTTGTAGAAAACTTGTAGGCAATGAAAACCACTTCTTGTATTGAAGGTCGGTCGTTGTCACTGATACCTTGTTTCAAATAATACCATGTTTATTAAACAATTACTTCAGCAACAAAAATTAACACACACACATACATCATCGGTTGGTCTTCGGCAATCAAGCCCCTTCCCTATTCATTTTGTAACAATATTTTTAAAGATGGTCAAGGAAATGTCTGATTATCAAATAAAAAATTAATGTATCACCGACACCTTTAAACCTTAAACGTACCTTAAACGATGACTTTTGAACAGTCGCTAATTTCACAACTAACTTACATTGCATCACTCAGAATTCTCCGTTTCTGCCTGCTAACACAGGAGGACCTCTCCAGACTTTTAGATTAAAATCGACCAAAATAACCCGTGAGATTCTTTGGAATTAACCCTTTACTTTGTGTAAAACAGTAATATAATTTTACACCAACCGAATTTTGCCATTAAGTGTATTTTTAGAGACTCTGTTATTCAAGTTAAGTAAGTTGATTATGGAACTTTATACTGCTATTACGATTCCGTTGAGACAGTGAATTGTTATCATTTTACTTAATAGATTGACCTTGCGGCGTGTTGCCCACGTTTCTAGACCCAAAGTACCTTCTCTTTTTCAGTGGTTGATAACCCCACATGCTCGACACGGACCTTGAGGTTAAGTGGCTAGATGTAACGTAGGACCTATAGGGCGTACATATTACAGCTAGTTTTAAGTAGATTGTTGTCAATATTGCATGATTGCAAATTGATCTATTGTTTGAAGTTATTTATTTGATCAATCTTTATAAACAAACGCTTTGGATGTGTTATATATTCATTGAATTTAGAGGCGCAAAAAACATCCAAGGATACAAATTGTTTTTTTACAAACCTGCAAATATAGTACGTGCACCAAAATTACATTATACTTTTAAATGACTACCCTAGTTGCATATAAACAAGATATTTTGGTTAATCTTTTAGAATGTCAGCGCCCTAAAACTTTGCAAATAGATTTCAAGTAATGGACTTACAGGTCGGCGAGGCAAGTGGGAGTCCTCATATATATAAACAAATACTGGTTCCTTTACCAGATAAAGGTACTATGGACAGTGTTCAACAGTGATTTAAATGTATGACAATGTTGTAATGAGTAATGTTCGTCTTGATATTCAACTTTTCTGCACGCTGCAATTTGTTGATACATATATAGATAACCTCACCCATATGCCCTTGATTACTAATAGTTATGTTGCACGAAAATTGTACATTTATAACCACGGTACTATCTTTAATTTCACGAATCGTTGTTCACATAGCATTGTGAGGACATTATTCTAGTGAAATAGTCTATGGATCCCTGAGCAATTCGACTAATTAGATGACAACGTAAACGGGGACAACCATTAAAGTTTTTCAAAAATCTTCCTTTCAAGCAACAGCCATGCATTTTCATTACAACTCGATCTGTTCTAATCAGGATCCAACCAAGACTTACTCATCACCATCATCTATTTGGTAACTATTTTTGTTGATCGTGTTTGAGAAACTGCCCAAAAATTAAAGCAACATTCCGGAAAGCACGTACATGCTCCACACTTACAAATTAGAATCGCTGCTGTGAATAATAGTCGTCTCATTAGCGTTAGTTTTGTGTTGCCGAAATGAAGTTAGACATGACATTAGGCTGACAATCTTTTGCCCAACGAGAATGTTAAGTTTCTAAAATTTAGCAGTTTATTATCGTAGAGACACAGTTCCGCAGTTCAAAAGGACACCCCCATGACTCCCGCTGCAAAACAAATCAACCTTTGAGACGACCCTTTCAATGCCTTCATAGTTATATAGCATAACAATGACAATAGCATGACAATTTTAACGTATGTTGTGTCGTTAGACATTTGGCGTCTATATCTAACAAACATAATGTTTAAAATATCAAAGATTCTTTCGTCATCATAAAATGTCACATTACTGGATTTTTTGAATTTTGCAACACTCGGTAACTTGACGGCAATGTTTGTAAAAAGCTGATCAAGTCATGTTGATTTAGCCTCTGTTATATTACGCCGACTTTGTGGGATAGAACGGGAGTTGCCTGATGGAGGCAATCAAAGTTAGTTGTGCAATCAGCGACCATGTTTTAAATTATTGTTTTTGGCTACTGAATGAAGGCAAATGCATTGTGATATGAACCACCAGTTACATGCGAGAAGCGTTGTCATTTGATAAAGAAATTCAAATGAATTGTGGTGAGGGTTTTTTCCGCCGAGGGAAACTGCCGGAACCCACGGATTTCGGCGTAATAGAACAGAGGCTAAATCAACATGGCTTGATCGGCCTCTGTGGGCAGAGGATGGAGATAATATTTCGTCTCAAAAGATGTTGAAAACCTTAAGTTATATAAATAGCATTTATCAACACAAAGACATAGAAAATTCTTCCATAAATCACAATTTTGTTTTCAAAAGAAGTCGTAATCATTTATTTATAATTGTCCATTTGACTATATTTTGACTATATATGTCTGAACGAGTTCCCTATATATGTGCCTCGTTTTCTGGAATTTGCTCTATAATCAACTCTGATATGCAAGCAACCGATTTAGTTTGGCAACCTACAATTTTAATGTGAGCCTTTGACGTATTATAACGATTAAAAAACCGAAGGTGCCTTAATATCATTGAATAAGATGAATTTTGTAACATTGTTCACATTATAATTGTCAAAATTCAGCAGTTAAAGTGTTGGCAGTTTAGGCGTTTACAAACGATGCATCGTCAGTCAGACCGAAACAGCCATTGATTCACTGTACACCAAAACATTGGGGTTGTTCTAGCATAGAGCCTAAATTTGAAACCTTATAGGTTACAGTTAAAAAACGTTGCTAAAAGCTTTCAAATGGTTTGTGGTTCAACTCGCGAATCCTTGTAAGAAGGCAGGAAACTCGTCTCATTAAAAAAAGAGGAGATAATTATTCAAACCAGGCATAACACCTTTTGTCGCCTATTTTAATTGTGGCAGCTGCAAATACAGCACTTGGAACTTTGTAAACATACAAAACATGCCCTTTCTGAATACAACGCTTTTAAGCAAACAAAGAGGTATCAGACAAAGATTGAAAAGTGCAATAACTAATCCCGTTGGACCAACTGATATGATCTACTTCATCACTAATAGTCCAGTAATCTCTACTCTCGCCGAGGACACCAATTGAGGGATCAGACAGCATACCTCAGATCTACTAACTCCTAAAGAATAGGGAAATATAATCAAAGTAAGTTAGGATTAGTGGGAAATAGGTTTATGTCTTCTGATATGAATTTGATAGTTTCATCTGTTTTCTCTTAAAGTAAGATAAATATATCTCGTTTCTCATACAATGCCTTGAACGATTCTGTAAACATATTTAAAACATCGTAAATTGTTTGTGAACCGAAACTTAAATACTTTGTTATTTAATACATCAGTAGCACATTCACTTTTATAAAGCGGTAAGTACAACTCTTTTGAAAGATATATGTTTTAGAAGCCACTTAAAGTGAATGTTTTTTATGCGCTAACTTCCATTCAGTAAGTGAATGTTCATAGCAGAATGTGTCATTATTGACAATGTAGACACAATGATTTAGTTTTGCTTTTCTGTGGCTACTATCTTCAAATAACTTATGGTAGACCATATTTTGAAAATAAAGCTCAATGTGAATTATAAATTATCATTAAACATGCAGATCTTGACTAATTAGATAACATACAACCAAATACGTGAAACAGCCTATAGAAATGGTTCCTTATGGATATCACAATTAAGTGCTAACCATATTAATGGAAATAACTTCAACAACCCTTACCAATGGTAAGTAAAATAATAGATAATTCATTTGGAATTGCACTATTGTACGACATGGAAAAACATTTGCTTTGGTGATTTAACAATTTCAATGGAACTTGATACAACCTGATAATGGTATAGAAAATAAAGTTACATGTTTCATGACATAGGTCTTGATTAAGTTAAAAGAAGCCGTGAGGAAGCGATCAAAAGTGAAAGACACTTAAAGACACGCAATACATGTGTGCAAGAACGAATAAACAAGTTTGGTCTCTGATAGTCTGGTAAAAGCATCAAAGCATACGCTAAGCAACCAGTCAAGCTTGTTCAGTTATCTTTACAAAAGGTTGTTTAATCCTATTCTTTTAGGACTAGGAATCTCTTGTGGCGCATTGAATCTCTCAACTTACAGACTAAGAACTTTACTTAAATATTAAGAAAGTCATCCTGTAACATTGAATACACTGGACTAGGGCACTTCACATACAAATTTGCAATTACCAACTTTCGTGACGTTTCAATTTCGAATTACCTCGGAAGACTCTAATATAGGTACAGACCTAATTATTTGGGTCATAGTTTGTCAAGAAGACATTATATCACAAATTGCAGTATCTAGCCCAATTCCCAGACGATGAATAATTCTGTACTAAAGACTGTATTTCAATGATATGCTTGCTTCACTCAAAAGAAAGCGAAGGTGGATCAAAGTTAACAGCGGTGAAATTAGCTTGTCATGAACACATTGTACATATTCATGATTTAGTGTCTTTGTAAGAGCCAGACCATCAGGGCAGGGATCGGAGTAAAATCATTCAAGTTCATAAGGTTCGGTCATTCGTAGAAATTAGAAATACCACCAGTCTCATTGTGTCAAGTGCTAAAGTTTATCCTTCACAGTAAGACTCAAAATGTAAGCCTGACTCGTATGAATAAAATAAACCATTACCTACTACGGTCTTTACACTGATGTAAGTTTATAATGTAGTATTTGTTCACCTATATGTTAATAGTATACTTGTATACGGTTTGATTCAAAGATATGTCTGAGACTTACATTTTAAGGATTTATCGGCAAAATAGAAACATGAAAATATGTAAATCATGGTTATGCTCATGTTCATAATTATAATTCATTTCCTCAATTTTTAAAATCAAATTTGTGTATAATGTTAAGATAACAACAGCAAAAAAAGAATGTTAAATTTCGGTTCACTTGAAAGATCAAGACTGCTTGTAGGCAACACTCTTTTCAATAATGCTGAATTGAAATGATTGACATCACCCTGTTTGTCAAATCAATATACACATACATATACATATATCTTATATTGAACTTCTTTTTATGACTTAAATCATATCAATGTGCCATACGTTCTAAAATTTCTTCTTGTGAGCCCAAGAAATGACAATATTTATTATATACAAATGATATCATATCATATATATATATATATATGAACTATAATGTGTAGGAGTTTTTCATATATCTGCCAATTACATATAGGGTTATTGTGATAGGCATCAATTTATGTATTCCATCGATCATTACAAATGTACGTTTTGGAAATATTAGCTTTACATTGGAAACAAAGTGCATTATTTTCCGCCTTTAGGCAATTCCTAGAACCAAATACATCAGAAGAATACAAATTGGTTGTTTGGGAATGTAGTGAACAAAATTGCATTATACTTTTAAATGAGTGCACCCTAACTAAATATCGTTACAAAACGTTCAAGCTTATTCAGTTTCCATTCAGGTGGTCTCATCAATATGTACATAATTTTAATTCTACTGAAGTGTTGTATATATTATTGACAGCCCTTTAACCAATATTTGTGCTCTAAGTGTTTACCTTGTGTGTAAAACTGATAACAAATCGAGGCAGCACGATTGAAAACATGTACACACCCACCACCACCTCAAACTAGAATTGTCGCTGTGAACAATTGCGTTCTCATTAGTCAACCTTAGTTTATTTCTGAATTTTGTTTTTCAAACACTTAAGATCCTCTTTAAAACACATTGTATCACATTGTTTGATACAATCTTGCACTTTTGTTCTTAGGCTTTTTGTTGTTTCCTTACTTTCATGATGTAGTCTTTATGATAAGAATAATGCCATTCTGTCACCAAATGGTAATTGCATTAATATCTCAGTTAAAACAAATGCTGTCAAAATAAATTTGGTGTTATTTGCCTGTTCAAAGGGATAGAGTCTCGAATCAGACTAGGCATTTCAGTAAAGATCAAACGTAAGGGACATATATTGTGCTGAACAAGTCGAGTAAAACCGCCATTACTGCGAACCAATATATAAAATTACTGCACATTGTATCAACATAATTTATCGTTGCACATGTTTGAAGGGTACATTAACAAATTTAACTTTAATTCTAGTATTGATAATACCAACAGATCTAGACAGATAGACATGACCATTGGGACTCTAGTAGATGTTTCTGCTATATGATAATGACAAAGTGCGAAGGCTAGCAAATAGATGTAGGTTGAGTTTATTCGAGCTGTAAGGTTCTAGCAAATACACGATTTTGAGAGTGGGCAGTTCAATTACCTGTTTGTATACAGATTACCAGAAACTTGCATCCTGAGTAAGTATACCCTTGCATTAACAGTAAACAATTAATTCAGAATTTAGATTTATTCCGTTTTCGGCTGAACATCTTAATTTTATATAACTGTATCATATACTGGAATTAGTTGATTTCTTACTTTTTGTAAAGATATATAAATGTGTTGTTCATAAATAGTATGTTTATAACCATTTCAAAAACAAAGTATATTATTGTTTGATCCTTATTCGTATCTTTATCCATAATTGTAATAGCGTTCCGAAATAACACCAAATGGCACTCTCAATACACCATAGAAAGACAAAGCTATTCCACAAAAATATACATTTTCTCTTAGGCAAATTCTTTGTTCAGAACGAGTGCTCGTCAAAGGCAGTGAATGAATTACCAATACACAACAATTAATGAAAGTTACACAGCATTTACTTAGTAACATGTTACATGTATTGTCTGTGAACGAACGCTATACCTCCGGGTATTGGTGAAAGTTCAGTTTGATATCATTATTGATTTAGACAAGTTTAAATTTGAAGATTGAATGAAAAAAAGAAGACAATCATTCAAACGTCCTGAAGTTAAGCTGATCTGATAGGATTCGAATTGATAAATAAATGAATTCTGAAAGTTAATTGCCTCCACGTAATCATTCATTGCCCTAAATCCATGTTGAAAATGCCATGTTTTCTGAAATCTGCAGGAGTCAACTCTGCTATGTAAGAGAGACATTTGATAAGGCAACCCACGCTTTTGATTTTGTGCTATGTTGCACCTCATACTTGCAATAATACACTTTTGTGTTTACAAAAGATTCATCTTCTATCCAAGGACCAATATTGACATGCAAACCACAGGCCCCTGGGTCATTAAAACCTAAAATCGTTCCCGCTTGATTTGATTTGAACACCTTCATAGTTAGGGTCGGAAGCTTGTATCTACCCAATCACCTTGTTTGTCAACTGCTATGCTTGTGTTCCATGTAATCGATTTAAACTTTGTGTCGACATATACCTGGATCGTAAACCTTTCGATCACCACTTACGAAACGTACTAATACATAGGGTATCGTGTAAGGTTGAAACATTTTGAAAGTAAAATTCATTTTATCTGAATCTATCATATGATGAACTAATGAAAAGGTTTCTCCTGAATGTAAACAACATAACACGATTAAATCACTCCATCAAACAAATGTAAATGAGATAGCTGCAACCAAGGCGGCAATTACGAATTAGACTTCGCCTTTGATCATTATGATGTATATTTTCTACATATAGGAGATATAGTCTTGTCGAACGTAATGAATTTTTTAAACTGTGTAAGTGAATCTGCATTTTTAAAATTAGTATCCAGAAAATTCCAAGCATTAACAGTGGATGGATGAAAATGAGAAAAACGGCCAGCAGTACATTGTCGATTTTAGATGATCCGTACATTATAATCAGGCTCATGTGGTGGTATTGATATTGATAGATGATGTGGAGGCAATCCATAAACTATTTCATATAACATACGTAGCTTGTGTATGTGATAAGTTTTCAAATAAGGAGAAAAGGCCTGTATCAAAATATAGTTTGTTTTTTATTTTGCGCAGTGTCTTTAACTGCAGCTGTTGGTATGATGTTTTCATTGTAATTTTTTTCAAATCAACACGTTGTACACAATGAATAAAATGCAAAATAGTGTTGCAAACAGGCTATAGGTGAATTTATGAATGCTTCTATAAAACATGATGAGGAGGTTATGAATACGTTTCTGTGTTAACTTTATTTTTCAGCTAATGTTTGATCCGAAGGGAAAACAAACTGGCCTTACAGTACTCCATTACACTATTTCCATTGACAGAAAGATCGGAATCAATCCTGTATTGTGTTCGTAAACATGAATACGCCTTGATACAATTCCAGATTACATGCTTCAAAGAAGTACTAAGCTTCCAATTCCATAACTGAGACATCGTGGGAAGATAATCAAACAAAACTAAATTAGTTCCAGTAATGCGAAGCTGAGATATAATCTATTTCCAGAACCAAATGATGTATAAATGAAACTTGTTCAAACATTTTTGTTTAACCCTGGAATTGGTACTTAATATATGTTACATCTATCCTGTACTACTGTCGAACAGATTTGACAAGGTAAATTCTTGTAGGAAGACTTTAGTTAACAAGAGTAATGTATTTCCAACTTATACACCCTCTAACTCTGTATCCCCAATGACAAACTAGTTGCACAGTTATGATCGAATGTACTTTAGGTTAATTGGATGTTGATATTCAAAAATGAAACATGATGTTTAGCCATGAACAGCCAGCTGTCCGGAAAGCTGCGAATTTGCGTTAATAGATTCATATTTTATTCTATTGTAGGAGTTTTGTAGATACAAATATTTTGCATGGTGTAGTTCATCATGAAAAGAATCTTTTGTTGAGAACATGGTAGTAACGTTAATACATTAACTGTTTTAATGAAAAGTTTTCGGCAAGCCTAAAGGGAATATGTGTTTATTTTTAGTGAATATGAATTTTATGAATATTCACTTCCCAGTCATCATATATATTTATCTTCACCTTAAATCAACAACATATAAAGTTTACTGTTTTTAAAAAGTCAATGGAACCTGTCATGAAAATTAATAGAATGTGATGACCGATACAGTGAATATATAAATGATGTAAATACCTCCCTGTTCAGAAAATTAAAATATATTCACTCTTAAAAGGATAAGCATGATACAAATTGAAATTAATCTTATAAATATTTTGTTCAGTTGACACTATATTAACAAGTCATTCTTTCACAATTATCCAACTATTTATGTTGCCGAAGAAGAAATGTGATCCACCTCTCTCCAAATGCTGGTGTTTAACGGGATCAGGGTAGCAATTTGTAGGATGTCCCTAAAACAAACATGGTTTTAATGTAGGGGGAGAAGTTAATTTGTAGGATGTCCCTAAAACAAACATGGTTTTAATGTAGGGGGAGAAGTTTGGATTGACGAAAGTAATTCTTCTAGGGACCGTCTCCAATAGAATACATATGACGAGACCAAAAGACAAGCACTGTGCATGCAAGAAATAATTCATTGAGTTATTAAAGTTTCATATGCAGAGCTTGCGATTATGTCATCGTTTCAAATGTTCAAGATGCTCTTCACTAACGAAATGCTTTTTGACATGTTGATGCACAGTCTAGGTTTTCATATATTGAGTTAAGAGAATGGTAACTTCCTGATCATATTTTTTTATACAATGGTCTTCCCCTATGAACCATATAAGTATCAATAGACATAAAAAACATTCTTACATTGTGCCGATACCAATGTTACGTGGGCTAGTAAAAAAAATAAGTTACTACTGTTTGGTATCTTTCACTTTAAGTGGATCATTGATGAGGCAGTGGTCCAAACTTAAGAAACATGGTGTTGCTGCGCATTATTTGTGTGAGTGGGTGTGTGTGATGGGGGAGGTATTTATAGTTAAAGTAAGCTGACACACTACTATAAGTAAGCTCTATGTTCAGCAAATGGACTCCCATATTTATAAATGATAGTAAGGGTCCCATACAAAAATCTCTCGAACATGTAACAAATTAGTTAAGACTTGGTTGATGTCATTATAAATATATCTTAACCAGCTAAATATTACCATTTCTGAACTCCCAGAATACACATTGGCAACCTTTTCAATACTGTGTATAATGTAATAAACTGTATATTTCCTGTCTTTCTCGCATGTAACACAATGTGTACATAAATGTGTATACTGCCTACATCCCCACTGAAAATTATGTGTGTAATTTGAACCCTAAAATACCATGTTTGCATTCATTTTGACTAAAATAAATTCATACTAAAAATTGTATTCAATTTATTGATTTCTGTCCAATTTTATGGGAACATATCAATATCTCGAAAACTGGTCGTATCGGTAAAAAAAATGGATTTGCCGTTTTCCTATTTTTATGAACTTACATTATGAAAATGAAATGCTTCTGACATTGCCGTTTCCCTAATTTTATGAGCCTACATCATAAAAATGAAACGCTTCTGGCAATGGGATCTAGTAGTCGGAAATGAAGTTTAATTAAAGCTTTGCCTTCTTTGAGGTATCGATAAAGATCCAGACAGTCGCTCAAATATCACCCATGATTGAAAGTAGATGGTTCATGTAGTTCTCCAGCTGTCAGTTTGAAGGACCAAACTAAATATCATTTACTTTCCAAACGGTATTTATCTTCCAAAAAAATTCTTTTAAACATACAATTTTTCAAATGAACCTGCGTCGAGATAGAAATTCCAACTAAACCTTATGTTTTTCCTTATTAAATACTGGTAATTAAAGTCCAATTGATTATTGTAGATTGTAGGTAAAACCTAATCTTACTCTTATTGTTATCATGATCAATACGCACAAAGCCTTACTCATAATTATAGAACGATACTGGTTGCTTTTAAATCAATTCAATAAGAAATAGTGCATTAATATATCTATCTTGGTTTTGTTAAGTCATGAAAGTGAATGAAATTTGTTAAATCATTCTTTGATGGATACGCGACAGAGTTAAATTTCACAATCATGCCGAATATACATGTAACTATAAGTCTTAAAGGGGCAGTAGGACCTTTTTACGGGGAATATAAGGGGGTTTTAGGAAAATAAAAAAATAAGGTTGTTCCGATCGAAAGACAATGTATTCAAATTAAATGAAGCGGTAATATATCAGATATAAAATGTAAAGTTCAGTCATGCAATTCCTTTTTCTTACACAAAATGAATTTAAATTGTTCACACAAAAATGGCTGCCAATGGACTTTATGCGAATGTTTATATTTTATTCTCTGGTTATGGATGATTGTTTAGTGTAATGAGATGTTTGACACTGACAAAATAATAGAACTAACATTACCATACAATTATCAGTGAAAAATTGAAAATATTTTTTTTCAAAAAACGTGATCCTGCCCCTTTAAACTAAACATAAATAATACAGTTATTACTTTGTTTTGACATTACATTATACATTACGTCTTCATAATTATGGTGTGGGTAGTTTTAAGGCAGGTCTATGATATGGAAACTTCACAGAGAAGTTTCCGCCAATGATATTTGTTTTAAGTATATCCTGGTATTTCTAACGACCAATGAACAGAGCTGTAGCAAAACGACCATGTGGGTTGTACGAAATAATTGACAAGCTTTAATTTGGAAAAT
Source organism: Steromphala cineraria (assembly GCA_916613615.1). Classification (NCBI taxonomy): domain Eukaryota; kingdom Metazoa; phylum Mollusca; class Gastropoda; order Trochida; family Trochidae; genus Steromphala; species Steromphala cineraria. The sequence goes on along the minus strand of OU744722.1, from coordinate 74,866,029 downwards.
GATTATTATAATAATGTTTTGATGTAAAACATATCGTAATTTTTCAAAAAATGTGGATGAGTGTTTACACCCTTAATAAACATTAATTTTGCATATGTCATGTGAGCTGTTTTGTAGTTATTCGATGTATTTTTTTGCATTCCACATTCGGAAACGACGTTTTATTTTTTTATCAACTAGGAATTCGGTTCCTTAAATTTTTTTACTATAACGCGAGCGTTTAATGTCCCTCCTTGTCAATGACTGATCGTTCACTCAATGCATCTCGTCGCTTTACGGAAAAAATGGTACTGACCAGGCAATTTCAAATTTCATGTTTCAAAACATAAAGTTATGGATGATTTATTTACGATTAAAGGTGTTTTTCTAAGAAAGTATCGACATAGAGCCTAAAGATTGATAAAATATTCTTAAATGTCATCCTATAACATAATGAAAATAATGAACTTGTAGCTGAGATCATTTCTAAATTTATCAGCAACTTTTGGCTGTAATTCGATAAACACTCAATTAAGGAAAATTATTCTTGCAACATGTAATTAACCTGAAAGTCAATTCGTCAAGTTTTAAAACTAAATTTGAGGATATTGGAAAGCAATGGATCCCTGAAAGTTTACCAGGGCAACTATTTATCTTCTAGTTAATCACTGGCTCTTGTATTGAACTCACTGTCAGCTATCTTTTAAAACAACATTAATTTAAAATACCGTATTAATCTTTAAAAAATTATATAATAATAGGAGATAGGAGACGTTTCTATCATTGTTGAAATTTAAGCGGAACGAATGAGATGTGTTACTATGTACATAGTGTACTGAGTACTGATAACTATCAAAACAAAGAGCAAAGAACATTCTTCTCCAATTGGAACAATTTATTCAAGTAAAAATCCCTGTCCCCGTTCTCCCTAACCTAAATCTCCTGGTTCTATATAGTGAAACATAACCGGGTGCCCCAAAGCTTGCTTTTTTGAAGGCTTTTCTTGTTAATTCAAATGCTATTGCTGTAAGATTACCCATTAAATCTTTGGTGCTAAATGACATTAAATACATTTTAAAGTGCATACGTTTGATTCAAGCATAAGAAAAAGTCTATACCTGCTGAATTAGTCTTGGGGGATATATTTGTGCAGGCAAAGAGACCAGATCATATATTTAATTGGGATTGTTTCCATTTGGATTTATAAAGGGATATGTATTACATCTTTTTTTCTTGTTTTGGACTAAAATCAACTTATCCTTTAGGATATATGCTTGATGATTTCATGACAGACATCGACACATGTGCCTCAGCTTCGATGCTGAAATAAAAAGGCAGGTAATTGTCTCGCTATTTGAATTAACCGTTTTCTGTCAGTACAAGGTAGTGAGCATAATAGCCGTGAAAGCATAAATAAATAAATAATAATGCATTTGTTGAGCGCATAATTTCCAACTTATAGCTGTTCAACGGAGCTTGAACATGTCTATATGTGCTCGAGTTCAGAGAAGAGAAAGGTTTTGAGTTCTGCACGGAAAGAGGTCACACTCTATATGCATCTGAGCCTAAATGGTTATAGAGTTCCACAGAACTGGGGCTGCAAATGAAAAGGCGTCACCGCCAATCTTGGTTAAATCTTTTGGAACCGTCAACAGTCGGCTGGATTCTGATCTCAGATTTCTGGATGGGGAGTAGTCACTGATGAGTTCTTTGATGTAGGTAGGAAAATCCGGTTCATGAACAGCTCTGTGTGTTAACAAGAGGATCTAGGATGGGTAATCAGTGTAGTTGGTACAGTATAGGTGTGATATGCTCTCTGGCTTTAGTCCTGGTGATGATCCTTGCTGCCCGGTTTTCCACTTTCTGAAGTCTGTTGATGTTGCTGGATCCAGTGATGAGCAAATTGCAATAATAAAGCCGGGAGGATACATAGCAGTGGACTTAGAGCTTGGCTGTTTCCGAGTTGCATTTTTGTTACTGCTACAATGCTGTGATTTAGAACCTGGATACCCTCAGACAAGAGATATACAATGTGATGACTTTCAAACCAAACTCATGTTTGATTTTATCTATATCAATTAGCATCATCAACATGTCAACATGATGAATCAATGTACTGATTTTCAAATAAATCTCTGATATATAAGCGGTTTTATCTTGTTAATTGATAATCAGGGAATTTGTGTAAAAATTGCATCACTATTTTAGTAATTTCGTGAAATTCCTAGAAATTTCCTAAGTGAAATGGGGATTTCATGAATTCCCTAACATTTTCAGGGATTTCATGAAAACCCTAGTTTCACAATCTAACTGTAACATATACTCGGTCTTATCATCATTCAACTTGAGAAAGTTGCTGGACATCCACTCACGGATGTCATGGGTGCACCTTGTCAACTTTTCCTGAGAAAATGTTTCTGCAGTTGGTCTCACATTAATGTACAATTGATTATCGTCTGCGTAGCCATGGAACAGCAGGCCTTGTTCTCTTATGATGTTACCAATAGGCGAGTTATAAAAATAGCACTGGTCCCAGCTCTGATCCCTGGGGGACTCCATACTTGAGGGAATGTTTCTCAGATAAAGAATCATCAACCTTCACCTGCATGGTTCTACCAGACAAGTATGACTTGAACCATTTATGAGCAACATCACTGATTCCGAAGGTGTGTTTCAACCTCAAAAGTAAAATGTCATGATCCACTGTGTCGCAGGCAACTGATAGATCCAGCAAAATCAACGACACCACCTCCTGTCTATCAATACTGGATAGAATGTCATTCCGGACTCGTACCAGGGCAGTCTCTGTGCTATGTTCAGCCTTGTATGCCAATTGAAACACTTCTTGAAGACCATGCGTTGAAATATGGCTGTTAAGCTATTTCAGTACGACTCTCCCTAAGGGACACTGGTCAAACATTCTGAGCACATTGGGATCCAGGTTCGGTTTCTTCAAGATAGGTGTGATAATAGCGCTGTTGAAGCTGGAACTGATGGAACTTCGCCTTTACTGAGGGATGTCTGAATCAGAGATGTTATGGCTGGAGCTAAATTTTCAAGACAACTTTTGGCTAGCCAGGTCGGCAAGGGGTCCAACACCCAAGGCTTTCTTGGAGCTTTGACAACTGTCTCAATGACATCTGCTTTCTGCACCTCTGAGAAAGTTCTTTGTATTTTTCCAGGAGAAGATAATTTTTAAGTGGTGGCTAGGACTCGCCAGAGGTAGTGATTTACTCTGATCTTAGTCTCTGAAACTTGTCAATGAAGAAATCTTCCAAGGAAGTAGCATAACACTCTGATACATCTGCACTTTGTCTCTTGACTGGAGTTCTGGGTTTTGTGAGTCGGTTAGCGAGGGCGATGAGTTGCCTGGGATTGTTCTTATTTCTGGAAATGGACTCTTTGATGTTATCAACTTTGGCTTGACGTATGAGAATGTTGACATTGTTCCTCAGTGCTTGGAAATTCTGGCGATGAACTTCCAGCTTTATTTGACGCCATATCTTCTCTGCACAACGGCGTTTGTGTTTTGAAAGTCTCACTTTGTCAGTCATCCAACTGGTGTCTGGTCTGTCAACCACACTTCGAGTCTTGAGAGGAGCATGTTAAGGGAACAGGTCAAAATGGCCACACGACAAAATGGCCACACTGTCCCCAGTCAAAATGGCCATATGAAAAAGTCAAAATGGCCACAACCCCCAGTCAAAATGGCCAAAGAAAAAGTCGACCATTGACTACAAACTTTAAGTCTTGATATTGAAGACTGGAAAAATTGTGTCTGGCTTGATTTGTTGGTTGCATGTCAAGACATGAGTTGTATATGACAGCTGTGCCACCACCTTGTCGGTTTGGTCTGTGACAAGCACGAATGTTATATCCATTCGGTTCAAGATCGTTGATTGTTTCTGTGACTGCCAGTATGTCTATGCTATTGTCAAGAATGAACTCTTTTAGTTCACTTGATATATTTATGATTGATCGTGCATTGATTAGGCACATTTTGATATTTGGAGAGATTGAAGTCTCGTTGACAGTTTTGGTAACATTATGACCAATAGACAATGGATCATAAACTTTTGTGCTGAGAATTATTGTGTTTGCTTCTATTTTCTTTCTTTTTTCTGCCTGCCTTACAGTCTCGTTTCTTGGTTTTTCTCTTGGGATAATACACTCCATTGTTGATTTTGGGACACAGCTTGTATCCATGGGTTGATATAAGTGATTTCTTAATAGCAAGAAGCTTGTCCCTTGAGTAATGAATCTGAGTGGGGTAGCCTTCTATTGTTCTCCACATATGCATGGTGACTGGGCCCACAGCCCTGGCTTGGTTGCTTATTGGTTTTGGTTTGGAAATACTGAGACAATTTCCAATATGAAAACACAAAATTGCAGACAAAGTCAAATGTACTGAACATCCAGGCTTCGAATTTGACATAAGTATTCCTTGAGTTTTTATCAATATGTATGTCAAATTACAATGTTGTATGACAGTCATAGACAGGTGAAAATAGACATGTTGTAGGAGCCTCACAGCGCCATCATACATAACATTAACCACACCGGGGCTTATTTAAATGACGACAGCTACAAGTGCACCGAAACCCTTATGTGAACATTCTGAGGAGATCATTTGTAAGATGTTGATTATCACTTTTCTTTACTTTTTTAGTTTATTTTGAGTTACCTCCCTTTTGTTTGATGTTACAAGTCGTGTGATGCACAGAGCTCATGAAACACATTGAATTGTCACGGGAAAAACTATGACATGCCTATGTATGAATACTCAAACACAATACAGTATTTCCTGGCAATTAACACTCTAGTAAAAGATGGTAATTCTTGTTCTCTTACGAATAGGGATACTTTTCTCGCTTTGTAAAATGTGTTTACAGTAGTACTTAATACCGATAAGACATTCAGTTCAACAAGAGCAATGGCAATATCTATGACAATCTAACATAACTACTTACAGTATATGTCGGAAGCAGCTAGAATTACTAGATTCGGAATATATGTAACTATATATCTGAAAGGATTTCTTTCAGAGCTTACAAATTTATATTACTTTGAACGCCATTTTCATTGTTTCATACCTCCCTACGCAAATGCTTGCTTTTCGTGAATAGAGTTCATATACATAAAGCAATGTATTAACGATGTTCATGATACTGATTACCATTATGCACTTCGCAGCAAACAACAATATGAAATACGTGCCCGCAATATGAAAGTGCAGTGAGAAATCATGTTAGATCAACTGAAGTTAACCTTCTTTACCAGTAATCTCCTAACTGCTCTCGCTGTGGACACAAATTAAGTGATCATACATACTATCTACTGACATCAACACTAGTGCAATATATACCAAAAAGAGGAGGTTTGAGCGGGAAATCCTCTCAAAGAAAATTGTCTCAGTGATAACATCGTCTTAATGACATTCTTCAATTCTATGCAAACGTATCAGCAAAGTTTTCTTGGATATTGAATTCATTATAAACTATTTTGTGTACAAAATGTTCTCCGTGACAATAATAAAAGGCGTACAGCTAGGGTCAGTATCATGTTCATTTTACAAACAACCTAAACCTAGAATTCGATTTGTTATTAATTTACAAGACTTTTTGAACAATGTTTCCTATACTAATTGTTCTATGCGTAAAACTGTTAGTAATAACTAAGGTTTTAAAATGACGGAGAGTTTTCACTATAACAGCCGAATCCATCTCTATTAACAACAAACAGGTCACTAATCACTACTAACAGGACTATGAGTATGTGTAGAGTAAACATACACATTATACTAGAAAAATAGTTCAGCAAACATGCTACACCACTGATATGCTTCAAACCTATAGTATTAACTGATCAAGTTTAAATGACAGACAATTCCCTCGAAAGCAACTGCATCAATCCATATTATTGAAACCGTTTCTATGTCGAGAGAAAAAACCCATTTAATACTGGATTATAGCTCAGTGTACATGCTATAAATAATTTTATATACATCAACAACAAACGCATTTCTTTATAGACAGAAAGATCAGTATAAATCCTGTATTTTGTCTGTACACATGGATACGCCGGATTACATGCTTCAAAGAAATACTAAGTTTCTAATTCCATAACTGACACGGATCCTGAGAGGATAATAAAACAAAACTAAAATTAGTTTCACTAATACAAAGGTAAGACAAAATACATTTGAAATCCTAGGTATTCATATACGAAACTTGTACAAACATCTTAGTCTTACCTTAGTTCTGGATACGGAAAAATCAAAACAAATTTAATGATCTCTGTACTTCAAGCTGAAATGGAAATGTAACTTATCACAATTACTATATCCGAAGATGTTCCTCAGATCGAATTCGATGCTGATGGACCTGACTTTGGAGTGAAAATAGTTATTCTGAACCCCCTCTTCTACAGAACAAATGCATAAAAGGCAATACTAAGTACATCAACTGACATAATTAACTAACCATTAATCTAACTTTCCAAGCGTTAAACATTTAAGCAACTTATCCACTTGTCAAAAATATCATAAACATGTTAATGAAATATGAACATAATGAAGTTTACAACCTTTTAATTTAATTAGGTGATTTTGTATTATGTATGTTTTCTTCCTCTGAGAAATATTGATTCTACAGCGATTCTTTAGAGATGGCATTCGACTTTTAAGAAAAAGGAATTTCTGCTTTACAAAACGTCCTTTTTTAACAAATTGTATAGTTATTGGACTTGCGTTTGCAAAAGATGTCCAAAAGCTACAATGATATCGCAATTGCTGAATATGTATATGTTTAAAGTACGTGCTTATTTACAGTGTATTTTATCTAAAAACGTATAACATTTACAGTGCAAATTAGAAATATTCATATATACATGAATACATAAAATGAGTTAGATTTTGGTCCGAAAAGCACTCTACTTAAAACAAAGGTTAGCATTGGATTTATTGACAAAAGCTCACTCGATTGTGAAAGAAAGCCACATGACCGAGAATGATATGAGTAATTAAACTTGTTGTAAGTTTATGATGGACATTTAAACTACGACCTTCAGGTTTTAAAGCAAGTGTGTAGAGATCAACAAGGCTATTACTAAAGGTTCTTCCATTGTTACAGCGGTTTTGTTCATACCATCCGGTAATATCTTATCAACTATAATTCATTAAATGTAAATGCAGGGCATAACATATTACAACTGAAGTTCAGTTCACTTTGAAGACGGTTGTAAATTGCCTTAAGGATCGCTGCTAACTTGAAAGAACTGACTTGAAGTGGAAATGTCTTTACATCCACCATGTTATTGGACTGAGTTTTCTCGACTGACCTTTTCAAGAATACATGATCCTTGTTAAAGAGTTCAGAGTGATATACTTGGCATAATACATTTAATAAGATTAGATTAACGTTGACCTTTACATTATAATATTCTTTATGTCTGTGTTATATCTAGTTCTACTCGTTGGGACACTTGCCACACTTACCCTCCCGCAGTGTCATACTTGATAAACTTATACAATTATTAAATGTTCTTATCACATTATCGCAAACAACGATAGTAAAAATTGGACATCCATATCAATGTTTGCAGATAATTAAGATACAATATTAAGGCAAAAATTTTTGTTCTTGATCAGATAATGTCAGACTTTTCGGACTGTTCAAACGGGAAAATATGTTCACATAAAATCAAGACTATCTCAATAGATCAGGTTACAGATTCAGATACATAAAGAACACATATGCAACAGTTTATGAAACCCATTTGCTCTTGTTTGACATACTAAATGGATTTTTTTTCAATTGATATGTCTAAAGATTATTTCTTTGAAATTGTTTGTTCACTAAAGCTTTTTGGATGCTCAGACATGAATTATACCATTTTGTTTATACACTTTTCAATGAATGGTAATGACGTGACAACAGTTTTCCTGAGTCTGATAATCTAGAAAGTATTATTTACTGTCTATGTGACAATAGTTCAATATGGACATTAAGACTTGGACAATGTCTTCATCTGTGACAGTAAATTATCCCAAATCGTCTTGTCCTGTCACTTACAGCTTCTTCGCTACTGACCTTCGTCTTAATGGTGCTAATTAAAAGGACACAGCCAGCCAACCAATTCAATCTGAATGGGATTGATATGTCTAAGCGTGATGTGTGAAAGGAAGGTCAGGCAATCTTCTACATGCTTTGCATATTTCGCCAAGAAGGTATTTGGTGGCATACTGATGTGAATGACGTTGCGATAATGTTTTATCCCTCACAGAAGAAGAGACACATTTTAGCTTTATATAACTAATGTTAACATTCTAATGTCCTGACAAGCATGGTTTGAATGCCTAGCCTGGGGAAGTGATCCAAGTTTGAAATCTTCAAACAGAAACCATATACAGACAACCTCTGAAAAAGCTTGAATTCACTGTCTCAACGTGATTTGATAGAGCTGTTAGGTGGTAATAATTAATTCAGTCGGATCAAGACACTTACTGTGTAAATAATGTGGGTAAAGTTACCGTTCAAAATCACTCTTGTCATATTCCTATTTGAACGATAGCTATTTTTACGACTTGCTGTGTTCTTTCAATACAGTTGATTACAATTGAATTAGTGCTCCTAACCTTGTTTTGAATTGATTTGTGCATTCCCATATCATCAACAAATCATTTGAATACGAATCCAAGTTTAAAAGTAGAACAGGAACATGCCCTGTACCAAATTCTATGTAAAATGTAGATGAGGGTTTCATGATTCATGTGAGAACCAAGTTTATATCTTATAGAAGAAAAGCTGAACATTTCAATCGTCCCACATATCTATCTTCAGTTGTGATGTCCTAAGGTAGGTGTAAGCTTGCCTTCTGGTGGGGATCAGTAAATCAAAGTGTCAACATCAGTTTCTTTCATCACGTTTGAAGCACTAGATCCTATTAATAACTAACCCGCGGCCATGGCTGACAGTGGTAGGATTGTGACACAGCCAACTAGTCAGTGAAATAAGTTTGACGATGGAGACACAGCAGCTACAAATCAGTACAGTTTCCAGTTAAAGGTTTTTGTTGAAATTAGAACCTTGTCAGTATCATGACATAAGAAGTGAATAATGGAGTCCATTTAATGTTCACTGTGTTTCTAAAATGTTATCTGTAGCAATCAAGAATGTATATTCATAGATAACCCAAACTTGATATCGAATGAAAGTAAAAACGATATTAAATCAATAGTCATTATGAACATAGCAACTTTTTTCTTCAAATATATATACTTAAGAAATGATGTATGATAAATTTTGTCTACGCTTTTGACAACTGTAAATAATGGAACGGTATCCGAATACATCAAGGTAGTCGAAGAGGAATGTTTAAATTGTGTGACGCATGAACTGTAAGAAGATAATCATTAACATAGTAACAGTCGGGAAAGGCACTAGCCATATCCTGTCTAAGCACAAAGATTATTATGATATGGAAATGAAATGATATACAAATCTGGATACGTTCTCACCTGATGGACAGTACAAAGTACAGGGCATTGTGAGTTTTCCTAATCAATGACATTGTACATTCTATTTTTATTACTTTTTTTGAATATTTGTTTCTTATTTCTTATTATTTTCCATAAGTAACAGAAGTATTCTATTATTAAAGTTAACGTATATAATATTGCTTTATTGATCTGTTTCCCATTACAAAAATCTTCAAATGTTGCAATGCAACTGAAAAATCCGTTCTTTATCAAAAACCAATAAAAAAGGGTTATTACTAAGAAATAAATTGATTGACGAGGAGAATGGGGTGATCTCAATAAAGAAAAGTATAATTTGTCTATCGTTTTGTTAGCAGTGATATGTTACACAGTTTACATAACTTTACGATAATGACAGGTACTATGTTCTTTTACATATAAATCCAAATACAATGACGGAATGACAGCATGATTTACATGTTAGATGAAGGTACTTTGAAGGGTGTTATTTTTTACAGCATGTTTTAGTAGTAATAATGTGTGAACTAAAATCATGTCAGTAACAAATGGTTCACTTATTGTTATGAAATGTTCCGTCGTTTACTGCTCAAAAGGGTGAAACTGCAAGAGGATTTGTATTTCATTCTACGAAAGTTAATCCGAAATAATATAATGTCATGCTCACTTGTTATAAAACAACATGTTTAAAAAAAGACCTAATCATTTCCGATTTGAAAAATAACGGTATTTTATCATTTGTCGATATTGAATTGAAATATAGCTAATAAATCGTAATAAAATTAACATTTCTTTCAATAACCAACTGAATGATAAGCAATTTTTAACAGTTGTATACAGCCACTCCAGACTATCAGGTAACTTGGACATAAAGCGTGTATTCCCGAGACACAACGCCATTACTGCTAATTGGTTTTAGGTAATTACCACATTTCATGCCCATTATAGACTGTAAAAGACAGAAACATGTTTAATTCGCTATTTTGAGTAATTTCATGTTCATAGTTATTTCACTTCTCTATTCCAACAGGTTCTTGAGTGGGCGGTTTTAAGCTGAAAGAAATAATGTTTAGCCTTGGTATTTCTACATATTTTCCGGGGTTCTTTTAAGATATTTGTCTAGAGGAAGGTTCATCTTTTAGAAATAGCTTAACCGGTTTGTACAGTGGCCTATATTATGTGACGGATGCATTCGCCTTAAGTATTAGGCAGGTAGGTCACACCTTATGGAGACTATAAACATTTTTTAATTTGGAAAGAATGCTTTAATAAAACTGTTACAAACTATGTTACAAGCATACGATGCTCTTCAATACATTTGTCAATATAGTTTCTAAATATTTCTCTTCTAAAACCTTTCAAAACCCAATAGCTATGGTTTTGACCAATTTAGTCTCAAAGACACTTTTGGCCCAGTTGATGTGGCACATGTATTATTTGAGAGTTCACAGGGAGTGAGCAGACATGAGTAAACGCTCAGCTGAACACTACTAGAGAGGACCTGATTAAATATGCTCGCAAGTATGTTTTAGAAGCATTTATTGTTATACCGAAATCACTGTCTCATTTATTTCAGGTCAATGCACATTGCATGTTCAAGAGCCTTACACGGTTATTTTCTCGTAAATGCCGTTATATACAAGCATGTATGGTTTTTGGTCTTTGACTGTCTTTAAGACATGCCTTTCCATGTCAATGACGTTAAAGTTGATTCCTGAGAAGGTAGTAAGAAATGATTGTTAAACTGAATATCAAAACGTCATTACATCAACAACGTTATATTTTCATAAAAAGACGTAATATGAAAGAGTGTTTATGTTGATCATTTTATGAATTACAAAAAGAACAAGAGATTAAGTTAAACCATAATAGACTTGCTCCGGGTGATAAAGTTTACAAACACATGAACTACCAGATATATCCGTGATATTGGTAGCACTCTTGCCTGGAAGTTATTAAACAGGTACTTTTTTAACAAATCGCCAAATCACTGCATTGTTTGTATCAAAAAAATTTAGCTTGTGTGCAATGAGTTGTTCAAGAACAATCGTCATACTTGTATGTGGTTCATTTTGCTATTGCGAAAAGCAATGCACAAATCGGAAGAAGAATCTTTCGCCGAAAGTTAAGTATTATATTTTCATGTTTTAATTAACAATAATAAACATAATTCGACGTCCAAAATACAGTAAACTCTGAAAATGTGACGTAGCTTTTAACGAATCCACTCTCGGTGACGTCATCATTATGTACATGTATGTAGGATTTACACAGCGTCTGCATTTCAGCAATTTCGTCCGATGGTTTTTAACATGAGCGGCATCCAGTACCTGATTCGGAGAAAAAGAAAAGAAAATTGGCTTTCAAACGTATGTTTAGGAAACGCAACTTGTGATATGACAACACTTGATTCGTTTTCATGTTGGCTGCCGTAACGGTCAGTTTGGTAAATTGTCTCCTATTTAATGAATTTTGGTCCGATTATCCCTAGGTTGGTCGCAGAATTTGGTAAAAAATACAATGAGTACAGTAAACATACTTTTTAAAATACTGAACTTCACTACGCTTTGAATATGGGTCTTTAATCAATTATGAAGTCACAGTTGGATATCACGATTTGATCTATGTTTTAGGTCACACGAGTCTAAATATGTTCTTAATCTATTCACAAATAATAAGTTATATGGGGATGGCAATTGGCATTTACAAAGACAGAATAGATAGAACTAGTTCTTGTTCAAATTTTTCATATAACGAACTGTAGATATTTGGTAACATTACACTTTAAGAATTTCTATCTTTGACAATTCATTCCATTAATTCTATGTGTCAATTGACCAAGGAAAAAATCAGTGTTTACAATTTCACCAAATGTATTTTAAGTAAAAGATGTAAAACTTTTGAACTAAAACATGAATGGAAATTTTTTCATACGCACTCTATCATGTGTTTATACAAACCTGGTAAACATGAAAACATGTTAGTTAGTTTTATAATTCTATTCCAATAATTTATTTCGTGATTTATTTAATTTTCAGAATAAAATATGTAATCAATGGAGGCCTTTCTACGTATTTTCCTTGAGCGGTTATTAATCCAGCCAGGGTTAAGCAAGCCGTGGGGATGTGATAAGAAAATCAAAGTGTCCATAGCATCAAGTTTCCTTTCATCATGTTTAACTACCACAAACACAAATAAGTAATCCTATGTTTATTCTGAAATTCCTCTTTCGTGGGCAGCTTAAACATTTAGATGCTGCATATAGATATACAAAATATTGTTGTTCCCTTTTTGAAGTAAGCGGACAGGCTTAATTATGAATATATCCTTTTTCCACATTATAATTTGTGGATAATCAGGTTAAGTATAGTTCTATAATTGTAATATTATGGATGTAAGCATTATTATCGTATACTTACGGTAAGATTAGCAATCTTTTATTAATGAGTTCGCTAATAACATAGATGTGTATAGGAGAATCAAATGCTGCATGTGGCATGTCTTCAGACTGACCTGTTTCTCCGACAAAATGCGTTATGACAAAATGCGTTACCACTATCGGTGTTTAGGTAATTTCAAAATTCTGTGACTATGAAAGTGGTCAATCCGACATTGCACGATAACTTCTGTTTCAAAACAAGGTCTTTGACTCCTTTAAATTAATAACGTCTAGCCATGGCATGTTGACATACTTTTCTTAGATCTTTTAAACATCAACTAACCTGGACTTTATCATTTCTCGATTTTCGTTCAAAGATTTGTAAACAAAATAAAAATTAAATTGGACTAGATTTTAGTTTTTTTTGTCTAATAAACAACTTTAATTAGCCAACAGGTTCTTGAGTGGGCGGTTTTAAGCTGAAAGAAATAATGTTTAGCCTTGGTATTTCTACATATTTTCCGGGGTTCTTTTAAGATATTTGTCTAGAGGAAGGTTCATCTTTTAGAAATAGCTTAACCGGTTTGTACAGTGGCCTATATTATGTGACGGATGCATTCGCCTTAAGTATTAGGCAGGTAGGTCACACCTTATGGAGACTATAAACATTTTTTAATTTGGAAAGAATGCTTTAATAAAACTGTTACAAACTATGTTACAAGCATACGATGCTCTTCAATACATTTGTCAATATAGTTTCTAAATATTTCTCTTCTAAAACCTTTCAAAACCCAATAGCTATGGTTTTGACCAATTTAGTCTCAAAGACACTTTTGGCCCAGTTGATGTGGCACATGTATTATTTGAGAGTTCACAGGGAGTGAGCAGACATGAGTAAACGCTCAGCTGAACACTACTAGAGAGGACCTGATTAAATATGCTCGCAAGTATGTTTTAGAAGCATTTATTGTTATACCGAAATCACTGTCTCATTTATTTCAGGTCAATGCACATTGCATGTTCAAGAGCCTTACACGGTTATTTTCTCGTAAATGCCGTTATATACAAGCATGTATGGTGTTTGGTCTTTGACTGTCTTTAAGACATGCCTTTCCATGTCAATGACGTTAAAGTTGATTCCTGAGAAGGTAGTAAGAAATGATTGTTAAACTGAATATCAAAACGTCATTACATCAACAACGTTATATTTTCATAAAAAGACGTAATATGAAAGAGTGTTTATGTTGATCATTTTATGAATTACAAAAAGAACAAGAGATTAAGTTAAACCATAATAGACTTGCTCCGGGTGATAAAGTTTACAAACACATGAACTACCAGATATATCCGTGATCTTGGTAGCACTCTTGCCTGGAAGTTATTAAACAGGTACTTTTTTAACAAATCGCCAAATCACTGCATTGTTTGTATCAAAAAAATTTAGCTTGTGTGCAATGAGTTGTTCAAGAACAATCGTCATACTTGTATGTGGTTCATTTTGCTATTGCGAAAAGCAATGCACAAATCGGAAGAAGAATCTTTCGCCGAAAGTTAAGTATTATATTTTCATGTTTTAATTAACAATAATAAACATAATTCGACGTCCAAAATACAGTAAACTCTGAAAATGTGACGTAGCTTTTAACGAATCCACTCTCGGTGACGTCATCATTATGTACATGTATGTAGGATTTACACAGCGTCTGCATTTCAGCAATTTCGTCCGATGGTTTTTAACATGAGCGGCATCCAGTACCTGATTCGGAGAAAAAGAAAAGAAAATTGGCTTTCAAACGTATGTTTAGGAAACGCAACTTGTGATATGACAACACTTGATTCGTTTTCATGTTGGCTGCCGTAACGGTCAGTTTGGTAAATTGTCTCCTATTTAATGAATTTTGGTCCGATTATCCCTAGGTTGGTCGCAGAATTTGGTAAAAAATACAATGAGTACAGTAAACATACTTTTTAAAATACTGAACTTCACTACGCTTTGAATATGGGTCTTTAATCAATTATGAAGTCACAGTTGGATATCACGATTTGATCTATGTTTTAGGTCACACGAGTCTAAATATGTTCTTAATCTATTCACAAATAATAAGTTATATGGGGATGGCAATTGGCATTTACAAAGACAGAATAGATAGAACTAGTTCTTGTTCAAATTTTTCATATAACGAACTGTAGATATTTGGTAACATTACACTTTAAGAATTTCTATCTTTGACAATTCATTCCATTAATTCTATGTGTCAATTGCCCAAGGAAAAAATCAGTGTTTACAATTTCACCAAATGTATTTTAAGTAAAAGATGTAAAACTTTTGAACTAAAACATGAATGGAAATTTTTTCATACGCACTCTATCATGTGTTTATACAAACCTGGTAAACATGAAAACATGTTAGTTAGTTTTATAATTCTATTCCAATAATTTATTTCGTGATTTATTTAATTTTCAGAATAAAATATGTAATCAATGGAGGCCTTTCTACGTATTTTCCTTGAGCGGTTATTAATCCAGCCAGGGTTAAGCAAGCCGTGGGGATGTGATAAGAAAATCAAAGTGTCCATAGCATCAAGTTTCCTTTCATCATGTTTAACTACCCCAAACACAAATAAGTAATCCTATGTTTATTCTGAAATTCCTCTTTCGTGGGCAGCTTAAACATTTAGATGCTGCATATAGATATACAAAATATTGTTGTTCCCTTTTTGAAGTAAGCGGACAGGCTTAATTATGAATATATCCTTTTTCCACATTATAATTTGTGGATAATCAGGTTAAGTATAGTTCTATAATTGTAATATTATGGATGTAAGCATTATTATCGTATACTTACGGAAAGATTAGCAATCTTTTATTAATGAGTTCGCTAATAACATAGATGTGTATAGGAGAATTAAATGCTGCATGTGGCATGTCTTCAGACTGACCTGTTTCTTCGACAAAATGCGTTATGACAAAATGCGTTACCACTATCGGTGTTTAGGTAATTTCAAAATTCTGTGACTATGAAAGTGGTCAATCCGACATTGCACGATAACTTCTGTTTCAAAACAAGGTCTTTGACTCCTTTAAATTAATAACGTCTAGCCATGGCATGTTGACATACTTTTCTTAGATCTTTTAAACATCAACTAACCTGGACTTTATCATTTCTCGATTTTCGTTCAAAGATTTGTAAACAAAATAAAAATTAAATTGGACTAGATTTTAGTTTTTTTTGTCTAATAAACAACTTTAATTAGCCAACAGGTTCTTGAGTGGGCGGTTTTAAGCTGAAAGAAATAATGTTTAGCCTTGGTATTTCTACATATTTTCCGGGGTTCTTTTAAGATATTTGTCTAGAGGAAGGTTCATCTTTTAGAAATAGCTTAACCGGTTTGTACAGTGGCCTATATTATGTGACGGATGCATTCGCCTTAAGTATTAGGCAGGTAGGTCACACCTTATGGAGACTATAAACATTTTTTAATTTGGAAAGAATGCTTTAATAAAACTGTTACAAACTATGTTACAAGCATACGATGCTCTTCAATACATTTGTCAATATAGTTTCTAAATATTTCTCTTCTAAAACCTTTCAAAACCCAATAGCTATGGTTTTGACCAATTTAGTCTCAAAGACACTTTTGGCCCAGTTGATGTGGCACATGTATTATTTGAGAGTTCACAGGGAGTGAGCAGACATGAGTAAACGCTCAGCTGAACACTACTAGAGAGGACCTGATTAAATATGCTCGCAAGTATGTTTTAGAAGCATTTATTGTTATACCGAAATCACTGTCTCATTTATTTCAGGTCAATGCACATTGCATGTTCAAGAGCCTTACACGGTTATTTTCTCGTAAATGCCGTTATATACAAGCATGTATGGTTTTTGGTCTTTGACTGTCTTTAAGACATGCCTTTCCATGTCAATGACGTTAAAGTTGATTCCTGAGAAGGTAGTAAGAAATGATTGTTAAACTGAATATCAAAACGTCATTACATCAACAACGTTATATTTTCATAAAAAGACGTAATATGAAAGAGTGTTTATGTTGATCATTTTATGAATTACAAAAAGAACAAGAGATTAAGTTAAACCATAATAGACTTGCTCCGGGTGATAAAGTTTACAAACACATGAACTACCAGATATATCCGTGATCTTGGTAGCACTCTTGCCTGGAAGTTATTAAACAGGTACTTTTTTAACAAATCGCCAAATCACTGCATTGTTTGTATCAAAAAAATTTAGCTTGTGTGCAATGAGTTGTTCAAGAACAATCGTCATACTTGTATGTGGTTCATTTTGCTATTGCGAAAAGCAATGCACAAATCGGAAGAAGAATCTTTCGCCGAAAGTTAAGTATTATATTTTCATGTTTTAATTAACAATAATAAACATAATTCGACGTCCAAAATACAGTAAACTCTGAAAATGTGACGTAGCTTTTAACGAATCCACTCTCGGTGACGTCATCATTATGTACATGTATGTAGGATTTACACAGCGTCTGCATTTCAGCAATTTCGTCCGATGGTTTTTAACATGAGCGGCATCCAGTACCTGATTCGGAGAAAAAGAAAAGAAAATTGGCTTTCAAACGTATGTTTAGGAAACGCAACTTGTGATATGACAACACTTGATTCGTTTTCATGTTGGCTGCCGTAACGGTCAGTTTGGTAAATTGTCTCCTATTTAATGAATTTTGGTCCGATTATCCCTAGGTTGGTCGCAGAATTTGGTAAAAAATACAATGAGTACAGTAAACATACTTTTTAAAATACTGAACTTCACTACGCTTTGAATATGGGTCTTTAATCAATTATGAAGTCACAGTTGGATATCACGATTTGATCTATGTTTTAGGTCACACGAGTCTAAATATGTTCTTAATCTATTCACAAATAATAAGTTATATGGGGATGGCAATTGGCATTTACAAAGACAGAATAGATAGAACTAGTTCTTGTTCAAATTTTTCATATAACGAACTGTAGATATTTGGTAACATTACACTTTAAGAATTTCTATCTTTGACAATTCATTCCATTAATTCTATGTGTCAATTGCCCAAGGAAAAAATCAGTGTTTACAATTTCACCAAATGTATTTTAAGTAAAAGATGTAAAACTTTTGAACTAAAACATGAATGGAAATTTTTTCATACGCACTCTATCATGTGTTTATACAAACCTGGTAAACATGAAAACATGTTAGTTAGTTTTATAATTCTATTCCAATAATTTATTTCGTGATTTATTTAATTTTCAGAATAAAATATGTAATCAATGGAGGCCTTTCTACGTATTTTCCTTGAGCGGTTATTAATCCAGCCAGGGTTAAGCAAGCCGTGGGGATGTGATAAGAAAATCAAAGTGTCCATAGCATCAAGTTTCCTTTCATCATGTTTAACTACCACAAACACAAATAAGTAATCCTATGTTTATTCTGAAATTCCTCTTTCGTGGGCAGCTTAAACATTTAGATGCTGCATATAGATATACAAAATATTGTTGTTCCCTTTTTGAAGTAAGCGGACAGGCTTAATTATGAATATATCCTTTTTCCACATTATAATTTGTGGATAATCAGGTTAAGTATAGTTCTATAATTGTAATATTATGGATGTAAGCATTATTATCGTATACTTACGGTAAGATTAGCAATCTTTTATTAATGAGTTCGCTAATAACATAGATGTGTATAGGAGAATCAAATGCTGCATGTGGCATGTCTTCAGACTGACCTGTTTCTTCGACAAAATGCGTTATGACAAAATGCGTTACCACTATCGGTGTTTAGGTAATTTCAAAATTCTGTGACTATGAAAGTGGTCAATCCGACATTGCACGATAACTTCTGTTTCAAAACAAGGTCTTTGACTCCTTTAAATTAATAACGTCTAGCCATGGCATGTTGACATACTTTTCTTAGATCTTTTAAACATCAACTAACCTGGACTTTATCATTTCTCGATTTTCGTTCAAAGATTTGTAAACAAAATAAAAATTAAATTGGACTAGATTTTAGTTTTTTTTGTCTAATAAACAACTTTAATTAGCCTGTCATTAAGACAGCGTAATTATCGGCTGTGAAAAACCCACCGGGGTAAGGGGCCATAAAACTCGCTCGGGTGTGACGTAATAAACAGACTGTACAGAGTAACGCATCATTATTTCAACTGAAATACCGCCTAAATAATTGTTTAATTACCAATGATGTGGATATATTTTTGACACCAAATGCTAAGTAGTGTTACATCGTCAAATGATTTATGACTAAGTGGAAAACATTTTCTGAAAATCGTTAATTATTGTGTTTTTTTCTGTCGTATTGCTGCGAAAGATGTATAGATAACGAGGCTGATTATGACGTCACAAGAAAGGGGTTTGACCAGTGACGGCTAGTCATTCTTTCACCGGTTTGTTGCCAGATAGGTCTAAGCGGTCCATCAAAATGGCATTAAAACGGTTTTCATTACCAAACTAAAAATATTTGAGTAACGACCTTTGACGCACTATATAATAATGTTACAAGATTTTAATATATTTCAAAGAAAATAGTGAATATGTTTGTGGTTATGTGAACTTGACCGCATTAGTCTAGAGGAAATTCAATCTTTCCATTTATGTTTTTCCTGAAATTGTATGTCCATTGTCCTTTAAAATGCGAGGGACGTATCAGCCTTTTAATGTTTATGTCACCAAATAATTCGAGAACACACCTTATGCATCCACAACATTGACAATAATTAGTAGATATAAATTAAATTAGTTATACGATTATTATTTATAATCAGAAACAAAATTCAATATTGATGTGTTTTTTAGTTAAATAAACCTCACCGAGGTCAGACAGAACACCCTCTGTGTCCCGGTCCAGTTTTGACAGAACTGTTGATTTTAACTACAACGCCCTTACAATAGTATCGCCAAGGAACTATGATGTTGTGAGATGCATTTATTCAGTGACTGTAAATTTGATTAAAGCATCTTAACATTGACATCGATGTATTTTCCTGTTTCACTTTACATCGTCACTTCTATAACTTGACGTTCAGTTGTACTTCAAAGCTTTAGTCCTAGATTTACGAATCTTCTTTTCCCACAAATCTACTTAACAAATTTTGACAGGTGATACAATAACCCCTTTATTCATACAGAGCAGACCATGCCTGTTGTTGTAAATGCATTAAACTGTTTTGTTATTCAGAGTTTATGACATGAAGGTATTGATTGATATGATTAAATTTGTCACACCTTTATATTACCTTTAATTTGTCTTTTCTTTTCTTGGTGTTATTGACAGATTCATAAATAGACTGACAATTGCCATTCACGATGTCCAAAAATATTTATGATACTCAGAAATAAATGGCAAAATATTGAAACATGTATTAATTGTCCGATTTGAAATCTGATTATTTTACATTTGTCAATATTCCAATGCTGCAACAAATTTATGAAAATTTGGTGACAAGCCACATGCGCTGTCATCCCCACCACCATAAATGCATTGGAAAATGAATGAAAACAATGCATGTGAAAATTCAAAAGCGGTACAAATGTTACGCGATAATAAATCAGATAATGTGACATTGCTTCAAAGTCAATCCCTGCATTTGTGTTCCCTCTTAAGGGAGGGGACACATTGAATATGAAGCCTGATGAGTTACAGAGCAAGAGAATATATTTTAAACAATGAACATGGGTTTCAAGCATTGACATTTTCATATTTAAATAAAACCGATTTCCTCATAGAAAACATAGTATGATTAACTGGATTCTAAAACTTTTAACGTAGTTGATTAGTTTTGTATGGCAGTGAAGGATTTCTGCTACAAAGTCCAATTTTTGTTTTGTGGTTCTATTTCGAAAGACTTAGACTATTTAGTCTTTGATAACAATCCTCTAAGCCTCGGTAATTCATTGTCTCAGGTTGCTGTTATTTAAATGCCAGAATTAACATTGATATTGCGTAAAGTGATCACAATTAATAACAATCTCATAACAATTTAGTTGATAATGAGATTCTCAAAAAAATAAAACAAAAACAAATCTTAGTCTATTGTATATTTTTATTTTGATAATATAAAATGTAACGTTGCCAGGTAAAATTGGCCAATAATGTGAATTATACCTTATCGAATTACCAGATTAGCACAATTCGATCACATAATTCAAATAACTTCCGAGAGGTTGTAGAATTGTGTTGTCAAGTAGTGCTAATGAGGTCTCTTTCTGAAAATGAAACGGCTGCTGCCAACATATTAAGGATACGTAAAAGTGCATTTGTTTCCTCGACCGGTGGTACTTTTAGTATTCACTGATGTATTTATTGAATTGATATATGTTTGTATGAATATGAACATCTAATCAAATACATGTTTTCTTCAATCAAGTTTATGGAAAAACATCTTTATTAATTTTAATGTACCCTTTAACGCGAATGGCATAAACAGATATACAATCATTTCATATTGCAATGTACAGATTCATTAAAACATTTTGTTTGAAATTTCAGATTATTTATATTGAGAATGGTGATAATTTAACTTATTATGTGTTATTTTTAATATTCAACTTTGACATAATTTCAAGGAAAAGAAAGAAGAAAACAAAGAAAAGAACAGTTATGAACAAAACCAAGCAATGGTCATAACCATATTGTCCTTCGATGTGTCTTGTTCAAGCATACATGCCATTTTCTGACTGTATTCAACAGCTTATTTTGTGATTCACTTCATTCTTGGTATGTTCCCTGTGATACACCTTGCCCTGGTTAAGCTTGGATGTGATCAGCAATTCAAAGTCTACACGTCAACATGTTTCCTTACATCTCGTTCATCTGACTTAAAAAGCATTTATATAAACAAATTAAAACTACAATTAACGAAAAATAATAATCTAGCATATACAGGTACAAATTACGGCATAACATCCGATTTAGACTTTGTTGTCCATTCATAACAAATGTCATTCATAAAAGTGTCCTGTTTAAGCTGTTACATTTTCCAGTATAATATTTGGTTAACAGGTAGATAAATATTTTCCTCCAATGAAAAATTGGAAGGCTCCCACCACGTGGGAAATATTTTATTTAGTGTAATGAAATTCAAAAGTCGGTTATGTTCCTACATTTGGATACGTCAATGGAATGATATTATAAAATACAAAGCAAATATTATTGTTTTCACTACTGGAGTTAGAATTTAGAAACGTCAGAATTGATTTATAAATTTATTGGAATTCCATATAGGCATTTTAGATGATCAATTATAAATTGTAATGATATCAAAGATAATTTTTTTATATCATACTGATTGATAAGCCATTTTGAGTACCCTGGTAACAGCACCAGGAGTTTAAGAGAATCTTATGCTGCATGTGGCAGTGTTCAGCCTGGCAGTTTCTTAGACATAAAGTGTTTCACTCAAGAGACAAAGCGATCAACACTTTATTATTTATTTAGGAAATTACAAGATTACGGCTTTACGGAGGATAAAACATTATTCAATAGAAAAAAAAGTGTTTCTTATAATCATAAATTATCATTAGTCATGACTTAAGACAAATTAAGCTTTCTTAACGACTAACCAAAATGTTAATAAATGGATAAATTGATAGTGATGTCAGTTTTTGAATCAACATAACTTTGATGAAACATTAATATCACACATTAGTACAGTTTGTTGTTATTTTTTTTAATTCTGTAACATCCTGATCTTTTCATAGTTTTCTTAAAGACAATATATGATCTTAAATAAATGTATGTTAGAAATTCATAAATAAGAAAAAATATAGTGGATGTTTCCTATTGCTGTGAAATAACAAATTATGTTAAAATATGTCCATTCAGTTTCGGTAGGTTCTGTTATGACATCTGTTTTTTGCACACTGTGTTTAATACTTTTGTTTCAAACATTAACAATTTTAATTTACCAGAAAACTGCTATCTGCGTGAAAACATAGTGTAGTTACCTGTAAATTAAAATTGCTAACACGTTTGAGTGGTGGTGTATTAGAAAGGAGGTTTTCTACCGAGAAGTCCTTTTATTTTTTGTGTGTTTTTATTTAGAGAGCGTTGGGGTATTCAATCTTTGATAGCAATTCCCTTAACCTTGGCTAGTTAACCGTCTCAGGCTTCCTTTGCTAACATGCTAGAATTTAATTGTTTGCTTTTTAAGTTTTGTTTTTTAATTATATTGTGCAAAGTGAAATGGATGCCAATGAAATTTAACATGGAAAATTAGTTTATTGATATACTTCAAAACACAAAAACAATTGTTTGTGTCATATCTATATTTGTTATATTCCGGATAATGAATTATTCTAAGGATTAATTCATAGATGCAGAAAGATATATTACGGTAATTTGGAAAGCCAATATTGTGATTTATACCTTTATCCTATTATCAGGTTAACACAACTCGATCAAAGAATGCAACTTCAGAGACAATCTAGAATTTAATGTTGTGCTAATGAGGTCTCTATCTTTAGAACAGAAACTTCCTGTGCCAGTAAGCGATCAATATAGCAAGGATTCTCTTAAAAGTGCATTTGATTGTGGTATCTATAGTTCTAAAATGTTCTTCTTATATTTACTTCATTTACTGAATATGTGTTTGTATGATTATAAACATCTAATTATATTGATGTTTTCATTTTGTTTACGTTTTTGGATATTAATGATATTAAATGTATCTCAAATCATGAAAGGCTAAAACAAAGTTTACAATCATTTAGTCTTGCAAGAAACTATGCACAGTATGTATAGATTAAGTTAAGATTAGGTACGAATATGAATTGAAGTCTTCTCTTACTTTATCATGTCTTATTTTGAAAATATGATAATTCCTACAAGCTGTCAAACTAACAAATGATTTAATTTGTGAAGTTAAGTGTAAAAGTCTTATATCTGTTCGGTGAACAAGTACAAAATTAAATGTGTAATACCCTTAAATGAAAAAGAGCAAGCACTTAGCTCCCACGAGAGAAATAGTTCACTTATGGTTATGAAACACTCTATCAATCTCTGCTCCTACATTGAGATGTGTCAATAGGAATGATATTAAAAAATATTCGCAAGACTGCAGTTTAAAAACGTCATGCTTTGATTAATCAACTGAACAATATTCCATATACAGATTTGTAGATGTTAAATTATCGATTGTAGCAATATTACTTTTTGTTATCTCATACCAACTGAATAATAAATAATTTTGTATTCCATTTGCGTCATTAGTATCAGTGGTAATGCATCTAATGCTGAATTTGACCCTCTTCAGACTGGCCTGTTATATGGAAATGAAGGTTTTTTTTCTCAAGAGACAACGCTATCACCTCTCATGCATGGTATTTAGGTAATTAAAATATTAGTTGCCCATTACGGGCTCTAACGATAATAGTTATGTTCAATTCACTCATTTGAGATGTGCTGAAACACTTTACTTATCTAAGCTGGTTCTAATTAGCAGCCCCGTCTAAGGACGGGGCTGCTATCAGTTTTTGTGAAGTTTCCACCGCCGCCGCCGCACTCGTACTACTAGCTATTACTTTTTTCCACTAAGCTTTGCAGAACTCTTATTCATAACTTACTACTCATACCTCGGGGGAACCATTTTGACATGTTCACTTTCAAGGTCAAAGGTCAAGGTCACGAGCTATGCAATCACTCTAACAAGTCCTTGTAAACGCGATAACTTGAAAAGTTTTTGTGCTATGAAGCTCTAACTTGGTATGTATCATCCTTGGAAAAGTAAGAAAATTTGAAAAGGTTTTGGCTACAATCCGTCAAAGGTCAAGGTCACAGCAAGGTCATGACTAAGCATGAACTCATGAACATGTCTTAATGTGAACACTTCCAGGGAATCATTATGACATGTTCAAAGGTCAAAGGTCAAGTTCACGAGTTATAAAGTCCCTACAAAATTCCTTGTAAACACGGTAACTTGAAAAGTGTTTGTGCTATGAAGCTCTAAATTGGTATATATCATCCTTGGAAAAGTAAAAAATTTTGAAAAGGTTTTGGCTACAATCCGTCAAAGGTCAAGGTCACAGGAAGGTCATGACTTAAGCATGGTTTAGCGAAAATGGTTAATTTTAACTATGATGACTTTTAATCAATACATGTTTGTTATACTCAATAAAAAGTGTTTAATGATTGTGTGACCTTGAAGGTCAAAGGTCAAGGTCATGAGATATGAGTTATTGCAATTCCTTGTAAACATGATAACTTGAAAAGTTTTTGTGCTATGAAGTTGAGATTTTGTATATATTATCTCTTGAGAAGTAAAAAAAATTCAAAAAGGTTTGGGTACGAACTGTCGAAGGTCAAGGTCATGGCAAGGTCAACATGTATGGAGAAAATGGATTAAATTAACTTACAACACCTTATTTCATTACAGTAATGTTATATTCAATGAAATGTGTTCATTGATTGTGTGACCTTGAGTGTCAAAGGTCAAGGTCATGAGAAAATGCCCAATTTGGTGAGGTCTGTAAAAGGCGGAACAGGGTTAGGCGTAACCCCAAGTTTCGGGGCTGCTCTGCTTTTGCGGTGTCCCGCAAACGCTAATCTAGTATTTTATTATTACCATTGAAAGAAACGTCCTTAAGATTTTATGTTGTGCTGAATATTTACCTTAAAGCTGAGGCACAAAATGGGATTAAAGGATGAGTTTAAATTGGTCTTTATAGAAGGATTATTGTTTTGTTCAAAATGTCTTCTAAAATTTATAAGTGATAGTTCTACAAGTTTTCTATTTCAATCCTAATAAATTCAAATATTTAATGTCGAAATTTTGATTCACTGGAGAAATAAAGTGTATGACTTTGCTTGCCTGAATACAATTCTTTATTTCAAAGAGATGTTAACAATATAATAAACAATATAATAGTCGTAATGTTAATGTGATGTAATGTAAATACATATATTCTTAAAATGCTGTCCAATAAAAATTTCAGTGTATTTAAAAAACCTGCAATGAAATCCTTTCCATTACTGTCAGTTTAATTTAAACTTGATTTGGTTTAAGCTAAGTACACGATTATGTTTAACCACATCAGGGGAAAATGGCCTTGCATGTAATGTTCTTGAAGTATAAATATGGATTGATACTGGCTATGTCCGGTTGTGTCTGAGCTATTGAATTTTACATTATTTACAAAACTATCTCTAACGAACAATGATATTGTTGGATGCATAATCCAATGACTGTAAATTCAATTATAACATCTTTACACAGACCTCTATGTAATGTCCTGTAGTCACTCAAAACGCTTAGGCATTTTTCAACGTTCAGATGTACTCAAGTACTTCAGTGCTGTTGAACTAGACATAAGACAAATCTCATTGCCAAGTTTGCCAATGGATAAAATTGTCCCCTATAGAAACAATAAATCATATACCACTTTCTTATTCAGTATCCTGATAAACCAACGTATTCATTATTGATGGAGAAAATCCGGATAATGAATTTTCTGTTTAACGGAGATGGGGTCCAGTAACATAAAAAAGCCTGTTAAAAGGGACAATGAACTATCAAATCATTGCATCAAGTATTGAAATACGATAACTCTCCAAACCCTATATTACCTACTGTACTTGATGCCTCATTTACAGTGAATGTTTGAAGGGAGCATATTGGGTTTTCTTTATTATTGCAGACATTTTCAGTTAGACAATTCTTACTGCTGAATTGGCAGATGGTTTTATCGAGAATTCATGTACCAAGGAGAAGCAGATCTTCAATACTTTCCCTTTCCCTGGGTTATTAAATTGCAATGCTATTAGTATATAACGCTCATAAAAGACTAAAAGATAATAACATATATAATTTACTATCTAAAGCTAGTTAAATGAATAAGAGTGAACGACTTTATTGGTTTTCATTGTTCTATGTCTGTCCTAATATTATATTAGATGAACTGTATCTTGTTTTATTAAATAAGCTTGATCATGTTCATCGTCGTAAGAAGTGATGTTTGTCTTAGTAGAACAGTTGTGGTATTGTAAGATAAGTACTAACATTTAAATGGTTGAGGTTAAATGGTCTTTTAGAATTATCCTTGCATATCGCAAACATGGAACATTTGTCAAACGTATTTTTGCTCTTACAATATTTACCTCATTCCAAAACCAATTTAAGATATAAAATGTATTTGAGTCTGTTAGATATTGATATTGCTAAAACAGTTATGAAATATGAAAAATGAGAACAGTTAAATTCTTACAAACTTTGCTTTAGAATAATAAAATATTCCAACATATGATTTAAAAGATAGGTATCGTGTTCAGTGTCAGTGGTGGTATTGCAGTTATTTACAAGATATCATTTAAAGTCATTCTATATTGTAAAAGTACCTAACTGTCAACATACGGAGTGATATGATCAGATTACTGGCTTCCTATAGATCACCTACCTCACAGAAAAACAAAATCACCATTGACATGTTCTTTGTGCCATATGTCCCAGCTTTTTTAAACAATTGCTATTGGTCATGGACATCTTATTGTAGGAGACTTTAATGTTCACGAGGATAATAGTGAAGACAAGTTTACACAACTATTTTTTCAACTTAAGAAATCGTTCATTAGTGTTATGAGGCTCATATGTCATTCACCGTTTCTACATTGTGATACTTCAACCGAATACTATTAGAAAATGAACAGCATATAAAATGATGTTATACAATTTTGGAGTTAAAAACATCACGATTGATTAATGAACTGATTGGCAGGCCGTAGAGTCATTGTAGATATTGAAGTATTAATTGTAATCATCTCAAAGATAAACTTTCCATCTCATACCAACTGAATGATAAGCAATTTAGAGCATAATGGTAATAACACCAGGAGTTCTTGAAATGTAATGTTGAATGTGGCAGTCTTCAGACTGGCCTGTTTCTAGGACATAAAGGGTTTAATTTCTCAAGAGTCAACGCCATTTATGGTATTTAGGATATTACAAGATTACAGGCTCCAAAGAGAACAATTATGTTGAATTAGCTATTTTGAGTTATTGTGCTGCAACAAATTACTTACCCAAACTGTTATCTTTTATCCCTTTAAGCTTAGATAAACAATGTCTATCTCAGAGACTTTTAAGACATTAGTCTCCAGGAAGGTTAATCTTTTCATCATTTTTTTCTCTATAACCTATATATGTGAACTGTAATCAAATATGCAACAAATAGTTCGCCCTTCGTTGGTTATGTCTCAAAGTAGTTTGGACTCAAATGAACAAGAAAGAGAGATATAGAGAATCTCACCCAAGTGTCTTCTGATATCAAATATATCAACACAAGTTGATAAAAGTAACAAATGTCCGAGGCTTGCCGAGGATATTTTACTTTTATCAACGAGTGTTGATATATTTGATATCAGAAGACACGTGGGTGAGATTCTATTTATCGTCCAAAATCATTTTTCATCACATTAGCATGAAAAATGTACATTTTTGAACACTGCATAGCCCTCAACTCCTAAACCAGTGATGTCATAGCATTATGACGTCATCGTGTTCATGACGTCATAGCATTGTGACGTTGTTGTGTTTATGACGTCATAGCATTGTGACGTTGTTGTGTTTATGACGGCATAGCATTGTGACGTCATTTCTGATGATGGGAAAACCTTTGTGATGTCATGTCCCTGATGATGACGGGGCATTGTTCAAAATCTACTGTCAAAGTTATATCTCCTAGTTTTGGATGATAAATAACGTTACTGTCCTTTTCCCATACCCATTCTCGGGTTTATTAAAAGAAACTCATCATTGAAAGTTAAATCTTCAGGATGTTATATCGTGCTGAATAATTTTGTCAAGGATAGACACAAAATGAGACAAACGGATACGTTTATCTTTTCGTTTTCGAAGGATAATGGTTTAGATAAAAATGTCAATTTGTTTCATTAAGAGACATTTACATTCATTTATTCTTATTTCAATTTAAATTCATTCAAATATCTTATGTAAAAAAATTGTAATATTTGAAAAGTTAAAAGTATCACATTGCTTGCCTCAATAAATATCTTTATTTCAATTTTAACAATGTATATAGACATTAATAATGTTATTGATAACAAAGATTCTTAAGCTACCATTCAATCAACATTTCAATGTATCTTAGAAAGCTGGAATGAAATTCACTTACTGAAAGCTTTACTCAATCTTAATATGGTTTAAGACACATCAGGGACCAAATAGGCCTTGCATGTCATGTTCCTAAAGTATAAATATCGATTACTGAAGTCAGACAGGACATGGTCTGAGTCTATGTCCGGTTGTGACTGAGCTATTGATTCTTACATTACCGCCCTAACAATATTATCTCTAACGAACTATGTTGTTAGATGCGTTACCCAGTCACTGTTAATTCAATAATTACATCTTTACACTGACTTCTATGTAATTTCCTGTTCTAGTTTCCTGTATTTAGTCCAATAGCTTAGGCATTTTTCGAACATTCAAATGTACTTCAGTGCTGCTGAACTAGACTAATGATTTACCCACCAGCCACGTTTGCTTAAGGATACAATATACCCTTAAAGAGACAATAAATAAATTCATGTTTTAGATTTAATTTTTAAGAATTTCTTACTTATTCATTTTAATAATGTAAATAATGATTTAAATGTTAAATTTCATTAAATTGAAATGCTGCAGAAGTAACTAGTCATCTTTGAGCTAAGTACTGTGTGAACGTTTGCCAAGGATTGAAACGTAGCTGACTTTGCTACAATGAAATCCCAGTGTAGCAATATTGGTATCATTCTCCTTTCGTCAGTCCACGACATCATATCTAAATGCAATGGATTGAGTGTTTTTCTCCTGATAGATTTACCTTATCATTATTGGTAGAGCACGTGAATGGGTCCAGTTTCCAATTTTTAATGCACTACGAAGTCATGTGTCATTCAAAAGCCTCTACTTCCATCTGTTAATGACTGTGAACTTAAATTAAGATAGTAAAATCAATGAGGCTGATGATTTTATTGGTTTTCTCTTTTCTATGTCTTTCTTAATGTTGCATTAAATTAACTGTAGCTAGGTTTATGGAAAAAGCTTGATCACTTTCTACTTCATAAGAAGTTATATTCGATTAAGTCGAAAAGTTTAAATATCGTGATGCAAGTTCTAAACTCATCGAGGGCTCAGTGTCCTTAAATAAACAATGCTTGCATATCTAGATTTATGATGCTCCGAGCTCTACAGAGTTAAAAACAGCTTGGGGATGCCGGTGAATAAAACAAACTGGTCTATGAGGAATAATACTTCGTGAAGAGATGCGTTTTGACACGTGACTTGAAGATGTTGAAATTGTCTGAAATCTTAATGTCATAAGGCAGAGAGTTCCAGAGAACAGGGGCGGTATATGAAAAAGATCTGAGTCCAAAGGTCGTGAGTCTGAACTTGGGCACTACTAGTAGCTGTTGCCTGCCGGATCGTAGATCTCGTGATGTTGTGTAGAGCTTGAGAAGGTCAGATTTTGGAAGCCATCGACTGTCCAACACTCATCTAGTTCTTCAGAACTTCCTTTTGGACTATTAAAGCACTTCAAACATATATAATCACTTCGATATGTAAACATGACTTTTTCATGTTTCGTTCCCTCATTGTTATTCATTCTGCATTTGCTTTCTCAGTTTTCGAGTCAAACGATTTTGTTGAACTCTTAACTATGAATCTAGTCATCAGAACACAAAAAACAGGACATCATGATCAAACATGTAGATGTTCCTCTTGTTATTGGCACTATCATACTAGCATGAATCATAGAAATTGCCTCGGCTTTTAGCGAAATTTTTACTTAGCTCTTGTACACTTATTGTTAGAATACTAACGATTACCAGTTACAATGTATAGCAAGAACAAGGTTTTATTGTATTTCCAAGTGTTTTGATAATTACTGTTATATCTATTGAACAGAATAATGAAAAGAAGAATATCAATACAGAACTGCAACTTCTATTCATATTTTAAATTAAGAGTTAGTATGATAATATTATGAAAGAAGTATCTAGCAACATTATTAAGGAAACTCTAGCATCTAGACATGAACTTCTCTATAATTTCTAACATCAATTTCCTGTATTTTCAATTTCACTCTTATCGCATAACCGTTTTAAAGGCCTACAATATTTCTTCCATACTTATTTTCAACATAGCAGGACACACGTTTCCAAATTATAAACTTGACAAAAGTATGTCAACAAGTTCAAATGATACGATCACATACATTCTCTCCCAACAGAGGCAGATCAAGTCATGAAATGCTTTTACAGCCTCTGTTCTATTACGCCGAAATCAGTGGGTTCCAGCATTTTCCCCTGCCGGAAAAACTTGCACCACAATCCATGTGAATTTCTTTATCAACTTTTATTGCCTCCAATCTCCCATTCTACCCCGTAAAATTGGCGTAATAGTACAGAGGCTGTATCAACCTTTCATGACTTGATCCGCCTCTGTGGGGAGAGAATGGATCACATATAGTTTTATGATTTAATAACATAAAGCTATTTTTTATATGATTTCAAAACAATATTTCTTTGAAAAAGGTAAACAGGTAACAACAAAAGTGAAAAGTTAGTATTTTATATTTTTCACATAATGACTGAAATGAGAACTTTGTTAATCTTTACAAGACAAACTGTCAGGTTTATGGTATCGAATTAGCATGGGTACAATGCACCTTCTGGACTGCATATTTTCCAAGATTTGATTCTGCAATCTTCATATAAGAAAATATTCATATGCTTTATTTCCATTGACTATTGTAAATAATTGTTTTTGCATAAGCTCTTTAATGTTTTTATGAAATACTTCAGAGATATTGATTAACCAAAACAGATCTGCTTCAAAATATGAAGTTAGACACATTAACTCACAATAATGTCCTCTAAGAAGCTGCGAAACAGCTTTTGCAGGTGCGAAATGAAAGCTGTAAACCAGTTATGGAGTGAAAAAGTCGGATAACCACTAGACATATCCTATCTAAGGTTAACAATCATTTTTCTTATACTAAAGGACAGGCATGCCAAGATTTGAATTTATAAACAATTGGTACAAATAGTGAGGTTTGCTTATAAAATTCTTAAAAAACGGGCAATTTAGTTCCAGAACAATGGTACTTAAGTTCAAATATTTCATACATTAATCAATTATTATTTTGTTTTTTAAATTATTGATGTTATCAATTTATGAAAACAAAATGTCCTCAAGCTGTGCGTGAAATATTAACTTATGTTGTAGAAATGTCTCACCAGTGTGGGTGGGTTCTTAGATGACATCTTTTTATAAAATCATAAAGCATTAGGCTATAATCCTTGGTTTATCAATTGTCTCAGGTTGTTTTTGTTGAAATGCTAGAATTTTTGAATTTTTTCTTCCATTGATACTGCGTAAAGGGATAACAATCAATAACAATCTTATAAAAGTTTAGTTTATAATGCGATAGTCAAAAAAACAATCATCTTTGATCATCTTGATCATTATAAAGAAAGATTAAACTATCTCCATTCTAGTTCTCAACCTCTATTTCTTCCAGCCCATATACAATATGTGAAATTTCAAACAAAATCATTCAAAGAACATGTATTTTGCAGCATTAAACAATTGTAAATTTATTTGTGATTTTAACATTCCAGGTACATTGCAAGTTATAAAGATGTTATCCGAAAACTTAAATGGAGAAAACATATATTTGAAATGATGTTCATAATCATACATAGAGGATATCTGTATTTTCTTGACTAATACCATGTTAATCTCATCTCGTGAGGTAGAAAAGTTAAACATTTTAACTCGTGGTTGCGCCACTCGTCAAAATATAAACGTTCTACCTCACTCACTGTCTGGCGGTGGAACGTTTGCTCCTTTATAACACTTGTCGAGAAGAAGGTCAATATTTTCATTATAATTTCACTATGTAAACTGTATTACAATATGCAAACATGCCCTTCGTTATTTTATGTTGCCAAGTAGTTAGGATACACCATATGAATATAGAGAAGGACACCTTTTGTCCTTTGGACCTTTGTCCATTATATGTATTTTTCAAATTTGGATAATTTCCGGAAATTCATAATTTAGAGTTAAAGGGGCAGTAGCTCGTGATAATTTTTTATTTTAAATATTCCACTGATTATTGTAAGTTAATGCTTAATGTTTTACTTTGACAGTGTCAGAAATGACATTCAGAAGCCAATCATCCATATAGTCCAGTAATTTTATCAGAGTACCCACCACAAATTGCAAAAGAAATGATTTCAACTTATTTACCCTCTATGACTATCCCTTTATAACATATAGAAAATCTTGGAAAATCTAAGTGGTGGATCAAGGTCAAATGTGGCTTTCAAGGTCACAGGGGTCACGGGAACAGATTTCGTATAATATATATAAATATTTTCCTCTTATATGTATCATGTTGCATATCAAATGAAAGCTAGTTGTTTTTCCTTTTCAAATATGTTACTTATAATAGTATACTATACAACATAATGTCATAAAATCCAAATATTTGATTTAGAACCCTGTTTTAACATTTTATTCAGGGCGAAATCTGCTGACCACAGATCCGTTTGACCTCTTTCGCCCATTAACCACTGCAAGTTGTTAGAACAAAAATCTTTGACCAAATATTTTTCAATACCATCTAAATGTCACTTCATAAAAATATATCACCAAAATACTTCTACAGGTTGATGTCACATGTTTTTCAATGTGAAGTATTCAGGGAATGATTAG
This sequence comes from Steromphala cineraria, assembly GCA_916613615.1. NCBI lineage: Eukaryota > Metazoa > Mollusca > Gastropoda > Trochida > Trochidae > Steromphala > Steromphala cineraria. The sequence continues at coordinate 74,832,425 of OU744722.1, read as the reverse complement.
CTGAGGTTACAGATCCTTACTTGGAAGCATCATATCCCCTTCTCTTTCCAAATTCTGAGTATTAATAGCCATATTATCATGTTTGAAAGAGTTAAATGTGACCGCAGCATAAGTAAATTAAGAATTTTAAGAAAGCACTTTGTCTTTGTGAACACAAGGATTTAATTTTACCGTCATAACTTTCATAAGTATTCTTAGAGCATGAGGTGTCCCCAAGTATCTTTGAATTGGTATTGGTTTATAATCATATATATGATGTATCAATATATTAAATCTATTCAGAGACACATCGTCCAATCCACAGGTTGAAGTAACAAAAGTAAGAAAAGCTGAAATTGATTCCTACCACATGTACTTGTTATCACCAGTGGATCTATGGGCTACATTTCTGCTACACATTTGCTGTTTGTAGGTGGGAGGAACCTTTGTGCCTCAGGGATATTGGATTTAAGACCTGCCCCCTCAAAAATGTCCATGTTATCCCTAAAACCTTAATACGACTTTTCCAATACCAGTTAGCATAGGAAATTCATATTTTGAGAATATCAGAATTGTTATGGAAGACTAAAGACTGTAGATTTCACATTAATAGAGTGTTGCATGGTGACAATGTAAGAGTTTTTGTTTGATTAAGATTAAATAGTAAAGCTGAGTAAATCATATTCTGGTTATCCAAACAAGGTTGTGGAGATGTCAAAGCAGTGCAGGGCTTTGATTAAGTGCAAAATTTGCTTTATATGCTTTAAAATAGGTCCATTCCATGAAACTATACCACAATAGTTAATGCTATTGTGACCTAATAAATCCTCTTGTAAAGTAAGTTTAGATCTGCAGTTAAATACAGTCTCAAATAACCATTTGTTGATGCTCCTTACATTTTCATATTTGATAAATGAATCAGTTTTTTTTGCTAAACGTTTTAAACGTTTTAATCTTCCTTCTTCAAAGGTAAAAGTAAGGAATACTAAAATTGTATGTAGATCTATATATTTGACAATTAAATACAATGTATTGTACATTTCTTAATTAACCTATGCAATACTAGTGACCCTACAGTGTTGTTCCTAGAGGGGGTCCTGGGGAAATTTGCCCACCCTTTTGGCTTAGTGTCCCCTAAAATTATGAGAAGTAGTATACTTTTACCATTGCAAGGGGTCCAATTAGCTCAGAACAGGCCAAAATGACCCCCTTAACTGATCACCTAGGAACAACACTGCCCTATTTGCAAAGTTGTATTAACTGAACTGTAGTCTTCATTCTTTAGCTACAGATTCAAATTACTCTGGGTTATTTACAGTTGGAAGCACATGCTTCCTTCTTATATCAATGAACAGTTCATTTAAAAAAACTCTCTTTATCTTAAATGGCATCAAGCAAAATTAACATCTTTTATGAGAAGATAAAATAAATAGCTGTTACCTGATATTTCCATTGAGTTCAAGAGTAGTTAAACAAACTTTTGTTAAACAGGTATGTTTTATTTATACAGATGCAGCAATATCCATCTTCGTATTTCTTGTTTTAATACAACCATGTGCACAACTATGATATATATAATATTTTTAGACCTTCCTAGGATTTGCTCTTTGGAAGTACATTTACAAAAATATTCAATTTGTAATGAATTGATTATCACCTTCTCAACATTAATCAAATAAGTACAATGTTAATCTACATTTCCTGAATGTTCACATCCAGTCCATACATTATCTGTTTTTAAAGCTCTTCTTGTCTTATTTCATACACTTTTATCACTTTTCCATAATGCAGAGAATATTAGATTGATTCACATTCAGGTATTGTCAGTTCAGTATATACAGCACTGATAGCACATACATCATTATATGTGCAATCACAAACATGACTTAGCAAAAGGCTAAAGGACAAAACACATACTAAATGACAACCAATTTGTTGATTCCCCCTTAAAAAATTATCAGATCCTCTTTGCAATATTAGGAATGGCATATTCTAATGATCTTTAAGATTAGAATACACATTTAAGATATGAAACCTGGTACATTCCCAAGATCATAACATCTATGATACAGGTTTACTGTTTGCTTCTATTCACATTTACAAAACGCCGCTAATGGCTGCAATATTGCCCAAGCGGCGCTAAACAATAACTCACTCACTCACTCACTCACATTTAAAAAAATAAACAGCTCATGCCATGGATAAGTGTATTTAAATTTCTTAATTCTGACATTCCTTTTGGAAAGCAAGGCTCGTACAAGCCTGGATTTAAAAGCCCTGAACATGGGCGCATGGCCTTAAAAAGCCTTAAAACCCTGTTTTATACTTCAACACGAATTTGGAGTTATTTTTCATTATGTTAATACATCCATACACCTTTGTGTGGTTTCGCTATTTCTGATTTGGGACTTAGTCCCATGGTCAGTCGTGCTTGATCTCACTGGCTTGAATTAATGCACTAATATTTGCCATAAAGGCTTGAAAATGGCTTCTAAAAGCCTCAAATTTGGGTTGAAAGATTGAATGAACCCTGAAAGGATAGGGAAAAAGACATTATATTGTGACTGTTTTATAAAGCTTTGAGAACAATGTGTAGGCATATACTGCTATAAGTCTCTTACCCTAATCTGAATGTAAAGATAAAAACAAGGTTTAAAATCAAATATTTGGATTTTATAACAATATGTTGTATAGTATACTATTATAAGTAACATATTTGAAAAGAAAAAACAACAAGCTTTCATTTGATATGCAACATGATACATATAAGAGGAAAATATAAATAAATCTGATACAAAATCTGTTCCCGTGACCCCTGTGACCTTGAAATCCACTTTTGACCTTGATCCACCACTTAGATTTTCCAAGATTTTCTATATGTTATAAAGGGATAGTCATAGAGTGTAAATCAGTTGAAATCATTTCTGTTGCAATTTGTGGTGGGTTGACTGAATATTTTGCTAGAATTACTGGACAAATAGTCAGAGGACAAAGTATCAAGATTCACATAAAATCCATTAGCGGCCATTTTGTGTGAACAGCTTTCATTCATTTTGTGTAAGAAAAAGGAAGCGCATGGCTAAACTTTATGTTATATATTTGAATTATTACTGCTTCATTTAGTTTCAATACATTGTCTTTCATTTGGAACCATTCATTTTCATGTTCGTGACATCACCCCTAAAAACGTGCTACTGCCGCTTTAAAGCTTCGGCCTTTCTCAGGCACATAATGAAGGATGAGGTAAATTTTATTATTTATTGAGGGATTATTGTTTTGTTAAGACACGACCTTTAAAAGAAAAATCCTTTTCAATTTTCCCTTTATTGCTTTAACTCAGATACAATATTTTATTGATATATGTAAAAGTGCTCTCATTCAATCGCATTAATTCAAATATTCAAAGAGATAATTTCTTAGATTCGTGAAGTAATATCTAACTAATTTGCATGACCTAATAAATAGAGGATATCTGGCTTTCTCGTGAGGTAGAAAAGTTATATATTTTCTACCTCACTCGATGAGATAAACATGGTATTTGTCAAGAATTGACGGATATTCTATTTATTATATGATTTTACCATTGTAAATACGTCCGAAAAGGGTCATTTTCACGCCGAGCGGCCGCTAGGAACAGCCCGTCACCACAGTAACACTGTGACGTCATAAGCCAATTCGCCGCGTGAGCCCATTGTTTTATGACGTCAAATTATATCAGTCACCGTTCGCAGTGAAAATATAAGTTATTTTCACTGTAGCTTGATAGACAGTTTATTTCACTGATAAATCCCAGTATTTCACTGCTCGCCATATAATAAAACTTTATATTTTCCAAAGATGTTAACAGTGTGTAGTCATTCATAATAGGGCTGCTTCATTTGACCACCGGCTAGCAAAACGGCGTACGCCGTTTGCCGGTCGCCGCGGCACGCCTGCTTCATTTGACCGGCAAAGTTAGCCGGTTTGCCGGCGGCGTGTGCCGAATGCGCCGCTTTGAGGTGACCGGCAAATTATAATGCCTACAGCCAAAAATATATAATTTGGTCCGATAATCGTAAAAACTTTATTCTTATATTAGTTTTCAAATAGATAAAGAAATTGGGCAATTTCAATGTTATTTCCGATCGTTGAGGGTTATTTTGAGGTTATTTCTTCGTTCATGTAGACAAAAGAAATATAAGCATATTGTAAAATTATTGTTTATATAAAAATTAATCAAACCGTTTTGACATGTAATGATGGTATTTTTTTAAACAACAAACATTGTAATGTCAATAAAAAAAATACACGTGTATCTTCTTGAGAACTTGAAAATCGTTATATTTAATTTGACAGGGAGACAATTCCCTCAAACTTTATTGTTCTTTCATGATTTGAGTTGTAATTTATTAACAATGATGTAAAATTCAATAGATAAATAAATGGAAAAATAAAAGGAAATAAATGTATCAGATATATTCATAAAATTACTAAATTTCTGCCGTTTTTAATTCAAAGATATTCAATCAAATTTTCTGCAAATAAATGACAAATTTTTATTGAAGCTATGTGTATCGTCCAATTAAAAACATGACAATTAAGCATTTCAAAGTTTATTCTTGAATGATTAATTTGAAAATGCTTTATCAATCGTCATAGATCTAATAGCCTTTATAAGCCTTATAGTCTACTTATTGTATTAAAAGTTACAGATTTATTGTTGATGTAACGAATTGGGAAAAAAGCCATTTAATCATTTTAAAACACATCTCCAAGTTATTAAAATATGTTAGTGGACCACTCCTAGTAACACTTTTGAGAGTTATGCCCCTTATAAGTTTCCGTTTCTAAAACGTCGTTGTGCGCCTCCATTTTCCGAATGACATTGTAAAAGTAAAGATGTTATTCTTTGATTATGATGATTTTATTCATATAAAACGATTGGTAAGTAAAGCCTTATTAATGCTAGCTGAATTTGCAGATATGATTGTTGTTTCCCCCCCCCCCCCCCCGTTTTTGCGTCAAAGGTATGATAATATTAGGATTACTGTACTGTACAGAAAATCAAACTGCAACATGTTTTCGTGTCTTCAAAATGCTAAACTGTTTTTATGCAAACTTTGTCACCCTAATGATCACTGTTTCTGATAAACTTGCTAAATTGAAACACAAATGTTGATTTGGGGCCCAATGATTGTTCTAAAAGTGATTTGTGCATAAAGGCGTGTTTTAATACACAGGCTCGTGCCAATCTTAGATAACAGTGGCGTTATCTCCATACTGTATTGTAGATTTACATGTTGTGTTGCAACAATAATTTTCATGCATTTAATTTCCGTCGGATCCTGTTAATATCTTTTGCACGTCCGTAACGAATCATCTCAGCTACAACCTCATAACTTCTTTTTAATTTTTCATTAATTATTTTAGGAACGACAGCAATTTAATCATGTAGGCCTACATAGTTGGAACAAGTTTATAATGGAGATTCATGGGACACGTTTCTTATTTATGCACATGCAACGCTAAATCTGATTACGTTCTCTAGCATACATAGACAATAAAATAGAAATTATGAACCTGAAGTTGAGATGATTTCAATTCAATCTGCAAAATTTTACAATGTTGTAACAAGAATTACTTTTATAAAATATATTTCGGCACTCGGCAGCACTAGATCTACATGGAAGTCTATGGAAAAACGTCAATCTCCGAATGTTCCAATGAACACCATAATTAAAGTTTAACTTCAGAATCATGATCATAACTAAGAGCTATCTTATAACATAACATCTAGCATCAATTGAGATAAAAGTTAAGCAAAACACGGGCAAAAATCTATATACAAGAATTGAAGCGACGGCGATTACGATAGCAGCCATGTTTGTTTACGCCGCTTCACTTCATTTGCTTACGTAAACATCACGTGACCGGGCCGTGCCGCCGGCAAACCGGCAAGAAGAGGTTGGGACAAATGAAGCAGCCCTAATGCTATTTATTACAGAGATTCTTAAGATATCAACATTTCAGTGTACCTTTGAAAACTCTTTTTACAAGTCTTATTCACAAATATAAACAAGTGATTGCCACTAATGTGGCAATGACCCCCGCCGCTTGGATATTGCGATAGAAGTGTCACAATAAGCAAATGTTATGACAATAAGTGCAATGGTTCATGAGATATTGTGTTAACAAGAGTTTTAATAGTGGTCAAAGTGCTGTTGTGACCTTGTAAATAATGTCAAGGTCACCAAAAGTGACTGGTGTCTGCGTAATTTCCTAAGTTAGGCTGTGACCCAATTTGAAGACCTTTGGTGCAACAGTTTTTGCGTTAACAAGGATCCCGACATACGGACGGACGGACGGACGCCGCTGAATACAATGTCCCCCGTTCCACGTTGCGGCGGGGGACAATTATAAGTTTTTTTATCTCCATATGGTTCTATGAAACACACTGTGCCTAACACCTCCTCCCCATTATCAGTATCTGCCAACAAGGTCAGGCGTCGGCCAACGTTGGCCAAATGTAGTGGTGCTGCCTGGAAAAGTACATGTGCATTTGGCTATTTGAGGAAGGATAGGACATTGGAACAGAAAAGTACATTTAGGTCAGTGTAAAGAAGCTATAATTGAATTTACAGTCAGCGAGTAACGCATCTAACATCATCATAGTTCGTTAAAGATAGCACTGTAAAGGCAGTAATGTGAAATCAATCCGGCACCTTCCCAATAAGATGCTTTGTGTAAATTATGAAGAGAATCAAGTGAATGGTTCTTGAGATATCCCGCTGACAAGGGTAAACTTTAAAAGTCTTGTTATGACTTTGAAATGAATGTAGCAAAAGGGATACCGTCTCTAAGCTTCTGGGTCACAACATCATATATATTATTGCCTTGCACACACTGTGCAGTGCATTGAGTGTTGTTCTTCTGATAGTTTACCTTTCAATTATTGGTGGAGCACATGCTTGGATATTTATCGAAGTTGTCAGTGTTTAACGAACTACGAAGTCGTGTGTCATTCAAAAGCTTCTGCCTCCACATGTTAACAGGGGGCGTGAACATTCATAGAGATTATTACCCAAGTAAATGTGTCATATTATTTTTACGAAACAAGGGGAACATGTAATTATTGTATTGCTCATACGAGAGTGGGAGATATACATGTACGTTAAAATGCACGTTTCGTAAAAGTCATTTGACACACTTCCGAGGGTATGTATTTCTTTATTACCAATTTAATTCAATTTTATTTTAGAATTATTTAATATTTAGAAAACGGGCCGCTTCTTAGTGAAATGTCTAGATTAGAATGAAAAACCTTATTTGTTTTCTCCATTCTTAATATTGCATTCAATAAACTGTATCTAGTTTATGAAATAAGCTTGATCATCTTAGTACAATACTATACATGTATCTGCTTCAGTATATGTGTTCAGATATCTCTATACAAATGTCAATGAATGTAGATTGGTGTCCTTTGAGAAACTCAACTTGCATATCTAAGATAGATGGGAGGTTCTGCCAACGTTCTGTTTTTGTCTTACGATAATTCTTTCAGGAAAATGAATGAACAAATGTATACCAGCCTCTACAATAATTCGATTACAAAGTGATAGTAGATACTAAAAGCAGCAGCAAAATGAAAATCAAATTAGCTGTATATTGGGTATAGAAAGTTGGCCACAAGGTAAGTGTTGGTTTGCCTTAATCAAGTGATGGTCTCCACTAAAAGAGGCAGTAGCACGAATATTGAAAATTACTATTTTGTGATAGTAAAAATAAAAACATGTCGAAACATTACATCATATATTTGATTTGATACTGCTTCATTTAGCTTGGAACAATTTATCTTATTTTTCCTGACATCACCTTTTATTCCCCTTAATGCCTGTTACTGATCCTTAGATATCCCTTAATGAAGGGATTTGTGACGCTTTGCTATTTCTGATTGATTTCAAGGCTATGTAAGAGTTATCAGAAATGAAAAGTCCTAAAAGCGTGGTAAGATTATTGGGTTTCTTTGTTTACTATTAACTGTCCTTCAACCAACTGTTTTAACGTGCCTTCATTTAGAGTTTGAGTCGAATGTAATAAAGCTATCTTGTTTCCTGTTTAGAAATAATTCTCCGAAGTCAGATACGTACTATGTACAATGATTGTTCTAAAAGTGATTTGTGCATAAAGGCGTGTTTTAATACACAGGCTCGTGCCAGTCTTAGATAACAGTGGCGTTATCTCCATACTGTATTGTAGATTTACATGTTGTGTTGCAACAATAATTTTCATGCATTTAATTTCCGTCGGATCCTGTTAATATCTTTTGCACGTCCGTAACGAATCATCTCAGCTACAACCTCATAACTTCTTTTTAATTTTTCATTAATTATTTTAGGAACGACCGCAATTTAATCATGTAGGCCTACATAGTTGGAACAAGTTTATAATGGAGATTCATGGGACACGTTTCTTATTTATGCACATGCAACGCTAAATCTGATTACGGTCTCTAGCATACATAGACAATAAAATAGAAATTATGAACCTGAAGTTGAGATGATTTCAATTCAATCTGCAAAATTTTACAATGTTGTAACAAGAATTACTTTTATAAAATATATTTCGGCACTCGGCAGCACTAGATCTACATGGAAGTCTATGGAAAAACGTCAATCTCCGAATGTTCCAATGAACACCATAATTAAAGTTTAACTTCAGAATCATGATCATAACTAAGAGCTATCTTATAACATAACATCTAGCATCAATTGAGATAAAAGTTAAGCAAAACACGGGCAAAAATCTATATACAAGAATTGAAGCGACGGCGATTACGATAGCAGCCATGTTTGTTTACGCCGCTTCACTTCATTTGCTTACGTAAACATCACGTGACCGGGCCGTGCCGCCGGCAAACCGGCAAGAAGAGGTTGGGACAAATGAAGCAGCCCTAATGCTATTTATTACAGAGATTCTTAAGATATCAACATTTCAGTGTACCTTTGAAAACTCTTTTTACAAGTCTTATTCACAAATATAAACAAGTGATTGCCACTAATGTGGCAATGACCCCCGCCGCTTGGATATTGCGATAGAAGTGTCACAATAAGCAAATGTTATGACAATAAGTGCAATGGTTCATGAGATATTGTGTTAACAAGAGTTTTAATAGTGGTCAAAGTGCTGTTGTGACCTTGTAAATAATGTCAAGGTCACCAAAAGTGACTGGTGTCTGCGTAATTTCCTAAGTTAGGCTGTGACCCAATTTGAAGACCTTTGGTGCAACAGTTTTTGCGTTAACAAGGATCCCGACATACGGACGGACGGACGGACGCCGCTGAATACAATGTCCCCCGTTCCAAGTTGCGGCGGGGGACAATTATAAGTTTTTTTATCTCCATATGGTTCTATGAAACACACTGTGCCTAACACCTCCTCCCCATTATCAGTATCTGCCAACAAGGTCAGGCGTCGGCCAACGTTGGCCAAATGTAGTGGTGCTGCCTGGAAAAGTACATGTGCATTTGGCTATTTGAGGAAGGATAGGACATTGGAACAGAAAAGTACATTTAGGTCAGTGTAAAGAAGCTATAATTGAATTTACAGTCAGCGAGTAACGCATCTAACATCATCATAGTTCGTTAAAGATAGCACTGTAAAGGCAGTAATGTGAAATCAATCCGGCACCTTCCCAATAAGATGCTTTGTGTAAATTATGAAGAGAATCAAGTGAATGGTTCTTGAGATATCCCGCTGACAAGGGTAAACTTTAAAAGTCTTGTTATGACTTTGAAATGAATGTAGCAAAAGGGATACCGTCTCTAAGCTTCTGGGTCACAACATCATATATATTATTGCCTTGCACACACTGTGCAGTGCATTGAGTGTTGTTCTTCTGATAGTTTACCTTTCAATTATTGGTGGAGCACATGCTTGGATATTTATCGAAGTTGTCAGTGTTTAACGAACTACGAAGTCGTGTGTCATTCAAAAGCTTCTGCCTCCACATGTTAACAGGGGGCGTGAACATTCATAGAGATTATTACCCAAGTAAATGTGTCATATTATTTTTACGAAACAAGGGGAACATGTAATTATTGTATTGCTCATACGAGAGTGGGAGATATACATGTACGTTAAAATGCACGTTTCGTAAAAGTCATTTGACACACTTCCGATGGTATGTATTTCTTTATTACCAATTTAATTCAATTTTATTTTAGAATTATTTAATATTTAGAAAACGGGCCGCTTCTTAGTGAAATGTCTAGATTAGAATGAAAAACCTTATTTGTTTTCTCCATTCTTAATATTGCATTCAATAAACTGTATCTAGTTTATGAAATAAGCTTGATCATCTTAGTACAATACTATACATGTATCTGCTTCAGTATATGTGTTCAGATATCTCTATACAAATGTCAATGAATGTAGATTGGTGTCCTTTGAGAAACTCAACTTGCATATCTAAGATAGATGGGAGGTTCTGCCAACGTTCTGTTTTTGTCTTACGATAATTCTTTCAGGAAAATGAATGAACAAATGTATACCAGCCTCTACAATAATTCGATTACAAAGTGATAGTAGATACTAAAAGCAGCAGCAAAATGAAAATCAAATTAGCTGTATATTGGGTATAGAAAGTTGGCCACAAGGTAAGTGTTGGTTTGCCTTAATCAAGTGATGGTCTCCACTAAAAGAGGCAGTAGCCCGAATATTGAAAATTACTATTTTGTGATAGTAAAAATAAAAACATGTCGAAACATTACATCATATATTTGATTTGATACTGCTTCATTTAGCTTGGAACAATTTATCTTATTTTTCCTGACATCACCTTTTATTCCCCTTAATGCCTGTTACTGATCCTTAGATATCCCTTAATGAAGGGATTTGTGACGCTTTGCTATTTCTGATTGATTTCAAGGCTATGTAAGAGTTATCAGAAATGAAAAGTCCTAAAAGCGTGGTAAGATTATTGGGTTTCTTTGTTTACTATTAACTGTCCTTCAACCAACTGTTTTAACGTGCCTTCATTTAGAGTTTGAGTCGAATGTAATAAAGCTATCTTGTTTCCTGTTTAGAAATAATTCTCCGAAGTCAGATACGTACTATGTACAGAGAGCAACTTTTAACTTGCACGAAAATTAATTGATGAGATTTTGTGACTGACAGAATTTTCGACGACTCAAAAATAGTAACAAAGTAACAATTGGATGGTCTCTCCAGTCCCTAATCATAACTCTTGACTGCCACCTGCACCTCCTACTGTAACTTGATTTCCCTCCCTTATTACCACTATGGCCGTTAAGTGATATATAATGTGTTCGTGGCTGCCTTATAATGACAGATCTTATATAAGGTAATGATCTTAAGAACCTGTCATGAGACAGAATGACGCCCACCTACCTTCCCTACAGAATCTCCTACATCGACGTGGTAACCCTCATCAGATACTTCATCACATGGTTAACAATAGTTATTTTCGTTAGGCAGTGCAATGATACATTTAATTGTCTCAAGCATGGGACTGATGCTTCAGTGTCTGCGTAGAAGGGTTGACAATGATGCTATTCAGAAACAGGAGTTCACCACAAATTTGAACATGTACCAAAATGCTTTTGTGAATAGATACAAGCATACTACTTTTTTGTATCGTAAGAACCTGTCACAAAGAACAAATAGTTGTCTGATTTCAATTATTTAATTGAATGAGGACTCAAAATAATGGGTTGGAAATAAGTTGCGTATTGTGTTGTTGTGTACATTTCAAACCGTTAATAAGCCACAGAATAACAAATGAAATCAATTTCTCATAGGCAAACCTAATAATGTATGATTTTATGATTTGTACAATCGAAAATAGTCAATCAGATTGAAAGTGGAAAATAGTGTTAAAGTTTTTATCTCTACCGGGTTCACCCAGCCGATTTTCTTATCCGTCGTTGGGGAGAGATAAGCCATGTTATAAACAAGTTTTAATCTGACTGTTAAATAGTCACGTGTTACTGATGTCTTATGTTTCACTTAAAAACGGATCTATGGAAAATAATGGTGTTGAAGACAAGGAAGTCGTTCTAAGAGTGCCTTGACTGTTACAATAAATTGTTCAGAAAATCACTTTAATTCATTTAAGAAAAGCTTCAGGAAACGGGATTTGTATTATTCATCTTAGAGCGCTTGCGTGCATGATGCAGCTGTTTTTCTCACGAACTAAGTAATATCTTCTATCAATAGGTCGACTTCCCTCTTTTCATTATAATCGATTTTAAGTGCACACACGATGATCGAATATCCTCAGGAAGTACAGTAAGAGTTTCATCTAAATCTGTTTCTCTCCAGTTAACAAATAGCTGTTATGGGATGAGAACCATTCATCAGAGCGAGACGCGTCGATACAAGAAGTCTGTGACTTCACTTCTAATTAACCACATGTCATCAATAATCCCTTCGCACTTGAACATTCCGTTATATCTGCACGACACCCCACTTGCGATCATTTACAATTGCAGGATAGTTCATTTATTCTCAAAGAATGATCGAAATATATTTATCACTTTTTGCTGACAGACTTTGCAGAACATGATATTCACATCGGCCACGTCACAGGTCCCGCTGTTTCATTAGAATACCTGTATTCCAGCTGTTAAACTAAGCTGAATTAATTTTGTTTGCTAAGGTCTAAGACACATCTAAAGCAACATCCAATACTACGTTTTCAAGTTCAATCGTACTTGGAGGCTTCCATATACATGTGAATCCATTGCAAAGAATAATATAACGAATCTTGATTCATATCCCAATAACAGATATCTTCATTCCAGGAAAATCACATCCTCAGGGCCTGCTAAGTTTGTCCTGAAATTGACAGACACTAAAATATCAAAGGTTTAATTTAAACTAAGTATAAGAAGGAATTATGGAATTTTACTCTCTTCCTTCTTCAGTCGTCCTAAAGGTAAGTAGTGAATAGCTTAATGATATGAATTGAAAAATGACATTTCGTGATGTGAACTAATGTACTGCCATAGAATTGAATGAAGCATTGGATAATAATGCTATTTCTATTTTCTATCGATGAAGTTATCAGATATGATCTTCTTGATTTAGTAGAAAGATATTTACGGTGTTATGTACATCGAACTTTCTAATTCATACAACTATCTTGATGTTTATTGAAATGCATATTCCTGATTTTCCTGTTCTATTTCACTGTTATCACTGTTCATCCTGATATATGCCACGAAATAGTGTTTCCTCGATTTTGATCTGGAGATTATCATTTATCTGTGTCAAATCTTCATTGTGAACAAATCGTATTGAAAAGATATCCTTTCTTTCAATGTAGAATTGCATATCTGTCTACCTCTTCAGTTTGCATAAAATTAACATTTGATATGTAAAGTATGATTTTTTATTTATGTTTTCACGAATCCTATATCGCCATATAAATCAATGACCTAGAGAAGTTAACAGGTCATCGAAAAATTACAATAGGTCAGAAATAATCAAATTTTACTTCAGGGGACACAATTGTCAACGTTTTAAAAAACATTTCAATCCTAATAAACTATTTCAACTAATTTCGATTCAAAATGTTGCAAACGGACCTTAATAATAATATTGCTTAATATATATATTCCTTTAATTTCTTATCACAAATAAACACTATTAGGAAAATGTATCTTAATGATATATTTAGTCTGAACAACAATTACACAACGATCCGTATTTATCATTATCAAATAATAATTCCTCAAATAATTAGTAACACCAACAGTACGGTAGAATGATCTTATATTTGTTCTTATATCAATGTTGATGATCAGGAAACAGTGTAATGTTCATTTTGTGAAAACACAAGTAATTAGCCTTTACAGTAATGGAGGTTGAACTGTAAATAAATACTGCATACCAATATTTCAGGTATATCCTTTTAGACACAATAAATGTTTTTTTTTATCTCAGATAAACGGCAAAGTTAATGTACCATATGTGGTGTAACATCTAACCTATACCAATGTCCAGAAAATATCAAAAGGAACAGTAATAGAAATTAACTTCTGAAAATAACTTCACAGAAAGAAAAAATAGAATTATTTATCTTCAGCATTACTTATATTAATTATTAGAATCCAATTTTTTCAAAAGAAACAAGCACTATATAAAGGATTCAATATGCATATGTTAACAAGGACACTTCCTTATTTACATCTGAACTGAAGTGCTGTTCAATCTTCTTTTACAAGGACACTTAAACTGTAAGTAATTTGTTAAGTAAATGTCTAAATGATTGAATTGATTTATGTCAGTTGCAAATATCAAACGTAGCATCGAAATCGTTGATTGTTTCGATATTGTACAATATTTTAAACATTGTGCTTGCCAGTCATCAAGTTTCAATTTGAATGTTTTCAACTATTTAGAAACCATAAAACCAACTGCTTGCCAACAATGTTTTATTCATCGTTAATTAGAAATCCATGTGTTGTGTCTATCATCAGAACAAGGTAATTGACCGTTTTTTGATTAAGGCATCTTCATCAAAAGTATCTTATTTTCTATAATGAACCGTAGCACGATAAAATATACATCCCTAGTTCTACTGTGTGAAATGAGTTTTACAAGAAGCAGTTGGTGATGCATTATGATCAGCGCTATTTCAGGCTTCTTTGATGTTTCAAAATTGTATTGAGAGGTTTGCAAAAACCTCGAACGTTTTACACATGTTCAGATATATATCACCCACTTACTTTTTTCTAAAGCAAATTCCCGAGTTTCTTTTTACATAAGTGACATGAACATGCAGAGAATGTGAAAGCAAAATCAATATCGAGCGGAAACGCTTTTCTTTTTTCTGTTATTTATGCATATGCACTTATATCAACCAAAACCATTTTTTAGGGTTCAAGAGAGAAAAGTGTTATTTGCCCTTACACTGTTAGAATATGTTTAATGAGATCCGCACGTGATTGCATGAATTTTGATCGGACATCTATCAAATCTATTAAACGATAAAATAGTTTATATTGCACTAAGTAATTATCATATGATAATCTCCGAAACATTGGGATCTGTCAATGAATTTTAACAGTGTTATCAGATACTAAATATATAGTATTATATGGGTATTTTCATATCACATTCGGTATCAGCCCGAGACCCCAATATCAGCCCGAGAGCTTTAGCTCGGGGGCTGATATTGGTCTCGGGCTGATACCGAATGTGATATGAAAATACCCATATCATACTATTTTTATCATAATTTATATACTTACCAAACAAACTACAAAAATAATTGTAACATTTTTAAACTTTAATTCATAACATTTACAAGTGGCTGATTTTATCCGTTTGAATAACAAGCACAATACCAATAAACATTCAGCTCCCGAGCCTTCGCCTCTTGCGAATTTTAGTACACTAAATCTCTGGTTGAATTTCCAAACTGGAAAGAAAGGAATCAAAGTTATAATCAAACTGACAAATCCTATCCGCAAGTGACTGCAGCGTTTTCGCGATGTCGGCCACGTTCTAACGTCAGCTGTACAAAGGGAGACAACTCTAAATTCCTCGCGACTTCGATCTATTTTTGACGTTCGTTGCCTATGGTTCCAGGTTCAAGATACAGGTTTTTGCCCTTGACGACGGGCTGATACAGGGTGCTTGACGAAGGGTGTATCGTGCATTCAAAATCTCTTTATTTATAAGCAAGTATATGATAAGTGAAAATAGCATTGCTAAAGGCTAAGGCTTAAGGCTAACTGTTCTCACTCCAGTAACTGGTGATACGACCCTTTTCCTTAAAACAACAAGCTAATCCTAACCCCCTAGTTGTTGCCCGCACAGTGAGACCAAGCACAGAGAGACCAAGCACAGTGAGACCAAACCGGGATATTGGCTGACTCCTTCACAGAAAACTAATCACTACAGAGAGATGTAAGCAAGATAAAGATTACAAATACCAGATAATAATGTCTAATTGGAACATTGATATTTGATCATTAAATTGATTGTAGATAGGTCAATAGTCAATAGTTTATTAGGTTAAAAAAACAAAACAGTACAAACTTATTTTCTTCTTTACACATGGCGTGGTACATATTTTTCAATGATAACAAAGTAGTTCATAATAATAAATGCCCAAGAGTGTAGAAAGGTAATTCAATCACACAAATTCAACTTTTTTTCTTTCTTTAAAGATGTAATAAATACACTTTGCAGCGTTAAATGTTTCAATAATGTTTTCAGATTTTAACAATTTGATGAACATGCTTACATTTTCTAACAGATCAGTAGTCAAATATCGTTTACGTAAATGATTATACTTCGGACATATCAAGAGCACATGGTACTCAATTTTGTTAACACAAAAAGGACATAATCTATCAACAAAAGGGATTTTCGGTACACTCCATCTTCCTTTTTCAATCATAAACATATGTGAACTTAGACGAAAACGAGTTAGGGCAATTCTGTATTTTTTAACATCAATATTTGATAAATATTTTTCTATACACAGCGTTTCCTTAATATATAGGTACAATCTAGTTTCGCTCAGTGTTGATACTTGATGTTTCCACATTTGAGAATAAATATCTTTAACTCTTTGGGTGAATTCCCACACAAAATTATTACTATTAGCAACATGCTGAGCGCACCATATATATCCAAAACCAAATTTAAACAGCATATCTCTTAATAAACTAGCCCAATTTTCAATGCTTGGGTCTTCATTTGAAAGATGAACTAAAGTCTTGTATACTAAAACTATATATCTATCAGATGCACTTTTCAGTATTTTAAGCCAGTATTTAATAATTCTCACAAGCCGATTAACTCTTAGGGGAAATGTTCCTAACTCTCCATAAAAAAAAGCAGATGGAGTTGAATTTTTCACATAAAGGATATTTTTCATAAATTTTAAGTGTACTTTTTCAATAGCATTAGCTTCCATGAAGCCCCAAACTTCGCAACCATATGAAAGAATGGGAGAAATTACTGATTGAAACAGCTGATATTGAATGGCTGGGGATATATACGCATTATCATTAAATACCTTGTACAACGAACCAAATGCCTTTAAACCTTGCTCAGATAAAATTGTCTGGGCTAGTGAAAAACTTCCACCGGTTGAAAATACCAATCCAAGATATTTAAAACTACTGAGGACTTCCAGAGGGGAATCAATATAGAACCACTTTTCAGCCTTACCTTGGCGACCTCCTTTGCGAAAGATAACAATCTTAGTTTTTTCAGTGTTTACAGATAATCCCCATTTTAAACAGTACCTATACATCATGTCCAAACCATCTTGTAAACCTTTAATGCTATTGCTAAACAATACCATGTCATCCGCAAACAGCAGCAGTAGTAAACGCACATGAGCAATAACAACTCCCAAGTCACGAACAGAAGATAGTTCTTCTAATAAACTATTTATAAATAATGAAAATAATATTGGAGACAGATTTTCCCCTTGCCTGACGCCAATAGACGACATATTAAGAAACTGGAATGAATACTACCTTCAAGCTTCAACCTTTCAAGCCTTACAGTGTCAATGTCAACTTTGATTCTTTGATTTTGACATATAACAAAACCTCTTAAAATCTTCTTCGAATTGAATTGATGGAGATACATGTAAGATTATCATCACATCCAAGCATGAAATGTTAACTCTAAATGGAGTCTAAATGTACATGAACGGATTACTCGCATGTAAAAGCTGAAGGGCTTTGGTCCTTATGGCAACCTACTGCAAAACTGTGTTGTCAGTAAACGTGCTGACAAAACCAACTTTATATATGTATTTCGCAATGTTAAAAGCCATCTTTTCCATGAGCAGTATAACGTTTGAGGCAAATGTCAAAAATATCAGATATGTTTTAGCCATTCAAAAAAAATTAAAAGAAGTAGAAGTATCTGAACATCTGAGATATATTTTAAGATCTTTTTCTAAATGAAATGAATTCACTCTCTGAAATATAAATGGCTTGCATCCTTCTGTTGGTGTTATACTTCTCTAATTAAATATCAACTATGTCTTAATCACAGTATAAATGAAAACACAGATAATATTTTCTCTTCAATTCCAGAGATGAATTGAATTTTATGTTTACATCTTCATTTGTGTTAGAATGTGTTTAAGGTCAGTTCTGTTTCGCCAATGTAATATGGTACAACAACTTATACTATTATTTTTTATAAGAAATATTTTAACATTATTGAACTTACTAAGGATATTTGTTAAAATGCGAATCACACCATTGCAATCAGTCGCTGGTGTATTTTTCCACTCAGTTATTGACACCCGACAAGATGATTTTTGCAACTTTCCGTTGTTGGAATGTAATCAGTCTTCTTGACGTCCCACAATCACCCCTTCTAAGCATATTTAAATGGAACAGTAAGTATCTCTCTTATCTTAACATTTATAGGTAGCTTTTATGTTACAATTGCACATATTTCACACAGGAACCAAATTCAGTTCAGAATTGATTCGTCATCCCAAGGATTTTGTTCAAGGTATAGATGAAATAGAACTCACCGTAAGCACGACAGACACAGCATTCTGCAAGACCTCAATTGCCTCCCAGACACATCTGATAGATTGTATTGACTGACTTAATTACTTCCGAGTGAATCAAAGAAAAACTTCTGTAGGAGAAATTATCAATGTCAGTAGTGTAAAAGGAATTTATAAGGTGTTGTCAATCCATGGAGACATTCAATTCCTTATAGGCATCTCTTTATATGTCACGTGATGTGATATTTGTCTCCCGATTGTAAATATTGTAGATCCTTTAAGGTTAATTAGTTGCATGTCTTACACAAAACATTAACTATTTTAAAACTCAAATTATATAAGATGTTTACGTCCAACGAATCATCATGATAAGATTTATATATTGAGGGTTCTTATTATAGGATAATG
This sequence comes from Steromphala cineraria, assembly GCA_916613615.1. NCBI lineage: Eukaryota > Metazoa > Mollusca > Gastropoda > Trochida > Trochidae > Steromphala > Steromphala cineraria. Next base: position 74,813,530 of record OU744722.1, on the reverse strand, counting down.
CATGCGCCAATTGATTGATTAAACAACATATGAAATCACTCACCTTGATTGTAACCAGTTTCATTACCAGCAACTTTCATCAAATATATTACACATCAGGAATATAATTCATCAATCCAAAACAACAATCTCATATCGTTTCTCTGCTGATTGTGATGTTGCAATAGTATTAATTGTTGCACAATCGTGGAAGATAGTAATAGCAATTGTTACCCATAAGCTTGAAATAAGTAGTGACATATTTTCAATATGAGCACTAGTGCACATATCACTTTTGCCTAGCGACGATTGTTGTAGGGCGAGTTGCCGTATTTATTCGCCTGTGACGTCATAACACCATTTTCAAGGAAGCGGCCCGTTTCTTGGATATTTCTAAGATGGTAAAATGGAATAGAATCTGTGATAAAGAAACTATTACCCTCGGAAGTGTGTCATTTGACTTTTACCAAACTCGTGCAAATATGTGTATAACCCTCGTTCTCGCTCGGGCAATACAAACTTTCACACTCGTTTCGTAACTTCCTTGGGTAATAAACTATATTGATAAATCAGTGTTAAATGGTTTCAATGAAGCAATATTGATTCTGAGAAAATGTCGAACTTCAGATCATGAAAAGCTTGCCATGAAATGAGTGCTTGTACTATCCACATCAACCTTAATTTGCTCTACTTTAGGTTGATAGAGGAATGTAGATTATCTTGCCACTTCTGTATAGTGTATTTTGAATGTGAATAGGGTAATTAGAAACGTGGGAAGTAGTTTTATTCATACGTTGATAGAACTTCAGATCAAATAAAATGTGGGCTCTGAAACTACTTTTGGAGAAAATCAATACAGCTGTTTATTACAGCCTTTTAAGAAAAACTTGTAATAAAACCTCAAACCATTCGGTTTTCAGCCCCATGCTTAAACTATAATAGTTCAGGTATAAAACATACTTTTTTTGCAAAACACATGACGGTAAGGGGTGCTCTATTTCCTAATTATTACTTGCCTGTGTTAGAAACCGCACTGTAAAAGCATTGTTATACCACAATGCAAGTATGACGTCACAGTAGTGAGTTCTTGCGACGTAACAATGTAAGCGCGCCGTCACAATGTCTTGTTTGGGGGGACAAGAAAGAAACAAAATACTAATATCCTTCAGTTTAATAAAAAATTTAATAAAATAGTGTATGGTTTAATTTCAATCTTGCCTTCGCTCCCCTCCCTCTTTTTCAAGTGTTTACATCAACATTTTTTTACCATATTTCAAGGGTTCAGTAAATGTATTGTGACATGGATACTACTAAAATTAATTATTGTAAACGAACCATATTAAAACCATTGAATTTAGACTTATCTTCATGTATGTATCAAACCAAATGTGTTGCTGCCTCGAGTGTGCACGATGACTGCTTGTACTAGTTAATATTTGAAGAAGAAACAGAATGTTAAATGCAAAACATATTGTAATCATTGTTGTAATATATTTTCCCTAAATGACAAAACAACGGACCATTTGTGAGTTACGATAAAGGACTAAATCCTGCTTTATTTGTGATCTCTTAATATTATTGCTTTACCTACCTATGTATGACTATTTACTATTTTGTTATGAAATTATCTATCTAGGAATTGCTGCTAGATTTACAATTTGCTTTTTAACACAACTGAGTGATGGTAATTTAGCGATATTATCTTTACTATAATATATAAAAGCTAGTATTTGTTTACTTTGCCATTTTTTAAAATTAGATGAGATAATAGGAATCTCGAGTAAAACTTTTTTTGTCAAGAATTAAGTGAATGATAAAATATCAACAGGACAATACTAATTTATCAGTTAAAAGTTAGACATTTCAAAGTAAGCTATGACAAGAGTATGATGATAGTAAGATTTCTTCCTGTTACTTACGTGTGTGTGAGGACACAATTATAATTGTCAATGCTTTGCAAATTTGTAAATCCCTTTGAAGAGGCAGTAGCATGTTTTTAGGAGGAATATAAGGTGATGTCAGGAAAATGAAAATAAATGGTTCCAGTTGAAAGACAATGTATTGAAACTAAATTAAGCAGTAATAATTCAAACATATAACATATTGTTTAGCCATGTGATTCCTTTTCCTTACACAAAATGAATTAAAGGTGTTCACAAAAAATGGCCGCCAATGGATTTTATGTGAAACTTCATACTTTGTCCTCTGACTATGGATGATTGGCTTGTGTAATGAGATTGTTGACAATGTCAATATAATACATTTAGCAATAACTTACAATTAGCAGTGAAATATTTGAAATATAAAATTATCAAAAAACTTGCTACTGCCCCTTTAAGGGACTAACAACAACTGAAGGATCCGTAGGGTTATCAGCTAATTGGAACACCTGTGCTATCATGCTGCAGTTTAAGAGCACTGCTATATTTTCTTTTCTTTCTTTAAGTCTGACATTTAACAGCGTACTTTTTCAAATTTTTACCCCTTGCAAATTGCTTTGTTGTCAGCAGAAAACGTTATTGAAACTTTGTCGGAAAGTCAAAGTTGTGGGAATGTTTTTGCAGCTAGAAAATAATACGCTTCTCACACTCTGATTTTTTTGGTTACAAACCAGTTGAAATACACTGACAGCTGGATAGCAATTATCATATGTGTCACTGTAGTAAACTTGTTATAACCAAAGTATATTATTAAGTCACCATGGCCAATCATTAAAAATCAAAAATAGACATATTGGAAACAATCTTTATTTCATTCGTTTGATGTCTAAAAACTTTTAAAACTCTTGGAAATGTTTAAAGATTTTATTCAAAATTGAGGGATACATTGCAAAAACTATAAGCTTTCTGCAAACATACGAATGCAATCTGAGTATATATCTGAACAAATTGCTTCATCCTTTCTGTGGTGTCACTTTTAGTGTGAGTCATATCAACATACAATGATCATTGTCATTGGATAATTAAAAGAAATCCAAGAACTTTCCATAGAAGAAACACTCCAAGGTTTTAAACAATTACAAGGCAAGAGGTTATTATCAACTTTCCAATTATTCTTGACTATAGGGTTACAAGTACAAGTGCCCTTTTATGCTATCAACTGAAGTAGTTACAAGTCTGAGTCTTTCATAGTAAGCTGAAGGCAGTTGGACAGGGTATTGAATTCAAATGAAATTGCTTCACAAATGATGTTGACAAGCAATTCGAAACGGCAATGGACCATTGATTGGTAATTTCAGGTGTTAGCTGTAAGATAAGACATAACTTGAGCAGGCAGGCAAGCGAAATTTCTAGTACATCTGAGTTAACTGGACCATTTTGCAGGAAGAAGAAAAGTTGAATACTATAATTTGAAGAATATACTTTTCATTACTTTCAAGAACAAATGAACGGAGCTTTTGCCATGATTACATACTACTTTTTTACAAACTGTTATTTAAATTATATTAATCACGTTTTGAACAACCGTTCTACCGTTCTCGAAATAAAAGACCATATTAAAATTCAAACTTTAAAACTATAAAATGTATGCATGTTGTCAGAAAAAATAGTTCGCTATTATTGATATGCAAATATCACTTCTTATAATAGGTAAATATTTTCAATGTCTATAAAAGGTATCAGCAATTGGTTAATTTTTTCATTTTGTCATTAATCATATTTTCAATTTAAATTTTAAAATGTTAAGAAAGGAAAATGCAAAGAATATATGCATGGATAAACAACTTTGGTCACTATACGCGAGTTCGAAGCGAGTCTAAAGTCATTATCATTTCTTTTGTTTGACATTCATATTTTCTAATATTAGTTTATTTATTCCTTTGATCTTTGCTGTAAATTAATGTTGATGCATTAACATTGATTTTAATATTAGGTTTCAGTGTGCTGCAACACATTATGTCACAGGTATTTCTGGTTTAACATTCTTCTAAAATTTGGTATTTAAATTGTATAAAAATCTCCATAGAATGTAAAATTTAACTCTGTTATAAAGAGATTATGATTACTGACAAGTGCCACACATGCCGAAAGAACCGTTTTAAACAGTTATCCATCATTATGAAATACAGTCTAGGTGTTGTTTGCAATAACGTCGTTTCTAAAGCCCAGATGACACTATCAACAATGTGAAGAACGTGCTTGTCTTTCCCTGTAAAGTGATTTTGGCATTGGTACCGCTTCATGGCATAACTTCATGTTTAAGATGAAAGGCTTATAAGAATGTATTTGTGTGGCTTGCTGTAAACACGAAATAATAATGGAAAAAGATGCGTTGATGTTTAACCGTCTCTTCCGTGTGAATTCGGCTTGTTTAAGATTAAATAAGAATAATTCACACAGCTGTCATGAAATGACCTGTAATGAATATTCATTGTTGATTTAATTCATTTCATCTTACTAATGGAATGAATAAATCGTATGGTTCTAGTCAAGACAGGCTATTGATTAAAAAGAATGCGTTAACAAAAACATTGCATTGTCATCAAGGAACAAAGTTCTATGAGCGCACGAATTATACAAACAAGAAACAAGAACTCTTGATGCAAGTAAAATGTGAAAACCTTATTGACAATTAAACAACTTTCCACTTTACTCCTTCTGAACAACGGGTGCGTCAATGAAGACCTGGAGTTACCATCTAATGGCAACAGAATCATGCAATCTCTATAAATTATTAGTTTTTCATTGCATCACCTAACAGCATAGAACTGGCCTGGCCCCGATTTCTCGATTCAAACTTAAGTTTTTACTCAAAATCAAAACTGAGTTTTAATATTTTACTCAACTGAGTTTTCTCAAAATTTCGGTTTCTCAAAACGATCTTAACTCAAACTCAGTTGAGTTTTTATTTGAGATCTCGTCGATGTATTTTTGTTCATGTTGTAAGCGGCCTGAAGCGCGTGTCACTTCCGTTTCTAATGTCAACAACATCGTCTGCTCTCGCGATCCATTGAATTTTGGAAGATGTCATCGAAATCAGAGGGAAAGCGGCGACCGAATTGGTCAGAGGATGAGAAGATTTCCCTCGTCGACGAGGTCAACAAAAGGCACGACCGACTGTTTGCTAAATTCAAGGGGTGCGGTTCAGTAAAGGGAAGCAAGCTGAAAGAGCAGGCGTGGTCCGAGATCGTTGAAGCCCTCAACACGTAAGTTGACTTTAACATCATAGATTTTAATTGTAGTAAGCAATAATCTCGCAATTAATATTATTAAAATGCATGATATGTTGATCATTATCGCGCTTGCGTCGGTAACGAGTCCAGTTTTCGATCACCGATTCATTATCTGTTTACATTTCATGAGGGGAAGTGTCAAAAGTGGAATAGACATTATTGTATTTATGTCTTTATTTACGTTACTATATTCACAACCTTGGCTTCGATTAAATTATTTTGTATTGTAAATACTGCCACTACTTCATTCTTGAACCTAATTAATTTAAAAGTATTTTCAATCAATAATGAACAACTTTAATTTGTAATTAGAACCCATGACTTGGATGGGAATGTATCAAAAGTAAGCAGATGTAATGTTTGGTGTTGGTCTAATGTCATGTAATTTTACAGTTTATGTTATAATATTTTATTACCCTTAGATGATAATATCAATATCAGATATAAACAAAGGTGAAGTTATATAATAAGAGAAAACTATTATATCTATTAATTGTACCATGTACAATTACCAAAATAACCTGTGTGAATACAATTTTGGTCAATACAAGCATGTTTGGAATGTTGCTTTTAGATATTTTATCTCAATATGTAATTTTTTAATCAATGCCTGATGATAGACAGCATATTTAAAAAAAAATCTTTTAGAAATTGCAATGATTATGATGTAATACTTATGATATAATGATTATGAATGATATGTAATACCACTGTCAAACACAACCTTTTCTTACAATTATATTTTTTTCTTCAGGAAATCCAGTTATGTAAAAAGGACTGTTGATGAGTGTAAAAAACAGTATGCCAACATCAAGCAAAGAGGTAAAAGCAAAACCTGATGTTTTCGAACCCATCCCCTGAAAATTAGGTATTTAAGTCAATATTCAGTTTGTGCCCATTTTACAATGTAAGCAGCCATTCGATTATAGTAATTAAAATTGCATGATTTAAAGAAATGGCGTTCATATCCTGATTTCTTAAATTTCTTAAAGTTATTTTTTAAAAAAGAGTAGGGATATGGCAATTTCATCTAATCTTTTATTGATATTGATTTAAAGAGTATATTGGACAAATTTAAATTGAAGACATTGAATAGATCAAAGGGAATTCATATTAGTTATTTTTAGAATAATAGTAATAATTTAATCATTCATAGCCAAGGACAAAGCGGATGCTATTCGCCGCCCCAAGACAGGCGGTGGACCCAAGCCCCCCTCTCCATCTCTTCCTGAAGCCAAGATCCTTGAAGAGTTGACAGACAGACCCACCCTTCAGGGGCTATTGGATGGATTTGACTCAGAAGGTAGATCTAAAAACTTTTGTTAAATTCAAATACCGGTAAGGGGTTATGATCAATGATTGATTAACCCATTAGCAACAACTGTTTGCAGAATTTCATAATTAACTATCGCTTATAAACAATAAATTAAATAATAAAACCTAATGAAATATTGTAATAAATTTTTGATATTTGATTAAGAGCTGTTCATTTTGTTCTTTGACTATGTTATAAATTAATGCCAGATATTGCTGTATATATGTTTGGATATGAAATTTCTTTTTCAGATTTCAGTGCAGTAATCAACACAGACCTGGAAGAGCCGGGGTGTAGCTTTGCGAGTACAAGTATACAGAGTAAGTATATAAAGTGTGTCCCTTGCAGTGAAAGATTATTAGCCTAGTGCTAATACATGTATCTAAATCTGAGTTCCTGAATTGTTATTATTTCTATTGATTAAACAAAAAACAAAGTTATATTAAATTGATTGCATTAATATTTTATTAATACACAGTGCATTGGGTTTTATATATACACAAAAAGTTCACAATCTTGAGATTGTTGTTCAGCTCTCAGGTATTATATATTGAAAAGATAAGTCAGAAGTTGAATGCATCCACTTTACTGGCTAGTACTTTCAGCTCAATTTAGGAGCATCTTCAGGCCATATACAAATAACGGATGTATATATGTACACAAAGAACTTAATAAAGCACCACCCTATTTTGTAAAATGAACTTGGGTGCTCTTGGACTATTTGGATTATTTTGATGTATTGACCACTCCAGATATAACAATTGCTTTGTTATTGACTATTTAATTGTACTAAAAATTGCTTATGTACAAAAATAATGAAAATATGAGAAAAACTTTCATTTTCAATTTTAAGGGAACTTGGATTTTGACTAAAAAATACCAATTTTTTGTAAAACAAGTTATTCAGTGACAGTGAATCGTAAACTGTATGAATTTTCGTTTCCACACTGGTAGATGATCATTCTATTAAAACATCCTTATTGTTTGCCTGTACATTTGTTTTGTTTATTATTAGCAGTATTTTTCTGTTTGAAAAAGTGGGGGGTGCTTAATTAAGTTCTTTGTGTATATATAGAGATTATTACCCGAGGAAGTGTGTCATATGACTTTTACGAGACGAGTGTGAATGTTTGTATTACCCGAGCGAGAGCGAGGGTTATACATAAATTTGCACGAGTTTCGTAAAAGTCATATGACACACTTCCTCGGGTAATAATTTCTTTATTACCGATTCTATTCCATTTAACCATCATAGAAATATCCAAGAAACGGGCCGCTTCCCTTGCGACGACCGATTACGATGACGTCACGAACAATGGTGTTATGACGTCACAGGCGAAAAATACGGGAACTCGCGCTACAACAATCGTTGCTAGGCAAAAGTGATATGTGCACTAGTGCTCATATTGACAATACGTCACCACTTATTTCCAAACATATGGGTAATAAATAACATTATTCCAGTTTATATTTCTGTACACTATGTTTTCACAGATGTTGTTGAAAAATTAATTGTTATATACAAATGTGAACTAATTATGAAAATATTTCCAGGTTGCCCTTTACCCCTGGAGGTATCCATTGACAGCCAGGGAATCTTACAGTTACCACTGGTACAAGATACAAGATCTAAACCAAAGACCACAAAAAGAAAATTTCATGAGGAGGAGGTTTCTGTACTCAAAGTTGAAAGGGAGAAATTTATAGTTGAAATTGAAAAATTAAAAAATGAGGCAAAATATTTCCAAGTTAAAGTAGAAGTTGAGCAGTTAAAAAAGGAAAAACTTCAACAAGAATTAAACTTATTGAAATGTCGCAATGAACAATAAAAGTGATTTCTTAGTTGAGTTAAGGGTAAAGCGTTACTTCAATTTGGCCTATCAATATTTTATATATTGATAAAGGATTAGTTTAAAGGGGCAGCACATGTAGCATGTTTTTGGAAAATTTCATATTTTCATTTTTTCACTGATAATTCTATGTTAATGCTAAATGTATTATTTCAATAGTGTCAAAAATCTCATTACACCAACAATCATTCATAGTCAGAGAACAAATTATAAACATTCACAAACTCTATTGGCAGCCATTTTTGTGTGAACACCTTTAATTCTTTGAATACAGGTACTCAAAAAGTGCATTTTTTCTTCAAATTAGATGAAAAGAACTCAGTGAATTGTTTTTGACAAAAGCAATCTCAAATAGTATGTGCACTCCTATAATAACCCATTTCAAGCTGATATAATGTCCATACATATAATACAATTTAAGAAAAAAATCATTCAGTGTTATAATAGTAATTTACTTATTATTCAAAGGTTTAAGGGTTCACTTACATACACATGAAATACCCAAAAACATCAAATTCCTATATAAAACATTGAGATGGGATATTTGTTTCATTTCAAAGTTTAAACAATATCAAACAATGTCACATGTGCTATTTACATCCCTGTTAAATATAAAAATTGAATTAAAAATTTATTACCATACCCTTTTCTCCCATTTTCACATATCTGCAATATGATATACCCCTTAGAAAGGTTGTTAAATAATGGTGCAGCTGCTATATAAGACAATTTTGTTATTTTGTTGATATCTATGAAGGGTGTAATACATTATACTGTGTTGACTGTTGATACATAATTTTTTTTACACTTTTCAGTAATGAAATTTAAAAAATAGTTAATATTTATATAAACAACTGTTAATAAATTTACTGAAAATACTGAATTACTTGTTGTTTTTTATTTTTCTGTTAATTGATGAGGGAGTGTCATTTCATAGGATTTATACAAATGTTAGGTAAAGTATGATTGGCAAAGATAATTTCTTACATTTGCACCACTCAAATCATCAGCAACTTGAACAGTGAATTTATCATGATCACAATCATCATAATCTACATTCATTACATCTTGCCTGTCAATCCCTATGTTATGCAGTATTGCACAAGTAACAACTACTTTGCATGCTCTCTGGGGTGACATACGCAGACCGCTGTGCAATGAAGAAAACCTTCGCTTTAAAATACCAAATGTTTGCTCAATCACAGGGGGTACTCGACTGTACAGGTAAAGCGGAAGTTGCACCTCTGCAACGTCCAATTCCTCACTGTACAGTGAAAACAAAACAACCCCGACTCCACGTTCACGGTTAGTTCTAGTTAATACGTTGTTTATAACAGATTTAAACTGTCTCGGTTGATCGATGAAGCTTTACTGCTTTGTAAACTACTGCATTTATAATGTAACATAACTTCGGTCTCTGTATAATGATGATTTTCAGCTGTCCTTGAGATCGCGTTCGAAAGCCTAACGAAAATATGTCTAAATTTGCCAATCACAGCAATTTAGATGAACGGAGTCCTTCAAATTAACCTTTCATATGTTGATAGAATGTGGATATCGTTATATAAATGCCCAATCAAGTATTTCTGACTGTTTCGGCCAAATAGTTCGACTAAAATTAAACTGTACGCTGAAGGGACGTTGCGACTGTCTCGGATGCTGACTGTACGGGAAGTTGCGCATTTACAGAGTAACCGAGAACTGTCATATGTTTATAGAACAAGGATTGCATTTAAATCCACACGCCACTAATGGCTGTAATATTGCTCAAACGGCACTAAACATCAACACAATCAATCAATCACTGTTCAGAACCTACATGCATATTAGTTTCGGGCGGATATTGGTGAATGTGTTCATATAAAATTGAAGATACAAACTACTTTTATTTATAAAGTTATGCGACAATAAACGTATGATTTTCGGAAGATAAATATTTCTACGTTAAACTGTTATGTGCAATTATATACTTCACGGTAGTTTTAATACCTGTTTTCTTCAGTCTTTATCCCCGTGCCTCTTCCCTCATGCGTATGAGAGGGCCTCATAATCTCAGATAATACCCTGACATGAGGGCCCTACTTACGTTTATAAGGCCCTCCATCCCTAGATAATACCCTCCCACCAGGTATATTATCTTATAATGTTACTCATCTTATATAACCATTAACGCTGAGATGTTTATTTTAATATGAAACTACGTCAGTTTAATGAGAAACTCTTATGAAAAATAAGTCTTAATTCAACTAGTATTGACGCGTCAATACTTAAGTCTTCACGATTCCTGTTTGACCTTCACACGGCGTTTGACCTTCACATGACGTTTTGTCTAAGGGGTAAACATTAACTAATACATTATCAAATGACCAAATTTCACTTGATATTCAGTGTTAAAGACTTTTCAGAAAAATTCACCATGTGGCCAATGTCAGCTATGACATCATTCTTCAGAGAATATTATTCCTAGAAGCAGAAACAAATTTGGTTGAATTATCTATCACCGTTTGCCAGATACATGTGCTTAAAGGCTGTAATTTAAAGTTGACTGTTTCAGACCCCTGTATAATGTAATGAAACCTAAAACTTTAACTATTGATATTTCAGAAACAATGTTGGCCTTCTTTATCCACATACAAAGATGTATGTTTTGTTTTGATTACTTAAATAGTAATGGAGTAATGAACTTTGGAACTTTGTTGAAAACACTGAAATTTGATTAGTTTTAGACCCCTACTTCATGTTGGTCCCTCTAGCTCCTTAATTATCAACATTTTCATGATGAAGTGCAACATAGCAAAGGTTGTGCTTGGAATAGCGCATGTAAAAATGCAATCAATTTAAAGATATCTTACTTAATAAAGAAACTGTGGAATTTTGAAATGTGCCAAAAATGAGGATTTTCCACAAATCGCAATATTCAAGGACCGGTCATGGACAGAAAACAAATTATCCTGACTTGTTGATATTTTTTTCTGTCTACTCTTTACATCTGCTTCACAAACCATCATCGATAAAATTTCTATCTGTAAAAATTTCAAACTAAAATTCTCAAAGTAAAATAACCCTCGAAAAATGTTAAAATCGCCGAAAAATATATAAACTCTCTTTATGTCAACATATTTCCTTTAATATTAACTTTTATATAATAATGACATGTAGCTATAGTGAACTTGTTGAACTATCATTGTAGAACAGAATGCGTCAAACAAATTTCATTCTTGACATTTCCTTACAGAGTGGTGCCCCTAGGCCCTTTGAACGTGACGCATGAAAATCCTTTATTTCAAAAGATCATTTTTGAAACTGCTGTTGTTTAAAAGCCGCTACAAATTTATACTTGATATGACCTATTTATGTGAAGCAATCTCTCAGCTTGAAAATGAGCTATAGCATGCGTCTGTATGTACTACCGTTACTGAGAAGATTAAAGTAAAATAAATCCACCTTAATGTATTGGGGACATGTATCATAACATACCAACTCCCCGTACAGTATAACTGTTATTATATGTAACTCCCCGTACAGTGCCGGTGCAACGTCCATCAGGGCGTACAGTCTGTATTCTGTCTTGTTTCTCTTTAAATGTAATGAAATAAGCATTGATACACCACATGGGCCTTTGAATACGCATTATTTTACTCTATAAGTTACAACAATCATCAAATGACCTCTACATAGTCCGAAACATGAGTTAAACAGTCAATTTCGCGATCGCTACATTAGCTTCGAACGGGCAGTCACTTGAAATGGGCAAGTATGACAAGAATTGAAAGATTATCGTAATTATGCCTTTAGAAATATGTAGAGAAATACTTAAAAGTTTCATATTTTACACGTTTCAACTCTCAGAAGGTGAATATTACTAGAACTAACCGTGAACGTGGAGTCGGGGTTGTTTTGTTTTCACTGTACAGTGAGGAATTGGACGTTGCAGAGGTGCAACTTCCGCTTTACCTGTACAGTCGAGTACCCCCTGTGTCAATGAGTACTCTTGTTTTGGTTTGAGATTTGTTGAATTTTTCTTGTGCTCTATTTGATGGTGATAAGTATGGTGTCATCAAATAGGACTTGCAGGGGTATCCAGAGTCGCCCAGGAGTAATCCCTTGTAAGTTCCTGGAATGTATATTTTTGTATCAGTGATTTGATACTGACTACAATAAATTCAGAAGCTTAAATTATTTTAATTGTTTATTTCATCATATGCTGACTTAAATAAGATCCTACACAAATGATAAAAACATTATTTTGACATAATCCTCAATATTCAAGTGTACAAAAAAAATAGTCCATAGTTCATAAGTTTTTCAAAATAATAAAATAACACATACCATTTTCAAAGGCCACACTGATTCGACTGTCCCGGAAAATCCTACTGTCGTGCACACTCCCTGGCCACTTCGCAACACAGTTGGTTATTCTGAACTGGGGGTCACATATCATCTGCATAATCAAATAATAATTTTATTCTCATGATTATTTAAATAGTTGTATTAATTTTAGATCTGTCAAGGAGAGGTACATTTATGTTATATTTTTCTAAGACATATTGATTAAATGTTTATGTTAAAATTATATTCATAAGATAAACTAAATACCTATCATGAAAGATATTCAATTGAAGTCTTATCTTGAAACATTATTTATAAAACATTAGTTTTATCATGAATTTCATTTGATCTGTCCAAATTTGAGTTGTATAAAACATAATCCAATTTTATCATGAAAATTACTTGATCTTTATAATTCCAAAATTTAGTTAAGGTATGAACTCTGAGTCTCACCTGAACATTTAGTGAGTGAAATCCCTTCCTATTCACATATTCACCCTCATTTTGTGATGGAGCTATGATCTTCACAAATGTTCCGTCAACACAACCCAATACATTTGGAAAACCTGAAGAAAAATGTCAATTCTATATCACAAAGATGAATCAAACTAAAATATTATTATAGTCCGATGCTTTCATATATTCTGGATCATTTTCGTTTCGCTTTTGAGTTCAAGTTTTACATTTCCCTTCAGCATTTGGAGTTATCTCCCTTATTCATATTTTTTCCGGGTTTGAATTTTCGTTAACCGTGGATTTGTTATTTAAAAACATACACAATAAGCATAGTAAATTACCTGCAATCTGGTAAAACATGGACTTGCAGGTATCGGAATCAGTTGGCATCTTGATAAAGCGTTGTGCAAGGGGGATCATCGAACGGCAGAAGTCCCTGATCGACCGATATACCGACGATGCAGAAATGCTGCTGTATGTATCGGCGATCAGGGAACAAAACCCGCCGGTGGCCAGAAACCGGAGGGAGACGAGCACCTGCGTTAGGGGTGGTAGTGGGGAGCTCCTAGCTGTGTCCCTTAGAAGCGGCCCAGTCACCAGGTAAACAATGAAAATGATAGTTTCTGGTCGGAAACGATACCTCATGAAAATAGATTCTTCGGCCATCGTCTCTAGCGGATTTTCTCTGTCTATTAATCCTCTATTAATCCTAATTATGTTTCTCTGACGACGTTGCCTCCTTCTCCTGTACGCCATTTTGATCTCAAATAATCACTTAAGTTACCTTCCTACCTGACTCAAATATTTTGAGTTTTTTACTCAAATTGAGTCGAAAATAAAACTCAGTTTTGTTTGAGAAATCCATTTATTTGAGTTTTCTCAAATTTGAGTAAAAACTCAGGCTTGAGCAAAAACTCAGACTTAAGTTTGTGTCGAGAAATCGGGGCCTGATCTACACACAGTAAGACTTTGGTTCATTGCTACACTGAATTTCACTGCAGTACCACCTAGTTCCAGCCGATGTTCGCAGATTTTACTGCAATGCATAGCCACACTAGTTGTGCGGACTTCCTGTCTGCAATAATACTACCAGCGGCGATATAAGTGATATGCCCCATTACCTGCAAATTATATATGGTCCTTATAAGGGACTACAAAGTAAAATTTGTTATCCTCATCAGCTAATGATTCTGTCAGCAATGTTGCAGATTACTTGAGTCATTAGTTCAAGAAAAGAAGTCGAAAAAGAAAAGACTTTACTCTACGGACGATGTCATTTCATAATAACATAGAACCGTAGAAAAATTGCATGAATAACGTTTTACATTAATTTGTGAAATCAACTTAGCCTGACTAAGTTGGTTTTGTTTGCTCAGGTTGAAATTGTACTGTAAATACGACTCTTTTATTATTGTTATAAATTAAAATGACGACAGTAAACAAAACAAATCTACGCCATTGAGATAAAGTGAATTCTATAAATACTCAGTCCCACAGGGACATGTATCGCTTAAATACAGCGTTAAATAGACATACATACTCATAGACCCTACCCTAATACTATATATAAGGAAAGGGATGTATCGCAATGATCGGACAACACTCAAACAAAGTCAAATTAAAAATCGAAAATATTTTTTGGAAAAATTTCAAGACAACCAATCGAAAGCTAAATGATTTCCCTACAAAACGAGCTATCGACTATTTAAATCGGATCATTATTACAAAAGTTACAGGCGACGACATCTCTAAAATCGCTACCTCATGAGTTTTACGCCAAAATCCCCACTCACGAAAAACAACCAAAACTTACCTTTTATGGACGTTTATTAATTTAAGAGAAGATGACAACACCTATGTAGTGTTCGATTCGATCGGCAACATCAGTCTGCAGGTGTCAACAATGAGAACAACGTCCATGTATCATTTCTTCGATAGCCAGCAGACATAATTTGTAAAATCGGCGGCTGTCCTGTCAACTTGTCAGCCATTGATGACCTTGACATTCGTTTGACCTGAACAAACCGCAGCAAATATGCAAGGGAGCAAACTCCGAACACGTTTCTTGAGCTCCTCACAGTGCTTGTAGCTATGTTAGCAAACAACAACACGTGGGGTCGAAGACACCGTCAGAGACCTTCCAGTTGCAGCTCGTTCCGCCCAATGAATCCAATGAACAAGAGCTGTTTTTGAATATAGATTATTGTGATATATCCAATCTAGACCAGGCAGGAACTGAGAGATTTCCGCAAACTTAAAATTTTGGCTGAATCAGCAAAACAAAAACACTGTTCATTGGCAAAGCTTCTATTCTGGACAATAACGACTCAAGTGCTGACATTGGCGATGTGCCCCGCGAAAGGAGAAAAATCACTATAAGGTGAGCTTTCACGACTACAGTATTTAAATATTCTGTTGAAAATATCAAATCCAGGTTATTGTAGTGTCGAATTTGATTGGGCTAGCTTAGGACAAGAAGGTATTTTTGTTTTGATTACCAGTAATAGCAATCATTTTTAAAATTTATTTTTAACTAGGAATATATATGGAAAGTGTATTTATAAAAACGAATCGAAAATTTGTAATAAAATTTATTTAATATTTTGTTTCAATATATCTAATCAGTCTATTTTATCGTTATATATACAATCTGCTAGACCTGTGTAACAACAGCTTATAATGTGCCATAAATGCTTATATATACAGTAGTATTTTGGCATATCAAAAGTTATATTGGGGACAGAGTCTGGAATCAAATATAATTCAAATTCATATTCATATTCCATATCTTTCAATATTTTCTTTTCTAGTTTTCAAATGGCTCTGTATGTTCCAGAATTGATTGAAGAGTAAGTATTTGAGATTTTGATGTTCTGATTAAGAACAATTTACTGGCAACCTCTTATGCATCTTCATTTGATGAGAACCCCAAACTATGTTCAAGGTTATGTATATGAAATACTAAGTATTAATTGTTCATCGTCCAGGATAATACCTTTGTTTCCCTCATTAATTACATAATATACATGAATATTTAAGATCCCCCTTTTTTAGGACACCACTAAACCATACAAATGAGGGCTGTTAAGATCAAGCCTTCCTAAGGTTTTTGTATTATATGTTAAATAGATGACATATCTATAAGTATTGCATAAATTGGAAAAATTTTTATAAGGAGGCTTGGCAAAGGTGGTTACAAATGAAAAATGTAGCCAATAATCCATCAATGATCACACAAGTTCTTTTTACAATATGAGATATGCTCAGAGATTTTTTGAATTGTTTTTGCAAAATTAGTTTTTTTTATTCAAATGTTTTCCATTTAAGAAACTCATTTCTATTTTTGCAGATATTTACAATCAAAATGTCAAACACAGGAAGATTGGGAAGACACTACTTTTTTGGAGAAAATTGCCAGGAAATTCAGGTTAGCAAGATAATGAAGAATCATGGAATTTTAAACTTTATCTGAAATAAATATTTGCAAAAGTCTCGTTAGCAGGACTTAAGTAACAATTCTTATTTATTTTTAAGCTCATCTGACCTGAAAAGATTGATTTGCTTATGTCACGGCATCCAGCCATAACTTTTTAAATTTTCTACCAGATTCACTGATGCTAAAAATCTCAAATATAGTGTACAGACTCCTTTAGCTGATCAGGATTAAAATAGGCTCGGTGACCCTGTGACCTTAATTTCATATCTTAATCCAGAAGCAAATGCCCAAGAAACTGAAGTCTTGTGTACATACTTCTTTGCTCATCAGGACCTCAAGAAGACAAGGATTATCAACTTCTTTATTGTAAAATGTAGCGGCGTTTTGGTATAGATTTTTATAGATTCGGGGGGAGTAGAGATTTTGTAATATACTCATTATATGGGTGATCATTTGTAAAATTAATTTGATAGCCCGGTAAGTTGATAAGCTGAATTAATCATTTCAACAACAAAAGTTTCTTTAAGTACATGAGTCCTGTAAGACCAAATAGTCTATAGCAATTTATATTGTCTCCCATTCATCCAATTATGTAGTTAAACCTTTCACAGGAAAACTGGTGAACATTATTCTTGAAAAGCAATTTGCACAAAATTATTTAAATTTTAGAATAACATATACCATAATTATAATAAGATACATGGACATTGAATTTACATTGGGTCATGATATCATTAAAAAGCATTGGAGTATTCTCTTTATCATGTATGAAGGATGAACCTCTATTTGTTACTCTAATTTCAACCCAATACTCAATACATTTTCCCAGAATTAATTTCTATGGTAAGATCAACCCTACATTCTTACATATGTAATTCTTTTTATGTATGAAATATTAAAAAATTTTTTATTGAGAACCTAGTAGTGACAGAGTATATTAATAACTAATCCACTAAAAATAAGTTATTATGTAATATTTTTGTTGTAATCATGACAAACAAATAAAGATAATGGACAAGAAGCAGAAATCCTTGACATTACTTATACAATTGAGTTTGGAAAGGGCTAGATCTTCCAGTTTGGATTTGAGTGGAGGAATTGGTAGGGTCTAACCAAGGTTGTGGAGAGGGGCTTCAGGGATAACTGGTTGGAAAATTAACTTTGTATCAAGATGTTGTCAAAGCAGTTAACAGCTTCTTTGTTTTTGTGTAAGTTCACTTTAGATAGATTTTGTAATTCTGTTATTTAGGGAAAGAATGGAAACCATCATGACCACTTTGATTTCTATCTTAAACAAAACCTGATTGTTAAAAACTGAAATATTGTATACGCTAAATTATACAAATGAAAATAATTGTATATTTGGGGATTTATTGAAGAGAACACAACTTGACAATGCTTTTTTTATTCATATTTAGCTCATCAAAATGACCCTCTGGCCTTACAGCATGTCATGGTGTCCGACGTCCATCCGTCCGTCTGAAATCTTGTGTACAGACTCCTTGAACAGTGAGGATTTTGATTTACAGGGAAAAGCAATCATGTTGCCTACATACTCAATTAGAATTGGAAACCGAGTTGCCCCTGCTACAATGACAAAGAATGGTGCAATGTTGTGCAGAGACTCCTTAGGTATTTGGGATTCTAATAAAATGGTACATTTGGTGACCCTATGGCCCCTACATAGGAAGAATGCACATTCACCACACGCTAAAACAAAATTCATAATGTGGCCTGATGAGCTACAGAATCAATCTCTCTATTTTTAGCTCATCTGGCCTGACAGGGCTTATGGCATGGCATGATGTCTGGCATCCGTCTGTCCGTAAACTTTGTACATTTTCGACTTCTTCTCCAGGAGCACAAGGACAAGAAACTTGAAACCTTGTGTACATACTCCTTGACTCCTTGACTAGAGAGGATTATTATTTATAGCTTTTGTAACCCTATGGCCCCTACTAAGGGCCATAGGGGCCACACCCTTAAATCTTGTTTTCATCTTCTTCTCCAGAAGAATAAGGTCTAAAAAGTTGAAATTCAGTGTGCAGGCTCCTTAACTAGTGATGATTATAATTTAGAGCCTGTGGCCCCCTATTGATGGCCTCACCTTTAAAACCTATTTTCATCTTAATATTCTCCAAAAGCTTAACGGCTGGAATGCTGAAATCTTGTCTATAGACTATTAAGTTGGATAAGGCGGATTTAAAATTGGTGACCCTGCAGTGGCGGATCTGGGGAGGGGGTTATTTTTTCTTATGTTTATTTTGGTTTAGATTTTTCAGGTTCATACATACACAGTATGTATGTACAGTATACATATCAAGAGCCTACATTGTGAGGTGTTATTATGCCATTAACAGTCAAGGAAGTGTATCATGCAGATTATTTATATATTAAGACAGCAATGACCTTACTAGCACAGGGGCGGATCCAGGATTTTTGTTTGGGATGGGTGTTTGGGTGTTGCAAGCGCAACTTTTGATTGATTGTTTAAATCTATATTTGGAAGTCTTTTGGAAGGGGTGCGCATCCCGCACCCCCCTTTTGGATCTGCCAATGCTAGCATCTAACCAAATTACCCATTTATGAACATTGTTGCCTGATTCTTGGGTTGTGGGTTTAATCCTGATAAAATCTTTTGCTGGACATCATGGTATTAGATGTAATCATATGAATATAGAAAATAATTGAAAGAATTATAATATCATTTGCATGATACACTTCCTTGACTGTTATGATTGGTTGTGTAAAAATTAGTTTCTAGTTTTTAGAAATTCCTTGTGACTCTTGCTACATAATATGGTAAGGCTAAGTTGTACAACAATAGGTAGAGGGATTACTGTTTGGATTTCAATATGGAAATCTGGAATTCATGCTACAATCTTAAACTTCTTGCATGCAGCAGGAGAATGATTGATCTTTGAAATGAATAATTTGTCTTGAAACCTTAGTTTATGATTTTAAATTGTAAAAGTTGTAATAGATACAATAACCACCTTAAAACTTAAATTTCCTATAAAAATCAAATGTCCAACTGTCTTAAAATATTGCCAACATGCCATCTCCAATGAAAATGACAAGTAACTATGTGACAGTATATTTAATTATGGATAACTTGTAGGCTATACATCTTTGTTTTCATCCTTAGAGATAATAGATAAGTAATATCTGATGATCCCAAGGCTCTATGCATGTAAACAAAGAAAACACTACAATACTTAATTCAATTTGATTCAATACTTGATTGTAATTTTTTGTTTGATTGTCAATTGCCAATTATGTGTTAATGTGTGGTACTGGTGTCATTTATAAGCCGTCAAAGATCTCAAGCTGTGTATTAAGGAATGTTTAGTATGATAAATTATTTGTAATACATGACTTACATAGCTCCTATGAATGGCACTTCTAGTCTCAAAAGTTTAATTTAAACTCTCTTTAAAAAGAGGCTGAAATATTTTGTATTTCATCCATGATTAACCGATGTCTTTTTGTTTAACTTAATCTAACTTAATCATAAACAAGATTTTACTGGACTGAAGGGCTTGAGATATTTTATGATTGAAGATGAAGGTTGAATACAAAATACAATGTATTAATAAAAAATTGTCTGTGTGTTTATATATATATGTATATATTAATTGATAGGGATGATATTATCATAAATACTATGCAAAGATATTTGTATATGCCACCTCCTATTGTCCTTCATTGAAACAACTACAAATCTGTTTCTCAATGCTTGTGATGTAAGAGATGCTGTACAGATGTTATCTAAATTTTAAGTTAAACCTCCCCAATATACATATTCTAAAGAAAAATGGATGCAAAATTGTTGATAATTATCTGGAATTACATTGTCAATTACAATACCACACTGGCTATGAGTGGTAACAGAAGTGTTGTTCCCTTTTGCTCCAAACACAATTTATGAAATTTATGAATTAATTTGCACAGCACAGGATGTACATCTATACATGTAGAATCTGCAGGTAAACATTTGTTTATGGAATTAAAGACTTTACTGCCAACTGTGCATTTTCATAAAATTTGACCTCTTTCTTAAATAATCTCAAAAATAGTGAAGGAATCTGATCTCTTGTATGTATCACAGCAATTATTGACAAAAATACTGTGCCAGACCTGAGCTCTGTTGCATCAGTCATGCTCATGTGTTTCTGTAACTTTGCTTGAAAAATAAAATGAATAAAATTTGTTTTGGGACATATGTTCTTGACTGTTCTTTGAGTGATTGGTCTTTTAATAGTCAAAAGGCAGTTGCCATTACAGAAGTTCAGCACAGAGGGAGTTAACATCAACTGCACAATAACACCTTTAGCTTAATGTAAAGTATTTTACCTTTCAGCTGATGAAATTGCTTTACTAACTATATTTGATCCAGGTAGAACTGATACACATTATCATAGTGAACAGTTGGTGTCTTGCCTTGGTGATTTGAATTTTGTAACAAATTGTGTTTTGGCATTTTTACATAAAAACATAATTTGCATTTAAACATTTTCAACCAGGAAACCTTGGGTTGCCTCTAAGACAACCATGATGAGGTTGGGGATTATTGGAAATGGTGGTTTAGGACTATAAGTCAATAATATTATGTTACTCAGTTTCAAAATTAAATTTGAAATTTTAATTTTGATGTTTTTGCTGAATTTCTTTTTTTTTTTGCATTTCCTCCAAGAAGAAGATTGGAAAGCTGATTTTCACAAAAGACACTTAAATCACCTAAGTATCTTCTGATATCAAATAAATCAATACAATTTTAAAAAGTTACAAATAATCAGGGCTTGCCAAGAATATATTTCTTACAGCAATATAAGTGTTGATATATTTGATATCAGTAGAGTAGTAGTTAGTAATATTCTATTCATCATAAAGAATCATATAATCAATGACAGATGTGCAAAATGGTTAATCACATCATATAAAGATAATGGACGCGTCAAATGTTTATGATGGAAAGGACATTGTCCATTTCGGGGTTGGCGATATTTTGTCACCAAATTCGCAATTGAACGGTAGAATGCAGAGATTTTGAAAAAAATCCAAAGGTTCTAAGGAAATGTTTTGGGTGGTAAATTAATATACCTGTATGTGCTTTATAATGGAAAATTTTAATTCATGGAGTCTCAAATATTATATCTTAAACTCTACCTGTGGATACAATAAACTACCAGGAAAGTAAAAATATATCTTTGCAAAATGGCTGTTCCAAGCAAATAAGTAAGTTTATATAATTACTAATTATAATATACCTTTTTTTAGTAATTCTAATATATTTTCCCATCTTCAATTTAATTTATTAAATGTAAAATTTTAATATATGCTCTTATATTGAGATATATATATATATGTTTAAAAAACAATCCAGATAATATATAGACTTTACTGTTTCAATTTGAAATTATCAGTTTAAAAAAAAACTTTAAACAATTGATGAATAAATCTTAAATAATGAGTATTTATTTTCTATATCTAAACTTGGTAAAAATATTTGTAATTTATTGTTGAACAATAAACTGTGACAAAGTCAATAATTTTTTTTAATTCGATATAGTGCTTTCAACATTATGAAATAATTTAAAAAGGCTAATAAAATTATATTTTGACCCAAATATATTAAATGAAGTCAAGATAAATATATTTAGATCGTGAAGAATCAAGAATAGTGCAGAGTGAAATTTTAGAGACGATACAATATGTGATTTTCTATCATTTCGATATTTGCTGCGGTTTGTTCAGGTCAAACGAATGTCAAGGTCATCAATGGCTGACAAGTTGACAGGACAGCCGCCGATTTTACAAATTATGTCTGCTGGCTATCGAAGAAATGATACATGGACGTTGTTCTCATTGTTGACACCTGCAGACTGATGTTGCCGATCGAATCGAACACTACATAGGTGTTGTCATCTTCTCTTAAATTAATAAACGTCCATAAAAGGTAAGTTTTGGTTGTTTTTCGTGAGTGGGGATTTTGGCGTAAAACTCATGAGGTAGCGATTTTAGAGATGTCGTCGCCTGTAACTTTTGTAATAATGATCCGATTTAAATAGTCGATAGCTCGTTTTGTAGGGAAATCATTTAGCTTTCGATTGGTTGTCTTGAAATTTTTCCAAAAAATATTTTCGATTTTTAATTTGACTTTGTTTGAGTGTTGTCCGATCATTGCGATACATCCCTTTCCTTATATATAGTATTAGGGTAGGGTCTATGAGTATGTATGTCTATCTAACGCTGTATTTAAGCGATACATGTCCCTGTGCTCAGTCCAGTAGTGAGGAAAATCAGGAAAGCCTTGACCTATCAGACTTTATACCATGGCCCGAAGTGATACTCGTCCTGCCGAATTATGTTGCAGAGCTCGAATATTTCATTTCCTTTGGATAACATTCAAAAGAGGTTGCCGGCAATTTTGGAAAGTGCTCAGTAAATTCATTTTGAATGGTGCTTCAGAATGTATTAACTAAAACGAATATACCCTGATTGAGTAGAATTTTTGCATTTTACATTGCAATACATATCCCGTTTTTGTGAATGATGAAGGAGGATCAATTCATGTTATCTGGTTTAGTTATAATATGAAGTGTTCAAGAAGTAAATCTCTGATTTCTCAGAGAAAAGTAACCATATCTAAGTTTTCCATCTCACCTTTGGTCTAAATGTTCCCTTGGCCCTTGGTCTCTATACCTATGACCGATCTGACTATTCATGTGTTATGAAAACAGTCAAATTACAAATAAGTCTAACTGCACATGTCACGCAAAGGATTTATGTAAAGCTAATTCATTATACTATTTATTTTTACTACCGCACAAAATATGATGTACATAGTTTCTAAACTTTCCTAAAAAGTTCATTTATCGTTATTATTGCATGAGAAATAATGACCATGTTTACTTTGCTAACATGTTTGTAACAGGTTCAAAACATGTCTTGCACATTGCCTCATCAGATGGATCAGTGATATATGATGTATGAAATTATCAAACTACTCAGAAACATATGTAGATTCCGCATTTATGTTTTAGACAGAATTAATGGACAGTAAAGCATGTGTCAATTTGAACATATGTATTTATAAAGATCATGCCTTGGAAAGTGCATTCTCCAATTGTAAAGGACTATTTGAATGCAAAACAAATATGACATTGATAAATTGGTATTCTTTCACATTTCTTCTTGCGAATTTGAGCACACAATGTCTATTTGTTCAGGGAAGTTTCACTGACAATGATTTATTCCTGATTGTGACAACATGAACTTTTGCTTAGTCACGACTGAACGCTTAACTTTAGTCTGTGACATAGCACATTAAAGACACTAGAACGTTACTGTACTGATTTTCTGTACTATTTCACAACGGATTCATTTTCCATGACACCGGCCTTTTTATGTTAAATATTGAATCTCAAAAACTGCCAACAGTAGTCACCTTCTTCATAAGTTGTCATACTCATATGGTGCAATGTGCAACCTGACCATGGCACATTTCTGTTGAAACTGAGGTTCAAATAAGATGACTCGTTTTGAAATGATTTTTTTGTTTTCAGCTGTAGATCATGCCACTAAAATTGAAACTTCAGTCACATACATATGTAGTTTATGAACATAATATTTTCGAAATGTGTTATACTTTGACTTAACGATTCCTAACGTCTGGGTTTGTTGCACACTGCATCAGTATATCAATGCTTTATTTGCTGCTTCCATTCGTGTTAATTCTTTCTTCTGCCCTGTCCATAACTCTCCCACACAAAATTATTGTCCAAGGTATATTCACATGTTATAGTAGTGTCATCTTTTAGCCAGTAAAGGTGTAAAACGTTTTTTCATTCATTCTAATATCAACATTATCATTATTTGTCCCTCATTCTACAAAATATGGATTAACACTTCTTGTCATCATTTGTCATTACATGAAAAATTGACTGATTGCCCAAATGGCTTACAACAGAAGATGTAATGTAATTGTTTTATAACTGATCATTTATAGTTAGTCATTTTAAGTCTAGATATATCATTTAACCAGTAATACATACTGTTTGTTATTTTTCCTGGCATAAACATTCCAACAAATTACACTGAACCATTGTCATTAATTACACTGAACCAATGTCACTAATGCCTGTATAAATGCAACTATATAAAGACATTTCATTCTACAGATGTACATGTACTAGGAAAAAACACCATAAATGTGGCATTGAAACATTCAATACAAGCAATGGACTTGACTCGTTTACTTTTTCAATCGAATCTTTAGGAATCATCTTAAAAACGGTTATACAGAAAGGTCACCTAACTTGAATAACTTTACTGCACTGACTGACAGATTCAAAGAGACCTTAAGACCATAGGTAAGTATTAGTAAATGTTAGGTTATACTTATAGTGTTCGGGTCAAAAATGTTCCTAAGTTCAGACGGAAGCTTTTAACTCAAGAACTGTAATGTTTCTTCTAAACCTGACCAATTTCTATAAACAGTACTTGTAAGAGGATCTCCGAAAAGGGAATGAAAGAGGTAACAGAACACCAAGTCCATAATTTTACATAAACACAAATTTGGTCTCTCATTATACATACATGTCATGCCTCGCAGGCTAAGTATGATTGGTCAGATCTGTCTGAAACATCTGTTATTGTCTTTTGACCTTTTTACATTTGCAAGTTTCTTGTTCCAATAATGATCATGTAATACGTATTCACTCAGAACTACACTTTTTGAAAAAGGATGGTATTTATGGAAATTCGGACTAATGTACATGTTTATGAAGTTCAAAAATGCAAATGTATTTTAAAACGTCATTGTTAAGCAATAATTTGACAAAATTTTAAATAAAAAAGTTCAGATCATGGTATTTGTACAGACGCCTTTCTATCCAAGGACCAATTTACCAAGGTAAGTAACTTGTGTCATCCCTTCAGAAGGTAACATAAACTGACCTCCAAAAGAAACTTTACTAGACTTCGTAATCATTGTAATTAAATAATGAAAAACGAAAGAACTTTAAAACAAAGTTCTTCTAATCGATCAATCATTTCAGTAAACAACCAGCTTATCAAAATTGAAGGGGGGAACTCGATTTAGCGCTGAATCAATTTAAAGTAGGAAGGGGTTATATTTTTGCTTGTTCAGGCGTTCATTGAAATGTTTTTTTTCGCAATAATTTCGTTAAGGTAATAAAATATGCTTCTGTTCTGCCAGGCATGAGCAGCCCGGGGGCTATCATTTCAATATCTGACATATTTAACGAAAAAAGTTCAATCTTCACATTAAATCTGCTTCCAAGTTTTCCTATCAATGAGAATGTTTGAATAAAATCCTACATGTCAGTTTGACACATCTTTGAGTCGTTCAAACGGTAACAACCTTTGAGAGCTCAACAATTGCAGTTAAAACTTATTATTGCATGCCAATTTTGACGTTATGACCTCGACTGAAATTGCTATGTGTCGCTGATTAGTGACAATGGCTATCAATTGAGCAGTTGATGAGCTCTGATTACAACTGTTCAATTTCATATAGTGCACGAGAACATAATGGTATGTGGACCTTTGATGTTAAGTTTTTAAGTGTTTCAAGGTTGTCAGCAATCCTCACAACCGCTCTGTATAACCGGATCAAGTTGCAACAAGAAATGAAGGAACACTATCGATTCTTGTAACAAGGGTAGTTTAGGATCCGTTTTGTTGATTTTCAGTGGTGATTCGCAAAATTTTTGTTATACCGATGTTGTGGACAACTTAACTGATAATATTGATATAAGATTGTTTTCAAAATTTCAGTTTTAAAAGTGTAAAGTTTCTTTTTGACTTCAGTTTAGCACATCTGCATTTAAAAAGACGTGCACTAGTGTCCCATTGATAGGAAATCATAAGAAGTTGAAATCCTATTACAAGTTGATAAACAGCATAAACTGTAAATTTGCACCAGGTAAATTACCCAGCCCTCAGCTTGAGAACGACACAAGGATATGTGTCGAAACGTCGCATACAATGAAAAAAGAAGTTGTCATCCATATATTCCTCTGCATTATCGTCATTCCAACATATTTAATGCCTCTCAAAGAAGTTAGATAGATTACCTGTTTTGTAGACTCCATGACTTGATATCTATTCAGTCAAATACTCAAAAAGTCCGTGATTGCGTCAGGTCATTCAACCCGAAACCCCAGAATGTGTCAATAACGATAAAGTTAATTATTTTTGTATTAGAAACGTTTGACAATAGTTCACAATTATTTGTATCCTTTCTATAGGCATGGCAATTTTCACAAACCAATTTTATTAATAATAAAAATTGAATTACGAAGTTGCCATATCATAGTGATTGGAAAATATTACATTTCTCTCAGTAAACTTTCGTTTTAAAACTTCCTTCTCTTTTGAAAACATAATCTCATTATCTCTGCTTGACTGGTTGAAGGCTTATATAACATCACCCAAGCCCATCTCTTTACATTCTGACATATACCAGACTTTTTGTACTTCATTTTCATTTCTGATGAAGTCAACATTATGTCGACGAAACGTCATTGTTTAATAGGTGTTTTTTTATGGAGAAATATTTATATGTAATCTCTGCTTAGACAGCCATAGGAATTTACTACAATGCAACATAATTTCTGATTTAAAGAAAAATGGAAGTGTCACCACTTCTTCCTTTGATCCCAAATTATCCTTTTCAGTTTCATAAAGAGCTTTATTGAAACATATACACGCCTATCAAAGGACATGTCATTGCACATAACACATTCTCTTACTTGATATCAGAAAAATTATCATCATTCTTTGACAGTTTTGTGGAATCGTTATTACGTAAATTCTGTAGATGAGGCCTCTTAACTGTAGATGAAACCTCGGAACAAATAAACTTTGATCCCAAATTATCCTTTTCAGTTTGATAGAGAGCTTTATTGAAACATATGCCCGCCTATCAAAGGACATGTCATTGCACGGTAACACATTCTCGTACTTGATATCAGAAAAATTATCATCATTTGTGACAGATTTGCGGAATCGTTGGTCGTAAATTCTGTAGATGAGGCCTCTTAACTGTAGATGAAGCCTCGGAACAAATAAGCTTTGTTCAGCAAATATGCTTTTAAATCTAACACTGGAACGTTACAAATTGATGAAAGTCAAAATGCAAGGTACAATCCAGCAGTAAATTGAATTGTTATGTTCCCATTACTAGGAAATTTCATTTCAGATAACATCAAATTGTCTGTTGCGTAAACTCCAGGAAGTCAGATATATATTATCACTGAGATCACTCACTTGGAGGAATACTGTGCCTATTCCCTTCCCAGCAGTGTTTGCAGATAGAATCAGGAATCTTGACAAATCATTTCGCGATCGCTGAATAACTCTAAGACGAATCTTTGATTACCTGCTATAAATGTTTGTTCTCCTTGGTATCAGGTAGATTAGAACTTTAGAATTTGTCTTTGTGTGTTTGCAATTAGATCTGATTGGGTATATGCTTAGTCAATTGAACGACATTTTTAGATTGTCTCTGAAAAGTAATTACAAAGTGGCCAGGTGGTATATTGATCTGCTTTCTAAAATCATTGATTGTAATAATTTTCATTCCAAGAAAAACGCAAGGAGTCTTCACAGGGCTCACTTAAATCCTGTCTTTGTCCCCTGACACATTGCTTTATAACTGTTTGAAGATATCTGTACATTACGTGTATATAATCTATTAAACTAACTCTTTAAATACTCATATCTTTAATAGATAAATGTACATAATATATTTATATTTATGTCTCTATTTATATTTATATTTTTGTCTATATTTATATTTATTAAATTATATTGACAAAGTTATAACTATGGTTAAGCATCTTTGTTATTTCAAAGTGTGTTTCGAAAGGATTTGTTATGGTTTGTCAAATAATCTAAGTTGAATTTGGTGATCTGTAAAACTACAGAGACCAGACCATTTACTTCTTTGTTTTAATATACTATTCACCGTTGTAAACAGACACTATGTTTTACTATGTCTGTTTATCTAAGTAATTGTGTTATATTTCTCATACAGTCAATCTTTCATTTTGAACGTTGGCATGTTGTAATATAGATATTTTAGATAAGTCAAAACTTTTTTTGGAACGTTGGCAAGCTAAACTGGTTAGCTGAGAGCGAGGTTCTGATTTTTTGGGAATGTAACTTACATTAGAGGAATAACGTGTTTCTTTCTATTATAAATTTCAAACTATCTATCTATCTACACAAACACTTGTATAGTGCTTTACCATTAAACTATCTGTGTCTGATATCTGGCTTTGAAATTGTAACTCAATTTAATATAGGCGAATAGTGTTTCTGGCTCAAAATGGTCTCGCTGATATGACAGATTGTTTCAATCGATTGCCAACCTTTAAGCTTTTGAAGCTCTGATTAGCAAGGTCTGAGACACACGACAGCAAAATCCAATACTGTGCAGTCGTACTTAGTTGGAGACCTCTGTAGACATGTGAATCCATTGCCAGGAATAACCCAACAAACCCTAATCTTGCTTTATATCAGAAACTTAGTGATCTTTATTCTGAGAAAAGCCCATCCTCGAGGCTTACAGAGTTGAACCTGAATTTGACAGATAATTAAATGTCAAAGGTTTCCCTTAAGCAAAGTGTAAAGAACCATTAGAATTTAGATATATTTTAGAAAAAAGATATATACATTCGCCGTAAAGGTAAGCAGTAAAGGATATACCATGAAGGAAATAAATTGATAACAACAGCACTATTTCTTGATGTTAACTAATATATTGCCCGGGAAAGGAAGAAAGTATATCAAACGGTCATGACATTTCTATTATTTGAATTTTACATTAAAAATAATTTTTTTGTGGTGTGGCTATCATCATTTCGTAAAGGTAGTTGACCTTTAGTTAAGTCTATTACCGAGGTATACAGTTAATTTTATGTAAATGATACCATTTTCATATACTATTAATATCATTTCCATTTGCATATACATGCCTCTGTTTCTGCTTATCTCATCGATCAAGTTATGTCGCTTATGACTATCCACTAGCCACAAACATGACATGAAAGTTCTGTTTAATAAAACAAAAGCAACTCGTGGTATAGGGAGTTAATTTTGATTACGTTTTTAATACATGATAAAACATAATTGACAGAAATAAACGAGTAATATCATCTGTTTCATAGACTGATAGAAAGCCTTTTGTGTAGTTGTCACATTTCAAATCGGAGGAACTGCTTCCTGGACAAAGTATTCCAGAAATAGAATATAAAATGTCTTCCCAAATACTTGACGATTTTGTGATGTATGCTACTTTAATAAAATCTTGCATCAGGTCTTGTAACTTGTAGTTATCCTTAAATTGTGTCTCTCTTTAAAATTGAGTTAAATAAATGCTGAAAATACAATTATTTTTGCATTATTTTAGTTGTTTTTGGTATTTCTGTTGATTTGAAATTGTTGTTTAACTGAAATCAGACATGAGGAGGTAAATGCTTTTTCAAGAATTGAGGTGATGTGAGATGGTATCGGGGTTAACGCCACTTTTAAGAGTATTCTACTAATATCATGGCTGCTTGGATTATTGCAGGGAGAACGCCCGCAACACTTTTGTTGGAATGTAATACGGTGAAACCTACGAGCTGGAACTAACTAACCATGGATGGACCTGCCCTGCGATTAGCATTTCTTCCAAACATTAGTGCATGTAGAACAGTTCTCTAATGGAAACAAAGGTAATGTGTCCCTGGTGGAATTCCAACCCCAGATCTCTATTAAAATAGGTGACTGAATAACGAAACATAAATATGTAACTTAATATGGTTAACTTTCAAAACAATTTACACACGCTTAAAATTTAATTCAGGACTGGTTTACATATCATTCTTCATGTGAAAATATCTTATTTTTGTAACAGATGTATAAACTCATGTTACTGTTAATGAGCAATAATCAAATATTGATCTATGTTCTAACTTGATATGGCTATCAGTAGTAGATCAAATCCTGGCATTTGGTATCGGTTACCATCATCTTTTTTTTATTTATTTTTTTTATGTTTAATTTATTCCTGTAATCAGTTTATATACATACATGTATGCAATAGAAAGGACACAGTTTTTTTACACATAATAAGGGAAATAAACGACAAGACATATCAGTCACTCACACATCCACACCTTTGCATTCCCTATAGACCTAAGTGCTTATACATTGCCCATTTTTCCTGAATTCAATAAACTTAGACTTATTCAAGTATCTAACCTTTTATATTGTGTAATAATATTGCAGCTCTTTTTTTAAATGTAGTAGCATTGGTATCGTCTTCCTCAATTTACATTTGTAAATATAATATTTAGCCAGAAGTAGGATCAGATCAAAAGTTTCATCAGTATAAAATGAGGGTGCAGACCCGAAAAGGATCAAATTGCATTGCAAGTGTATAATACCTGTGTGGACACAGTTTAGTTCAAGCCACTGTGAAAACTGTTGCCAAAAATGTTTAGTAGTTCTGCAGTAGGTTACCATCATCTTGATTACAGATGTCTGTGGCGATTAGTTTTCTGCGAGTATTAGCAGCTAGTATTGATTAAATGCTTAAGTTATTGAGCTCTTGAGTGGAAAGTAAAGTAGCACATGACATAGTCTTAATGTCCGCGTTCACAACACTCACAAATGGTTGATACAGCCTTAACTGCTCAATGTGATACTTTGTTCAAACTTCATAACTCTTTTATCGCTTAACCAAAACAATACCTGCCATGTGGTATCGAAAGCTGATCATACCTCTCGGTGTAATTTGTTTCCAATCAAAGAGACTTGCTGGCTCAGTCGGGAAGGGTTGGACAGAGACAAATTGTCTGCGGTTAGCGTTACGTTCTGTGGATATGATTATAGAGATTATTGAGAGACATTTCCAACTTTTTGACAGCCTTTACACTAAGTTGACAAGTGTCAAATCATCACATTAATAGTTGAACTCTCATGAGTGGAGATGAAAATGAACTAAAATAATGCAAAAATAATTGTATTTTCCTCTAATGCTCTAAGCATTTATTTAACTCAATTTTAAAGAGAGACAAAATTCAAGGATAACTACAAGATACGAGACCTGATGCAAGATTTTATTAAAGTAGCATACATCACAAAATCGTCAAGTATTTGGGAAGACATTTTATATGCTATTTCTGGAATACTTTGTCCATGAAGCAGTTCCTCCGATTTGAAATGTGACAACTACACAAAAGACTTTCTATCAGTCTATGAAACAGATGATATTACTCGTTTATTTCTGTCAATTATGTTTTATCATGTATTAAAAACGTAGTCGAAATTAACACCCTATACCACGAGTTGCTTTTGTTTTATTAAACAGAACTTCCATGTCATGTTTGTGGCTAGTGGATAGTCATACGCGACATAACTTGATCGATGAGATAAGCAGAAAGTGAGGTATGCATATGCAGATGGCAATGATATTAAAAGTATATGAAAATGGTATCATTTACATAAAAATAACTGTTCACCTCGGTAATAGACTTAAATAAAGGTCAACTACCATTACAAATAATGATAGCCACACCACAAGAAAAATTATTTAATGTAAAATTCAAATAATAGAAATAGCATGACCGTTTGATATACTTTCTTCCTTTCCCGGGCAATATGTTAGTTTACATCAAGAAATATTGCTGTTGTTATCAATTTATTTCCTTCATGGTATATATCTTACTGCTTACCTTAACGGCGAATGTATATATCTTTTTCTGACAAAATTCTAATGGTTCTTTATATTTTGCTAAATGGAAACCTTTGACATTTAATTATCTGTCAAATTCAGGTTCAACTCTGTAAGCCCCGAGGATTGGCTTTTCACAGAATAAAGATCACTAAGTTTCTGATATAAAGCAAGATTAGGGTTTGTTGGGTTATTCCTGGCAATGGATTCACATGTCTACAGAGGTCTCAAACTAATATAAGTACGACTGAACACAGTATTGGATTTTGCTGTCGTGTGTCTCAGACCTTGCTAATCAGAGCTGACCTCAAAAGCTTAAAGGTTGGCAATCGATTGAAACAATCTGTCATATCAGCGAGACCATTTATAGCCAGAAACACTATTCGCCTTTTTAAATTGAGTTGCAATTTCAAAGCCATGATATCAGATACAGATTTGCAGGTAATGGGGCATATCACTTATATCGCCGCTGCTAGTATTATTGCAGGCAGGAAGTCCGCAAAACTAGTGTGGCTATGCATTGCAGTGAAATCTGCGAACATCGGCTGGAACTAGGTGGTACTGCACTGAAATTCAGTGTAGCAATGCACCAAAGTCTTACTGTGTGTAGAACAGTTCTTTACAGCAGACAATGTTGTCGAACTGAGCCGTAGCCGAACACGCAAACCCCTGCCCTATCCTGCCCCTCTTATGGGTTAAATGGATAACAAATTAAGACTGGAAGGTTACAATTGGCAATATTGACTTATAAAAAAAGGCCTTAATCATCAGAAGATTTAACTGTACCACATCGTTACAACGTTTCCAAAATGGTGTCAATGTATATATGAGACGGTACGTGCAGGCAATGACGAAGATCAGGGATAAATATGATGTTTTTGTCCTGTTGAGGCAGGCCAGTTCTATGACGTTAGGTGATGCAATGAAAAACTAATAATGTCTAGAGAGGCATGATTCTGTTGCCATTAGTTGGTACCTCCAGGTCTTCATTGAGGCACACTTTGTTCAGAAGGAGTAAAGTGGAAAGTTGTTTAATTGTCAATAAAGTTTTCACATTTTACTTGCATCAAGAGTTCTTGTTTCTTGTTTGTATAATTCGTGCGCTCATAGAACTTTGTTTCCTTGATGACAATGCAATGTTTTCGTTAAATGCATTCGTTTTAATCAATAGCCTGTCTTGACTAGAACCATACGATTTATTCATTCCATTAGTAAGATGAAATGAATTAAATCAACAATGAATATTTATTAAATGTCATTTCATGACAGCTGTGTGAATTATTCTTATTTAATCTTAAACAAGCCGAATTCACACGGAACAGACGGTTTAACATCTAAGCAGCTTTTTCCATTCTCATAAGCCTTTCATCTTAAACATGAAGTTATGCCATGAAGCGGTACCAATGCCAAAATCACTTTACAGGGAAAGACAAGCACGTGGTGTCTTCTTCACATTGTTGATAGTGTCATCTGGGCCTTAGAAACGGCGTTATTGCAAACAACACCTAGCCTGTATTTCATAATGATGGATTACTGTTTAAAGAATATTTGACACTGTTTGATAATCTCAATCTCATTAAACCCGAGTTACATTTCCAATTCTATGAAGATTTTCACAAATTTCAATACGCAATTTCAGAAGAATGTCAAACCAGAAATATAGTGTCATCTGGGCTTTAGAAACGACGGTTTTGCAAACAACACCTAGCCTGTATTTTATAATGATGGATGGATTTCTCATTCTATGGATATTTTCATACAATTTAAATACCAAATTTCAGAAGAATGTTAAACCAGAAATACCTGTGACAAAAAGGGTTACAGCAAACTGATACCTAATATTAAAATCAATGTCGATGCATCAACTTAAATTTACAGCAACGATCAAAGGAATAAATAAACTAATATTAGAAAATACTACTACATGTCCAGCCCTTGACGTGGGGTAGTAGCTTGTGTACCTCGGAGACCCGGAGAGCTATGCCAGCCGGAACTCAAGTTCCTGGTAGGGTCACCCAAGCTGGACAGGTCAAAGGATAGAGGTCAGACAAACATGGACGACAACTCTCCTAGAGTATAATAGGTTGGTGTAGGGCTAACAACTCTATCTGGAAAAAACAATTGTTACAGAAGCATCAACGACATACCAAAATCCAAACGTCTTGGGAACAGAAGGGCCTCATCTGATGAGGACTATGACGCTGTGTAGCCAACGATCAAAGGAATAAATAAACTTATATTAGAAAATATGAATGTCAAACAAAAGAAATGATAATGACATTAGACTCGCTTCAAACTCGTGATCAAAGTTTATCAATGCATATATTCTTTGCTGTTTCATTTCTTAACATTTTTAACTTCCAATCGAAGATGTGATTAAAAAAAAAATTACTGATAGCTTTTATAGACATTGAAAATATATACCTATCATAAGAAGTGATCTTTGCATTTCATTAATAGCGAACTATGTTTTCTGACAACAAGTTGCAGTTGTAAGTTGATAATTTACATGATCTACTGATTTTGTATATATAGACATTATTTGTATGCATGCATTTTATATTTTTAAAGTTTTAATTATACTATGGACTTTTACTTCGAGGGGGGATTTATTATTATTTTGTATGTTATAGTTCTACTGGTATTATAATTGATAATGCTTTTAAAAGCATTGGTTATTATCACTAGTAGAAAATAAGGCATACTATATCATATTCACAATGGCTTGAATATGAAAACACTTATAATTTAACTGAGTAGAACTGTTATGAATCAACGGTTATTCAAAACAAGATTGATATATTTAGATAATAGTTCTAAAATGAAGTATGTAATCATGACAAAAGCTCCTTATCATTTGTTCTTGAAAGTATCGATAAGTATCTTCTTCAAATTATAGTATTCAACTTTTGTACTTCCTGCAAAACGATCCAGTTAACTCAGTTGTACCTAAAAATCTTGCTTGCCTACCTGCTCAGGTTTTGTCTCATCTAACAGCTGACACCTGAAATTATCCATCAATGTTCCTTTGCCGTTTCGAATTGCTTGTCAACATCCTTTGTGAAGCAATTTCATTTGAATTCAATATCCTGTCCAACTGCCTTACTATGAATGACCCGGAATTGTAACTACTTTAGTTGATAGCATAAAAGGGCAAACTTACTTGTAACCCTTTAGTCAAAAATAATAAAAAGATTTATGATAACCTCTTGCTTTGTAATTGTTTAATCTTTGAGTGTTTCTAATATAGAAAGTTCTCGGATTTCGCCTCACAAATATCGAATTTAAAGAAAACTGCACAAAGACATTAATTGGTCACTGTCAAAGATAATGGCTAATTTATAGAAAGGAGAAGTATTTGATCAACAAGTTGAACTCAAGGAATCTCAAATTTACTTACAGATGTTGTAGGTAGATTGTAGGCATTTTATAAATTTTTGATGAAAAAAGTACTGAAAATTCAATGTCTTGCTAGCCTCTTATCATGCATGATAAAAATGGTTTTAGTGTATGAATGTCAAGAAGGGATTAGAAATGTTATTTTTAATTCATAACATCCAAAGTTCAATGTGTAGTTTTCACCCTATGACAATAGTTGTATTTGGCCAAATTGCAGTAGCCTCACAAATGTTCTCATATTTTCAGTATTTTTGCACATTAGCGATTTTTAGTACAATTAAATAGTCAATAACAAAGCAATTGTTATATCTAGAGTGGTCAATACATCAAAATAATCAAAATAGTCTAAGAGCACCCAATTTCATTATATGAAATAGGAGGGTGCTTAATTAAGTTCTTTGTGTATATTTTATATAATCTTATGAAAAAAAAATGCAATTATATTCTTGTATATATAATGCTAAAGATAATATCGCTAAATCACCATCAGCCAGTCGTGTTAAAAAACAGATATACAATCAATGAGCAGTTCATAGTTGAACAATTTGCAAATCATAACGTAATAGTAATACATAGATACGTAAAGCAATAATATTGACGTTGACTTAAATGTTTATTGCGATAGGAAAGACACTGTTTTGGTTGTGCTTAACATTAATAAAAAAAACAATTGCAAAAATGCATATTCCGTTCATTAGTTGATTTAGTATTTGTGTGGATGTAGTTGACATGTATTCTGTGAAAGCGGTTAAGATATAAAAAGGATAAAAAATATTTATATATTTCATGGTAAACATTACACGGGTGTGTTTTATTGATATGAATAGCAACTTTCATTCAAGGTACATGTTTGTGAAATGAATTAACCAAGATATGTGTTAATACATAAAAGGCGTTTGACATATTTTTTCCCCAGCCGCAGGCTAAATATAAAAATCTAACAAAAAAAGTAGTTGATTTAAAATAGACACCAGTATTAAGAACTAATACACCTGGAAATTGATTTAGACTGCAATTTTAAAAATATATTTCAATTTAAAAAATGCGCCTTTTGTTTAATTACATACTGTATCACATTGTCCTAGTTTCCGTAAATGTCATTAAATTTTCCTGTGGTTAAGGAAATGTCACTGTAATTTATGCAATAAAACATATTGTTTTACGCCCGTATGAAAAAGAATTTAGCAAGGGTTGATACGTATATGAAGATAAATGTAAATTCATTGAAGTGGTTTTAAGTTTATGTTTACTTTAGTAGTCTCCATGTCATACTATATTTACTCAACCCTTGTTCAAAACAAAATTATATCATTCCAAGTTTTTTCACTTTGTATCATTGGCGATGATGTCAGTTATGTGTCATCAGCTTGTCTTGCAGGAAAACTCTTGTGTCACCCATAGAGGATATTTAACGACATCCAATATAGTACTAATTCTATTAAATGAAAAAATGATTTTGCATAAACGAGCAAACCATACACGAGTTTACTAAAAATTGTATCAAATGAAGGACATTTAGTATTCTGTATATTTCTCGCCCCCAAAACAAGCATAATTGCCGACAGTGTGCTGAAAGATTTAAAACTACAAACATTCATAAAAAAAATTGAAATTGACTTTGTTAAACAGATTACATGATAAATGACATATTTTCCCTTTGGTATATGTATAGTTGATTACTATATTTTAATCATTGGTGGTCATAAATGTTATTTCTTAAAATACCACAGTTTTACACCCAGCAATGCCAATACTGTTGCTAAAATATGGAAAAGGTTTGCATATTGAACATCTTCAGATTTTGTGAGTAGGAAGAAAGTATATATTGTCACATTTGGTTATTGGCCCATCAAAACCATAAGTCACTGATTCAGTAATCACTGTTATTACTAACTTCCTCTATTGTGCAACAATCAATACTTACTATCTCAATCAGCAGAGAAACGGAAATCAATTGTTGCAATAGATTGATTAATTATATTCTTGGTGTGAAATTTGCTGGTAATGAAACTGAATGGAATGAAGGTGAGTGATCAAACATGTTGTTTTATATATTAATTGATGTATGCATTCCTCCCAAGAAATCTATTAAAATTCTAAATATAAAAACAATCTTTATCATGACGATCCGTTGGACGTTAAAATGTGATATAATTTGAGTTTTAAAATAGTTAATGTTTTGTGTAATATATGCACCTTATTCACTATAAAAATTCATACAATATTTACTAACAGGAGACACGTGACAGATAACGAGATGCCTATGAGGAATTGAATGTCTCCATGGATTGACAACACCTCATAAATCCCTTCTAAACTACTGACATTGATAAATTCCTCCTACAAAGTTTTACTTTGATTTACTCGGAAGTAATTAAGACAGCCAATACAATCAGATGTGTCTGGGGGCAATTTAGGTCTTGCAGAATGCTGTGTTTGTAGTGCTTGGGTTAGTTTTATTTCAAGTATTCCTTTAACAGAATCCTTTGAGATGACGAATCAATTCTAAACTGAATTTGGTTTCCGCATGCACTATGTACAATCGTAGATTTAAAGCTGCCTACAAATGTTCAGATCAGAGAGATTCTTACTGTTCCATCTAAATATGCTTAGCAGGAGTGATTTTGGGACGTTAAAGGCTGATTACATTCCAACAACTGAAAGTTGCACAAACCAACTTTTAAAGGGGCAGTAGCAGGTTTTTGGGGGAATATAAGGTGATGTCAGGAAAATGAAAATAAATGGTTCCAATTGAAAGACAATGCATTTAAACTACATGGAGCAGTACAAAATGGCCGCCAGTGGATTTTATGTGAATCTTCATACTTTGTGCTCTGACTATGGATGACTGGCTAGTGTAATGAGATTTTTGACACTGTCAAAATAATACATTTAGCATTAACTTACAAATATCAGTGAAAATGTTAAAATATAAAATTATCAAAAAACGTGCTACTGCCCCTTTAAAGTGTCAATAATTGAATGGAAACATACAAAAGGGACTGATGGCAATGGTGTGATTCGTGTTTCAGCAATTACCCTTAGTAAGTGAAATAATGTTGAAATCTTTCATATAGAAAATAATAGTATATGTTCTTCTCCCATAGTACATGAAGATACAGAACTGATGTGTGAGACACAAATGAACATGTATCCAATGGCACCTCAAGAATGGAAGAAACAAATATCAATCTGTGTTTTCATTTAAAATGTGATTGAAACATGATTGGTTTTTGATAAGGGAAGTAAAACCCCAACAGAAGGATGTAAGCCATTTACATTTTTATAAAAGTGAAATAATTTTATTTTTAAATACATATTAGATGTACATACTCCTTAATTACATTATTGATTAAATGTTTTTAAAGAAGCTGAAAACACAATTTCACATCTGCCTCAAAAAGTAAATGGCTCATGGAAAAATGGCTACTGTTATTGTGAAATAATTATGTGAAGTTGGTTTTGTCTGCACAGGTTTTCAAAAGGTTGCCATAAGGACCTAAGCCGTTCATGTACATTTAGGTTCCATTTAGTGTTAACATTTCATGCATGGATGTGATGATAATCTTATCTCCATCAAACAAAGATGATGCAAAATTGATTGTAAGAGCTTTTGTTTTATGTCAAAATCAAAGAATCAAAGTTGAAATTGACACTGTAAGGCTTAAAAAGCCTATCTACAATCAATTAAATGATCAAATATCTATGTTCCAATTAGACATTACTATCAGTAATTGATCAAATCCTTGCATCTGGTATTTGTAATCATCATCTTGCTTATATCTCTCTGCAGTGATTACTAATCTGTCAAGGAGTCAGCCAATACCTCGATTTGGCCTCACCGTGCAGTCAGTCTGTAGGGGGTTAGGGTTAGCTGTGTTGTTTAAAGGAAAGGGATCGTATCACCAGTTACCGGAGTGAGCACAGTTAGCTGTAAGCGCTGCAATGCTATTTTCACAGTTAAAATTACATGACAGATCCCAATGTTTCGGAGGCTATCATATAATAATTACTTGAATGCAATTAAAACTATTTTATCGTTTGATAGATGTCATAATGATGTCATGCAACCACCTACCGATCTCATTAAGCAAATTCTAAAGGAGTGTATGGGCAAATACCTCTTTTCTCTCTATGTTGAACCCTTTTTGTTGATTTAAGTACATGCGAAAAAAAATACGTATTTCTGCTGGATATTGATTTTGATTTCACATTTTCTGCATGTTTATGTCAGTTATGTAAAAAGAATCTCGGGAGTTTGTTTTAGAAAAAAAAGGCTAATGGGTGAGATATCTGAACTTATGTAAAACGTTTGAGGTTTTTTGCAAACCTCTCATTCATATTTTGAAACATCAAAGAAGCCCGAAGTAGTGCTGATCATAATGCATCACCAACTTTGCTTCTTGTAAAACTAATTTCACACAGTAGAACTTGAGATATATATTTTCATGTGCTAAGGTTCAATACGGATGAATATGTATCTTTGAAGAAGAGGGCGAAAACAAATACAGGTCAATTTCTTCTCAATATTGATGATAGCAACAACACATTGATTTCTAATTAACGACGGATGCAACATTATTGGAAAGCAGTAAATTGCATGGTCTCTATATAATTGAAGACATTGAAAATAAAACTTGATGACGCAAGCACACTGTTCAATCTTTTGCACAATGTGGAAGACAATCAACGATTTCGATGCTACGTTTGATATTTGCAACTGATATATATTACTTAACAAATTAATTACAGTTTTAGTGCTCTTATAAAAGAAAATTGAACATCACTTCAATTCAGATGTAATTAAGGAAGTGTCCTTGTTAACATATGCATATTGAGTCCTTTATACTATTCCAGTCAAGGATTATCATATATAACTAGATATAGTAGAATATCCAAATACATATAAAGATATTTTGGAAGAACAAAATAGGAAACATGATAGATCCTACAAATATTATTGTATATAGAGAGGGAGCATATACATTTACAGTTCCACCGTTGAAAGATGTGTTTAAGTTTTAGTTTTTCAAAATTTACAAACAGTGCTTGTTTCTTTTGAAAAAATGGATTCTAATAATTAATATAAGTAATGATGAAGATAAATAATTCTATTTTTTCTTTCTTTGAAGTTATTTTCAGAAGTTACTTTCTATTACCCTTCTTTTTGATATCTTCCAGCCATTGGTATAGGTCAGAGCCGCATCACCACAGATGATACATTAACTTTGCCGTTTATCTGAGGTAAAAAAAACCAAGCATGTATTGTGTCTAAAAGGATATACCTGAAATATGGGTATGGTAGACGTTTAGGTTATGGAGACCATACACCATTTACACCTTACAAGTTTTTTTTACTCAGTAGTTTATAATTTACAAAATCCACTACTATAAAGGCTATTTTTTCCCCGCAAAATCAACATTACACTATTTCCTGATCATAAATCATTGATATAAGACATTTGTATGAGAACAGATAAGGTGTTGTGTCATACTACCGTACTGTTAGTGTTAATTATTATTTAGGAATCATAAATCACCATCAGCCAGTCGTGTTAAAAAACAGATATACAATCAATGAGCAGTTCATAGTTGAACAATTTGCAAATCATAACGTAATAGTAATACATAGATACGTAAAGCAATAATATTGACGTTGACTTAAATGTTTATTGCGATAGGAAAGACACTGTTTTGGTTGTGCTTAACATTAATAAAAAAAACAATTGCAAAAATGCATATTCCGTTCATTAGTTGATTTAGTATTTGTGTGGATGTAGTTGACATGTATTCTGTGAAAGCGGTTAAGATATAAAAAGGATAAAAAATATTTATATATTTCATGGTAAACATTACACGGGTGTGTTTTATTGATATGAATAGCAACTTTCATTCAAGGTACATGTTTGTGAAATGAATTAACCAAGATATGTGTTAATACATAAAAGGCGTTTGACATATTTTTTCCCCAGCCGCAGGCTAAATATAAAAATATAACAAAAAAAGTAGTTGATTTAAAATAGACACCAGTATTAAGAACTAATAAACCTGGAAATTGATTTAGACTGCAATTTTAAAAATATATTTCAATTTAAAAAATGCGCCTTTTGTTTAATTACATACTGTATCACATTGTCCTAGTTTCCGTAAATGTCATTAAATTTTCCTGTGGTTAAGGAAATGTCACTGTAATTTATGCAATAAAACATATTGTTTTACGCCCGTATGAAAAAGAATTTAGCAAGGGTTGATACGTATATGAAGATAAATGTAAATTCATTGAAGTGGTTTTAAGTTTATGTTTACTTTAGTAGTCTCCATGTCATACTATATTTACTCAACCCTTGTTCAAAAAACAAAATTATATCATTCCAAGTTTTTTCACTTTGTATCATTGGCGATGATGTCAGTTATGTGTCATCAGCTTGTCTTGCAGGAAAACTCTTGTGTCACCCATAGAGGATATTTAACGACATCCAATATAGTACTAATTCTATTAAATGAAAAAATGATTTTGCATAAACGAGCAAACCATACACGAGTTTACTAAAAATTGTATCAAATGAAGGACATTTAGTATTCTGTATATTTCTCGCCCCCAAAACAAGCATAATTGCCGACAGTGTGCTGAAAGATTTAAAACTACAAACATTCATAAAAAAAATTGAAATTGACTTTGTTAAACAGATTACATGATAAATGACATATTTTCCCTTTGGTATATGTATAGTTGATTACTATATTTTAATCATTGGTGGTCATAAATGTTATTTCTTAAAATACCACAGTTTTACACCCAGCAATGCCAATACTGTTGCTAAAATATGGAAAAGGTTTGCATATTGAACATCTTCAGATTTTGTGAGTAGGAAGAAAGTATATATTGTCACATTTGGTTATTGGCCCATCAAAACCATAAGTCACTGATTCAGTAATCACTGTTATTACTAACTTCCTCTATTGTGCAACAATCAATACTTACTATCTCAATCAGCAGAGAAACGGAAATCAATTGTTGCAATAGATTGATTAATTATATTCTTGGTGTGAAATTTGCTGGTAATGAAACTGAATGGAATGAAGGTGAGTGATCAAACATGTTGTTTTATATATTAATTGATGTATGCATTCCTCCCAAGAAATCTATTAAAATTCTAAATATAAAAACAATCTTTATCATGACGATCCGTTGGACGTTAAAATGTGATATAATTTGAGTTTTAAAATAGTTAATGTTTTGTGTAATATATGCACCTTATTCACTATAAAAATTCATACAATATTTACTAACAGGAGACACGTGACAGATAACGAGATGCCTATGAGGAATTGAATGTCTCCATGGATTGACAACACCTCATAAATCCCTTCTAAACTACTGACATTGATAAATTCCTCCTACAAAGTTTTACTTTGATTTACTCGGAAGTAATTAAGACAGCCAATACAATCAGATGTGTCTGGGGGCAATTTAGGTCTTGCAGAATGCTGTGTTTGTAGTGCTTGGGTTAGTTTTATTTCAAGTATTCCTTTAACAGAATCCTTTGAGATGACCAATCAATTCTAAACTGAATTTGGTTTCCGCATGCACTATGTACAATCGTAGATTTAAAGCTGCCTACAAATGTTCAGATCAGAGAGATTCTTACTGTTCCATCTAAATATGCTTAGCAGGAGTGATTTTGGGACGTTAAAGGCTGATTACATTCCAACAACTGAAAGTTGCACAAACCAACTTTTAAAGGGGCAGTAGCAGGTTTTTGGGGGAATATAAGGTGATGTCAGGAAAATGAAAATAAATGGTTCCAATTGAAAGACAATGCATTTAAACTACATGGAGCAGTACAAAATGGCCGCCAGTGGATTTTATGTGAATCTTCATACTTTGTGCTCTGACTATGGATGACTGGCTAGTGTAATGAGATTTTTGACACTGTCAAAATAATACATTTAGCATTAACTTACAAATATCAGTGAAAATGTTAAA
Source organism: Steromphala cineraria (assembly GCA_916613615.1). Classification (NCBI taxonomy): domain Eukaryota; kingdom Metazoa; phylum Mollusca; class Gastropoda; order Trochida; family Trochidae; genus Steromphala; species Steromphala cineraria. Next base: position 74,769,852 of record OU744722.1, on the reverse strand, counting down.
ATATAAAATTATCAAAAAACGTGCTACTGCCCCTTTAAAGTGTCAATAATTGAATGGAAACATACAAAAGGGACTGATGGCAATGGTGTGATTCGTGTTTCAGCAATTACCCTTAGTAAGTGAAATAATGTTGAAATCTTTCATATAGAAAATAATAGTATATGTTCTTCTCCCATAGTACATGAAGATACAGAACTGATGTGTGAGACACAAATGAACATGTATCCAATGGCACCTCAAGAATGGAAGAAACAAATATCAATCTGTGTTTTCATTTAAAATGTGATTGAAACATGATTGGTTTTTGATAAGGGAAGTAAAACCCCAACAGAAGGATGTAAGCCATTTACATTTTTATAAAAGTGAAATAATTTTATTTTTAAATACATATTAGATGTACATACTCCTTAATTACATTATTGATTAAATGTTTTTAAAGAAGCTGAAAACACAATTTCACATCTGCCTCAAAAAGTAAATGGCTCATGGAAAAATGGCTACTGTTATTGTGAAATAATTATGTGAAGTTGGTTTTGTCTGCACAGGTTTTCAAAAGGTTGCCATAAGGACCTAAGCCGTTCATGTACATTTAGGTTCCATTTAGTGTTAACATTTCATGCATGGATGTGATGATAATCTTGTCTCCATCAATCAAGGATGATGCAAAATTGATTGTAAGAGCTTTTGTTTTATGTCAAAATCAAAGAATCAAAGTTGACATTGACACTGTAAGGCTTAAAAAGCCTATCTACAATCAATTAAATGATCAAATATCTATGTTCCAATTAGACATTACTATCAGTAATTGATCAAATCCTTGCATCTGGTATTTGTAATCATCATCTTGCTTATATCTCTCTGCAGTGATTACTAATCTGTCAAGGAGTCAGCCAATACCTCGATTTGGCCTCACCGTGCAGTCAGTCTGTAGGGGGTTAGGGTTAGCTGTGTTGTTTAAAGGAAAGGGATCGTATCACCAGTTACCGGAGTGAGCACAGTTAGCTGTAAGCGCTGCAATGCTTTTTTCACAGTTAAAATTACATGACAGATCCCAATGTTTCGGAGGCTATCATATAATAATTACTTGAATGCAATTAAAACTATTTTATCGTTTGATAGATGTCATAATGATGTCATGCAACCACCTACCGATCTCATTAAGCAAATTCTAAAGGAGTGTATGGGCAAATACCTCTTTTCTCTCTATGTTGAACCCTTTTTGTTGATTTAAGTACATGCGAAAAAAAATACGTATTTCTGCTGGATATTGATTTTGATTTCACATTTTCTGCATGTTTATGTCAGTTATGTAAAAAGAATCTCGGGAGTTTGTTTTAGAAAAAAAAGGCTAATGGGTGAGATATCTGAACTTATGTAAAACGTTTGAGGTTTTTTGCAAACCTCTCATTCATATTTTGAAACATCAAAGAAGCCCGAAGTAGTGCTGATCATAATGCGCGCATCACCAACTTTGCTTCTTGTAAAACTAATTTCACACAGTAGAACTTGAGATATATATTTTCATGTGCTAAGGTTCAATACGGATGAATATGTATCTTTGAAGAAGAGGGCGAAAACAAATACAGGTCAATTTCTTCTCAATATTGATGATAGCAACAACACATTGATTTCTAATTAACGACGGATGCAACATTATTGGAAAGCAGTAAATTGCATGGTCTCTTTATAATTGAAGACATTGAAAATAAAACTTGATGACGCAAGCACACTGTTCAATCTTTTGCACAATGTGGAAGACAATCAACGATTTCGATGCTACGTTTGATATTTGCAACTGATATATATTACTTAACAAATTAATTACAGTTTTAGTGCTCTTATAAAAGAAAATTGAACATCACTTCAATTCAGATGTAATTAAGGAAGTGTCCTTGTTAACATATGCATATTGAGTCCTTTATACTATTCCAGTCAAGGATTATCATATATAACTAGATATAGTAGAATATCCAAATACATATAAAGATATTTTGGAAGAACAAAATAGGAAACATGATAGATCCTACAAATATTATTGTATATAGAGAGGGAGCATATACATTTACAGTTCCACCGTTGAAAGATGTGTTTAAGTTTTAGTTTTTCAAAATTTACAAACAGTGCTTGTTTCTTTTGAAAAAATGGATTCTAATAATTAATATAAGTAATGATGAAGATAAATAATTCTATTTTTTCTTTCTATGAAGTTATTTTCAGAAGTTACTTTCTATTACCCTTCTTTTTGATATCTTCCAGCCATTGGTATAGGTCAGAGCCGCATCACCACAGATGATACATTAACTTTGCCGTTTATCTGAGGTAAAAAAAACCAAGCATGTATTGTGTCTAAAAGGATATACCTGAAATATGGGTATGGTAGACGTTTAGGTTATGGAGACCATACACCATTTACACCTTACAAGTTTTTTTTACTCAGTAGTTTATAATTTACAAAATCCACTACTATAAAGGCTATTTTTTCCCCGCAAAATCAACATTACACTATTTCCTGATCATAAATCATTGATATAAGACATTTGTATGAGAACAGATAAGGTGTTGTGTCATACTACCGTACTGTTAGTGTTAATTATTATTTAGGAATCATGATTTGATATTATTTGATGATAAATACGGATCGTTCTGCCATTCTTGTTCAGATGAAATATATCACTAAGATACCTTTTCCTAATAGGGTTTATTTGTTATAAGATATAGTTTTGTGATATATTAAGCCGATATAATTATTAAGGTCCGTTTGCTACATTTTAAAAAAACCTATCCTGCAATAGTTTATTAGGATTGAAATGGGTTTTAAAACTTTGAAAATGTGTCACCTTGCAAAGTAAAAGAATACTAAAATCTGAAGGAAAATTTGATTATCTCTGACCTATTGCATTTTTTCGATGACCTGTTAACTTTCTAAACTACATTGATTTGTATGGCGATATATGATTCGTTAAAGATAAAAACAAATCATCCTTTACATATCAAACAAATGTTAATTGTATGCAAACTGAAGAGATAGACAGATATGAAATGAGAGAGTTTCTGCTTATGTTGGTTTTCATTGTGCAAAGTGCACCGATGGGTTTTTGTCATGATCTGCAAGAGTCTGACAGCATAAAGTGATATAAATAGCAGCAGCACGTTTTTATAAAATAAAATATTATGTTTTCACTTATAATAGTACGTTTATGCTAAATGGATCATTTTGATAGTGTTAAAATGTCACTATACAGACCAATATTCATAGTCCTAAATCAAATTATTAGTATTCACATAAATCCCATTGGCTGCCATTTTTGTTGACACCTTTAATTCATTTTGTGTAAGAAAAGGATATCGCATGGCTGAACTTTAAATTACATATTTGTTTTGTTACTGCTTCATAAAGTGTAATGTCCTGTCTTTCAATTGGAACCATTTTTTTCTAATTTACATATTCCCCCTAAAACGTGCTACTGCCCCTTTAAGAATTAATTAATTACCTTGCAATTGTAAATTATCGCAAGTGGCAGTCCCTTTAAATTTAAATTTATGGTACTGAGGAAAGACATCTTCAAATAACAATTATCGGTAATGATATTTTGGAAAAGGCAAGACTAAACTAAAATGAAGTACATTCCTTCATCGGTATAGATCTAAATAAATCTAAATACAAATCAGCGTGTTCTGTTCTATAAATATCATTGACTAACTGTTTCAAACAGACATCCTTCCTTACATCAATCCTTGACGTAATAGTTACAAAACTGATTGCATTTACAGAATATTAAAATATTGTTGAACAATTTGCTTTAATCTTGACTAATATGTGAACTAAAATGCTATAAGGATTTGTGTGCAATTTTATGAAAAAATCTTATAATTTATATAATCATATTGATTTCTACATGATTCATTTTGTGATTACATTGAGTTTTTAAATAAATTTACCATACACCATACCATATATGAATGGACTTGTTTTTTATTTGAAAGCACAAAATGGCATTTGGTTATCAAAGCAGAGGATGTAAGTGTTTAAATAAGAACTTATTGGCATCTGCATGCAAGATTAATATTTAAATTATAATAAATTGTATGTGTTCTGTGGTTTCAACGATGGAAATTTGAAATGCTGTTTTATTGAAAACCTTGTTATATTTCTATATTTAAATCAGGATCACATGATAAACAAATAATAGTCTCAATAATTGATTTAGTCTCTACGAGTTATATGATTTTGTCCTCTGATGAATCAAATTAGTTTGTCAATTTGATCATTTATAAACACAAATAATTGACTGCTACCCTCAAAAGGTTCTCATGAATTGGACTATTTATCAAGTTAATAACTGTAGATAGATTCTCTGAAATTGTCTCTTTGACTGCTAATTGAATTCTTTTACTGCCTAAAGTCAGTCAGACTTAATAATCTATGAGAAATACCACTTACTGGTTGAAATGTGCATGGACTCTGAACTTTTGAAACGTACGTGTGTCAAGAATCTTTAAAGGTAAGTACCGATCTTGCAGACAGATCTGACACAACACTATTGGGTATGAAGAAACTCCATGGCCAGCAAGTAGAACGAATCATACTTAGCTTGCGAGAAGTGACATGTTCCCAGTAGATATGATGAGAGATTGAGGACCCTACATTTACTCATGAGGGAAATGGTGTGACTGCTGATGAAATGAGGCTTGGATCACCGCCAAGACACAGTATGAAGTCATAAGTGAAGATGACATCACAATCGCTTTCGTCCTCTGGCTATTTGAACACATACGGAATGTCAGCCATTGATCGTGTAAACGGAAGCATTCTGAATCCTTCAACTCTCAAATTGATGAAAAGAGGTGCATGGCCTTTGACACTACGCACTCTAGCAGTTCCAGTAACTTTTGGAGTCACCTCGAAATTTTCGTTTTACAAAACATTATGTCAAGTCGGCCAGAAGACGCTTGATACCGAACATGAACTCTTTGACAGTCGTTAGGGAATGCAAATCTAGTAGTATTCTGCAACTAAACATCCGCCATTTTTGACAGCCAAGAAGAAATATGCTCAATTCAATGTTGACTGTTTTTGGACGGCCCAAGTTTAAGGCTTCACCAAAAAGAATGATTTGGCCAAGAATAATAATGACCGGATAACTTTTGTTGTGTAGTGTTGCAATTACTTTCGTGTGACATTGTCTCAATCAGAGTTGACAACAGTGACCGTACATTTTTCATCTGAAATGAAATTTGTTTACAAAACGACCTTTAGTTACACGTGATCTAACTATGATCAAAGCTTTCGGAGATGTTGTTGATTTATCAATGTTCTGTCAATTTATTTCCATAATCGCAACGAAAATCACGTATCTTTTAATGTACAGTTTATCTTCAACAAAAAATCCAACATGGCGCCAAGTTCAAATTGGTGCTCAATTCATTAAATCAATATTTAATTCTAATTGGGGTATGTCATGGATGAACATGTATGTACACTCCGGCACCTGGATGGCGTTTTGTGTATGTACCTTTCAGAGGGTTGAATTAAGCAATGTTTAATTGGTTTGATAAATCCATTCTGCATCAGTTCCAACAGCCGCGGATTATCGTTTCATTGTATAAAAAGGAAACACTTTATATTTCCCACCTTTTCTAAGTGGGATAGTCCTACTTTCGGGCCGGTTGATTTGTAAATGATGGATATTCATTCTTTCACTTAATCGTCTTTCTGGCTTGCCAATAAACAATTCTTTGCATCTGTTGCACATTATAACATAAACAACATTTTTTGAATGACAGTTCATGTTTTCTTTTACAAGAAGCACTGAATTCAGCACCCTCTATTATATTTCTACTATTTCTAATTTGGTGGTTGGTTGCGACTGTTTATGAGTCTTGTGTTCTGTAAAATTGACTTCATTTTCGTACTTTGTTTGTCAGGAGCTGGATATTGATAATTTGAAGAGGGTTAATATGTGACGGGTTGAAGGTGGTCACACGATATATCTTTGAATCATCATTTTGAGGATGAGCCGTTTGTTTGTCTCATACCTATATAGATTTAATGGGATAGTTAAACGAAGTGCAAAGTGTTAATAAAGATAAGTGTTGATGGAAAACAACAGAGTACAACATTTTCTATATGTTCGATTACTCTTCAGGAAGAATGACTACATTGTCTACAATACTGGACATGTACAAAGGAGCAGATGTTAAGATTGCGTTCTTCTTGTTTAATGATGGTCAATATTTCTTGATAAAAATTATTTTTTTATATTGCGCAACATATCTATTATATTAAATGGGTAGATGATAAATTGAAATTTCTTTTGCTCATTAATTTAAGCGTTCACTCGGGTGTTCGTGGTCCTTTAGCTGTTGCTTGTGAACCCTCAAGGTTTCTCTTAGGTGATATTTTTACCAAAATGCATCTCATGGCATCCCTGACATGTGATTTAATAAATAACATTCCGGGAATTGCACTTCATCTTAGAATAAATATTGAGTTCTGCAAGCTTTAAAGAAAGTCTTATTGATTTCGCCTTTAAATTGTCGTAAGTTCCACAATTCCCTCTTTCGGATCTGAATTTTATTAGATATTCCCTTTGACTCAGCAGCTCTATTAAAGATCAGTGTTTGCTGAAATGACACAGAAAAGACTTTTTACACATTATGGTAATCAAAAGGCAGTTTATAAACTTGATGAATTAATCTTCTGATAGTAGGATGTACAATTGCATTGTACAAATGTCTTCAGTCAATTGTAGATATTTTCGCAGCTTATGTTCCATTTGATTTGAATTGAATTTATATGAGATGGGAACAATTGATTTATGTTTTGTTTATCCAAATGTGACTTGACCTTTTTAACATTAAACATTGTTATAGCTTTAAGGTAAACAGTTGATATGAATTGTAAAGTACTCTCTCGAAATCAACTATGTGCACTCTTACTTATTCTTGATTAGTACAGTTGAACAGTTATAGTATTAAATTTTATTCAGGGTACGCTTTAATCCTTGTCTAATAATTTTCTTTATGAATAAAGGTAAAATCTATAAATGTATAAACCAGTCATTTTAATGTACCGCTGTTTTTGGATACAATGGAAATACATGTTGGGAATTAACACCACAAGCATAGTACACTTCTTCAAGGAGACTCTTTAAATCTCTTAGATACATTTATATGATACTATGTATGCTTTTCTTTGTAACTTAAACCCAAGGGAAATTGTGATATTTACATCTGAAGACGTAGTCTTACACTACTTTCTATATGGACATTCTGATAAATCAATCATTCTTTTTTTCTTACTAGTAAGTTGTCAATAATAATTATGCTAATGAACTAATAACCAGGCAAAGTCTTCGTAACAGTTACAATTAGTCATGTGGCAATTCACGAGTGCTGTTTGTAACAGATCTATGATAAAATATAAGTTTTTCATGTAGCACAAAATTTTATCAATACTAAAAAACTTAATGTTTGATTACAAAGAAGTTGGTTTCGAATAACTTCCAATTCAGTGATTCTTTGAAATCTATCTTGTGTAAGGTATATCAGATTCCTCCTGCCTATCCGAAATCTTCTGCTTAGCTTACAAATCTCCAAAGACATGAATTGTGTTAAAAAACAAATGCGTTATCCTACGACTTCAGAGATTTTTCAAACAAAAAGGTCTCTTAAAGCTATATAACTCAAAGCTATATGCAATTAAGACCATCGTGTTGTCAACTAAAAGTTCAAAAAAGGAAAACTTCAAACAAATAAAGTGATCCATTGAAGATCTCTCTGACATGAATAAATCCGCCAGAATCAAGAGAAATCACTTCAAACACAAATACTTCATAAAAACTAACATACTTCGTCTTATATGAACACATGGTTTATTACTACATAATATCAGCTTTGAACTTTTGAGAAAAACAAATGTAAAAAATGTAAATCTAAAGTAACATAATGGTACTTTCTACATTTTTCATTTTGTTCAGACGGGAAAAATCGGTGACTAACTTGCTTATCTTTATGCTTTTCATTATGCAATATACAGATTACCGTAAGTGCATCGAAACTGTTCTTGTTAAGTAGTGACATAACACATATGTATCCCCCCTTGAATTTCTGCCATCACCCCTTATAAAACTATTTATTAGATTTTAAAAAGACATTTAAATAAAACATCTCGTTCATATCTCTTTGTGTTTATGCTTTGACATATATACTACAAATTCTCAAATATCGTCATGATTATCTGTATGGGCACGACATGTGTCTTAATTCAATTTAAGCAGATACGAAGTTATTCTCTCCCCACTGAGGTAGAGTAAGTCATAAAATGTTGATCCTAACTCTGTTAGTATAAGACCATATCTGTAGTTTCAGGCAGTTTTCCCTTGGCGGAACATTTTTTTATAAAACAATTGACAACACTTCTCACATGGAAAGGGTTGTTTATATCACAATGCCTTTGCCATGCTTCACAGTTGCCAAAGTCATAACATGTTGATACTACCTTTGCTCTAATAACACCATATCCGTGGGTTCAGGTAGTTTTCCCTTTGCGGGACATTTTTCTTAACACAAATGTCAACACTTCTCGCATGACAAGGGTGGTTATTATCACAATGCCTTTGCCATGATTCAGTAGCCAAACCATTCTCTCCCCACAGAGGTAGATCACGTCATAACATGTTGATACTACCTCTGTTCCCTGGCGGAAACAAATTGCAAAACAATCCATTCAAATTTCTCTGTCAAATGACAACTCTCCTCGCATGAAAATGGGTGGTTCATATCACAATGCTTTTGCAATGATTCAGTTACTTTGATTGCCTTCAATCAGGCATAGCCCACAAAGTCGGCGTAATAAAACCGAGACTCGATAAACAGTTCATGACTCGATCTGCCTATGTCATTCTCGATTATCCAGAGTTTACGTTCCGATTATATCTCCACTAACCTCTGGAACCAATATGGGCTCAATGCGATTCATAAATTACCCTCCCCTTAGTTGCATTACCGTCTTTCATTAGCCAATCAGATAGGCCTTTAGTCAGAGTCAGAAAAAGGAAAGAAATCATAGAGGCAGATCAACGGCAAATGAGTGAGTTGGGTTTAACATACAATCAGCAATTTGTTCAGCTATTAAACATGTGGATTTGTCATCCAAAAGACATAAGATCGGAGAGAAAGAAGTTCGACAGCGAGAGAGAACAGACGAAAAAGAGGGATAGAATGCAGGTTTTAGAAAGAAACAAATTTGATCTGATTTCTTCCAATTGACTTTTTAAGCTTGGGTGACCCTACCAGGAGCATGCCAGCTCCATTTGGCATAGCTCAAGGGTTGGGGAAGCACACAAGCCACCACACCGCAATAACGTTTTGAGTCAAGTGGGATGGCATATAATAGTCAAAAACAGTTCCTAAATCTACCTACCATCGGTTATTTATGCAAAACTTGAGTTGTAATGTTCCTTACACAGTTCTCCTTCTCTCGCATCTGTCAACTCTCTTAAATTTAGATGGCAACATGTTTTATAGCTGGAATACTGCTGACAGCACGTTAAACCCCAACTCACTCACTTTTTCATAAATAAAATCAAAGGCCATGCGATAAAAAACAGTCCAGAGTAATCTCTTGACGAGAACTGGGAATGCTAGGTAACAATTGATATACCCCACCCGTTTTGATAGACAAAAACACTAAAATACAGTCTTGAAATCCATCTCTTTGGATGTCATTTGTGTTTATTGACGAAGCGGGGGTGGGTCATGAAAGAAGCCATGCGATTGGTACGCTGCTGAAGGCAGCGTAGATACCTCGTTGGACAATATGCCACTAAGGGCAGGTAATTTGTGAATCGCATTGAGCCTATATTGGTTCCAGAGGTTAGTGGAGATATTATCGGAACGTAAACTCTGTATTATCGAGAATGTGCCTAACATTTCTTTCTACTTCATTCTCGAGTGTAATATTTTTTAGAAATAGTTTAGATATTAGAATTCCTCTGACTTTAATTTGGATTCACTAGATTTTGTCACTAGAGTTACCTTTACAGTTCATTTGGGTTCGTTTTGGTGAATATTTAAGTGAAGTTTAAGCTTGAAAAATAAGTTTTATAAAATATGTAAAAAGGTTATCAAACCATATCCTGTTATATCAGCTTAATATATATGTCTTTGTAGCCCTACCAATACCAAGATATTAATCGAAAACATTATGTCATTGTTAAAGGGAACGTTTTAAATGAACATTTTACTAAATGTCTTTGTTCTTTTAAGTTGGCACACTCAACTGTAAGGAAAATACAACACCCATTTCCAAACAAAAGTGCTTAAGCTACTCAGAAATCCTGATAAGCTTTTGACATCAATTCTATGATGAGGGTTCATGAATGTGAATTAATTATTTTAAATTTTGTTTTTAGAAAGTAGTAGTTCATTAAGTACGACATGTGAAATAAAGTCGATGCTATCTTCAAATAGAAAAGCTCCAAGGACGTTATGAAAATGATCTGGTATCTTGAAAAATAGGTTTGATTCTAATCAGTATTGATAGTAAATGGAAACTATGACTAATTTATTTTGATGGTTTGTTGGAAAAAACACAGCTCAAATTCATTTCTTGGATTTTACGCGGCAGATCAGTTTTCTTTATATAACATATCTGTTTGTTCTGTTTATTATATAAATGAAAGCTAAGTTCTGTTAATACAATCTGTGCATGTGGCTACGATTAACAGCGTACCCCAATTTTGTTGTTTCATATCAATGTTAAGCCAATTCGCCCACAGGAAAATGCAAACAAGAGTCATCAGAAGAAGATGTAAACCTTTGAAAGATAATTGTAAATTAAGCAAGGTTCATAATAGTATAAGCTATTATATTTGAAACGAAACCTTTCATGAACAGAGTCCTAATAAAAGCCGTTTGCATGGAAATAATAAAAAATGAAATTTTCACAAATGTGAAAATATCACAAGGCACCACTTCAGTAGGTGGGCAATACACATGTAAAGTTTAAGAAAGATATGTGGACCGGTTTTTGAGTTCTGCTCCGGAAACGAAACCTTTCATGAACTGAGTCTAAATAAGAGCAGTTTCCATGGAAATAATAAAAAAAAAAAATTTCAGAAATGTGAAAATATCAAAAGGCACCACTTCAGTAGGTGGGCAATACACATGTAAAGTTTCAGAAAGATATGTGGACCGGTTTTTGAATTCTGCTCCGGAAACGAAACCTTTCATGAACTGAGTCCAAATAAGAGCGGTTTCCATGGAAATAATAAAAAATAAAATTTTCAGACTATTATGGTGTACCTAAATGGGATAAGGTTAATGAAACTAATATTGGTTGTTATCAACACTCAATTACACAATACCTACAATATCATTATCCTCCCCATGCCAACGACCATCAGGAAAACACTGTTGATACCTATAATAATATCATTACCACTGCCTTACTACACTCAGGTAGCAACTCTATACCTCATAGTAACTATAAACCTTACCTAAAGCCATTCTGGCAATCGGACGGGTTAAATGATGCACACTTCCGCATGCGCGTGGCGCGACGTGAATGGGTAGGCAATGATAAACCTCGTGACAAAACATCTATCTCGCGTGAAGTTTATAAAACTGAAAAATGCAACTTTCGGCGCCTTTTACGAAAGTCAAAACGGCAGTGTAGAAAAGAAATGCTTTTGAATGCAAATTGAACTCTCGGCTGAAATGAATGTTAATACATTCTACAAAAATATCCGTAAACAACGAGCAAATGTAACCAGCGTCAATGTAATTAGCTTTGACGGTGAAATTGCAACAACCCCTCCAGAAATTTGCAGAATTTGGGGTAAATACTACTCAAACCTAGCCCAACTAACTTTGACTCTGATTTTAAGGATAACATATCTAACAAAGTAAATGACATCATCAATTCAAATGAAATATACAATGGTGAGCTTGAAACAGAATTTTCACATAGTGAAATTAAAGATGCTATTAAAGTTTTTAGTAGAAAACAATCTCCTGGACCTGACAAAATAACCAATGAACACATTATTTTTGCAGGCGACTCTATCATAGTTTATTTATGCAGATTATTCAATCTTATCATCACCTCAAAATATGTCCTCAAAGTATATAGACTAGGTATGGTTATTCCCATATATAAAGGTAAAAAAGATAAAACTGACCCAAGAAACTACCGAGGTATCACCTTAACATCGTGTCTTGGTAAACTCTTCGAAAAGCTTTTACTTAAAAGAATTGAAAACAAACTATTCAAAACAAGACCAGATTTTCCAGATATGTTACAATTCGGATTTCGCCGTGAACATGGAGCAATAATGTCTGTCTTCACATTAATGGAAAGTATTCAATATTACATGCATAGAGATTCACCTGTGTTTGCCTCTTTCCTTGACAATGAAAAAGCTTTTGACAATTTGGCATGATGGACTATTTTATAAATTACATGAAATTGGTATAAAAGGAAAAACTTGGAACCTCTTACATCATTGATATACTAATAGCGAATGTTTTATTCTGTATCAGGGTGAAATTTAAAGATCAAACTTATATCATGTCATGCATTCTACAATTCTCATTATATGTACATGATCTGAAACATCATTTCCTACAATGATACTTTCAAAAACTAAATTCTCTGCATTGAAACTGTTTTTATATTCTTATATCACTTCCTAATTGGTATATTTGTATATATCATTGTATCATTGTTTTTGTGTAAATAATTGTATTGTATAAATGTTTTGATCTTCGGTTGAAACTGGAGGAAATAAAGAATCTCTCTCTCTCTCTTCTCTCTCTCTCTATATGGAGCGGTTTTTGATATCTGCTCCGAAAACGAAATGATTACAGACGGACGGACATACAGACGGACAGGGTGATGACTATATCCCACGGTATAACATACCGGTGGGATAATAATCACGTAAAAGATGACCCATTTCATCGAACTACGTATGCAGAAGTAGTAAATGTTACCTTTGTTAAATATTCGAACATTGAATTTTGATTACCTGAGGGATATTGTAATTATAGAGCTGTACTTGTATTGCTTTGTTAAATTACCTAATTGCGTTCTGAGAAAAAATACCAATATTGTCTACATCCTCACAGAAATACATACTTTAGTCATGAAAAAAGAGCAGGTTGCATGTATATATTCAGAAGTAGAAAACATCACTTTTTTTTATGTGTCCACTGCATGGCTGCAATTGCACAGAGGAATTGCGATCTTTAAATTTAATGTCCTCAATCTACACGTCCTGCTGAGGCATCTGAGGAAATTCTTATTAACTGTACCAATACCAAGTAGAAGAGGAAAAGTCGCATAGTTTATCTTGATAAATACGACATTTAAAGGAATCTAAAAAAAGTGTTTGCTTTCAAGTCTCGTCAACGTTAGTCATTATCCACACCATCAGTTACGACCACTTTAAGAACATCACAGCTACGGCTACAAACTGAAACATTAAAAGCAATATCAATTTGAGGTGCTACTGTTTCGATGTTGAAAGTGACATCCATAATAGTTTTAGGGTAAAGGTACACCTCAAGATTTATCAGAGAGCAGAGAATCGCAAAGGAGGACAATTTGGTGAAGGACCTTTACAAACAGGATTTCCTCTTAATCAGTATTTTTGTATAACTCATGTTCTTGAGATCATATTGAAATTTTAAAAACATTCAATATCGATCCTGTGGCTTAGGGAGTCTTAAAAACATATTTTTGATTACATTACTTGTCTTAATCTTTAAGATGATGGTTCATGATGTTGCTAAGTTATACTGATTTTATGCAAGAGCTATTACAAATGGCTAATCCTACAAATACTCGTCGACTTTGAATTGCCAATTGCAGCGATTCTGCGACGTCAGTAATAAACAGATTATGATATCCGTGCCCAATACATACTCTATGTACAGCATTCGTGCCTAAATATATGTTAATAAATGTTTTTATTTTGTTACTCGTGTCGTAGGAATAGTAGGTCTTGGACAAATATATACTATCCCCTAATATCTCAACATATATCACCTAATAAAAGATGTCACGATTGGTGAATCCCTTTTTAAAATTCCTTGTTGAGTAGCAATATATTTTCCTGATATTAAGGAATTCTAAGTTTTAAATCACAATATGAAATATAAGTTTTGAAAGAGTATGATAGAGTTAACCATAAAGTTATTAAGAAGTATCAAATGTCACTGCAGTAGTTTATTTACTATGATAATTACTTTAATTGTCCACAAGGCCGAGTAAGCATGTAATGATCCGACAAAATATCTGCTTCAAGTCTCTTAAAATAACAAAGAAGATGTTGGTTCACAAACGCTTTTATCTCACAGCACACACAAAAAGCTGTTCTTTCGAAGCAACAATAAAGTTGTAGTTTAGCAGGGAAATCATTGGAACCTTTTAATAAACCAGGGGGATGTAAATAACACACATCTTCCCGGAAACAAAACATTTTTTTGAAAGCCTTGCAATTCATTAAGTAATATGAGAATGTGCGTTATCAAGGTTCAACGAATTTGATTTTGAAGCAAGGAAAGTAATTATCTGTTTGATATGGATGCTTCTTTTCAATATCGTTTCTAATAACCTTCAAAGAAAAAATATTGATGGGAAGAGCACTTATTATCAATTTCACATTTCAGTTGCATGTTTCAAATTAGTATCTAGAAAATATAGGGAAATTCATTCTAGATGTCCTGCTGTTTTATCTGGTAACATTTAATGAAAAAGGAAAATTGCAACTCGTTTACAGCATCTTCTTCCTGTCGTAGGATATTGTATTCAGTGATTGCCTTAAAAGAGCTTCTGCTTTCACTCTCGTTCACGATAGCAATACGCAGTTGTTATTCTTTTATCAACATAGGCATGGTATCTTTTCAATATCGATTGCTTCATGGAATTTATTCACAAACCATTCATAAAGTTATGCATGTTTTCCATTTACTTATGAGACAGTCCTCTTCAAAACAATAGCTTACGTGAAGGATCAGTCGTTTTGAGTTTCAAAATTCCCTTGAACTTATAGGGAAAATCTTTTAAGGTTTCATATTTGTGTTGTGAACTAACTGTCAATATGATTGAATTGAGACCGTAGCAAGTTATACAACCGATTCGACTGAGTAAGTTTAATCTCTCTACAAGGGATGATATGAATGTAAACAGAGTTATGTACGTCACACAATTATTTCCCTACAATTGTTGTATAGTACATGTACTTAATAAATTAAAGCTTCTGATGAGAAACCTCATTCATATAAATAGTACGTTTTCCCTTACAATATATAAAACAATATACCCTGACTTCATGCCTTCACCCTAAAGGGATGACTTATATGTTGTTTGTCCTGGTGGGTTTCTGAAGAAGGTAAGTATTCCGAGTTAATATTTGTTATTCAATCAACATCTTCTTGATGAATGAATGAGTGAATGAACTTTTTTAATTCCTCCAATGCCATCTGAAGATTACAAAGATTAAAAACATCAATTTTTAACATATACATACATGTACATGTAAATAGAAAGGATATTCACAAGATATTCAAACCAACACAGTGTACATTTCAGTACGAGCGTATTTACAACACTCACAGTTCTTTCAGAAATGTTAGCTCAGAGGTCTCATGTCAGTAATATATATTGAGAATTCACTTACAATAGTCAAGAGATTCATCACAAAATAGTGCCAAGACATCACCATCATCTACAAGTTCAAAACACACAAAGGCATCTTAATAAAGAAGGTCAAGTGGCATATCCAAGATTCACAGTGTAGGATAACCTGTGTATCATGTTAATGGCAATGACTTCGACAACGTTCCCCTTTGATTAAATCTGTTTCGGTTAGTTGTATATGGGCTTTGTGTTCCGGGTATAAATCAATTAGACTAATCAGTCTGTGCATACTATTATTTTTACCAAAGCATATCAGTCTTTTATGAAGGGTCTCAGTTTCAAATGGGTTTCTTCTAAAGGGGACAATTGACTTATTATTATTATAGATTATTTCTCGCCATACTTTTCAGCTGTACATAACAGAGTGTTGCAAATACTGCTCGAGTTATTATTACTATTAGTTGAATAAGTGAATATTGTTTGAAAATGAAAAAGAATGCACATAACAGCGTTTTGCTTTTCTTCATGGTTGGGTCAGCTCTGTAGTAAGAACATGGGGAAAATAATTGAATTTTTTTAATGAAAAGTAGACCATATGAAAAACGTTGACGTCATTGCAAACGCAAATCTCATTAAATTTTTGAAACATCAAAGAAGCCTACAATTACAGTTACCTTAACCTCTTTCACAACTCATTTCACACAGTTTGGTTGAATTGATAGACTTATCGTGCCATGGTGTTATATTTAAGATTGAGTATTTGAGATGAAAAGGACTAAATAGAATAAAGTTAGATACATTTCCTGGTCTCGGTATAATCCAAAGAAGCCTTGTTGAATATATTTTGTTGGATATTTTTGAGGTCGAAAATACGATTTCTAGCAAATTTAGCATTTTTCTTAATATACAGAACGTTGGAGCTACATGTATGTTATACATGTATCCTGCAAGGAAAGGCAAGGCAAAGCAAGGCAAGACTGACTCTCTTTATCCGTTCAACATGTTCTTTAAGAAGAGTGTGTTGGTGCATTTAAGCACAAGAAAGTGTATTGCATTGGATTTTGAGCGATTTTTGATGCTTCATTTTGAATATAATTGTGATTTGATTTATACATTTGGGAGGTTTTTTTTAAAATGGTAGACTGACAAAAGTCGCACGACTTATGATTTATACTTATATGTGTAATGTTTCTGCAAGTCTTTTAAAAATCACACATGCTAAAACTCCGAACTATGAGTCGAACTGGGCCTTTAATGCAATGTCCTAGCGGATGAATCCTGAAATTGGCTGAATATTTAACATTGATTTTAACAGATGGAGAGACATGATGACTTCTACAAAAATGCTCAACAAATATCTTCTTATGAATGACTCATAAGATCATACGATCATAGAGGGCAAATCTTAGTATCTCATATTATTTGACGTTCACGAGTATCTTACTATCTTACTGAAAGTGTAAGACTTTTCTAGGTTTTATTATAATCATACATACATACATGGAAATTATACTTAAGTCATAAGTCAGTCTAAGTAAACCTAGCCTCACTATTATCCGTTACACTGCTATACTGAGTCTAGAAAGGTCTGGTTGAGGGTCGCGTCAGCCGACTTTTCTGCGACCTATGACCCTCCAACGTTATACGTGCGAAGGCACACTATTGTTCTGATTGGTCAACTTGGTCACGTGGGCTGACGCTAGGTTTACTTAGACTGGTCAAAAGTGACTTTTCATTGCCTGTTGATTTACATGAAGTATATTTGGTTTTTCTTTCATTACGTTTTCATTATCGCAAATGTTTTAAGGAACTACCCCTGAAAATTGTTTTATGTCTCTTATGTTTTAAAGATCCGTTTGATGGAATGATTGCAATTGTCTTTAGGAGAATTTGATTACATTTGTATTTGGAATTGCCTTTAGTCATAGAATTATTCTCCGACAATAAAAGAAATCTGAACACTTTAAAAAAAGAATGAAGTCTGTGCTGTGACATTTTTATTATCTCAAGGTCATTATAAATTCCTTATAAATACAAATAAAGGAAAAGATATATTTTATTCATTTTAGAAAAGGATTGGGCACAAGTAGTCCAACTTAGAAAAACCCTCTCCAGAATGGATTTACTTGCGTCTATAAGCATTGGACTAAGTACCTAAGAACTTGAAGATGGAGTATTGAATTTTACTTTCAATTCGTCTCCGACCTTTGAAACCCGAGCTAAGTCCGCCTAGCGTAAGAGCCGGAAAAACGTACATTCTATTGAAATAATCTCATTAAACAACGAAAGTTTTTCCGAACAAAAACGCTTTATGAGAATTTGTAATAGTATTCCGATATACAAATCTGTTTATAGAAAATATGTAATTATAAGCTCATAAATATAGATGAAACCAACTTATCTCAGCATTCTGACATTCAAAAAGTATCCGAGGACATACGTTATGAAAATTTTCTGCAGGTCGATAAAACTGATTAAAACCTGGATAGAAGGATGCAGGTAAACCAAGTCCAAAGAATATTTTACGCTGAGACTTATACCAAACCGATATCAACTAAAGTAGCTTATTCATTTCTTTTATTCGAAAACTAACATACAGAGCAGTTATAGAGTCTAATTAAATTACATTTCGATCCTGTTGATTTAAAATAGTGAAAATGTTATTCGTGTATTCTACAGTTAAATCATGATAGTTGACTGTAAAGGCAAAATGTATTCTACATTTAAATCATGATAGTTAACTGGCAAG
Organism: Steromphala cineraria; assembly: GCA_916613615.1. NCBI lineage: Eukaryota > Metazoa > Mollusca > Gastropoda > Trochida > Trochidae > Steromphala > Steromphala cineraria. The sequence goes on along the minus strand of OU744722.1, from coordinate 74,751,454 downwards.
GTGTATTCTACAGTTAAATCATGATAGTTTACTGAAAGACAAGGTGTATTCTACAGTTAAATCATCATAGTTGACTGTAAAGGCAAGGTGTATTCTACAGTTAAATCATGATAGTTTAATGCAATGCTTTTAAAAGAAGTAAAGGCATTGAAACAAAATCAATGCAATATAACAGCTGTTTAAACATCATGAACAGCTGTTTTAATAATATGAAGACGCTTTGTACTGATATCCTAGGGAGAAAAATGATCTCATAAATGGGATATACAACACGATGATATCAAATACAATACCTGTTCTTTATCACTGTCAGGTCAATGACTTCAGTTGGTCATATCAATTTTACCAGCTTGACGCTGATTTCACTTCAGTGTCACATGGATATTTAATTAATGGAGGCTATGTAACCAAGCTTATAGTGTCAATTTGTGTATCCTCGCTGTTTGTCTATATCCTCACATTATATTAAAGAAAAAACGCTGTTATATTGATATTCAACGTTTTACGTCTAATGATTTACATGTTGTAACTTTTGTTTATGATTTTTTCCGAATTTTATGACGATTTCTTAAATTCAGGTGTATGAAATAGTAAATGAAAAACCTGTAAATATAACAGCTGCTGGCGTTTGCTAACATACTAAATATAGCTCATATTCTCATAATATCAGCTGTGTACATTGCGGCAAAATTATGAGGCTTAATCCTGATTTGAAAGATAAACATACTTAATCCTATTACTATTATTCTAACTCAATTAAATGAAACCAGTTACACTTTCAACCTGTACGTATGAGTACGAAACTGGGGTCAAGCCAGAAATATATGTCATTTTGAATCTTTGTTAACACTACCAACTTAATAAAAAAACTCATGAAAATCGAGTTATTGTCTGCAAGCTTTTCAAGAGTCAGCTATTTATGATACCAGGTTTATAATATCATAACGTCAAATTGATGCATTACTCTGACTGTCTATTTTCAATCGCTGGTACATATATAAATGTAACACATTTTTTATTCGAACTTAAATCAGAATAACAAATTACAGGAAAAGGTAATGTAAGAGTTGCGTTCCAATCGTTTGTAAGAGGCAATTGTATAAAATAGTTCAGGATATGAAGTGTTCAAATACTTTAAGTGAGTGGAGTCAACATAAGATAAAGATGTTTGGACAATGAGACTTTGATATATTATGAGAGCTTCATTCAGTGTCTAGTAGCACTGTTTCCACTTCCTTGGTAGCGTTGAGAAAAAATATAGGATGTATTAGCTAGGGTTTCTATAACATTAACATTTCTCTAACTTGCAAGTAATCTATTTATGTGTTCTAGGCCTTTCTGTTGTTGATAATAAATATCATTGTCATTACTATTATTTCAAAGTCTATATTCAAGTAATTAGTTAAAATTATTAATACTTCCGATCCTTGAACCAATGTCCATATAGATTTTGTTGATTAATTTTATTCACTCCCCCACAGGCACACAGGCAGATCAAGTCAGCCTTTGTTCTATTATGTCAAAATCCGTGAATTCCGGCAGTTTTCCCAGGCGGACAAAAACTGCAACACGATCCATTTGAATTTCCTTATCAAATGACAACGCTTCTCGCATGGAAAGGGTTGTTCATATCACAATGCTTTTGTCATGATACAGTAGCAACAATGATGATTTAAGAACAGCGTCGCTGATTGCACAACTAACTTTGATTGCCTCCAATCAGATATCTCCCATTCTATCCCACAGAGTCAGCGTACTAGAACAGAGGCTGTATCAACATCTCAAAACGTGATCGGTTCCTAAGGGGAGAGAATGATTTTTAGCCTTGAAACTTAGTTTTTGAGTGTTCGTATTAAGGCTATCTGTTGTGTAACATCAGCATTTTTGCAATATTCCTCTACTGTGTCATTAAGTAAAATGCCCTTAATACAAGAATTTGATTACATTTGTATTTGGAATTGCCTTTAGTCATAGAATTATTCTCCGACAATAAAAGAAATCTGAACACTTTAAAAAAAGAATGAAGTCTGTGCTGTGACATTTTTATTATCTCAAGGTCATTATAAATTCCTTATAAATACAAATAAAGGAAAAGATATATTTTATTCATTTTAGAAAAGGATTGGGCACAAGTAGTCCAACTTAGAAAAACCCTCTCCAGAATGGATTTACTTGCGTCTATAAGCATTGGACTAAGTACCTAAGAACTTGAAGATGGAGTATTGAATTTTACTTTCAATTCGTCTCCGACCTTTGAAACCCGAGCTAAGTCCGCCTAGCGTAAGAGCCGGAAAAACGTACATTCTATTGAAATAATCTCATTAAACAACGAAAGTTTTTCCGAACAAAAACGCTTTATGAGAATTTGTAATAGTATTCCGATATACAAATCTGTTTATAGAAAATATGTAATTATAAGCTCATAAATATAGATGAAACCAACTTATCTCAGCATTCTGACATTCAAAAAGTATCCGAGGACATACGTTATGAAAATTTTCTGCAGGTCGATAAAACTGATTAAAACCTGGATAGAAGGATGCAGGTAAACCAAGTCCAAAGAATATTTTACGCTGAGACTTATACCAAACCGATATCAACTAAAGTAGCTTATTCATTTCTTTTATTCGAAAACTAACATACAGAGCAGTTATAGAGTCTAATTAAATTACATTTCGATCCTGTTGATTTAAAATAGTGAAAATGTTATTCGTGTATTCTACAGTTAAATCATGATAGTTGACTGTAAAGGCAAAATGTATTCTACATTTAAATCATGATAGTTAACTGGCAAGGTGTATTCTACAGTTAAATCATGATAGTTTACTGAAAGACAAGGTGTATTCTACAGTTAAATCATCATAGTTGACTGTAAAGGCAAGGTGTATTCTACAGTTAAATCATGATAGTTTAATGCAATGCTTTTAACAGAAGTAAAGGCATTGAAACAAAATCAATGCAATATAACAGCTGTTTAAACATCATGAACAGCTGTTTTAATAATATGAAGACGCTTTGTACTGATATCCTAGGGAGAAAAATGATCTCATAAATGGGATATACAACACGATGATATCAAATACAATACCTGTTCTTTATCACTGTCAGGTCAATGACTTCAGTTGGTCATATCAATTTTACCAGCTTGACGCTGATTTCACTTCAGTGTCACATGGATATTTAATTAATGGAGGCTATGTAACCAAGCTTATAGTGTCAATTTGTGTATCCTCGCTGTTTGTCTATATCCTCACATTATATTAAAGAAAAAACGCTGTTATATTGATATTCAACGTTTTACGTCTAATGATTTACATGTTGTAACTTTTGTTTATGATTTTTTCCGAATTTTATGACGATTTCTTAAATTCAGGTGTATGAAATAGTAAATGAAAAACCTGTAAATATAACAGCTGCTGGCGTTTGCTAACATACTAAATATAGCTCATATTCTCATAATATCAGCTGTGTACATTGTGGCAAAATTATGAGGCTTAATCCTGATTTGAAAGATAAACATACTTAATCCTATTACTATTATTCTAACTCAATTAAATGAAACCAGTTACACTTTCAACCTGTACGTATGAGTACGAAACTGGGGTCAAGCCAGAAATATATGTCATTTTGAATCTTTGTTAACACTACCAACTTAATAAAAAAACTCATGAAAATCGAGTTATTGTCTGCAAGCTTTTCAAGAGTCAGCTATTTATGATACCAGGTTTATAATATCATAACGTCAAATTGATGCATTACTCTGACTGTCTATTTTCAATCGCTGGTACATATATAAATGTAACACATTTTTTATTCGAACTTAAATCAGAATAACAAATTACAGGAAAAGGTAATGTAAGAGTTGCGTTCCAATCGTTTGTAAGAGGCAATTGTATAAAATAGTTCAGGATATAAAGTGTTCAAATACTTTAAGTGAGTGGAGTCAACATAAGATAAAGATGTTTGGACAATGAGACTTTGATATATTATGAGAGCTTCATTCAGTGTCTAGTAGCACTGTTTCCACTTCCTTGGTAGCGTTGAGAAAAAATATAGGATGTATTAGCTAGGGTTTCTATAACATTAACATTTCTCTAACTTGCAAGTAATCTATTTATGTGTTCTAGGCCTTTCTGTTGTTGATAATAAATATCATTGTCATTACTATTATTTCAAAGTCTATATTCAAGTAATTAGTTAAAATTATTAATACTTCCGATCCTTGAACCAATGTCCATATAGATTTTGTTGATTAATTTTATTCACTCCCCCACAGGCACACAGGCAGATCAAGTCAGCCTTTGTTCTATTATGTCAAAATCCGTGAATTCCGGCAGTTTTCCCAGGCGGACAAAAACTGCAACACGATCCATTTGAATTTCCTTATCAAATGACAACGCTTCTCGCATGGAAAGGGTTGTTCATATCACAATGCTTTTGTCATGATACAGTAGCAACAATGATGATTTAAGAACAGCGTCGCTGATTGCACAACTAACTTTGATTGCCTCCAATCAGATATCTCCCATTCTATCCCACAGAGTCAGCGTACTAGAACAGAGGCTGTATCAACATCTCAAAACGTGATCGGTTCCTAAGGGGAGAGCATGAGTTTTAGCCTTGAAACTTAGTTTTTGAGTGTTCGTATTAAGGCTATCTGTTGTGTAACATCAGCATTTTTGCAATATTCCTCTACTGTGTCATTAAGTAAAATGCCCTTAATACAAGTATTTGATCTTATCATGATACTTTATTTTTCAAACTCCGATATTGACGTGTTTGTTTCGGGAAAATGCTGCATTTTCTGCCGTTAATGAATCCTTTCCTTCAATTATGCACTGGTTTCCTTATATATCGATGCATTTCCTTCAATTACTTGGGGGCCTGAAACTGCAAGGACAAAGAGATAGGGAGAAAATGGATCTGCTTTTTTATGGTGGGAATAGTATATGATATTGCAATTTTGCAATTTTGCAATACCGCTTAGGATTTTAATTGATTTTATAATATTAGGTCCAATTCCAATGCTTTCAAAGCCTGAAGTGTTTTGTTAAAGTCAGTTAGTAATCGAAGGTCAGGCTTGTTTTACCTCCGTGTTTCAAATGTGAGGTCATAGAGTAATCTTGTGAATCTTCAGAACTGTATTAAAAAAAATTGCCCTTTACTACCAATAATGACACCCATTACTTTATCAATATTGTCAGACCATTTGAAGTCATTTCTCCAATTAGGAATACTTATGAATACATGAACCATTGCCGTTTTAAAATCAAACTTTTGCAATCAAGAGCTTGAAACAGTCGTTATACATAAACAGAGTAGCTTGCTTCATAATTTATGGTCCACGTTCCAATCTAAGCTTAAGTCTACTTAGAGATCCTAAATCTAACAAGCAATGTAACAAAGATATTGTCCCATCAGTTTCTTCCTTCAGTCCTAAACATCAGAGTGCTGTATCTATTATAAAAACAAACTTACATATTTTAAATCAAAGTAAACCCTCTGAAAAATGTGTGTGTAAATAAAAAATGTGTAAGTAGTATTAGACAACTGTGATTGTTTAATTTTCCTTCTATGTACGCTTTGAGCATGATCTACATCGACAAAAGCAATTGTTAGATACGCTATGTAAGTTGTTACCGTTATCTGAGCCTGATTCAAGTGATGGATCAACGTCCATTGCCTCTCTGTGTCTTACATGTAAAAATATCATTGTCGGGCTTTCAGTACATTTTACTGAAACTAAAGTATTTTCTGTGATCCCGAAATCTTTGCACATATGGGACACATATATTGTTGTGAGGATCAATTAATGCTTTTAAATCACTGAACTATGACGTTTTTGAAAACTTTTATTTGCATTGATTACTACCTATCTATTAATCTGATTTAATACAGCCTTTTTCTGTTTGACATAGTGATATTTATAAATGGTCATTTATGGTAAAAGAAGCTGCGAAACCTTTAAAACGTCAATTTTAATAAAACGTAACGGACAATCACAGATGAGGCAGACCGATCTGACACTACGCTAAAACGCTTGAAGAAGCTCAATTGGCAGCAAGTAGAGTAAGTCACACTTAGCGTGCGAGACATGACATGTTTTTATATTGCCAGTAGGTATAATGACAGATTGAGGACCCTACATGTATTCATGAGGGATAAGGTCTTCTGGTACTGCTGTCGGTCCCGTTCCCCAGATTCTCTGGTTAGAATACACAAGTACTGTTTATAGAAATGGGTCACGTTCAGATTGAACATTACAGTTCTTGAGTTGAAAGATGCCGTCTGAAGTATGGAGATTGCATACAAAGAACATTTTAAAGAGAGAAAGATCCGAACACTACAGTCTAAAGCATCATTAAGAATTGACTTCAAAATTTATTAAGTTCATTGAGGTATAAACTTATAAAACGCTGTGCAAACTGTGTAAATCCGCGATGTTTTAATACGTTTGTTTGCACCAAATTAACACATTCGAAAAATTACGACTGCACTATTTACGCGAACGAATTCAACTTTCAACAAAACAAGAGAGATAAAATGTCAATCAAAACGTCATTATTTTTTTAGCTCCGCCTACCACTAGTTCACCAGCAAATGAAATTCACAACGGCATCACGCAACGTCTTGTCACGTGGCCTTGACATTCCTAGTGTCAACCGTTGTACACAAACACAAACTCGCGACTGTTGGATTCGGGATGAAACTAGCCGATTAGACTATCGTAGGTGCCATACATGTGGCTTAAAAGCTTGACGACAAGCAATCAGATCAAATCGAATTAAGTTTTGTTAAACGGCACATACAGTTCTTGAGAAACAAATTAAGCTTGCAACAGCCGCGACTGCGGGAGAGGAAAAACGACCGGATGTATTGTTATGAATCCGTGCCATTTATCAAACAAACTATAAATATTTATTTGATATGAGCTATTTGTAATTTTATGTCTTTTTACCGAACTCTCGCGAACTGGTACAGCATAAAAAACGTTACTTGTTTACGAATAGTTCCGTCATTTGGGGCGTGGCTAAGTGTGAATGGGCGTGGCTACCTGTGATGTGACGTCACGAAATTAAGTTTATGCAGGTATGAACTAAATTTCTGTTACAGCGTTCAGCGAATCAGATACACGGATAGCAAATGGCATTTATTTATTATTAAATGAACCTTCATTGCGTATCAAATAGTCAAAGCGAATTTGGATTTAAATCGTCAAAGTTGAATGGCAGTGCGGATATATGTCATCAACATTTGGACTTTACCCTTATGAATGTCCATTCTATGAGACGATTCCTAATTAACCGATTTTAAATGTGAATCAGATAATTCAATTGCTTTGTATACAAGTATCCATGTCTTATTGATGCGACGATCAGTACAAAATCAATTATCCTGATACAAATTGACTTTGGAAGAAATGTCATGGGCTCACTGTTTTCCTCTGTAGTCTTAACGATTTCGATTTACTGAAATGCTTCAGTCACCTTTCTGGATTCCTCCAGAAACGATGCAATTGTCACTGTCGATCAGTGACTTGTTTTCGAAGGGTTAAGATAACTATTAAATGCAATGGATTGTCCAACATTTTTTCATTAAGATCAAACAAAATCCATTTGAATAACTAACTTTTCCTATTGGAATAAGTTAATCTACATAAGAAAGGCTATACTATGGGTCATATATGCTTGCGAGTAAAAAGACATTTGACACAACACCTAAGGTCACTTAAGGTGATCTCACAATGCATATATAATATGAATTTAAGAATATAATGATGTTGAGACAATTCTTGCATCTCTGTTCTGCTGGTATGCATTATTAACGTTATCAATTATCTAAAGCATTGATAATAGGGTTCTCATTGTTAAGATTATAGATAATAAAAGGATGTTTTTCAAGAGTATGAACTAGGCTAACGGCAGGACGTATAGGTGTCTATTCTCACTTATTATGATCATATTTGTGCTAACTATAGTTTGTTAGTCTATTTTATGGTCTTAAAACAATACGCTCTATAGGCTTGGTTTGGCATCAGTGGTCTCTTTTTGTAATTCAGAGTTCCGAGAATGTCGTCAACTTTGTTTTATCAAATAAATATGATGTTGTGGTCTCGCAGGTAGGATGACTTTTTCTTTACCTAAGTGAAAACACATTGTCCGTTTAATACCATTTAATTGTTTATCATATAATGGAGGATGTTATCGATGCAATTAAGCTATTGGATAAACTTGATATCCGATTTGCTCAAAATCTGATAAAATCAGGTCAAAACCCGAACTATTTTCTCAAAACTCCATGTATGTCATGCGAGTTCTAAACCGGTCGCTTACCATTGATAACGTCATCGGCAGTTTTCAGGTTTTGTGGGGTTTTTTTTATCGAATAAAATGTATAAATAAAATAAAAATTTATACCTATTATATGATATTAATGACACGGAAACACACTCGGTTAATAATCTCTATTTATACCATTGGCTTTGACATACTCTCCTGAAACTTTTCAGATGTTGGATTAAAAAAGTCTGAAAACGATAAACAAAAATAGGATTCACATATGTAACTCTCTGGAGGCAATTGCAAACATTTACTTAATAACATTGACGAAAGTCGTGTTCCTATTCACAGTACATACAAGTCTTTCTATAAAACATCTACTTATATCCAATTCTTTTTTTTCTTAAATTATATTATTTATATTTGGAAAATTACTTGACGGATGTCTATCATGTTTCTTCAAATTTCTAATTCGATTGTAAAACCATCTACAATTTTCTTGAGCTTGATCATCTTCAGTGTTGCGCAATGAGTTTTCACATTCGTAAGATGAAATGTGTTAGAATACAAAATACATCAATTTAAAATGACTTTCACGTTTTAAATCGCATTGGTAAATAGGTCGTTACAACTCAAGAAGTATATTTTGCTGCCAATCACATGTGTGCATATATTGAAATATTGAGAAACAGACGAATACCGTACTGTCAATAACGTCGAATTATCAGTTATAAAAGCCAGTACTGAAACTAAATATGTTTTTGCATAATTAAATCATTTAATGCATCATTTATGATACATCATTGTATTAAGCTAGGATGATGGTTGCAATGTTTTGGTTAAAAGTAATGAGTTAATGAACACATTACGTGTGTTTTATGATCACATGACAAGAAAGGTTCAGGAACAAGTTAATTATTGTTAAATGATGCATTGAACAGTGATAACATTGTACATCGCATTTCAATCAATTCAATCACAACAACAATTGTACGATATAATAGCATGTTACATTACTAGAGGACCAGGGCACCAACCTTTAGTTTATCGAATCATTAAGAATTCAAGGCAACAAATATATACCTTCATCATGATAAATTTAACAAGCAGTCATTTATAATTGAGGTCCACGGACTCTTTTGCTAAGCATTTGTGCTGTTCATCTTATCAATTTTCATGATTTTACAGTGGCGTGTCTAATTATCAATTGAACTTATTGACATAAAAGTTTTAATTTGATTAAAATAACTCTCACTGTAAAAGTAAAAGGGCAAGAAGGTTAAAATAAAGTCTGTTAAGTATATCAACCAATCTCCAAAACATTTAAGAACAGAAAATTATTTTTGATATAACCTGTTATGAGCCTCAAACATTCAAAACAAAAACAAAATTTACAAATTTACATTTTGATAATTCTTTCATTCTAAAATCTTTAATAATGTAAAGAAAACATTAGATCAGAAGATATGGTTAATGTAGGACCATTAAGAAATCAAATCGTTCTAATTCAACTTGTCCTTGGTCTCCCTGCACATACGTTCATACGTACATACGTACGTAACTTAATACACAGCTTCCTGGTTCTCCCTGTATATACGTACATAATTATAATGCAATACACCTATAGCATCGGACGTACATGTGTTGCCGATGGTTTAATGCAAGCGGATATATGTCTTGATACGGTAAAATTCAATTGTTTTTGCTATTTTGAGCTTGTCAAATACCATCTTGTCTGTTTTATCAAAACGAATTGTTAATACAAATTTAGAAACTATGGCGATTCTTCAGAGGTTGATATATCCAGACACCATTTCTTTGTCTTGGTTTTACCACCTGATTTTTGATGGTTTGCATAGTTTTATTTTCTTGAATGGTGGTAATCCCGATCCATTATGAGCATTTGTTTGACATATTTTGTACAATGAAGAAAGATGAGATGTTGTTATCAATTGATTTGATTTGAGGATGAATATGAAGTATTAGATGACAGAAAATCGATTTTCAAGTCAAATTAACCACATCCGAGGTTCAAATCTTGTTTATTTATTGCATTTACTAGATTGCTTTATGCAAACAGAGTTTGCTTCATGTCACATGGCATATTTTGTTTATGGCATTAAAACAGCAAATTCCAATCAATAAGGATGAATTCATGTATTCTCTAGCATTGGGCGATATAACATGCTGTGCACTACAAATCAATTTTACCATGCCAGCTTTGTCTGATATGTCTTTGAACTGAAATCCTTAGGAAATTGAATGTTTGTGCTCTGCTAATACCAATAATTGAATTTTACCCAACAAATATCCTTGATCTCAACATAAATCCCAAGAACAAGCGTATCTCAAGGCCATGGTTAAAAGGTTGACGGGGCACGTTTTCTTGTTGTTTTTTCCTACTAAAATTCACACTACGTGAAATTACAATTTTAGCAATCACTCACATAATTAAAAAAAATTATCATATAATGGGCAGTGTTATCTGTGCAATAAACCCATCTTGTAATCATGTTATCAGATCCCTGATAACAATGCAAATGAGGTCAAAACCCGAACTATTTTCTCAAAACTCCATGCATGTCATGCGAGTCCTAAACCGGTCTCTAAACATTGATAACGTCGTCGGGAGTTTTCAGGTTTTGTGGGTTTTTTATCGAATAAAATATCGTAAACAAAATCTGTCAAAACCTATCACGCATTCGTATTTTAGAAATACCTTGGTTATCGAAGCATTTCAAGTTGTTTTCATCGTGCGTTTAAAAATAAAACGATATGCAGCTAACAATATCAGCTATCGAAAAAATAGGTGCTTCAATTTTCGTGCATAACATAGGCCTAGATCGCTTTGGTCGTGTCGGTTACCAACTTATCAGCATAAACAAATCATATTCTAGTGATAGTACAGATTATCTAGTAGCGTAGTTACAAACGCAACAACCTCACCTTCGCAAATAGTCGACGTTTAGTCTAAGGATACCGTAACTGAACTGGCGTAACAACAATGACAATGCAGCTTTTCAAAATGCAGTTAGAGTTACTTCCCCTGTTGTAGCGACGTTGACAACTGGTTCTAACACATTTTGTGTTATCAAAAAATACAATGTTTACTTGTGCATTGGAAATCAGACCGAAAATGTTCATAGATTGAAGGAGACGTTTCTATCACTGTGAAAAAAATTTCATGAAGGAATATTTCTAGACTGTTCACAACTGTACATCGCCGACAATATGACCTTCACCTTGGTTTATTGTGAAAGCAATTACTCCGCGAAATCTAGGTCAAACATATTTTTAGAAGGTATCATATGATCGTTTAAATCCTTTTATTTCAAAATGACATTATATGATACAGAAATTATTAACCTCGTGTGTTTCCGTATCATTAATATCATATAATAGGAATAAAAATATATGTATTATGCTCGCCAAAGGCTCGCATAATACAAATTTTATTCCTATTATATGATATTAATGATACGGAAACACACGAGGTTAATAATCTCTATTTACATAATTTTAGTCAATAGTGGAATAAGTAATACATGTATTACTGTTTGGTTTCGTATCGATGATTATGACACTGGAAATGAAAGGCTTATGCACATACAACTGCACGTTTGTCAATTCTTTGCTATTTTGACAATTTCTCTATAACTAATGACTCAAAATATCAAGAACGTTGTATACAGATTCTTTAGTGGATGAAGATTATAAATCATAGAACCTGAACTCTTAAGGGCCACAGCGTCCAGGTCTAAGTACCACATTTCGCCTTCCATTTGAAAAGCAAAATGCCTAGAAAGCTTAAATTTTGTGTACAAACAATTTCCTCATTGCTTTTGGGGTAACCAAGATAATTAAATGCTGAGCCATCCTCCGTCAAATAAGAGTTGACGGGCCTCATATTGTTGTAGCAAATTTTATTATGTGTTTCGTTTTGTGTTAAATGTTTTAGGTACGTTTTTATCAGTTTATGGTCTTATCATATTCCTTACAAATAATCTTGTATAATCCTCATAAAACAAATTTAAGCCCCTTCTCAAATTCTGGCCTATGGTGAGTGAAGCACAAGGAGTACAATTGAAAATGCTTTTAAGGCTTAAAAGAGAGTTTGTTGTACGATCGAGCTATGTTATCCCTAATGGATATCACATTTAGTTGCTTTATTCAACTATGTTGTGTAGGACAATGGAACAACCCTGTCTTGTTTTTAATCTAAGAATCCTTCATATCATAACTGTGGTATAACTTGAAAAATGTGTAAAAATATATTTCACAAAAAAATACGATTAATTTATCTTGCAAACATATGCATGTAACAACGTTTTATGTTTCTTAGAAACGTTGGTTTAATTACCACTTAACTTGAGGAATATCTTTTATGCGCAAAACTTGACAAGTGTTTCAGACTAATTTACTGTCAAAACACGTCATGTTTTGATAACTCTTTTGTTATTGAATATAATGTTGGCATTGATTCTATTTCAAGGTTTTAATGGGGGTTTTAATGTGAGCATAGTTTTCAGTTAATGTTTGAGTAATGAATAAGATGAACAATGATAGAATGAAGTAGCAACAATGACATATTGGTTTCACACTTTAGCCAATCTTCTTTATCGTAACTCATGTAAGAATCTTGATCTCTGACTGGTCATTGTGACCCTGGCTAAATACTGATACCACCCTTTTGAGCGAGGTGATAGATTGTGAATACTCCGCCACAATAAGCTTAAAAAAAGGATGAAGATTTAGCGCCTTGAAATGTACAATGTACATGTATGTTACTGATTAAAAACTTATTAAAGTTGGTTATAGTAAGCAGCACCGTGAAACAAACCCGGTGTCACGAAATAAAATCGCCCCCGGTATAAAATCTCCCCCCGGCGATTTTGTACTGGTACAAAATCTCCCCCCTCAGAATAAAATCTCCCCCCTTCACGAAATAAAATCTCCCCCCTGAATAGAATCGCCCCCCTCCATAAATGCTATTAAAATGCTGTTTACAGCTTCATAATGTTTGGAAATGTTTGAAAATTGAATTGAATGAAGAAATATCTTGTATTATACTTTTTGATAAGTATTTTCGGAGATATTTTAGTGATTTTTACGAAATTACATTCTCGTGAAAGAAGAGACGTGGAGTCCAAACTCTTTATTACTATCTACAGCTATGCGTATTATTGAATATATCTTTAGAGGAAAAGTGGAACTGTAGTTTAGAATATAATATACAAAGAAGGTAACATAACTGAGTTTGCAATTATGTCATTCAATTGTTGGCGGTAAAACCCCGTGCGGCTGGCTTTGTGCATTTGCTGCATACCCTATTAACAAGTGACTTGAAATAGTTGAAGAAAGAAAAACGCTCAATACTGTTAACAAAATGAAACTGATATTCTAAAAGTTCTCTAATGTTGTCAAATTGTAACAACAGAAATGAGGCCAGAAGACTATATATCAATGTACATACTTACATGTGATAAATTTAGAGGGGAATGATTCTTTACTAGGTTTGATATACATATTGAGATACATTTCATGGAAACGATTCAAAACTCGTTTGTTTGTATACTATGTAGGGTTAAGTGTACGTGTACTTAGATACATTTAAAGGGGGCGATTCTATTCTGGGTTTGTTATACATACTTAGATACATTTAAAGGGGGCGATTCTATTCTGGGTTTGTTATACATACTTATATACCTCAAGGCCCATTTAACACTATTTGAAGCGAGTTTTTGTTCGGGAGAACATCCGTCGGAATGGAATTGAGAGGGCCTTACACTGTATAATACCCCGCCGGGAGGGCCTTGCACTGTATAACACCCTGCTGGGAGGGCCTTATACGAAATAATAACATCCAAGGAGGTTATTATTTATTATGAGGCCCTCCATTTCGCACCTCATAATTTCAAAGATCGGTAAGGTAATTGATCTCAAAAATTTTCAGAAGCGAAACCGCGGGATTCGAACCCACAACCCTTCGCTCTGTAGCCCAAGACTTATACCATTAGACCACAAAGGATTGGTGAATATGAAGGAATTGTTTTGTGAGGTCTTTGCTGCTCTCCTAGAACTTGATGATATTAAATTGCGCTCTACTGTACACTTTATACGTCAGAGATGTGGTGTATCTCTGTAACAAAAATTAATAACGCCCTTAATATGCTTATGCTTATTCTGGCAAAATGTCCAAGATAAAACTTGATAAAAATTCGTGGCAGAAAATGGAGGATTCGAACACAGAGACACTCACTTGGTAGTCCAAGATTATACCACTAGACCACAAAGGATTGGTAAGTGTGAAGGGATTGACTGTTGATATCTATTCTGCTCTCCTCAAACTTTAAAAGTTTATTTTCACTGTTCACCTTAAATGTTAGAAATGTGATTTTATTTTCGATATATGAAATTTGCAACAACCTCATCCTCTAGCTATAGCGTTCAAGAAAAATTTCTAAATGTAAAATGTAAAAAAGTAGAACATTAGGGATTCGAACCCTCAACCTTTCAAACTGTAGTCCAAGACTGTACCACTAGGCCACAGGGGATTGGTTAGTAATAGGTCATTGACTATTGACGTCTATTCTGCTCTCCTCAAATTTAATGAAATTAATTTGTTGATTTTTTTCGCTATTAAGTTAAATAAGTGATTATTTCGGTATATAAGATAGATAACACACACATCCTCGGGTGTTATAGCAAACAGAGGCATTTGCCTACGGGACGACCCTCGTGCGCTGACGCGCACTCGGGTCGTCCCTAGGGCAAAGGCCTCTGTTTGCTATAACACCCTCGTATGCGTGTGTTATCCATAACTTAGACACATTTAAAGGGGGCGATTCTATACCGGGTTTAATGTACATACTTAGATACATTTAAAGGGGGCGATTCTATACCGGGTTTGCTATACATACTTACATACATTTTAAAGGGGGCGATTCTATACCGGGTTTGTTATACATACTTAGATACACTTTAAAGGGTGCGATGCTATACCGGGTTTGATGTACATACTTAGATACATTTAAAGGGGGCGATTCTATACCGGGTTTGTTATACATACTTACATACATTTTAAAGGGGGCGATTCTATACCGGGTTTGTTATACATACTTAGATACATTTAAAGGGGGCGATTCTATACCCGGTTTGATGTACATACTTAGATATATTTAAAGGGGGCGATTCTATTCTTGTTTGATGTACATACTTAGATACATTTAAAGGGGGCGATTCTATACCGGGTTTGTTATACATACTTAGATACATTTAAAGGGGGCGATTCTATACCCGGTTTGATGTACATACTTAGATATATTTAAAGGGGGCGATTCTATACCGGGTTTGATGTACATAGTTAGATACATTTAAAGGGGTGGTTCTATACCGGGATTGAACTACATACCTAGATATGTTTAAAGGCGCGATTCTATTCTGGGTTTGAAGAACATAGTAGATACATTTAAATGTATCTAAGTGTGTACATCAAACCCAGAATAGAATCGCCCCCTTATGAAAGTATCTAACTATGTACTCAGTCAACCCGGTTTAGAATCACCACCTTTAAATGTAACTATGTACTTCAAACCCGTTATAATCTCCCCTATAAATGTATATCAGTCAAGATTCTCCCCTTAAATGTATTGTATTCAGTTCAACCGTTAATTCTCCCTTCTAGATTCGTAGAGAACTAAGTTACTATAAAAACGCTATATAAAAACGCTATATTAAGTCATTATTTTTATCAAAATATTAGTCAAATTATCTCAAATATCAATCATCACAACTTATTTTTCTATCTCAGTAAATGAATAAGTTCAACATTCATTTTGAAGATAAAAACAGAAGGCAACAAAGGGGGGAGATTTTATTCTGAGGGGGGCGAGAAATATTTCCGCCGGGGGGCGATTTAATACCGGAATAAAATCTCCGGGGGAGGATTTGTACCGGTATAAAATCGCCGGGGGGAGATTTTATACGACGGGGGAATTTATACCGGTCACCGGCACCAAACCCATTTGGCGGAAACTGAATAAAATTGGTGAAAACGGTACCCTTTTGTTGTGGCGAGAAAGGCACCATTGCTGGAAACATAAGCGACAATCTATCATATTTCAAATTTAAAAGGATTAGACTATTAAAATTATTACTATTCGAATTTTGTTTAATATGGTCCAGAGTTCTACTATTACATAACGGGCGTACAAACGGAATTGACACAGTAGCCCTCAATTAATAACATATGTAAGAACATTCCTACAAACGAGTTTGGCTTTGTGTAAGTAACTTATTGATGTATAATAAAGAATTATTCTACACGTTCTAACCCAGTTGTACTTTGTGTGATATCCTCAACGTCACATCAATATTAATAGTTTTTCCCTGTATATCAGTTGTTGATAGCGTGTTTGTAACAAGGCCTTGTCTTGTAGATAAGGACTTCAGAGAGACTGACTAAAACACATGCGGGTAGCCATTACTGTTTACTACACAGAACAGGATTATACCAAAAAAAACAGGATAAGCTTCCTGTGAGAAAAAAAATGAATCAGGAATTAACAGAAACGAAATAGGATCATAAACATCAGTGACGTAGTATGTTATGATGTCATCATATGCAGTGGTTGTTTAAAATGCCGTACTAAATGTGGCGGGCTTATATTTCTAATTTCTTGTTCGTCAACCGTTCATGACATGCATACATGATACCTGGAAATGTCAATGGTTTGGACTGCTAAATTTACATTACTTGCGTGTGTCACATTTCCGAGTATTCTCCTTTTATAGTTGACACTAAACATTACCCATCAATGCTCAATGCTTAAATTCCTTGTTAACATCATGTGTGAAGAAATTAGTTTCGTTTTCAATATCCGGTCCAATTACCTTGCCTGTTATAGCCGGAAATGTTATCAGTTGATAGCATTAGAAACTTGATGACGTTTTGCTTAGTACCTAACGGCAAAAACTTATGATATAGAAAAAGATATGTAGCACACACCCACACACTGATGTTGGTCCAATTTATTAATGGCGTTTTGTATTCTTTTAATCTGATTTTAAAGGGCTATGTGGGCTTTCGCCTATGAATCCGGAACAACTTTACACAATAGTATTCATCATATAACCTCTGGTGATTTTCCGGGTTGGAATATTGTAGCTTCGCCAATAGCCTGGGCTTTCATGTTGAATTATTAGTGGGTCTTTTCGGGTAGGATAGTTACACCGATTTGGAGGTATTCTCTACGAGGTTGCCAGTATGATGCTCTCTATACGATATAACATAACTTTAGATTTCTGTCCAGAGATTCAGATAGCAAACTACGGCACCCATTAAGCAGCGACAAATTTGTTAGGAGAAAACAAATAATCGCAAAAAAATAATCTCATTTTGTTGCTTTCGCTTATGTGTTTGGAAATATATTCTGTGACGAAGTACATAGATTTTCAAAGTTAAAAGCAGTTTTCGTCATAGCTAGGGCGGCTCTTAAGTTAAAAAAACTGCCGGATATGCTAGAAACATGCTTTTCAGACCTCAATTTAAACTCTGTATATATAAAGAGAGAATTTGATAACAAATATCTACTTGTCCGATAACTACCTAATCTAGCCTGTCGTGATTTTCATCTTAATATAACAAGACATTACAGGTAGAAATACGAAAAACGTAGAAATAATAGTAGTGTGACACTTTTTCTTAAACAGGTAATACCTTCTCATTACATAATTACATACTCCCTACCTCGTCTTACGCGACACCCACACAGGCGTGCAGGGGTCATCTCAAATAATCCATTTCAATTTATCTAATCAAAAATGTTTTCGTTCAAAATTTTATTTAAATAATTTTTTAAAGTTGAGTACAACATTAAAATTCATTAAAATTCATAAAATTAATCATTCTATTACGCCTTTTCATTATCGAAAGCACATTGAACCTACTCTTAATTCCCAATATTTGACATTAACAGCAGCTTTGAAAATATATTTGTTACAAAACCGGGAGCTTTCTCACTAAGATACACAATTTAGTGTAAATATCATACATGTGTATTTTATAGCTTGAACTTTAATAACCGTTGACTTCATTTAGATAAATCTAAAGACTGTATTGGATTTCTGTTGTTGAACTCGGGCAACTGTTTTCCTACAAATTCTTCTCCTGTAAAACCCTCATTAAAAATACTCCACAATTACAAATATAAGTTTTTAGACAGGAAGTCATGATTAAAGTCGATATTTCAACAAAATATCGTTTGATTTTAAGTCAAATTAAAATAAACACCAACAATCATTTTTCTAGAATTTTGGACAGTACTTAAAGATAATTTGGCTCTTCTGTGTTTCAACTTGTTGAGAAAAGAAAGGAGGGTGTGAATTTATTTTCTAATTGCTAATTGCTGAATGTTTTAACTACCACCAACAACCTCAATCTTTTCAATAATGATTTCTTCCAACAAGAAAAACACCCTCCAAAGGCAAATATTTAACGTCAAATCTCACAAAAAATAAAAAGTCCTTTTTCAAAAACCACAGCATGAAACACAGGTGTTCCATTTAAATAATAACACAACAGATGCTCCCGTTGTTAGTTCTCAGAAAACTTTTACAAATGGCAAAGAAATGATGAGAATAATTGAGGTATGGACAATTTGACACTTACATGAAAATGCTTGTCAATCATCCTAACCTGTATGGAATAGCTATCTTTGAAAAGATTTAAGGTATGTAAGTAACATAAAATAAAGACAAGCAAAAATTAGCATGCAATATAGAACATAACCTTTTACATAAAACTTTGATCAGCTAAAACGGTTTTGGATTCATGTAATTGAATCAGCATTTTTCAAATGCTAACTGAAATCAGACATGAGGAGGTAAATGCTTTTTCAAGGCTAAGAATTGAGGTGATGTGAGATGGTATCGGGGTTAACGCCGCTTATAATTTTACTAATATCATGGCTGCTTGGATCACAAAATCGTAAAGTACTTTAGAAAACATTTTATATTCTATTTCTGGATTACTTTGTTCATGAAGCATTTCCTCCAATTTGAAATGTTACATCTACACAAAAGGCCTTCTATCAGTCTATGAAACAGATGATAATAATCGTATATTTCTGTCCATTATGTTTTATCATGTATTAAAAACGTATGCAAATGGCAATAATGTTAATAGTATATGAAAATGGTATGTTTTACATAAAAATAATTCTAATCGGAAATTGGCGGCATAAAACGGAATTATTATAGCTCTTATTTATACATTTAAAGCCTCACGAAACGCGTTCGACTTTAATTTAAATTTAGAGCTATAATAATTCTGTTATATGCCGCTGATTTCCCATTCTCTCCCCACAGAGGCAGATCAAGTCATGAAATGTTGATACAGCCTCTGTTCTATTACGCCGAAATCCGTGGGTTCCGGCAGTTTCCCCTGGCGGACAAAATTTTCATCACAATCCATTTGAATTTCTTAAGCAAATGACAAAACTTCTTACATGGAAAAGGTGGTTAATTTTACAATGCCTTTGCCATGATTTAGTAGCCGAAATGATGATTTAAGAATAGCGTCGCTGATTGCTCCAATCAGGCGCCTCCCATTCTATCCAACAAACTCGGCTTAATAGAACAGAGGCTGTATCGAGCTGATCATAAAGAATACCATCTCTACTTCTTGCAAAATGTATTTCATACAGATGAGGTAACGGTATGCATGTATTATCATGTCAAGGTTCAAAATGGAATATTAGACATAAGGATGCAACTCAAATAAAGGTCAACTACCTTTACAAAAAAATTCAAATGATAGAAATAACATGAATGTTTGATATACTTTCTGTCTTTCCCCGCCAATATATTAGTTTACATCAAGAAATATTGCTGTTGTTATCAATTTATGGTTTATCGTTTACTGCTTACCTTTACGACGAATGTATATATCTTTACTGACAAGATTCTAATGGTTCTTTATACTTTGCTTAAGGGAAACCTTTGACATTTCACGACCTGTCAATTTCAGGTTAAACTCTGTAAGTCCCGAGGATGTGCTTTCTCGGGATAAAGATCACTAAGTTTCTGACATAAAGCAAGATTAGAGTTTGTTGGGTTATTCTTAACATGAAATCACATTTTTACAGAGGTCCCAAACTAAGTACAACTGAACAGGGTATTGAATTTTGCTGTCGTGGGTCTCACTCAGACCTTAGTAATCAGAGCTGACCTCAAAAGCTTGAAGGTTGGCAATCTATTAAACAATCAGCTAGACTTTTTCGAGCAAAAAATCGTTTTATAAGAACACTATTCGCCTTTTCAAAGCCATTGTATCGGTGACAGATATTTTAATGGTAAAGCGCTGTTCAAGTGTTTGTGTAGATAGATAGAAAGTTAGAATATTTCTAAAAACAATTGAAGTTATTTCTGATATAATATATGTGAGCCCTGAGAATACTCCTTACGTTTTTCTTGGAATCAAATATTGCAATCCACGATTCTCGAAAGCAGATCTATTTAACGCGTGGCCACTTTGTAAATAACTCTTCAAAGACATTCTAAAAAGTAGTTCAAATGACTTAGCATATTTCCAATCAGAGAGAAGTGTGATGACACGCAAAGACAAATTCTAAAGTTCTAATCTACCTGATACCAAGGAGAACAAACATTTATAGCAGGTAATCAAAGATTCGTCTAGAGTTATTCAGAAATGATTTGTCAAGATTCCTCATTCTATCGGCAACCACTGCTGAGCAGGTTATTGGCACAGTATTCCTCAAAGTGAAGGATCTCAGTGATAATAAATATCTTACCTCCTGGAGCTCACGCAACAGACAATTAGATGTAATTTGAAATGAAATGTCCTAGTAATGGGAACACAACAATTCCATTTACTGCTGGATTGTACCTTGCAATTTGACTTTCGTCAATTTGCATCGTTGCAGTGTTTCATTTAAACTGAACAAAGCATATTTGTTCCGAGGCTTCATCTACATTTAAAAGGCGTCATCTACAGAATTTACGTAATAATGATTCCACAAAACTGACACAGAATAATGATCCTTTTTCTGATATCAAGTAAGAGAATGTGTTACGTGCAATGACATTCCCTTTGATAGGCGTGCATATGTTCAATAAAGCTCTCTATAAAACTGAAAAGGATAATTTGCGATCAAAGGAAGAAGGTTTTTCTTTAAAACTGAAATGATGTTGCATTGAAGTAAATTCCTATGGCCGGCTAAGCAGATATTATGATAAAAGAGAAGAAGTTTTAAAACGAAAGTTTACTGAGAGAAATGTAATATTTTCCAATCACTATGATAGGGCAACTTCATAATTCAATGTCCTTATTTGATTAAAAAAATAATTAATTTATCTTTATAGCCAAATTTTGGGGGTTTGGTTGAATGACCTGAGTACTTGACTTAATAGATATCAAGTCCTGGAGGCTCCAAAACAGGTAATCTATCTAACTGCTTTGAGAGGCATGTTGGAAAGACAATAATGCAGAGGGATATATGGATGACATCTTCTCTCTTAATTTGTATGCGACGTTTCGACACGAATACTTGTGTCGTTCCCAAGCAGAGGTAATCTATCTGGTGTAAATTTACAGTTTATGCTATCCACTTGTAATAGGATTTCAACTTCTTTGGATGAAAAGTTTGACAAATTTGTAAATCACAAGTCGTGCTTTTGTCAGTCTACCATTATAAAAAAAAACTTGAACTCATAAATGTATCAACCAAAATCACAACTACATGTACAATCAAAATAAAGGGTCAAAGTTGACCAAACACTTTGAAATTTTAACTCAAGAAGCCTAAAATCGCGCAAAATTTAATGGAAGTTCAAATGGATTGTTTTGAGCTTCCGAACTTACACATCGATGGTCATGTCATTGTTCGAAGAAGCCAAGAAGCAAGCCAACATTGTCATTCGAGTCCCACATCAAGGCAGTCTGCAGGAAATCATACTTTCACAGCTGATCAGAAAATACATCACTGAAGAAGTAGCATTGACATTAAGGTAGGTAGGTAGGTAGGTGAAATTAAGGGCGAAGTTTGGGCCAAGGATGACCTACATGCGCCCGGCACTAGGAGTGATTATTGAGAGTTAAAAACGTTTAAAAGTTAAAATTGAGCATAAAATGTTATATGAGATCATATTTGCCAGTGTTCTTGACAAAATTCATAACTGATCTTTGGACTTCACCAAACATCAAATTTTCACCAAGAATAGATCTCAGTGAGAAATTATTTGATTTGGACATCACAACCTCTCTGAGTTCTTCACGAAGATTTTTATGTCCCTCACATTCAACAAGATAATGAAGGACAGTCTCTGGACAATTATTAAAACAATGAACACATGAAGGAGATGAATCATTGACTATAAAATGCTTGTAAGCATTGAGTCCACAATGGCCAAGTCTTAAACGAGTGAGAATAACTTCGTCTCTCCGGTTTTGTCGACGAATCTTAGCGTGCTTAACCACTTTAGGGCATGAGCTGGGCATATGTCTGGCAGTGTTGCCCCTATCCCAGTCGTTTTGCCACTGTTCATAGATTGTTGTATTCACAGCAGCATAGATATCCTTTGGGACTGGATATACATCCTCAAAATCCACGTAGGGTTTGGATAAGGACGATTTTGCAAGCTGGTCAGCTTTCTCGTTTCCATGGAGACCTACATGTGCAGGAACCCATACTATGTCACAGCTTATATAGGCTTCATTCAAAACAGTACCAAGATGTAATATTTCATATAGAATGTCACTGCGTTGCCCGTTTGCACCTGAGTCAATGGCTTGAACCGCTGCTAAGGAATCTGTAAAAATGATTGATTCAAGATTATGATTTTTTACCCACACTAGAGCCATTAGAATAGCTGTTAATTCTGCGGCAAAAACTGACAAACGATCTTGTAATCTAAACAGTTCTTCTACTTCTAAAGATGGAATATAGAAAGCTGCACCAACGTGTCCTGTAGCAGGGTCTTTAGACGCATCTGTATAAATATGGTTAAATCCATGATAGAGTGTATTGATGAAATCTGATGCTACTGATTTTATGATAATAGGACTCATTTGTTTATGTATAACTGAGGCCAAATCGGTATTAAGTGATGGTTGGGTAAGACACCATGGGGCTGATTTGGGGAGCTTGAATGGGGAATTAAGTTGTAAATCTTGAATTTTGCACTTGTGAGCGTGTTGTCGAGCCGCTAACCCAAAGGGTAGTTTGCCATGGCTCCAATCACACATGACTTATTCAACGCACTCATTTAACACGTCTCTTGAAGAATGATAATCAGAGGATGATGTCAAGGAGAGATAAGTTTTGAGTGCGGACTTCTGACGGCAGTATGCGAGAGGAGGTTCCGAACACTCTACCTGCATAGCAGCTACGGGAGTTGTTGGAAATGCCCCTGTAGCAATTCTTAAAGCTTTTGATTGAACTCGGTCAAGTTTAGTTAAGTGACATTTTGCTGCATTCATAAAGACTTGGCTGCCATAATCCAATCTTGATAGAATTAGAGCCTTGTAGAGTAACAGTAGTGATGATTTATCGGCACCCCATTTTGTACCTGATACGCATTTCAAGAGATTTAGTCCTTTTGAACACTTTCCCGATAAGTAGGTTATGTGACGTGACCAAGTAAGTTTACTATCAAAGTAAACTCCCAAAAATTTAAAATCAGAGACGAAGTTGATTCGATGTTTTCCAATAGTAAGAAACAAATTATGATCAAGTTTGCGTTTTGTGAAATTCATGGCCACCGATTTTGAAATGGAGATTTTGAAACCCCATTGAGAACACCATTTGTATACTGAATCGAGTCCTGATTGAATGGAACGATGAACAAAGTCAAGATTTCCAAAACGTCTCCAAAAGGCTCCATCATCAGCAAATTGAGAGGCATCAATATTCACAGGTAGTGAATCAAACATATCATTGATCATGATATTAAAAAGAAGTGGACTTATAACACTGCCTTGGGGGGTTCCGTTTTCAATAACATGCACCCCTGATAGATCTTGGCCTATGCGAACTCGTATTGTTCGGTGAGAGAGAAATGAACTGATCCATTTCAGCATTCGACCTTTGACTCCAAGGCTTTGTAGCTTAAAGAGGAGTCCTTGTCTCCAAAGCATATCATAGGCCTTCTCGATGTCAAGGAATACACAAATCATGTATTCCTGGTTGCTTATAGCCTTTTGCGCGGTCGTTTGTAGGCGAATAAGTTGGTCTGTGCATGAGCGGTTTTTTCTAAAACCAGATTGAATCCTATTAAGAAGTTGATTGGATTCCATGTGATAACTCAAGCGGTTGCTCACCAACCTTTCCATGATTTTACAGAGATTTGATGTCAAGGCTATTGGTCGATATGATGATGGTATTGAAGCGTCTTTTCCGGGTTTTGGAATTGGAATAACTACAGCTTCTGTCCATACTTTTGGAATTTTGCCACAAAGCCAACTTTGGTTAATCATATTTTTGACTATTTCTAATGAGCTATTAGGCATATGCTTGAAATGTTTATAACAGAGATCATCAGCACCTGGAGATGTAGTTTTTCCTTTTTGAATTGCCGTCAGTAACTCTACTAAAGTGAAAGGCTTATCCAATGGAGAACAAGGATCCTGTATAGCTTTATCTATAACAGCTTTGAATTTTTGTTCAACAGTTGTTACCTTGTCTTGAAATTCAGCAGGGAAATTTTCTAGACTACTGACAGTTTCAAACTGTTCAGCAAGTAATTCTGTTTTGTCATGATTTGTAACTGCTTGTCCATTTGCGCCAAGAACTGGGATTGGACTCCTGTTAAAACTTCCACTGATTCGTTTTACCTTGGACCAGACTTTCGTTAAAGGGGTATTTCTATTGATTGTGGAAATGTATAAACGCCAGCTGGAACGTTTTACTTGGTGAACAATTCGTTGATATTCTGCACGCCTTTTCCTGAAGGTTTCTAAATCAGCAGGAAGTGAAGTTCTACAGACCTTGTTGTAAGCTTTATGCCGCGCTCGATTGGCTTCTTCACATTCCTTATTCCACCAAAATTGTGACACCCTGGGCTGGAATTTACCAGACGTTTTACCAATGCATTTATTTGATATGCCAATTATTTTAGATGTGAGATTTTGATTTGACAATTCAATTTCTGTTGATAAAAGGTCTTCAGTAATCTGATTTTCACATTGTATTGAAAACTCATTCCAATTAGCAGATCTAAACTTCCATCGGGGGACTCGACTTGAAATAGTTCTAAGGGGATTGAAATGAAGTTGTATATATACTGGAAAGTGATCGCTGCCGAGGGTATCCTCCTGGTATACATCCCACTCACATTTTGCAGAAAGAGAAGCAGTTACAAGGGTAAGGTCCAATACAGAGTATGAAAGATTTCCGACATTCACACGAGTTGCCTTTCCATTATTAAGGACTACTAAATCAGCATCATCAATGAATGATTCAATTATTGTGCCAGCCAAATCTGTCTTTCTCGAGCCCCACATCTCATGATGACTGTTAAAATCTCCGCAAATGATTACAGGGCCTTCTGTGTTTTCAATCATTTTTTTGTAATCAACCACTGAGGCTGTACCCCTATTATAAACATTAAAAACTGTTAATGCACGCTGATTACCATCAAAGACCTTTACAGCATTTGCTTCAAATATCAATTTTGGGAGATTGTGAGCTTTGTAAGTAAGATTTGATTTGACAAAAAAAGCACATCCTCCTCTACGGGAGTTATTGGTATTAGGGTCAAAATTAGCACGATCTTGCCTTAAACTGATATATCCATTGATTTTGAATTGACAGTTTGGCCACAGGAATGTTTCCTGGACGCAGATGATGTCTGGCAAAGTATCTAATTTACTAAGATGCTGCTTTAATTGAGGCCCATGTGATACCAAGCTCTGTGCATTCCACTGCAAAATGCGACGTTTCGACACGAATACTTGTGTCGTTCCCAAGCAGAGGTAATCTATCTGGTGCAAATTTACAGTTTATGCTATCCACTTGTAATAGGATTTCAACTTCTTTGGATGAAAAGTTTGACTGGCAGAACCATTACAAATTTGTAAATCACAAGTCGTGCTTTTGTCAGTCTACCATTATAAAAAAAACTTGAACTCATAAATGTATCAACCAAAATCACAACTACATGTACAATCAAAATAAAGGGTCAAAGTTGACCAAAACACTTTGAAATTTTAACTCAAGAAGCCTAAAATCGCGCAAAATTTAATGGAAGTTCAAATGGATTGTTTTGAGCTTCCGAACTTACACATCGATGGTCATGTCATTGTTCGAAGCAGCCAAGTCAGAAACCTTGGAGTGTTGTTTGATACAACATTGTCATTCGAGTCCCACATCAAGGCAGTCTGCAGGAAATCATACTTTCACAGCTGATCAGAAAATACATCACTGAAGAAGTAGCATTGACATTAATCAACGCATATGGGTTATCGCGCATGGTCTACCATCCAACTGCATCCAGTCCCTGCAGAGAGTCCTGAACCGTGCCACTCGCTTAGTGTCTGGAACCAAGCGACACGACCACATCTCACTTATAATTACATTGGCTTCCCGTTAAATATCGAATCCAATTCAAACTCCTGCACCTGTATAAATGTCTAAATATATCGACTTAGAGTGATGCTATTTCGTCTTTAATATGACAATTGAAAAGTTGTAATTTCTTTTTAAACAAATGTTTTGTTGATTGAAAGGTTATTCATTATTTGTAAATGAAGAGCTTGGCTTTGAAATCCTCGTTTGTCTTTCAGAGTGCGTCATGAATGGAAACATTTGCTTGCAAGGCATCAATTTTTAATAAGGCTTCTTTGAATTATACAGAGACAAGGGAATTTACTGTTTTTCACATTAAAAGAGATTCAGATGTTGTTGCTATCGTTATTTCTAAGAAGTAATTGTACTTTATTCAATTGAGACCTTTTCATCTCAAATACCAAATCTTAAATATTACACCATAGCACGATGAAATAAGTCAATCAATTCACCCAAGGTGTACTCGTGTGAAATGAGTTGTGAAAGAGGTTAAGGTGATAATGTATTTTGATCAGCTCAATTGTAGGCTTCTTTGATGTTTCAAAATATGAATAAAATTGAGGTTTGAAATGACGTCAACGTTTTTCATGTGGACTAATTTTCATAGATAAATCAATTTGATTTTCAATTATTTTCCCCATGTCCTTACTACAGAGCTGACACAACCATGAGGAAAAGCATAAACCTGTTATGTGCATTCTTTTTCATTTTCAATCAATATTCACTTATTCAACTAATAGTAATAATAACTCGAACAGTATTTGCAACACTCAAAAAATGAAAATATGGCGTGGAATAATTTGAAAGTCCATTTTACCTTTTAGAACAAAAACATGTATGTATATGTTACAAATTGATGTTTTTATCTTTGTAATCTTCAAAGGCATCGGAGGAAATAAAGATATTCATTCACTCATTCATTCATCACAAATACGTTGATTGAATAACAAATATCAACTCGGAATACTTATCTTTTTCAGAAACCCACCAGGACAAACAACATATTAGTCGTCCCTTTTATTGTAAAGGCATGAAGTCAGGTTATATTTTTT
Organism: Steromphala cineraria; assembly: GCA_916613615.1. Lineage (NCBI taxonomy): Eukaryota > Metazoa > Mollusca > Gastropoda > Trochida > Trochidae > Steromphala > Steromphala cineraria. The sequence continues at coordinate 74,723,539 of OU744722.1, read as the reverse complement.
TATTTATTGTAAGTGAAAATGTACTATTTATATGAATGAGTTTTCTCTTCAGAAGCTTTATTTTATTAAGTACATGTACTATACAACAATTGTAGGGAAATAATTGTGTGACGTACATAACTTTGTTTACATTCATATCATCCCTTGTAAAGAGATTAAACTTAATCAGGCGAATTGTTTGAATAACATGCCTAAGATATCAATTCATTCATATTGACAGTCCAAAAAACAGATATGAAATTTTAACAGATTTTCCCTATAAGTTCAAGTGAATCTGGAAACTCCAAATGACCGATCCTTCATGTAAGATATAATTGTTAAGATGAATGTCTCATTTGTTTGAAGTTATGTTATTTCTTTGTCTTCTAAATACTACTTGAAAACATAGTAGTTTATAAAAGGGTAAATGAAACATTATCTAGGCATAGTTTCTTGTTCAATTTGTGGTGATGATTCAATAGATATGAATAAGTACATGTAAAACATTCATAACTTTATGAATGGTTTGTGAATAAATTCCATGAAGCAATCGATATTGAAAAGATACCATGCCTATGTATATAAAAGAATAACAACTGCGTATTGCTATCGTGAACGTGAGTGAAAGCAGAAGCTCTTTTAAGGCAATCACTGAATACAATATCCTACGACAGGAAGAAGATGCTGTAAACGAGTTGCAATTTTCCTTTTTCATTAAATGTTACCAGATAAAACAGCAGGACATCTAGAATGAATTTCCCTATGTTTTCTAGTAACTAATTTGAAACATGCAACTGAAATGTGAAATTGATAATTAGTGCTCTTCCCATAATTTTTGTTGTTGAAGGTTATTAGAAACGATATTGAAAAGAAGCATCCATTTCAAACAGATAATTACTTTCCTTGCCTTTAGAATCAAATTCGTTGAACCTTGATAACGCACATTCTCATATTACTAAATGCATGAAGAGGCGTTCAAAATAATGCTTTTTTTCCGGGATGATATGTGTTATTTACAGCCCCCTGGTTTATTAAAAGGTTCCAATTATCCCTCTGCTAAACTAACTTTATTTTTGCTTCGACCAAAAAAATTATGTGTGTGCTATGTGATAAAAGCATTTGTGAACCAAAATTTTCTTTGTGGTTTTCCGAGACTTGAAGCAGAAATTTTGTCGGATTATTACATGCTTACTCTGTCTACTGGACAATTAAAGTAAATATCATAGTGAATAGACTACTGCAGTGACATTTGAAACTTCCTAATAACTTTATGGTTAACTCTATCATACTCTTTCAAAACTTATATTTCTCATTGTGATATAAAACTTAGAATTCCTTAATACTAGGAAAATATATTGCTAATCAACAAGGAATTTTAAAAAGAGATTCATCAATCGTGAAATCTTTTATTAGGTCATATGTTGAGGTATTAAAGGATAGTATATATGTGCCCAAGACATACTATTCCTACGACACGAGTAACAAAATAAAAGTATTTATATTCATATATTTAGGCACGAAAATCCCTTCATCAGAGTTTCCTCCATTGCGTTTCTCTGCTCTCTGATAAATCTTGAGGTATCTCTTTACCCTCAAACTATTAAGGATGTCAGCAAGATGAAAGAAATTGGTTTCAAATGTTACTTCACATTCAACATCGAAACATTAGCATCTCAAATTGATGTTGCTTTTAATGTTCCAGTTTGTAACTTTAGCTGTGATGTTCTTAAAGTGGTCGTAACTGATGGTGTCGATAATGAGTAACGTTGACGAGACTTGAAAGCAAACACTTTTTTTAGATTACTTTAAATGTCGTATTTATCAAGGTAAACTATGCGACTTTTCCTCTTCTACTTGGTATGGGTACAGTTAATAAGAATTTCCTCAGATGCCTCAGCAGGACGTGTAGATTGAGGACATTAAATTCAAAGATCGCAATTCCTCTGTGCAATTGCAGCCATGCAGTGGACACATAAAATAAGTGATGTTTTCTTAACTTACTTCTGAATGCAGCTAATCTTTTTCCATGACGTAGGAGTTGTTGTGGGGTTATAGAAAATATTTGTATTGTTTCTCTGAATGCAATCAGGTATTTTAACAAAGCAATACAAGTACAGCTCTATAGGTACAATATCCCTCAGGTATTGAAAACTCAATGTACGAATATTTAACAACGGTAACATTTACTATTTTTGCAGAAGTATTTCGATGAAATGGGTCATCTTCAACGTGATTATTTGCATTTTTTCTGTGGTCGAATTGGCTTAACATTGATATGAAACAACATAATGTGGGTACGCTGGTAACTTAAACGCTGGTAATTTAAGCGGCATGCACAGATTGTATGAACAGAACTGAGCTTTCATTTGAAAAAAAGAACAGAACAAACAGATATTTTATAAATAACTGATCTGCCGCGTAAAAGCCAAGAAAGGAATTTGAGCTGTGTTTTTCCCCGATTAATCAACAAAATAAATTAATCATAGTTTTCATTTACTATCAATACTGATTAGAATCAAACCTACTTTTCAAGATATCAGATCATCATCATAACTTCCTTGAAGCTTTCGATTTGGAGATAGCATCGACTTTTTAGCTCATCAGGTCTGAAAGACCCGATGGGCTTATGGCATGGCATAGCGTCCGGCGTCCGTCCGTCCGTCCGTCCATCCGTAAACTTTTCACATTTTCGACTTCTCCTCCAGAACCAATGACTCTAGAGAGCTCAAATTTGATGTGGAGACTCCTTGGCAATTGGGGATTCTAAATTGTAGATTTCATGACCTCATGACCCCAAATGGGGTCACAGGGGTCAAAACCTTAAAAACCTATTTTCATCTTCTTCTCCAGTTCCAAAAGGTCTAGAGAGCTGAAAAGTTGTGTGTAGACTCCTTAGCCAATGAGGATTCTAAATTGTAGATTTCATGACCTCATGACCCCAATTGGGGTCATAGGGGTCAAAACCTTAAAAACCTATTTTCATCTTCTTCTCCAGTTCCAAAAGGTCTAGAGAGCTTAAAAGTTGTGTGTAGACTCCTTGGCCAATGGGGATTCTAAATTGTAGATTTCATGACCTCATGACCCCAATTGGGGTCACAGGGGTCAAAACCTTAAAAAACTATTTTCATCTTCTTCTCCAGTTTCAAAAGGTCTAGAGAGCTGAAAAGTTGTGTGTAGACTCCTTAGCCAATGAGGATTCTAAATTGTAGATTTCATGACCTCATGACCCCAATTGGGGTCATAGGGGTCAAAACCTTAAAAACCTATTTTCATCTTCTTCTCCAGTTCCAAAAGGTCTAGAGAGCTGAAGAGTTGTGTGTAGACTCCTTAGCCAATGAGGATTCTAAATTGTAGATTTCATGACCTCATGACCCCAATTGGGGTCATAGGGGTCAAAACCTTAAAAACCTATTTTCATCTTCTTCTCCAGTTCCAAAAGGTCTAGAGAGCTTAAAAGTTGTGTGTAGACTCCTTGGCCAATGGGGATTCTAAATTGTAGATTTCATGACCTCATGACCCCAATTGGGGTCACAGGGGTCAAAACCTTAAAAAACTATTTTCATCTTCTTCTCCAGTTCCAAAAGGTCTAGAGAGCTGAAAAGTTGCGTGTAGAGTCCTTGGCCAATGAGGATTCTAAATTGTAGATTTCATGACCTCATGACCCCAATTGGGGTCACAGGGGTCAAAACCTTAAAAACCTATTTTCATCTTCTTCTCCAGTTCCAAAAGGTCTAGAGAGCTAAAAAGTTGCGTGTAGACTCCTTGGCCAGTGGGGATTCTAAATTGTAGATTTCATGACCTCATGACCCCAATTGGGGTCACAGGGGTCAAAACCTTAAAAACCTATTTTCATCTTCTTCTCCAGTTCCAAAAGGTCTAGAGAGCTGAAAAGTTGTGTGTAGACTCCTTAGCCAATGAGGATTCTAAATTGTAGATTTCATGACCTCATGACCCCAATTGGGGTCATAGGGGTCAAAACCTTAAAAACCTATTTTCATCTTCTTCTCCAGTTCCAAAAGGTCTAGAGAGCTTAAAAGTTGTGTGTAGACTCCTTGGCCAATGGGGATTCTAAATTGTAGATTTCATGACCTCATGACCCCAATTGGGGTCACAGGGGTCAAAACCTTAAAAAACTATTTTCATCTTCTTCTCCAGTTTCAAAAGGTCTAGAGAGCTGAAAAGTTGTGTGTAGACTCCTTAGCCAATGAGGATTCTAAATTGTAGATTTCATGACCTCATGACCCCAATTGGGGTCATAGGGGTCAAAACCTTAAAAACCTATTTTCATCTTCTTCTCCAGTTCCAAAAGGTCTAGAGAGCTGAAGAGTTGTGTGTAGACTCCTTAGCCAATGAGGATTCTAAATTGTAGATTTCATGACCTCATGACCCCAATTGGGGTCATAGGGGTCAAAACCTTAAAAACCTATTTTCATCTTCTTCTCCAGTTCCAAAAGGTCTAGAGAGCTTAAAAGTTGTGTGTAGACTCCTTGGCCAATGGGGATTCTAAATTGTAGATTTCATGACCTCATGACCCCAATTGGGGTCACAGGGGTCAAAACCTTAAAAAACTATTTTCATCTTCTTCTCCAGTTCCAAAAGGTCTAGAGAGCTGAAAAGTTGTGTGTAGACTCCTTGGCCAATGAGGATTCTAAATTGTAGATTTCATGACCTCATGACCCCAATTGGGGTCACAGGGGTCAAAACCTTAAAAACCTATTTTCATCTTCTTCTCCAGTTCCAAAAGGTCTAGAGAGCTAAAAAGTTGTGTGTAGACTCCTTGGCCAGTGGGGATTCTAAATTGTAGATTTCATGACCTCATGACCCCAATTGGGGTCACAGGGGTCAAAACCTTAAAAACCTATTTTCATCTTCTTCTCCAGTTCCAAAAGGTCTAGAGAGCTGAAAAGTTGTGTGTAGACTCCTTAGCCAATGAGGATTCTAAATTGTAGATTTCATGACCTCATGACCCCAATTGGGGTCATAGGGGTCAAAACCTTAAAAACCTATTTTCATCTTCTTCTCCAGTTCCAAAAGGTCTAGAGAGCTTAAAAGTTGTGTGTAGACTCCTTGGCCAATGGGGATTCTAAATTGTAGATTTCATGACCTCATGACCCCAATTGGGGTCACAGGGGTCAAAACCTTAAAAAACTATTTTCATCTTCTTCTCCAGTTCCAAAAGGTCTAGAGAGCTGAAAAGTTGTGTGTAGACTCCTTGGCCAATGATGATTCTAAATTGTAGATTTCATGACCTCATGACCCCAATTGGGGTCACAGGGGTCAAAACCTTAAAAACCTATTTTCATCTTCTTCTCCAGTTCCAAAAGGTCTAGAGAGCTAAAAAGTTGTGTGTAGACTCCTTGGCCAGTGGGGATTCTAAATTGTAGATTTCATGACCTCATGACCCCAATTGGGGTCACAGGGGTCAAAACCTTAAAAACCTATTTTCATCTTCTTCTCCAGTTCCAAAAGGTCTAGAGAGCTAAAAAGTTGTGTGTAGACTCCTTGGCCAGTGGGGATTCTAAATTGTAGATTACATGACCTCATGACCCCAATTGGGGTCACAGGGGTCAAAACCTTAAAAAACTATTTTCATCTTCTTCTCCAGTTCTAAAAGGTCTAGAGAGCTGAAAAGTTGTGTGTAGACTCCTTTGCCAATGAGGATTCTAAATTGTAGATTTCATGACCTCATGACCCCAATTGGGGTCACAGGGGTCAAAACCTTAAAAACCTATTTTCATCTTCTTCTCCAGTTCCAAAAGGTCTAGAGAGCTAAAAAGTTGTGTGTAGACTCCTTGGCCACAGGGGATTCTAAATTGTAGATTTCATGACCTCATGACCCCAATTGGGGTCACAGGGGTCAAAACCTTAAAAACTATTTTCATCTTCTTCTCCAGATCCAAAAGGTCGAGAGAGCTAAAAAATTGTATGTAGACTCCTTGGCCAATGAGGATTCTAAATTTTAGGTTTGGTTACCCTTTGACCCCAATTGGGGTCACAGGGGTCACAACCTTCAAAACCTATTTTCATCTTCTCCTCCAGTTCCAAATGGTCTAGAGAGCTAAAAAGTTGTGTGTAGACTCCTTGGCCAATGGGGATTCAAACTTGTAAATGGGGTCACAGGGGTCAAAACCTTTTTCCATCAAAAGTCTGATGAGCTACAGAGCCCATGGCTCTATTTTTATCAAATGTCGTACTTAATGAACTACTACTTTCTAAAAACAAAAGTCCAAATAATTAATTTACAATCATGAATCCTTATCAGAAATGTCAAAAGCTTACCAAGATTTCTGAGTAGCTTAAGCACATTTAAATAGAAATGTGCCGTGTCTTTGTCCGTATTGTTTAGTCTGCCAACTTAAAAGAACAATGACATTTCAAAACATTTTCCTTAAAGGGGCAGTAGCACGCTTTTAGGGGGAATATAAGTGATGTCAGGAAAATGAAAATTAATGGTCCCAATTGAAAGACAATGAATTTAAACTAAATGGGGCTTTATAATTATAATATAAAATGTAAAGTTTATCCATTAGATTCCTTTTCAATGAATTAAAGGTGTTCACATAAAATGGCCGCAAATCGATTTTATGTGAATCTTCATACTTTCCTCTGACTATGGATTATTGGCTTGTGCAATGAGATTTTTGACACTATCAAAACAATACGTTTAGCATTAACTAACAATTATCAGTAAAAAAATTATAAATATAAAATTATCAAAAAACGTGCTACTGCCCTTTTAACAATGGCATAATATTTTCGATTAATATCCGGGTATTGATGGGTTACACAGACATTCAGCAAAACGAACCCAAATGAACTGTAAAGATAAATCAAAGTCGAACGAATCCAAATTAAAGTCAGGGGAATTTTAATATCTAAACTATTTCTGAATTATTTAGACACTAGACGAAAGTAGATTTTTAATATGCACCCTTGATCACTGCTCCACAGTTCAATGATGGCACGGTGCAATGTTAAACTCTAGTTCCCATTGTCTCCCTACATAGGCAGATCGAGTCATGAGATGTTTATCGAGCCTCTGTCCAATTACACAGACTGTGTAGGCTAGAATAGGAGATGCCTGATTGGAGGCAATCAAAGTTAGTTGTGCAATCAGTGACGCTGTTCTTAAATCATCGTTTTGGCTAATGAATCATGGCAAAAGGATTGTGATATGAACCACCCTTTCCATGCGATAAACGTTGTCATTTGTTAACGAAATTCATATGGATTGTGCTGCAATATTTTTCCGCCAGGGGAAACATCAGGAACCCGTGAATTTCGAGTTAAAACAGAGGCTGTATCAACATTTCATGACTTGATCTGCCTCGATTGGGAGAGGATGTCTAGTTCCTTGATCAGATCATCTTATTCCTGTTCTATCTTCGCAAAACCCGTTAAGCTGAATCTCCTTACGTCAAAAACAAACACGCTGTCGTGTTAAACTTGGTCAGTACTGTTACTATACTGGGCGATACCTTAAATACTTAGTAGACTGTTAAAGCAAAAGTAAAATGTCCACTCGGCATTGTGATATATATCACTCTTTCCATGCCAGAAGTCTTGTCATTTGCTTAAAGATATTATCTTAATAATTACTAAACCACGGATTTTGTCTTATTCGAACAGAAGTAGTATCAATATCTTATGACTTGACCTACGTATGTGGGGAAAGAATAAATTTTTATCTGCTTAATTTGACTTAAGTAATGAGTAAAAGTGACGACACAGTCCATGCCAGTACTAAAGCAGATAATCATGACAATTTTGAGAATTTGTAGTATCTATGTCAAATGATATATAAAAGAAATTTTAAAGAGATATTTTACTAAAATGTCAAACATTAAGTAAAATAATACAAGAAAGTAGTTACTGGTAATTGGAGGTGCTGGCAACAGTATTATGGAAAATTTCATCAGATACCAACAGGATTAAGTGTATCAATTTTTCTTGGGAATCAATTAGAAAATAGCAATTCATCTGTGAAATTGATTAATATGTCATTAGTGCCTTTTCAAGATATAATTCATAATTTCATAAGGGTTGGATGCAGATAGTAAACATTTAAAAAAGGGGAGGAGGAGATACATATATGTTATGTCCCCACTTAACAGGAACAGTTTCGATGCACTTAAATATGTGTCTCGAGAAATGAACAGCATGAATATATTCAAGTTAGTCACCGAGCTTTTTATGCCCCCGAATCGGAGATTCCGGGGGTATATTGTTTTTCACCTGTCCGTCTGTCCCTTTGTCCACAAAAACGTTAACCTTGGTCATAACTTTTGATTGGTCAGAGCTAGGTCTTAGATTCTTGACATATAGATCCCTTGTGATGAGACCTTTCAGATGACACCATGACATTTGACCTTGTGACCTTGACCTTGACACAGCGAGCAGGATGCATCCAGGGGCATTCGTGTTTCACAAACACATCTTGTTATTTTATTTTTAATGTTTTCTTCCACAGAAGTTACCACGATTTAACAGTTAATACGATTCTACATGGTGGGGGAATAGTATTTTTAACAATTGACGAAAAGTGACAAATATTGTGGCAAGCTTCAACCTGTGTCAGTAAAAAAAGCCTTATTGAATGTTAATTATAAAAGGAGTGAATAAAAGAAGCACAAGGATAGAAAATATGTTAGAGAGAAAAAGAGAAAGGGGGTAAATTATGTTGTGTTATGTTAGCGGCCAGTCCATTTTAGTAAAATTCTTCATTGTCTTTGCCACATATGTATTATTCAACATCATAGTGGAATTTGATCGAAAAAATTAAACGGTTGAAGCTTATTTCCTTAATTGTACACTTACATTTATAAATGTATTTTTAATGATATCGAATAGATCCTTGATCACCTAACATTTTACGTCTGAACAAAATGAAGTATAATATACGATTATGTAAGTTTAAGATTTCACATTTTTTACCTTTTTAGCTCATCTGGCCTGTAAGGCCCGATGGGCTTATGGCATGGCATGGTGTCCGGCGTCCGTCCGTCCATCCGTCCGTCCGTCCATCCGTCCATCCGTAAACTTTGTGGAATTTCGACTTCTTCTCCAGAACCATAAGGCCTAGAAAACTTAAACTTGGTGTACAGACTCCTTGACTAGTGAGGATTAAAAATTGTAGCTTTGGTGGCCCTGTGGCCCCTAATAAGGGCCACAGGGGCCATGCCCTAAAAAGCTATTTTCATCTTCTTCTCTAGAAGCATTAGGCCTAGAAAACTTAAACATAGTGTACAGACTCCTTGACTAGTGAAGATTAATAATTGTAGATTTTGTAACCCTGTAGCCCCTACTTAAAGGAGGGAAACACATTGGCCACACCCTATAGCAAAATCAAATATACAGCCTGATGAGCTACAGAGCCAATGGCTCTATTTTTTAACATTTGTTCTCACAAGTTTAAAGCTGATATTTCTTAGTAATAGCCATATGTTCATTGAGAACCAAGTATGTTAGTTTAATGAATTATTTCTTTTGGAGTTGATTCTGGCTGATTTATTCATGTCAAATAGATCTTCAATGGATCAGTTTATTTGTTTGAAGTTTTTTTATTTGAACCTTTTAGTTGACAACACGATACTCTGATGTGACAGTCATATAGCTTTGGGGGACCTTTTTGTTTGAAACTCTCTGAAGTCGTAGGATAAAGCTTTGGTTTTAACGCGATTCACGTCTTTGGGGATTTGAAGCTGGCAAAAAAGCAGAAGAATTCGGATAGGCAAGAGATACTGATATACTTTACACAAGAAAGATTGCAAAGAATCACTGAACTGGAAGTTGTTCCAAAACCACCAACTTCTTTACGAATTTCAAAATTTTTAGTAATCAAACATGTCTTAAAGTATTGGTGAAATGTTGTGCTGCATGATAAACTTTTATTTTATCATAGATCTGTTACATACAGAATTTCATACATGCCAAGATGTAACTGTTAGCAGACTACGCCTGGAAATTAGTTAATAGGCATCATTATTATTGAGAACTTACTAGTAAGAAAAAAGTATTAATGATTTATCATAATGTCCATATAGAAAGTAGGGTAAGACTGCGTCTTCTAATGCAAATATCCCAATTTGACTCGAGTTTAGGTAAGAGAGAAAAACGTATCATGTGTCCTCTCTTTGGAGATGTGTTGTATGCTTTTGGTGTTAATTCCATAAATGTATTTCCATTGTATCCAAAAACAGGGGTATTTTAATGGGTGTATCACAATGACTGAAATAACAAGTTGGTTTTATACATCTGACTACATCTGTAGGTTCTACCTTTATTCATATAGATAATTTTTAGACAAGGAACAGAGCGAACCCTTAACAAAATTTGATAATAAATCTGTGGCAATCAATCAAAATAAGTAAGAGTGCACATAGTTGCATCCGATATCCTACCAACAGAGGATTCAATTATCAAGTTTGATAACTACACTCTAATAATCATCATCTCTTAAAATAGAGCCATTTCCCTGTCATAAATGTGTCATTTCAGCAAACACTGATCTTTAATAAAGTTGCTGAGTCCAACGGGAATACCTCATATTGTGGAACTCACGACAATTGGAGAGGGGAAATCAATAAGGCTTTCTATAAAGCATCAGGTTTAATGTTCAATCTAAGATGAACTACAGTTCCAGGAATGTTATTTATTTACTCACATGTAAGGGATGCCATGAAACGCATTTTGGTAAAAAATATCACCTAAGAGAAATGTTTAAGGTTCACAAGCAACAACTAAATGACAAGAAACACCTGTTGTATTCCTCTAAGTGAACACTTAAAGTTTTGAGCAAAAGAAAATTAAATTATTTAATTTAACATATATGGTGCGCAAAATAAAAAATAATTCCTTATAAAAAAATATTGTCCATCATTAAACAAGTAAAGTGCAATCTGCTCCTTGTACATTGTACATGTCCAGTATTGTGATGTCATAGACAATGTCGTCATTCTCCCCAGAGAGTAATCGAAACATGTAGAAAAAAGGTTGTAAACTGTTGTTTTCTATCAACACTAAGCACTTGATCAAAGTTTCACCTTAAATTAATATATAGATATCCTTAAAATTGGTTTTTTCTACGGGTCTCTCATAATGTCTTGGCCATGTCATGATAGGACAAAAGCCTTAGTACATGTATGTTGATGGTCGAGGATGTGTTGATGATACATTTGTTCTTTTAATAAACGCATGTTGCTATCTGAACAGGAGCATACAACATACACTCTTCCAGAGTTCAAATGAGTGCTTCGTTTCTGCAGATTACATAACGAGTCAAGAAAGTTAATGTACCTTAGGTTTAAACAAGCAATATATATGATATAAAATTTGCCTCTGAGTGGACATTAAAACACAATATTTATGGAACATTTGAACAGTTTTAAGTAACATCTGCTATCTTATGATAAAACATTTATCAAATGAACTTCTACTGAATTTACAATCCCTGGATAATACCTCTGCTTCTTATGTAAAATCCTTGTATATGTTTACTGAAACCTGAAGAATGATATCAGAACAATAGGAACAAGAAATATGTGCATGTGATGCACTGTGATATTCCTGCCCAAACTTTTAATCACATCTCATCACCTTAACCTTATTTGCCAGTTAAACCAGAGTCATTCCTGAATTCCATAAATTAAAAACGAAAAGAAGACATATGTAGCCTAAGGAGTAATAAGGTTTACTACATCAATGGATCTAGCCATAATTCTGAGTTTCATAAAATTATACTGAAACATTTTAGGGAATAGCAAAAGGCGCCCCTCAACCACCAGATCTCGCCACATACCAAGATTATTAAAGGAATGTTTGAAGGGTTTTAGCCAAGGCTTGAAATGGACCCTAAACCAACTAGATTAGCGTTTGCGGGATACCGCAAAAGCAGAGCAGCCCCGGAACTTTGGGTTTCGCCTTACCCTGTTCCGCCTTTTACAGGCCTCACCAAATTGGGAATTTTCTCGTGACCTTGACCTTTGACACTCAAGGTCACACAATCAATGAACACATTTCATTGAGTATAACATTATTGTAATGAAATAAAGTGTTAAAAATTAAAATAATCCATTTTCTCCATACATGTTGACCTTGCTGTGACCTTGACCTTCGACAGTTCGTACCCAAAACTTTTTTAAAATGTTGTACTTCTCAAGAGATAATATATACAAAATCTAAACTTCATAGCACAAAAACTTTTCAAGTTATTGTGTTTACAAGGAATTGCAATAACTCATATCTCATGACCTTGACCTTTGACCTTCAAGGTCACACAATAATTGAACACTTTTTATTGAGTATAACAATCATGTATTGATTAAAAGTGATCATAGTTAAAATTAAGCATTTTCGCTAAACCATGCTTAAGTCATGACCTTGCTGTGACCTTGACCTTTGTCAGATTGTAGCCAAAACCTTTATAAATTTTTTTACTTTTCCAAGGATGATATATACCAAGTTAGAGCTTCATAGCACAAAAACTTTTCAAGTTACCGTGTTTACAAAGGATTTTGTGGTGATTTTATAACTCGTGACCTTGACCTTTGAACTTGAAAGTGAACATGTCATAATGATTCCCTGGAAGTATTAACATTTAGACATGTTCATGAGTTCTGAAAAGCTAAATGGGATAAAGTTATACCCCAATTTAGTGCATTTTGTAATAACTCATATCTCATGACCTTGACCTTTGACCTTCAAGGTCACACAATCATTGAACACTTTTCATTGAGTATAACAATCATGTATTGATTAAAATTGTTCATAGTTAAAATAAAGCATTTTCGCTAAAACATGCTTACGTCATGACCTTGCTGTGACCTTGACCTTTGACGGATTGTAGCCAAAACCTTTTCAAAATTTTTTACTTCTCCAAGGATGATATATACCAAGTTAAAGCTTCATAGCTCAAAAACTTTTCAAGTTATCGCGTTTACAAGGAATTCTTAGAGTGAATACATAGCTCGTGACCTTGACCTTTGACCTTGAAAGTGAACGTGTCAAAATCGTTCCCCCGAGGTATGAGTAGTAAGGTATGAATAAGAGTTCTGGAAAGCTTAGGGGTAAAAAGTTATAGCTAGTAGTACGAGTGCGGCGGCGGCGGCGGCGGCGATGGAAACTTCACAAAAACTGATAGCAGCCCCGTCCTTAGACGGGGCTGCTAAATATACACTAAGTTCAAATTGTTTCCATGGAGAGCAAAAATAAAGGAATAACCAAAATAGCAGAAGACACTCCTCTACCACTAGATCTCACCAGATACCAAATATAGTGAAGAAATATATGATCGTTTTTTTAGCTATGGCTCGGAAATGAACCCTGCTCCAAATATGCACTGATTTCAATTTCTTTCCATGGAAACCAGAAATGTTAAAACAATCAGAATAACTAAAATAGCAAAAGGTACTACAACACAATCAGGTCCAACTACATACCAAGATTTGTAAAACAATATTTAACAGTGTTTTTAGATATTGCCGGGAAACAGACCCTAGCATATTGGGACATGCACTATGTAAGGAAACAAGAAAAAAAATATGTCAGAATAACTACAAAAAATTAATGCACCACTCCACTTCTGGATCTCACCACATACCAAGTTTCGTAAAAGAATATTGAGTCTTTGTTTAGATATGGCCCGGAAACGAAATCGTTTTGTAACCACGGAATAATGAAACCACCGAACCATGGACAGTGCCGAAAACAGTATGTCTCCCGCAAAGGACATAGTTAGTGAGAGAGAAAAGTTTCATTGCTTAACTGAAAAATATTCCAACCAGAAGTTATGCTTAGTTTCCTTTTATATGAGTTGATCAATCGTAATAAATCCTTTTAGGAAAAGGTTAGATTATTGAAAAGTTTTTTAGTGATTGTAAATTTGTAGCTGCGCTCTGAAATCGCCGTTTCTTTTCCAGAGTGTGGAAATTGCGCTTGTCAGTAATCACGTTTGAATTAGACTGTTTTCAATAATACCGATAGCAGAAAATATATTGCATTGTAATAATATTTCATTAATCGATAAATAGAAATTAATGTGTTGTTGCTATCAATAGTTCAAAGAAGAAATTGACCTTTAACGGATTAATATCTTTTCATCTCCAATATCAAAGCTTTAGTATTAAACCCGCGATAAACAAATTCTGAATATTCTCATGTGAGATGAGTTGTGAAAGAAGTTAAATCAAGTTAGGCTCAAATGCAGGTTGTGAATGAGATTGCATTTTAAAAATTATTCTAATGTTTTCCTATGTTCCGATTTCAAAGTAAGAATAATTGTGTTTATCATATTTTTTCTAGGGTCCTTCTGAGTAACCGACAAGAAAAGAAAAACTTACCTTCTTAACCCTTACGATGCGGGGAGCGTTATATTTCCGTGCCAAATATAAACTGGCGCGCAAGCCCTCTAGGCGAAATCCGGAGTCACGAGAAGGCAAAAATTTACTGCAAGCAGTTTTGGCGGCTCCCGGATTGCTCGTAATTATTTTCCGCGCCTCGCTAAACGCCGTTGTTTTATGAAAATTGGTTTAACTGGCGCAGACAGCGAGCTCCGTGAAAACATGTATTTTCTCTGTTGAATTGTTGACAAAAAGCAGACAAAATGTGTTCTTTCGCGCTTGATATTTCACTAACCAAGTGGCGCGCTCTAACACATGATATATCGATGGAAAGAGAATAAAATTGTCTTCAATTTGGTGTATAATTTGTATATGCGCAGTTGCAAATAATTGTACTATAAAGGCCGTAAAAGGCCGCAAAAGCAGAAAAAATGTGTTCTTTCGCGCTTGATATTTCACTAACCAAGTGGCGCGCTCTAACACATGATATATCGATGGAAAGAGAATAAAATTGTCTTCAATTTGGTGTATAATTTGTATATACGCAGTTTTCAAATAATTGTACTTAAAAATATTTAAAAGTTTTCGACTTTCGTGCATGATATTTCACTAACCAAGTGGCGCGCTCTACCACATGATATATCGATGGAAAGAGAATGAAATTGTCTTCAATTTGGTGTATAATTTGTATATGCGCAGTTGCAAATAATTGTACTATAAAGGCCGTAAAAGGCCGCAAAAACAGCCAAAATGTGTTCTTTCGCGCTTGATATAACACTAACCAAGTGGCGCGCTCTACCACATGATATATCGATGGAAAGAGAATAAAATTGTCTTAAATTTGGTGTATAATTTGTATATGCGCAGTTGCAAATAATTGCACTGTAAAGGCCACAAAAGGCCGCAAAAGGCCGCAAAAGCAGACAAAATGTGTTCTTTCACGCTCGATATTTCACTAACCAAGTGGCGCGCTCTACCACATGATATATCGATGGAAAGAGAATAAAATTGTCTTCAATTTGGTGTATAATTTGTATATGCGCAGTTGCAAATAATTGTACTAAAAATATTTAAAAGTTTTCGACTTTCGTGCATGATATTTCAATAACAAATTGGCGCGCTATAAAACATGATATATCGATGGAAAGAGAATAAAATTGTCTTCAATTTGGTGTATAATTTGTATATGCGCAGTTGCAAATAATTGTACTATGAAGGCCGCAAAAAAAAAGCTTTTGCGCTTAATATTTTACTAACCAAGTGGCGCGCTATAAAGCAAGATATATCGATGGAAAGAGAATAAAAGTGCCATCATTTTGGTATATGATATGTATATGCGCAAAGAGAAATAAAGATGCAAGAAGCCCCGCAAAATGTTTGTAGGTCTTTTTGACATAAAACATTTTTTCCGGTTTTTAGTCATGACGTAATGGGAAACTTGTCCCATTACCAAACTTACATGATCGGGTTGCGATGACGTCAGAGGTTCCGAACCACTTCCGGGCATCGAAATTTTTTTCCGGGTCTCGGCATGAGGTAATGGGAACGTTTTCCCATGACGAAAGGGACGTCCGAGTGTTCTGACCACTTCCGGCCATCGGAAATTTTGTCCCGGGTCTCGCCATGATGTAATGGGAAAGTTGTCCCATGACCACATTCACACTATCGGGTTTTGAGCATGATCGTGCTTTTGTTCTACTTTTCCGAGACCACCCGGCGGTATGGGCTTTTTTTGGGCCACTTTCACTCTCGGGTTATGACGAAGGCCGGAGATTTTGACCACTTCCGAGCTTCGCCGTGAGGTATGGACTTTTTTCCCATGAAAAATCGAGCGTACTCTGAGTTTTCTTTCGAGGATTTTCAATATTTTTAGTGCGGGCCTCGCCACGAGACATGGTACAAATTTACCCTTAGCCCCCCAAGCTTCAACATTCAATATCAGAAGTTTGCTTCCAGTTCGGCCTAAAAAGTTATAACTCGGAAACAGAAATATTGTCAAGATCGAGACGCTTTTTCCGACTATAGTCGTTTTTGGCTGCACTCGGGTTTTTTAGAACTGCGTGAACATTTTTGTTTGTGATGCCATTTGCTGAAACTGCACATGTCCAAACTTTGAGTGTCAATGTCTACCCTTTCACGTCCCTGGAAGAAAGGAGAAGTTACTAATTATTGAAATTTTTACATAAAACCGTTTTCGTCAATAACAAAATAAAAAAAATTTATTTGTGAAAATTGACTAATTGGAGAGGTGGAAAAGTCGGGGCTCTATCTGCGGTATAAATGTTGTTGACACCAAGCAATCGGTTTTTGACTTATTCAACTTTTTCGGAGACCGAGAATTTTCTCCCGAGAGGGACGTAACGTTTGTGGGAATTTTTCCCATGAAAAATCGAGGGTGCTCGGAACATTCATTCGAGAATTTTATACTATTTCTAGTGCGGGCCTCGCCGCGAACCATGGGAAAAATTGACCCTTAGCACCCAAACTTTCAAAATCAATATCATTTTTAGTGAAATTCAAAAACTATTTTCGGTGTTATTACGAGGTCTGAAACATTTTCCTTATATGTCGGGCGAGGTCCTTCCATTCGAGAACAACCAATTTCATGGGCAACGTTGCCCAGTGCCTCGGATTTCAGAACACAAAGTCCGAGAGATTGCTTTCGCGCTTGATATTTCACTAACCAAGCGGCGCGCTCTAACACATGAGATATCGTTGGAAAGAGGATGAAATTGCCTTCATTTTGGCATATCATTTGTATGTCCGCCCATGCAAATAATTATACTATAAAGGCCGCAAAAGTATGTACTTTCGCGCTTGATATTTCACTAACCAAGCGGCGCGCTCTAACACACGATATATCGTTGGAAAGAGAATAAAAGTGCCATCATTTTGGTATATCATATGTATATGCGCAAAGAGAAATAAAGATGCAAGAAGCCCCGCAAAATGTGTTGATGTCCTTTTTTTGACATCGGCAATTTTGTTCGGGTTTCGCCGTGACGCTGCGGCGGTTAGGTCCGTGGAACCTATCAAAAGTTGCAAAACTTTTGTAATCCACAACTGACAATCAGAGCTTTCCTGACGTAGATGGTTGTTTCGTTCGCGACTCGCCAACTCGTCGCCTAGGAAGTCAGAAGAAAGCCCAGGTTTTCGACTTTGGGGGAGTCGTATGAATAAAAGAACCGGGGTTAGCCGGGACAGTCATGAAACGTCCAAATATGTGAATTTTACCATTGCCTTTGGTGCCGTCGGCGCCGATGGTGTGATTGTTTCAAATACTTTGGAATGACGGCAAATGAATGTCCATGAGGCTCACACTGGTTTTCTCTGTAAAATGCTCCTGAGTTGTTCTTACTTGCACATGTCTAAATCTGTTTCAATCTATTACAGATGATATAGAAGATGCCAAGATTTAGAGGAAGGAGACCGAGGACTCGGAACTATGGGGGGCCGTATGCTTCAGACGACGAGTTCTCTTCCGAAGTCCATGCTGATGAAACTTCTGATATGGAAACTACTGATGATAGTGATGTGAATAGTGATAGTGATGGATTGGTATCGGACATGGACAGTGATCCAGACATAAGGAACATTGCAAGACGTATACTAGCTGCTACGGCGGGAGCAGCTTCTGCTGGTTCTTCCACTGACGAGTTCGTTGACTTGGATGATCAAGACAGTGACACCTCTGATACAGGGGAGGGTGATTTTGCGGCAAACTGGAAGGACGGGCCGAGGCCACGTGGACGTGTTGATCTGCCTTTTACGGGACAGACTGGGCTGGGACAGTTCAAAGAATTGCCTGAGCAACCAAAACCTATTGACTATTTCGAAATGTTCTTACAAGAAGATGATTACGGATTAATGGCAACGGAAACCAATAGATACTTTCACCAAGAATGCGACGACGAGGTCCTCCCGCCCAAGTCAAGAATGCGCCAGTGGAAGGATACGAATGCTGAGGAAATGAAAGTATTCGTAGCGATGACTATCGCCATGTCCTTAGTTGTACAGAGGAACTTTTCAGAGTATTGGTCGACTAGTGATGTTACCTCGACGCCTTTCTTCCCAAAGTGTATGCCTAGAGACAGGTTTTGGTTGTTGCTCACGTTTCTTCACTTATCTGATAACAGTACAATGCCAGGACGAAACACACCTCAGTTTTCCCCACTCAATAAACTTGGAATATTGTATAACCGCATCATACATCGGTTCTCAAGAGTTTATATACCGCATCAACATATCTCAGTTGATGAGGGATTGGTGCCTTGGAAAGGCAACCTCAGCTTCAAGGTTTACAACCCTGACAAACCTAAGAAGTATGGCATCAAGGCTTACATGTTGTGTGACTCGCACAATGGATACGTCTGTAAATTCAAACTCTACACTGGAAGAACCAACGAAGTTTCTATTGGAGGGAAAACGTATGATTTGGTCATGGATTTGGTCAAAGATTACTCTCGAAAGGGATATCATGTTTACATGGACAATTTCTATTCATCTGTGACATTGTACATCAATCTGTGGAAGTGTGGTTTCGGTGCGACGGGGACGTTGCGAGGAAATAGGAGCGGAATCCCAGTCAAACTGAAGAGAAAAACGAAGAAACCAGAGAAAGGTTCTATGTTGCAGCAACACAACAAAGAACTTCTGATCGTCAGGTATGAGGACAGAAAGTCAGTCTTGCTTATGTCCACTGTTGAGGACACGGAAAATGTCGAGTCTGAAAAACTCTAAAGTGGTGGAAGCGTGTGTGGTTTCATATCCTCAACGTTGCTCTTTTGAATGCCTACGTTCTGTACAAAGAACTCTCCAAAGATAAAAGTCTGAAGACAAACGGAGAATTTAGGAAAGAAATAGTTCAACACATCATAACCTTTGCCGACAGAGAGAAGGTTGCATCTCTCGGCAGACGTCCCCGGGGTCGGCGATGTACGACCGACGACAGTATTGTACGCCTGCATGGCCGTCACTTTCCTTCAAAGATCGAGCCTGTAGGAAGAAAGAAGAATTTGTCACGCACCTGTGTTGTATGTTCTAAAGCCAGACGTGAACTCATGCGGCGTGGAGCGGCAGCTGCCCACCAGCCAGCAAGAAAGAAAAAAAGAGTAGGAAGAGAATCTTGTTTCGAGTGTCTAGACTGCAATGTTGCTTTGTGTGTAGAACCATGTTTCCGCCTATACCACACATCACAAGATTTCTGTAAAGCCTATATCAGTATGATAGAGAGGGAAGACGAAGATGGGGATGAAGATAATTGAAGTAAGAAAAAAGAAGTAGAAGTATGGACTGAACTCTAGACCTTGTTAGGTTCTATAAAGCTGTTATTCGCACCTTTGAAGGTGATTATTGTTATACTTATATATTTGTTGATTATATTGTACAAGCATTTATAAAAATAAATTTTTCTTTTTTTATTTCGTAACAGAGACAGAGAAAGTCAATGTGAGCTGTCCGTGGAAGTTCAACTGAAGCCGCATCATGAACCCCCACCCCTTCTTTGGCACTATATACAATTTTGGAAGGGGGTGGGGATCAAATCATTTACATCATTGTAAAGAGCGAAGAACGAGCTTCAGTCCAATGTGTCATTTGTAAATGCGCACGAAAAACTAAAGTAACTGCAAGCTATCTGTCGGAAATATCAAACCTTTTCTCAAAAATGATTGGGGTTACCCACCTTGCGGCATTCATATCTCACGGAACGTTTGAGATAATTTCAATTTTTTTTCTCCATTTTGTAGAGGAGTAAATTGTCTTCATTTCACTGTATCATTTGTCTATGCGCGCACAATGATAAAGAAGCGGCAGCGATGCACGGAATAAGTGACATCGTCCATCCGCGCTACTTGCGCGCCGGCGTTCGCTAATTGAACTTGTATTTAACTCCCGCACCTTGCGGCACTCATATCTCACGAACCATTAGAGATATTTTTATAATTTTTATATCAACTTGTAGAGAAAAGAATTGTCTTCATTTCCATGTATCATATGTCTATGCGCGCAATGAAGAAGCGATGCGCGCTCTACTTGCGCTCCGGCGTTCGCCAATTGAACTTGTATTTAACTCGCGCATCTTGCGGCACTCATATCTCACGAACCATTAGAGATATTTTTATAATTTTTATATCAACTTGTAGAGAAAATAATTGTCTTTTTTTCCATGTATCATATGTCTATGCGCGCACAAAAATAAAGAAGCGGCAAGCGAAAGATAAGTGATCGTTCACACGCGCTACTTGCGCTCCGGCGTTCGCTAATTGAACTTGTATATAACTCCCGCACCTTGCGGCACTCATATCTCACGAACCATTAGAGATATTTTTATAATTGTTATATCAACTTGTAGAGAAAATAATTGTCTTTTTTTCCATGTATCATATGTCTATGCGCGCACAAAAATAAAGAAGCGGCAAGCGAAAGATAAGTGATCGTTCACACGCGCTACTTCCGCTCCGGCGTTCGCTAATTGAACTTGTGTTAACTCGCGCACCTTGCGGCACTCATATCTCACGAACCATTAGAGATATTTTTTATAATTTTTATATCAACTTGTAGAGAAAAGAATTGTCTTTTTTTCCATGTATCATATGTCTATGCGCGCACAAAAATAAAGAAGCGGCAAGCGGAATTAAAGACTTTCTTTTGATGACTGTGGGAAAAAAAATATGAGGCGCATCGTAATGTTTTTTTATATATTTATAAAGAGGCACAGTGTATCTAGAAGTCCATGTAAAAAGAATTATTCTGTGTGCATAAATAAACATTTTACAAGGCTCTAAATAAAAATCCGGGATCCGCGAAATAGATACACCAATTGTTGTAAAAGACCCGGGACTCGCTACATAAACATATTCAGTGGGCGGTGCAATCAGGATATAACGGTGGCTGGCACCGGACAAAACAATGTCGCCACGGGGGCTAGTTGAGCAAAAATATAAAGCCGCATCGTGAGGGTTAAAAGACTAATCATTAGAACAAATTTAACAAATAGAGCCATTGGCTCTGTAGCTCATCAGGCTTCATATCAATTTTGCTTTAGGGTGTGGCAAATATAGTTCCCTCTTACTTTTGGCCACAGGGTCACCACATGTACAATTGTGAATCCTCATTATCTAACTTTAAAGTCTGCACACAAAGTAACAGCTTTTAGGCATGATGCTTCTTGAGAAAAAGATGAAACTAGGTTAAAAGGTTAGCTATTAATGATAACCCTCATTTGTCAACGAGTATGCAAGAAGAAGAAGAAGAGAAGATGAAAATAGGTTTTAAGGGTGTCGCCCCTTAGAACCACAGGACCACCAAAGCTACATTATTAATCTTCACAGGAGGAGTCTGTACACAAGGTTTCAGCTTTATATGACTTTTGCTTCAGGAGAAGAATATGAAAATAGTTTTTAAAGGAAAAAAGTTTTATAAGGGGCCAAAGAGCCGTCAAAGCTACAATTTACAATCCACACAAAGTTTCAGCTTTCAAGGCCTGAGGCTTCATAAGAAAAAAGATGAAATAAGGTTACAATGGTGTGGCCCCGTAGGCCCTTATTCGGGCCACAGTGCCACCAAAGCTACAATTTTAATCCTCACTAGTCAAGGAGTCTGTACACAAAGTTTCAGCTTCTGGAGAAGAAAATGAAAATGCACAAAGTTGACGGACGGACGGACGGACGGACGGACGCCGGACACCATGCCATGCAATAAGCCCATTGGCCCTTCAGGCCAGATTAGCTAAAAAGCGAAATAGTCAATTTTCTTATAAATACACCATAGAATTTTCTTTTTACTAGTCGGAATGTCATGTACTTTAAAGTATCAACCAAAAGGTTTTTGAGAGTTCAACATTTAAATTTGTTGGTGTTACATAAATCTTTAGTAAGATCTTTAATTTCTTGCACGGCTTGTTAATTTATGAATGCTCGCGAGTGTTACGTCAATACTTATCTGGTACCGGTGTATCAAGATTATTAGCATAAAACTAGTGAGTGAGTTGGTGTTTTACGTGTTTTGAACAATGCTTAAGTTATCAAACACGTAGGCTATGCCATTAAAAAGATAGATAGTAGATCAGATCATGGAGAAAGGGATCGAAAGGATGAGGGGAAACCCCAAAGAAAGGAATCCAACCAAACAAGGAATCTCTAAGCTCAAGTATAGACCTTTAAGTGTTGCTGAAGTACACAAACCACCACACCACGATAAGGTAATGATTTTAAGGATAGAACCAATAGGAATGTCGCTGATAATAATTATGCAAGATAATTCGACGACGAAAGTCTCCTGCAAATTGAGCCAGACAAAATGTAAATCTCTTACTAAATACAACTGGTTTAAGATCACGATATCATAAACAATAGCCTTGTTTTGATTAATGTTACTGTTGTCCAATTTTACAGGAGCTTGAGAGCAAAATAACGACTTTTGAATAGTTTTAAGTATTAAGTGTATCATCCCACACTCGCAAGTCGCATTGTATATCTTGAATTAAGTGTACATTACTAGCTTAATAGGTGAGATCAATGACTAAATTCCATACTAAAAGAGTTTATCAGCATTGAAGGTCAACTTTGGTTCACATAAGAGATATTGACACATAACGCTGAATTATTATAAAGCTATATCTTGTAGTCAGCAATCTAACAAACAGTTTTTAATGCAGGCGGTATCAAAGAAACAACGGTAGAACTTCTAATCATCCAATAGTTTGAGCACATGTTCATCGTAATATTTTAAGTTTCTAAAAGAATACTTTTGCAATCCAATCCAATGTAATCTGCAATCAAATATGGCCTACGTCTAGTTATTTAACGATCCCCTTTCAACAATTATCACATTGCACATTCGCTCTCCATAGAGTCAAATCAAGGCATGAAATGTTGATACAGTCTTTGTTCTATTACGCCGACTTTGTAGGATAGAATGGGAGTTACCTGATTGGAGGCACTAAAAGGTTACATTGCACATTCGCTCTCCACAGAGTCAGATCAAGTCATGAAATGTTGATACAGTCTTTGTTCTATTACGCCGACTTTGTAAGATAGAATGGGAGTTACCTGATTGGAGGCACTAAAAGGTTAGTTGTGCAATCAGCGACGCTGTTCTAAAATCATCATTTCGGCTACTGAATCATGGCAAAAGCATTGCAGTACGAATCACCCTTTCCATGCGAGAAGCGTTGTCAGGGGAAACCGATGGATCCCACAAAGTCAACGTAATAGAACAGAGGCTGTATGACTTGATCTCCCTCAGTGAAGAGGGAATGTACATTGCAGTGATGTACCCATTATCGTGCATTAATTCTTGCTTAACAACGGGTGTAGTCAAATTTCATATTTATTCAATAGATAAATTGTACATAACCTACATGCTATTCAGAAACATTCAGCTAATTCAATCAAGACACTCGAGGGAAATACCAAGCAGAACTAATTCACAGGATGCATCTTGTTTAATACATAGTTGAAAGCATATGTAGGAACTAGAATGAGATCAGAATGTAGGAAAAAAGCGTTGTACGCGTATCCTCAAAGGTGCACTGATTGCTTCATTTTTGTTCATGGCATTCTACCTATCATTTAAGAATTCATGTATAGATAATAAACTTATCCCCATAAATCCAAAGGTTTTTGGAGTCTTTTAAGCGTAAACAGCTTTTTGTTGTATGAGTATGATTCACTTAGTTTCTTTGAATTGTTTAGAATGATAGTCGTGTCAATGATAAAAAGTTCTTTTTACCCGTTATCCCCTTTTTTAAATGTGCAAAAACTTATCGGGAAAAGAAAGTTTCCTAAATTGAAAGGACTGTCGTTGCAAACGAATATCGGCAGAAGTTTGATACAAAATAGGTCAAGTACAACAATCTCAAAAACATTGAACAACTGATAATGTTATTTGGCATAACCACTTTGCGCCTCAGGAATTCAATGTGAGATGATACCTTAACATTTTACAATCATGAATATTGTCAATATTTTACGTAAAACACAAATGTTCTCCAGGCGAGTGTCAACCGATAAAGAGTCATTACCTGAGCGAAATTAAAATGATTTTGTGACGTAATCACATTGCTCTTTCAGTATTCTTGTCAAACCTTTATCGAGGCCTGTTCATAAATGAGAGAAAGTGGATTGAATCAAGCAACGTTTTGTTACAAAATAAGAATTATTAAATCATTGACAGGCAATATAACCTTCCAAATTGCTGTTTATCTTAAACGTTTATGGTTATTCATATCATTTGCTAAAAATGCAAATTAATTGTAGTGCCAAGTTTTGCTGGCAAGGAACTGCCGGAACCCACGGATTTAGTGTAATAAAAACAGAGCCTCTATCAACATTTTATGACTAGTAGAAATTAAGAAAGGTTAAAATCTTATTAGCAGCCCCGTCTAAGGACGGGGCTGCTATCAGTTTTTGTGAAGTTTCCATCGCCGCCGCCGCCGCCGCCGCACTCGTACTACTAGCTATAACTTTTTTCCACTAAGCTTTCCAGAACTCTTATTCATACCTTACTACTCATACCTCGGGGGAACGATTTTGACACGTTCACTTTCAAGGTCAAATGTCAAGGTCACGAGCTATGTATTCACACTAAGAATTCCTTGTTAACGCGATAACTTGAAAAGTTTTTGTGCTATGAAGCTCTAACTTGAAAAGGTTTTGGCTACAATCTGTCAATGGTCAAGGTCACAGCAAGGTCATGACGTAAGCATGTTTTAGCGAAAATGCTTTATTTTAACTATGAACACTTTTAATCAATACATGATTGTTATACTCAATAAAAAGTGTTCAATGATTGTGTGACCTTGAAGGTCAAAGGTCAAGGTCATGAGATATGAGTTATTACAAAATGCACTAAATTGGGGTATAACTTTATCCCATTTAGCTTTTCAGAACTCATGAACATGTCTAAATGTTAATACTTCCAGGGAATCATTATGACATGTTCACTTTCAAGTTCAAAGGTCAAGGTCACGAGTTATTAAATCACCACAAAATTCTTTGTAAACACGGTAACTTGAAAAGTTTTTGTGCTATGAAGCTCTAACTTGGTATATATCATCCTTGGAAAAGTAAAAAATTTTGAAAAGATTTCGGCTACAATCTGTCAAAGGTCAAGGTCACAGCAAGGTCATGACTTAAGCATGGTTTAGCGAAAATGCTTAATTTTAACTATGATCACTTTTAATCAATACATGATTGTTATACTCAATAAAAAGTGTTCAATTATTGTGTGACCTTGAAGGTCAAAGGTCAAGGTCATGAGATATGAGTTATTGCAATTCCTTGTAAACACAATAACTTGAAAAGTTTTTGGGCTATGAAGTTTAGATTTTGTATATATTATCTCTTGAGAAGTACAACATTTTCAAAAAGTTTTGGGTACTAACTGTCGAAGGTCAAGGTCACAGCAAGGTCAACATATATGGAGAAAATGGATTAATTTAATTTTTAACACTTTATTTCATTACAATAATGTTATACTCAAAGAAATGTGTTCATTGATTGTGTGACCTTGAGTGTCAAAGGTCAAGGTCACGAGAAAATTCCCAATTTGGTGAGGCCTGTAAAAGGCGGAACAGGGTAAGGCGAAACCCAAAGTTCCGGGGCTGCTCTGCTTTTGCGGTATCCCGCAAACGCTAATCTAGTTTTAAACACAGATTGATACACTTAATCCTCGTGTTAATACAGGTTTTAAACATCAATAAATTAAGAGGTTTTATCATTATCCATTGGAAGTGTCAATTAATAGTCCTTACATTGTCATAAGATTCTTATAAGATTACACAGTACAAAGTTGATGGAGAGAACTCGTATAATGAACTCACGTTGCTGTGTTACTTCCCCCTGTCCTTAAACGTAAATTGTTGCTAAATAATAACACCACTAACATTTCATGGTTTCAACTACCCTTTACTTGCAAACCATTTCTTTAATATTCAAAGAACACACTTAAAACTAAGTTATTAACCAACTGAAATTAAGCCTAATCACTCTCACTCCTCTTTTCTTGTTTTGAGACGCTATCGTGATTCTGTTTGTATACTAACAAGCATCTTAACCAATTACGCATTGCATTAAAACAGTTGAAGAATGGCCAAGGATACAAATGTCGGGTTGCTGTTCACTTCGATGTTGCAATTTATCAGAGTACAACTGAAGGCGCTCAAATTGGCGGTGTTAAATTTGTGCTTGTTTTGTGTTTGCGGATTAAAGAGACTTCCAAAATGTCACACAAAGTTATTGTTTCTTAAACTTTGTTGCAAAAACTTTTAAACACCTCTAGTTTGCTGCCTTGTTGAAAATGGTTAAAGGTAATACATCTTTGTTTAATTCGACAGCGAGAGTGCTTGGTTGTGAACTACAGTTAAAAACATAGTAATGATTCGGTTAAAAATAACCTAAACTGAAGTTAATAGCATCGTAAACAGTGAAGTCGACTCCCTAAATTCTTACACGACTATTTTTAGTCCACTTGGGCCGTTTAACATTTCCAATTCATCTCCATCGCTTCTGTGAAACTAAGGTGTCTCATTCGATTTCGGTAAATGGTTGAAATAACATTTAGAAAGGTGTATACAACGATTTTGTCCAACAATTAACAAGCTTTGCGAAAACTGTTGTGGCTTTGGTAACAATTGTGCACAATTACATTTGTGACAACTGATTTTCATCTAAACAGTCGTCCACTGTTAATATTTAAAGACTCTCTGATTTGTATAGATAAGCTAGGTTCATACGAGATGCATAATTCATCTAGAAGTTTGAATATTCATGTATATCAAAGTCACACTCTTTAAAATATCTTAGTCAGTTTTGCAAAGCAAAGTAGTGACTATCTGGAAGCATACAGCTAATACAGTTTCAATATCAAAATATTTGTTTCTGATATATATCGATTAGAATAGAACAAATTTGTCATGATAATCAGGTGATAATCAAGATGTCTATATCTTTAATTTTTTTAGATTTGTTTGGTTGCATTTACCTTTTATCTGATTAATTAATGAACAAACTACCTAGGTTTTTAAAGCAAAATCAGCAAACAAATTTCAAATCCAAGATCTCTTATAATTGTAAATTGTAAAATGTCGAAAGCAATAATTATAAAAACTTTTTGATTAGTCCTATACACATCATTTGGGACATATATCATTTCTGTAGAAATCTCATGTTTAAATCTCAAAAGAATTGTTTTTAAACACATTTCAAATCCTGTTGACAAGATGATTCATGAAGTGTGGAGAGAACTACAAGACTACGTCATTTAACGTCTCATGATCTCCATCACCCGACGTATTATTGCTTGTGTAGAAACCCAAAGAGGATAATCAGGACACTGAAAAAGTTTCCTATATCCAGAAATCTGTTAACATTTATTCCAGTAGCAATCAAAGACATCCATAAAATCGACCTGCAAATTAATCAGAGACATTGGCATACCCTTTCTATGTATAAGTGACACGAACAATTATTTTCGTAAACGATTGAAATAATTTCTTTTAAATGGGATGTAAAAATGAATACTCGTCACAATACCCTAAAAAGACATCCCATGGTTCGCCAAGTACAAACTCATATAATCTCACTTGTTAAAAGTTTTAATGTGATAAAAAAACATTTCATCACTAACCGTCACAAATTGACATTATAACCCTGACATTCACATATATCCTTTTAAGATCAATCTATTCGAATTGAAGTCATTTATATCAATTAGATAAAACTTAAACATGCTTTGCAACAATTATTGAACTTTAGAGTTTGCCAAACTTTTAACGATGTTTCCGCTGTTAAGTTATAATAATTTCATACTTACAAAAGGAAACGTCAACAAGATAGTCTTAATGTGATTCCAAAAAGCAATTTGGACAAACAAATGTGGGATCTAATTCATGTCTCATTACTCTATGCTTTTGCGTCTGATTGTATTCAGTGAATGAGTTCATCTCTCATTGAGAGCATTGGACTACTGTAGGACGATTAATGGAACTGAAATATTCAACCAAAGGTACTTTTTAGGGTTGTTTCTATCAGAAATTTTGTCCATTAGAATCATCAATTGTTTTACCTGTTGTTTTATATATATTTGTATATACATATGGGATATGGTTGATTGCAGTATGGTATCTGTTTTGTCCTTTTGAGTGCTTTATTTTTTACATGAAATGATATTATACCTATACTATATATGTACTACTTGTATCTGCACGTGACACCGAAATGTAATAACTTTCGTCGTTATCTTCTTCTGTAACATCTTGAGTACTGATATCCTGAAGAAGCTTCTAGATTTCAACATGATATTATATTGATTCACGTAACCGGACGACTGGCTATCCGGACAATTTCCATGTGTAATCAAAACGAGGTTCGGCTGTTGCTAACGCAGCTGTATTGTGCCTTTTGGACACTTTTTTTCTATCTATTATCCTCTTTTTTTTATGATGAATGTAAATGTTCCTGGTTCTGGCTGAAGGAATGATTAATTCCTCATAGAAGATACATCTTCTAAGGATCACATATCTGTTTGAAGTGTTTTTATTTGAAGATTTTAGTGACAACGAGATACTTTGAAGCTACCATATGAAGTGTTTTTATTTGAAGTTTTTAGTGCAACGACATACTTTGAAGCTACAGTATATAGCTTTGAGAGAACTTTTTAGTTCCATAAGTCTTAGCGTAAAGCTTTGCTTTATAAAAAGACTGTGTCTTTGTGGTATTGTTACCTAGTTAAAAAGCAGACAAATTTGGAAAGCTGAGTAAACCCTGACAGAATGAAAACGTTTGGAAATAATCGCTTTTTGTTAAAATCCAAAAGCTTATTTGTACAGCCAGACTGTTTTAGAAATCAAGCATAGGGTATTAAAAAATAGGTTGGCATTTGTCACTGCATAATGGATCATCTAACTTTTTTTTCAAATATATACACGAGGACAAATACAGAGAGAGAGAATTGTTTGTGAATGTGTCAACAGTTAAACAGACAGACATTCACATGAAAATTTACAATTTAAAAAGTATAACATACGGCCAGATTTGACCAATGAGACACTGTAGTCAGACACATTTACAATATAAAAATCAATATTAAAACATGCATTGTAAACGTAATACATACATACGTATACACACCCAGATATATAGATAGTAACATACATACATGTAACAATGGAAGTCATTGTGCATACGTGATACATACATACAAGTACATTCATTCAGACGTACAAACATACATACACACATATACATATATTCATTCACACATACATGCACTAATACACATACACACACACATACATACATACATACATACATACGCATGCACATACATATAGATAGATAGTAACATACACATAGATAGCAACTTATCAATACAAGTCCTAATACATATATGATACATACATACATACACACGTACAAATACATACATACATACATTTCTTTTGACAAGATACTTCAACTAAGAGAGTTAGCATTTGAAGCTGATATGCATACTTAACATTCTTGTAGATTAAAATATAAACAAGAAAGAAGGCCAAGTCAAGCCTGAGGGTTAAGCAGTCTGTTCTTAATACCTTCTTATTTGTATAATTCATTTAAAGGATTAGGGTAATTTAATTACTTATCCATTGTAAGTACTAATTACATTTAATCAGACGCAACTGCGTTCACGACAGTGAAACTAGTCATCTCAATGACAGAAGTTTACAAATGAGGTATATTTAGCTATATTTTATATTTGTGTATCAGTTCTGTAAATGTCCCGTAACAAACTTTTTAGTCAGAATTATGAAGAGGCAGATATATAATATCACAAAGAGATTAAGAGGTTGACAATGGTCTTATAAAAGCTTGCCTACTGACGTCAGATAAATTAGGTGACACAGTATGCACTGAATAATTGAGTCATAATTCAAAGTTACACTTAGCAATTTATTTTGCATTACCGCTTCACTCACTAAAATTTGTAGTATCTTACTTTAAATCAGGTATGAAGATTTATTATTATAACCCATTCAAAGGATCAAAAACATAGTTAAAAACAGTGAGGAAAGCATTAACTTCAAAACAATTTCTTTAAATCTCGATCTGGGAAAGAGGCAAGGAGTTCAAATCCCACAAATGGGCTTGGCAACTGTGTCTGCGGTAGAGAATTGTTCTTCACACAATTAAGTTTGGGTGCAACTCTTTTCTGACTTTTAACTCATTGCCACCTATGGTTATCTAGTTCCAGCCAATGCTCGCAGGCTTTATCGCAATGCATAGCCACACTAGGGATGCGGGATTTCTCCATGCAATAATACCACAGTCGTGATATAAGATTTATTCATGTCTCAAGTATTAAATAACATGTTCTCTCTTCTGAGGATTTTCTAATATATATCAAAATGACAGTCATTTCAAATTGGAAAAAAACAACATATTTCTAGGATGAATAACAGATTAGAAGTATTTATTAGGAAATGGAACCAGTTGCCAATGATACTAGGGCTGGATGATCTGCTCATAAAATATTAACTCTCATTGTCCATAGAGCCTTCTTATGTTGAATTGACTCACTACAAACTTTACATATTTCCATATCATGAAATATTGTACACACTTGCCTCTGTGAACAATGATAGGAATATTACTGTTGTAAACGTATTTGCCTACTCATGTAACTTGCATAAAGGACTTGTAATGGAAAATAAATGAAAAACATTCCGAGACACCCT
Source organism: Steromphala cineraria (assembly GCA_916613615.1). Lineage (NCBI taxonomy): Eukaryota > Metazoa > Mollusca > Gastropoda > Trochida > Trochidae > Steromphala > Steromphala cineraria. The sequence continues at coordinate 74,692,507 of OU744722.1, read as the reverse complement.
CTTAACACTGCGTTTTTCCTTCCTGGAATTGTCATGTTAATTACTGTCGTATGAAAACAGCCGATTGTTTTTACTTCCAGGTACATATTAGGCTCTGACATAACACATGTTGGTAGCTGTTCATATGTACGTTTTCAGGACACCACACCTTCACTTCATTTTACAGCGAAAGTACAAGGTTGTGATCTACAGTTTGCAAGTAATCTGCTAAATATGCATAATGTTTCTATTGAATAATACAAAATAAATTTGATGACACATGTTTTTATGATAAGAGCTAAAACCATAACAATATTTGTTCATGATTAAATTCCAATAAGAAATCATCCCATTACTGAACATTTAATCAAGAAGAATAATAACTAGGCCCTTATAAGCTTGGAGTATCCCCTTGATACTGCTTCATATTCTATTCTCGCAAGCTCACACGAGTTTGAATGTAGCTTTGACATCGTTCATTTTCCAGTGCAAACACACAAACTGACATTCAATTCTTAATTGATTACAAGCAAATAGCTTGTGGCCAAATGGGAAGTCCCTATATGTACTCAATTCATGGCTGATTCCACTATATATTCTTGACTTGACTATATTCTAAGATTGATGTTACCAATATATTCGTAATAATAATACAGTTTATGACCTTCCCTGCCATTAGGGATTTTATAGAAAAACGAGATTGATTGATGGTCTTCTATTTTCGGTCTGAATAATTAATAAACAAACGTAATGGAAAGCATATTTATACATTACATATCAACATAGAACATACTTGAGCATAACCTTGATTAACCTTGTTTTAAACTAGCTGTAATGATAAACCTCATTACATCTATTGAATTCTTCAGTTGACATTTGAGAAAATTGACCGAATTACAAGGAAGCATTTGTTATTATTGGATTTTGAAATGAATATGCATAAACAATAACACGAGGGTCTGGGGACATGCTGTTGAACTATTTTCATCTACTGCAGAATAAAAAAGACTTAGAAGGCTGAAACCGTATTGTCCAATTGTAGATGCCATTACTCTCCTGCGATACATGAACATCCTGATGTCTTTAAGTCCTATTTCCATGATATTCTTCAAACAAGAAATCAAATGACGAAATCTTGTCGATTTGACAATATTATAGCCTCTAATGAGGACATACAATAAACGGGAAAAGGCCTCAAAGACAAGAATCAAACCTCGGTATTTCATCGCCAATCTCTGTTTGTCAAATGCATGAGTTATTTAAGCGGCAATGTTGCTGCCAGTCTGTTAAACGTTGAAATCTCAATTGTTTGGAATGTATATAACAAGTTGATTATAGTATATAGTACAATTATGAACTTGATATCGGACATGTATCGTGCGATGCTAACATCCTCTGTCAAACTCTTTTCCACTGAACATGGCCTGTAAATAAGTCAACATGTTTTATCTTATATTTTATGTAATGGTACGTTCTTTTTAACTTGCCCCAAGATATAAGCAACCTTTTATCCTTATTAGTTGTCCAGACAAACTCGACTACACGTGAAATCAATAATGTGTTTTACCCTGTAATCATTTCCATTAAGACATCACTGAACTGATGGGGGACGACAGGTAGATACTTGTAGATTGATCAAGTACTCGTATATCTCATCCATATAATTGATCTCTTGTATACGGAAATTCCATGCTTTGACATCACGTATGTAATTTGGAATGAATTTTGCTTGATTGGTGCAAGTATGTCAAAACCATTTAAGTTTCATTTTCGTTACAGAGATGTTCTTTATCTTATCTATTAACATAGATTTCGAAATCGAAAGACAAGAGTCAACAAAGGATGACATATCCCACCGTTCCCCAATAAATGAGAAAATTAATCTATCATGAAATTACGCAAGATTGATGTCAAGGACAAAGAGGTCTTTAAAACTTAAACTTCCATTTCAATTGAAACCGCCAAAAATAAATATCTGAAGAAGTTGAAAATCCCAAAAGGCACCCTTTTACATGCTTATATAATGAGCTATGTCTATAGAAGTATAGTATGATGCTAGTAATAAAAACTGAAATATATATATATATATATATATAACAACATTGTAAATATTTCCAAATTTTGATCCCATCGTAGAAAGTGAATATTTGAGAAGAAACCAACACACAAATTCCTTTATCTTTTTTTGTTTCTTTCCAGATAGCACAGATGTGAAAAAAGAGTCAGAACATATGCTACCAAGCAATAATTAGTGTGGCATCCCGGGGCACAAACAACTGACTTCAGATGCCTTTTCATACCTCGAATTAATCTCCGGACATGATTCAGAGGAAATGTTTTTCATTCCTTATGCAAGGTGGCAGTCAATTCGTTAAGGGTTTCGATATGGGGACAACGTTGTCAGCGATGGTGGGCCTTAATTGCCTAGAGGTGCTCAATTTGATTGATATCAGGGTTTAATGCTGGCTAAGGAATTGTGTCTGTTGTTAAATTGAACAATATTGATACGTGTATCCCTCCACCTTTCATGAATGATCTGGAAAAAGTTGGGCAATATCTAACAGAAAGAAAACAGCATTTTTACTAATAAGTAAAAGGTCAAATTTGAACTGTTGCACAAAGACTTGGTTGCAGCGAAAGAATGAATAACTACTTTGACACAATTACTTCATCCTCTATAATTAAAGACCACTTTGCTAACATCGTCTGACCAGGACCAAAATTCAAATAAATTTTCGGCAGTGGTTTGTGTGCTCAAATTGTACATGTAAAGCTCCGTATTGAACGTTTCAAGGTATTAACATATCAAAATTTCGTTTGGGCAATGCGAACAGTGCCCTGGATCCTTGTTTTGAGCATAAATTGCTCATTTCGTACGAGACTGTTGTACTCGTTGATTTTGGAACTGCCTCGTACACAGTTCTTGTTAGGATGAATTGACCAATTTCTACAATGTTTCTTCTTGAAACATTCAATGCATAATGTTCTATGCAAAGAAATATGTTAGGCAGAAATAGGCTTGACCCTTAAATTCTTTTGAATAGTGTATTTCAGTAATTTCCTATCACATTATTTTCAATAGCAAAACACTAACCCGAATGTGTAACGTAAAACTATACTGCTATGTTTAATCATTTATCTTTTTCCTGTTGTTCCAGCTTAACGTTTATGTTTGATATGCCTTTGAATCTTCGAAATGATGAGCTGTACTAGTTTCGCCTTTTAAATTATATTTATCATATCTTCCCTTTCATCCTTGAGTGAAGTGTCCACAGGATCCTAATTTAATACTGATGGCTATTTACAGTCTTCACGCGACTTAAAACATGCCGGTGAACATAAAACTTTCATTTGTTTCATGTTCAAGCAACCTGCATTTGCTGGTAATTTTTTATATCCAAAAGTATTCCAACAGAAAATATGACACGACCTTGAAAAGCGCCAACAGTCATTTACATAGATTAAGTGAGTTATTTCAAAATAAAATAAAGTAGTCAACTAAATTCCCGCTTTTAGGTTGCTCTTTTTTTCAAGAAACAAACGGCCTCAAAGGTAAAAACTTACCTAAATAGGATAATATTATTTCTTATAGTCTTTGTGTCACTTGAACCCCTAATAAGGCGGCACGAAGGCCACGCCCTGAAAATCTAATTTTATCTGCTTCCTTATTAGCCAAAAGACTAGAGAGCTGAAATGTTCTGTACAAACCCCTTGACTGAATGGGATTATAATCCAAAGTTCCTGTAACATAATAATTCAACTCTATGATTTTCAAATCTACATACAAACAATTTCATCAATTGTGAGTGAGTGAGTGAGATGGTGTTTAACGTGTTTTGAACAATATTTCAGTTATTAAACACGTGGATATTGCCATCCAAAAGAGAGTAGACAGATCAGGGAGAAAGGGATCGAAAGGATGAGGGGAAAGACGGAAAGAAAGGCATAGTAAGAGATAGAAAGCAGGTTTTAGAAGGACTCAAATTTGGTCTGGCTTCTACCCGTCGACCTGTCCAGCTTGGGTGACCCTACCAGGAGCATGTAAGCTCCAGCTGGCATAGCTCTCGGGGTCGTCGAAGCACACAAACCACCACACCACGATAAGGTAATGAGTCCATCAATTGTGAAAAGTACATGAGACATATTCGTCAAACAATAATAACTTCTTTAAACACAACTATAAGCTGAAACGATTTCAAATAATATACTTATTATGGTTAATTATTATTATTTTCTTGTTAGATGATTATCTTTAGTGTATTCATTTATGAACAAGATATGAAAATATGTATAATGTTGGAATGACACTTCATTGATGACTCTTTTTGTTTTTAAGTTATAATTTATTAGTCAATTAAAAAGTTCGAAAACTTGTTAATTTTATCTTGTTTTTATTTCACTTCAGGAACCATTTTCCCTGGAGGGCCATCCTGTTACATTGGGGTGCCATCTTTAAATTATGTTTGGAGCTAACGGAAACACAAACGTTGATCGCAGTTGATCGCAGAAGGACGACAAACAAATCCGGAGTATCATAAAGATTGATGTGAGACCCACTTGAAATGTGCTAAAAGACTTTGGCAGTAAATTTAAAGTCAAGTGTTAAGTAACTTCTGAACCTTCTGCTACATCAAATATTAAAGTGATTAATGTTTTAGAGGAGATTCTCCTTAAAGTTAATAGCAGTGGGAAGTAGAAGGGATTTGAGAAATGTAACAGTTTTGATCACGATTGATTGCTCTTGTGCATGATCATTCGCGCCGATATACACTAGTTCTGTTTCGCAATAGGGTATTATGTTAGTGTGACAGAAATACATACTGTATATGCACAACTAATCAGTGGTTTCACAATACAAAATACTTTCGTACAATACATAATTCAAACCATCCGTAGCGTAGGTCATCAAAGTAAATACAAGAAGGTTAAACTTTTCAATAAATAATTATTCAGGTCACAAACATGTCTAATTTCCTAATATTACAACAATTCGTAATATCTTTGCAAGGTTCAGTGTTTAAATTTTCCTGAAAAAAGGTACTGTAAAACATATATTCATGGAAAATGATTTATTTTATCTGGTTGTTTATTTTTATCCCACCGGTATGTAATACCGTGGGATATAGTCATCGCCCTGTCCGTCTGTATGTCCGTCCGTCTGTCCGTCCGTCCGTAATCATTTCGTTTCCGGAGGAGAACTCAAAAACCGGTCCACATATCTTTCTGAAACTTTACATGTGTATTGCCCACCTACTGAAGTGGTGCCTTTTGATATTTCACATTTCTGAAAATTTTATTTTTTATTATTACCATGGAAACGGCTCTTATATGAACTCTGTTCATGAAAGGTTTCGTTTCCGGAGCAGAACTCAAAAACCGGTCCACATATCTTTCTTAAACTTTACATGTGTATTGCCTACCTACTGAAGTGGTGCGAAAATTTTATTTTTTATTATTTCCATGGAAACGGCTCTTATTTGGACTCTGTTCATGAAAGGTTTTGTTTCATATATATAAAACCGGTCCACGTATCTTTCTTAAACTTTACATGTGTATTGCCCACCTACTGAAGTGGTGCCTTTTGATATTTTCACATTTCTGAAAATTTTATTTTTTATTATTTCCATGGAAACGGCTCTTATTTGGACTCTGTTCATGAACGGTTTCATTTCATATATATTTAGCTTATACTATTATGAACCTTGCTTGAACAATTTACAATTATCTTTCAAGGTTTGCATCTTACGATCATGTGGAACCGGTGGGATATGTCATCTTCTGATGACTCTTGTTAACTAGTACTTGAAGGTTCAAGTCTGACAATTCTAGCTTTACTCAATGATGGTTTCAAAACAGTTTCATTGACATTTTAATAAGCATTTTTGATATTTGGATAAAGGCAATATATATTATATCTTATTTCCATCGGCACCTCCATGTAGGCAAATTTCAATCATAACTTATCCGCACCACTGACTTTTAAAAAGAAGGTTGTTACTTTTTCCTCAAATTGAGTAAAATAAATTCAATTGTTGTCAAACATTGCAGATTTGTCCTAACTTGACCTCTCTCCATTATAATGAAGAGCGTATTTGTTTCACAAAGTGGGTAACATACGATTTCATTTGATTCTATTTCGCTGGAAAACGATTTTTTGCTGGCAATCGCCTATTTTCGTATCTTATTGAAACATAAGAATTTCCACAGATGCCTGAGGACATATGAATTAAGACATTCAATTAGAAGATCGCAATTCCTCATTTGTAGCCCTGCAGAGGACACATAAAAACATGATTCTTAACTTACTTCTGAATTTACATGAGTCTTTTTCTTTTGGTCTGACCAATGTATAATTTGTTGTTCTGATATAGAAAATATTGATATTATAGGTATTTTCTCAAAGCAATAAAAGTAGAACTCTTTAGTTAAAGATCCCTCAGGTAATTTCAAACGGTAACAACGGTAGCATTTACTGTTTTTGCAAAAGTATTTTTATGAAATGGATCGTCTTCAATGTTGATTACTGATTATTGTCTTTTTCCTGTGAGCGAATTGGTTTAGTGTTCAAGATATGAAACAACGAAATTGGGGTTCACTGGTGATATAACCAGCATGCACCGATTGTATGAACAGAACTGAGCTTTCAAATAAAAAAAACCCCAGGATTAACAGATATTTTTTAATATTTTATCTGCCGTGTAAAATGCCAAAAAATGAATTTGAGTTGTGTTTTTTCTGATAAATCATCAAAACAAATTAATCATAGTTTTCATTTACTGTCAATACTGATTAGAATCAAACCTACTTTTCAAGATACCACATATTCATCATAACTTCCTTGAAGCTTTTCGATTTGGAGATAGCATCGACTTTTTATCTAATGTACTTAATGAACTGCTACTTTTTAAAAACAAAAGTCAAAATAACTAATTTACAATCATGGATCCTTATCATAAATGTCAAAAGCTTATCAGGATTTCTGAGTAGCTTAAGGGTATTTAAATATAAATCAGCTATGTCTTTGTCCTTACGGTTTAGTGTGCCAATTTAAAAGAACAATGACATTTTAAAACGTTTTCTATAACAATGACATAATGTTTTCGATTAATATCCGGGTATTGGTTGGTTACACAGACATATACGCTAATGTAACAGGGTATGGTTTGATAGGCTTTTTTAATATTCTTATAAAACTTATATTAAATGTTTAAGCTGAGATGTTCATATCATACACCCTAACATTCACCAAAACGAACCCAAATGATCTGTAAAGATAAATCAAAGTCGAATGAATGAATTAAGTCAGGTCAATTTTAATATCTAAACTATTTCTGAATCATTTACACTAGAATTAAGTAGATTTGTTAAATGCACCCTTGATCACTGCTCCACATCAATGATGGCACAGTGCAATGTTAAACTCTAGTTCCAACATCCGGAATCCATGAATTTCGAACCCATGAATTTCGACGGAACCCATGAATTTCGAGTTGGACAACATTCATGACTTGATCTGCCTCGGTGGGGAGAGAACGTCTAGTTCCTTGATCAGTTCATCTGATTTCTGTCATATTTTCGCAAAACTCGTGCATTTCGAGTTGGACAACATTCATGACTTGATCTGCCTCGGTGGGGAGAGAATGTCTAGTTCCTTGATCAGTTCATCTGATTTCTGTCATATTTTCGCAAAACTCGTGCAGATGATTCTCCGTATGTCAAACACAAACACTCTATCCTGTTTAATTGGGTAAGTGCTGGTTCTATACTGGGTACGATACCTTAAATACTTAAGTACATAAGAATAATGTCCACTCTACATTGTGATATAAACCACTATTTCCATGCCAGAAGTCTTGTCATTTGCTTACAAATTTTATTTTTAAAATTTCGCAAGGGGAAAACTGTCTGAAACCACGGATTTTGTCTTATTCGAACAGAAGTAGGAAAAATATGTTATGACTTTACCTTCCTCTGTGGGAGAGAATAAATTCGTATCTGATTAATTTGACTTAAGTAATGAGTGAAAGTGAGACACAGTTCATGCCCATACTAAAGCAGATAATCATGACGATATTTGAGAATTTGTATTTGTCATTCTCAAAAGTTGCAGCTTTTTCACGTACCGGAATAGAAACCGGTAAAATATTGACAGAACTTTGTCAGAATTCATTTTTTGTTAACTTCTAACTTACAATCTAGCTGGCAGGTAGTTAAATTGTAACCTAAATGACCAAATACATCTTTTTCGGTTATTTTTGTAACCAAAAATATGCTTTTTGGCTTGTATCTGCGTGCAAAGTCCAGGAATCGGATGTCTAGGTTTTTCTTATCCTAGTTTGAATATATTTTTTTCTGCAGGTATTCTAAAATGTAGTGTTTTTCATCATTCATTTATTTATGTCTTTCCTGTAACAGGTATATAAAATTCAGAAAAAGTAATGATCCATTATCTTTTGAAAGAAAACACTTCTGTCATGCTGATCATCAACCATAGGTTTAGAGTATTGAAGATGCCTTGTTGACTCCAAAACAACTTGCTTGCTGAAAATATTGATAGAACAATGAAAAATGTTGAGTAGTTTTTATTGGCGTCTTTCAGATAACGCAAATTATCAAAAAAATAACCATATTTCAAGAGATGCGTCTTTCTCTATGCATGCTGCACCAAAAGCACTACACAATGATGGTGTATGAAATGGGACAATGACTGTTCATTACTTTTCAATTGATGAACAAATGGAATTTGTCTTTCATACAACAGTCTTTTCTGTAACCGATGGGTTTGTTATTGGAAAGACCATTATGTTACTGCAAAGACATATGAATAGATATTTGCATCTTACTTGTTTGTTTCAACAAGAATTTGATTGACAGTTACAATGTAGGATGTCCCATTTGCTTCTGAAAGCATCCTTTTCTGCAGTCAATCAGACAAGTTCTTGTCAAGGGTTGTTATTTAAAAGACATTATCGTTACTATAAAGACAATTGAATATTTACTCGAAAATAAACATTATACTTAGTTTTTTCCTCCTTCAAAACTGGTACTGAACTCATGACTTGTCTTTGAGAATCATATTTTGTAAAATATTTTCATTTTTTTTTGCAACAATGTGTATATTTTTAGTCTATGGTATATAGATGTTACATGAAAGACATACTGTGTTACTGTAAAAGACATCCAAGAAACTAATACTTAATTTGGGAATTTATTTGTCTGCGCATTAAAAGTTTCATTAAATGTATGGAATAACTATGCCTTTTGTTCTACTAAGAGGTCTGTGTTTTAGCCACATATCATCAAATTTATTTCTTAAGACTGCTATTTGAAAGACGGCATTGGTGAACAATGCTGAAATATGGCACATAGCCAGATAATTTTTTTTTTTAAATATTGCAATAAAAACAATGGTATATATCTGTACATCATTTATATGGCATGACTATGGAAGGAAACAAAAACAAAAACATAAGATTTCGATGAAACTTTTCAAAATTGGCAAGATTTCTTTACTCTGACAAGTGATAATATTTTGTCTTTCCGGTAACAGTCAATGTCTTTAACAGAACAAGCAGAAACATTTATTGGTCCTGTTTTAGTAAAGTATAAGATAAATAATAAGTAAAATTTTCTGAGGATCTGATGTGAGAAACATAAACCCTAACTGCCTTGTGCAAAGAGGTCACATATTTATGTTTCATTAAACAAACTTTCTTACTTATTTGAGGCATTTTCTTTCCAATAACAATTTGTGTCTTTGGAATAACAGAACTGTCTTTCATGTAACATGACCAAAACGTTATTGATTTATTACCTTGAAGGTACAAATGCTTGTCATAAAATGTCCAAAAAACTTAAAACGTGATCACATTTTCTCTTATAGCTATCTTCATTTTATTTATTATGTTGAGGTCAATTGATAGGATATGAAGAGAATTTGTAAGAATCAACATGCTTAATTTTTTCACCTAACTTGGTGTACAAGTGTTTATCATATGAAAATATTACTTGATATTTTTCTATCTCTCACTATGCCTTTCTTTCCGTCTTTTTCCTCATCCTTTCGATCCCTTTCTCCCTTTTCTATCTACTCTCTTTTGGATGGCAACATCCACGTGTTTAATACCTGAAATATTGTTCAAAACACGTTAAACACCAACTCACTCACTCACTCTTTTTACATTTGAGTAACAACACATATGCTAAGGAGAAACAAGAAAGTAGTTACTGATAATGAGGTGCTGGCAACAGTATTATGAAAATTCCATCAGATACCTCCGCAGGATAAGTGTATCAATTGTTCTTGGGAACCAATTGGAAAATAGCAATTCATCTGTGAAATTGGATCATAAGTCATAAGTGCCTTTTCAAGATCTAATTCATAATTTCATAAGGGGGTTGAGGTAGATAGAAATCTTTAAAAAAGGGGAGGGGGGAGGGGAAATACAAATATGTTTTGTCTCCTCTTAACAGGAACAGTTTCGCTGCACTAACAGAAATATGTATCTCGTATAATGAACAGCATGAATATATTCAAGTTGGTCACGGAACATTTTATTTTCTTTCTTTCTTCCACAGACGTTAGCACGATTTAACAGTTAATACGATCCTACATGGTGGGGAATAGAATTTTTTTAAATTGACGAAAAGTGACAAATATTGTGGCAAGCTTCAACCTGTGTAAGTATAATAAGCCTTATGGAAAGTTATTTAAAAAAGGAGTGAATAAAAGAAGCCCAAGGATAAAAAATATGTGAGACAGAAAAAGCTAAAGGTAAACTATGTTGTGTAATGTTAGCGGCCAGTCAATTTTAGTAAAAATTGTTTATTGTCTTTGCCACATATGTATTTGTCAACATCATAATGGAATTTGATAAAAAAATAATTAAACGGTTTAAGTTTATTTCCTTAATTGTACACTTACATTTATATATTTTTTTTTATGTTATTGAATAGATCCTTGATCCTAGCATTTGTTGTCCGAACAAAATGAAGTATAATGTACGATTATGTATCGTTTACATTTACATTTTTTTTTTCATTTGCTGTTCTTCAAAGCTGATATCATTTAGTAATAAGCCATTTGTTCAAATAAGACGAAGTATGTTAGTTTAAATGAATTATTTCTTTTGGAGTTGATTTATCTTGATTCTGGCTTATTTATTCATATCAGATAGATCTTCAATGGATCACTTTATTTGTTTGAAGTTCTTTATTTGAACTTTTAGTTGACAACACCATACTCTGAAGTGACAGTTATATAGCTTTGGGAGACCTTTTGTTTGAAACTCTCTGAAGTCGTAGGTTAAAGTTTTTGTTTTTAACGCGATTCACGTCTTTGGGGATTTGTAAGCTGGCAAAAAGGCAGAAGAATTCGGATAGGCCGGAGAGACCTGATATATTTAAACAAGAAAGATTGCAAAGAATCACTGAATTGGAAGAATCAAACATTACCAACTTCTTAGCGAATTTGAAAGTTTATAGTAACCAAACATGTCTTTAAGTATTGGTGATGGTGAAGCTATAGGACGAAAAACACCCGCTGTATTCCTCAAAGTGAACACTTAAAGTTTTGAGCAAAAGCAAATTAAATAAACCATCTTTCCATTTAATTTAACAGATATGGTGCGCAAAATAAAAAACAATTTCTTGTCAAGAAATATTGTCCATCATTAAACAAGTAGAGAGCAATCTTAACATCTGCTCCTTGTACATGTCCAGTATTGTGACGTCATAAACAATGTTGTCATTCTCCCCGGAGAGTAATCGAAACATGTAGAAGAAAAAGGTTGTAAATTGTTGTTTTCTTTCATCACTTATTTCTATGAACACTATGCACTTGATTAAACTTTCATCTTTAATCAATGTATAGATATCCTTGGAATTGGTATTTTCTGCCGGTCTCTCATAATTTGTTGGCCATGTCATAACAGGGCAAAAGCCTTAATTAGTATGTTGATGGGTGAGGATGAAAGAGACCCTAGCATATTGGGACATGCACTATGTAAGGAAACAAGACAAAAAATATATCAGAATAACCAAAATAGAATAATGCACCACTCCACTTCTGGATCTCACCACACACCAAGTTTCGCAAAAGAATATTGAATCTTTGTTTAGATATGGCCCGGAAACAAAATCGTTTTGTAACGACGGAATAATGAAACCACCGAACTATGGACGGTACCGAAAACAGTATGCCTCCCGCAAAGGACATAGTTAGTAACAGAGAACAGTTTCATTGCTTAATTGAAACATATTCCAACCAGAATTTCCCTTTATATGAGTTGATCAATCGCAATAAATCCCTTTAGGAAATGGTTAGATTATTGAAAAGTTATTTAATAACTGTAAATTTGTAGCTGCGCTTTGAAATCGCCGTTTGTTTTTCAGCGTGTGGAAATTGCACTTGTCAGTAATCACGTTTGAATTAGACTGTTTTCAATAATACCGATAGCAGAAAATATATTGCATTGCAATAATATTTCATTAATCGATAAATAGAAATTAATGTGTTGTTGCTATCAATAGCTCAAAGAAGAAATTGACCTTTAACGAATTTATATCTTTTCATCTCCTATATCAAAGCTTTAGTGTTAAACCCGCGATAAACAAATTCTGATTATTCTCATGTGAAATGAGTTGTGAAAGAAGTTAAATCAAGCTAGGCTTAAATTCAGGTTCTGAATGAGAATAATTTTGTTTTTCATATTTTTGCTAGGGTCCTTCTGAGTAACCGACAAGAAATGAAAAACTTACCGTCTTGAAAGACTAATCATTAGAACACATTTTTAAAAATAGAGCCATTGGCTCTGTAGCTCTTCAGGCTTCATATTAATTTTGCTTTAGGGTGTGGCAAATGTCAATTTTGAATACTCGTTATCTAACTTAGAAGTCTGCACACAAAGTTACAGCTTTTAGGCCTGATGCTTTTTGAAGGGGGACTGAAATGATCTATGGCCACTTTGGGATTCATAAAGAGCGGCATGTAATTTGAATCAGAGTCAATTTTGAATTTTCGAAATCGGACGGCAACTTGCCTAAATACGGGTTTTAAAATACACTGCCAAATTAGCCCCGGCAAACAGAATCTGTGGTCACTGAAGCGTGTCTACCTACTGTGACGTAGCAGTAGGCGAGTAGTTTCACCTAATGATCATGTTTCAACGGGAAATGACACCTTTTTAATCATTCATTTAACATACAAATATTCACAATAAACACTCAATATTTGTATATTCCGAAAGCTTAGTTATCCGACGAATCAATAACGATTTATAAAAGCCAATAATTATTGTATAAACATGTAGTATCGTATATTTCAAAACCCTATCAAATGACGCAAAACGGCGACTGCCTCGTTAAATTGGCGCCGTTATGGCTAGACATGTCCGTTTTAAGTGATAATCTGATGGTCTGTTGTTTGCTGAATCTTACATAACATACACTGACTATTATTTCCGACGGTGACTGCGTCTTCAAATGCAAATATTACAGTTTTCCTCGAGTTTAAGTAACAAAGTACAAACACGTATCATGGAAATGTTTCTATGATATTTAAAGATTGTGTGTCCTCTCTTTGAAGATGTGTAGTATGCTTGTGGTGTCAATTCCATAAATGTATTTCAATTGTGTCCAACAAAATTGAATTTTAATCTAAGGGTATATCACAATGACTTAAATAACAAGTTGGTTTTATACATCTGAATACATCTGTAGGTTCTACATTTAATTACAAAAAGAATTAAAAGACAAGGAACAGAGAGTACCCTGAATACAATTTGATACTAAATCTGTGGCAATCAATCAAGAAAAAGTAAGAGTGCACATAGTTGAATCCGAGAGAGTAATTTACAATGTATATAAACTATTTAGCTTAAAGCTGTAACAATGAGGTAGAAAATAACTTTTTAAAAGTTTAAATCTCATTTGATAAGAAAACATAAATCCATAGTTCCTATCGAATTAAATCTAAATTCACATTAATCTCAAATTGAATGAAAACTGCAAAAAATATTTACAATTGACAAAAGACATTTTTACAATGAAGTTGTATATCCTACTAATAGAGGATTCATTCATCAAGTTTGGACATGTACAATCTTCATATGTAAAAGTGTCATGAAAATGAGTCATTTCTGTGTCATAAATGTGTCATTTCTGCAAACACTGATCTTTAATAAAACTGCTGAGTCCAACGGGAATACCTCATAAAATTCAAATTTAAAAGAGGGAATTGTGGAACTTACGACAATTGGAGAGGGGAAATCAATAAGACTGTCTGTAAAGCATCAGAATTTAATGTTCAATCTAAGATAAACTGCAGTTCCAAGAATGTTATTTATTTAATCACATGTCACGGATGACATGAAATGCAGTTTGGAAAAAATATCACCTAAGAGATTGTTGAAGGCTCACAAGCAACAGCTATAGGACCAGAAACACCCGCTGTATTCCTCAAAGTGAACACTTAAGAGTTTTGAGCAAAAGCAAATTAAATAAACCATCTTTCCATTTAATTTAACAGATATGGTGCACAAAATAAAAAATAATTACTTGTCAAGAAATATTGTCCATCATTAAACAAGTAGAGAGCAATCTTAACATCTGCTCCTTGTACATGTTCAGTATTGTGACGTCATAGACAATGTCGTCATTCTCCCCGGAGAGTAATCGAAACATGTAGAAGAAAAAGGTTGTAAATTGTTGTTTTCTTTCATCACTTATTTCTATGAACACTATGCACTTGATTAAACTTTCATCTTTAATCAATGTATAGATATCCTTGAAATTGGTATTTTCTGCCGGTCTCTCATAATTTGTTGGCCATGTCATAACAGGGCAAAAGCCTTAATTAGTATGTTGATGGGTGAGGATGAAAGAGACCCTAGCATATTGGGACATGCACTATGTAAGGAAACAAGACAAAAAATATATCAGAATAACCAAAATAGAATAATGCACCACTCCACTTCTGGATCTCACCACACACCAAGTTTCGTAAAAGAATATTGAATCTTTGTTTAGATATGGCCCGGAAACAAAATCGTTTTGTAACGACGGAATAATGAAACCACCGAACTATGGACGGTACTGAAAACAGTATGCCTCCCGCAAAGGACATAGTTAGTAACAGAGAACAGTTTCATTGCTTAATTGAAACATATTCCAACCAGAATCTCATTTTATATGAGTTGATCAATCGCAATAAATCCCTTTAGGAAATGGTTAGATTATTGAAAAGTTATTTAATAACTGTAAATTTGTAGCTGCGCTTTGAAATCGCCGTTTGTTTTTCAGCGTGTGGAAATTGCGCTTGTCAGTAATCACGTTTGAATTAGACTGTTTTCAATAATACCGATAGCAGAAAATATATTGCATTGCAATAATATTTCATTAATCGATAAATAGAAATTAATGTGTTGTTGCTATCAATAGCTCAAAGAAGAAATTGACCTTTAACGAATTTATATCTTTTCATCTCCAATATCAAAGCTTTAGTGTTAAACCCGCGATAAACAAATTCTGATTATTCTCATGTGAAATGAGTTGTGAAAGAAGTTAAATCAAGCTAGGCTTAAATTCAGGTTCTGAATGAGAATAATTTTGTTTTTCATATTTTTGCTAGGGTCCTTCTGAGTAACCGACAAGAAATGTAAAACTTACCTTCTTGAAAGACTAATCATTAGAACAAATTTTTAAAAATAGAGCCATTGGCTCTGTAGCTCTTCAGGCTTCATATCAATTTTGCTTTAGGGTGTGGCAAATGTCAATTTTGAATACTCGTTATCTAACTTAGAAGTCTGCACACAAAGTTACAGCTTTTAGGCCTGATGCTTTTTGAAGGGGGACTGAAATGGTCTATGGCCACTTTCGGGATTCATGAAGAGCGGCATGTAATTTGAATCAGAGTCAATTTTGAATTTTCGAAATCGGACGGCAACTTGCCTAAATACGGGTTTTAAAATACACTGCCTAATTAGCCCCGGCGAACAGAATCTGTGGTCACTGAAGCGTGTCCCAAGCGTGTCTACCTACTGTGACGTAGCAGTAGGCGAGTAGTTTCACCTAATGATCATGTTTCAACGGGAAATGACACCTTTTTAATCATTCATTTAACATACAAATATTCACAATAAACACTCAATTTTTGTATATTCCGAAAGCTTAGTTATCCGACGAATTAATAACGATTTATAAAAGCCAATAATTATTGTGTAAACATGTAGTATCGTATATTTCAAAACCCTATCAAATGACGCAAAACGGCGACTGCCTCGTTAAATTGGCGCAGTTATGGCTAGACATGTCCGTTTTAAGTGATAATCTGATGGTCTGTTGTTTGCTGAATCTTACATAACATACACTGACTATTATTTCCGACGGTGACAAATAACAAATCGTTTATATTTTCAGTGAACAAACCAAATATTTTCCACAATCGAATACCTAAAATGTTAATTTTTTGTGAGTTTATTGCAATATAAAGATATGTTATACGGTGGATAATTTTACCATAGTGGTTTGAAAGGAATGGAAAAGTGTGAATTATAGGTGAGGTTATATGTTATTTATTATATTTTTTCTCTTATGAAAAGATGGATAATCTATAGTACGTTATGATCAATCTCCATAGTTTTTACAACACATATCAATAATAAAATAGTTAAACATTATTTATCAATGGTTGATCTATTCAATATATATAAGATTTCAATTCGTATTGAAAATGAAACAATTTTATTTTTGGGATCACACTGTTTTGCATATAACATTCCGTATAATGATACAGTCACATCCAGTGATTCCAACAACAAAAGTAGTACAGAGTATTTCTTAGATATAATCGGACTTGCTTCTGGCCTTCTTTTATAAATCAGAATTTAACACATAAATCGTTTGGTTTGAAGTAGGTTTGTCTCCAGACATTATGGTTGATACGCAAGTGGAGACAGGGCCAGTGGGTGGGGCGTCACGCTCTAATGAGTTTTCAAAAGGTTCGCCTGTTTATTTCGGCGGAATTTTAAAAACCGGGTATAAAATGCTGATAAAAAGCCTAATTTATGTGTGTATTGTCTCAATTATATGCTCATTGCATTCTCATAGATAATGGTACTTGAGATATTGATATATTATTCTTAGAAAAAGTACATTGCATAACCTCTTTGAGACAAGTATTTGTCACAAAGGTGACAAGATCCCCCGCCCCAAATTGATGTGAACAAAATGCATACTGTATACATAGAAACACTTGTCTACACTTGTCATGCTAGTAGATGTCATTTAGACCACAACAAATCAACTGGTCCCTGGGTCTTCCATATATAAGCCTCGCTGTGACCTTGAAAATAATGTGAAGGTCACCAAACTCGACTGGGCCCGGCGCCTCCCCGATAAGATGCTTTGTGTAAATTATGAAGAGAATCCAGTTAATGGTTCTTGAGATATCCCGCTGACAAGCCTAAAATGCAGGTTTCAATGCTGAAATTTTCAAAGTCTCGCTGTGACCTTGAAAATTATGTGAAGGTCACCATAATCGACTGGGCCCGGCGCCTTCCCAATAAGAGGCATTGTGAAAGTTATGAAGAGAATCAAGTGAATGGTTCTTGAGATATCCCGCTGACAAGGGTACAATGTCAAAGTCACGTAATGACCTTGAAATGAAGGTCAAGGTCATGAACCTTTAGAGGGACATTGCTCTCATGGTGATGAAGCTATATACAACAAATGAAAAGAATCAGGTCAATAGTTTTTGAGTTAATCAATTTCATCCGTCGGTACGTACGTACGTACGAACGTACGTACGGACGCTGCTCAATACTATATCCCCCGCTTCGCGCTAAAGCGCGGCGGGGGATAAAAAGATGAAATTACGTTACAAGGGCGTGGACCTTAGCTATTAATTATAACCCTCATTTGTCAAGGAGTATGCAAGAAGAAGAAGAGAAGATGAAAATAGGATTTAAGGGTGCGGCCACTTAGGCCCTCAATAGGGACCACAGGGCTACCAAAGCTTCATTTTTATTTTTAATCTTCATTAGGCAAGGAGTCTGTACACACGGTTTCAGCTTTATAGGACTTTTGCTTTAGGAGAAGAAGTTGAAAATAGTTAAAGGAAAAAAGTTTTTATAAGGGGCCAAAAAGCCGTCAAAGGTACAATGTATAATCCACACAAAGTTTCAGCTTTCTATGCCTTATGCTTCTTGAGAAATCAGATGAAATTAGGCTACAAGGGTGTGGCCCCTTACGCCCTTATTACGGGCCACAGTGCTACCAAAGCTACAATTTTAAATCCTCACTAGTCAAGGAGTCTGTACACAAAGTTTCTGCTTCTGGAGAAGAAGATGAAAATGCACCAAGTTTACGGACGGACGCCGGACACCATGCCATGCAATAAGCCCATTGGCCCTTTCAGGCCAGATTAGCTAAAAACCGAAATAGTCAATAGTATTTTCTTTATTCTAGTCGGAATGTCATGTACTTAAAAGTATCAACCAAAAGGTTTTTGAGAGTTCAACATTTGAATTTGTTGGTGTTACATAAATCTTTAGTAAGATCTTAAATTTCCTGCATTGCTTGTTAATTTACGAATGAACGCAAGTGTTACGTCAGTACTTATCTGGTGTTTCGACGATTGACTGGTTAGGATGCAAGAATATTAGCATACAACTAGTAAGTGAGTTGGTGATTTACGTGTTTTGAACAATGCTTCAGTTATCAAACACGTTGGCTATGCCATTCAAAAGATAGATAGTAGATCAGATCAGGGAGAAAGGGATCGAAAGGATGAGGGGAAAACGCAAAGAAAGGAATAGTGAGAGATAGAAGGCAGGTTGTGTCTTGGTTCAAACGTGGACCTGTCCAGCTTGGGTAACCCAACCAGGAGTCTCTAAGCTCAAGCATAGAGCTTTAAGGGTTGCTGAAGTACACAAACCACGACACCACGATAAGGTTATGATTGTAGTCCTTTCATTGTCATAAGATTCTTATAATATGACACAGTACAAAGTTTATGGAGAGAACTCTTATAATGAACTCACGTTGCTGTGTTACTTCCCCCTGTCCTTGAACGTAACCTGTTGCTAAATAATAACACCACTAAAGTTCATGGTTTCAACTACCCATTACTTGCAAACCATTTCTTTAATATTCAAAGAATTAAAACGTTATTTAAGTTATTAACCAAATGATATTAAGCCTAATCACTCTCACTCCTCTTGTCTTGTTTTGAGACGCTATCGTGATTCTGTTTGTATACTAACAAGCATCTTAACCAATTACGCATTGCATGAAAACAGTTGAAGAATGGCCAAGGATACAAATGTCGGGTTGCTGTTCACTTTGATGTTGCAATTTATCAGAGTACAACTGAAGGCACTCAAATTGGCGGTGTTATATTTGTGCTTGTTTTGCGTCTGCGGATCAAAGAGACTTCCAAAATGTCACACAAAGTTATAGTTTCTTAAACTTTGTTGCAAAAACTTTAAAACACCTCTACTTTGCTGCCTTGTTGAAAATGATTAAAAGTAATACATCTTTGTTAAATTCGACAGCGAGAGTGCTTGGTTGTGAACTACAGTTTAAAACATAGTAATGATTCGGTTAAAAATAATCTAAACTGAAGTTAATAGCATCGCAAACAGTGAAGTCGACTCCCTAAATTCTTACACGACTATTGTTAGTCCACTTGGGCCGCTAAACATTACCAATTCATCTTCATCGCATCTGTGAAACTGAGGTGTCTCATTCAATTTCGGTAAATTGTTGAAACAACTTTTGGAAAGGTGTATAAAACGACTTTGTCCAGCAATTAATCAGGTGCATGCTTTGCGAAAACTTGTGTAGTTTTGGTATCAATTATGCACAATAATAGAGGTGACAACTGATTTTCACAAGGCATTATTCATCTAAACAGTCGTCCATTGTTAGTTTTTAAAGATTGTCTAATTTGTATAGATAAGCTAGTTTCCCCTGATGCATAAAGTTTGAATCTATATCGCAGTAACACTCTCTAATATATCTTTGTCAGTATTGCAAAACAAAGTATTTACTATCTGGAAGCATACAGTAATGCTTAAATACATTGAGCAGATAATGCCTAGATCTTTCTTCACTACAACCTTTTTTTTTGTCCTATGTTTCAATAACAAAATATTTGTTTCTGATATTTACTTGTCAAGATTTTCAGGTGATAATCAAGATGTCTACAACCTTAAAAAATGTAGACTGTTTTGGTTGCATTTCCCTTTTATTTGATAAAGTAATGAACCTTTTTGTGTTCTTAAACAAAATGTCAAAAGCATGAATAAAATATAACTTTTTGATTAGTCCAAAACACATCATTAGGGACGTATGTCGTTTCTGTATAAATCTCTTGGATAAATGTCGAACAAATTTTGTTAAAACACATTTCAAATCTTGTTCTCGAACAATGTTAAAATTAAACTTATTAAGAATTTCAACAATTTGAATTCAATAGAAGGGACGAAATAATGTATAACTTTTTGAAGATACATTTGCCATATATTTTGAAAAGTATCTATATCATATTAATATGCCAATACAGGATAGAATTATTTAGTCATTTAATCTTTAAATAACTTCCGTTACGAAACTCTCCTTCTAAATATAGTTTGAAGTGAACATGATAAACTTTAATCAACAACATCTGTCATATGACCTCTTCTTGTGAAACCAATGGGGGGGGGGGACATAACTGTTTACTTACTAGGGCATTTCGTTATCATACTGACCTTAGATCAACTAATGAATTCATATTTTTAGAGCTTTTAAGATGACTGCATAACTTCCTTTTGACTGATGTGTACATACACATAAACACAACATATATTGCAAAACATTTCACTTCATTGTCCAAGCCATCGATACTAAAATCAGTCCCAGTTTAGAGAATTTCTATGAAACTCGTGAATGGTATCAATCATTAACTCGTTTTATTTAAATGTTATTACACGGGACATCGCTTAATATGTTCTATGTCTCCGACGATCAATATTCCATAATCTCATAGCTGTTTTCTGATTGGCAACTTCAATGAAATAGGTGTTATTTCCATTCAGTCTCTCAAGTTATCGAAAAAAGGTTTATAAAAATCTTTGGATTGTACAATTGTTATCATTATGGAGAGCTTCTTACGTAAGTAAATATCAATAGAATATATTTTCACTCTTTTCACTGAAAATATACCGATGAGCTTCAATGATGCTTTGGGGCAACAGTGTTTGCGTAACGATAACATAGACCCTTACACTGGTGCCATATGATGAGACATTTTAGACTATGCATGTCAACATTTGCTAAGTATTCTGTAGAAAAAAATCAAGAATACCTGCTATATTACTTGGAGCAGCGTTGACATAAAGTCGAGTCGCAATTGAAATCAGATAAGACGACCAGCTGTCAGGAGGTTTAATAAGAAAAAGAGCCGATGGAGCAGACAAAACAGGATGGTATTGTTACTTTAGTTATGGTAGTCCACTTATACTTGATTACCAATGGCTATGTCTGACTATGCTCTTCGTTGTATTACTCATGAGACGTTTAGAAACATCTGAAGTGAAAAAAAACGAACATTTTTTCATTATCTGTCAATTCCATGTGCATTGCTATATGTCAGAATTTGAAAATGACTAAGTAGGAATAATTGCGTTCCGATGTATAAAAGTATCTTTACTGTCTTTATAAACTCGGAATGGTTCGTTACGAGATAGCTGTGATTAAAATATTTTAAACCACTGCCCTAGCACATAAAATACAAACTAAAAGAATCTCACTCGTTAAAAGTTTTAATATGCAAAAATAAAAACATTCCATCACCGTCACAAATTGACATTAGAACTCTGACCTTCACATATATCATATTAAAATCAATGTTTTCGAATTGAAGTAATTTATATCAGTTAGGTAAAACTTTAATATGCTTTTCAACCATTATCGAACTTTAAAAGTTTCCCAAACTATTGTTTCAGTGATTACAGCAATGCTTTTGCTGTTTAGGTACCATAATTGCATCCTTACATACAAGAAACGTCAACAACATACAATCTTAATGTGATCCCTAAAAGCAAATAGACAAACAAATGACGGGCGCACAACTACCTGATTTAAATCTCATTACTCTATGCCGTTGCCTCTGATTGTAAGTCAGTGAATGAGTTCATCTCTCATTGAGAGTATTACATCTACAGCATGAAGATTATTGAAACTAAAATATTCAACCAAAGTTGCTTTATCTTAGAGAAACGATTAACTGATAGATAAGAATAGATATTTTTACAACTTTAATTGTTCATCCTTAAAAGGTAAAAGTTTGATATAGGGTTGTTTTCATCAGAATTCTATCCCTCCAATTCATCAATTGGTTTATCCGGTGTTGTGCATATAATTATATTGGATATGGGTGATTGTACTATGGTATCTGTAATGGCCAGGTGCATGAAATGATTTTATACCTGTAATGTTAAAATACTATATGTACTACTTGTAACTGCACATGACACCCAAATAAAATACATTTCGTCATTTTCTTCTTCGGTATCTTATCCGGAAATTCCGCTATTGTCGGCATACGTGACAGATAACCGCACGACTCGCTATCCGGACGATTTCCATGTGCAACTTAAGCGTCCAGATAACGAGGTTCGACTGTACTTGTATCGGGCTAACGCAGCTGTGCTGTGCTTTTTGGAAAAGATTTTGACCTATTTGATTGCAGATTATTTTTTTACAATTATGTCATTTTTTCTTACTATTATCCAGTTTTTTTATGATAGATGTAAATGTTCCTGGTTCTGGCTGAAGAATTGATTAATTACTCACAGAAATTAAATCTTCTCAGCATCACATATCTGTTTGAAGTGTTTTTATTTGACAACGAGATACCTTTGAAGCTACAATATATAGCTTTGAGAGACTTTTTTAGTTCCATAAGTCTTAGCGTAAAGCTTTGCTTTATAATAAGACGGTGTCTTTGGGGAAATGTTACCTAGTTTAAAACAGACACATTTGGAAAGCTGAGTAAACCCTGATAGAACAAAAACTTTCGAAATAAAAGCTGTTCGTTATAAAACAAGTGCTTATTTGTACAGCCAAACTTTTTTTTATAAATCAAGCATAGAGTTTTGAAAAATAGGTTGACATTTGTCACTGCATAATGAACTAAAAGGTTTATCATATCATTTGTATTTTAGATATATACACGATAAACACAGTTTGCATTTTTAACTGATATGCATATATAACATTCAATTCTGTCAGACTTAAACATGAACAAGAAAGTCAAGCCTGAGGGTTAAGCAGCCAGTTCTTAACACCTTCTCATTTGAATAATTCATTCTAACATGACACGAAAACTAGTTTGAAAATACTGCGTTCTGATTGGTTACTCATAAACATTTTGGAGTAATTATTTCACCGATAATCACCTCTAAAGATTTACGACCGCTTCACATTCCTCCGCGCATGAGAAAACCATCTGCACTCAGCGACTTTCTGTTTACACATGACATGTTGGCGAGGACACTTTAAATTTCAATATCAGAAACATGTCGACATTTTGAAACACCTACAAATTTTAATCGAATAACCAGGTTTTTTGTTCCTGTTTCAAGTGTTTCTTACTGCTTCGCGATGTAAATTAATCACAGTCCACAGATCTAAAAACAAAATCAACGATCGCAACACCTCTCATACAGCGATTCGTCAAATGAACGGAAGCGACTTTATTCTTTAATTTCGCTGAATGCTGTCACTGCCCCTAACTCTAATGTACAACTACAAATGACCACTTTTCCTGTCACAGTCTCCCCAACCATGACACAAAATATACATTTCTTGACAGCTTCCACTAAGTTTGAAACAGTTCACAGACACGTTGTGAACAACTATTTTCAGAGTAACGTCCCTTGATTTGGTCAGTCCTTGTCGCTCTTGTAGGGGTGATGGGTCGACCCATGGATTTAGGTAAAAATTCGTAACTTTGACGACATTGAAAACTGTTTTCTATTGATAATATGCTCAATAGATTACAGATGAGTCTATTTAAAAACGTGTTTTCTGTATGTAATGACATTTTAATTGTTATGTGTTCTTTATGAAAGTGGACTGTACCGTTGTTTTGCTGTTTAGGTACCATAATTGCATCCTTACATACAAGAAACGTCAACAACATACAATCTTAATGTGATCCCTAAAAGCAAATAGACAAACAAATGACGGGCGCACAACTACCTGATTTAAATCTCATTACTCAATGCCGTTGCCTCTGATTGTAAGTCAGTGAATGAGTTCATCTCTCATTGAGAGTATTACATCTACAGCATGAAGATTATTGAAACTAAAATATTCAACCAAAGTTGCTTTATCTTAGAGAAACGATTAACTGATAGATAAGAATAGATATTTTTACAACTTTAATTGTTCATCCTTAAAAGGTAAAAGTTTGATATAGGGTTGTTTTCATCAGAATTCTGTCCCTCCAATTCATCAATTGGTTTATCCGGTGTTGTGCATATAATTATATTGGATATGGGTGATTGTACTATGGTATCTGTAATGGCCAGGTGCATGAAATGATTTTATACCTGTAATGTAAAAATACTATATGTACTACTTGTAACTGCACATGACACCCAAATAAAATACATTTCGTCATTTTCTTCTTCGGTATCTTATCCGGAAATTCCGCTATTGTCGGCATACGTGACAGATAACCGCACGACTCGCTATCCGGACGATTTCCATGTGCAACTTAAGCGTCTGGATAACGAGGTTCGACTGTACTTGTATCGGGCTAACGCAGCTGTGCTGTGCTTTTTGGAAAATATTTTGACCTATTTGATTGCAGATTATTTTTTTACAATTATGTCATTTTTTCTTACTATTATCCAGTTTTTTTATGATAGATGTAAATGTTCCTGGTTCTGGCTGAAGAATTGATTAATTACTAACAGAAATTAAATCTTCTCAGCATCACATATCTGTTTGAAGTGTTTTTATTTGACAACGAGATACCTTTGAAGCTACAATATATAGCTTTGAGAGACTTTTTTAGTTCCATAAGTCTTAGCGTAAAGCTTTGCTTTATAATAAGACGGTGTCTTTGGGGAAATGTTACCTAGTTTAAAACAGACACATTTGGAAAGCTGAGTAAACCCTGATAGAACAAAAACTTTCGAAATAAAAGCTGTTCGTTATAAAACAAGTGCTTATTTGTACAGCCAAACTTTTTTTTATAAATCAAGCATAGAGTTTTTAGGTAAAAATTCGTAACTTTGGTTTGAAATTATATTTAGGGGTAAAGAATGCACGACATACAACCCCAAAATAAAAAACAGAATGGATTTATCCCCTTATTTGAAGGATAAGCTAATTTAATTTCGTATCTATTGTAAGTACTAATTACATTTAATCAGACGCAACTGTGTTTACAACAAGATAGTCACGGAATGTAAATATAAGTTGACAAATGCACGTATATCTAGCTATATTTTGTGTGTGTATATTAGTTCTGTCAATATCCCGAAAATAACTTTTACTTCAGAATTATTACCAGGTAGAGATATGATATTACAAAGAGATTACGAGCTTGACAATGTTCTTATAAGAGGTTGCTTACTGAAGTTAGATAAATTAGGTGACACAATATGCACTGAATAATTGAGCCATAATTTAAAGATACACTTAGCAATTTATTTTGCATTACCTCTTCACTCACTGAATATGTGTAATATCTTACTTTACAATCAGGTATGAAGATTTATGATTTTAACCAATTCACAGGGTCGAAAAAATAGTTCAAAGCAGTGAGAAAAAAAGCACTAACTTCAATCCCATTTCTTTAGTTCTCGATCGGGGGAAGGGGTCCGGGGTTCAAACTTTCAACTCAGTGCCACCTATTGTTATC
Organism: Steromphala cineraria; assembly: GCA_916613615.1. Classification (NCBI taxonomy): domain Eukaryota; kingdom Metazoa; phylum Mollusca; class Gastropoda; order Trochida; family Trochidae; genus Steromphala; species Steromphala cineraria. Next base: position 74,666,604 of record OU744722.1, on the reverse strand, counting down.
TAGTTCCAGCCAATTCTCGCAGGCTTTAGCGCAATGCATAGTCACAATAGGGTTGCGGGATTTCTACATGCAATAATACCACAGCCGTGACATAAAATGTATTTATGTCTCAAGACAACATGTACTCTCTTCTGAGGATTTCTAAAATATCTTAAAATGGCAGTCATGTGAAATTGAAAAAAAATTATAGGAAGAATAACAGATTAGAAGTATTTATTAGGTAGTGGAACCAGTTGCCAATGATACTAGGCATTGGATTTGCTCTCATAAAATATTAACTCTAATTGTCCATACAGCCTTCTTATGTTGACTTCACTCACTACAAACTTTACTTATTTTCATATCATGAAATATTGTATACACTTGCCTCTGTTACCAATGATTGGAATACTACTTTTATAAACCTACTTGTATAAATGATTTGAAATATTTGAAAAATAAACGAAAAACATTCGGGACGCCCTCTTGACACTGTGTTTTTCCTACCTAGAATTGTCATGTTAATTAATGTCATTAGAAAACAGTCGATTGCTTTTACTTTCAGGTACATATAAGGCTTTAACAACACATGTCTGTCGCTGTTCATATGTACGTTTTCAGGACAACACACCTTTACTTCATTCAAAAGCGAAAGTACAAGGTTGTAATCTACAGTTAGCAAATTAGCTTCTAAATATGCATAATGTTTCTATTGAATAATACAATATAAACTTGATGACACATGTTTTTATGATAAGAGCTAGACCTATAAGACTAATTGTTCATGATTAAATTTACATTTATTTCAGGTCACTGACTCGCAGATGGTTTCATGCGTCCACGAAAGGATAGCATTCCTAGAGTCTGTTAAAACTGTTAAAATGTAAATTGAAAAAGATGTTGATTTCCAAAATTTAACTACTCTGGATGAATTCAAGATTTACATGTACTGAGTCTTACAAATAGCATCACGCATCATCAGCATATTAATACACACCTAGATGATACCACCGTGGTATCTATAAAGGCAAAAGCATCGAATAGCTCTCTATAAAGCAGCCAGTAAGCAGCGGCGGTCCTCAGTTAAAATGTTAATAATCTCGAGATAATGTGTTTCAGACTTCATGAATAAAGATATTTCATTAGCTAATAACGCAAATACCTACTTGAATCTGAAAATTGTTACGAGGGTTTTGGTGGTGCTACGCAGGAACATTTTAACGGTTGTAGCAGTATACGACGAAGAGTTGTAATGAATATGCACATATGGACATACTGAGTTTGTTCTGATCCATTTCATTTATTTTTGGTAAATGCCAAGATCTTGTGGCAAATGGGAATTCCCTATATGTACTCAATTCATAGCGAATGAAATTCCTGTTGATTTCGCTATACGCTATATTCGTATATTCCTTACATTATCTAATAAAATTGATGTTACTATAATAAATATTTCTATTCGTAATAGTAATACAGTTTATAATCGTTTCTGCCATTAGAGATTTTATAGAAAAAGATACTGATTGATGATCTTCTATTTTCGGTCTGAATAGTTAATAAACAAACGCAAATTCATACATTGTATATCAACATAGACTATACTTGAGTTTACACCCCTTGGGCGGTTATATCCCTTCCTTTTTCAGTTGATTTTAACTCATTACTACCTTCTTATAGGTGTTTACACTTCATACCCCTTGGGAAGTTATTGCCTTTATCTTAGTTGAATGTTATATACCGTGAGCTCCATCCGCGTAGGTTGGTAACCACCTTGGTCGGTTATGTGATTGTAAACAATCGCAAACAATTTGAATTTTTAACAAACAAGAAAGTTAAGATTAATGAACAACGAAAGTGGGATTCGAACCAGGGACCGCTATGTTGTCAAGCAAAACTCTTACCTGTTGAGCTAACGAGGATCCATGATAAATTGTTGATATATATCAATTTTGCAATAAAATATATAGTTTTTAATGTAAGGAATCAAGTTTTTAGTTCTAAAAACCTAAGCAGGGGGTATTGTAAGTAGTCTAAAATAGTATTCTTATCAAGACATATTAAACCCGCAAAATGGATCACTAAAACATTTTTCAATTATTTGTATGTAAACCAATTTAGTTGAAACACCGTAATAACATAGTTTTTATTGTAAGAAATCAAGTGTGTATTTCTAAAACCCTAATCTGGGGGTATTAAATTTTTTTTTCTTATCAAAACATGATAGACCCGCAAATGATATCAGTAAAACGTTTTTAAATTAATTGTACATAAACAAATGAAGTTGAAACCATTGCAGGAGTCTTCCACAGGAGGATAAGTCAAATAATAACCCGTTTGCCTCGGGTTATGGAAATAACCTCTGCTCGGTCTACCCCCTCGCGAGGTTATTTTCCATAACCCCTCGGTACCGGGTTATTATTTACTATATAACCATGTTCAATCTTGTTTTAAACTAGCTGTAATTATAAACCTCATTACATCTATGCTTGTAAACTATTTTTATCTACTGCAGAAGAAAAAACATTTATAGGCTGAAACCGTAGAATCGTAGATTTCATGACTCCCTTGCGATACACGTAGATCCTGATGTCTTTAAGTCATATTTCCATGATCTTGTTCAAACAAGAAATCAAATGACGAAATATTATGGCCCCTATTGAGGACATACAGTAAAGGGGAAATGGCATCAGAGACAAGAAGCAGACCTCAGTGTATCATCGCCAATCTCTGTTTGCCAAAGTGTGTGTACTCCAATAAAGGCACGAGTTAGGGTTATTTAAGCTGCAATATTGCTACTAATCTGTTAAACATTGAAAACACACTTGTTTAGAATGTATATAACAAGTTGATTATAGTATATAGTACAATTATGAACTAGATACCGGACATGTATCGTGCGATGCTACTATCCTCTGGCAAAACTCTTTTCCACTGAACATGGCCCGTAAATAAGTCAACATGTTTTATCTTATATTTTATGTAATGGTACGTTCTTTTTAATTTGCCCCAAGATATAAGCAACCTTTTATCCTTATTAGTTGTCCAGACAGACCCGACTATACGTGAAATCAATAATGTGTTTTACCCTGTAGTCATTTTTCATTAAGCCATCACTGAACTGATGAGGGATGACAGGTAGATAGATACTTGTAGATTGATTAAGTACTTGTATATCTCATCCATCTTATTGATCTCTTGTATAGGGAAATTCCATGCTTTGACATCAGTCTGTAATTTGGAATGAAGTTTTAAGTTATATTTTATCATATCTTCCCTTTAATTCTTGATGAGTGAAGTGTCCACAGGATCCTAATTTAATTACTGATGGCTGTGAACATAGAACTTTCATTTGTTTCATGGTCAAGCAACCTGCATTAGCTGGTAACTTTTTATATCCAAAAGTAATCGAACAGAAAATATGAAACGATCTTGATAAGCGCCAACAGTCATTTACATATATTAAGTGAGTTATTTCAAAATAAAATAAAGTAGTCAACTACATGTAATTTCCCGGTTTTAGGTTGCTCTATTTTTCAAGAAGCAAACGGCCGCAAAGGTGAAAATTTACCTTACCTAAAGAGACCTCTTACCTAAATAGGATAATACATTTTTCTAATAGTCTTTGAGTCACTTGAACCCCTCATACGAAGGCCACGCCCTAAAAATCTAAATTTATCTGCTTCCTTATTAGCCAAAAGACCAAAGAGCTGAAATGTTCTGTACAAACCCCTTGACTGAATGGGATTATAATCCAAACTTCCTGTGACATAATAATTCAACTCTAAGATTTTCAAATCTACATACCCTTTAATGTCGGAGTGTACTTTTAACTACAGAAAGAAATCCTGATTTCTGTTGATTATGATTGCATGAAGATAAACTATGTTGACACCAGTGACAGATATGATATCCACAAGGTCGGATGATATTAGTTGATTATAGGTGACCAGACGCTAAGGTTTATGTGGACATGAACTGTTGAACTATGTCATCAATTGTGAAAAGTACATGAGACATATTCGTCAAACAATAATAACATCTTTAAACACTACTATAAGCTGGAACGATTTCAAAGAATATACTTATTATTGTTAATTAATATTATTCTCGGTTAGATGATTATCTTTAATGTATTCATTTATGAACATGTTTTCAAGATATGAAAATATTTATAATGTTGGAATGACACTTCATTGATGACATTTAGTTATTAATTTATTATTTATATGTCAATTAATAAATTCGTAAAATTGTTTATTTTATCTTGTTTTATTTCACTTCAGGAACCATTTTCCCTGGAGGGCCATCCCGTTATATCAGGCTTCCATCTATAAATTATGTTTAAAACTAGGCAGAAACACATACGTTGATCGTATAGAACGACATACAAATCCGGATTATCATAAAGAATGATGTGCGATTCACTTGAAATGTGCTAAAAGACTTTGGCAGTAAATTTAAAGTCAAGTGTTAAGTAATTTCTGAACCTTCTGCTTCATCAAACATTAAAGTGATTAATGTTTTAGAGGAGATGCTCCTTAAAGTTAATAGCAGTGGGAAGTAGAAGGGATTTGAAAAATGTAACAGTTTTGATCACGATTGATTGCTCTTGTGCATGATCATTCACGCCGATATAAACTATTTCTGTTTCTTCAATAGGGTATTATGTTAGTGTGACAGAAATACATACTATATATGCACAACTAATCAGTGGTTTCATAATACAAAATACTTTTGTACAATACATAATTCAAACCATCCGTAGCGTCTGTCATCAAAGTAAATACAAGAAGGTTAAACTTTTCAATAAATAAATATTCAGGTCACAAACATGTCTAATTTCCTAATATTGCAACAATTCGTACATATCTTTGCAAGGTTCAGTGTTTCAATTTTCCTGAAAAAAGGTACTGTAAAACATATATTCATGGAAAATGCTTGATTTTATCTGGTTGTTTATTTTTAATTAGTACTTGAAGGTTCAAGTCTGACAATTCTAGCTTTACTCAATGATGGTTTCAAAACAGTTTCATTGACATTTTAATAAGCATTTTTGATATTTGGATAAAGGCAATATATATTATATCTTATTTACATCGGCACCTCTATGTAGGCAAATTTAATCATAACTTCTCCGCATCACTGACTTTTAAAAAGAATCTAACGGTTGTTACTTTTTCCTCAAATTGAGTAAAATAAATTAAATTTTTGTCAAACATTGCAGATTTGTCCTAACTTGACCTCTCTCCATTATAATGTAGAACGTATTTGTTTCACAAAGTGGGTAGCATATGATTTCATTTGATTCTATTTTGCTGGAAAAAGATTTTGTTATGAACAGAACTGATGAACAGAACTGAGCTTTCAAATAAAAAAAACCTCAGAATTAACCGATATTTTTTCATATTTTATCTGGCGTGTAAAATGCCAAAAAAATGAATTTGAGTTGTGCTTTTTCATCAAAGCAAATTAATCATAGTTTTCATTTACTATCAATACTGATTAGAAATCAAACCTACTTTTCAAGATACCAGATCATCATCATAACTTCCTTGAAGCTTTTCGATTTGGAGATAGCATCAACTTTTTATCAAATGTACTTAATGAACTGCTACTTTTTAAAAACATAGATCAAAATAACTTATTTACAGTCATGAATCCTTATCATAAATGTCAAAAGTTTATCAGGATTTCTGAGTAGCTTAAGTGTATTTATATAGAAATGTGCCATGTCTTTGTCCTTGCGGTTTAGTGTGCCAACTTAAAAGAACAATGACATTTTAAAACGTTTTCTTTAACAATGACATAATGTTTTCGATTAATATCCGGGTATTGGTGGGTTACACAGACATATATATATATACGCTAATGTAACAGGGTATGGTTTGATAGGCTTTTTTAATATTCTTTTAAAACTTATATTAAATGTTTAAGCTGAGATGTTCATATCATACACTTAAACATTCACCAAAGCGAGGCCAAATGAACTGTAAAGATAAATCAAAGACGAATGAATGAATTAAAGTCAGGGGAATTTTAATATCTAAACTATTTCCGAATCATTTACACACTAGAATGAAGTAGATTTTGTAAATGCAACCTTCATCACTGCTCCACATCAATGATGGCACAGTACAGTGCAATGTTAAACTCTAGTTCCAATTGTCTCCCTACATAGGCAGATCGAGTCACTTTCGTTCGTCTGATACCAATTCTATACACTGGTTAAAAATGTTACCATTCGTTTAGTATTCTCTATACAAGAAAGTAGTTACTGATAATGAGGTGCTGGCAACAGTATTATGACAATTTCATCAGATACCTCAGCAGGATAAGTGAATCATTTTTTCTTTGGAACCAATTGGAAAATAGCAATTCATCTGTGAAATTGATTCATTAGTCATAAGTGCCTTTTCAAGATCTAATTCATAATTTCATTAGGGGTGGAGACAGATAGTAAACATTTAAAAAAGGGGGTTGGGCATACATACCTTGTGTCCCTACTTAACAGGAACAGTTTCGATGCACTTACGGAAATATGTTTCTCGTGTAAGGAACAGCATGAAGATATTCAAGTTAGTCACGGAGCATTTATTTATCTATTTATTTATTTATTATTACACAGTAAGTAAGTAACAACTAAACAGTTAATACGATCCTACATGGTGGGGCATAGTATTTTTTTAAATTGACGAAAAGTGACAAATATTGTGGCAAGTTTCAACCTGTGTAAGTATAATATGCCTTATTGAAAGTTAATTAAAAAGGAGTGAATAAAAGAAGCACAAGCTTAAGGATAGAAAATATGTTAGAGAGAAAAAGAGAAAGGGGGTAAATCATGTTGTGTTATGTTAGCGGCCAATCCATTTTAGTAAAAATTCTTCATTGTCTTTGCCACATATGTATTTTTCAACATCATAATGGAATTTGATAAAAAAAAATTAAACGGTTAAAGTTTATTTCCTTAATTGTAATTTTTAATGATATCGAATAGATCCTTGATCACCTAACATTTTATGTCAGAACAAAATGAAGTATAATGTACGATTATGTAACGTTTAGATTTACATTTGTTTTCATTTGTTGTTCTCTAAAGTTCAAAGTTGATATTATTTAGTAAAAAGTCATTTGTTCAAAGAAGACGAAGTATGTTAGTTTTAATGAATTATTTCTTTTGAAGTTGACTTGATTCTGGCTGATTTATTCATGTCAGATAGATCTTCAATGGATCACTTTATTTGTTTGAAGTTTTTTATTTGAACTTTTAGTTTACAACACGATACTCTGAAGTGACAGTTATATAGCTTTGGGAGACCTTTTTGTTTGAAACTCTCTGAAGTCGTAGGATAAAGCTTTGGGTTTAACGCGATTCACGTCTTTGGGGATTTGTAAGCTGGCAAAAAGGCAGAAGAATTCGGATAGGCCGGAGAGACCTGATATATTTAAACAAGAAAGATTGCAAAGAATCACTGAATTGGAAGAATCAAACACCACCAACTTCTTAGCGAATTTGAAAGTTTATAGTAACCAAACATGTCTTTAAGTATTGGTGAAATTGTGTGCTGCATGATACATTTTTATTTTATCATAGATCTGTTTTATACAGAATTCCATACCTGCCAAGATGTAACAGTTAGCAGACTTCGCCTGGAAATTAGTAAATAAGCATTATTATTTTTGAGAACTTACTGGTAAGAAAAAAGTATTAATGATTTATCATAATGTCCATATAGAAAGTAGGTTACGACTGCGTCTTCAAATGCAAATATTACAGTTTTCCTCGAGTTTAAGTAACAAAGTACAAACACGTATCATGGAAATGTTTCTATAATATTTAAAGATTGTGTATCCTCTCTTTGAAGATGTGTAGTATGCTTGTGGTGTCAATTCCATAAATGTATTTCAATTGTGTCCAAACAAATTGAATTTTAATCTAAGGGTATATCACAATGACTTAAATAACAAGTTGGTGTTATACATCTGAATACATCTGTAGGTTCTACATTTAATTACAAAAAGAATTAAAAGACAAGGAACAGAGAGTACCCTGAATACAATTTGATACTAAATCTGTGGCAATCAATCAAGAATAAGTAAGAGTGCACATAGTTGAATCCGAAAGAGTACTTTACAATGTATATAAACCATTTAGCTTAAAGCTGTAACAATGAGGTAGAAAATAACTTTTTAAAAGTTTAAATCTCATTTGGTACGAAAACATAAATCCATAGTTCCTATCGAATTAAATCTAAATTCACATTAATCTCAAATTGAATGAAAACTGCAAAAAATATTTACAATTGACAAAAGACATTTTTACAATGCAGTTGTATATCCTACTAATAGAGGATTCATTCATCAAGTTTGGACATGTACAATCTTCATGTGTAAAAGTGTCATGAAAATGAGTCATTTCTGTGTCATAAATGTGTCATTTCTGCAAACACTGATCTTTAATAAAACTGCTGAGTCCAACGGCAATACCTCATAAAATTCAAATTTAAAAGAAGGAATTGTGGAACTTACGACAATTGGAGAGGGGAAATCAATAAGACTGTCTGTAAAGCATCAGAATTTAATGTTCAATCTAAGATAAACTGCAGTTCCAAGAATGTTATTTATTTAATCACATGTCACGGACGACATGAAATGCAGTTTGGAAAAAATATCACCTAAGAGAATGTTGAAGGCTCACAAGCAACAGCTATAGGACCAGAAACACCCGCTGTATTCCTCAAAGTGAACACTTAAAGTTTTGAGCAAAAGCAAATTAAATAAACCATCTTTCCATTTAATTTAACAGATATGGTGCGCAAAATAAAAAATAATTTCTTGTCAAGAAATATTGTCCATCATTAAACAAGTAGAGAGCAATCTTAACATCTGCTCCTTGTACATGTCCAGTATTGTGACGTCATAGACAATGTCGTCATTCTCCCCGGAGAGTAATCGAAACATGTAGAAGAAAAAGGTTGTAAATTGTTGTTTTCTTTCATCACTTATTTCTATGAACACTATGCACTTGATTAAACTTTCATCTTTAATCAATGTATAGATATCCTTGAAATAAGTATTTTCTGCCGGTCTCTCATAATTTGTTGGCCATGTCATGACAGCCTTAGTATGTTGATGGGTGAGGATGAAAGAGACCCTAGCATATTGGGATATGCACTATGTAAGGAAACAAGACAAAACATATATCAGAATAACCAAAATAGAATAATGCACCACTCCACTTCTGGATCTCACCACACACCAAGTTTCGTAAAAGAATATGGAATCTTTGTTTAGATATGGCCCGGAAACGAAATCGCTTTGTAACCACGGAATAATGAAACCACCGAACCAAGAACTGTCTCCTGCAAAGGACATAGTTAGTGACAGAGAACATTTTCACTGCTTAATTGAACCATATTCCAACCAGAAGTTATGCTTAATTTCCTTTCATATGAGTTGATCAATCGTAATAAATACTTTTCGGAAATGGTAAGATTATTGAAAAGTTATTTAGTGATTGTAAATTTGTAGCTGCGCTTTGAAATCACCATTTCTTTTCCAGAGTGTGGAAATTGCGCTTGTCAGTAATCACGTTTGAATTAGTCTGTTTTCAATAATACCGATAGCAGGAAATATATTGCATTGCAATAATATTTCATTAATCGATAAATAGAAATTAATGTGTTGTTGCTATCAATAGCTAAAAGAAGTAATTGACCTTTAATGGATTTATATCTTTTCATCTCCAATATCAAACTTTTATTATCAAACCCGCGATAAACAAATTCTGATTATTCTCATGTGAAATGAGTTGGGAAAAAAGTTAAATTTAGCTAGGCTCAAATGCAGGTTGTGAATGAGATTGCATTTTAGAAATTATTCTAATGTTTTCCTATGTTCCGATTTCAAAGTAAGAATAATTGTGTTTATCATATTTTTTCTAGGGTCCTTCTGAGTAACCGACAAGAAAAGAAAAACTTACCTTCTTAAAAGACTAATCATTAGAACAAATTTTTTAAATAGAGCCATTGGCTCTGTAGCTCATCAGGCTTCATATCAATTTTGCTTTAGGGTGTGGCAAATGTGGTTCCCTCTTACTTTTGGCCACAAGGTCACCAAATGTACAATTGGGAATCTTCATTATCTAACTTAGAAGTCTGCACACAAAGTTACAGCTTTAGGCCTGATGCTTCTTGAGAAAATGATGAAAGTGGGTTACAAGGGCGTGGACCTTAGCTATTAATTATGCTTTGCGAAAACTTATGTAGTTTTGGTATCAATAATGCACAATAATAGAGGTGACAACTGATTTTCACAAGGCACTATTCATCTAAACAGTCGTCCATTGTTAGTTTTTAAAGATTGTCTAATTTGTATAGATAAGCTAGTTTCCCCCGATGCATAATGCATCTAGAAGTTTGAATCTATATCGCAGTAACACTCTCTTATATATTTTTGTCAGTATTGCAAAACAAAGTATTTACTATCTGGAAGCATACAGCTAATACAGTAATGCTTAAATACATTGAGCAGATAATGTTTGTTTCTGATATTTACTTGTCAAGATTATCAGGTAATAATCAAGATGTCTACAACTTTAAAAAATGTAGACTGTTTTGGTTGCATTTACCTTTTATTTGATAAATTAATGAACCTTTTTGTGTTTTTAAACAAAATCAACAAACTTATTTCACAACCAACAGCTCTTATTATTAAAAATGTCAAAAGCATGAATAAAATATAACTTTTTGATTAGTCCAAAACACATCATTAGGGACGTATGTCGTTTCTGTATAAATCTCATGATTAAATCTCGAACAATTTTTTTTAAAACACATTTCAAATCTTGTTCTCTAACAATGTTAACATTAAATTTATAAAGAATTTAAAAAATTTGAATTCAATAGAAGGGACGAAATAATGTATGACTTTTTGGAGATACATTTGCCATATATTTTGAAAAGTATCGATATCATATTTATAAGCAAATACAAGATAGAATTATTTAGTCGTTAAATATTTAATTAACTTCCGTTACGAAACTCTCCTTCTAAATATAGCTTGAAGTGAACATGATAAACTTTAATCAACAACATCTGTCATATGAACTCTTCAGGTGAAACCAACGGGGGACAACTTAACTGTTTACTTACTGGGGCATTTCGTTAACATACTGACCTTAGATCAACTTATGAATTCATATTTTCTAGAGCTTGTCAAGATGACTGCATAACTTCCTTTTGACTGATGTGTACATACACATAAACATAACATATATTGCAAAACATTTCACTTCATTGTCCAAGCCATCAATACTAAAATCAGTCCCATTGTAGAGAATTTCTATGAAACTCGTGAACGGTATCAACCATTAACTCGTTTTATTTAAATGTTATATAACGGGACGTCGCCTAATATTGTCTATGACTCCGATGCTCAAAATCTAATAATCTCATAGCTGTTTTCTGATTGGCAACTTCAATGAAACAAGTGTTATTTCCATTCAGTCTCTCGAGTTATCAAAACAAGTTTATAGAAATCTTTTGATAGTTCCATCGTTATCATTATGGAGAGCTTCTTACGTTAGTAAACATCTAAAGAATATATTTTCACTCTTTTCAATGAAAAATATACCGATGTGCTTCAACGATGCTTTGTGGCAACAATGTTTGCGTATCGATAACATAGACCATAACACTGGTGCCATATGATGAGACATTTTTAACTATGCATGTCAACATTTGCTAAGCATTCTGTAGAAAAGAAATCAAGAATACCTGCTATATCACTTCGGGCAGCGTTGACAGAAAAGTGAATGGCGAGTCGCAATTGAAATCAGATAAGATGACCAGCTGTCAGAAGCAAGAGGTGTGAAAAGGAAAGAGCCGATAGAGCAGACAAAAGGATGGTATTGTTACTTTAGTTATGGTAGTCCACTTATACTTGATTACCAATGGCTGTGTCTGACTATGCCTTCATTGTATTACTCATGAGACGTTTCTTTAGAAACATCTGAAGTGAAAAAAAACGAACATTTTTTACGAATTATCTGTCAATTCCATGTGTATTGCTATATGTCAGAATTTGAAAATAACTAAGTAGGAATAATTGCGTTCCGATGTATAAAAGTATCTTTACTGTCTTTATAAACTCGGAATGGTTCGTTACGAGATAGCTGTGATTAAAATATTTTAATCTTTAAATGAATGTTTCTCAATCCACTGCCCTAGCACATAAAATACAAACTAAAAAAATCTCACTCGTTAAAATTTTTAATATGCAAAAATAAAAACATTTCATCACCGTCACAAATTGACATTAGAACTCTGACCTTCATATATATCATATTAAAATCAATCTATTCGAATTGAAGTAATTTATATCAGTAAGGTAAAACTTTAATATGCTTTTCAACCATTATCGAACTTTAAAGTTTCCCAATCTATTGTTTCAGTGATTACAGCAAAGCTTTTGCTGTTAAGGTACCATAATTGCATCCTTACATACAAAAAACGTCAACAACATACAATCTTAATGTGATCCCTAAAAGCAAATAGACAAACAAATGACGGGCGCACAACTACCTGCTTTAAATCTCATTACTCTATGCCGTTGCCTCTGATTGTAAGTCAGTGAATGAGTTCATCTCTCATTGGGAGTATTGCATCTACAGCATGAAGATTATTGAAACTAAAATATTCAACCAAAGTTGCTTTATCTTAGAGAAACGATTAACTGATAGATAAGAATAGATATTTTAACAACTTTAATTGTTCATCCTGAAAGCTCCATCAAATGAAAACAAAAAGAAAAACAAAAACAGGAACTCAAATAAGCACAAAACCACTGACAGGGTCTCAAAGGCTGACAAGAACCCTGTCAGTGTTTCAAACAGGTTCCAGGACCTGGACCTGGACGAGAACATGGACGAATCCCCATGTCCTTCCAGGTCGACAAGTCGCTCTCCATCGCGGCACAGAGCATCTTCTGAGGATCCAGGTGGGCGCAAGCTCTCCAGGCTCCTAGAATAATTTTAAAATGTATATATTTTCCACATTTTTATTAATTATGGCAATTCTCCAATGGAATTGTCGTGGTTTTAAAGCCAATTTTAATGAGCTTTCCTTACTTGCTCAATCATATAATCCTCAGGCAATATGCTTGCAGGAATTTTAAACAATCGGATAATACCACTTTGCGTGGCTTTACTTTCTATAATGCCTTTTCAGCGGAATTAGAAAAGGCCAAGGGTGGTGCATCAGTCCTTGTTCGACAAGGAGTGATTCACAGTCAAATCCCTCTCAAAACAAAACTCCAAGCTGTAGCTGTACAACTCAGCTTATTTAAAACCATAACATTATGTTCAATATATGTTCCACCATCAGATACCCTTAGATTACAAGATCTTGATGATCTTCTTCAACAACTCCCTAAGCCATGTGTCATTCTTGGGGACTTTAATAGTCATAACCCCTTGTGGGGAAGTAATTCCACCAATGACAAGGGTAAAAAAGTTGAAGATTTTCTTGACAATAATGGTCTCTCATTATTTAATGATGGGACAAATACTTACTTGCATCCTGCTTCAGGAACATATTCTGCAATTGATTTATCAATAACTGACCCATCTTTGCTTAACGATTTCACTTGGTCAGTCCACGAGGATATGTGTGGTAGTGATCACTTTCCAGTGGTACTGGAGCCTGCACTGCCTTCACCTGAAGAACACAATCCTCAGTGGAAATTTGCAAAAGCAGACTGGGATACATTTTCACCCCTCTGCAGGGAAAACATAAATTTCAAATCAATATTAAAATCTGAAGATCCTATTCAAACATTTTCAGATAAATTAATAGAAATTGCTGAGGAAACTATTCCTAAATCAACATCCAATCCTCGTATTGTTAAACCATGGTTTAATGATACTTGCAGGCAAGATATCAAAGCCCGCAAAAAGGCTGAACGCAAGTTCAATAAACATCCAACTCCAGGTAATCTTGATGGCTGCCGCAAAGCCCGGGCCAAGGCTCGACGCACAGTCAATCAAGAAAAACGCAAATCTTGGCGAGGCTATATCTCAAAAATAAATTCCAGAACGCCTATGAGCAAAGTCTGGAATATGATTAGTTAAATCAAAGGCAAAGGTTCTAAATCAACAATAAAACATCTCAAGGTCAATGGTGACCTCCTTACAGCTAAAACCGACATTGCCAATAAGTTGGCAGAAACCATTTCCAAAAATTCTTCATCAGCAAATTATGTTCCTCAATTCCAAAAATATCAAAAGGTTCAAGAAAAACAAAAACCTAATTTCAAATCTGATAATGGGGAAAACTATAATGAGCACTTCTCCTTGTCAGAACTTAAAACAGCACTTTCCAAGGCTCACGATACAGCTACTGGTCCTGACAATATCCATTATCAATTGTTAAAACATCTACCAGAATCTTGCCTTGAGGTTTTGCTTGAGGTATATAATCATATATGGGAAACGGGTTACTTTCCATCTTGTTGGCACATTGCAACCATCGTCCCCATTCCTAAACCAGGAAAGGATCACACAGATCCTTCCAACTATCGTCCTATAGCCTTAACTAGTTGTGTAAAACTATGGAACGGATGATCAATGATCGTCTTGTCTGGTACTTGGAAACCAACAAATTACTTACTGACATTCAATGTGGTTTCCGTAAACAAAGAAGTACAACTGATCATCTTGTTCGATTAGAATCTTTCGTAAGAGATGCATTTATCAATAAGCAACATGCTGTGTCAATCTTTTTCGATTTGGAAAAAACATACGACACCACATGGAAGCATGGCATCCTCAAAGACTTATTTGAATTCGGCCTGCGGGGTCGAATGCCTCATTTTATCTCAATTTTTTTACATGATCGCCAATTCAAGGTCCGTGTGGGCTCCACTCTTTCTGAATTCTTTGATCAAGAAATGGGTGTCCCGCAAGGAAGTATACTATCAGTTACATTATTCAGCATTAAAATCAATAGCTTGGCCAAAATATTAAACGATCACACAGATGGTGGACGATTTTGGAGTTTCTTGCAGAGGCAAGAATATGCCATCAATTGAGCGGCAGCTGCAGCTCTGTCTAAATAAAATCCACAAATGGTCTTTGGAAAACGGCTTCAAGTTTTCCAAAGCTAAAACATCATGTGTGCATTTTTGCAATATGCGCAAAATGCACAAAGATCCAGAGCTTTTTCTGGATAAAACTCCAATCAAGGTCGTACCTGAGGCCAAGTTTCTTGGTCTTACTTTTGATAGTAAATTATCATTCATCCCTCATATCAAAAACCTTAAAGCTAAATGTCTTAAAGCTTTGGACCTTCTAAAGGTCGTATCTAACGCTAAATGGGATGGAGATGAAGAAACTTTTCTTCATCTCTATCGATCTCTCATCCGCTCTTAACTCGATTATGGATCCATAATCTATGGATCTGCCCGCCCCTCTTATATCAAAATGCTAGATACAATCCACCACCAGGGTCTCAGACTTTGTCTTGGGGCCTTTAGAACTTCACCTGTCGAAAGCCTTTATGTTGAAGCTGATGAGCCATCTCTAGCAGATCGGCGCATCAAGCTAGCACTCCAATATATAACAAAACTTAAATCAAATCCTTCAAATCCTGCCTACAACTGCGTATTCAGCCCAGAATACCAGCAGTTGTATGCTTCAAAGCCAAAAGCAATTCCACCTCTTGGAATCCGCCTTCAACAGCATGTCGAAGAATCGGATATTGTTTTAACAGCAATAGCAGAATACGGTCTGCTTGCCACTCCTCCATGGCAGTTGGTCAAGCCCCGTGTTAATCTTAGCTTAAGCACACACAAAAAATCTAACACCAATCAATTAATCTTCCTGCAGGCTTTCAATGAGCTTCGCGATTTCTATTCAGACTACAAAGCAATTTACACTGATGGCTCTAAGGATGGCATTACAGTTGCAGCAGCAACTGTTACACCTTCAACAACTTACTCCTCAATGCTGCATGACGGCAGCAGTATCTTTACTGCTGAAGCAAAGGCCATCCTGAAGGCCATTCAGCACATCAAAAATTCAACTCCCAATGATTACATTATTTTCTCTGATTCCTTGTCCTGCTTGCAGGCTATCAAAAACTGTAAAACTGATCACCCCGTGATCAGAGATATTCTAAAACTTCATAATACCTTTCTTCAATGCGACATTGTCTTTTGCTGGCTTCCTAGCCACATGGGTATTAGAGGCAACAATAAAGCTGATACAGCTGCGAAGGCAGCTTTAAACTTCAAAAATATTTCATCAACTAAAGTTCCATATACAGATTCAAAACCTGCTATTAAATCCTACATTAAGCAGCGTTGGAGGTCCGAATGGGACCAGCAACAACATAACAAACTTCATACCATTCAACCTCATTTAGGTTATAAATCTCTTTCTTCTTTTACTCGGCAGGAAGCTTGTGTCCTTCGACGATGTCGGATTGGACATACTCATTTAACTCATTCATATCCCCCTATGTGTATACCCTGCCAATGTCCCCTCACTGTAAAACACATATTGTGTGAGTGTTGGGACACAGCCCAAGTCAGGGAAACATTTTATCCTAATATTTCAATTTCACAACTTTTTTATCACTTCGGTGAACACCGTATTTTAGATTTTCTCAAGGAAATCGAGCTTTTTGATAAGTTATAAATTTTAGAATTATTTATCAGCTTTTAACAACTTTGTGATATTATGCTGATGTTTTACAGCCTTTGTGCTGTTTCATTATCTGCTTTTGCAATCATTTTCATATTTAGACAATTTCATTAACTTTCTCGCCGCTAATGGCTGTAATATTGCCCAAGCGGCGCTAAACAATAACTCACTCACTCAACTCACTCATCCTGAAAGGTAAAAGTTTGATATAGGGTTGATTTCATCAGAATTCTGTCCCTCCAATTCATCAATTGGTTTATCCGGTGTTGTGCATATAATTATATTGGATATGGGTGATTGTACTTTGGTATCTGTAATGGCCAGGTGCATGAAATGATGTTATACCTGTAATGTAAAAATACTATATGTACTTCTTGTAACTGCACATGACACCCAAATAAAATAAATTTCGTCATTTTCTTCCGGATAACGAGGTTCGACTGTACTTGTATCGGGCTAACGCAGCTGTGCTGTGCTTTTTGGAAAAAAAAATTGACCTATTTGATTGCAGATTATTTTTTTACAATTATGTCATTTTTTCTAACTATTATCCAGTTTTTTTATGATAGATGTAAATGTTCCTGGTTCTGGCTGAAGAATTGATTAATTACTCACAGAAATTAAATCTTCTCAGCATCACATATCTGTTTGAAGTGTTTTTATTTGACAACGAGATACCTTTGAAGCTACAATATATAGCTTTGAGAGACTTCTTTAGTTCCATAAGTCTTAGCGTAAAGTTTGCTTTATAATAAGACAGTGTCTTTGGGGAAATGTTACCTAGTTTAAAACAGACACATTTGCTGAGTAAACCGTGATAGAACAAAAACTTTCGAAATAAAAGCTTTTCGTTATAAAACAAGTGCTTATTTGTACAGCCAAACTTTTTTTATAAATCAAGCATAGAGTTTTGAAAAATAGGCTGACATTTGTCACTGCATAATGAACTAAAAGGTTTATCCTATCATTTGTATTTTAGATATATACACGATATACACATATCATATAACATATACAACTGATTTGCATATTTTACATTCAATTCTTTCAGACTTAAACATGAACAAGAACGTAGGCTAAGTCAAGCCTGAGGGTTAAGCAGCCAGTTCTTAACACCTTCTCATTTGAATAATTCAAATGGTCTTATTAGAGGTTGCTTATGGAAGTTAGATGAATTAGGTGACACAATATGCACTGAATAATTGAGCCATAATTTAAAGATACACTTAGCAATTTATTTTGCATTACCTCTTCACTCACTGAATATGTGTAATATCTTACTTTACAATAAGGGATGAAGATTTATGATTTCAAACAATTCACAGGGTCGAAAAAATAGTTCAAAGCAGTGAGAAAAAAAGCACTAACTTCAATCCCATTTCTTTAGTTCTCGATCGGGGGAAGGGGCCCGGGGTTCAAATCCCACAAATGAGCTTGGCAACTGCGGTAGAGAACAGTATAGTTTGGGTGCAACTCATTTCTGACTTTCAACTCAGTGCCACCTATTGTTATCTAGTTTCAGCCAATGCTCGCAGGCTTTAGCGCAATGCATAGTCACAATAGGGTTGCGGGATTTCTCCGTGCAATAATACCACAGCCGTGACATAAAATGTATTTATGTCTCAAGACAACATGTATATACTCTCTTCTGAGGATTTCTAAAATATCTTAAAATGGCAGTCATGTGAAATTGAAAAAAATGTATAGGAAGAATAACAGATTAGAAGTAATTATTAGGTAGTGGAACCAGTTGCCAATGATACTAGGCATTGGATGAAGCGCTCATAAAATATTAACTCTAATTGTCCATACAGCCTTCTTATGTTGACTTCACTCACTACAAACTTTACTTATTTCCATATCATGAAATATTGTATACACTTGCCTCTGTTACCAATGATTGGAATACTACTTTTATAAACCTACTTGTATAAATGATTTGAAATATTTGAAAAATAAATGAAAAACATTTGACACTGTGTTTTTCCTACCTAGAATTGTCATGTTAATTAATGTCATTAGAAAACAGTCGATTGCTTTTACTTTCAGGTACATATAAGGCTCTAACAACACATGACTGTCGCTGTTCATATGTACGTTTTCAGGACAACACACCTTTACTTCATTCAAAAGCGAAAGTACAAGGTTGTAATCTACAGTTAGCAAATTAGCTTCTAAATATGCATAATGTTTCTATTGAATAATACAATATAAACTTGATGACACATGTTTTTTATGATAAGAGCTATACCTATAAGAATAATTGTTCATGATTAAATTTACATTTAGTTCAGGTCACTGACTCGCAGATGGTCTCATGCGTCCACGAAAGGATAGCATTCCTAGAGTCCTCGAACAATCTACAGGTTATTAGCATTCCTAGAATGTATGGCTTTGTGTTTGTCGTCTTCTTCTAATGTCCCTTAACTGACAATTTGACCTCCCTATATAAACTGTTAAAATGTAAATTGAAAAAGATGTTGATTTCCAAAAGTTAACTACTCTGGATGAATTCAAGATGTACATGTACTGAGTCTTACAAATAGCATCACGCATCATCAGCATATTAAAACACACCTAGATGATACCACCGTGGTATCTATAAAGGCAAAATCATCGAATAGCTCTCCATAAAGCAGCCAGTAAGCAGCGGCGGTCCTCAGTTAAAATGTTAATAATCTCGAGATGATGTGTTTCAGACTTCACGAATAATGATATTTCATTAGCTAATAACGCAGTTACCTACTTGAATCTGAAAATTGTTACGAGGGTTTTGGTGGTGCTACGCAGGAACATTTTAACGGTTGTAGCAGTATACGACGAAGAGTTGTAATGAATATGCACATATGGACATACTGAGTTCTTTCTGATCCATTTCATTTATTCTTGGTAAATGCCAAGATCTTGTGGCAAATGGGAATTCCCTATATGTACTCAATTCATAGCGAATGAAATTCCTGTTGATTTCGCTATACGCTATATTCGTATATTCCTTACATTATCTAATAAAATTGATGTTACTATTCTATTCGTAATAGTAATACAGTTTATAATCTTTTCTGCCATTAGAGATTTTATAGAAAAAGGTACTGATTGATGATCTTCTATTTTCGGTCTGAATAGTTAATAAACAAACGCAAATTCATACATTGTATATCAACATAGACTATACTTGAGTTTACACCCCTTGGGCGGTTATATCCCTTCCTTTTTCAGTTGATTTTAACTCATAACTACCTTCTTATAGGTGTTTACACTTCATACCCCTTGGGAAGTTATTGCCTTTATCTTAGTTGAATGTTATATACCGTGAGCTCCATCCGCGTAGGTTGGTAACCACCTTGGTCGGTTATGTGATTGTAAACAATCGCAAACAATTGGAATTTTTAACAAACAAGAAAGTTAAGATTAATGAACAACGAAAGTGGGATTCGAACCAGGGACCGCAATGTTGTCAAGCAGCGCTCTTACCTGTAGAGCTACCGAGGATCCATGATAAATTTTTGATATATATCAATTTTGCAATAAAAAATATAGTTTTTAATGTAAGGAATCAAGTTTTTAGTTCTAAAAACCTAAGCAGGGGGTATTGTAAGTAGTCTAAAATAGTATTCTTATCAAGACATATTAAACCCGCAAAATGCATCACTAAAACATTTTTCAATTATTTG
Organism: Steromphala cineraria; assembly: GCA_916613615.1. Lineage (NCBI taxonomy): Eukaryota > Metazoa > Mollusca > Gastropoda > Trochida > Trochidae > Steromphala > Steromphala cineraria. Next base: position 74,646,252 of record OU744722.1, on the reverse strand, counting down.
TATGATAACCAATTTAGTTGAAACACCGTAATAACATAGTTTTTATTGTAAGAAATCAAGTGTGTATTTTTAAAACCCTAATCTGGAGGTATTAAATGTTTTTTTTCTTATCAAGACATCATAGACCCGCAAATGATATCAGTAAAACGTTTTTAAATTAATTGTACATAAACAAATGAAGTTGAAACCATTGCAGGAGTCTTCCACGGGAGGGTAAGTCAAATAATAACCCGTTTGCCTCGGGTTATGGAAATAACCTCTGCTCGGGCTACCCCCTCGCGAGGTTATTTTCCATAACCCCTCGGTACCGGGTTATTATTTACTATATAACCATGTTCAATCTTGTTTTAAACTAGCTGTAATTATAAACCTCATTACATCTATTGAATTCTTCAGTTTACATTAGAGATATTTGTCCGAATATAAGGAAGCATTGGTAATTATTTGAGTGTGTAACGGATATGGGGATATGCTTGTAAACTATTTTTATCTACTGCAGAAGAAAAAACACTTAAAGGCTGAAACCGTATTATTCAATCGTAGATTTCATGACTCCCTTGCGATACACGTAGATCCTGATGTCTTTAAGTCATATTTCCATGATCTTGTTCAAACAAGAAATCAAATGACGAAATATTATGGCCCCTATTGAGGACATACAGTAAAGGGGAAATGGCATCAGAGACAAGAAGCAGACCTCAGTGTTTCATCGCCAATCTCTGTTTGCCAAAGTGTGTGTACTCCAATAAAGGCATGAGTTAGGGTTATTTAAGCTGCAATATTGCTGCTAGTCTGTTAAACATTGAAAACACACTTGTTTAGAATGTATATAACAAGTTGATTATAGTATATAGTACAATTATGAACTAGATACCGGACATGTATCGTGCGATACTACTATCCTCTGGCAAAACTCTTTTCCACTGAACATGGCCCGTAAATAAGTCAACATGTTTTATCTTATATTTTATGTAATGGTACGTTCTTTTTAATTTGCCCCAAGATATAAGCAACCTTTTATCCTTATTAGTTGTCCAGACAGACCCGACTATACGTGAAATCAATAATGTGTTTTACCCTGTAGTCATTTTTCATTAAGCCATCACTGAACTGATGAGGGATGACAGGTAGATAGATACTTGTAGATTGATTAAGTACTTGTATATCTCATCCATCTTATTGATCTCTTGTATAGGGAAATTCCATGCTTTGACATCAGTCTGTAATTTGGAATGAAGTTTAAAGTTATATTTTATCATATCTTCCCTTTAATTCTTGATGAGTAAAGTGTCCACAGGATCCTAATTAAATTATTGATGGCTATTTACAATCTGCACGCGACTTAAAACATGCCGGTGAACATAGAACTTTCATTTGTTTCATGGTCAAGCAACCTGCATTAGCTGGTAACTTTTTATATCCAAAAGTAATCGAACAGAAAATATGAAACGACCTTGATAAGCGCCAACAGTCATTTACATATATTAAGTGAGTTATTTCAAAATAAAATAAAGTAGTCAACTACATGTAATTTCCCGGTTTTAGGTTGCTCTATTTTTCAAGAAGCAAACGGCCGCAAAGGTAAAAATTTACCTTACCTAAAGAGACCTCTTACCTAAATAGGATAATACATTTTTCTAATAGTCTTTGTGTCACTTGAACCCCTCATACGAAGGCCACGCCCTAAAAATCTAAATTTATCTGCTTCCTTATTAGCCAAAAGACCAGAGAGCTGAAATGTTCTGTACAAACCCCTTGACTGAATGGGATTATAATCCGAACTTCCTGTGACATAATAATTCAACTCTATGATTTTCAAATCTACATACCCTTCAATGTAGGAGTGTACTTTTAACTACAGAAAGAAATCCTGATTTCTGTTGATTATGATTGCATGAAGATAAACTATGTTGACACCAGTGACAGGTGTGATATCCTCAAGGTCGGATGATATTAGTTGATTAGGTGACCAGACGCTAAGGTTTATGCGGACATGAACTGTTGAACTATTTCATCAATTGTGAAAAGTACAGGAGACATATTCGTCAAACAATAATAACTTCTTTAAACACTACCATAAGCTGAAACGATTTCAAATAATATACTTATTATGGTTAATTATTATTATTTTCTTGTTAGATGAGTATCTTGACTGTATTCATTTATGAACATGTTTTCAAGATATGAAAATATTTATAATGTTGGAATGACACTTCATTGATGACTCTTTTAGTTATTAAGTTAAAATTTATTAATCAGTTAACTTTTTTATTTTATCTTGTTCTATTTCACTTCAGGAATCATTTTCCCTGGAGGGCCATCCCGTTACATTAGGGTGCCATCTTTAAATTATGTTTGGAGCTAGGCGGAAACACATAGGTTGATCGTAGAAGAACGACACACAAATCCGGATTATCATAAAGAATGATGTGAGATCCACTTGAAATGTGCTAAAAGACTTTGGCAGTAAATTTAAAGTCAAGTGTTAAGTCATTTCTGAACCTTCTGCTACATCAAACATTAAAGTGATTAATGTCTTAGAGGAGATGCTCCTTAAAGTTAATAGGAGTGGGAAGTAGAAGGGATTTGAGAAATGTAACAGTTTTTTATCACAAATGATTGCTCTTGTGCAGGATCATTCACGCCGGTATAAACATTTTTTGTTTCGTGAATTGGGTATAATGTTAGTGTGATAGAAATACATAGTAAATATAAGTAATCAGTGGTTTCACAATGCAAAATACTTTCTTACAATAAATAATTCAAACCATCCTTAGCATCAGTATCTGTTCACTCCTAGAGTGTTTAAATCAAAGTAATTACAACAAGGTTAAACACTTTTCAATAAATAAATATGCAGGTCATAAACATGTCTAATTTCCTAATATCACAACAATTCGTACATATGTATGTAGGGTTCAGCGCTTAAATTTTCCTGACAAAACGTAATGTAAATCATATATTCATGGAAAATGCTGGATTTTATCAGGTTGTTTATTTTTCATTAGTACTTGAACGTTTAAGTCTGATAATTCTAGCTTTACTCAATTAAGGTTTCTAAACAGTTTCATTGATATTTTACATAAGCATTAATGATTTTTGGGTAAAGACAATATATATTTTATCTTAACGGCACCTCCATGTAGGCAAATTCCAATCACAACTTATCCGCAACACTGACTTTTGATAAAAGTTGATTCTGATTAGAATATATGAAAATTGTATATAAAGCAAATAGTGCATCTTATGTAAATGTTTGCTTAACTTATAGGAAAACAATATAACTTAGTTTTGTTCTCTCTACGAGTCTTTAAATCTTAAATCAGGGTATGGTTGGAGCAAGTCGGAAAGAGATAAGCTGGTTTGACAGGATGTACTTAATCTACTTTCATTGGAAATGTAAAGATTCTACAATCCGCAAATGTCCTTAGGGATGAAAAAAGTTCTTAAGGTTATGCTAATCACAACTGGATTGAACAGCTCAATGACTGTAATACAGAACCTACCATTCTCCTCATTTCAAGGTTACCTACAGCTAAAAGGGATTTCCATGAGCTCAAAGTAAAATGTTAATGTCATAATTACTGGGGAATTCTAGCAAACATACATTAGTTACTTTGAAGGAGAATGTTGCTTCACTACAATGTAAAGTTGAAAGGAAATCAAATGACCGGCCATCAATCAATAGCCTTTAAAAGTACCCAAAACGAATTCCATGATTTACCACTAAAAGTCTTACATTCAGGAATATCACATATAAAGAATCGTTGCATCATCATTGAGTAACGAAATTGGGTATATGCGACAAAAAATATTTAATTTTTGCAATATAAACAAAATTAAGGTCCCATTCTGCCGTCAGAGCTCTTGTGAACTGTATGAGCCGTACTTCAATCTATGATACCATAAGGAAGACAAAGGAAATGCAATTTGGGAACAAGAAACAAATCGGTATTATAACACATTTTCAGGTCGAATCTCTAATAAAAGCTGGAAAACTTTTGCCTTAGAACATCCAGATAACAACAAACATTTGATAGTCTCTGGTGAAGTCAGCTTAATCCCTCCAATCCCCTAAACAGCTGAAGATACTCTCCCAACTATTTCCCCTTGTACTTTAAGACAATATCAGGATTTATACCGAAACATCGCTACCCTGATAACAAGTGAACGCTTCCCACTTCGTTCAAAGAATTACAAATGGTAAAATTATTAAACATTGAATAAATGTGTAGGATAGTGGGGTATACAGTTTTAAAGATAAGTCATTGTTTAAGTCATGTTTCCAATGAAACCACATGACTAAATAACATGAACATAATATAGTTTTAAGAAAGAATTATTTGTTTCAACTACGTATACATGTATTTGAAAGAAATTAATACTACATATACATGCTTATCGATGATAAGGGTTCATTATCATTGCATCACTTCATCTAAACATGTTATCAGTGGAATCTTTTTAAAGCTTCAGGTTATCTTATATAACAGTTTGCTGTGAACAAATGTAATCTTATCAGTGTGATGGTACAAAAAAAATTATATTTCATGTTTCTTCAAAGGGAGTAAAACGTTCTAGCTTTCATAAATTCTTTGCACTAATCGAAAATTTAACGATCTCGTTAACAAAACAGAAAATCTGTTCTTTGGCTATTCTTGTTCTGATGAGAAATAAAATCTAATCAAAGAGTACTTTTGAGATGAGAAAACAATTGACAATATTGATTTCACGTCTTTCTATTATGTGTCATCTAAACCAACACAACACAAATTTAATCTTGAAGATAGTATACATGATCTGTACAATAATTGTTTTTTGGCCATAGCACGTGAACAGAATTATCTGCCAAATCAGCTATTGAATTTAAGCTAATACACTTTGTTCTCTCTCTATTCATATTGCTTATTTAAACAAAGATGCAAATCAATTTGACGTTGTGGCAGATGAGCTGTAAATTGATGCACATTCTGTCTTACGTAAAGTTTGAACTTCCATACTTGTTAAAAAGTAAAACAATTCTTAACACAGCAGGCTATATGATTGATGCACAAATGGCCAGAAGGTTTCTTCACGAGAAGACACAGAGTAACCGAATCTGTAGATTACAACCCTCATTGGCTAAGGAGGTTTTCGATTTTTAAGCCTTTCGGTTCTGGAGCATTCTCGAGATCTCCCCAAGGCAGATCAAGTCAAGAATAAAGACGATGAAAAGGTATAAGGGAGATCCCCCGCCGCCAATTGATGTTAACAACAAGAATAATGCATAGAAACTCTTGTCTACTACACTTTTCATGCTACTGTAGACCATCCAAATTGACTGGTGCCTGTATCTTCCAAATAAGAAGATTTGTGTAAAATATGAAGAGAATCTAGAGTACAGTTACATATCACCCTTATAAGCTTTAAACGTATCTTGGCTTCACTGTGACCTTTAAAACAAGCACCATCAGGAGAGATGGCTTATCCCCCCCACCCCTGTCTCGACTGAAGTTGGATGATCAGTTAGTAGTTATTGTCAATTATAAACATCAGATATCCTATTAGCATATTCAATAGTAAATAAACTTAATGTATAATGTTGATTTTTTTTCTAATATTTCTATATGCAAATGTTTGATTTGACCATTGTTGCTATCACAAATACACGGGATAAATGGACAGACAGACGGAGCCAACGACTAAAGCCATCCGCAATATATGCCGGGGGGGGGGGGGTTAATAATGTGAAGGTCACCGAACTCAAAGGGCCTGGTGTCTTCTATTTCTATAAAAAGAATCTAGTGCATGACTCTTGAGATATCACACTAACAAGTTTAATATGCAGGTTATAATGCTTATATAGTTCAAAAGTTCTGCTTGACCTTGAAAATAACGCGAAGGTCATAAACATGTAAGTTATAAAGAGAATCCAGTGAATGGTTCTTAAGATATTTCGCTTACAAGGATAAACTTTCTTGAAATGCAGGTCAAGGACATAATCCTCTATTGGGACATTACTCTCTTGGTGATGAAGCCATATGCAAAACAAAAAAAAAGAATCCAGTCAATAGTTTTCGAGTTATTCGATTTCGTACATACGGATGGACGTTGCCAAATAGAGCTGAGCGGACCCAGAAAGTCTGGTAGGGAGGGGACATCAATTTCAAATTGTACTGTTGTTGAGACAATACCCATGGTAATACACAAACTCCTTTGTAAAGTTAGCCAAAATGAAAGCCACAGAAGACGTAATCTATTTTCATAAGCAATATCATCAACCTTTTCATTTACAAATGATTGAAATAGAGGTTTCTCTTTTCTTTTGCAGAACTTTCCTGGAGAACGTTTCCGTTGCTGCCGTTGTCAAAACACTGCAAAATACATGTAGTCGCAACACATTATAGATCACTCCGTTCGTGACCACTTATTACAAACATTAACATTGGAAATAGAATGTCTAGAGCCGTCAAGTGGACAAAATAGACTCTTAACAAAAGACTATCAAATAGTTTCATATGATATATTGGGCATTGACGAGACTTTCAATGTTGATGATGAGTCACTTGATTTGTGCATCACCAAGTCCCTAGATGCATTTGAGGAATCTGTGCCCAATCTCTTATTAGACCCAGAAAGCCCTTTTGCTGATGGTTGCGTTGAACATTATTTTTTTTTTTTTTTGTAGTTTTTTGTAGTGATACGCGGGCGTGTGAAGTAGAGGTCTAATGTGGCTACAACCTTTCCCCTGAGCTTTTAGACACTCGCAATTGGCATCTTCGACTTAACCAGTCACGCCCACGGGCCCTCGGATTATTAAAAAAAATGAACAAAATATATATATATATTTATTTTAGAACACCCCCTGAATCGAAGTGTACCTCTGTTAATAGTAGGCCGGACTCTCGATTCGACCCAGCCTGCTTGCTTGACCGAATGCTACAATAAATACGCACTCAATCAATATAAAATTTATGCAGACATGATCTCAAATGCCTTGACTTACTACTCCAACTCACTTAACGAATAAATCTTTTGGGTTATATAATGAGGACGGCCAAGAGACCATCTCCACGTCCATCTTAATGCTGAGGGGACAATGGTCATTTTATTTTATCAATAATAAGCTGATAAATAATAGTTGTTACATTTTTTAATGACATCAACTCCTCAACAATAAGTCAACAACAAACAGGAATGAATGATTGACAGGTTGGGGAAAATAACTGATAACTTCCGGTAGATACATGTACAAATCCAAATCGGTCATTTAATAAACATAACTCGACATAAATATTTCAGATAAAGCACTACCTTTCTTTCTGTCTTTTCTTTCTTTCGATCCCTTTCTCCCTGATCTGTCTACTCACCTTTGGATTGCAACATCCAGGTGTTAAATAGCTGTAAAATTGCTGACAACACCTATAACCACAACTCACTCACTCAGATAAAAGCATGCAGGTTTTCATGATATACCCATATAGAATACACTTTGTTCTCTGAGAAGCAAAGCAATCTGTTGACAATCTACATCCTGTGTTGTTTTTGTGACTTAAATAATCAGACAAAATGGCATTTAATCGCAAATATATTATTATTCTAAGTAAACAACCTCCCAATCGTTTTACTGCTATGGGATGAATTAAATTAAGTTACATTACACGTTGTTTTAATATACACAATTTGGGTAAACTCTCCAGACTTGATGTCACTCAAACATTTTACATCAAAGGTCCATAATGTTATATATCATTATTATGAATAACTTTAAGACCCATTTTAAGAATTCAATATATTTTACTGTTTCCTTGTATTTTTTTGCAAAATTTGGCGAACAACCTAGGGAAAATCGGACCAAAATTAATTAAATAGGAGATAATTTACCAAAATGACCGACATGAAGGCAAATCAAGTGTGGCCATCTTACAACTTCCTGTTTCTGAAAATACGCTTGTAAACCGTCTTTGTCGCGCACGACTAGATTCTATTTTCTTTTCCTCCTAATTAGGAACAGAACAGAGAACAGAACAGAATTTTATTTTTCAGACTTGGGTTCTTTGAACCCCTCATCTACAGTGATGGATAAATATATATGTACAGAGTATGAGGCAGGACAATAACTATTAACGATACATACATTGTTTGATAAATTTAGCTAGAAACAATAATGTATGCTTATCAGTAGACTGCAATAGTTTGGTAAATTTATGTTTAGATGGACAATTCCAAAAATAACGGCTTATATACTTGATTCTATAAAAATCATACTTTTTACACACACAAATAAAGTGAAATTCATCTTCGATAACAGAAATTCCAAGTTCATTACAAAAATCACACAATCTATTATACCTATGGATATTTGAGTAGCGACCTATTTCTATTTTCAATTTATGAGATGATATTCGTAAACGTGTAATGTAAAATGAAAGACATGGTGGAATATAGTTTAGATATGTTTCATAGAGGAAATTTTGTTTAATATCATTATACAGTTCAAGTTTGCTACTTTGTGAAAGGTCACTTTTCCATTTCTGTACAAATTCATCAATCAAACGTTGTTTAAATATTTTACAAAAATGGTTTACATCCACACACTCAGGAGACATCCATACAAAACCAAAACCATGTTTAAAAAGGATAGATTTTACAGAATATGCCCAGTTTTTAACACCTTTCGTACATAATTCAAACATGATTCCAAAACACATTTTTAAAATATGATTATTTGAACGTTGTAATTTAAACAAATACTTTACAATTCTAACAAATCGATTAATATATAAGGGGTATCTTCCAAGTTCCCCGTAGACAGCAGCATTTGTTGATTTTGATTGGACTTTTAAAATTCGTTTAAGAAACTTTAGATGAATTCGTTCTATTTCTGTAGCAAATGTTGTTCCCCAAACTTCACAGCCATAGTTCATGGTGCTTGAAACAAAAGCGTCGAACAACTGACAGCAAGTATGTGGCGTGAATTCTCCTTTACGAAGGTTAGCAAACAACACATTCATTGCCTTTAAACCTTTACCGGCAAGTGACTTCAGGTTTATCTTAAAGTTTCCGTTTGACGAGATCATATTTCCAAGATAGTTGAATTCGCTGACTATATCCAAGTTTTCATTATCAAATAACCATGAATCTGTTGATGCTGTTCTTCTTTTTTCAAATATCATGACCTTAGTTTTCTTCACATTGATGGTTAATCCCCACTTTTTACAATATGCGTCCAGGCTGTTTATAAGATTTTGTAAACCTTCAGCAGAAGGTGACAATAGGACCATGTCGTCAGCAAAAAGAATTAAAAACAAATTTACATAATGAAGCATGATTCCATCGTTTGCGTTGTCTTTAAGTTCTTGTTCCAGATCTTCAAGGAATAATGAGAACAATAGCGGTGACATGACTTCGCCTTGTTTGATCCCAACTCCGATATTAATGACGTCAGAGAGTGTAGAACCTTTCTTTACACAAGACTTGACTTCACTGTACATGGATTTAATGATTGACCACATTTGACCCTTTATACCATGTTTGTATAATTTACATAGAAGCCCATTTCTGTACACACTGTCAAAGGCCTTTGAAAGATCAACAAAACAACAATATAGTTTTTCTTTCCCATTTACAAACTTTTGGATAGCCGATTGTAGCACAAATAGCGTCAACTGTAGAAAGCCCCTTCCTAAATCAGAGATGGTTTCATATTTATCTGCCCAAATGGATAGCCTCTCTGTAAGAATAGATGTAAATAGTTTCGAGAAACAACTGTTTAATGTTATACCTCTATAATTATTGACGTCATCAGTGGGACCTTTCTTGTGCAAAGGGATGATCACTCCAGCTGACCAGCATCGTGGAAAAATGCCATATTGGAATATTTTATTAAATAAGGTCGTTAATGGCTCTAGTAAAATGTCACTTGCACACTTGAATATTTAGCAGCCCCGTCTAAGGACGGGGCTGCTATCAGGTTTTGTGCAGTTTCCGCCGCCGCCGCGTCCGCCGCGCACATACTAATGGCTATAACTTTTTTCTACTAAGCTTTCCAGAACTTGTATTCATAACTTACTGCTTATACCTCGGGGGAACGATTTTGACATGTTCACTTTCAAGGTCAAAGGTCAAGGTCACGAGCTATAAAAACACTAAAAAATTCCTTGTAAACGCGATAACTTGAAAAGTTTTTGTGCTATGAAGCTCTAACTTGGTATGTATCATCCTTGGAAGAGTAAAAAATTTTGAAAAGGTTTTCGCTACAATCTGTTCAAGGTCAAGGTCACAGCAAGGTCACGACTTTAGCATGGTTTTGCGAAAATGCTTTATTTTAACTATGAACACTTTTAATCAATAGATGATTGTTATACTCAATGAAAAGTGTTCATAGATTGTGTAACCTTGAAGGTCAAAGGTCAAGGTCATGAGATTTGTGTTATTTAAATGTGCAACTAATTTGGATATAACTTTATCCCATTAAGCTTTTCAGAACTCATAAACATGTATAAGTGTTTACACCTCTGAGGACTTAGAATGACATGTTCACTTTCAAGGTCAAAGGTCAAGGTCACGAAATATAAAATCACTCAAAAATTCCTTGTAAACGCGATAACTTGAAAAGTTTTTGTGCTATGAAGCTCTTACTTGGTATATATCATCCTTGGAAGAGTAAAAAAATTTGAAAAGGTTTTCGCTACAATCTGTCCAAGGTCAAGGTCACAGCAAGGTCACGACTTTAGCATGGTTTTGCAGAAATGCTTTATTTTAACTATGAACACTTTTAATCAATAGATGATTGTTATACTCAATGAAAAGTGTTCATAGATTGTGTAACCTTGAAGGTCAAAGGTCAAGGTCATGAGATTTGTGTTATTTAAATGTGCAACTAATTTGGATATAACTTTATCCCATTAAGCTTTTCAGAACTCATAAACATGTATAAGTGTTTACACCTCTGAGGACTTAGAATGACATGTTCACTTTCAAGGTCAAAGGTCAAGGTCACGAAATATAAAATCACTCAAAAATTCCTTGTAAACGCGATAACTTGAAAAGTTTTTGTGCTATGAAGCTCTTACTTGGTATATATCATCCTTGGAAGAGTAAAAAAATTTGAAAAGGTTTTCGCTACAATCTGTCCAAGGTCAAGGTCACAGCAAGGTCACGACTTTAGCATGGTTTTGCGGAAATGCTTTATTTTAACTATGAACACTTTTAATCAATAGAAGATTATTATGCTCAATAAAGAGTGTTCATTGAACGTGTAACCTTGAAGGTCAAAGGTCAAGGTCATGACATTTGTGTTATTACAATGTGCAACTAATTTGGATATAACTTAATCCCGTTAAGCTTTTCAGAACTCATAATCATGTGTAATTGTTTACACCTCTGGGGACTTAAAATGACATGTTCACTTTCAAGGTCAAAGGTCAAGGTCACGAGCTATAAAATCACAAAAAAATTCCTTGTAAACTCGTTAACTTGAAAAGTTTTTGTGCTATGAAGTTTAAATTTTGTATATATTATCTCTTGAGAAGTACAAAATTTTGGAAAGATTTGTGTACGAACTGTCAAAGGTCACAGCAAGGTCAACAAATATTGAGAAAATGGATTATTTTAACTTTAAACACTTTAATTCGATACATTAATGTTATTTTCAATGAAATGTGTTCATTGATTGCGTGACCTTGAGTGTCAAACGTCAAGGTCACAAGAAAATGCCCAAAATGCTGAGGCTTGTAGAAGGCGGAACAGGGTAAGGCGAAACCCCAAGTTTCGGGGCTGCTCTGTTTTTGCGGTGTCCCGCAAACACTAATCTAGTTCGTTCAGTATCCCATCGAGTCCGACTGATTTATTTAACTTAAGCTTATTGATAGCAATCCACTTCTTCAACTGTAATATCCTCATCAAGTTCATGGACAGTTATAAGTTTGTTTTCTTTAACAATGTCCAGAAATTCTTGTTCAACCTCCGGATTTTCAAATTCTGCCAAATCATTGTAAAGTTCTCTGAAATAATGCAGAAACTCATCAACTTGCGGAGTATTCTCATTTGGAAAATTCCATTCCCTTTTGAAGTATTTCCAAAAATCCTTCGGGTTTTTATTTTTCAGTTTCTCGATTTCATTTGATTTCAAACCTCGGTATTTTCTCTTTTTCCTTTTCGCAAGATTTTTGTACTTCCTTTTGTAGTCGCACATTAAATTTCGATTTCTTTCACTCATGTCCTTGTTAAAAATGTTAAGTGCGTCCAAGTATCTGTTCTTAGCATCTTTACAGTCAGAGTCAAACCATTTTGCATCCTGGAATACTTTTGATGAAGAAAACCCTGTCGAAGTGTTAATACGACACCTCCTCTCTGTATACGTTTTTGACACCTCAAATAATATTGAACTGACACCTTCAACAGTTTCGTGTAAGTTATTTTCATCACAAACGTTAACTGCGTCTGATATTTCTTGTAAATGTGCAGATAGATCGACTCGAAAACACTGTACATACGTTTCCTTCCACTTGTAAGACGTGACATAATCGCCTTCCGTGACGTCACAGTTAGGTTTCACATGAGCACACTTTAGCTTCAGCGATACAGGCGCGTGGTCGCTATATGCATTAAAGTCAAGCACCTTAAAGTCTGCTATGATTTCTTCTCTTCCTTCTTCATACAAAATATAGACAATGGTCGACATTCCATTTCTATTGCTAAACGTAAACCCATTTGTTGAACATCCATTTATTCGACCGTTTGCTATCCTTAAACCAGTAGCACAACACAAATCTGATAGTTGTATACCAAAGGAATTATTCTTCTTATCCATAGATTGCCTTCTCCCTATACCATCAGTCTTGTAGCTTATATCATCTGTGTTTCTATTGAAAAAGTCACCCAAGACAAAATCAGCACGTGTACCTACACGAGCATTAAAATCACCTACAAGCAACACCTCACCACGTCCTTTGAATTCAATATATGAATCCTGTAATAAATCAAAGAGGTTAATATCATGCTCATTGTACATAACAGACCCTTCTGGCCAAATATAAACAATACAAATATACACATCATGTTCAAAACCAAACTTATTTTTGTCAAATTTCAACCAAATCAAAGTGTCATAAATGTTCTTGACAACAGTAATACCATCAAACAAATGTTTCTTTACATACACAATTACTCCTCCACTTTTTCGCTTTGCTCGTTTATGGGTATACTGTCTGTGAAATGTCAGTGCTTTGTAACAATTAAGCTCAATGTTTTTGTGTTCGTCAGTCCATGTTTCACTTAAGGCTAAAATTTCATAACTACACAATAGATTGTTAAAGTCTTGCGAAGATTTTTTCGATTCGGTAAGACCATTACAATTCCATATCAAGATGTTGAGTCCTTCCTCTGCGTAGTCCTATGTTGGGCGTTTGTAGAGTTGCCCGTCAATGTAGAGCTTGTTGTACACGAGCCGACATCGCTTCCCCTCAGATCGTGCCTGTTTCATTATGGTTATCAGATGTCTACGCTGTTCATTAATAGCTGGGGGGTACTGCTCATTCACATATATATTAGTACCCTTCAGCTCCTTACCATTCTTCAGCACCATAACTCTGTCTCGATGATTCTTGAAGTTGACGATGATTGGTCGAGCTTGTCTGTTCCTTCCTCCCCTAGTGCGGTGAACTCTTCCGAACTGCATTTTCTTCACGTAATCCTCGTCCAGTTTCATCTTCTCTGTCAGCAGTTTCCTCACCAGCGCCTCCGTGTCCTCAGCCTCCGAGCCCCCAGCCTCCTCGTTCACACCCACAAACAACAGGTTATCCCGCATCGATCTCGCTTGTAGATCGGTTATGACGTCTGTTTGCTTTGCAAGTTCAGATTCTAGACGTTCAATCTTATTATTGACCTCTTCTACAAATGTGTTGTTACTATCAACATTTTCCTGAAGCATCCGTAAATTCCTGTCCGTAACTTTGTGATTATCTTCAATTTGGTTACCTAAGGTGATCAATCTATTTTCATATGTCCCTATCATAGATTCCAAATGATTGATTTTCGCTTCAACAAAGTCAAGTTTTTCAAGACGTTGATTCATTGCAGCAAGCTGCATTTCAACGCGGTTCATCATTGCACTGACTTGACCCATTGTCGACAGTTGTAGATTGCGGAAAGTGGGTCATTGAGTGCAGTCCATGTTGCCCGTGCATATTAGCATGAGCAGTATTCAACATATTTTGAGGTATATTTCCTTGTAATTGAAAATTAGGAGAGTTCAAATGAGTACCTGTGTTATCCTGGTTCATGTTTTCAAATAACACAATACGAGCTTCTTTAATACAGTCACTGGTATATGTCGTATGATCTGTCACAGTATTTACAACTGACTGCGTGGCAACGCCTGTCGACTCACTCACAACAAGTTGTGTAGATTCGGGTTGAAATACCTTCTTTCCCTTCTTTTTGCCCATGAAGACGATTAGCGAGATGTTATGATGTATAATACGGTTACTTCATGATGTTAAAACGTTCAATTACCGTGTGAGTAATCATTTTCATCAGAGCCGATGTTTGTGTCTGCCGCCATACTCCATCACGTGATCAATCATTAGGCATTCGTTGCTGCCAAAGTTGATACCCATCGAACGCAATTACGGTACTTGAGACACGTGTTATTCCTACACGCGTAATGATTACGTCACCGAAAGCGTGTTAGTTAAATGCTATGGCCTTCTTACAGGTGGTACTGTACTGTGTTATTGTTGATAAAAAAAATTAAATGTGCTATCAAAATTTCAACGAAACATTTTTCTACCAAGCGATGTATTTATATTCTCAATAGCTAAATTTCATCCCGAACCACATGCAAGTATGATAATAGGGGTTTATTATATCCTGATACAATTTTAAGATATTCTATTAAGGCGATTGCCGTAACAAAATAATCTTCAGTTTATATCAAAATATTTCACTAAGTGAATAAGATAAGATGAAGCTTTATTACCCCAAAGGAAATTTGCTGTACAAAAGAAATAAAGCTTTATCTTATCTATGAGAACAGAAAACTTTCTTTTTAAAACTAAAAATTCGGAAAACTTTCGGTTTCAAATCACAGTGTTCACATCATTTGAAATTGTTAATTGATTCTAAATGTTATTTTGAATAGAATGACTTACAACATTGGACAATACTATTCACGTAATAAATTTATTTCCACATTATATGGGTGTTAATTTGAAAACAATGCAGGTTCAATCGAAATCATCTCAGATAGAAGTACATGATATAATTATTATTTTCTTAGAATCTCAGATAGTAGTACATGATATTATTATTATTATTTTCTTGGAAGTATCTAACTTGTTTAATCAGAAATGCAGAAAAAAATGTCTTCAATATATCACTGTGTTAAACATTATCACAACTATGTGTATATTTTTTTAATTAGTGTCTTGTGACAGGAACTTGGGGGAAGTGAGTGAGTGAGTGAGTGAAATGGTGTTTAACGTGTTTTGAACAATATTTCAGTTATTAAACACGTGGATGTTGCCATCCTAAAGAGAGTAGACAGATCAGGGAGAAAGGGATCGAAAGGATGAGGGAAAAGACGGAAAGAAAGGCATAGTAAGAGATAGAAAGCAGGTTTTAGGACTCAAATTTGGTCTGGCTTCTACCCGTCGACCTGTCCAGCTTGGGTGGCCCTACCAGGAGCATGTAAGCTCCAGCTTGCATAGCTCTCGGGGTCGTCGAAAAACACACAAACCACCACACCACGGTAATGAGTCCAGTGGTGGAACTTGGGGGGAACTACTTACTTTGTTTCTCTAGTATTTCTCGTAGAAATACTCGTATGCTATATGCATATGGGTCTTCCCAGAGGCCTTGAGTGTTAACTGCAGGTACCTTTCTACAAAATGTTGAGACAGAAGCCCTTCCGGATGCGCTGATAAAGTCTCGATTACTGTAGGATACCGCTGAGGACGCCATGTTTTTCGTCGGGGATTCCCTTGTCGTCCTCACTAAGCCTCGTTTTGGATATTTGTCGCTACCTAATTTAGGAAAGGCCTATGGTTCAACCAACCTCAAAAACCTAAAAAAGCGGAATGTTCATTGTGTGATCTGTCCTTTTACACAGGGTAGCTCGGATATAAAATGTAAATGTACACCTGCAATTCCAGCAATATTACAAACGTTGTAAAATTCGTTTGGCAAAGGATGTTTATTTGACCTTTAAAGTTTGTCCCCATTTTGAAATTGAAAAGAAGGTTACATTTCTGATAGTAAATGTGACTACACAGACGTTTTGAGAAAATAATGAAAATGTGTGACATATGTTGAATGGACTCCTATTTTGGTCTTTGAAATATATTATGATAGCATCCATTCTCTCCCCACAGAGGCGATCAAGTCATGTTGATTTAGCCTCTGTTCTATTACGACGAATTTGTGAGATAGAATGGGAGATGCCTGATTGGAGGCAATCAAAGTTAGTTGTGCAATCAGCGACGCTGTTCTTAAATCATCATTTTGGCTACTGAAACAAGGCAAAGGCATTGTGATATGAACCACCCTTTCCATTTGATAAAGAAATTCAAATGTATTCAGATGAAAGTTTTTTCCGCCAGGGGAAACTGCCGGAACTCACGGATTGCGTAATAGAACAGAGGCTAAATCAACATGACTTGATCTGCCTCTGTGGGGAGAGAATGGATAGCATCAGACCATGGGGCCTGCTGGCAGATACCCCTACCTATACTTTAATAGACAGGGGAACCCATCATTCATTTTAGCTGGATTATTTAAGAATACAAAGTTACCTCGCTTCCAGAACTCTCTATTGATTGAGGTAGTAAAGACCCTCATAGTTATCTCCCTTGGACCCCATTGGACAAAGGGAGGTAACTTTGTAATCATATCCGGGACAGGTAAATTGAACCGTCCGACTCAAATTTTTATCATCGTCTTTTACAGAATGAACGGGCGTGAAAAAAAATTTAAGATTGGTGGCGGAGGGATTATAAGAACTGCGCCTAACATAACATGTGATGTTTATTATCATCGTTTAAAGACGTTCCGAACGTTTGTTGACGCGCAGATTTTTCGCGCATCCGAAACGTTCTTTTAGATCGGCACGAATTACCTCCCTTAGTGCGCGTCCCTGACAACATCATGGCGTCGTACGACAGTAAACATTCAACGCGGAAAAGAAATGGACAGTTCACAAAGAAATCAGAGGCAGAAAGGCGAAAGCGAGTTTCAGAAGTTCGGAAATCATGTGCTTCATCTAGGTCTGTCACGGAAGTTGGACTGACAAACTCGACTTTTGACAATCGCTTCGACGAGGATGCATCTGTTCAACAGCCTGTTGACATAACATGGAAGGACGGTCGGCGTATTGTGGAACTAGATGTTCTCAGCAAATACATGAATTGTCGTGAATGTGGTCATGTTTTGCAACTGTGCGATATTCATGAGGAGACACGCTATGGA
Source organism: Steromphala cineraria (assembly GCA_916613615.1). NCBI lineage: Eukaryota > Metazoa > Mollusca > Gastropoda > Trochida > Trochidae > Steromphala > Steromphala cineraria. Next base: position 74,628,804 of record OU744722.1, on the reverse strand, counting down.
CTTGCGAGCATTCTTTATATTCATTGTGAATGTGGTGTAATGAACAGTGTTCCGACGGGGAAATCTCATCGCACTTCTACCAGCAACCGAGGAGTACCAATCTACGATGTAAACACGAAAGCAGCTGCAGGTAATAAACTCATTACTGTGAAAATAATATGTCTTATTATTGACCTAAAAGTATGTTAACCTGAATGACACTAAATTGATTTTGTGTAATATATAGAAAATTGTTCAGTTTTCGATCACAGATTCAAATAATAGACCAAAGCTAAAAAGAAAACCCCTTCATTAGTAGTACAGTATGTTTTATTTAGCTTCTTTGTTTATATCCCAACAATTGTCAAATAAGCAAGTTTATATTCAATACTAAATTTGAATCTATTAATTTATAAATTATACTGTCATTTGAAATATACATAAATGTAGACTAACCTATTTTTTTAATAAGAAATATTTGTTGGATAGTATAAGTAAGTTCCTCTTTGCTTATGTGTTGAATATTATTTCGAAAATAGAATGAAGATGAGTCATCACTCAATTGAGTTGAAATTGATTAAGAGTAATAATATTATTAATATTATCATGATAAAGGATATAATTTATTTGTCCAGTTTAGAAATTTTTATTTATCCTCCAGTTACATTATTCTATTTGTAGTTATAATATTTTAATCATAAGGATATTTTTTACTACAGATTACTGATTGGTAAGTGGTTTTCATATTATTTAAGGTGGTGGTATGTTTATTCGTCTTAATGCTTTTAAAAATCATGATTGCCACTAAATTATTATTTTGGAAGCATGAATTTAGACTAAGACTTATAGAATAAGAAAAAAATATTTGAACATGACTGTAACAACTAAAAGACCAGTTTGAGATAATTTGATTGCATAATTTGGCAACACTCATTTATTATAAACTAATTATTTTTGCTTCTCGATCACAGTATCTATGATATTGTTTTGTCTACAGAAACACATTCACTTCAGCCATGTTTCTCCTTGCACAAATCTAACCCACTTCTGAGTCTTGCCAATGCTTTCCTTCTGCCTCTTGGAGTATATAATTATATATATATTCTTTTACTCATTGCTTGTCATTTCCAGTCCTTTGTTATGCACATTCATATGCATGTATATTACTTAGCAATTAGTACTCATAGTGATAACTTGAGGTTTCAGATGGAAATGGCATATTTATCCAGGGTCCATTCTCAGGCATTTTTTAGTAATTTTCTGATTTGTAATATTTTTACATGACAAAAGTTCAATTATGTAAACATTACCTTCACTTGAAAGCCAGCAAATTTAAATACAGACAATAAAAAAATCTACCTTTTTTACTTTTCAAGTTTTTGCATGACTTGTATGAACCCTTTTTAATTTTTTCACAAATATGCAAAAAGACCAAAGTCTTCCTGCTTGTACCATTTCCACTGAATATCAACCAGCAGTGTGTTTTTAATTTCAACACATATGGATCATATAGAGAATTTTCACCAAAGGTCTCTAATGTTTATCAAGTATATCAGCTCATGTTTTGATAATAGCAATATTTATCAAGGTACACCAGAACAAAATTAATTATTTTTAAAGAAACAATTAAACTTCTCAAGATATATTTGTCATTAAACTTTAATATGTAATAACTTAGTTAGGTTTTAGCATTGTAATGCAACACTGTTTCCAATGATTTAGTAAAATTATTAAATTTATTGGCCAGAAATTTTTGAGATGCTTTGATTTTTCTAATACTTATAATTTCAAGCATTACTTTTCCTATGAAAAGCAGTTGTGGATAGTATATTCTTGTTAATCCCTGAAGTTATTACTTATCACCAGAGTAGACAATACAAAATGTTTCACCAAACAGCCACTTTTTTTCAAATGTTACATTTCTCATATGAAGTTATGATTATCATAAATATGCATTGTATGTTTCATCAAACTGTATATTATTTGTTTGTTCAACTTCTTCTAAAAAACTACATTGATTTTGATTAATTTTGAAATTTTCTGAAGCTAGGTGTTGTTTCATTTGCATAAATTAATTCTTCAAGTCATTTTATTCTTAACAATAACTTTAAAATTAACTAAATGGAAGGTTGAAATTTTTTTGGAATATGAGAGCAGGAAATGTTATATTAGTTATTAGTAGTGCTCAAATAGATTTATTCACCTGCAAAGCATGTAGTGGTGGAGTGGTGCCTTTTGTCACTTTTATTTCACAGATGTTTAGCTCAGGCCTTTATTATAAGACCCGTTTGTCAATATTTAACTTTAAGCATTTTCGACTTCTTCTCCAAAAGCATACGGCCTAGAAAGTTTACACTTTGTGTACAGACTCCTTGACTATGGGCCCCAATCAAGCACCATTAGGGGCGGGATAGCGCAATGGTTAGCGTGTTCGGCTTTGGATCAGGAGGTCTGGGGTTCGAATCCCGCCAGGGGCTCCGCAACTTTGTCTGCAGTAGAGAACTGTTCTAGAAGCAGTCAGGTTTGGGTGCAATGCTACAATGAATTTCACTGCAGTACCACCCATGGTTGCTAGTTCCAGCCGATGCTCACAGGTTTCACCTCAATGACCATAGCCACATTAGTGTTGCGGGCTTTATCCCTGCAATAATACTAGCAGCCGTGATATAAGTGAAATACTCTTGAAAACGGCGATATATCCCACATCACATCACATCATCACATCAAGCACCATTAAAACCTATTTTTATCTTCTCCAGAAGACTAGAATGCTGAAACTTTGTGTACAGACTACTTGAAGAATATAATTTATAGCTTTGGGTGCCCTGTAACCTTTAATTTAGATTTCTTTCAAATGTTCTTGTTTTTTTAAAAATATTAATTATTTTTATGAATTAAAACTCAAGAAATAGACAATAGTCTGTCTGCCGTCCTTTCTGTAAACTTTATGCATTTTCGACTTCTTCTGAAGAACCAAAAGACGTATAAAGCTAAAATCTTATGTACATACACTCATTGAATAGTGAGTATTATATTTGTAAATTTGATGACCCAATAAGGGCCACAGGATTTTTTAGCTCATCAGGTCTGAAAGACACGATGGGCTTATGGCATGGCGTCCGGCGTCTGTCAATCCGTCCATCTTTCCACTTTTTCGACTTCTTTTCCCGAAATAATGACCCTAGAGACTTGAAATTTGATGTGCAGACTCCTTGGTGAAAGGGGATTCTAAATTGTAGATTTTTTGACCCCATGATCCCAATTGAGGTCACAGGGATCAAAACCTTGAAAAACTATTTGTATTATCTTCTCCATTTCCAAAAGGTCTAGAGAGCTGAAAAGTTGTGTGTAGACTCCTTGGCTAATGAGGATACTAAAGTATAGATTTTGTGACCCTAATGACCCCAAATTGGGTCACAGGGTTAAAACCTTAAAAACTTATTTTGATCTTTTTCTCCAATTACAAAAGGACATACATATATTAAAAGTTTGGGCGGGGGACATCATCACAGTGCATTACATGCACATATTTCTAGTTATTTTTGGCATAATTAAGGTGTAGAAAGCTAAAACTTTGTATACAGATAGTTGTGACCCTCCTTAGATTAGACATAGCAGATTCACTCTGATTTTCTGATTTTTACAGGTATGGTTCACACTGGGATGGGTCCAACTCATGTATCAAGCTGGCTGTCATCCCTCAACATTCCAGGAATATCAGAGCGGACATTGAAGAAGCGGGAGAGAGAAATTGGACCTGCTATAGAGAGAGTTGCAAAAAGATCATGTGAAAAGTCATTGCAAGAGGAAATAGAGTTCCAAAGGAGAATCACAGCCAGGGTAGACAGTGATGGTGGTGCAATCATTCCAGAAGCAACAGAGCTGGTTGGTTCCTATGATATGGGTTGGCAGAGACGCAGTTCAGGCAGAACATATAATAGCATGTCGGGTCATGGTTCACTGATTGGTCAACACACCGGACATGTCATCGGATATGGTTCAAGAAAATCCACATGCAGGACTTGCGAAATAGCTCATGCTAAAGGCCAACAACCAACAGTGCATGATTGCAGGTATAACTGGTCAGCTTCTGCAAAAGCAATGGAGTCAAGTGTATGTGTGCAGCTACTGAAGGACATTCATAATGAAGACCATCATATCAAGTATGTGGTAATGGATGATGACACTACCACCTTGGCCCACATAAGGAAGGAGTATGATCCTGACATCATAAAGTGGAGTGATATAAATCATGCAAAGAAGTCACTCACAAATGCTTTATATTCAGCAGCAAAGACACATAAGAAATTAACAAGCAAAGTAATTGCATATCTAAAGAAATGCTATTCATATGTCCTGGCTCAGAATAAGAATGATATTGATAGAGTACAAAAAGGATTGAGAGCTATTGTTCCACACATCTTTGGGGACCACACAGAATGTGGAACATGGTGCGAATTTTCACAAATATGGTGAGGCCTACAGGTACAAGTCACTTCCAAGAGGCCAGCGCTTGAGTGGGGACGATATGAGGGAGGCCCTAGAGCATATCTTTGAAGTTCATGCACTGAACGCTGAACGCCTAGCTCCATATGGAAGTACCAAGTGTAATGAATCCTTCAACAACACGGTTGCAAGCAAACACCAAAATCCAGGCATTATTCATCATCAGAAAGCTTTGATTACAGACTTAGTGCTGCAGTGTCTCAAAAGAACATAGGACATGGCTATCTCATGGATGTTTATGAGGAAAAGCAACTTACTCCAGGAAAATCAATGAAAATAAGTGCCAACAAAATTGAGAGAAAAAGGGAACAAAGGAAAAGGAGAGAAAGTGGACAAAAATTCAAGAGAAGAAAACTGGAACTAAAAGAAACAAGAAACAGATTTACATTAGGACATGAGATCAGAGAAGGCACAACATATAAGTCAAATGTTGGTGTATTGACTGAAGATCAGTTTGACATTCTCACAATTCCAGACCCTGTGGTCTTACCATGTGTAAAACCTGTTGATGTCCAAAATCCATGTACTGTAATTACCTTTGATTTGGAAACCACTTCTACTGAGTGCAACACAGAAATATGTCAGATTAGTGCCCTGTCTGGTGAGTCCGAGTTCAATCAATATATTCTTCCAGAGAAGCCCATTAGCCCGTTTGCCTCAAATGTTACTCATTTAACTCTCCATGAGGGTTTGCTGCTTCACAGGGGGGTTCCTGTTCCCACCATGGAAAAGAAGGAAGCTCTTTCCAACTTTCTTCAATGGCTCAAAACTCACGAACAAGTAGTACTTGCTGGCCATAACATCAAATCCTTTGATGCTATTCATTTGTTGCGAGTTGCGGAGGAGTGTGATCTTTTGAATGCATTTTCGGAGGTAATCATTGGATTTATAGATACATTGCCTCACTTTAGGAAGGTATATCCTGATCTCAAGTGCCATAAACAAGAGTATTTAGTGGAACACCTTCTTGAGAAATCCTATGATGCTCACAATGCCCTTGAAGATTGCAAAGCTCTTTCTGAACTGATCTCATTGAACTCTGAAAGTTTGTTTAAACACAGTTTCTCCTTCCAGTGGTCGGTCAGTCATCTCCAGTGTTTGCAAACCAAAAGAATGAATTTGGACAGTTACAGAGCAGTTGTTAAAGATAAGATAATATCACAAAACATGGCAGAGAAGTGTGCTTCCTCTGGACTGAAACTAGATCACCTAAGACTTGCTTTCAGACGCAGTGGTGAAGAAGGTATTCAATCTGTTCTAAGTGAGAAGTCTCAGGGCAAAACACGAGTTACGAACAGAAAACAAGTGGTTGAAAAACTATGTAATTACTTTGAAGAATAAGTACCAACTTTCAATGACTGATTGCAAAAACCAAGATTGTATATTTTGAATAAGTATGTATTTGCATTTCAATGTTGTAATGCTATGCTGTGTTTTCTCCTAAAAATATCATGGTGTTTTTTCCGAACATCATCAGGCCTCACTTCTGTTCGATACTAGCTATACGTATAATTAGAAACACTATCCACAAGTAAATCTGACCATATCTCTCCAGTTCTCAAATCTTTAAACTGGCTACCAATTCAACAAAGAATCAACTTCAAACTTCTGTGCACCACTTTCAATTGCCTCCACCAACAAGCTCCAGAATACCTCAGCGAATTCTTAACATATTACATCCCGTCAAGATCACTCCGGTCACAGAATCACTTCTTACTGCAAGTCCCAAGATATCAACTGGCGTCTTATGGAAAAAGATCTTTCTCACATGCAGCACCAACTCTTTGGAACTCTTTGCCTCTTGAAATAAAACTCTGTGAATCACTTGCCTCATTCAAGTCAAAAGTCAAAACCCACCTGTTCCTTTGCTCAAATGACTAACTTTCTACCTTTTCTATTAATCGCATTGAGCATGCACAAGTGTGTAGATATTTGCGCTTTACAAGTGACATTATTATTATTATTATTATTATTATGGCGAACCTGCGATCGGGCTGGGGTAGAGGAGGTTGCATTCCTCTTGCGATAGCCTATACAAACAGGCATGTAGACTCCCAACAGGAGATTAACACAATTAGAAACAATATTCACAAGTAAACTCCCAGAGGGACCCTACACTAGCAAGACAGACTTCCAAAATCCCATTCTCCTGGTAAGTGTGGTCATGGCGACCCACGACCGGGCTGGGGTAGAGGTGGTTGCATTCCTCTTGCGATAGCCTATACAAACAGGCATGTAGACTCCCAACAGGAGATTAACACAATTAGAAACAATATTCACAAGTAAACTCCCAGAGGGACCCTACACTAGCAAGACAGACTTCCAAAATCCCATTCTCCTGGTAAGTGTGGTCATGGCGACCCACGACCGGGCTGGGGTAGAGGAGGTTGCATTCCTCTTGCGATAGCCTATACAAACAGGCATGTAGACTCCCAACAGGAGATTAACACAATTAGAAACAATATTCACAAGTAAACTCCCAGAGGGACCCTACACTAGCAAGACAGACTTCCAAAATCCCATTCTCCTGGTAAGTGTGGTCATGGCGACCCACGACCGGGCTGGGGTAGAGGAGGTTGCATTCCTCTTGCGATAGCCTATACAAACAGGCATGTAGACTCCCAACAGGAGATTAACACAATTAGAAACAATATTCACAAGTAAACTCCCAGAGGGACCCTACACTAGCAAGACAGACTTCCAAAATCCCATTCTCCTGGTAAGTGTGGTCATGGCGACCCACGACCGGGCTGGGGTAGAGGTGGTTGCATTCCTCTTGCGATAGCCTATACAAACAGGCATGTAGACTCCCAACAGGAGATTAACACAATTAGAAACAATATTCACAAGTAAACTCCCAGAGGGACCCTACACTAGCAAGACTGACTTCCAAAATCCCATTCTCCTGGTAAGTGTGGTCATGGCGACCCACGACCGGGCTGGGGTAGAGGTGGTTGCATTCCTCTTGCGATAGCCTATACAAACAGGCATGTAGACTCCCAACAGGAGATTACCATAATTGTTTGATGTTTAACCCGAACATAATAAAACCTGATGAGCTACAGAGTCCATGGATCTATTTTTGACTTCTCCTCTAGAGCTACTGCATCCCATAATATGAAGGGTTGATTTTATCTTGAAAAAATTGATTACGTATGAAGTAAAGAAAATCTACATGTGTAGTGATTGATGAAAATATTTTACAGTGATGTTGTATGATAAACACCATTTCCCCTAAAATGTTATTATCCTCTGATAAAATATAATGTCCATAAATATATAATAATAATATAATTCATATTCTCTACTTTTTAGCTCATCTGGCCTGTAAGGTGGATGGGTGCATGGCATGGTGTCCGGCGTCCGTCCGTAAACTTTGTGGAATTTCGACTTCTTCTCCAGAACAATAAGGCCTAGAAAGCTGAAACTTTGTGTACAGACTCTTTGATTAGTGAAGATTATAAAATGTAGCTTTGGTGGCCCTATGACCCCTAATACTTAGGGCCACAGAGGCCACGACCTAAAAACTATTTTCATCTTCTTCTCCAGAACCAAAAGGCTTAGAAAGCTGAAACTTTGTGTACAGACTCCTTGGCTAGTGAGGATTATAAATTGTAGCTTTGGTTGCCCTGTGACCCCTAATAAGGGCCACAGGGGCCATGCTCTAAAACCCTATTTTCATCTTCTTATTCAGAAGCATAAGGCCTAGAAAGTTGAAACTTTGTGTACAGACTCCTTGGCTAGTGAGGATTATGAATTGTAGCTTTGGTGACCGAACATTTGGCAACCGGAACATCCTTCAAATCTATTTTCATCTTCTTCTCCTGAAATAAAAGGCCTAGAAAACTGAAATTTGTCACCTATAACTTAATTTTATGATTGGTGACCCTATGGCCTCTACAAAGGGGAAGTCACATTGGCCACACTCTACAGCATATTTGAATCATAATAAATTGATGATGAAGCCTAATGAGCTACAGAATCAATAGTTCTATTTTTGTTTTGTTTATTGTGATTGGTTAATAATAAACAAACAGCACACCTGCACCATGAAATTGTATGTTGACAAATAACCAACAAACAACCTTCCTTCTAAAATATTGTTGATATTGTCAAGAATTATTATCACTTAATTTTTATATGTAATTACCGGTAGTACTACTAATTACTTACATGAAGATGAAGAAAAGATAGAGAGAGAAACTTAGCAAATTGACCATAAAACATTTAGGTTATGCAATGTTATTTACTGATCATAAATGTAATTATTATGTAGAGAATAAGTTTAATATTCAAGATTTTTTTTGCTGTGTCCTCCAAAACTGAACTTTGACACAAAATGAATTTGATTGTTGAATATAAGCTGTGATGTGCATTTGAAAAAGCCTTTTCAATACTGTTCAATGTTCAAGGTTAAGTTTTATTAGATCAGTTTGACATCTGGCGTGACTGTCTTCTAGTGTTTGCACATTGTTGTAGTCGCTGTATACTTTTCCCTCTGCCAGACCATGTATGGAAGAGTTATAGATATAATTTCTTAAAAGCTATGGTTTTAATTCATCTGGTGACTGAAAACATCAACATGCTGTTTTCTTCTTTGAATATACTTCCTGTGAAGCAGTTCACCTCATACTCAGGAATCATTAAAAAATGATGATTTGTATTCATGAATGACATTTTATCAATTAACAAAATTGGACAACACTGTATGACTTTATGTTTGATTTTTTTCCCATTAGAGCTTTGAAATGGGTTCAAATTTATTTTCATTTATTCACTACAATTATAATTCAAAATTTTTGAAGAGTTACCTCCCCTTACAGAAAAGAAATTTCATGATTGTTGGACTACGGCTTCAAATAACTCAGAAAATGGGTCCGTGACATATCTTTTTTTTTAAAGATTATTGTTCAACAATATGTTAGCTTCAATAATTCCCATAATTAGAAATTTTTTCATTTTTTTTTTTTATTAAAACAGGTCTTTTGAAGTTCTTTATGGACTTAGTGCTGTTGAACATTTCATTTTCATATTGAATACAAATTAAAAAATTAAAAAATAATTTAATAGAAGTAACTTTTTTATTACAATAATAATGCATTTGTTTAATAAAATCGTATCATCTCTGACAAAATTGTTAATTTTTAGAAAAAAAATAAATTCGGAAAAAAAATGAATATTCCCCACATTTTGGGTTAAAAGCTGAAAAAAACGCCATTTTTTTGAAAAGTAGGTCCGTGACATGCCCTTTTTAATCTAGAATCTGGTATAATATATCATCAGCTTTCATCATGTCAATTTACAGCATTTTGTCATTTATTTTGATTATTGGTTGGAACCTCTTTAATTGGAATTGCGTTCAACGAAAACATTAAATGGATGGTGAGTTCCCCTGTCTCTATTAGTAAAGTGAGGGGTATCTGCCAGAGTATCTGCATCAGACGTAACTTGGAAGCCCGATTCTCTATTTGCATGGCGGTTGGCGTCCGTCCGTCTTTTAAAAGCTGGCTTCTTCTATTGAACCAATGACTATTCAGACCTGAAACCTTGTATATAATGTCGGCCCCATAGAGAATAACTTATACGGGTTTATTCTTCTGATCAGTGTATGGTTGGTACACATTACATTAATGTTGATAATGTATTGAAAATAATGCGAATGGTACAGATTGCTATAAATGTAAGTGGAAAGTTGTTTATATAATTGTGAGTAAGATAATATTGGACATAGAATTGTGGTTATTACTCGCTTTTAATTATGAACGGTTTAAGTTTCAAGCATAAACATGGAATAGGTTTAAAGGGAAATCGAAAAAAAGTTCTAAATTTGGAATGCTTATCGTTGGGTTCTGTTGAATTATAATTTATTGTTACCTTAAAATAGGACCAAATTATTTCACGTCATGCCTCCAATTTCAACTTAGAAAATGTTATCAGTTGAATTTGTTTAAAGCTTCAAGTCATCTAATTTAACACTTCGCTGTGAACAAAATATGATATCATCACTGAGAGGGTACTTCAGAAGTATTTTTCTTTTGTCTGTTTCTTCAAAAGGAGTTAACAAGTTATAACTTTCATAAATTCTTTGCACTAATCGAATATGTAACGATCTCGTTTACAAAACAGGAAATCTGTCCTTTGGCTATTCTTGTTTTGATGAGAAATGAAAATCTAATCAAAGAATATTCTTGAAATGAGAAAATAAGTGACTATATCGATATCACGTCTTGCTTTCATGTGTCATTAAAAGGATTATTTTCCCTTGTATATCACCCACACAAATTTGATCTTGGAGATAGGATTAATGGAGTGAACAGTATTTTTTTATCTTGGAGATAAAATAAATGGAGTGAACAGAAATTGTTCTCGACTAACGCAGTCACTTAATAGCACCTGACTCATGGCATCGACCTTGGCAACAATCAACAATGTCATGAATACGTGTTTGTATTTATTAAGAAACAAGAATAACCTTTGAAAAAGGCATGGTTGGTGCCACAGACGAAGGTTGTGATATTGATAAGTCGACTAATTTGGGTGATTAGTGAACAGTAACAACACTGGGTACCAGCACTAATATTAGCACGAGTATTGATCAATCAATCAAAGTTAATTTCATAAAATTAATTTCTATCAACATGAGTTTATGAAAGTTATGATTTTTTGTTTACATTTATCAACGAGTGTGGTTATATTTTATGTTAAGCGACACGAGGGTGATATTCTATGTATCATCTAAAGTCACTCTTTTTTTCTCATCTTAGAGAAAAAATGTTCATCTCTGAACACAATAATACTAGATGTTCAAGACAGTGGGACAGCGTTGACAATGACAAGATATTGTGCACAATGTACTGCCACAACGATATCTCCTAGGCGCCATCGCGTGATCTCTCAGAAGCCATGATGGTTAAGTATTAACAGGAGTTATTACAGACACTAAAAAAACCCAAAAATCCCAGATCATTTGACGAGATTCGATCCCGGGTCCTTATGATCCGAAGTCGAAAGCGTTATCCACTGAGCTAAGCAGTCCTTATAGATAATGTTTGGAACCAACGATATATGTCATATTCTAAATATAGCACACGTCATTTTCAGTAGCTTTAACGATAAATACATTTTTTCAACGTAACCATTTAGTGACATCGTTGAGTAGAACGTGTAACGTGGTAATAAATGCTTTACCTATTAGTAAACATTAGTCTTATTTCAATGTCACCAGCGTACTTACAGAAACATTCCTTTTCATTCGCCAGGCGAGTGAAATTAGCGAAATACAATCGCGTGGGTTAATATAAAAGAGTAAATTCTGCGATTATTGAATGCAAAATAATGCTCTTATCTAGAACAAATGTAGAATCTATTTCATATGAAGCTGTTTTTGGTTGACTCTGTTAACATTTATCAGCGTCTTGAATAGAATATATTATTACTCTTTTAATATGACATGTAATCATATTTCACAGTTTAATGTGCCAAATATTTTGCATTACCCACATGGTGACGTAATGCATTTACTGCTTCAGCTCTGTTCATTGGTCATTTGATTTAGATACAGCACACATGATTGGTGCGCCTTCCCTTTGAAAATATCAACAGTAATATAGTTATATACCAACCAAGATAGATGATTTGTGTTGCAAATAGTCAGTTGATACCATATTGTTTTCTCAGACAAATCAAGTTTGCTTTTACAAAACTTAAATTGCCATGATTTTGCTAACTACATTTATGAATTTCTTCATTGTTCTGCAATAAAGTTGTCATCAATATTAATGACACACACACACACACACACACACACACACACATGATATAGAAAAGAAGGATAATGTTTGATCGCCGTCGAAGAAGAGGGCACATCAAATGAAACAATTAAAAAGATTTTCTAAAACATATTACAGCAATTGACCTAACATAACATTTGTAGACTCTACACATTGTTAAGATTCTTAGCCAGAGTTTACTTTAAAATAAATAAGGGCAATGGTAACCTTGGTCTTTCGGTTGTCTTGACCTTCTGTTACACCTTGTCTTTTCAAATGGTTTGCCTTCGTGACTCTTCACTTTAAATAAAATATTGATTAACTCGTTCTTCATAGGAGAGGGAAGCTGGAAATAACTTTTCAACTTACAATTTCTCTTGATCTCAATTGAAACAAAGTGAGAATATCGCATTGATGAAACCAATCTTGAAGTGAGTATGCATGTTGGCCTTTCTGAACTTCTACATGCAGGAGCGCAGAGTGAGGTCAATTGTAACTTTCTTGATTGGTACGAAATTACTGCACGTGTCGCACACGATGAATAGACCGGACCGGTACTTCAATGTTAAATTATTATCTTGGCGTTTTATCTAAATGTGATAAGGGTACTCTTCGTGTTAAAACTGACCCCAACGTTAAGGAGATTGTTACATTAGGGAGGGGCATTTTGTAACACGCAAGGTAAACTTTTCAAATATTTTCCCAAAGTGAATTCAACCTTAGACTGTTGAAGTATATCATCTTCCTCAACTGAGGTAACAATGGTATCCATTAAAATGTTAGTGGTCATTTCAAAAATGAATTTATCACATTGTTATAATATTTTCATTTTAGCGAGTTTAATATTTTTCCATTTTAGAATTTCAATCGTTAGTTAATAATCGTCTTATGAAATTTCACTCACCTATATTTCCTGTTCCACCCATCCGATTTCTGCAAACTGTCAAAACACCGTGCTATATTCCGCCCCCCCCCCCCCCCCCCCTTCATGGTAGTTCTTGTTTGTGACATGTTAAGAGTAAACCACTTTAACTTTAAAATACATTTCTGCATTGTGATATGGCAGTTATAGCTCAGGTTGATATATTAATACATCAGTTGCAGATTGTGTAACACAAAACCAATACAAACGTTCCAGTAGGTGATCTAAATATTCAGAAGAAAACAGTTATACCATGAAGTTTACATTTTCATTACATTATGAAAATAATATATCAGATGTTCTTCAAAATCAAAATAAGAGTAAACGGCATTATTGAGCTTACCTGACGTTGTTCTTGATTGTTACAATTCATGATTACGTAATTTTATTTGAAATATTAATGTTGAGAGTCGGATAACTGCAAATATAACTTATTGTCACTTGAGTTATTCAAGGGAGGACCCTTCTCTTATGATAGACGTTCATGATTTTGCAGGCGAAATAAGATGAAATCTCAGTAGATCTTTGAATGCTATTGCCATTAAACGAGTTTCTTCAAGTATTGTTGAAAGTTAATAATGGATTCTTGGCATTTGAAATAGGAATCAAAATGGATCAGACATTGCTGCTTATCTTTCTTTATAAGGGGAACATATTTTGTTTCATATTGAATCAAAGACGACTGTGTTCTATCATATGTGTCAATAGGTAGATCGTTAAACGACTTTCTTTATTGTAATATTCTAGAGGTGTACAAGTATAAGTGATCAGAGGTTCTGCGTAGTGAATGATTACCACCACAATGAATCCGGTGCATTATCAGATACTCTTTATTATAAACAACAGTTGTGAAAAAACTTGGATCGAGGAAATATGTTAGTAGATATATTTGGTCTCTAAATCTAAATTAACATTGTTTCATTTTATGACATTTTGTTCACAGTTTGATGTGTTCAAACTTTAAAAACAATGACAGAAAATGGTGAGTGATGTTATGATTGTAATTCAGAGATTTGGATATATTATATTTTAAATAATAACGATTTTCCCAGAAAGAGAGCACTGTGTGTTCGATATAGAACCATGTAGCCCCTTTTTAAGCAAAAATATAAAATATATAAGTGAGGAAATACAAATAAAACTTAAATATTTTACAACGCGTATTGAGCAAGTAGTAAATGAAGGTACAACGAGGTTGAGGTAAATGAAATGTTTATCTGTATTGTATCTGTACGCTCAGTTCCGACTGTACTTAAACAGAACAGCGATTGGGGAACAAAACTGTAATGATGTTAATAGTTCTTTTTGTACAAATTGCAATTAAGGAAATATTGAAGATGAATATCATGTATTGTACGTGTATGTGTAAGGATATAATAACCCAAGAATTGAGTATTTGGGCGTTGTTAATTTGTATCCATTTATTTCCTCATCAAATATTAAAACTAGATTAGTGTTTGCGGGACACCGCAAAAACAGAGCAGCCCCGAAACTTGGGGTTTCGCCTTACCCTGTTCCGCATATTGGGCATTTTCTTGTGACCTTGACGTTTGACACTCAAGGTCACGCAATCAATGAACACATTTCATTGAAAATAACATTAATGTATCGAATTAAAGTGTTTAAAGTTAAAATAATCCATTTTCTCAATATTTGTTGACCTTGCTGTGGCCTTGACCTTTGACAGTTCGTACCCAAAACCTTTCCAACATTTTGTACTTCTCAAGAGATAATATATACAAAATTTAAACTTCATAGCACAAAAACTTTTCAAGTTAACGCTTTTACAAGGAAATTTTTTGTGATTTAGCTCATGACCTTGACCTTTGACCTTGAACATGTCATTTTAAGTCCCCAGAGGTGTAGACAATTACACATGTTTATGAGTTCTGAAAAGCTTAACAGGATTAAGTTATATCCAAATTAGTTGCACATTGTAATAACACAAATGTCATGACCTTGACCTTTGACCTTCAAGGTTACACGATCAATGAACACTCTTTATTGAGTATAATAATCTTCTATTGATTAAAAGTGTTCATAGTTAAAATAAAGCATTTCCGCAAAACCATGCTAAAGTCGTTACCTTGCTGTGACCTTGACCTTGGACAGATTGTAGCGAAAACCTTTTCATAATTTTTTACTCTTCCAAGGATGATACATACCAAGTTAGAGCTTCATAGCACAAAAACTTTTCATGTTATCGCGTTTACAAGGAATTTTTTAGTGATTTTATAGCTCGTTACCTTGACCTTTGACCTTGAAAGTGAACATGTCAAAATTGTTCCCCCGAGGTATAAGCAGTAAGTGCTGAATACAAGTTCTGGAAAGCTTAGTAGAAAATAGTAATAGCCATTAGTGTGTGCGCGGCGGACGCGTCGGCGGCGGCGGCGGCGGCGGCGGAGACTGCACAAAACCTGATAGCAGCCCCGACCTTAGATGATTATATATGTTCCAATCTTAATAAAACTTTTATACAAGGTATAGATATGACATTATGTACCTGTCGTGCGAAGCAGCCGATGTATACCGCCATAGCGCTCTGTTGCTGTGAACATAGATAGCCGTCAGGGCCGCCAGCAAACGTCATAACGTAGCGTATTACAGGGTGTGAATTACATAAATAAAGAGATAGTTAATCATATGGTGGAGATCGGAATGATATTGATGTCACTCTTACCATTAACGACAGTTTGTTTCTGGAAACGTCTTAAACAAAATCATGTGGTAAATGATATTTTTTTTCTCATATTATGAGAAGCTTAGATTAAAAAAAATCATATTTATAACTAAGGAATATTATCTTATCTATGTAAAAAAAATATACGAATTGAAAAAGTCAAGGAAGAAGTGATAAGAAGATTCTAGCTCTGAAATAGAGTCTTATGATAGGAATAAGAGAAAAACAATTTAATTCTTATAATTATTTTATAAAATATACGAATACGAGTTTATATGATAGGAAGCACCAACCGTTATTCTCGTGAAATGACTTAAGAAAACTTTACAACAAAAACATTACTCTTCTTAGAGAAAAAGAGAGTGCTAATAACTCCAAGTTCGAGAAACCACCATGAAAAAAGAAACTTATATGAAAACAATCCTTGGCAGTAAAATGAATAACGAATAAAAAAAACTGCTGGATTAGATGCATTCCGTTACGAATGAAATGAATGACGAATAAAAAACCTCCCGGATAAGATGCATTTTGTTACAATTATTTGGAAATGGTATTTTTTTTAAATTCATCAAGATTATTTCTTGATGAAATAAAAAGTCTTTCCAAATGAAAAGGAGAATGCCTTAACGCTAACAAAACCGGAGGCCACTTACCTTATTGAAGACCAAAATAATAAATAGTGTTTTTCTTATCGATTTAAAGTTTCTTGGTTCTCTCATACCGGATAACAAGTTTGGTTTTAACCTAGAAGGTGGGGTGATTTGGGGTTTATCGCCACTTCCAAGAGTATTTCACTTATATCGCATCCCCAAGTATCAGTGTAGGGAGCAAGCTTGCACGCAACAGCATTGTGGCTGTACATTGTATTGAAACTTGCAAGCATCGGCTAAAACTAGCGAACTATTGGTGGAACTGCGGTGAAATTCAGTGTTGCATTGCACCCAAACCTTACTGCGTGTAGAAAATTTTTCTACTGCCAGCCTCGGAGGGATTCTAACGACAGAACTCTTGATCCGAAGCCAAACGCGCTGATCACTGACCTATTCCGCGCCTTTAACAGAGAAAAGACGAAGTGAAAGTATTGTATCATGTTTGAAACAAATATTACACATAACTGGAAATAAAGGTGCATATTGATATTTATGTCATATCTATTGGGAATTCTAGCCACACATCTTCAATGTTTCTTCAGATATGGATAATCAAGAACATAAAGTCATTTGAAATAAAAATATAAAAGTATAGGTTTGTATGATTAATTTTTTGGAAAAACATACATAAAGGGTGAACAAAATGTGTTACCAACATCATTGTCTTATAAACTGAAGGTTAAAAGAAATGTTACACCTCTTTGAATTTAAATATAATAAAAAGTTACCTGTTCAGAGGAGTTTGCTTTATTGTGTTGTAACACTCCATCAGTGTTTTTTGCTAAAAATAGCAGACCTGTAACTTTAATGGTAAATATGTAATCGCCAGTTCTACATGGGTTGGGTCAATTGTCCTATTTCCGAGCATGCACAAAAACAACAAAATCATAGAGTAATCATTAGTTTAATAACAAATGTATGTGATCAGTATCTGGTATGTCCGCCGTTTGCATTCAAACATGCCTGAACTCTCCGTCTCACAGAAAACGTCAGTCGTCTGATGAAAGCAGGTGGTATCTGCCTCCATTCGGCCATCAATGCAGCAATAAGTTGTTGACGTGTATGTGGTTGGTGTCGACGTTGACGGATCCTTCGATCGATTTAATCCCAGAGGTGCTCGATGGGATTCATATCGGGTGATCTGGCAGGCCAAGGCAAAACGTGGACGTTGTTGACATTGAAGTACTGTCGGCGCGTCAACAGCATTGCTCGCATCGGCCGGTATGACCTCAGTCCAAGGTGTTGGAACCTTCTTCTCACCGTCTGTCGACTGTTTCGGTGTCCAAATGCAGCAGAAGCTGTCGTTGTGGCGGCTTGAAAGCGGTTTCTGAGGTGCAGTTGAAGTAGGTACCGGTCTTCATTTGGGGTTGTCACTGGCGGCCTGTCACTTCTAGCTCGGTCTCGAGTCGATCCAGTCTGTTGTAGACGTCCACGCAGCCTAAGAATGGTGAGACGATGACATCCGAATGCGGCAGCAACTTCTCCATCAGTGGACCCAGTCTGCAGCATTCCAAACGCTCTTTCCCGCTCGTCTGTTGTTAATCTCGGTATAGTAATCGAATTATGGTGTGAAATAATAAATATAGGGGCCTTTCATACCCGTTACCAACTGATTTCACGTGCATATGTTCGTGTCGCAATTTTGGATAAGGTCATCGGTAAGATTAAGTGTTATAAGATTTAAATTTTCGGTTTCAGTTACAATATTGTCAATAGCATTCATATATCAGTTAAAACGCACGAGAGTGGTCATTAATTGTCCTCTCATTGCAACGTTCTTTCTGTTTATCCTATTCGTTGTTAACATACAGTAGGCAGTGGACACTACATATCGGCTTCAGCACTCCCGAATCCGTACTTTGTTCATACATGTTACAAAATCAATTAACGTATGCGAATGAGAAAAGATCCGTGTTGGTTCAGAAATAAGTTGCTTGAGACCGTACGCAGTCGGAAAGAAATTAACTTTTGATTGGTTTTCGTTGAAGAGGTCTTACTTAAAGTCGCCAACAAAATAGTTTTCATTCATTCATTCAATGTTATTGTCAATGAGATTCCGATTTGTTTCACTTTTGTCTGCTCTATAGAATGTACCAATTAGAAATGTATGCTTTTTTAGTGTTTATCCAAATTATATCAAGCTGTATCCAAATTATCTATTTGTAAATCATCTTTTACAAACACTGCAACCCCACCGCCACGGCTATCCCTATCTTTACGAAATGTTGCATTGACAACTGAAAGTATTTTTCTGCCATGTAATTATTTCTCATCTGACGGTGTAAGCAAGTTATTTCTTCTCTGATTGAATCCAATTTCTCATTGCAAATCGTAGGAAAGAAGCTTTCATTCGGCCTTTCACCTAAATTGATGTGAGACCCACTTGAAATGTGCTGAGAGACTCTGACGTTAGTTTTTTTATATTGTCAGTGTGAATGCAAATTACAAACCTTCTGCTACATCAAACATCAAAGGGACTTCTCTCGTAAGGGGTAATGTTCAATCAAGTAAATAGCAGAGGGAAAGATGAATGGAGTTGTGTAAAAGGAATAGCTTTTGATTCCAACCAACTGCTCTTGGTCGATCACATAAATAGTTGTGTTTAAGAGTTGATTCGAGGTGATTTGAGTTTAATGCCGCTTTCCAGAGTTTTTCACTTATAAATATTACGGTTGCTAGTATGTTGCAACACTATCGTCGCTGGGCATATCGATGTAACCCGCGAGCATCTTTGTGATACAGCGCTGACATTCAGTGTAGCATTGCAACCAAACATTATATTTGCCTACTGCAGACAACGTTACTTTCACTTCCTAAATGGGAGATCAAGTCCTAAACAGCCTCTTTTCAAAAAGGTCATAATCACGCGACCTTTCCGCTGGTGGTGCTAAGTCACGTGACACAAAGTTTTGATAACTGTCGTTAATGAATGTTGAGCCCTTAGTGACAAACATCACTTAAAAAAGAAATGGCATAGGGAAAATACCACATATCTCCTGCAAATTGAGAAAATACCATAAATCTCGTCTGAAGATTGACAAAACTTATAAACATACACCATTATTACAAGAATCGCCATGGTTCCTTCAGATCCATAGGTAACATAATCCGGTTATACTGAGAGGTTGTGAGTACTAATGACAACCCTAAAACACCAAATAATAGTGGTCACTTCAATGCTGGATGGCCGATATCTGTAACGTTAGACCACTTCTAACGTAGCCTCTTAGTGACGGCAAGGGTAACACATATCAAAGGTCGGCATGTTGTTATGTTCTCAGGCACTTTAGGAACCTGTACATGTGTAACAAAAGCTCATCGACTGTCCAACTGTTAGCCATTGGTCACCAAACAACGACACATGGCAGTTTCATTCGAAGTTATTAGGTCGGGATCGGCATGCAATAATGATACTTAAGGAGGTTGAATACCTTTGTTACTGCACATCTGCTACAGTCACCTTGTGCTATTTTAAAGCTTATGCTGTTTTGTTTATTTTTCACTAAAAGTGTGAGATAAAAAAATAAAAAAATTAAATAATGATTTAGTTTGATAAAAAACAATGACTATGTTATATTTGTGAACATAAGTATTTGTTTTATGATAAAATTTATTTCACTAATTAACCTTAGGTACTAATGAAAATTTCTAAAAAGGGTAATGTTGACAATGAAGAGTTATCTCCCCTGGATGTTAATTTTCATTGATGTGGCTAAATTGAATGTGAATATCTCTGTTATCCCCTGGTGACATATTGTTTTTTCTTTTTAATCTTATTCTAGTGTGTATTAACTATAAAATATATAATTTTTCCAAAAAATCTTAATACGAGAAATCGATTTTTTTTCATAAAAGAATAATATTTTACAAAAATAATCATACAAAAAAAGGTTATTTTTATGAATTTACTTCATATTATTTTCAAGTTCCTTTTTTCTGACTAAGTTTATTTCCATACTGCAATGCCTTAATAGAAAAACATTTAAATAACAATTATATTCAAAAGTTATCATGATAAGGAGTTTTTAAATTATTGTATTTTCATCATTGGGTGCCCTAACGGATGGGCCCTTTTTCGAACAAAAACTGTGGTGACATGGTATTTTTATGACAAAATTTGATTCAAGACATATTTTTCAACAAAATAAGACTTAATTTAGCTATTTCTTAATACCTTGATATTTTGTATCCAACCTCCTTAACTGTGATTGTTGAACTCTCATGGCTGCTTACCGTTTGGACGACTCAAAGATGTGCCAATATGACTAGTTACACAATACCCACACATTCACATTATGGATAAGCTTCACTGAAGAATTAGTGTGAAGGTTGAATCCGCTGAGAGGTGACGTTTTTTAAAGATTGATTTTTCATGCACCCAGGTTGCTCATACCTGATAATTAAGTATCAAAAATCATTTCAACTATTTAAACTTCTACCGCTTTTAATGGTGTAAAGTTTTTTTTGACGTCAGTTCACTTGTGAAATTGAATCAGCTATTATCTTAAAGTAGTAAATGTCCATCATTGTTATATAAAATTAATTTTTAAAATGCGAATAAGTGCTTTGACTATCCCAACGGTTTGGGCGTTTATGAATTATGTTTTCAATAAGACTGGATATAACTTTTCAGATCTTTCAATTTTGACGTAAATGTATCGTCGTATTCCACTCAATCCATTTCTTGAAAACAAATTAAAATTCAATTTAAGGTGATACAGGCTGACAGGTTTGAGGTTCGATTAAACTATTCTTGACGTGCTATGATAAGGGCAAATCAATGTTAGAAGGTCTTCAGTTTAGAAAATCTGAAACAAACAACACAGATATTGTAATCAATAGCATTGATGTATACCGGTTTCCTGTTTGTAAAAGCTCATGTTTCAGGCACATGTGCATATGTGTGTAAGTACAGATAGGGGATGCAGAATAAAATTGCTCATACCCACCTATTGATTGTTCAAAAATGTTATGTCTTAACATCTGAACTGTGCCTCCTTTGTCTGTATAGTGAAGTCGACATGTTTGATCTTTATATTTCATTAGAATTGGATTCCTGTTAACTTCCCAACTATTTCCCGAGGGACTTTGTTTTGCTTTTAGATCTCCGTCTTTAACAGAAACTTTCTTTGGTACTTTCAATTACTGTCAGATGTTTTGAAGATGCCCCCTCCGGACATCCCTATTCTTATTACATCTTACTTATGATTAGTACATTGATTGAGTAGGTTTATTACAGTATATTGTCACTAACGCATCTATATGAACACATAATTTTTATTTCTTTAATTCATATCATATCAGATAATCAATCAAACAAGTTATGTTGAAATTATATTATGTTATAAGACCAGAAAGAATGAGTGCAACGTTGCTTTAAATCCAAATGAACTAAGATATCGGCAATATTCAAATCTTGCAATCCGAAGTCGAAGAACAACTGTCGAAATTTGTTTATGTATTAGCTGATACTAAGTATAGCTAATCTATGGAGATACAGACATATCGTTATTTATCATATAATGGAGGGTGTTATCGATGCAATAAAGCTATCGGATAAACTTGGTATCCGATTTGCTCAAAATCTGATAAAGATGCAAATTAGGTCAAAACCCGAACTATTTTCTCAAAACTCCATGCATTTCATGCGAGTCCTAAACCGGTCTCTAACCATTGATAACGTCATCGGGAGTTTTCAGGTTTTGTATTTTTTATCGAATGAAAAATCGTAAACAAAATCCGTCAGGGTAAACTTATCACGCATTCGTATTTTAGCAATTATAGCTTGGTTATCGAAGAATTTCAAGTTGATTTCATCATGCGTTTAAGAAATATAACGATATGCAGCTAACATTATCGGCTATCGAAAAAATATGTGCTTCAAATTTCAATTTTCGTGAATAGGCCTAACATAGACCTAGATCGCTTTGACCGTGTCGGTTACCAACTTATCAGCAAAAACAAATCATATTCTAGTGATAGTACAGATTATCCAGTAGCGTAGTAACAAACTCAACAACCTCACCTTCACCAATAGTCGGCGCTTAGTCTAAGGATACCGTAACTGAACTGACTTAACAACAATGACAATGCAGCTTTTCAAAATGCAGTTAGAGTTACCTCCCCTGTTGTAGCGACGTTGACAAGTGGTTCTTACACATTTTGTGTTATAAAAAATACAATGTGTACTCGTGCACTGGGAATCAGATTGAAAAAAGTTGATAGATTGCACAAGACGTTTCTAACACTGTGAAAAAATTCATTTCATGAAGGAATATTTCTGGACTGTTCACAACTATACATCGCCGACAATATGACCTTCACCTTGTTTATTGTGAAAGCAATTACTCCGCGAAATCTAGGTCAAACATATTTTTAGAAGGATTCATATTTTCGTTTTAACCTTTTTTTTTCAAAATGACATTTTATGATAAAGAAATTATTAACCTCGTGTGTTTCCGTATCATTAATATCATATAATAGGAATAAAAGTATATGTATTATGCTCGCCAAAGGCTCGCATAATACAAATTTTATTCCTATTATATGATATTAATGATACGGAAACACACTCGGTTAATAATCTCTATATATAATAATACATCATCTTTTCTCAGCCTTAAGGTAAGGGTATATCAAAAATCTAGTTCACCGTTACAGTATTCACTATAAAACATACATAAATGGTAAATAGTCCACACATTGCGAAGTAATACAAAAGGGCCTATTCAATATATATCACTGGACAAAATACCCTAATTTAATGAGGTATACTGATCAGTATACCCCGAATATACAAAATAGTATACCTCAGTATACTTACGATTTCCAAAAAATTCCTGGTCAGTATAATCCGAATTTCCAAAACCAGTATACTCTTGTATATTTTTGTATATTCTTGTATATTTTTGTATACTATTGTATATTTTTATATGCTCTTGTATATTGTTGTTTACTCTTGTATATTGTTGTTTACTATTGTATATTTTGTTTACTATTGTATATTATTGGTTATTTTTTTATACTCTTGTATATTCGTGTATATGTATGTAAGTTTTGTGTTGTCTCAACATTTAAATGTATCAAAAGAAAAGAATATCACCTATTGATGGTTTTTCGACGCTACAGGCATGCAGGAGACAACTGCTATCTCTGATGACTGAATTAGTCTTATAAAGTCTGATATCTTGTAGAATGTTCTTAATTCTCGCAAGATTTAAAAAATGTTTATTTTTTAGGTGTCATTTTGATAATTATTTCAAAAGAATGACACTGTGTTTTATGAATGCGAATGACTGATTAAGTCTTGTAAAGTCTGATATATTGTAGAATGTTCTTAATTCTCGCAAGATATGATAATTATTTCAAAAGAATATCACTGTTTTATGCATGCTTCGTCCAATCTGATGAATACTTGGCGAACCAAAATAACACTTAATTAACAATACAATAATAATAATATGTATGGTTTTCCAACGCAACAGGGATGCAAAAGAGAAATACTATCTCCTTTATGATTAGTCTTGAAAAGTGTGTTATCCTGTAGAATGTTCCTAATTCTCGCATGATTTGAAATAAATAACAGTGATAGTATGGAAACTATCGTAATATGGTCCATGCCCCTAACACTGCATAATGCGACATACATACCAGTTAGAGAAAAATAATCATCAATATTCCTACTAGCAAAAAAGATGCCCATGAGACAGCCTCTTTAAATAACATATAAAACACAACAACATTATGCTATTACATCATTTAATGTACCGGTATATGTACAAAACAAAATATTTACAATTCAAACACATTATATATGGGAACAAGTGATTTCGTAGATAAACTAGGTTCGTAGATACCGATTTTTCGTAGATACATCAGGTTCGTAAATGACAGTTTCGTAGATACCATCGAAAATTCATTTAATAAACTTCTTTTTTATATATGGTGTATTGTGACTATATATTACCTAGTTTTATGTAATTATTATTTATAATAACATCTTTTACTTGTCTTTTCAGGGATACGAAACTACATGTTAAGCTACCCGCCTATCATCGAAGTAAACAATAACAATGACATCGTGTTTTTTTCATTTTATTTGTGAATCAAGTTATTTAAGCATATTAAAATTTTATATGCATGGTTGCACATTACTTTGTCGGCGACTTACCTTTCTTCTCAGATCCCAATTATAATCTGCCTCAGTAATCCTGCAAACCAATCATACTTACCTGTTTTTCTTTTATTCTTTATTATAAAAACAAACATCAAAATAATAACACAACAAAGTATCTACTCAGTTTATTTATACACGGCACTACATCGATACCATCTAATACCTTTGATGTACAATTAATCTTCTTTAAATATATTTAAATACACAATGTTATCATAAACAATGAAAACCAATTGCTCATATGATTTTATTTTACTATTTTTTTTAGTATCTACGAAACTGTCTTTCATTTCATCTACGAAACTGTATAAAATCGCATCTACGAACCTGTTTTATCTACGAATAAACCTACACCCTTATATATTACAATGATAAAGTTATATTGATTATATACAATTTGTTGTAAAATATTACTATTGAATGCATTTGGCAGCTTTTTTCAATGGAATATCCAATTGAAACAAACATTGTTCTTCCTTAACTTTTTGTTACAAAGGGACAAGTAATCTAACGTATTTGACATAGTAACAATCTTACAAATTTCGATATCAAACAATTGAAATACATGGCAACCATATATACAAACTACATATCAAATGACCAAGTTTGCCAAAAGATAGGCTGCAAAAGCATGTGAAACTTACCTTTTCCGAATATGAGTATCAATATTCCATCAAATGCACATTAATCCATCACTGATTTGATCAGATTAAGCAACACATTTTGGCCTCTGTCTTCATAGGTCATTTCAACAATGATCAGGTCGGGTACATAGGTCAATGCAGACATTTAGCTAAAATCATCTCATTGGTTCTTTCTTAACCACTAGGATTTCAATAATCAGATACTGCATCATATTGTTATAAGAGAGACACGTGACAAGCAATGGCTTGAGTATGCCCACCTGTAAGTCTGTATACACAGCAGGTGCCAATCTGTGATATATTGTCAACTTGACAGCAGGGGCTAACGAGGGCTGATTGTTACAATAACAGTTCCCAATTAACGGCTAACATAGATAGGCTTGATGTTGAACACTCTGACATATGCAAAATTGAAGAAAATTAATTGTCAAAAGCGTCCAGGAAAACAACCAATAAAGCTTTAAACTTTTCAGAAACCAAAAAAAAAACCCAAGACAAATTACATTTTTATACAGATAAAATAAAACCCTGAAATGCAAGTAAAATATACCTCATAACACAAAAATTGAATCTGGACTAATTGATATTGTATCATTGTGTTTATTTTCAGTTAATTACTTATCTTGTATTATGTTATTGGTGCAAATAATCCTCAATGACTACCACTGTGAATTAAAACATTGAACAATATCATTATTTGGAATGGTTTCAACATATTTTATTATTCGTGGAAATATGAAACGGACTGACAAACAAGCCAGGGGCTTATATTAATACCGTTCCGATACAAATGTGATGTTTCAAGCAAAGGACATTCTGATGACATGAAATGCAATAACACAATCAACAATAAAAATAGAAATTTCCTTTCAATGGCTTGGAAGTAAACATCTTAAACTCTTTTTTCGAATCTATTAGATTATATGGAGAGGGTGTTCTAAATTGGACAACTTGTTCCCAATCCTATTCTTCTGAATAAGATATGTTTAAATCAAAATCATCTATTAGAAGTGGTGATGAAGAGGTTAACAGATTTTAAAATGGTGAAGTTGCCAAGATCAGATATATCATGGTTTCCATATAAGATTGTTTTAAGCTGTACCTTTTTAGTAGTATAATGCACCATTTCTTAAGTGAGAAAAGTTTGGGAAAACCAGTAAATAATGAGATTAGCGCCTCATGAACAGGTGGGATCATCTGAAATATGCCTTTCAATTTTATTAAAATCTAGATCACTAGAGCCTAAACGAAGCCTACAGTACATAATTTGAAATAATATATGTTTAAATTTACAGCTAACTTTGTTGGATAAATTTGCATTTAGTAAGAACGTACTATTACTGTAGCTTAACACATTCATCTGATGGCCATTTGTATCCTTGTGAAAAAGACAATATCTGTGAAGTAATTCATTTGCAAAATATTTATCTGAGTTAATTCTTATGCATTTCTTTACGTTTATCATATCAAATATATCATGCCTAACACATTAAATCTATCATGTTTGGAAATATTACAGCAACCATCCAAGAAAATTCTAAACTTTTAGAATCCATTCATTGCTACATCTAACAAACTGGCAGATTTGGTAAACATTAAGTTGGTTTAAACATATTATTCATGTTAATGATACATGAATTAGGACACGAAAACAAGCAAGTATTTGCTGCCTGAGATTCACTTCCAGCTTGATCTCAAGTGACTTATTCTCAATGAAGAATGCAATTAAAAAGGATTTACTTATACAAAATGAAAAAGGATAAATGCAGAATCCAAGCTTAAAAGATCAGCGAACCGAATTATATATTTAGTGACCTATTAAATGCCCATGTGAAATTACCCTATTTTATTCATAGTTATAAATAAACTTTTGTGTGCAATTTACATGTATAGTTAATCCAACATTTTTCAATATGTGTGTTTATTGTTATCCAGTGTCCATATATAAACACTTTTGTCGTATGAAATAAGCAATATGTGCAAGCAGCATTTTTTTTTTAAATTTAGTTTTGGATTCATGCAAAACAAGGTGGCGTTTATCATCTGTAAATGCACTGTCGTCTTTTAGTTGAATGGACGGTTATATCTCCATGAACAGCTTGTTCTTGTTGTCGTAATCATGAAGACTATTTCCTTTATTTCCTATTGTATTCTATATACAGCGACCGTTGGCCAAAAATCTGTGTTTGGAAGAAAGTTACCAGAAGAAAAGTCCTAAATTTGACAAGAAAAAAGAGTCCCCTGGAAAAAAAGTCCTATTAATGACTTTATATTACTTTATATTTACATATATTACGAAAAAACATTTGGTTGTTATTCACTTTATTTAGATGCAATAATTTAATAACATGATACAATACATATATGAATATTTATTTATTGCCCATACTTTGATAAGTTCTAATAAATTTGTCTATAGACGGCATTTGTATACCTTTCTATATGTTAACTAATATTCAAGCATATTATTTAATCAGAATTTCCTTGAATCTGTCCAAACATTTATGCACGATTCACAACATTTCAAATAATTATTAAACTCCTAAATTCAATTTATCATTGTTGATTGTTTACCGTTTATTGCTGTCCACTATTTTATCATCGTGTAAATACTTATCTAATTACTTTGTGAAT
Organism: Steromphala cineraria; assembly: GCA_916613615.1. NCBI lineage: Eukaryota > Metazoa > Mollusca > Gastropoda > Trochida > Trochidae > Steromphala > Steromphala cineraria. The sequence goes on along the minus strand of OU744722.1, from coordinate 74,600,844 downwards.
TTTGATGTTGTTTTTTTGTGAGATCTAAAGGAACAGCACTTAAATATGTTGAAAGCTTATTGTGCTGATCCATTTTCATTAATAAAAATCATAGATATATAAAAAATTTCATTGTTTCTTAGCAATGATTACATATTCACTGGAATTGAATCTTTGAGATCTCTTTGGCTGATAGCCAACAACTACTTGTTTTACACTTTTTTCATATACACCAATGAAATTATTTGATAATATAATCTCTAAACACTGTTGACACATTCTCACTGACCTAACATCATGAGTTTTTGCACTCTTTGAGACTCACACCTCATGAATGAATACTCTTGATTAATCTGTGTCTAATACCACAGTTGATTCAATAGATGGAGACAAACTCACATTTCCTTAATTCTTAATTAATCCATATTTAGATATCACAACATCATTATTGATATCTTAATTACGAACTAATTATGTTTTTTCACAATATCTTTGATGTTAACCTGTTTTTATAGTAATAAGAGACTTCCAAGAGCGTTTATTATGTTGTTTTAGTCATAGTGTGTTGACAGGGGTCCAGTTGGTGCCCATTCATGACTGATTGCTTGCTGTCATTAATGACTCAGTGTCAAACTCCTCTTCTCTCATGTGCCAAGTTGTGTTGTCCCGTAGTTACATACAGTTTGAAAGGTTTCTGCATTAATTATTTTCATTCTCTGTAAAAGGTATGTTACTTTCGAATTTGATGTCATGTACCTAGGCCCTTGAATGCGTCGTCTACTTTTTTACTTTTTATTTTTTCAACTTTAGTAACAAAGACTTACGTTTATAATGCAGAATGAACCCTTTTAAAACAAATGAACTGTGAATGTCATTTTGTTTCCCTCTGACTATGTATTTACAGCAATAGATAAATCTCATCGGAGAGGAAATAAAAACATTTAAACATTTATTATGTACAATAGTGTTTTTAACTGATTTGTATGTTTGAATTATTTTTCTTAAAACTGAGAATAATGAAGGATGTTGTTAATTCTTAACTTGACGATGCATCTTCCAAGTATAATCTACGGGAAAATATCTTATTATTAACAAAAAGCAATACTCAGTTATTACATTACATATATTATGTAACTTTATTTAGAACAAATGTCTTTAAAGCAAATAACTTCTACAGGCATGAGGCCTTATAAGTACTGAAATAAAGATGTATTGATCTCACGCAACTTCAAGATGGAATAAGTGAATATTATTTATCAATTTATCTATACAACGAAATTCATGTATCTATTATTTATATAAGGAAATTCATTTATTTTTACATTATATTAAATATCATATCATTATATATATCAATATAAATCATTGTTTTGAGTTATTCAAAGATAATTTAAGAAACTTCTCACAAACGCCACAAAGACAATTTCACTGTCTTTGATCTTTTAATCACCCTGTAATAAAAATCTCGAGGTGTCCCGCCTGGTTCAGCAAAGTATTTGTGTATTGCCTACATGTAACTCGTTTGCAAATGCAGATACTTAGTTGCTGAATTCGATTTATATGTCAAAATTATGCTTTTTTTTCTTGCAAATTCAAAACTTGATTTGTCGATTTATGAAGTAGGTAAACAATAATTTCTCAAAAAGCAAGGGTGATATGCAATTCACATAATAAGTGGCTATCAAATAACTATGATAAATGATTGTCTTTGATGTTTGTTTTACTGAAATCTCTTTGATAATAAAGAAGTGAAGATAAGCCCACTGAAGCAAATGTTATCTAGACTTTCTTCACTAGTGTATACTTGTGTGTATTTTAACATATATTTTGGCAGAAAAAAAACCTTATTTTTTTTCTTTTGATGTAATACAAATTGATTTTTTCTTCCTCATATCGTAATCTCTATATCTATAAGGTTTGTTGCTAAAAATGTTTTTTATAAACGGTCTTAATAGTTATATATATAGTTATAGGTATGGTTCCCTGTGATTAACTTACGTAAACACATGAATTTACATATCAAGGCAAACGCTGACTCCAGAAATATTTATTTAAACTATCTTTCAAAATATTTCAAATATCTCTAAGACAGAATCATGCCTTTTTAAAACAAATAGAATGTGAATGATGTTTTGTTTTTCTATGATTGTATATTTTCTATTTTATAAGATTAAAAACAGACCAACAAATATATGAATCTTTATTTGTAATTATTATCTTGTAAAGTTATTACATTTTAATGCGTTTTACTGAGAATGTTATTTGTTCCTGAATTTACATCTCTTTTATCACATATTCTAATTATAAATATAGTTTTATGTCTGAACCGTTTAAGATTATATAACGTGAACTTTTCTTTTTTTTCTTTTTTATTCCTTTTTGTGGTACGTGAACATTCTTCATAAACAAGTTACAAGTGACAAAAAGAACAAATGACAAAAAGAAAATACCACAATTATTTCATGTTTATAAATTGTAATAGGAAAGGATATAGACACATTACGATAATAGATATGTAAAGATTTTTAACCATGCTGGAATATTCCAGCATATGTCAAGAAAACACCTCAACCCAACAAGTCATTATCTCTGTATCTTTGAACTTTTTATGGCCCTGTAATAAAAGTCTCGTTAGTAAATATGTCCCCGCGCGGGTCTGCCCTTTAAATGTGTATTGCCTACAGGTACTTCGTTTTCAGGTACAGGCACTTGTATTGGTAATTGTTGGATTATATTTAATTCGTCAATATTGAAATGTCTTAGTTAATACATTTGTAAATTCATATAACCTGATATGTCAGTTAATGTGTTGTAATAACACATTCCAACATTTTGATACAAAAAAAAGATAAAACAATTTACTGCCCTATAATCAGAGTACGTAGATCAAGTCTATTTTCTTAAGAACTTAAAGTGTGATATGCAATTGTAATATACTACTCAAAGGAACACTCGAGATTTTAATATAGTCTCTGTTAATTTATACCCACATGCATTCCTGACGTTGGGCTACTGATTTTTAAACGGATTTGTGGAAATTTGATTAGTTTTTGAATTTCTGTATTTTCAATCACATTTCTTCAGGGGATTTCACTACAGGGGATATCACATTCAAAGCACTAAAATAACCCAAGACAAGACCTCAATGTTTTGAGCATGAGCAATCTGACGTCCTGTAACTTTCATTTTCGACCCTGGCCTTGGTAATAAAGTTTCAATTTTTTATTCATAGATACACACAATAACATGTTTTTTATTACATTATAGAGGCGAACTAGAACATGCATATTTCCGCGCGGTATTAATATAAACATTTGGTTGTTTACCAATCCGGTTCCTTCTTTTGTGTTTAAACCACATGCATATTTGTCAATCTTTGCCATAGTTCATTGATTAAGCACTTCTAGTTGAGGGCAATCATTACTGATTAGGAGCATTACAACTGGTCATTAAGGGGTATGACATAATCAATTTAAATATATGAATGGGATAACAATTTCATTTATTTTAATATGATAAAAGTATACATCTTTTGAGAATTGTCGGTGTTACATTAATCTTTATTAAAAAAATTTTTCCTTAAAGTATTATTGGCATCAAAGTTAAAAATTAAATTCCAAATTTCATCAATTTCAACAATATCAAAGTCACAACTGCTATCTCTGATGACTGAATTAGTCTTATAAAGTCTGATATCTTGTAGAATGTTCTTAATTCTCGCAAGATTTAAAAAATGTTTATTTTTTAGGTGTCATTTTGATAATTATTTCAAAAGAATGACACTGTGTTTTATGAATGCGAATGACTGATTAAGTCTTGTAAAGTCTGATATATTGTAGAATGTTCTTAATTCTCGCAAGATATGATAATTATTTCAAAAGAATATCACTGTTTTATGCATGCTTCGTCCAATCTGATGAATACTTGGCGAACCAAAATAACACTTAATTAACAATACAATAATAATAATATGTATGGTTTTCCAACGCAACAGGGATGCAAAAGAGAAATACTATCTCCTTTATGATTAGTCTTGAAAAGTGTGTTATCCTGTAGAATGTTCCTAATTCTCGCATGATTTGAAATAAATAACAGTGATAGTATGGAAACTATCGTAATATGGTCCATGCCCCTAACACTGCATAATGCGACATACATACCAGTTAGAGAAAAATAATCATCAATATTCCTACTAGCAAAAAAGATGCCCATGAGACAGCCTCTTTAAATAACATATAAAACACAACAACATTATGCTATTACATCATTTAATGTACCGGTATATGTACAAAACAAAATATTTACAATTCAAACACATTATATATGGGAACAAGTGATTTCGTAGATAAACTAGGTTCGTAGATACCGATTTTTCGTAGATACATCAGGTTCGTAAATGACAGTTTCGTAGATACCATCGAAAATTCATTTAATAAACTTCTTTTTTATATATGGTGTATTGTGACTATATATTACCTAGTTTTATGTAATTATTATTTATAATAACATCTTTTACTTGTCTTTTCAGGGATACGAAACTACATGTTAAGCTACCCGCCTATCATCGAAGTAAACAATAACAATGACATCGTGTTTTTTTCATTTTATTTGTGAATCAAGTTATTTAAGCATATTAAAATTTTATATGCATGGTTGCACATTACTTTGTCGGCGACTTACCTTTCTTCTCAGATCCCAATTATAATCTGCCTCATCCTGCAAACCAATCATACTTACCTGTTTTTCTTTTATTCTTTATTATAAAAACAAACATCAAAATAATAACACAACAAAGTATCTACTCAGTTTATTTATACACGGCACTACATCGATACCATCTAATACCTTTGATGTACAATTAATCTTCTTTAAATATATTTAAATACACAATGTTATCATAAACAATGAAAACCAATTGCTCATATGATTTTATTTTACTATTTTTTTTAGTATCTACGAAACTGTCTTTCATTTCATCTACGAAACTGTATAAAATCGCATCTACGAACCTGTTTTATCTACGAATAAACCTACACCCTTATATATTACAATGATAAAGTTATATTGATTATATACAATTTGTTGTAAAATATTACTATTGAATGCATTTCAATTGAAACAAACATTGTTCTTCCTTAACTTTTTGTTACAAAGGGACAAGTAATCTAACGTATTTGACATAGTAACAATCTTACAAATTTCGATATCAAACAATTGAAATACATGGCAACCATATATACAAACTACATATCAAATGACCAAGTTTGCCAAAAGATAGGCTGCAAAAGCATGTGAAACTTACCTTTTCCGAATATGAGTATCAATATTCCATCAAATGCACATTAATCCATCACTGATTTGATCAGATTAAGCAACACATTTTGGCCTCTGTCTTCATAGGTCATTTCAACAATGATCAGGTCGGGTACATAGGTCAATGCAGACATTTAGCTAAAATCATCTCATTGGTTCTTTCTTAACCACTAGGATTTCAATAATCAGATACTGCATCATATTGTTATAAGAGAGACACGTGACAAGCAATGGCTTGAGTATGCCCACCTGTAAGTCTGTATACACAGCAGGTGCCAATCTGTGATATATTGTCAACTTGACAGCAGGGGCTAACGAGGGCTGATTGTTACAATAACAGTTCCCAATTAACGGCTAACATAGATAGGCTTGATGTTGAACACTCTGACATATGCAAAATTGAAGAAAATTAATTGTCAAAAGCGTCCAGGAAAACAACCAATAAAGCTTTAAACTTTTCAGAAACCAAAAAAAAAACCCAAGACAAATTACATTTTTATACAGATAAAATAAAACCCTGAAATGCAAGTAAAATATACCTCATAACACAAAAATTGAATCTGGACTAATTGATATTGTATCATTGTGTTTATTTTCAGTTAATTACTTATCTTGTATTATGTTATTGGTGCAAATAATCCTCAATGACTACCACTGTGAATTAAAACATTGAACAATATCATTATTTGGAATGGTTTCAACATATTTTATTATTCGTGGAAATATGAAACGGACTGACAAACAAGCCAGGGGCTTATATTAATACCGTTCCGATACAAATGTGATGTTTCAAGCAAAGGACATTCTGATGACATGAAATGCAATAACACAATCAACAATAAAAATAGAAATTTCCTTTCAATGGCTTGGAAGTAAACATCTTAAACTCTTTTTTCGAATCTATTAGATTATATGGAGAGGGTGTTCTAAATTGGACAACTTGTTCCCAATCCTATTCTTCTGAATAAGATATGTTTAAATCAAAATCATCTATTAGAAGTGGTGATGAAGAGGTTAACAGATTTTAAAATGGTGAAGTTGCCAAGATCAGATATATCATGGTTTCCATATAAGATTGTTTTAAGCTGTACCTTTTTAGTAGTATAATGCACCATTTCTTAAGTGAGAAAAGTTTGGGAAAACCAGTAAATAATGAGATTAGCGCCTCATGAACAGGTGGGATCATCTGAAATATGCCTTTCAATTTTATTAAAATCTAGATCACTAGAGCCTAAACGAAGCCTACAGTACATAATTTGAAATAATATATGTTTAAATTTACAGCTAACTTTGTTGGATAAATTTGCATTTAGTAAGAACGTACTATTACTGTAGCTTAACACATTCATCTGATGGCCATTTGTATCCTTGTGAAAAAGACAATATCTGTGAAGTAATTCATTTGCAAAATATTTATCTGAGTTAATTCTTATGCATTTCTTTACGTTTATCATATCAAATATATCATGCCTAACACATTAAATCTATCATGTTTGGAAATATTACAGCAACCATCCAAGAAAATTCTAAACTTTTAGAATCCATTCATTGCTACATCTAACAAACTGGCAGATTTGGTAAACATTAAGTTGGTTTAAACATATTATTCATGTTAATGATACATGAATTAGGACACGAAAACAAGCAAGTATTTGCTGCCTGAGATTCACTTCCAGCTTGATCTCAAGTGACTTATTCTCAATGAAGAATGCAATTAAAAAGGATTTACTTATACAAAATGAAAAAGGATAAATGCAGAATCCAAGCTTAAAAGATCAGCGAACCGAATTATATATTTAGTGACCTATTAAATGCCCATGTGAAATTACCCTATTTTATTCATAGTTATAAATAAACTTTTGTGTGCAATTTACATGTATAGTTAATCCAACATTTTTCAATATGTGTGTTTATTGTTATCCAGTGTCCATATATAAACACTTTTGTCGTATGAAATAAGCAATATGTGCAAGCAGCATTTTTTTTTTAAATTTAGTTTTGGATTCATGCAAAACAAGGTGGCGTTTATCATCTGTAAATGCACTGTCGTCTTTTAGTTGAATGGACGGTTATATCTCCATGAACAGCTTGTTCTTGTTGTCGTAATCATGAAGACTATTTCCTTTATTTCCTATTGTATTCTATATACAGCGACCGTTGGCCAAAAATCTGTGTTTGGAAGAAAGTTACCAGAAGAAAAGTCCTAAATTTGACAAGAAAAAAGAGTCCCCTGGAAAAAAAGTCCTATTAATGACTTTATATTACTTTATATTTACATATATTACGAAAAAACATTTGGTTGTTATTCACTTTATTTAGATGCAATAATTTAATAACATGATACAATACATATATGAATATTTATTTATTGCCCATACTTTGATAAGTTCTAATAAATTTGTCTATAGACGGCATTTGTATACCTTTCTATATGTTAACTAATATTCAAGCATATTATTTAATCAGAATTTCCTTGAATCTGTCCAAACATTTATGCACGATTCACAACATTTCAAATAATTATTAAACTCCTAAATTCAATTTATCATTGTTGATTGTTTACCGTTTATTGCTGTCCACTTTTTTATCATCGTGTAAATACTTATCTAATTACTTTGTGAATTTTGATGTTGTTTTTTTGTGAGATCTAAAGGAACAGCACTTAAATATGTTGAAAGCTTATTGTGCTGATCCATTTTCATTAATAAAAATCATAGATATATAAAAAATTTCATTGTTTCTTAGCAATGATTACATATTCACTGGAATTGAATCTTTGAGATCTCTTTGGCTGATAGCCAACAACTACTTGTTTTACACTTTTTTCATATACACCAATGAAATTATTTGATAATATAATCTCTAAACACTGTTGACACATTCTCACTGACCTAACATCATGAGTTTTTGCACTCTTTGAGACTCACACCTCATGAATGAATACTCTTGATTAATCTGTGTCTAATACCACAGTTGATTCAATAGATGGAGACAAACTCACATTTCCTTAATTCTTAATTAATCCATATTTAGATATCACAACATCATTATTGATATCTTAATTACGAACTAATTATGTTTTTTCACAATATCTTTGATGTTAACCTGTTTTTATAGTAATAAGAGACTTCCAAGAGCGTTTATTATGTTGTTTTAGTCATAGTGTGTTGACAGGGGTCCAGTTGGTGCCCATTCATGACTGATTGCTTGCTGTCATTAATGACTCAGTGTCAAACTCCTCTTCTCTCATGTGCCAAGTTGTGTTGTCCCGTAGTTACATACAGTTTGAAAGGTTTCTGCATTAATTATTTTCATTCTCTGTAAAAGGTATGTTACTTTCGAATTTGATGTCATGTACCTAGGCCCTTGAATGCGTCGTCTACTTTTTTACTTTTTATTTTTTCAACTTTAGTAACAAAGACTTACGTTTATAATGCAGAATGAACCCTTTTAAAACAAATGAACTGTGAATGTCATTTTGTTTCCCTCTGACTATGTATTTACAGCAATAGATAAATCTCATCGGAGAGGAAATAAAAACATTTAAACATTTATTATGTACAATAGTGTTTTTAACTGATTTGTATGTTTGAATTATTTTTCTTAAAACTGAGAATAATGAAGGATGTTGTTAATTCTTAACTTGACGATGCATCTTCCAAGTATAATCTACGGGAAAATATCTTATTATTAACAAAAAGCAATACTCAGTTATTACATGTACATATATTATGTAACTTTATTTAGAACAAATGTCTTTAAAGCAAATAACTTCTACAGGCATGAGGCCTTATAAGTACTGAAATAAAGATGTATTGATCTCACGCAACTTCAAGATGGAATAAGTGAATATTATTTATCAATTTATCTATACAACGAAATTCATGTATCTATTATTTATATAAGGAAATTCATTTATTTTTACATTATATTAAATATCATATCATTATATATATCAATATAAATCATTGTTTTGAGTTATTCAAAGATAATTTAAGAAACTTCTCACAAACGCCACAAAGACAATTTCACTGTCTTTGATCTTTTAATCACCCTGTAATAAAAATCTCGAGGTGTCCCGCCTGGTTCAGCAAAGTATTTGTGTATTGCCTACATGTAACTCGTTTGCAAATGCAGATACTTAGTTGCTGAATTCGATTTATATGTCAAAATTATGCTTTTTTTTCTTGCAAATTCAAAACTTGATTTGTCGATTTATGAAGTAGGTAAACAATAATTTCTCAAAAAGCAAGGGTGATATGCAATTCACATAATAAGTGGCTATCAAATAACTATGATAAATGATTGTCTTTGATGTTTGTTTTACTGAAATCTCTTTGATAATAAAGAAGTGAAGATAAGCCCACTGAAGCAAATGTTATCTAGACTTTCTTCACTAGTGTATACTTGTGTGTATTTTAACATATATTTTGGCAGAAAAAAAACCTTATTTTTTTTCTTTTGATGTAATACAAATTGATTTTTTCTTCCTCATATCGTAATCTCTATATCTATAAGGTTTGTTGCTAAAAATGTTTTTTATAAACGGTCTTAATAGTTATATATATAGTTATAGGTATGGTTCCCTGTGATTAACTTACGTAAACACATGAATTTACATATCAAGGCAAACGCTGACTCCAGAAATATTTATTTAAACTATCTTTCAAAATATTTCAAATATCTCTAAGACAGAATCATGCCTTTTTAAAACAAATAGAATGTGAATGATGTTTTGTTTTTCTATGATTGTATATTTTCTATTTTATAAGATTAAAAACAGACCAACAAATATATGAATCTTTATTTGTAATTATTATCTTGTAAAGTTATTACATTTTAATGCGTTTTACTGAGAATGTTATTTGTTCCTGAATTTACATCTCTTTTATCACATATTCTAATTATAAATATAGTTTTATGTCTGAACCGTTTAAGATTATATAACGTGAACTTTTCTTTTTTTTCTTTTTTATTCCTTTTTGTGGTACGTGAACATTCTTCATAAACAAGTTACAAGTGACAAAAAGAACAAATGACAAAAAGAAAATACCACAATTATTTCATGTTTATAAATTGTAATAGGAAAGGATATAGACACATTACGATAATAGATATGTAAAGATTTTTAACCATGCTGGAATATTCCAGCATATGTCAAGAAAACACCTCAACCCAACAAGTCATTATCTCTGTATCTTTGAACTTTTTATGGCCCTGTAATAAAAGTCTCGTTAGTAAATATGTCCCCGCGCGGGTCTGCCCTTTAAATGTGTATTGCCTACAGGTACTTCGTTTTCAGGTACAGGCACTTGTATTGGTAATTGTTGGATTATATTTAATTCGTCAATATTGAAATGTCTTAGTTAATACATTTGTAAATTCATATAACCTGATATGTCAGTTAATGTGTTGTAATAACACATTCCAACATTTTGATACAAAAAAAAGATAAAACAATTTACTGCCCTATAATCAGAGTACGTAGATCAAGTCTATTTTCTTAAGAACTTAAAGTGTGATATGCAATTGTAATATACTACTCAAAGGAACACTCGAGATTTTAATATAGTCTCTGTTAATTTATACCCACATGCATTCCTGACGTTGGGCTACTGATTTTTAAACGGATTTGTGGAAATTTGATTAGTTTTTGAATTTCTGTATTTTCAATCACATTTCTTCAGGGGATTTCACTACAGGGGATATCACATTCAAAGCACTAAAATAACCCAAGACAAGACCTCAATGTTTTGAGCATGAGCAATCTGACGTCCTGTAACTTTCATTTTCGACCCTGGCCTTGGTAATAAAGTTTCAATTTTTTATTCATAGATACACACAATAACATGTTTTTTATTACATTATAGAGGCGAACTAGAACATGCATATTTCCGCGCGGTATAAATATAAACATTTGGTTGTTTACCAATCCGGTTCCTTCTTTTGTGTTTAAACCACATGCATATTTGTCAATCTTTGCCATAGTTCATTGATTAAGCACTTCTAGTTGAGGGCAATCATTACTGATTAGGAGCATTACAACTGGTCATTAAGGGGTATGACATAATCAATTTAAATATATGAATGGGATAACAATTTCATTTATTTTAATATGATAAAAGTATACATCTTTTGAGAATTGTCGGTGTTACATTAATCTTTATTAAAAAAATTTTTCCTTAAAGTATTATTGGCATCAAAGTTAAAAATTAAATTCCAAATTTCATCAATTTCAACAATATCAAAGTCACAAAAGTAATTTTGTCTTAAATTTCATTAAACTTTTCCTATAATTCCTCTAAAAATCAAACAGAGAGAGGGAATTTGTTTCTTTATGTTTCATCTTCAACAAAATTGGCACAAGAGACAAACAATACATCCCTTAGCACTGACATGCATTCTGCCTTTTTAATTTTTTAATCAGTTAATTCGAAATAATACATTTAACTTTTTTAACTAAAACTTGTTTGATAATAATCTAGTGGAAATAATTATTTCAAGGATGCATACAGGCATCAAAATAGAGCATTATCTTTAACTCATTTGAGGTTGTCATGTCTTTTTGTACAAAACTATAAACAAAACCTGGGCTAAAGATATATGCAACAAAAGGGAAATATTAATTATATTTAAGGTTATTTTTATGTGTTCTTTCTTTAAAACCGCAAACAAAACTGAATATGAACACAATGATAGCAGGTTTTGGCACTTTTGGTGTAATGAAATATGTTTCACTTATATATCTGTTGCTGTATATATGTATCTATATATTCAGTAATGTATTTCTCTTTTCAAAGACAAGCTCATCAATGTAAGCCGTATATTGGAATCTGTTTTTGTAGCATTCAGCCCTCATTAACTATTGGTGTCAATTAGACGATACCATTTCCTCATTAGCTTATGGCGTCAATTAGACAGATTGACACGTGTATTGACAATCCACGCTGACAGGTGAGTAATACTCGAGGCATTGTTTGTCACTGGTCTCTCTTATCTAGTTATCCAATCAGATGTTAGAGGTTAACCAAGACCCAATGCAAAGTTTCTTTCCCTATATTTCTGCATATTCATTTTGTTGAAGTAAGGCAGAGACTGCAAGGTGCTGCAACATAGTGTTATCACTATTCATTGATGGATTTATGTGCTTTAATATAGAGGATTTCATTTTCGATAAGGTTAGTTTCACATGTTGTTTATGCAGCCGATCTTTTGGCATACTTTGTAATGCCGATGTCACATAATATGTATAAATGATATATGGTTGCCATGTATTTCAAAAACTAAATTTTTAAGATTGTAAACTAATTCTTTCTGATTCTTAATCCCTCATAGAGAGAGAGTTTATTCAGTAACTAGGCCACCGGCCCATTATACATTGCATAGTTATATAATTCTACATTTCAATCCCTCATAAGAGGAAATGGATTTCTAACCAATGGATACCTATTAAAATGATATGAAAAAGCATTCCACCAACCGTTGATATTAATATTTCACAATATCCTGCAATGTTTAGATTATTTGAGACTTTTTATTGGGAGTTATTTGAAAAAAAGGATTCTTGATTTTACCCAGTTATCCATATCAACACGTTTATTGCAAAGACGATGTTGAAGATGAATTTCACTTTATATTGAATAGTCCACAATATTACGCTTAAAAGGGCAGTAGCACGTTTTTAGAGGGAATATAAGGTGATGTCAGGAAAATGAAAATAAATGGTTCCAATTGAAAGGCAATGAATTCAAACCAAATGGAGCAGTAATAATTCAAATATATAATGTAAAGTTTAGCCATGTGATTCTTTTTCTTACACAAAATGAATTAAAGGTGTTCACAAAAAAATGGCCGCCAATGGATTTTAGGTATATCTTCATACTTTGTTCTCTGACTATGAATGATTGGCTTGTGTAATGAGATATTTGACACTATCAAAGTAATACATTTAGCGTTAACATACAATTATCAGTGAAAATTTTTAAATATAAAATTCTCAAAAAACGTGCTACTGCCCCTTTAAAGAACAACGTTTAATAAGCCGCATTGATATAGATTTCCATCGGTATTTAAATTTCTATAATGATGATATCTATGTAAGGCTAATTTAAGTCATGAATAAATCAGTAAAAGTGTTATTTCATAACTGTTCATTCTCCCCTAGCGATACTTCAGACCTGTTTCCATACGATATTACAGAATCTGAAACATTGTTACAAAATCATTTAGTTTATGACCTTTAAATCTAATTCACTGTTAATGGTTTTTACTCTATCCTATCAATGTTATTACTCACTTTGACCCGCCGATAAATTCAATTGTGTTCACAGTACTACACAACTCATTTAAAAACGAGTAGGTCATTTGGGTTTATGGTGTCGTACGTTATCTATCACATTTATCTATTTATCTAACTAAAAGTTCGATTAGAAGAATTGCAGCTGGAATAAACCAAACAATATATAAATACTACATTATAAATAACACAAAAATCAAATGTATCTTGAATTTGTTTAAATGAGCACTTCCTGACGTAAACTGAGATATACTGAGATATACTGAGATATACTGAGATATACTGAGCTATGGAAATTCAGAGTATACTGACCAGTATACGTCAGTAAATTAGGGTGGTTTCCTAATTAGTATACCTCAGTATATTAGGGTGGTTTACTGACGTATACTGGTCCAGTATACGAGCATTTTTCTTCACGTGTATCTTGCATTGAAAATGTACTACCCGAACCTTGTTTAGAATTGATTTGAAAAGTCGGTTGATGTATAACCTTTAAGTACAAATTTATAAATAACGTTAATTCGGCCATTGACTATGATTGATATGTTAACATCTACGACTGTAAAAAAGAAGTAAATACTAACACTTTAGTACAATAGTCTCTGAGATAGGGGCTCAATTTTACTCGTCCTCGGTCATCAAGTACTCACTGTTCCGACATTCTACGCGTCTCCCTGAAGTGTGCACTCTTTAAAGGGGCAGTAGCACGTTTTTAGGGGGAATAAAATGTGATGTCAGCAAAATGAAAATTAATGGTTCTAATTGAAAGACAATGTATTGAAACTAAATGGAGCAGTAATAATTCAAAAGAATAACGTAAAGTTTAGCTATTCGATTTCTTTTTCTTACACAAAATGAATTAAAGGTGTTCACACAAAATGGCCGCCAATGGATTTTTTGTGAATCTTCATACTTTGTCATCTGACTATGGATGATTGGCTTGTGTTATGAGATTTCTGACAATGTCAAAATAATACATTTAGTAACAACTTACAATTATCAGTGAAAATTTAAATATATAAAATTATCAAAAACGTGCTACTGCCCCTTTAAACCTTACTACATTCTCTTCCAACAGAGGCAGATCAAGTCATGAAAGGTCGAGTCTGTGTTATTATTCGCCGAGTTTGTGTGGTAGAATCATTCTCTCCCACAGAGGCAGATAAGGTCATGAAATGATGATATAGCATTTCATGACTTGATATGCCTCAGAGGGGAAAGAATTGGATAGAATTGGAGATGTCTGATTGGAAACAATCAAAGTTATTTGGGCAATCAGTGACGCTCTTCTAAACTTGGCTACTATCGTTTTGGCTACTGAATTGAATCATAGCAAAGGCATTGTGATATGAACCACCCTTTCTATGGGAAAAGTGTAGTTACTTGATAAAGAAATTAAAATGGATTGTGTTGCATGGTATAGAATTTCATATTATGAACTTATGGTATAATGAAGTGACTGACAGTGATTGAAATGGATATTCTCAGATATCATGGACACTGGTACACATAACTTTTTACAAGATGGGAGTTAAGCGAGCTAAGCTGCAATATACTAGCATTATGCCCAAGTCTGGTTCAGTTGAAAAACAAATTTCCCAATTGATTTAATTAACTTATCAAACATCAAAATAGCTGAAACAGTTCCAAACATTTTGCTCATTGCCACTTACTAACTTATTCAATACATATAGTTCATGCACCTAGTATTACATTGAACATCTGTTTCTTATAAAATTGGGAATATTTAAGGACATATCAATAAACATTCAACATCTCTTAAACATTTCCTTCTGACAAGAATTGAGAAAAACATTAGTACAGGGAATTATTATTTTAACAAAACCCATGCAAAACAAAAAACTTTCTATCCATGCAAATTACTTTGCTGTTTTACATAAAAACTTTAAACTTTCCATCTTCAGTCTATCTAATTTTACAGTTCACTGTAAACAATATGTAATATTTTTACTTTGATATTTCAGATATTAGATATTAGATAAAACGTCTCACCATTTCATCAAAAGAAGTTAAGAAGTTATATCTTCAATAATTACTTGAAACTAATCAAATATGTAACGACCTCGTTTTACGTTACATAAATCTGTCCTTTGAATATTCTTGTTTTGATGAGAATCGTGTGAAAATCTAATCAGGAAGTGTTCATATCCTTTGAATCAAGGATAACACGAGCCCTACTGCATATTGATTTCACGTTAGATATCAATTCCGTATGTAATTTAGATAACAATATTTAAAAAAAGATATAAAGAAGCAATTCAGTTCGGCAGTTATTGTTTTATTTCTTAGTAAGTCAATTTATCGCGAAACTTATTACCAATCGAAGTTATTATGTATTTAAGATCTGTATTCATTATATCAGTTTGCATCAATACTGACTTTCCTGAACTGTACCAAGGATACCATTTTTAACCGAGTTGCTACGAAAGCTTATTGTTAATTAATATCAATAAGCCTTATAAGAATAAACATTTCTCCTGCAGTTTCCGATTTTATATTGATTTATTTCAATCGAACTTTTTTTCCATCGCAATGCTTTTAACTACATGTATGTCATTCAGTACAACAAAACTGTGCTAATTCTTGGAGAAATTTTGTCCTGTGTAATCAGTATTTAATTATCTCCCATAAACCTATTCCTTTGAAACTCTTGTTTGCTGTATAACACAACTATATTAGTCACCATTCTGGTGGCTTGGTTCAAGCTCAGGTAGCCACTTCCGAAAATATTATTCAAAAGCTAACATTTAATCGCAATTTAACCAGGTTTGCGTGGTTTGTTCTGGAACTTTGTTTAGGAATATGCATATAGCTCCTGTTTGTCTTGAAAAGGCTAGGAAACGTGGCTTACTCCAGCATTTCGAACCAGACATATATAGTGAATTTGCGTAATTTTAACAATGGAACGTTATGGATCCTTAAACGGTTTATTGTAATTGTCAAACCAAGAGTGACATTAGAGCCTACCAAAATCAGTACAATTCTGTATTTATAGAAAAAACAATATGCAGGCTCATTTTACAAAAGAAAAACTACAAAAAGTGTTATTTTTCATAAATTGAAATCCAAACTTAGGTGAAGTCAAATTTTTAGGCATAATATCATATGAAAATGACATTTTATAAATCGTGACACACATGTACATATATGTACTGCTTATGTAATAGTTTAAGGGCAATTACAATTTTAAAGCACTTCCTGAACGAGTTTCATTTACGTAAGCTTGTACTTTCAGTGAACAAGTTAATATTGCAATTAGAAAGAAAATACTGGGTTTTAAGTATCATAATTCAACATTTTCATTAGAAGTGGCTCTGATTTGCTAACTTCAAAACGGCGAGTTCCAAACCTTGTCGATTTCAACAATATACTTGCACAGAGAGATCTTTCAAACTTTTGGAAAAAGGGTATGCATTTACGAGAATCTTAAATCTTAAAATTTTGTGTTGTAAAAGTGCATGAATAAATGCTTATCTAATTACCTGAGCTATCGTTTATGTCTAGAACTTTTTAAAAGTTTCAAAATTTGTAATTGATGGATAATTGTAAATTCTTACACAAAATCTATTGACAATATGTCATTCTGCCCCTATGTATTACCCAGTTACTCTGCGTTTAGTTACAGTCCGTTTAGTCTGTCTGGTATTATTCATGTGATTTGCTAGATGTGTTGTATAAAGAGGCAGTAGCACGTTTTTAGGGGGGATTTAAGGTGATGTCAGGAAAATAAAAATAGTTTGTTCCAACTGAAAGACAATGTTATTAAAATTAAGAGAAGCAGTAATAAATCAAATATAAAATATAAAGTTCAGCCATGCGATTTCTTTTTATGAATAAAAGGTGTTCACATAAAAATGGCTGCCAATGGACTTTATGTGAATCTTTATCATTTGTTCTCTGTCTATGGATGATTGGTTTGTGTTTGAGATTTTTGACACTATCAAAGTAAAACATTTGACATGAACTTAACATTATCAGTGAACTATTGAAAATATAAAATTTTCAAAATACGTGCTACTGTCCCTTTAAGATAGCATAAGTAAATAATTGAGGGAGTCGAAATGTTGCCTGTTTCAGCATTATATAGAGAATACAAAACGAATGGTAATGTGATAAAATTTGTAAATAAATCGTCATACCAAGAATCAGCTGACTTGGAACAATCGGGAAACCAAATATTTCCAGGAAACCAAATAAAATAGTTCGCTATTTTTGTGGATGTTTACACATGTCATACGCCTATACACATGATTCAAAGCATATTGGTGAAAATTATTTCCTCAAAAGGTGCATTAATAAAATAAACACTATGAAGCAACGAAAACTGTCAACAAAAGATGCTCTCGCAACGTGACGTCACCGGAATGTGTTATTTTACTACGTCACGTTGTTTAGTTTTGCGAACAGTGTCAACGGCAGAGGATTGATCGATTGATTTCATTGACATGAGTTACTGAATAGTTGATAGGAACCGGGAGAAAGAACTTTGGGAAAGGAAGTTAAACGATAACATGTTCGGATTGTGTGCTTGTGGAGTGGAAAGCGACGGTTTGGGTGGCAATGAAGCAAGTAAACAGTCGAAGCGCCATGTTTATGTTACGGTAGGCAGAGGAGGCAACACCGCTTGTGACGACACAGCAGGTGGACAAGTGAAGTGATCAAGCGAATGATGGATTTGTGCTGGTTAGCAAAGGAATAATGCATTTAAAATTAAAAAAACCGCTAAGATAATATTCTTTCACATAAATTAACATTTTGTTGAGAATGTTAAATTTGACAGTCGCCACTTATAGGTCACGTGATTGGACAATGTCATGTGACGTTCGACCAACTCATTGTTATCTAATGAGTGATCTCAGCACGGTTAAGTAATAAATACTCATAATAGATTTATTTTCGTAATAAAACTCTGGAGACTATGAAAGTTAAACTTAAAATGACCTATTTTGAAACTGAATAGAGCTTTATGGTGATGATATGCGTTTCTGCAAGTATGGAGGATAATATTGCATGAACAGTTAATTGACTTTCGATTACAAGTTTTATTAATCGAGTTAAAACACTTTCAAGTATATGAACTGGACACCTCTACACTGATCATTGCAATTATTTACAATAAAATGTATTGTTTATTTTAGCGACACACACATTTAATAGAACGTATAGGAAATAGAAACCACTAATAAATCCTTATCCTTAAAATACGTTGATAAATGTAGTAAATCTTCTGCAACACACATGAGCATGTTCGGGTCAATTATGGCAAGCTCTATAAATGGTGTCATTTGATTGAGATGAATTGACAGTTGCAGGAAAGTATTATCTTAAAACCAAAGGACGTTCAATAGTTACAATGGGAAGGTCTGAACTCGTCATTATAATCGATAACTAAAGTTTGATAGGCTATATCTAATTATTATATTAATTGTACTCATGTAGAACGGCCGTGTAAACTTAACTTCCACGAATAGACACGATAGATATTGATTGAAAAAAATAGAGCCATTGGCTCTGTAGCTCATCAGGCTGTATATTTGATTTTGCTTTAGGGTGTGGCCAATGTGTTTCCCCCTTAGTAGGGGCTACAGGGTCACAAAATCTAATCCTCACTAGTCAAGGAGTCTGTACACCTAGTTTAAGCTTTCTAGGCTTTATGGTTCTGGAGAAGAAGATGAAAATAGGTTTAAGGGCTTGGCCCCTGTGGCCCTTATTAGGGGTCACAGGGCCACCAAAGCTACAATTTATAATCCTCACTAGTCAAGGAGTCTGTACACAAAGTTTCAGCTTTCTAGGCCTTATTGTTCTGGAGAAGAAGATGAAAATAGCTTTTTATGGTGTGGCCCCTGTGGCCTTTATTAGGGGCCACGGGGCCACCAAAGCTACAATTTCTAATCCTCACTAGTCAAGGAGTCTGTACACCAAGTTTAAGCTTTCTAGGCCTTATGGTTCTGGAGAAGAAGATGAAAATAGGTTTTAAGAGCTTGGCCACTGTGGCCCTTATTAGGGGTCACAGGGCCACCGAAACTACAATTTATAATCATCACTAGTCAAGGAGTCTGTACACAAAGTTTCAGCTTTCTAGGCCTTATTGTTCTGGAGAAGAAGATGAAAATAGCTTTTTAGGGCGTGGCCCCTGTGTTCCTTATTAGGGGCCACAGGGCCACCAAAGCTACAATTTATACTCCTCACTAGTCAAGGAGTCTGTACACAAAGTTTCAGTTTTCTAGGCCTTATGGTTCTGGAGAAGAAGATGAAAATAGCTTTTTAGGGCGTGGCCCCTGTGGCCCTTATTAGGGGCCACAGGGTCACCAAAGCTACAATTTCTAATCCTCACTAGTCAAGGAGTCTGTACACAAAGTTTAAGCTTTCTAGGCCTTATGGTTCTGGAGAAGAAGATGAAAATAGGTTTTAAGGGCTTGGCCTCTGTGGCCCTTATTAGGGGTCACAGGGCCACCGAAGCTACAATTTATAATCCTCACTAGTCAAGGAGTCTGTACACAAAGTTTCAGCTTTCTAGGCCTTATGGTTCTGGAGAAGAAGATGAAAATAGCTTTTTAGGGTGTGGCCCCTGTGGCCCTTATTAGGGGCCACAGGGCCACCAAAGCTACAATTTTTAATCCTCACTAGTCAAGGAGTCTGTACACAAAGTTTCAGTTTTCTAGGCCTTATGGTTCTGGAGAAGAAGATGAAAATAGCTTTTTAGGGCGTGGCCCCTGTGGCCCTTATTAGGGGCCACAGGGCCACCATAGCTACAATTTATAATCCTCACTAGTCAAGGAGTCTGTACACCAAGTTTAAGTTTTCTAGGCCTTATGGTTCTGGAGAAGAAGTCGAAATTCCACAAAGTTTACGGACGGATGGATGGACGGACGGACGGACGGACGGACGCCGGACACCATGCCATGCCATAAGCCCATCGGGCCTTACAGGCCAGATGAGCTAAAAATGAATTTGTCATGTTATTTCTCTTTTGGGATGACTATGTGAGGTGTTTTGAATGTACATCATTATTTAAACCATGTACGTTCATTTCAAAATAAATCAATATGTCTTTGAAAATACGGAGAGGCTCTTTAAATTTTGAATATTAGAGGGCTTGGATGAATAGATCACAAAAATACGTCAACTGAAGCTTTGTCGTTTATTTACTTTATTTCGTAACATAGTCATTGCCAGTAGCAGGTTGTTAGGGGAATATAAGGTGATGTCAGGAAAATCAAAATTTATTGTTCCATTTGAAAGACAATGTATGTAAACTAATGAAGCAGTAATAAATCAAATATATAATGTAATGTTCAGTCATGCGATTCCATTTTCTTACACAAAATGAATTATTAAAGGTGTTCACACAAAAATGATCACCAATATATTTTATGTGAATTTTTATAACTTGTTCTCTAACTATGGATAATTGGTTTGTGTAAGGCGATTTTTGACACTATCAAAACAATGTATTTAGCATTAACAAACAATTGTCATGAAAATTTGAAAACATATACGTGTTACTGCCCCTTTAAGATAAAGTATTTCATAAATGGTAACTGTATATGTTTGTTTAAATGGCATAAGTAGAACCACTAAAATATTGGTTATGGCTATATGTATTGCATTTCTTTACTGAACTTTGTCGATGGATGATAAGTATGTTGATTTATTCCTTTAACAAGAGTGTATAACCAGGTTACTAATTACACAAACGCAATTAAGGGCAACGGTATGGCTTTATGGTGATTTGATTTATTTGATTGGATTTCACCCAAGTCAATAGGCCACACAAGATGGCCTTAATGAAATGTAGAAAGATGCAATGACAGGTAGAATGTTCAAATTTCCTCATTTATAGCTAACACACTTGCCTGTAACTTAAAATAATATCGCATGTACACAATGTAATGTTCGTAATACAACATGCATTGATGCTTGTTTTTTATATTCTCAAACCTTAAAACTAAAACTTATTGACACAGACATTGAAGGTTCAAGTATGTCAAAATGCTTCAATTTAATCAAGGAGTATAAACTGTTCTTTAATCTATAAATTGGTTCAAGTAAGAGATGATTAATTCATTTATGTCATGATTTTTTTCCCGATACCGGACATTATGCCTGAACTGCTGCGTACATACGAGTCAATCATATGTATGATACTATAGGATGTTGTAGTAGAGTTTCTGCTTCTCAACACCAAAAATTATAAGCTTCATTATTATAAAAAACGATTAGTAACCAATGAAAATGCCCAAATTGTGGCATTTCTGGTTTGAGTGGGGTAAGTTATTTGAACTCAATTAGTCATAAAGGATGTTCTATAGTTAGGATACATAACAAATCCAGGCTATATTGACTAAATGTTACTCAATATAATGTAACTAGAAAGTAAACAGAATCTTGTCAATAAACTTTGTCATCACGGTAAACTAAGTATATTGTAACTTTGAGCACTAGTGGTTAATTTCTTAATGCAATGGAAAATCTTACGATCGCTCTTACAGAAAATGTCATCTGAATGTCAATGGTATCGCCTAGGGGATTCAATTAACTATCTGCATTCTAGAGAATCAATCATACTTTTCACGTTAGTTACTTGAAGAACTGCCGTAAATGTTACAATATGGATTTAAATTATCCCAAAATATGATCATTTTGTGATATCATGACACTTAAGAGGAATGACCAGATATCTGAAATCGGAATATACATGTACATTCGATCACGTTTTATCTCATTAGAACTTGAATCCAGACTGTCGATAGATAGTGGGTGTTGGTAGCTTTAAAGTACTTTCAACAGCTATACTGAAGACCTACAGGTAATAGCCATTCTCTCCTAACAGAGGCAGATCAAGTCATGAAATGCTGATACAGCCTCTGTTCTAATACGCCGACTTTGTGGGATAGAATTGGAGATGCCTGATTGGAGGCAACGTTAGTTGTGCTATCCTCATTTAGGCTACAGAATCATGGCAAAGGCATTGTGACATGAAGCACCCTTTCCATACAAGAAGCGTTGTCATTTGATAAAGAAATTATAATGGATTGTGGTGCATTTCTTTCCGCCAGGGGAAACTGCCTGAATCCACAGATTTCGGCGTAATAGAACAGAGGCTGTATCAACATTTCATGACTTGATATGCCTCTGTGGGGAGAGAATGGATGGTAGCATACATATGTGTAGATGTAGATTTGATCAATGATTACCAACTCATTTTTATACATTGGTTGACCACAAACAGAAAGATAAAATATCAAAATATGATGAATATGCAGTTTTAGAAAAAAATTGAAAAATAGATATTATTATTAAGTTTATTACATTCTGAATATGTATTTGTCTTAAGATAAAAATTCAAACTCAAGATTTCTGTGAAAAGGGAATATGCTTCCAAACAAGAGAATACTTGAATCCAAATTGATGAAATAGTTGCTGTTTATCGGTTTCTATGTAACAGCTGAAACGGAACTTCATTGAGATATACGTATGCGTATAACAAATTGGAGGCATGAATTGATCGCACAACTACTGCCCTGTTCACCGTTTTAACAATTAAAGTACAACAAGAAGGGAATTCAATTTGCTAGAGGCATATCATATTAATTAGATAGTTTTTTTATGAAAATTATAAAATTGTCAATCGGACATAGCACTCGATAATAAAAATAAGAAGTTGATCAAATACTTGACTGAGCGGAGATGGACCTATAAGGTTTCGTACAAGAAATGTCTGAAATAAAGTGCAATTAAGGAAGCAATGGATGTACAAGAACAGTTGACGATGACAATTCTAAATTGCAAAAAGTATGTTTTCATTAACTTTTATTTAATTTTGTACAGGCCACAAAACATATGTAGTGTCCAAATTGCAATACTCAACTTGTGTCCATTTTTCGTGTAAATCTGGTAAAGGTCTCGTAATTTTCCAATTTGAAACTAAACATCATAGTAATACCCCGGCTACGATGTAGTCGGGGGTACAGCTTCGTACCTTAAGTTTGTTCACTTGCTTGTGATCTTAGTGCAAATATGATGTAATTTTGGTTTCGTTTTGACGTTTATAAATAACCATTCCCAAACCATATTTCGGGATTGTCTCGTCACTGGTGCTAAATGTTATTTGGCATGGTTAAATAGACAGATGGGGTCATATTTGTGAAATGTTCTTACATTTCGATTAAAATCATCCATGTTAACTTTGTTGGAAAAAACATCATCACAGTTACGTTGCCTTAGCGCAAAGAATAAGATCTAAAGCTGTTGATCAGTAATGAAGGATTTTGTAGACCAAAATAGAAATAGAAAATAGTGTTTTCGAAATTTTTACCCCTGGTCACTTGAATGACCTGCCAAATTTGTTACAGCTATCTGCTACTGCTAGGTATGACATACGAATATGTTAACGCAAACTAAGTAATAACGTATGCAGCGAAAATTCATCATTATTGGTTTCGTTTTCACAATGCTGAGATGCTTCAAATGATGCACAAGAATACGAAGGTAAGTGAACAAATTTAAGAAACGCAACTGTATATAGCGCTCCATGTGTCCGTCCGTCCGTCCGACATCGTTTCCGGAGCATAATTTGAAAACTATTTGACTTAGAAACTTCAAATTTGGTATGGATGTTACCTACATGTATATGTGGTGCAGATGTGCCTTTTTGGGGTTTGAATTCCAGGGTACCAAAATTGTTTCTGAAATTTTGACCCTAAAAAGGCCTAATTTCTGACTTTGTTCCTTTTCCGGAGCATATCTTGAAAACTAGTTGATTTAGAAACTTAAAATTTGGTATGGATGTTACCTATGTGGGGCAGATGTGCCTTTTGGGGATTTGAATTCCAGGGTACCGAACATATTTGGAAATTGTGGCCCTAAAACGAACATTTCTGATTTTGTCTGTTTTCGGAACATAACGTGAAGCTTTTTAGCTTAGAAATGTCATATACCAAATGTGACTTTTCAAATTTCCTGCTGATTTCAACGGATTTCGGCGTAATACGCCTCTCTTAATATTTATTCATGTGACCTTTGACCGGAATCAAAGCGAGCCTTTACCCGCGTCAGCGGTTAAACCAGGAAATGATTTGAGCTGCGCGCCATACATAACTTTTGCTTTTGTAGCAGATTATATACAGGCGAATTCCCGAAGTGCAGGAACATCTCAGCTGATCAAGGGGTTGAAATACTACATCGAGGGCTATATCTTCAATTTTAGATGCAAGTTTTTCATTCATCATTTTTAATGTTCGATAGGTTCGACATTGCTTCGATGACTATTGATGACAAAATTATGTTTGTCAGTGGCATACTAACTCACTAAGGATAAAATTAAAAGTGGTACTGATTGGCCACCATGTATTTTACCGCTAAAGCACTATTTATTTCAGTCATTTCCTTAGACATTACGTGATTTATTTACCACTCTATTTTCATGCAGCTTCCTATGATGAGACTGCATCCTTGTCAACGTTCTCTGCTCGGTGTTATCGGTCCATGAACAAAAATGAATCCCCACAAAGTAATATGATGAATACATCGCTATTTATGTTTAGTTCAGTCAGTAAATGTATTAGATAAGTAAAGTTGTGATTTTGTTCAATGGTAAAACGTATCCTTTCACAAATTAAGAGTAATATCAAATTATTAATTTATCAATTAATTTGATCTAATACTTAAAGTTATTGGATGTATTCATTACTGGTATATACATTAAAAACCTTTCTGAGAATCACAGTAATGATTTATTTAGTTTTTGAAAAAAAGTAGTATTCATATTTTTATTTTCGTTTCAGGTTAAATTGGTCTCTGAGAATGAGGGGCCTGTACACGTGAGGGTTGAGTCTGCCAGATGTACTTGTGCTATTGGCAAAAGTCAGTGTTGTGGACATGTGTCGGGTAAATATACTTTTCAGAGTTTTCTGAACTCCCAAAAATAACACTAAACCTAATAAATAGTTATTAAATAAGTATTCTAACATGACACGAAAACTAGTTTCAAAATACTGCCTTCTGATTGGTTACTCATAAACATTTTGGAGTAATTATTTCGCCGATAATCACCTCTAAATATTTACGACCGCTTCACATTCCTCCGCGCACGCGTATACAATCTGCACTCCGCGACTTTCTGTTTACAATAGACATGTTGGCGACGACATCAGAAACTTGTCGACATTTTGAAACATCAACAAATTTTAATCAAATAACGAGGTTTTTGGTTCCTGTTTGAGGTGTTTCTTACTGCTTCGCGATGTAAATTAATCACAGTCCACAGATCTATAAACAAAATCAACGATCGCACACCTCTCATACAGCGATTCGTCAAATGAACGGAGCGACTTTATTCTTTAATTTCGCAGAATGCTGTCACTGCCCCTACCTCTAATTAACAAGTGACCATTTTTCCTGTCACAGTGTCCCCAACCATGACACAAAATATTTATAAATTTCTTGACAGCTTCCACAAAGATAAGATAAGATAAGATAATGTCTTTATTGTCCCAAGGGAAATTTGTTTTACTTCATATATACAGTTCTCCAGTTCCTTTGTTTGTAACTGGAGAACTGTATATATGATGTAAAACAAATTTCCCTTGGGACAATAAAGACATTATCTTATCTTATCTTATCTTAAAGTGACCACAACAGTTCACCGACACGTAGTTTACAACTATTTCAGAGTAACGTCCCTTGATTTGGTCAGTCCTTGTCGCTCTTGTAGGGGTGATGGGGCGACCCTTGTATCTAGGTGAAAAATCGTAACTTTGACGACATTGAAATCTGTTTTCTATTGATAATATTCTCAATAGATTATAGATGAGTCTATTTAAACATGTTTTTTTTCGGTATGTAATGACATTTTAATTGTTATGTGTTCTTTATGAAAGTGGACTGTACCGTTGTTTTACAAGTGAGTGGAACCGGTCTGCACCGGTTTGACCTAATCACATTGCTTTTGCGCAAGTCAAAATAGTTCCACCTTTTTTTACTAATTAGTCATGTTAGAATTCGCAAGCTCGGTTTGAAATTATATTTAGGGGTAAAGAATGCACGACATACAACCCCAAAATAAAAAACAGAATGGATTTATCCCCTAATTTTAGTTCAGTATATTAATATCAACTGGTACCTGAAAATATAAAAAAATAACATTAATTAAGCAACTCAACAACAGAATGAGTTAAATAATTAACAGACCAATTATATTTTAATTACAGGTGTCCTCTACCTATTGGCCCACTATAAGCAACTTGAAGTGAGGTCCATCCCACAGGATGTAGCTAAGACATCACTGCCCCAAACTTGGCACCTTCCTAGACTGGAAAAGATTAAAGGTATGTCAGTAAATCAAGTCAAGGTCTGCGGATTTAAAGCAGAAGGGGAAACACGGCCTGTGAAGTCCACTATATACAACCCCATCAGATCTTCATTTCCACCATTACCACCTCTATTTGCTTCTCTTTTGGATGACCCTGATATATCTTTGTTATCTTCTGTTCCACAACCTGATGAACTTGTTCCTCCTGTATTGACGACTAAGTTTGGATATTTTCATAAGGGCAGTACTCTCAATCATCACCAGAATTTGTCAGCAAATTACATGTTAAACATAGTGGTTGCATTTGCCCTGACTTGCCAATAAGTGTTGAACAGGTCGGCGATGACAAGCACAGCACTGTGTTAACATAGAGTCAGACAACTCTACTAGACTCCCTGTCTGTTAGACAAGAGGCTGTTGAAATAGAGATGGCTACGAGACATCAGGCAGCTGACAGGAAGTGGGTGAGGCTTCGTCATCACACGGTGACAGCATCAAAAGTTGGAGAAATTTCAAAGCCCCAAAAAGATATATCTTTACTTATTACACCAAGGGCGATTATGTGAATCAAAACTCCAGGTTATGCCACACCTCTTGGTTATATGCCAGATATTGTGTCTGTGAGTGTGGCAAATAAACCTGGTTCTCTTTTTCACACATCTACTTCCTATATCAACTTGAATTTTTAATTCATATAAGTATGCACATTTGCACCTGAACATTTTTTTTTAAATGATTAATTAAAACATTGAAATGATTTCAGATCCTGAGAAATATGTCGAGAAGCTCAGATCATCAAGTAGAACAGTCATAACTGAGGCAATGAGGGAAGGGATTGCTAATGAGCCAGTAGCAGTGGAAGCTTACAGCAAGGTAAAGATTTCTGCTCCCTTTCAATATTACTTTAATCCTTTTATTGAATATGCATCCAGTGTTCTTTGTATTACTAGACATATATCAATGCACTGCTCTACATACATTTAATGTTTTTAAAATTGAAATATCTTATACCTTTAAAGGTATTTGACAATTGATAATGTCATAGCATTTTGGAGGGCGTGGTGATTCCTTTGGGGATTTATTACCTAACAGTTACATCATTGTTGACAGTAATGGGTAAATGTTCATTAATATAGTAAGAGTGGTTACCTACTAAATATTGTAACTAAATACTGTATTACTGGTGAAAGGTGACACTGTTAACATATACCCTTGCGGTATTGTTATCAGTCCAAAGGCTCCCTGGATGGCAGCTTCCCCTGACAGGAAAGTACTGGACCCCAGCTCTAACCCTCCATTTTGGACTGCTGGAAGTGAAGTGTCCGAACCTCAACAAGAAGCAATTTCATCAGCTCCAGTACCTCACCAGGAAGGACAACGATCAGCTTGCTCTCAAGACAACCGACAACTACTACCACCAGATCCAGATGCAGTTGGCAATGACAGGATTGAAATGGTGTGATTTGTTTGTATGGTCTGAAAGGGAGACCCACCTTGGGAGAATTCCTTTTTCATTAGACAACTTGCAGGGTGTGAAAGACAAAGCAGACAAATTCTATTTACTATGTTCTCCATTGAAATAGATATTTTATGCTAAAATCTGTGGTATCAGTCATTATTGAGGCAACATATAAAATATTGATTCTCTTATGTATAATTGATATCTGTTACAGGAATTATAACGACAAAATCTGTATATAACATGCATTAATGAATATCAATGTCTGCATGGTATGAGAAACAGTAACATTTCCTCTTCTTCAAAAGAAATAACAAACACATCTCTTCATTCAACAATGTATTTGAAAAAAATCATCTTAAGTCATATGTTACATAATGAGTGTATGAAATGACATAGTACAATTTCTGTTCATCCAATAACATATATATTTTCCATTCAATGTCAGTAGGGAAAGAGTTTGCCATTTTAAACATACTTTTACTAGTGTTTGCATTAGTCAGCAAATAATAGTGATATCTAGAGCCATTTATTTCAGCAAGAAAATCAAGAAGTGAATTAATAGAAATGTTAATAGATTTTACCTTCATTTGTTTGATGTCTCTTCATGTTTTTGGTATGTTTAATATCTTTTTATTATACTCTAAAATTGTCATAATTCATCAAATTTTCATGAAGCCATTATCATTGTAAACGTCCCCAATTGAGAGCAAGCCTTTTAGCCAACTTTCAATGTATTTAAAATAATGATTCAGACACATACTGGTGGCACATGGTAGAACAGAATCAAAGAATTTTTTGAAAAGACGGTAGCTACGAAATGATGTGTAATATAGAACCATTTCATCATCAGTTGAAAACCTTTCAATACCAATCTCTCAATATATAACTGTCGCTGGTACTGATCCTTCTCCCTCTCTAGCTGTTCTAGCTGCTGTAAAATGTAAATAAATTATGGAAATTAATTGCAGAAATTTTTACAAGTACATGTACTTATCTTGCTTTTAGAAAAAATATTGTCCTATCCAAATACTTCCCTGAAATCTATAAATACATGATAAATTAACTTAAGTTATTAAGTCTAAATACTATACATAGCATTCTTCCTCATACCTTTGTGATGACAAATTGCTGCTATCTCTGGCCTGCAGGGGCTTGCGATTGGATGGAGCTTTCCTGGACTTCTTCTCTGTGTTCCAATGAAATACTGATTGGGCAATTCCTGGTTTAAGTGTCTTCCTGACAGGAGTGTACAGTTGCGTATCTTAAGTTTGTTCACTTTCTTGTGTATCTTAGTGCAAATATCATGTAAATTGGGTTTCATTTTGACGTCCATAAAATTACTCCAGGAGCACCTACAAGGGACAACCAACTATTAAGTCGTTAAATAATAATTCCCAAACCATATTTCGGGATCGTCTTGTCACTGGTACTGAATTTAGATATTTGGCATGATTAAATAAACAGATAGGGTCATATTTGTGAAATTTAGAAATTCTTAAATTTCGATTTAAATATTCCATTTACATATTGTAAGAAAACAACCAGTACAGTTAATTGCATTAATGCTAAGGAACAAATATGACTTAGGTCTAAAGCTATTGATCACTTATGAAGGACTTTGTAGCGAAAAATAGAAAATAGTGTTTTCGAAATTTTGACCCCTGGTCATGTCAATGCCCTGCCAAATTAGTTACGGTTATCTTTAAGGTATGACATACGAATATGTTAACGCGTACGCAAACTGAATGTTAACTTATGTACTCAAATTTCAACGTTATCCGTTTCGTTTTGGCATTGCTAAGATGCCCCAAAGACATTCAAAATTACATGATATTTGCACTAAAAACGCAGCTAAATGGACAACTTAAGATACGCAGCTGTACTTAAAATCCTCCGGCAAGAAGTGTTTGTAACAAACAAATGTCTTCCTTGTAATCTGGGGGTAAAAATTATTTAACAATCAAATCATGTGTGTTAGAATTATCATTAGTTGCAAAAAACATATCATTGAAGAATATAGAATTTGAAACTATTAAACGACCCATATCATTATTATGTTTTATCTTTGCAAAATGCCACGGGTATAAATATGATCTAGTAAAACATCTGTTTTTATTTAAATCAAAATTACCATGGCTAAAAAAAAAAATATTTTATATTCACTTTGAGTGGGATATCTTTCAAATTAATAGATTTTTCTCTAATCATCCTAAAAAGAGTTTAACTGAACATTATTAGTAGAATAACTGAATATTACTACATATAGATTAAATATTCACTTGGCCTCCATTCACTACAAGTTAACTGCAGTAGATCTGCCACCTGCAGATATACTTTTAACACATCTCTCTGGTAATTCCAATATTATTTCCAATGCATTTGTTAAATTATTGATCAACATCACATCGTGACCAGCTTGCGATATCACTTCATGATATTTTTGACGTTATTAGATTTAGATATAAATCTAGTCCGCTAGTCACAGAAACACTTTTTACGTTTAGACTTCCCGCGGAAATATCCCTTATTTCAAATAATAAATTATGAATGAAAAGTATTTCCTACCTTGAATAATGGACCTTCATCCCTTCGTATAGTTACAATCCACCTCTTCCGCAAATGGTCAGCCTTGGGAAACATGTGAAACGACAGCGAGCTGTCATTCCTCGCGTCGGACACGCACTAGGGAACACAGCAGTGTTCCGCGACCATGTTGTGTGTTTTGACAGCTTGCGGGTATAGCCTCGTTCTGGTTTCGGTCAAAGGTAACGTGCATAAATATTAAGAATCGGCTATAGAACAGAGGCTGTATCAAAATTTCATGACTTGATCTGCCTCTGAAGGGAGAGAATGCTGACATTGGTACATCATTGTTGTCTGGCGGAAAATTGTACCCAATGACAGGAATTTGTTCGGAATAACCCTTTTATCATTTAAAGTATCATTTAAGATGAGACATTACCTCCTCAAAGGGAAATCGAAGACTATCCAATCTTTAAATGCTGTCCATTTCAGAAGGTTTATACTCGTACTAGGAGAAAAGCAAGGTGAAACATATTTTCAAGAACTTTAGAGAACAAAATAATTAACGAATTACTTTATTTTCCATTCTGTTTAATGTGATAATATGTTGGAAATACAGAAGTCTTCATTCTCTCCCAACAGAGGTAGATCGATCAAGTCATAAAATGTTGATTGTAAATATTACAATATCGTGTTTGGGTCAACCCATGCTCTCTTATTCAACAATATGTCATTATGACCTTTTACATATGTGATTCCTAAGACTTGTGAGGTACTTAAATGATGATGCTAAAGCATTATGAGGATTCGATAACTTGAAGTCACATCCACAATGTAGATATATCGTCTGTAGAAATCATGACGCCTATCAAGCAATATTTGGTAAATGTCCATGACTTTGAGGCAAATAAATTCAATTTGTCAAGTGTTCAGTTTTTATTATTCTAAAAATTTTAAATTTGATCTTTAATGACGGGAGTTATAAAAGAACGCTTTTAATCGAGACGAAAAGAATAAACTTATTGTAATTACTTTTTATATACACTTTGATAAAACCAAGACCACTGCAAGCTGTGTATTATTCAGTACGGAAGAGTGTGGTATTCATTGATGGTTTCATACACTTACTCGAGATGCCAAGATGCCGGACAAGTATACAATCGTGATTAAGGCGGATCAAGTATTGCGGTAGGCAGTTTGGTCCATCTTAAATGGATTATCGTCCAACTATGGCTTCTGTTTAGTCTTCAATTAGGTGACACCTAACTTACATAAAAGAGGTGTAATTTTAGTCAACATTAAGAAAACGAAAGGAACATAAAATAAATCTTTGTTTAAAACAGTCCATTTACAGTAATAAAACTTTACTTTTGAAGAGGTACCACACACTGTAAAGAAGATACTCTATTTTCAGATCATATTATGAACAATTTAAGGGTAAAAATATCCAAATATCTATCATCAGATCTAACCAAGCATGTTGGAAAGGGAAGCTAATGACATTTGTGTAGCTGTGCTCCAGATAAGCTGCGCGTGTTTTGCGCCTTAAAATCCTTAAAACCCCAATTGGTTTAAACTCTTGTAGTACATATACGCAGTCAATTTCTTTAAAAATCAAAAGGATCAAAGAGCTTGCGTACTGTACGCAGCGATTTGTAAACGCTAGCGTAGTTAAACCTAAGATTGTCACGAATGGAGATCATAGCTCTTCAAAATATCAATATCAAGTGCTTTAAACATGTTCATTAGTATCATTACATTTTAAAGATGAAGCCTATCTGCAGAGAAATACCCATTTTAAAAATCTTGAGAGTACAATCTCATTTCTCATATGAAATACCAATATTGCCCAAGCGGCGCTAAACAATAACTCGCTCACTCACTCATATGAAATATCCTAATGTCCGATATCCGGGGGGTACAATTGACAATACTCAATTGTTACCAAAATACCCATTAGTTCAAAATTATCTGGAGGACTGTGTGGAAAATGGATTGGTTCAATATCTTTGAAACATAGTTGTGCAATTACTATCTAACAAAATTGAAAACTCTGCATCAAATCATAATGACGTATGACGCCTTACGTTAACACAATAAAAATAAAAATAAAACATCTTGAAGAACAATCGACTTTTCAATTTGAATACATGTATTTGCTATTTGATAATCACAAAAAACAAATATCCATTTTTTAAATGAAAAAATAGTTGAAATACTGATATTAAGCAGCCCCGATTTAGGTCAGTTTTGGTGCAGTTTCCACCGCCACAGCACTCATATCACTTGCTATAACTTTTTTATCACTAAGGTTTCCAGAACTTGTAAAATCTTAACATACTGCTTATAATTCGAGGGAACTATTTTCAAATGTTCACTTTCAAAGATCAAGGTCACGAGGTGATTCAAATGGATTGTGGTGCCTTTAATTTCCGCCAGGGGAAACTGCCGGAATCTACGTATTTCGGGGCGTAATAGAACATTGGCTGTATCAGTGGCTTCATCTGCCTCTGTGGAGAGAGAACAAGTTTCCCCTGACGGACAAAATTTGCACCACAATCCATTTAAATTTCTTAGTAAATGACAAGTGAACGCTTTCGCATCGAATGGGTTGTTTAAATCACAATGCCTTTGTCATGATTAAGTAGCTAAAATGATGATTTTAGAACAACTAACTTTGATTGCCCACAATTAGACATCTCCAATTCTGAACCACAAACTCGGCGTAATAGAACAGAGGCTGTATCAACATTTCATGACTTGATCTGCCTCTGTGGGGAGCGAAAGTCATCTGTTACTCATTTGAAACTCGGACCCTTCCGTAGAACCCGCCCTGGTCTCTCTACATATCGAATTGGAGAACTATAGGATGTTCTTGACAGGAAAAATAAGCCCGATCGCCAGCTCCTACCAATCTGGATAAAGAGTACATTGCTGGGAAAGTATGACACTAGTGAAGCTGTTGTTCTTCAGATATTTTTTGAAAGATTAAAATGTCATAAAAGAATTCCTTTTTCATTTAAGAACTGGCAGGGTGTGAAAGACAAAGCAGACAAATTATATTTTGACTATGTTCTCCATTGAAACAGATATTTTATGCTAAAATCTGTGGTATCAGTCATTGTTGAGGCAAAATATAAAATATTAATTCTCTTATGTATAATTGATATCTGTTACAGGTATTATAACAAAAAAAACTGTATATAACATGCATTAATGAATATCAATGTCTGCATGGTATGAGAAACGGTAACATTTCCTCTTCTTCAAAAGAAATAACAAACACATCTCTGCATTCAACAATGTATTTGAAAAAAAAAATCCTCTTAAGTCATATGTTACATAATGAGTGTATGAAATGACATAGTACAATTTCTGTTCATCAAATAACATATTTTTCCCATTCAATGTCAGTAGGGAAAGAGTTTGCCATTTTAAACATACTTTTACTAGTGTTTGCATCAGTCAGCAATTCATAGTAATATCTAGAGACATTTTTTCAGCAAGGAAATCAAGAAGTGAATTAATAGAAATGTTAATAGATTTTACCTTCATTTGTGTGATGTCTCTCCATATTTTTGGTATGTTTAATATCATTTTATTATCCCCCGCCGCGCAATTAGCGCGAAGCGGGGGATATAGTATTCGGCAGCGTCCGTCCGTCCATACGTCCGTACGTACGAAATGGAATAACATAAGTACTATTCTGTACATCCTTCTCATATTTTGCATATAGGTTGACCTCAGTGAGAGTAATTGTCCAAATGAGTTTCGTGACCTTGACCTTCATTTCAAGTTCACAAGGACTCTTTGCCATTTTACCCATATTAGTGTGATATCTCAAGAACGGTTTACTGGATTCTCTTCATAGCTTCCCCTGGGGAAGGCCTTGGGCTGATTAGATTTTGGTGACCTTAACATTATTCTCAAGGTCACAGCGGAACTTTGAAGTTTTGGACATGTGAACTTGCATGTTTACCCTTGTTAGCGCGATATCTCAAGAACTGCTGGCTGGATTCTCTTCATATCCTACATATACCTTCCCATCATTATGAGACTTTGACATTTTACCCATGTCAGCGGGATATCTCAAGAACCATTCACTGGATTCTCTTCATAGCTTACACAATGCATTTTATTGGGAAGGCGCCGGGCCCAGTCGATTTTGGTGACCTTCAAATTATTTTCATAGTCACAGCGAGACTTTGAAAATTTCAGCATTGAAACCTGCATTTTAGGCTTGTCAGCAGGATATCTCAAGAACCATTAACTGGATTCTCTTCATAATTTACACAAAGCATGTTATTGGGAAGGCGCCGTGACCAGTCGATTTTGGTGACCTTCACATTATTTTCAAGGTCACAGTTTATAGATTTCATGACCCTCTGACAACAAATAAGTGGTCACAGCCAATAATTGATTGATAATTTGCGGCGGGGGATTATGTCACCTCAGTGACAAACACTTGTTATACTCTAAAATTGTCATAATTCATCAAATTTTCATGAAGCCATTATTTGAAAAGACGGTTGCTACGAAATGATGTGTAATATTGAACCATTTCATCATCAGCTGAAAACCTTTCGATACCAAATCTCTCAATATATAACTGTTGCTGGTACTGATCCTTCTCCCTCTCTAGCTGCTCTAGCTGCTGTAAAATGTAAAAAAATTATGGAAATTAATTGCAGAATTTTTTACAAGTACATATACTTATCTTGCTTTTAGAAAAAATATTGTCCTATCCAAATACTTCCCTGGTATCTATAAATACATGATAAATTAACTTAAGTGAGTCTAAATACCATACATAGCATTGTTCCTCATACCTTTGTGATGATAAATTGCTGCTATCTCTGGCCTGCAGGGGCTTGCGATTGGATGGAGCTTTCCTGGACTTCTTCTCCGTGTTCCTAGGAAATACTGATGGGGCAATTCCTGGTTTAAGTGTCTTCCTGACAGGAGCGTACTTAAAATCCTCCGGCAAGAAGTGCTTGAAACAGACAAATGTCTTCCTTGTAATCTCGGGGTAAAAATTATTTTAAAATCAAATAATGTGTGTTAGAATTATCATTTAAGAATATAGAATTTGAAACTATTAAACGACCCATATCATTATTATGTTTTATCTTTGCAAAATGCCACAGGTATAAATATGACCTAGTATAACATCTGTTTTTATTTAAATCAAAATTACCATGCTTACAAAAACTATTTTTTTATATTCACTTTGAGTGGGATATCTTTCAAATTAATAGATTTTCCTCTAATCATCCTAAAAAGAGTTTAACTGAACATTATTAGTAGAATAACTGAATTTTACTACATATAGATTAAATATTCACTGCAAGTTAACTGCAGTAGATCTGCCACCGTCAGATATAATTTTAACACATCTCCCTGGTGTTTCCAACATTACATGTATTTCCAATGCATTTTTAAATTATTGATCAACATCACATCGTGACAAGCTTGCGATATCACTTCATGATATTTTTGACGTTATTAGATTTAGATATAAATCTAGTCCGCTAGTCACAGAAACACTTTTTACGTTTAGACTTCCCGCGGAAATATACCTTATTTAAAATAATAAATTATGAATGAAAAGTATTTCCTACCTTGAATAATGGACCTTCATCCCTTCGTATAGCTACAATCCACCTCTTCCGCAAATGGTCAGACTTGGGAAACATGTGAAACGACAGCGAGCTGTCATTCCTCGCTTTGGACACGCACTGGGGAACACAGCAGTGTTCCGCGACCATGTTGTGTATTTTGAGAGCTTGCGGGTATAGCCTCGTTCTGGTTTCGGTCAAAGGTTACGTGCATAAATATTAAAAATCGACTATAGAACAGAGGCTGTATCAACATTTCATGACTTGGTCTGCCTCTGAAGGGAAAGAATGCTCACATTGGTACATCATTGTTGTCTGGCGGGAAAATGTACCCAATTGCAATTACAGGAATTTGTTCGGAATAACCCTTTTATCATTTAAGATGAGACATTACCTCCTTAAAGGGAATTCGAAGACTATCCAATTCTTAAATGCTGTCCATTTCGGAAGTTTTATACTTGTATTTCGAGAACAGCAAGGTGAAACATACTTTCAAGAACTTTAGAGAACAAAATAATTAACGAATTACTTTATTTTCCATTCTGTTTAATGTGATAATATGTTGGGAATACAGAAGTCTTCATTCTCTTCCAACAGAGGTAGATCGATCAAGTCATAAAATGTTGATTGTAAATATTACAATATCGTGTTTGGGTCAACCCATGCTCTCTTATTCAACAATATGCCATTATGACCTTTTACATATGTGATTCCTAAGACTTGTGAGGTACTTAAATGATGATGCTAAAGCATTATGAGGAATAGATAACTTGAAGTCACATCCACAATGTAGATATATTGTCTGTAGAAATCAATACGTCTGTCAAGCAATATTTGGTAAATGTCCATGATTGTGAGGCAAACAAATTAAATTTGTCAAGTGTTCAGTTTTTATTAATCTAAAAATTTGAAACTTGATCTTTAATGACGGGGGTTAAAAAAGAACACTTTTAATCGAGACGAAAAGAATAAACTTATGGTAATTACTTTTTATATACACTTTGATAAAACCAAGACCACTGCAAGCTGTGTATTATTCAGTACGGAAGAGTGTAGTATTCATTGATGGTTTCATACACTTACTCAAGATGCCAAGATGACGGACAAGTATACAATCGTGATTAAGGCGGATCAAGTTTTGCGGTAGGCAGTTTGGTCCATCTTAAATGGATTATCGTCCAACTATGGCTTCCGTTTAGTCTTCAATTAGGTGACACCTAACTTACATAAAAGAGGTGTACTTTTAGTCAACATTAAGAAAACGAAAGGAACATAAAAGAAATCTTTGTTTAAAACAGTCCATTTACAGTAATAAAACTTTACTTTTGAAGAGGTACCACACACTGTAAAGAAGATACTCTATTTTCAGATCATATTATGACCAATTTAAGGGTAAAAATATCCAAATATCTATCATCAGATCTAACCAAGCATGTTGGAAAGGGAAACTAATGGCATTTGTGTAGCTGTGCTCCAGATAAGCTGCGCGTGTTTTACCCCTTAAAATCTTTAAAACCCCAATTGATTTAAACTCTTGGAGTACATATACGCAGACATTTTCTTTAAAAATGAAAAGGATCAAACAGCTTGCGTACTGTACGCAGCGATTTGTAAACGCTAGCGTAGTTAAACCTAAAATTGTCACGAATGGAGATCATAGCTCTTCAAAATATCAATATCAAGTGCTTTAAACATGTTCATTAGTATCATTACATTTTAAAGATGAAGCCTATCTGCAGAGAAATACCCATTTTAAAAATCTTGAGAGTACAATCTCATTTCTCATATGAAATACCAATATTGCCCAAGCGGCGCTAAACAATAACTCGCTCACTCACTCATATGAAATACCCTAATGTCCGATATCCGGGGGGTACAATTGACAATACTCAATTATATTGTTACCAAAATACCCATTAGTTCAAAATTATCTGGAGGAATGTGTGGAAAATGGATTGTTTCAATATCTTTGAAACATAGTTGTGCAATTACTATCTAACAAAATTGAAAACTCTGCATCAAATCATAATGAGGAATGACGCCTTACGTTAACACAATAAAAATAAAAATAAAACATCTTGAAGAACAATCGACTTTTCAATTTGAATATTTGCTATTTGATAATCACAAAAAACAAATATCCATTTTTTAAATGAAAAAATAGCTGAAATACTGATATTAAGCAGCCCCGATTTAGGTCAGTTTTGGTGCAGTTTCCACCGCCACAGCACTCATATTACTTGCTATAACTTTTTTATCACTAAGGTTTCCAGAACTTGTAATCTTAACTTACTGCTTATAATTCGAGGGAACTATTTTCAAATGTTCATTTTCAAAGATAAAGGTCA
Source organism: Steromphala cineraria (assembly GCA_916613615.1). NCBI lineage: Eukaryota > Metazoa > Mollusca > Gastropoda > Trochida > Trochidae > Steromphala > Steromphala cineraria. Next base: position 74,561,972 of record OU744722.1, on the reverse strand, counting down.
AGAGTTCATTCAAATGGATTGTGGTGCCTTTAATTTCAGCCAGGGGAAACTGCCGGAATCCACGTATTTCGGGGCGTAATAGAACACACTGTGCGTAAACCAATGACCGTAACTTTAGTTACGATCATCACAACATGGAGGCAGGCCATACGCTTCGGAACTTTTCACGCGATATTCTAGTTGTTCAGGTACATTCAGATAAATTCAATAATGCGTTTAGATGCAGGTTGACGATGAGAAGAGATTCTAAAAATATTTCCATTTGTAAATGCATATTTATGAAGATATTCAAGTTTGAAAAAATGGGCTTGATGACGGTAACTGAAACATGATGATGACGGTAACTGAAATGTTCGTCAAAGCTAGGATGACGGTAACTGAGCACTTCCAAGATCAATAAGTGTAACTTTTTATGAAAACACTCTTTAAATGACATAAATTTTAGTAATTCAAAACGAAGGTTGATGGTATATGTTTGTATAATATTTACAGGAGAAAGAGTTTGTTTATACTTGGTGCCCATTTGAAGCCACATAACTGATTTCATTCCTATGTACTTAACTCAACAACAGCACATGAACAATCTAAAAACGTACCATTTAGATCTTTTTTAAATCTGGACGAAATTGCTGGCATATTTGTTTGAAAAAACGCCTTATTTCAGAATTAAACTGTAAAGTTACGGAATAACAAGAACATATTATTTCACTACGAACATTAAAATGTATATACAATGTATATATATTTGAATTCAGCAAATTAGAAACGATTTCGCTAAACCATAGTTTTCAAAAACTTTTCCGGCAAGCATTCACTGTCCTGGATTTTGAAGCTTGAAGACTTGAAGCTCGGATCGGCATAACCGGCACTGCCCTCAAGTGGATCCGGTCCTATCTAACTGATCGGACCCAATCAGTCAAAATCAAAGATACCTACTCTCAAAAGTCAGCTCTATTATTTGGTGTGCCTCAAGGATCGGTTTTGGGACCACTGCTTTTTACGATTTACATCCTTCCCGTTGGTGACATTATTCGGAAATATTCTTTGGAATTCCATATTTATGCAGATGACACACAATTGTATATCAGCTTCAAATCACCTGAACTCTCATGCAACATCTCAAAACTAGAACAATGCATCCAAGAAATCAAATTGTGGATGGTATCAACTTTTCCTCATGCTATATGAAGACAAGACAGAGTTTCTTCTTATTGGATCCAAGCACCAGCTCAGAAAGTTAGATCCCACCTCCACGTGCCTACACATTGGCGATGCTGAAGTCTTGCCAGCGCAAAGTGTGCGGAATCTGGGAATCATTCTCGACTCAACGATGTCCATGGAAGCTCATATGTTGTCTGTCAGCAAGGCTTGCTACTACAGCATATTCAACATCAGCAGAGTACGCCACTATCTCGACATTCAAACCTGTAAAACGTTGATGCACTGCCTAGTAACCACAAAGCTGGATTATTGCAACTCGCTGTACGCCAACATGCCATCCAAGTCAATACAAAAACTTCAAAGAATCCAGAACTCCGCTGCCCGATGTATTTCCCGTTCTTCCCGTCATGATCATATCACCCCTGTACTTCAATCACTTCACTGGCTCCCCATCTCAGCAAGAATCACCTTCAAACTGCTCGTTCTAACCCATGAGTGCCTCTACAATGAAGACTTCCCATCATATCTGAAAGAACTGATCTCACCCTACTCACCTCAACGAACCCTCAGATCCTCCAGTGACTCTCTCCTGACACAACCAAAATCACTGAACAGCCTTTTTGAACGCTCCTTCTCCTTCGTCAGCCCACAACTCTGGAATTCACTTCCCCAAGAACTCAGAAATACAACAACTAAAGACATTTTTAAATCTCAGCTCAAGACCTATCTGTTTTTATCTGTGTACCAGTAGACCCCCATTCATGTATATATGTATATATGTTCCAGTTCTATCACTGTATCAGCGCCACTGAGCATCTTTAAGGTGGAAATTAGGCGCTTTATAAATGCATTATTATTATTTTGTAGCCAGAAAACATTAATCGCATTGTGATATGTAGTCTGGTTCACATGATGACACGGAATAGCATAAAACTCTAAACCGGTCTCATTCACAAGATTTGACGTGCCATATAAATCCCTTGGATAACTGGCTGAAATAAAACATTAAAATGTTTATTACTATGACATCTGCGTATTGCGAGAGTTTCCCTTCCAGTATCACTAAAGCGGTCATCAGTTTATTTAATATCATAAACTATTCTACTTTACAATGTGTAAGATCAAATCACTCAAGTCATTCAATCGTTTGCTATGTATGTTTGCCTTTTAAAACTAAATTATTGTGTTCTGTGAATGTCGGCTATTCCCAGCGGTTAATAATTAATGAAATTTCTATAACAACTTTGATACTTAAAGGGACAGTAGAACGTTTTTTGAAAATTTCATATTTAAATTGTTCACTGATAATTGTAAGTTAATGCTCGATACATTATGTTGATAGTGTCAAAATTCTCATTAGACAAACCAATCATCCATAGTAAGGGAACAAATTATAAGATTCACTTTGGGCCATTTTTATGTGAACACATATAATTCATTTTGTGTAAGAAAAGGGAAACTCAAAGGCCATATGCTGAACTATACATCATATACTTTATTATGGCCTTATTTAGTTTAAATACATTGCCTTTCAATTGGAACCATTTATTTTCGTTTTCCGGTCTTCACCTTATATTACCCCTAAAATCGTGCTACTGCCCCTTGAAATTATATGTTCATAAAAATACAAATATCCTTGTATTATAGTCATATTTCGTTTTTAAGCTCATGTTTCTCTATCAAAACAGGTAAAACCCGTAATTAGGCCCTGGGCTTAAATAATAGCAGCCCCGGTTGGGTCGGGGTCATCTTAACTCTTGATATGGAGTTCTATTGGGTTCCTTTATACTCGTCCAAATATCAACAACTACTAGTGATAAAATGAACTTCTATGGATTTCCCTAATTACTTGAAACATTATTATAAAAAAATTCTTTACGTTTTCTTAATAATTCAACATGACTTTTCGGATTTAATTATCAACAAACAAGGGCAATGTTTTGCTAACGGCTGTTAATATAGATCTTCTTATCCCACACCATCAAATGAACTCTAAAATCAAATTGAAACACAACATAAGAAAGTAAAACCGCATAATGTTTAAATAAAATTCATTTGAATTAAAGATATTAAACAGTGCTGGTAACAAAATAAAAACAGTGTGATATATATCTTTAAACAGATACCTGCATTGCGTTGTCCAGAACGTTGTTTAGTGCTTTTAAAATACAAAAAACTCTACAATACTAATCATTACACAGGTTATCATATTATCAGCTGGTGATTCCAACTTCAACCACCCTCTCAGGCTCTGTGACCACTTCCATGGTTAATATTTTCTAGTTCCTACACGCTAGTACACATTTTATTACTTTTCTGTATGCAGTTACCGTCATCTATCCTTTTCAGTTACCGCCATCATGCTCATTTATGATTTTCCAGTTACCGTCATCATGCCCGATTTTTAAAACTTGAATATCTGCATTAATGTGTATTTATAAAAGGTAATATTTTTAGAATCTCGTCTCCACATCAACCTGAATCTAAGTGCATTATTGAATTTATCTGAATGTATTTGAACAACTAGAATATCGCGTGAAAAGTTCCGAAGCGTACGACCTGCCGCCATGTTGGGATGATCGTAACTAAAGTTACGGTCATCGGTTTACGCACAGTGAGAACAGTGGCTGTATCAGTGGCTTCATCTGCCTCTGTGGAGAGAGAACAAGTTTCCCCTGACGGACAAAATTTGCACCACAATCCATTTGAATTTCTTAGTAAATGACAAGTGAACGCTTTCGCGTCGAAAGGGTTGTTTAAATCACAATGCCTTTGCCATGATTCAGTAGCTAAAATGATGATTTTAGAACAACTAACTTTGACTGCCCACAATCAGACATCTCCAATTCTGAACCACAAACTCGGCGTAATAGAACAGAGGCTGTATCAACATTTCATGACTTGATCTGCCTCTGTGGGGAGCGAAAGTCATCTGTTACTCATTTGAAACTCGGACCCTTCCGTAGAACCCGCCCTGGTCTCTCTACATATCGAATTGGAGAACTATATGATGTTCTTGGCAGGAGAAATAAGCCCGATCGCCAGCTCCTACCCATCTGGATAAAGAGTACATTGCTGGGAAAGTATGACACTAGTGAAGCTGTTGTTCTTCAGATATTTTTTGAAAGATTAAAATGTCATATGCTCTAATAATGACTTGTTTAATGATTAATTAATGTTTTACATCACTTCCTGGAAGAGTTCCTTTTGAATTAGAACAGCAATGATAGTTAAAAGCTTTAAACTAATATTAGAACCAAAATTACTTTGGTCTCAAGTATCACATTTCAACCTTTGATTTAATTGAGTGAGTGGGTTACTTATAGCGAAGCGATGCCCGCAAAGTACTTCAATAAACAGTAATCAAGTTTCGATGCGTCAAGCACATGGCTAAATGTTAATCTAATTCACTGAACAAACTTTAAAGTTTGCAGCTTTTTAAAAGTTTAAGTACATGTATTTGCAAATGATGGAGTATTGTAGACAAATATATTGACACTACGCCATGGCTCAGTCTGCATTCATGTTTTACTGTGTTTTTTTGTGTTACGTACTTGATGATGTTATACACCTGATGATGGATCTGTTTTCCTCATGAAACTTTGATAAAGTTTGAATCTGCGAGGAAAATCATTACAAATTTATAAAGCTTTAAGATAACAATATCCCTTTTAACAAGTACGAAGGATGAAAACACTTAATTAACAATGAAATACATACATGTTTTGGAACTACCTAAAAATGCATAAAGTGAATAGTCACTGGACTACAACAGTAAATATTAGTAGAGTATAAGGAATTATATGAAAGTATTTACGATTTTGTTCTGCCAATTAGCAACCAGCTGCTGATTATGACGACTTGGATTATGAAATAAGTCTCCAAGAAATTGTTGATGTAATTGATAATATGCAAGCTGGTAAAACTCCTAGTTTGAGTGATGTCTCAAATTAAAATTTTCAAAAAAGCACCAACGATATGCATTCAAATCTCTTTCATAAAATTCTGTATGTGGGTATGGACTTATCATCCCTATCTTAAACAGGGTCATGTTAATGATCCAGCAAATTATAGACCTATAACTTTACTTAAAGTGTCTTTTATTCATGAATGATATTGTAGACTATTTACGTGAATTTAGAAGTGATTGAAATCTTAATTCTTCTTTCTGCTGGTGATATTGTGCTCTTCGAGTTTTCAGTCGAAGGTTTACAAAATAGATTAGATAAGTTAGTAAATTGTTAAGACAAATTGAAACTTCGAATTGATGTAAACAAAAGCAAGATTGTGATCAGATCAGGCGGTAGATTAAAGAAGAGCGAAAGGTTTTGCTAAATAGTGAAACCGTGGAAATTGTCCCATCATATGAGTATTTTACCAATCTTGCAATAGAGGCGCCATTTTATGTAAAGATTGTACTAATTTATTATATGGCAGTGAGGTATTTGGGTTTTTATTTTGTGAACTGTGATGACTGAAATTTATCATATCCAATTACCAAATTACATGCCAAAAACTTAAAACGAAATTTATGACACGGACATTACATTATGGTGGTTTGTTCAATTATGTCAAACATCGTCAATGCTTTTATTTCATCAAGTATAACGGACTGTTGCTTAAACGAACCACTTACGTAAATTGTTTTACGCAAGTCACAATAAATCGGTTAATACATGAGATATATTTAGTGCGGGACAAAATGAAAAACCAATCGGCAAAACAAAATTATCACTTTGAACTGAAGCCAAGAAAATACTTTAAAAAGAAATTAACAGTAAAATATCATTAAAAGCCCATTATCCATCCTTTTGTGTATTTTAATTTGTATTACACATTACACATTTTCGTGCCTTTTGGAAATATACAAAACCGCGAGTAACCTCTGAAAACTGACAAAACCTGTCCGCGGATACCAACGTAAGAAGAATTACCAAAAGTCCCTGAATACCTATTGAAATCATAGTTTCACAATACAGACAAGATGTACAATATATAGGACAACCTTAAAACAGCAACAACCATAGTATTTTTACCATATGAAGACTGATATCCGCTTGTAATAGACCATTTTCAACGTTATATGGTTTAAACATATTTATTCATGTTAATTATACATGAATTAGGACACGCAAACAAGCCAAAGTGTAATCATGAGTGTAAATTGCTATCTGTCTGTATTGCGTTATATTAGTAAGTACAGTGAGACCATGGACAATTAAAATCAGGGGCGATTTGATACCTCAATGGACGTACATTAACCACTAAAGTTTGATTAATTGCAAATGCTAATGACAGAAATAGCCTTAAACGTTTAAGATTAAAAGCGTTTGTAAAGGTCATTTGGCTGATTGAACACGTCTTGAGTCACAAGCTTGAGTTAAACATGATCCTCCCAGTTATGAACAAGTTAGAGTATTAACAGGGATACCTAATGAGCCACATGATGACGCCACATAACGTAAAAAAAATCAGAGGGGGTAATGCAAAATACTCTGTAATATTTACGACTTTGAATGTAAAACCATCAACACTTGAAAGTTCTGAAGTGCACAACCGATATGTCAGGTAAAGATTTTCTTTAAGGTTTACTTACCTTACTTTAATTTATTTGAAAATTCTAGCACTTTTTGTTATTTAAAATGTGTCATTAAAAATTTTATGATAACTTTCTATAGCTGATGAGTTTACTTTGGACACTTCTTCGAATTTGGGAAGTAACGTTTCGGCTTCAATAATTATTTTCTACGATAATCAAGCACTGAAGGTGCCTTATTTTGGCATTTAAGATTCATCATTTTCCCACAACATATACTTATATAACATTGCTGGTACATGTTTTTATAAATAAAAAAAAGTCGAAGTAGGCAGCCAAAAAAACAAATCAAAGACAGTTCTATAGTACGTGAGACGTTGTTATACTTTGATTGTGTACCAAGTTGACAGAATCATGTTAATTAGGTTTGTCAAAACAGTGACGTCTCTTTCAAGTATAACTTAGATGAATAATTTTACATAAAACAGTAACAAAGGGGGAGTTTAATCTCTGAATGCGATGGATAATCATACACTCGTTAAATTACTGTCAAGGTAATTTGATATCGTCTTAGTCTTTCAATGCACTATCTGAACTGTAATGGATCAATCAGTATGAAGTTGAAAGGGCTCCTGTTAACGATACCAAATTGAACGGTTCACCAAATATGGTGGTAATGGGACACAAATGAAGGATTAATTGGTATTTGAAATCGGAAGACGCGTTCGGTAAGATTTCATTGATTTTGTGTCATTAAAACCTGAATGCATGAGAGCCACTATCGTGTCCATTCATTGTGAATGTCTGGATTAGCATTGTCTTGAGTACTTTCCGTGTCTCTATATTTAAAAATTGTATATAAAATGAACAGGAACAAATTTCTACACGTCATTTGACCACGAATGAAGATTTTTGATAATGAAAAAGGTTTGATATGCAGTTTTAGAAAAGAAAAAAATTATAATCATAATAGGCTATTTATCTTCTGGACCTCGATGTTTTGAATTGACTCCAATATTATTCAAAGTTTTCTTAACAGGGATTGAAGAATTCAAACTTTCACTTATACAACATTATATTTTTTTGATATCGTACACAATGTAAAAGAAAGATGTTCACGTGATATGAATTCTATTCTTTTACGCACTATTGCACAGCTTGAATTCAAAAGATTGATAAAATAAGTGCTGCCTTCGTCTGTCAATACGTATCTTCCCTGTAAGATTCTTTTATCATAATAAACTCAGGTCAAACAGGTGTACAACTATATCTAATCGGAGGTATATAATTAAACTGGTACGAATTACTGGCCTTACTGGTGCACCGTAGGTTAACGTCCTAGTTATTAAAGTACAGCAAATAAGTAGTTTCAATTTGCTAGAGGCTATCCGAACAGTTTTGGGGGGAAATGTATTACACTGTCAATCATGCATCGCTGCTAATAAGAAACTAAAATTAATTAAGTACTTGAACGAACGGACATGTTCTAATTTGGTTACACATGTATATAATAAAATGGCTAAAATGAGGTTTAATGAAAAAGCAATGGCTGTACAAGTTCAGCTGAAGATGACAATATTAAGTGATGAATAGATTATTAAAAATGTTTGGTTTGGTTAAGCAGATCCGACATTTGGATTTTCTAGACATATTGAATCTTAAAAACAAAAATATACACGTATATGTCGGTAAAGCAGTTATATCAAACATTATTTCAATAGCATATCTAATAACTGGACTTGTTATTATGGTACAAATCACGTTTGCATGCAATCGTGATACATACCTAAGAAACCTTTCTTTCGATCGACTAGGATTGAAAGGAAAACCCCCTGCGACATGTGGGAAATATGACGTCAAAAGGGAATCCCTCATGCGATTTCGTTTGCGATGCGATGAAAATAGGTGCAGCACCTATTTTCATCGCATCGCATCGCATCGCTTCCAATCTAGTTATAACTAGCTGTAATGTTATCGTTCCCTAAGTCCTTACGTTACATCTAGCTACTAACCCACCTGGTCCGTGTCGCGCATGCGCGGAAATCAACCAATGGAAAAAGAACTGGCTGATCTCTTTGAATCGGTCGTTGTTAGGATTTATATTGCATTTTACACATTATTAGCATAAATATCAATGATTTAATGTATGACTTATTGGAAATAAACATTACAGCTAGTTTTAACTAGATTGATCGATTCTAACAGCTTGTATTAACTAGATTGTCCGATTCAAAGGGATCAGCCAGTTCTTTTTTCATTGGCTGATTACCCCGCATGCGTGACACGGACCAGGTGGGTTAGTAGCTAGATGTAACGTAAGGACTTAGGGGACGATAACATTACAGCTAGTTTTAACTAGATTGCATCGCATCGCATCGCGTTGACGCATCGGATGTAGTGTACGCGGTTTATGATAAATGCACTGGATGCGTTTTTTAACGCATCGCAAGGAAAATCGGACGTAGTGAGCGGCCAGCCTTAGTAACCAATAATATTCAACTATATGCAAATGTAACTACAGTAACATATATTGTATACATTGAGTTTAAGTGTATTAAGTCGCCATCATTCTCTCCCCACAGCAGCAGATCAAGTCATGAAATGTTGTTACAGCCTCTGTTCTATCACGCTGACATCGTGGACTACAATGGGAGATGCCTGATTGGAGGCAATGACAGTTAGTTGTGCTGTCAGCTGATGTATTAGTAATTAGAAGAAGCAGATTGTGTAACCATTTATTCCACGAACAAGCACAAATTCCACAGGTATATATCAGATTACCGTTGCTAAAATGTCGCCATCATTCTCTCCCCACAGCAGCAGATCAAGTCATGAAATGTTGATACAGCCTCTGTTCTATCACGCTGACATCGTGGACTACAATGGGAGATGCCTGATTGGAGGCAATGACAGTTAGTTGTGCTGTCAGCTGATGTATTAGTAATTAGAAGAAGCAGATTGTGTAACCATTTATTCCACGAACAAGCACAAATTCCACAGGTATATATCAGATTACCGTTGCTAAAATGATTTAAAAATGATATGATAAACGTTATGCCTATCAAGCAGAAAGATATAACTGAAATTTCAACTATGAATTGCACGATAAAATAAGATAAAACTTTCTTATCCCGAAGGAAACTTGTTGTACACGGCTGGACACATCACATAAGAAAAACACACAACCACATCTGCATATATATTTTAATACTCTCTGTCAAGTCGAATACCATCAATTTCTGGTTAACTCCAAGGTATTTATTTCTTGACTGTCTTTATTATCCTTCTCTTTTCTTACTCTATTTCCACTCAAACCCAGCAGTAAAACAAACACATGATATTAAACATTCTTGTTTTGTTGTCATAATCCTATAGTGGCTTGATATATGAGCCACAAGTCGCTTTATGTCCTTTCATACTATATCTTAATTTCTTTTTCAATAATTGACTCTTAGAAATGATTATTTTATAACTTGGTTTAGTGAATTTTAAACAAGTACATGTTATTACAAGATTGTTGATATATGAATAAATGGATGAATAAATATGTCACACATGCATTAGGAAATAAGAATTAAAACCACTTTAAGCACTCCGAAATGTTAACACTCATCGAACAGAAATACACTTTTAGAAAGACAGACAAAGGAAAGAAAGTGAAAGGAACCATATTTGAGAGTAAAACCTTACATTATGTAACAGAAATATTTAACGTATTTGTATAGACGTGTAAAGTCAGAAGCAATGTATATAATAAATGGACTAATAAAAGGGATAAAAAATGGCTCATCGTGAGCGCCGGTTAATTTAAGGCGTTTGTTGAATCTTTTTAATTCACCATCTTGATGAAAAAAGAATTTTCATATTTATATTCTGTGTTTTTCTTATAGTGTTTGTTTCGTGTATTATTTTGTTTGTCTCTAATGAATTTATCAAGTGATTTATCAAAGAAGTAGCGTATATATTTACTGATTAATAAATGGTAATTCCACGTTAAGCTTCGAGGCTGTGTCTGGTTGATAACGTGGGGATTTATTGCATTTATGAGACAAACCAGGCCACTCATTAACCAACGTTAGTGGGGTAAAATTATATGGCGTCGGTGATTGATTTGATTTATTGGAATCTCGACCAATAAGTTACAAAAAAGGCCTCCAATCAAAGAAGGAAGACGCATGTGGTAACTGGTACAATGTTCACAGTCCTATTCTTTGCACTATTACATAACACATTTAGCTTGTCACGTCGCAATAAAACAAAAAAGATAAGACCAAAAATGGTTTCATGTAGAACACATGTATGCAATGATTATCATACAAAACTAATGCCTGTTTCAGAAAGGGTACATTTAAGTCGTCAACTTGTTTTTTAAATATGTACACTCTTTAATTATGAAACCTCATTCATTAAGTAAATTTTCTTTTATTGTGAACTGTGATGACTCAAATTAGTTGCCTATGTTTAAGATTATCATCAATGACGCGAATATTGCAGTGAATGTCCCTAGTTTCAGGAAGCATCCCTTAGCGGCAAATACATTGCACCATGAACAATTTATAAAACATTTGCCAGTGAATGAACTGTCCGCATGAAGATGTGGTTGTCGTCATCGAGGTCTTTGCAATAATTTGAAAATAAAATAGATGACTTTTGAACAACGTCGCTTATTGCACAAGTAACGTTGATTGCATCCATCGAGGCTTCTCCATCGCAAACTGGGCTTATCTCAACAGAGGGGGATCAAGATGACTCGAGTTAATCGGGATGTATATGCAAGAAGGATTAATTGATTTGAACTGCAATACTTACATAGGACATTTAATTTTATACACCCAATATATGATATATATATTTAGCATTCGATACGTTGTTATACTTAAAACGTGCACTTGCATGACATGCATACAATCAAGTTAATCAAGATGATAAAGTTTTATTCAAGTTTGTCTCAGAGGAATAATGTCACATAGAGCACTAAAATAAAAGAGTGGTGATCTCTAAATGCAATTAAACATCACATCGTCGTCTTTATCATTTGATATCTCCTTACTAAGGCCTTAGTCCTTCAAATAACTATGTGTACTGTAATGGATCAATCATTCTACTCTTGTTATGAACTTGAAGAAGCTCTCGTAAATGATAACAGTTTAACCAAATATGGTCCTAATGTGACACCTGGCCACTAATGAGGAGTTAACAGACATTTGAAATGGAAGACATAAGATCAGATGTCATAGATTTCGTTTCGTGACAACTAGAATCCACAAGAGGAACAAGGGTGTGCAGACGTTGCGATGTTGGCAGGCTTCTCTTAAGTACTTTCCACGGCTCTGAAGACGAACAAGTTTCGAGTTCATAAGTACGTGTAGACGTGAGTGATAGATGAATACCAACTATGCATACACGGCATTAGACCAATAGATAATACAAATATTGTTATTGATAATCTGTTAATTATCTTTTGAACATCAAAGTCTGCTATCCCTATATCAAAGCTGCTTGCCTCATCAAGTACATATAACGTTCCCAAAAGTTGCGGTTCTATTACCATAACGTACATGATCCAGTCTTATGTACATCGTAAATCGGAGGTAAAGATTTCAATATTACGAACCTGAATGATGCACTGTCGGAAGAACTTGGAAGTTACAGCGAATTATAAGCGATGCTTAAGTCTGCTAGATGCATGTCATATTAATCAAGAAACTACTTCATGAAAATGATTAAACTGTCCATCAGGCATTTCTCCTTAAAATGAAAAAGGAAAATTATTGAGAACTTGAATGAACAGACATGTCCTTACAGGGTTGCATACAAGAAATGCAAATTGAAAAGCAATGGATTTACAAGAAGCGCTGATGATGACATTTATAAGTGACAAGTAGCTGGGTCTTAAAAACAACATTTTATAGTTTTGATGCCAGCCACAGCTCGATTATTAAGTCCACTTCGCAGTCGTAGACAAATCCTATTTGCAATGCAATAGTCTTCGCTTAAATTGAAATTTTTAAGGTCCAAATTATTTGACTACTGGTTATGAAATGAAGGGATATTAATATCTATTCAGTTGATTTTCAAACAGTGCTTCCTAACCTCCAAAATCTCCGCGATTTTAAAATTCCAGATACGAAAACTTACCTTCACATTTTTTATAGCTTCAATGTGCATTATGAAGAAAAAAGCGGGAAAATAATCGTTGCGTCATTCATCATCTGTTAAATGCCTTTGTCAAAAGGGACATAACTAGAGTTTGCCTCCAACATGACAATGTCGCCGGCGTCATGAGATATTAATATATATGAGGAGCCACCAAAGCAAACTTGACAAATATACGCTTTCAACAGTCCCCAAAAGAAAAAGTTCATGAGATTTGATATTAAAAAGTGTTTGAAGGTGGATTCCTGGACAAATTGTGACCTTGAAAATAAGGTCAGGGTCACAAAAAATACCTGTTGACTGCATACCTAGGACTAAATTTGAAGTCCAACGGTTCTTGAGATAAGGCGTTGACCAGAGATTCCAAATGGTCCAAATGCCATGGTGACCTTAAAATAATGTCGAGTTCACCTAAAGTGAATGGTGTCTACTTATTCCCAAATGTAGGCCGTGACAAAATCTAAATACTTATGTACAACGGTTCGTTAGATGTTACCAAGAAGTTTATTCTTCCAAAACAATATTATTATTACTTATTAATAACTAATCGCTCCATGTTTTATAAGAATGTGAAAATCTAAATTCCAAACAAATAATGCTGTTTAAATTGATATTTAATCATTTAATTACAACTTATATCATGTAAGACGGTGTTGGCCTATGTTCGACTTATTCAACCAAATGGGAACAGATGATGATAAAACACTATCTGCCACAAGCACCAATATAATAAAAGTATAGATTTGGCAGCGATTGGTTGGAAAGGAAAACTCAAACCGAACTTCTGCAAATTATCCTATTTAATTGATATTTTAAATTTTTATTTACATTTACGTACGATATGATAAACATTATTTTAATGAAATCAAATGATAAACTAGTGTCCAAAAGAAAGTACCCACCCATGAATTTTATACTAATTTTTTTGTGGATGTAAATGTTTTTTTCGGAAACGCATGACAAAACAAGCGAAAAAAATCGCCCCATTGCTGCAAAACACCTAAAATGATGATTCCTGCTTTAGCACAAAATGTAGGTGCATATCGACGGCATAAATCAGCTCAAACTACACGGTATGACCACAGCAGAAAGAAAACCACAAAAAGTATGCTGCATTTAACTCAGGTGGAAAGAGAGAGAGCTGTCAGTATGGCGCAACTAGGCCCCAACAACACAATCATTGCCAGAACCTTCGGCAGACCAGACTGATGGAACGACTCAGGCAAACAGACAATACGTCAGACAGGCCAAGAAGTGGTAGTCCACCCATGACAACACACGTTGAAGACCGTCACATTCGCACGATACATCAGTGCAATCGGTTTGTCCCGGCGACGTCAACGGCGTCGACAACACTCAGACGCGTCATAAGTCAACAGACGGTGTACCAACGACTATGAATCCATGGCATCCTAGCACGTTGTCCTAACCGCAGGGTCCATCTGACTCTTCAAAACCAGCGTCGTACACTGGCATGGGCAAGGCAAGTCCGACGTTGGCAGCTTCGTAATTGGCGACGTGTGCTGTTTTCCGTGAACGCAGGTTATGTCTCTTCAGAAAAGACGGCAGAGCGAGTGTGTATCGAAGCCTTGGTGAACGCACGGCCCATAATTGGGTTTGGAGGCGGGTCCGTTATGATATGGAGAGGGATTTACAGCAATATTAATTTGTCAACGAGGCATGGCAATTTAGATGCTCAAAGGTGCTCGAGGTATTGAGACCAGTTGTGCTTCCTTTCGTTCAGCATCAGCCGCAGGGAATTGTTTTTCATCATGACAATGCAAGCCCGCACACAAGACTGACAAATGCCTTCCTAGCCAACGCCAATATCGATGTATTGCCATGGCCAGCATATTCTCCCGACATGAATCCCATCAAGCACCTATGGGACCACCTGGATCGACAAATCAGGAGACGACCCGTACCCACTATCACGATCCAGCAACTGGAACAAGCTCTGATTCAAGAATGGCAGCAAATCCCACCACAGGTCATACGCCGCCTTACTTCTTCAATGCGTCGACGTGTTTGCCTGTATTAACGCCCATGGTCGTCATACCCGTTATTAAATAAACATTTCTTGTCATTTTGCAAATGAATTGCCTTGTTGATTTCTGCTGAAATTCAGTTTTTGCTACCACCTGTCTTTTTTTGACAGTCATACGGTAATTTTGACTTTGTATCAAATGAAATTGTCTGCATATACTGAGGAGTGAGAGAGTGAGAGTGAGATGGTGTTTAACGTGTTTTGAACAATATTTCAGTTTTTAAACACGTGGATGTTGCCATCCAAAAGAGAGTCGACAGATCAGAGAGAAAGGGAACTGAATATTCTATTCAGAACAAAAAAGATTGCACATATATCTGCATTGGTTGTTATCTTATGTTAAAAAACTACACTGGGTACTTTCTTTTGGACATTAGTTTATTTTAACTTTTGAACAAACAAACTTTGTTCAGGCGATTGTGGTTCTACTTAACGTTACGTCTCGATACCTCAAAATTCCTCAGCTTAGTATTGGCATCCTCCATAAACTGGGAAAAATGTTCCAATAAAACGTCACTAATTTCTCGCTTCCATTAACAGCTTTTGCTGAGGGATATATAAATACCTTGCGCGTGCGTGATGTCAAACTGTTCAAGAATGCGTCTTGGCTTGGAATAGAATATGGTATTAAACTTGATGGCCGAATCCTTTTTGATAATTGTTTCAAGTTGTTTTATTGAGTGTTATAGAATATATCATAAATCCTAAGAAAATTAGAATACAATCTCATATTGTGTACGTACGAAATGTATAGCAATGATGAAATATTAGTTTTAGTGTCTGCAAAATAACTTATATTGCAAAAAAAATCAAAAGTAAAAACAACCAATGCAAGCTGATATGACGTGCCCAAACAATCAGTCTTAGAGAGCGTGGTCAGGTTCATGAATGGTTTCATGTCCTTGTTCGAATTAGGTTAAGAACCCCACGTTCATAAACGCGATTAGACCGAAGCAGTATTGATGACGGCATTTCGGTTAATCTGCAATGAATTTATAAATATGGCTTCTGTGGATGTCCTTGATTGAAGTGATAGGTTCACATAGCTTTGAAGATCAGCGAAATATTTTAAATTAGATTTAGCGGAAGAAAACAATATTATTAAAGACAGAAAAGATGACTCTCAGTCGTTAAAAACACACAAAAGAAACATTCCTTGTGACAAAATCGTACTTGCCTTCAATGCTTAGTTTGACTTACAAAATGTTAAAGAAAACTAAAAAGACTGAAACGTAAAAAACTTAACAGAATTGTGACTTTCTATCTGCAGGATTTACAGCCCCATAGCCCTTTTGATATTGATGCCTCTAATAATTTGGGTCCTGAATCATTTATGATATAATATGTATTACCTCATTGAACTTGTGTTAATCCTTATTTTTGTTACCATGTGACTTCTTCGAAACATATATTGACTAACTTTCGTGATCTTTGCACTTCTTGTGTCAAACATCAAAGTCCTTCACTGACGCAAGAGAAGAACATTGTACGGGATAGCTCAGTTGGTTCGGGGATCGAGACCAGCTCAAGGTGTAAAAAACATTGACCAGGGGAAACAACAAACACCTTGGGCAACCAGGAGTGGATGGATGTGCGCGCTATAAATATTGACATAACAATAATACTATTTGTACACGTTCTACGTCATCAATGTATGTGTATCTTGATAGCGAGAGAGAGTTTTTATAACTTTCGCTCATAAAAATTGTGTGAAAATTTGTTTTAAAACTTGAAATTTAAAATAACCAAAATTTGGCGTAATGTCCTAGAAATTCGTTCATACGGATTTTGCTTTAAAAATGCAACTTTGATTAATGATTACTTATTTCTTACATGTTTTCTTTATGTCATCGAGTAAATTGTTTTATTATTTTCAAAAAAACATGATGCTTAAAGGATCTCAAGTAAATAAATAGTATTTATGTTCAAAAATCTGATTATTCATGAAATGTTTAATTTTTAAATTTTGTACCTCACTAGTTAATAAGCATCAAATACATATGATTTTAGAGCTTTAATTCCTATCATTGGATCTATATGAATCTTTACAAACCATACATACAAAATTAATTACATAGAAATATTTTGATTTTAAAAATCTATTTTCCAACACAGAAATACGATGTTATATTTATTCAACATTCCAAAGCCGATAGTGACAAATAAAATGAATGAATAAAATAAATGGTTTTCATTTCATAATGATTATTGATAGGCCTTTAAACCACTTCACTCAAATTTGTGCCACAATTGATTGCAAAAGTATTAACAGAAATTCGGGTTTCCAGAACAAATTCCTTGAATATCAAATAACGGAATTGTTTTATCTGAACCGTGTCGTGACTGGGAACATATAATGCTTGTGCAAGTGATGATTTCTTTGATTGACAATCCCATTTGCGGAGATCCTACCCGGGGGCTCTTCTCTTCAAGTATTCTGTTGTGCAAATGTCTACATCTCCCCCGTTCCAGTTGTTAGTTATGGCAGAACTTGTGCTGAGGGTACTTAGCGTTGAAAACCATTGAAGTCTGAACCTGAGATTGATAATGTCCAATATTAAAATCCTGATGTCGTTTGTTTTTCTGCATTGGCTCCCCCGCCCCTTACTTTGGACCACAGGGTCACCAAATATACAATTTGGAATCCTTATCTAACTTAGGAGTATGCACACAAAGTATCGGCTTTCTAGGCCTGATGCTTCTTGATAAAAAATATGAAATTAGGTTAAGTAGTGTGGCCCCTGAGACCCTTATTAGGGGCCACAGGGCCACAAAAGCTATAAACTACAATCTTGACTTGTCAAAGCGTCTGTACACAAAGTTTCAGCTTTCTCGGCCTTATGCTTCTGAGAAGAAGATGAAAATAGGTTTTTAGGGTGTGGGCCACAAGGCCACCAGAGCTATAATTTACAATCCTCATTAGCCAAGGAGACTGTACACAAGGTTTCAAATTTCTAGGCCTTGTGGTTCTGGAGAAGAAGTCGAAATTCCTTTCTCATCATGAAGAAGGAAATAGCAGAAATGAAACTATAGAAACTGAATAATGGACGGCAAATTGGTGTGTGTGGCAACGGACAAATGTCTCCTGTTATATAAGGAAATTTGATTTCTTAAGGCCTCCCCAAACCAACAAAGCGCGTAGCGCGCGTTTTTTTACCCCAGACTGGCGCAGCGCATCAATGCGCGTCGATGCAGCGAAATAATATATGGAACAAGTGACCAATGATATCTTGTTATAAAATTATCATTATATTCTCGCATGTTGATGAGTGACCAGAGAACGACTGTCACATTAATATTATCTGTGATCAGTACGAAATGGATCGAGAAAAGAAAATATTGATGTTGATGTACATGTACGTCTACTGGAGACGTAAACAACAACGCCAAGTTAAAAGAACGTCTAAGATGCATGCTATTCTGCAACAAAGACAAACATATGGAGAATATTACCGCCTGGTCAAGCAAGGAACTGGAAATAGACAGTGAACGTTACCTACAGTATTTCAGATTGTCAAATGTGCAGTTTGACCAACTCCTGACGCTAATTGGGCCAACTATTTCAAAGAAGTCGTATAACTACAGAAGAACTATACCTGCCAAAGAAAGACTCGCAATGACCCTCAGGTGAGTTTATTAACTTCTTTATTTAATGAATTCTCTCAAACGTGTACAACTGATCGGTTGTACCCTATATAACATAAATAACATAAGACAATCCTCTTGCAACAACACATAATCAGCAAAACCGAGGATGAAAATTGTATCTTAATGCACATACCATGTGCAAATATCTTTGAGATTAGATAAATGAAAAAGTCAACATTCTGAAATTATAAAGTCACAGCTGGTGATAGCGTTTGCCATAGTCCCAATCCTGTTCCATGACATCATTTTGTGGATATTGTCCATCATAACCATTCACCTGCATTTGTCGGTCAAATGCATACGATGGACGTGGCACCTGAACAGCCTGAACAGCTTGAATAGATAACTGCATTTGAGGACAAAACTCTGCTTTATAAAGCAATTCATGGATTAGGAATTTGACCTCTGCTTTTTTATGTGGATTGTGCTCAATGACTTGAGGATTGGGTTGGATAAAAGTGCTCAATGACTTGAGGATTGGGTTGGATAAAGGCAAAGTTGCTATTCTAGCGCTCCTTGATTTAAGTTTGGCCTTCGATACCATTGACCATGATAGGTTTATCCAGCGACTCAAATGTGATTTTCTCATCAACGGCACTGCGCTCTGCTGGTTCAAGTCATACCTCACGGACCGCCAACAGACTGTCTTCATAAATGAACACCATTCCGCTCCAGTCCATCTCCGGTACGGTGGACCACAGGGATCTGTATTGGGGCCGGTTCTTTTTACACTGTATATAAAATCTCTGAGTGATGTTCCAACTTCAAATGCAGTTGATCGCCATCAATACGCAGATGATGCACAACTTTACAGGTTCTTTTCTGCAGACAAGGAAGAGTCAGGTGCTGCCCTTAGAAATATGGGTAAGTGCTGTGATGATGTGAAATCGTGGATGACGGAAAACAAACTTAAGCTTAACAGCAGCAAGACAGAGTGTATTCTCCTTGGCCCTGAGACGAGGAGGTCAAAGTGTGAAGTCAGCTCACTGCAGTTTGATAATTCTTCCATCCCTTTCGCTGATCAATGTAAGGATCTTGGTGTTTTTATTGACTCCGATCTGTCACTCCAGTCCCACGTGACTCACCTCACGAAGTCCTGTTTTGCATCTCTCCATAACATTGGCAACATAAGACAATATCTGACTATGGAATCTGCCAAAACACTTGTTTTATCTCTCATCATGAGTAAAATGTAACTGTCTATTGGCCGGTGCATCAAAGTCTCACTTAGCCAGGTTTCAAAGAATCCAAAATGTTGCTGCCCGCATTGTGACTCGCTCAAGAAAATATGATCATATCACTCCTGTCCTGTTCTCTCTCCATTGGCTACCAGTTGAGTTCAGAATACAATTCAAGCTCTTATGTCTGGTCTTCCGTTGCCTCACTGGGACTGCACCCTCTTACTTATCCAGCCTCCTAACAGTCTATGCACCTTCCCGCTCACTACGTTCTCAGGATGAATGCTAACTAGTTGTACCAAAAGTAAAGTCAGTGCAATATGGTCATAGATCATTTGTATTTGCTGCATCTTCAGCTTGGAACAATCTTCCTCAGAACTTGAGAGACTGCTCTGATTACCAGAATTTTAAGACTCACCTGAAAACCCATCTTTCCAAGCTTGCGTTCCAGGTGTACTTTGACATTCCATCATTTTCATGTGCGCTTTGAGCATGCTGTGGCATGGAGAAATGCGCAATACAAGTACTATATTATTATTATTATTATTATTTAAGCGCTTAAGGGCAGGCGCTTGTGACTTGAGAAACAACTCGTCCTCATCTTGCTCATCAGATTTGGGTAGTTCCTTTTTATCAGCATCCTTTTGGAGATAACTGAGCATGGCAATGCCTACTGGATCATCAATTTGATTTTTAGCCCTCTTTACTTTAGTGGGAGCCAAGAGAGGCTGCCTTCGAGATGATTGTGGTACCTTTTTTGCAGTAGATGTACTTGGTGTGCTAGAAGGGACAGTCTCTGCAGATGTGTCAGCATCCTCTTCGCCATCTTGAATCAGACTGTCCTCTAGATCCACTGTCTGCTCTGTAGATTCCCTCAGATCCTTTTCCTGGTCCACATCTTCAAGAATTAGGTTACTGAAAGTCCTGAAATTTATAGTAGACAGAAGAACTGAAAGAAACTTGTTTCAAAGTCGTAGTGATGTTGTAATGAATATGGCTTTTACATAGTTATACTTAGGTATCGTTATTGATTATGCAATAAAATGATTAGATGTAAAAGATTGTGTATTTTCTATTAACAAATCAAAAACAAAAGGAATACTCACTCTGCTTCCTGTATATACTGATCCAGAAAAGACATTACTGTCGCATATTTCCATGGCTTCTTTGATTTAGCTCCCTGACCACTCTTTGTTTTCATTTCTCTCTTCCATCTAACATATCGGTCACGGAGACTTTTCCATCTTGTTTTGCATTCAGTCGCTGAAATAACAAGAAAATAGCATACGTTAAGGGATGTATGTGAGAATATGGTACATGATTATACATTATTTAATGTTTCCATTTCTGTTGCAGATACCTGGCCACTGGAGATTCTATCACAACCGTAGCTTTCAGCTATCGCGTTGGAGAAACAACCCTTCAAGGAATTATTCCTGAGGTATGCAAAGCCATCTGGGATAAAGCAGGACCAGTGTATCTCCCCGCACCACAGACTGAAAACGACTGGCTCACTATTGCCAATGGATTCAAGACTTGGAATTTCCCTCAGTGTCTTGGAGCAATTGATGGAAAGCATGTGCTCATACAAGCCCAAGGAAACACTGGATCCAGGTACTTCAACTACAAAGGGACATTTTCAGTTGTTCTCCTTGCTCTTGTTGATGCCAACTACAGGTTTTTGATCATAGATGTTGGATCCTTTGGCAGAAATAGTGATGGGGGAACGTTTGCATTCTCTGCTCTTGGAAGAGCAATGGAGCAGAATAAGCTGAACATTCCCAAAGATTCTGTCCTACCAGTGGATACCGTCTTAGGTCCAATGCCATATACATTTGTTGCTGATGAGGCTTTCCCTCTTAAAAGATGTATGCTGAGGCCATTCCCCGGAAGGGAATTAACTGTAGAAAAGCAAATATTCAACTATCGCCTCTCAAGAGCAAGAAGAGTGGTAGAAAATGCCTTCGGAATATTGTCCCACAGATGGCGCATTTTTCAGCGAAGGAACAACCTGAAGATTGAAAGTGTGAAGTTGGTGGTAATGGCATCGTGTGTTCTTCACAATCTGCTGCTGCAAGATAATCCCACAGCACTAACAGACGAGGCTCAAGGGTCCTACAGGAACAACCCAACACTCTGAGACATTGGTGGAATTGGCAATCACCCAGGGACGGAAGCAATTCAGGTGCGAGACAAGTTCTGTCGCTACTTCTGTTCCCCGTCTGGAGAGGTCCCTTGGCAGTACTCAACAGTTCACAGATGAGCAGTCCAGTAGAACTTTGAAATCATCCACGTTTCATTGATGTTTCCAGTGAATTTTGTAGTTTGATCAATAAATATACTTACCACTTGCTTCACAAGTTCTTCCTATTTCGGCCCATGAATTAGTGGCCATCCCTACATCTTTGTAGTTGCTAGAATCTATATAAAAAAGGCATGGGTGCTTTTGTATTTCTAGGATGAGCAACTCTTCATTTATCTGTGTTTTGGGCATTGTCCAACACGTGTTTCTGATGACAAACGGAAATTCCGTCAGAAGTAGGAGATTTTCCCGACGCGTCGAAGCGCCACGCAGCAAAAATCACTTTTTTTGCGATTCAGAAAATTTGATGCTGTCGCGCCGTGTGGGTTATCAATCATAAATCTACATGCGCGATTTTTTACCTGCGGGTGCGCTGTGTTGGTGTGGGGAGGCCTTTAGAACAATCAATTTTTGATTTAAGTTCTATCTCCATGTTTTTTGGTTAAACGGATAGACGATTTACCAGGAGAGATTTTGAAGAACATACACATATTCTTCACTTTCAGAAATACTCAAAATATCCATTTAAAGAGACACAGAGTAGGTTGATAGGATCACATATGTCAAATTTTGAAATCGATGTTATTACATCTGGAACCACTAACTGTTACTGAAAATAACAAGTTAAAGGTCAATCAGTACCTTAGAGCGAAAATACGGCAATTAGGTTGGTCGGGATTTTGAACGAAAACCGGACAGTGTGGCTCAAGTGGCAAGCGCAAATTCGCCAAACGTAATTTTGAAACCTTTCAAAAGCTGACAGGAAGATAAATTCGATTCGATATTGTTTATTAGGTATTGTAACTAATAGGTAGATTTACTGGATACATAATTTCAAATATTAAAGGCTTTGAGATGTTTTCTTAATTTTTCCATAAAATCAAGCATTTGAGAGATACTTTGCATAAAATGATAATTTGCAAGTCCAGTGATGAGATATGAAATTCAATCACCATATTAGAAATTTTGTAGCTTATCAAAACGAAATAACATTTTAAGAAAGATACTCTGTGTCACTTTAAAATGGAGGAAAATAATTTTCAAATCATACTTTTTGTCTCATTTTAAAGGTGAATGTTAGTTTCATCAAATCACTCAAATGTTTTGAAAGTCAATTTACACTGTCACTTCTGAAAGACTTTCCAAAACAGAAATATTTGTCCATAATTGGGACTTCTGCCCAACAATCAACAGCAACGGATATGAAAATTTGCTTTCATTGTTCGAAACTTCTGCGAGTGGTATCCATCAGTTGTTCTTCACGTTTCTTCCCTAGGCATAACAGAAGATAGTAACATATTCACAACTAGAGATCTTTTCATGTCACCTACAAACAAATTCGGCAAGTTTTAGTTGATGAGTCTTTTGAAGACACAGGTTTGACTGATGTTTTATAACACATTGGAGGAAGAATTTGGGCATGGTATTTTTAGTGCTTTACCAAGAGATCAGCTCAAATTTAACAAATATCAGTATTCATTCGAATTCATAAGATGTCCGTTAATGCAGTTATACCTAGTCATCATCCGATTGTGTTCCGAAACATTAGAGATGATTTTTACAGGGTTTTTAGAGGTCATTGTATTCCGTTTTAAGATCGTTCTATTTCTTTTAATGCTTTGATGACAGAGACTTCCATATGCGATACAGATTCAAGTGTTATTGCTTTGCTGTTTTATGCTACAGGCTTTTTTTCGGTTGGCAACTTAAAATATGGCCAACAAACTTATGTCAGTACTGTTGATCGACGAGCAAGCAAAGCTTTGGCGAGGTTGCGTCCAATCTCATTGAAATCAATACACTG
The DNA here is from genome assembly GCA_916613615.1 of Steromphala cineraria. Lineage (NCBI taxonomy): Eukaryota > Metazoa > Mollusca > Gastropoda > Trochida > Trochidae > Steromphala > Steromphala cineraria. The sequence continues at coordinate 74,538,140 of OU744722.1, read as the reverse complement.
ATTCGCTCCCATGTTTCATATAATATTGTTACACTCATTTAAGATCTGACGAAATCCCATAGAGAACCATGTCCACGTTTACTTGGAACAAGGTATGACACCGAATTTGACGGTCAGTTCGTTTGTTGGGCCGATCAAAATGCCCTCAATCAGATTCAATCTTCCTCCGTCAATTCGGCGTATCGATATAATTATTAACCCCACTACATAAAAATGCTCAGTAATAATTCAAACACAAAACGTACTGCAAATATATATGACCACCCTCTTTGGGCACTGACAAACGTTTCTGAATTCTTCACACATGTCATGAATCCCACAGACGTAGATTAAGTCATGAAAAGTTGATAAGGCTCTGTTACGCCGACTTTGTGGTCTAGACTGGGAGATGCCTGATTGGAGGCAATCAAAGTTACTTGACCACAATCAGCGACGCTGTTCTAAAATCATCATTAAAGCTACTGAATCATGACAAGCATTGTGATATGAACCACCCTTTCCATGTGAGAAGCGTTGTCATTTGATAAAAGAAATTCAAATGGACTGTGATGCATTTTTCCGCCAGGGGAAACTGCCGGAATCCACGGATTTCAGCGAGTTAGAACCTAGGCTGTATCAACATTGTATGACTTAACTGCCTCTGTGAGGAGAGAATGACTACACAGCTTCTAAATGAATTATGTTGGTATGTTCATTATTGCTTACATCCGCATTTTAACATCATTGTGGCATTCTGTAAACCCTCTTTACGTGCAAGTATAGTGGACTTTTGGAGAAACATAGCAAGGAATATAAAGAATATGTTATAACAGTATTTGATGTATTAGCAAGCAGGAGTTATCAAGTGAAAACTAGTTATTTGTTTCGCAGCAAAGAAAGAAATTGATATTTCAGTGAATGGCAAAAGCAAATTATATTGATTCTGAATATATTTTGTAAAACCTCACCCCTATGTTCTATGAAACAGGGAAATCAAACATAACATTTGACATTTATATCATTTTAATATGATTCATTGACAGCTAGGATGAATTAACCGACTTTTGAAATCCGATTACTCAGACAGTTATTGCCATCACCTATAACAAATGGTTTCCCTGGGAGATATGTATTATGTTAAAGGCCACAATATTTCTGGTATACATAACATTTTAAAGGACGGCAGAGGACATCTTCTGAAATCAAACAAGATATTCTAATGTTCAGTATTTAAGTCTTTTCAAGGATTAAGATCAAAATTTGTAGAGAAACATACAAAGGAAGCCAGTTTGTGCTGTCATCGGCAAAGTTGATGCTAAGCTTTTACCGGCGATGTGGGACGGCAAACGTTTTTTGTACGGTTGTTTGTTTTCTGATTTAGAGGGGTTGACCTGGGTTCGAATCTTATAGCAGACTAGCTAAGTCCGAACCAGAACAAATATAGTTGGATCCGAACAGTGTTACAAACAACATTCATTTCAAATAAAAAAAGCTTAATGTCTTTCCTTTGATTAACAAATCATGCCACTCAATACGTATGAGTGGAAGACCTTTTATTTTCTTTAAATTACAAATAAAATATTTGATCGAAATTATTAAAACACAGAATTCTAAAAGTATTTCCCCTTTTGTCTCTGTCACCACGCCGAAATGTATGGTATGGAATTGCCAATTTCACCGAAGTTATTAACGATTAACTACTGCGTTAAGAGTATCTGCTCATGTCAATTGAAGTTGTTCAACAAACCTGAATGCATTTGGTTAGTTACAAATGACCGTTATAGTTTCTGCGGCGATAAAATAGCACGAATATCATCTCAATTGTGATAAATTGAAATGGAGTGGGAATTTGATATAAAACTTGTTAGTTTATTCTATACTTATTTCTTCTCTACATACCAAAAGAAATATTGATATGGTCACATGTCAGCATCGACAGCAAACGTAAAGAAAGCGCGGCAATTGATGTTAAGTTCAAATATCGTGGTTGACTTTAAGGATATTAGTGGAGATTTTACCCGTTAAATATTAACGAAGATGACACAAAAGTTGTGGCTAAATTATAACCCACGTGTATCTTTATAATCCATGCAAGCTTATTCTCAACCCTAGATCTAACATTAAGACCAAGAGTGTTTTATATAAGTGTTTTTTTAAATTTTAATTCTTAGGTTATATTTATTACATATTTCATTAAAAACTCATATAATAAATAGAATACTTTATGTAGTTTTCCAAATACTAGGTTTACTTCATTTCGAAATATCAACTTGACCCATGACATTCGATGAATTAAACCTGGTATTTGGAAAACAACATAAAGTATCCTCTATTTACTACTATCGGTTTACTTTCTGCCAAAGTTATGGTCTCTGTCATATCAAAGTAGAATTGTATTGATGTGAAATTTACACGAATATGGCATTTACAGCAGTGTATTGCGGAGAAACGATAATACTTGTCAAAGTTACTTTCACCATCAATTACCAACATCTATGGTGGCTTAGGTCAATGTTTAACGGGCAAGAAAACGGTCCTTTGAATTAAATATATTTGCAAATGTCACATTCTTTGATCTCTTTAATGAGATGTACGGTAAAACAACGTGTGCGTGATTATGAACACACTAATGGTAACATTCGTTTATGAATCTAACATTTGACTTAAAAGTTTTTATTTTTCATCAGCATATGATTACTGTCTCATATATGTCAATTACTTTAGACATTCACTCTACCACATAGCACCATGATAAGGAAATATGTAAAATGGTTGGAGTGATAATATCGACAAATGCTTTTTATGATTCTTGTTTTTTTATGTCGAGAACGTATATTTTATTACAATGTACATTGTTCTAACACACAGTGAGAAAAGCTGATGTTTTTATTACAGCGCATTAATGGACTGAACTACATCAGTGAAACAAAGCTATTTGTTAACATTGAATAGTAATTGTTTGATCCTCCCTTATACTCCTTCACTACTCTTGTTCACATTGTTCGTATTGCTATTGGTTAAGAAATTCTTTAACCTAAAGGATTGGTAGACATAATTTAGACATATTTTTTTAATTTTAAACGCCAAAGAGATTAACTCTGTGATATAGAAGGGATTTCTAGTTACTCTAGATCTATTTGAAATGACAACTTGATATCTGACAGTTCAACGACCATCAAATCTGAAGTAAATATTTTTCATATATTTATCAAATGACGAACAAGACAAAACAGCAAACATAATGACGGGCTGTAATGTATGTAACTCTGGTCTTATCATGATATTATGTAACACACAGAACCTTGTTGAGACTCCCCTTCTTAATTATACCCCCGCTACGACGTAGTCGGGGGTATATAGCGCTCCGCGTGTCCGTCCGTCCGCCCGCCCGTCCGTCCATCCGTCCGAAATCGTTTCCGGAGCATTACTCTAAAACTATACCACTTACAAACTTCAAATTTGGTATTGCAGTAGCCTATATCACTCCCGGGAAGCCGGTTACTGCAGAAATGAGCTTAAACGGAGCACTGATACTATTTTTAGTAACTGTTACATCTCAGTCGGAGCCAAAACGCGGACACTGGTAACTTATCAGGGATGCAAACATGGATGTGAGTACAATCTATCATTGTAACTTACTGGCATCATTACACTCATAATAATGATTATGTACATTGCCATTTCGAACAGATCAATTCAGCGTTTCTGAAATATTACCAGGTTCTGTGTTGATGAAATGGAATATAAAAATATGTTATATATATATATAGAATTTTCAGATGTTACGAACTTTAATGAGGAGTGTTACGAAGAAAAACGGAGCCGTATCTTTACTGTTACGAAATTAAACGGAGCAAATATTTTAAATTTTGGTACACTGATATTTTGGTAAAATAGCTTGAAAAATTAAATCAATGACTTGCAAAAGTTATGTTGGTATTTGATCGATAATGAGATAAGAATTTTGTTATACAGGATGGCTTCCTGAAACCGAAATGCGACAAAAACCTAAACATTGGCTCACATTTGTCCTTATCACAAAGTCCTTATTAATACAAACTGACAATGAACAAACTACTTGTCTAACGTATTCTTATATCTATATTCGACCTCTATCAAACACTATTTATACATTTATAAACGCAATGTTAGAGAAAAAAATCTTAATCTCGGTCTTGCACGTGTTTTGGCTCCGACTGAGATGTAACAGTTACTAAAAATAGTATCAGGGCTCCGTTTAAGCTCATTTCTGCAGTAACCGGCTTCCCGGGAGTGTATATGATGCTGTTGTGCCTTTTTTCATCTCAATGGTTCAAATATTTCTTGAAATTTTGACAAAAAACGTCCGATTTCTGGACTTTGTCTCGTTTCCGGAGCATAATTAAAAAAACTATACCCCTTGGAAACTTCAACTTTGGTATGGAAGTAGCCTATATGATGCTGTTGTGCCTTTTAGGGGTTTCACCTCCAACTTTTAAATAATTTTTGAAATTTTGACCAAAAACGGTCAGATATTCGGACTTTGTGTCGTTTCCGGATCATAATTTAAAAACTATACCACTTGGAATTTTCAAACTTGGTATGGCAGTAACCTATATGATGTTTTTGTGCCTTTTAGGGGTTTTAATTCCAAAGTTCAAATGATTTTTTAAATTTTGAACCAAAACAGTCCGAAAACAGTAGGTTGAGGATCAAGCTTGTAAATATATTTCCTAATGACAAACACATACCGTATAAACATTGTAAATGTGACTGTTTTGCCTTCAAGTTATCTTTTGGGAAGTTACCAAAAGTAAGGGATTGTGAACTATTGTGATACTCATATGGACACTGTATGAACATAGAACATGACTGATGTTGTTACCACTGCAAAGAATACATATATTGGAATGTTGATACCAGTGCAAAGAATACATACTATATTGGAATATAAATTGACCTACATGGAACTGAATGCAAGGTGAGAGTTTGTTGGAAAACATTTATGATCATAGTTATACCAGTTCACACCTATTCAGACAAATAAGATTTTAATGCTATTTTCTATATCATGTGATGGGAAAATACGGTAACAATCATAGGACTTATCAGAACATATGACTTTTCACTATTTTCGTCAAAGAAAGGCGGTCAAACTACAGGCGGGGGTATGTGAGCCGAACTCACTTTTGCCTTGTTTGTTCATGGATTTTAAAGATGACATTACAGTATGACTTGGAGACAATTATTGGACACTTTCATTGTATTCGTACACCTCTGTATGTAAATGTTAATTTCAATTCATTTCAAATTCAATTCAATTTGCAATGCAAGTGGAAGTTTACATTATGTGTAAATCCCTGAAAGACAGACCTCAGCATGGTCTTCAAGGGACCTGACATAAATAAAGAGATCTCACGAAAACAAAAGCAAATTGTCATCAAATGCAAGGCAATAGTTTTAATCAATAGCAGCAGTGCGAACATAAAGATATAATTAGCGAATTCATTGCTCGATACAAAACTGGCCCACAAAAATTTTTGCTTGATACTTGACATGTTTCTATGACCTAGAACAATTGGGTTGCGATAATACGATTTGCATGAACTTTTATTTATTTCGGATAATTTGAAGAAAAAAGTTTTCTTAAAAACTTGCTGCTGTCCCTTTGAAAGATAGCAGTAAAATATTCCGCCGTAAGGCCAATTAGGCAAGATGCCCTTGCTTGAACATTCTGCCAGGTATATGCACCGTTTTTGCGGTTTGATGCTATATGGAGTTCATTTTCATTCAGAAAATATAGAGCGACAAAATAGGGTTTCTCGGTGAATAATCAAAAACATTGTTTTCGTATGGTTAGGCATAATTTCTCGTTATTTATCGTTTCTTATTGTCAGTGGCAAATCACAAAGAATTGTACATGTTGTACATCGCAAATGATAATGACGGAGTTAAAATATTTTTGTCAATATTTAATGCATTAAACGATAGAGTAAATATGTTTTTTCTTGCATTTTATGCAACTAAAATATAATCATTTTAATAATATAATAATAAGTTTGTTTTTTGCATGGTTCAGTCAACCATGACTTTATTTACCTCGATTTGAATTTATCAAGATTGAGCTCCAAGCTGTTATTTCATTCCAAGACTGACCAACCGAAACGATTTCCGTCAATGACATAGGCCTTAGCGTAGCGTTCGTCACGTCGGCTGTAACACGTTTGTTATCATCAGAACGTGACAGGATGTATCTGAATTCATGCATGAAGACGACGTTTCCCTAACACCGAAGAGGATGTCTGATGTGATGACTAGCTATAACGCCAATGACGTTGTGTAAGTTTGTTGAACACAATCAATCAATCTTCTTTAGATTTGCAGCGGAGGCCATACCCAGTCAGCATTTCAGATTCACTGAGCGAAACATGTATATAATCTAACAATGTAATAAACAAACAACTTGCTATTATATATTATTGGCGTATTAATATATCTCTTAGAATCATAGCACTGTGTCTAATAATAATTTATCAGTTCTAGACAACATCTTGCTTGTCATTTGACATAAGCATATTGAATTTATTGATAGTTGGGTTTGAATAAAAATAATGCGGTAAGTACAAACGCCTAAGATGTTGAATCGAGTTCCATTTCCACGCGCACGGAGTCCCAAACAGACGAAAAGGTTCTTACATATGTTAGGATGAATTTATCTGAACTAGCTAATATCTTTGGCTGTACAAGTAGGTAGCGGATTTTGCCTGCGATTATTGTAAGTCAGGAAGCGGTACGCGGTATCCATCTGTCCTGAGCACAGGTGATATAGCGTGGATGGCGCAAAAATAAATATAGAACTTCATCGAATAGCACACAGCCGATTATATTCAATCCTTTAATAAACGTAATGTTGATACTAACTACTTTGCACTTTGAAACAGGAAATTAATAAGTATATAATACGTGACTTTATTATATACTCATGTTATCTTGGGAAAGTAATAAAAGGGTGCAATACGGAATACGTCTTCAAATTCCGTATTGCGCGGCAAATTCCGAATTGCACGATTGCCGGTTCTACTTTTTTCAAGCTTCGACAATGCTCTCAACTTTCCGTACGTAACAATCATTTTCCTAATTAGAACATCGGATTTGGCGTATTTCAATGCATTGGTAACCTACTTTTTAATATGATATTGAAGAATAATATAGTGAGAAACTAGTGTTGTCGTTAGTAAAGAAACTGCAAAACAAAAAAGGAAATCCTAAACAAAACTCCGAGAACATCGCCAGCGACACTTCGCCCTTATGACGTCAAAGCCTACAACGATTTTGACGTCATTTCCATAGTGACGTCGTTTGAAAGGATCCCGTCGCTCGGAAGCCTCAACTTTATCATATTCAGAACTTTATAAATGAATATTAAGGATAACCTTTTATCACTGTATTTTGTTTTCACACTTGAGAAAATTGCCTCTTACGTTTAACTACGCAAAGTAATGATAAAATAAAAAGATAATTGAGGTATCAAATCATCAGTCGAGCGTGTTATAGGTACCGCCTTGTTCGCATTATGTATCAATGGGCAGTGCGACGTCTCGGATTATTTAAGCACTTCAAAATTACTTTTAAAAAGGATAAAAAGAGAGTATATAATAAATACAGACCGTCATACGTGTGCATTTGGGTCGTTTGTATTGAACTTGAAGATGTCATGGACGCGAAGAAACAAGTCGTTCTTCGAAATCGTTGTTCCTCCGCGTCCATGACACCTACTCGTTCAATACAAACGAACGAAATGTATGGCGTTCTGTATATTTATAACACTATTAAATATGATACGTTGACAGGCGAAGATGAATTAACCGACATTTGAAATGCGATTACCCACTATATCAGACATTTATTGCTATCGTTCACAACAAATTGATTCCCGAAGAAATGTGTATTAACCCGTAGGCCACAATATTTTCAAATAAACTACATTTGAGATGACGGCTGAGGACATTTAATGAAATAACACAAAGAGATCTACCATGTTCCCCGAGAATATTTCTTAACATTGACAAAAGTGTTTTAACTGTCTCTATTACCATGTTAAGGATCACAGAATTTGAACCCAATTTTGTGTTCATCAGTTCAGTCGACAGTTAAGATTTGAACTTAGAAAATTTTCTTAGATAAAATTTCATCATAAACTGTTTTTTTGTAATAAAGGATAAATTTGACGTTTTGATTATATTTATTTGTCATACTAACATGTTAAAACTGGTAAGGGAGGTAAATTAGGGACTTTTAACTACATGTATAAAAATAAAATAAATCAAAATGTTGTATAGAATCCTTTATGTCTGGAATAACATTGGTTTTTCTCTTTAATTACGGAAAAGTATATATAATTATTTCTGAAGTAGAAGAATTAATTGGTTACTATTTTAAAAAATAATTTAGAAAGTAGTATTTTCAACAGATAAGTAACAAATTATAAAAATAATTGGTCTGGTGGTCAAATGGCAAGTTCGTTTTCTCATTTTGATCTGATGTGAGCTGGGTCCAAATTCAATAGGACTAGATATATGAGAAAGATTGTACTATTTCAAATACTGTTACCCGAATTAACAATCTTGCAAATGGAAAGTCTTTCAACTAGAATAAACCTTAGAAATTGTCTGCCTAATATCTAATTTCAAAGATTTAATTAATCTGGTCATCCAATATGTTTGTACAAATATCAAGTTTTATGTTGAAAACAGAGTTCTTGATAAATCCGCTTCAAACCATTTGATTTACAGTGTGTTCCTCAACTGAGACAGTACAGTACTAAACATGTCGCTACAATGGTAGCCATCACCTTAAGGATTATCACACTACTTCCACCAACCCCTTATCTAGTTATTTTTTACTTGAATCTTAAACCTAATTGTATAGGGAATCACTCAAAACTATTGCACTGTGTGAAATATGATATTCTAAACTTTCATTTTTTCCACTGAAATTCTATTTGCTATGCAATTTTCACTGACAGATGTACTACATAAAAACATATAAAATCTAAAGCAGGGATAAAATATGTTATTTATGGCCGTGGAAAAACGGTGTCATTATAGGCATAATTTATTGAATCATTCTATTTGAAAAATCAATTCTTTTCAATCTTACTTGAACAGACAATAATTTTGATTGAACAAATTTTAACCCTTATACTAGGTTATTCAAATATATTGTAACTTATCTAAAAAGAGCTACACCATGTTCAATGATCGGCTTGAGCATTGTTTGTTTCTTGCTTTGTGGAAATTGGCATTGCCTTTACAAACATTCAATGTGAAGATTACTCATTCAATCACACTTTATTGCTGTCGTTTTAGTGCTTATGAGGTAAACAATATATGAGATATACAGAGTCCAGAGGTATAAAGACATTACTCTGATATGTTATGAGCTTATATCAACAAGAACACACAGATATCAGTTTCCACAGCCAGGTTGATATTGATTATATTGCATATTCCATTGGAAGTACTAACTCAACAAAAGATTAACAACCCTGATCATTATCGTAAGTCATATCCCTTACGGATCTAAACCTTCAAAATGAAATAAATGGCGTGTGTTTAGGTTTTGAAGATGAATTGAATCTGTCTATTTCAAATCATCTCTTGTTTTTTATGCAATAACATTCTGACTGATGCTAAAATAAGAACACTGTATTACAGAGAAACAAAACAAAATCGACCAAGAAAAAGCATTTATTTACAAAAGCCCCCCGAAATACCAAGGAAATATGATTTATCATCAGAAATAAACTTTCGTTGTGGTATATGAGGCACATCAGTAACATAAACAGTAACAAAACTTAATCCCGATTGATTAATGATAATCTCTCGATATCCTTAGGTAGTTTATCTATTGCCAAGTTGGCACAACTATTGTATTTCAAGAACCTGTTTCAATAACAACATCGATAGCGGTGTCATTTTCAGAGGATTTCACGATTCTAAAAGCATTTTGCTTATAAGTTTTAAATATCGTCTTTGATAAGACAGTTTGGAAAAGAATCTCGATTGTGAAGAAAAACATGAAATGGATAAGGATTTAATATTAAAGATGTTTATTCTTTCTATCCACTTTCTAGTTCAGTCATAAAAGTGAGTTATATAAGAATTTTCATTGCTGAATTTGACTTCAAAGGGCAGACATCTGATCAGATAAAGGGGCCGAGAATACAATAAAAGAACAGTGGTTGAATCCAGTACGTAACTAGAGATTTGTGAGATCGCATAACCTGATATAGATTGATGGCGATATGTTCATGCCGAACATATGTAACCTTTTGAGCATCCATTCTAGGGAATATCAATGCGAATCAAATGAAACTGTATTTCCTAATCAACTCGATCGCTGATGATGAACGAATGTTATTGTCATTGTAGCTTGGTGAATGTAGTATTTTATTGACACCGAAATGTAATGTAATCGAAAGAAATAAGACATTTTGTCAAATTTAAAATTTAGTTAATAGTATATGATCTTCATTTACGGGAAGGTAAAATTTCCTTTGAAGTTTTTATTTCTGATTTAATGCGATACCGAGAAAGGGGTCTTGTGCGTGATTGTAGACAATACATGTATGTATGATGATTAAAGGAACATTGTGTTTTGTTTGGTAAATCTCATAGTTAGGTTGAGCTTTAGTGTATTTCTTTCCTGTTACGAATGAATCGCTATTTTATCATCACAAAATTACTGATTCATAAAGGTTAATTACTTTAGAAACTTACTTTATCACAAAGCGCAATAATATTCAAATATAATTTGACCATGTTATTCATCGCATCTAGAGTATCTATCAAACATCCATCTGACACAGATAACTTCTGTGTACTCGTATTGCAAAAGTTGAGATAATCTTTTGCCTTTATTATTTATCAAGGATTGATAGGCATTATGATCTTTATTCGTTTTGAAACGAAACACAGCTTAACTATGTGAACTAGTAAGTGAGTACCACAAATGAGTTGCTATATACCTTTAATGAAATAAGAGAATACATCATCTGACATAAAACTATTTAAAATGATAACGTATTTCGTTGTTATCATTAATATGACTAACTTTAATTTTTTAAATCCAGTTGAATTAGAGTAAATATATTCCATATATGTATTGTAACTTATATATGTATCAAAAACAAGTGGATATACATATATTATAGTTTCATTTAACATCAAATTACATTAAACTGTTACAATATAAATTCTTACATAATGATGAACTTTGCAAGCAAAATGAGCACACGCTTTTTGTAAGTAATAGGATGTTATTGTTCTGGACACAATACCACTTTTCATTTCCCCTACTCCATTTGCTCATGGTTTTTCAAAACCATTACGACTGTGTATCTGTTTCTTAACATCAAGAACAACATGGCTGAGTTGATAAAGCAATCAAAACTTAAGTAATTTCTGATAAATGAGAAAGGACAGATATTGAAAAAACACTTTACAGACAACTCTATCTGTATTTGTAGTTTTCAATTCTTTCTACCTGATACCAAAGGTATTTAAGTTTTTTAAGATTCTGAGTGTCAGAGGAATAAGATAATCGGAATAAACAAAATATTGTGCCTATATATTGTCAATCTTAGCTAATGTGAGGTTTTACAACACTGGTTAACAATATCGGAATTAAAATACCCTTTTTATTATCCTATTATTGTTTTACTATATATCCCATTGAACTGAAGAAGACGGGACTGTGATTGTCATACATGTACATTAAATAAGAGTTTAAACTGATAACCAAACGTTAATATTAAAAGTTAAATGAAGGATTTGCATGACGGCTTCACGTTTTTCCTTTCTTAAGAGTAATGACTGGTCAAGATATATTGTGTGATCTGAGCATGAATGTACTTTTAGCCTGCCAGCACAATACACGTAGCTCAAGAACCAATCTATGGACTGTCTTGATACTTTGCACAAAGCATCTAAATTGGCCTTAAAGCAAAGTACCGAGAATATTTGGGCGACCTTTATATTTTATCACTGTATGCAGAACGGTTTAACCCGTGGTATCTAATTAGTTCAGTAAAGACAAGTTCCCCCGTGATTTACATATTGCTTTATTTAAGATTACTTATATATGTATTTCAATTGACAAGGCATTAAAGGGGCAGTAGCACGTTTTTAGGGGGAATATAAGTTGATGTCAAGAAAGTAAAAATTAATGGTTCCAATTGAAAGACAATGTATTTAAACTAAATGGAGCAGTAATAATTCAAATGTATAACATAAAGTTTAGCCATGCGGTTCAGTTTTCTTGCACAAAATGAATTAAAGGTGTTCACACAAAATGGCCGCCAATGGATTTTATGTGAATCTTCATACTTTGTCCTCTGACTATGGATGATTGGCTTGTGTATTGAGATTTTTGTCAATGTCAATATAATACATTTAGCATTCACTAACAATTATCTGTGAAAGATTTAAAAAATAAAATTATCAAAAAACGTGCTACTGCCCCTTTAACGGTTGGTGATATAGAAGTTGTGTAGATTTTCTCCACTTTCTTAACTTAAAACTGTATTTTATGTTATATGAGTAAATTGTACATTAATTTATATAAGTGTAACTATGTTCATGTGCATATTACCTAATAGTGTACAATATCAGATCAGGTAACCACTTGCTTACATATTAAACCATTTTTATATTATATTTTTTATACTTTTTACAAGATTTATGGATGCAAACTTGGTTGTTACTTACTTTTTTCCAATCAAGTAATTGAAAGTGAAATGTTACTATCGACCATTGCAAAAACGAAACAATGTATGTACAGAATACAAATGAAAACCTCCATCAATCCTACGGCTTTGGCAGAGCAATAGTTACTTTTTACTTAAAACCTGTTAATGGGCACTATTATAATAACGACCTAAAAATTGCAGTTACTTATTCACATATTCTTACATGTTTGGACTGATTTATCAACCACAGTCCAAATACACAGAACAAAACCAAAACCAGATTGTTACATCAACATTGATTGAGATGGTAAGTTTTGTCTCGTGAAGAACCTGATATGTTCAAAATTCTTGCGTCATTGGCAAAGTGATCCTATTGTTGAAAACATGTTTCATTCATATTCTCTCACTCCCTCGCGGGATAGGAGTTTTCTGCGTTAAAAGCAGGATGAACTTGATTTGTTGGATCATGCAGTTCCCGATTTCGTCATGTAAAAGGTATTTGTTTAGGTGAAAAAGGTTGAAAAGGTTTATCCATACCTAGTCAAACCATGGGAAACTGCTTTCTAAAAACAATTTATGCATCGAATTTTATTGGAGAAATTAGAATATATAGACTCCTCCTGCTGGTTAGAGAATACATTTACCTCTGTAAAAAGAGAGACCCCTCTAGTGATAAAACTTAAAGAAAGCGAGATATTCGAATTAAATTTCAACCTTGTTGTCCCACATGCAGAGTAATCAACAAGCCAATCAAACTTTATTTAATACTCAAATGTTTGAGTTAGTTAGTTTTAAAGTGCATTTTCAATCCATGTATCATGCGATAATCATCGGAGAAGTTACACTTTGGTTACACTTATCGTAACTCATGAGAAATAAATTTTTTCGAATTTTAAAATCCTGTTCTAGTCAAACCATATCTGAATTATTTCTCTTGTAAATAATTGTTTCTTTTAATCTGTTATGAAAGTTTTTGTCCATTTTGATCATACAATACCATCATTTCATAACATATGATTGGTATGCGATAGGAGGGTAGCTCCCAAGTTGGATTGATAATGAGTGGGTAAAAAAAATAAACCTAAATATTGTAGAAGGTGTTTAATCTATATGGTTACCTTTAAAGTAATATTTTACTAGGACCATGATTTTAGTTATCTTTGATGTCTCATGGAGTGTTGCGTCTCAAGTTTATGATTTTCTTAACGGCTTATATTAAGTGATAATGCAGACACCATTCGATTGTGCTGGTTTTACTTTTTCAAAATTATCTGACAACCCTAATTTAAAGAATATGATGACACTAGTTGACTATTTTGACATTTACTTATTTACAGTTCTCTGACAACTTACAATAGCCTTTTTTTATGAACTGTTGTATCCAATGTAAGTTTTTGAAAGATATCGTTCAACTTTTATACAAATGTGTGGTCAACACAACTTATCATATGCTTGATAAAGGCTTAAGAATATATAACGAAACGTAACTACTGTCTCCAATAAAGAACTTGATCATCAACATAACCCCGTTGAATTGAAGAAGACGGGATATTATCATTGATGTGATACATGTATGTGACATTGAAATGATATCCAAAAAATGTCGTAACAAGCAGCGCTTCTCTCTATCATTTTCCAGAAGTCTTTTATTTCATACGACAGTGCTGATATTATGGAGTAGTGCTGTCAAGAAGTTTTTATGACGGTGTGATTGGCATGGAGAGCGTTTGATATAGCATGCCATTATCATTAAGGGCAGAAGCCCCAGCTTTCACAAATAAGATCAGAAGCTCACTCTAAATAGTACTTCAATAAGAAAGCATTTCAAAGCAAAGCCCTTAGAGATTATTTGGTCGGTAAAATGGCTTAAAGTCGAAAGGATTACCTTATCAAAAAGGTTAGCAAATGCATTTGGTTGATGAATCAGGGACTTAAAAACGGCCATGTTGCTTTAGCTCTTGACTAATGCAAAGATGGAATTACTGAGTGAAAAACATTATGTTATATCATATATTACATTTTAAGTACTTGTGTACGTAAGACTACCATTCGAAACTAATATATCAGATCGAAAAGTATATTTTGACATTTAGCTTACAAAATTCTCGATTTAAGTTATTCAAGAGTGTGGCGATGACGTGATGTCAACTCGAATATCAATAATGGCATATTCGCTTATTATGTTTTTAATGATAAAAGCAAACTAGCAGTGGTTTAAGGAGATTGAAAGTAGAAAGAAACAATAATATCTTTTTAAATTCTTAAAGAAATAAGTCTTGATAACTCCCCCGTCTTATTTCTGATATATATCAAATGATAATGGTGAATACATTGTTGTTGTTTTTTAAATCAAACAAGGAAGGAAAGTTCCGATTATTTCTGATACGAGTAGCAAATAAAAAGAAACGCAACATTTAAGTGCGAAATAAACAATACTTTAACCACTAAGTTTTAATCAAATGGATAAGAATGTTTTTGATAAGTGTACATGTTTTTCGCCAGAATACAGGAAAAGGCAAAGTTATTCACAAAATGTGTATGTGTGCAAGTGTTTTTACCATTGGTTGTTATATAAAATAAAAACAGATTCGTTCTGAAAATATACCTATATATTGAATGAAAAATATAGAACGGACAAAACAAGAAATCACGCCTTTTACATTTTGAAATAATATGCAAATAAATCCAAGATGTTTAGTTGTTCAAAAACAAACAACTTATCATCTAATGAATGCATATTATGGTTAATATAAATCTCTTAAAACTTAAAGAGTGTAGATGTATAATTTGGAAAAAATGCATAACGTATGAAAAATAGGCTTAGGATGGCTTATTTCTTCAGAGAAGATACTTCAGTCAGTAATTTATACAGTTATATTGCCATTTATAGCCAGCTGTCAGATATAGGGTCCAAACATTGTGGATACAAATGCCCTGATGTAGAAGTTTGGTCTCTAGGATATTGTTGCACTTAGTTGATATTCGATATATTCATTACAAATCTGATAATAAAAAACATTCTGGTTCTTATGACAAATTCCGTAAAGACGTCACACAAATAATGTTATCTTAATCATCAATAAAGAAACACTTACGACTTCCAAATAAAAAATGAAATCGTTTCAATATAACAATATATCTACTGATACCTGTAAGTTTGATCAATATCGGAAACAATCAGCAACGTACTTTGATACAATTGCAGTGCGATTATTAGATACAAATAACAAGATAAATAGATAAAGTAATACTACCATTTAGGGTTCAATATGTAAATCAAGTGGCTTAGAATTTTCACAATAAGAGCCAGAGATATAGACGGCTTACTTTGTGGAGAAATTTACAAAGGGTTAGGCTGTATGCGGTATACTCTATTCTGGAAGACTAGAAATACATGTATGTGCATGTGATTTCAATGCGCCTTCACCTTCCTTCCACTATTTGCAACCTATGCAAATGACAAACACAAAAAGTTAATGAAAAAAATAGATTTTTAAAAATATAGATAGATTTTGGTAAGATAAACTAATAAGATATGAAACATAGATGGTAAACAAGTCAATCTGCAACAGATACGCAAGTTGGGAAACAACTTTTGAAAAGCAGTTGCATACTTTTTCACTTCCAATTGATCTATCAAAATTAAATTTAGTCTTTAGCAAACTGATGATAACCAAGTGCAATGGATGAGCTTCAAACACAGCTATAGGACCAATATGTTGAAGTATTAATGGTAATGAATATTTTATTTAGAACAATTTCTGTTTCCAACAGGTGTAAAACAATTCATAAAAGTATTGTTTGGACAACTTGGACGCAACTCTAGAAGAGAAAGTCGTTTACTTCCGTGGAGCAACGGTTAACAGGCATACACGTGCACGTTCTTACCTTAGTGATATTGGATATGATTATCAAGCAGATAGAAGTAGTTCTGTATCTTCAGAAAGTTATCAAACAATCTACATAAATAAACGCCTAACGTCCCGAGGGCAGGACGTTACTTCAGCGCACATCACTGCAACACTCTCAAAGTGATCTTTATTGAACTTAATCTGGTAGACACATGATATTGTTTGGGATCTCTCTGTCCTCCAGTAACTCAGAAACTCTTATTCTTATTAAAATATTCACTTAATTTTTATCAATTGCTTTTTTAGTTCTTAGGAATTATTCAATTACTAAATGTGCAACCGAACTCAGTGTTCTTATGAAAAGAAACAAGCCGTTTCGAAAGTCAACTCTAAAAATGTCCTTATTTTAATTGTGTACCATCTTAATATGTGAATAAAACATACTATCATCTTCAGATTATTGAACCTTTACCCGAGGGAATGTAAAGGAAATTCTAACAAATTTCAACTTTTTGATTAAATGTTTTTATCCTTTTTATCCTTGATATATATAACATGATATAATATTAATCAGAACTCTAATAAAACCGCCCCCAAAAAAAGAATTATGGTCGCAAGAGTACATCCTCATATGCTGATTGATAAAAATATCTAGTTCTATTGATGAAGTTCGCACTTGAGTTTTGCAACAGAACATTTTCTTAAGACACGGCGCAAAAGAAACTGTGTAGATAGCATTATCAATTTGAAAATCCTGTAATAATAAGATATGTTTCCATTAAATACCAAGACGTTTAAAAAGGAGCCATGGGCTCTGTAGCTCATCAAACCTTCGATTGAAAGAGGTTGTTATGGTTTTGTCTCCTGTGACCCCATTTAGGTTCATGGTGTCACGAAATCTTCAATTTGAAATCCCCATTGGCCAAGGAGTATACACACAACTTTTCGGCTCTCTGGACCTTTTGGAACTGGAGAAGAAGATTAAAATATGTTTTTAAAGTTTCGAACCATGTGACCCCATTTGGGTCATGAGGTCAAGAAATCTACAATTAAGAATCCCCATCTGCCAAGGAGTCTGCACATCAAATTTCAGCTCTCTAGAAACGTTGGTTCTGGAGAAGAAGTCGAAAAAGGGAAAAGTTTACGGATGGATGGACTAATGGACGGATGCCGGACACCATGCCATGCCATGCCATGCCATAAGCCCACACAAGAAATTGAAATAAACATTTAAAAGTACATATACATAGATAGCAATACCCCCTTTCCTCTTACAATGAAATATCTTGAGTATTGTAGACGGGGGGGGATATTTATCCTTTTAAATACATTGTAATTTAAACCTGTCTCAATATATGTTATAAAACTTATACCCCACTTCCGGTCTAGTTGCTACAGTTTCCTTTGTTCTAACTGTAGGTGTATTGACCGATACACCTCAACTTTTCTAATACACCTACTTTATTGGACGCACACATTAAGTCAGGTAAAGATATCTTTAACTTTGGCAAATCAACGGAGTTGTAAAATTCAGAATATTTTTATTAATGTTAACGACAAAAGCGGAAATCGAACCAGGGGCCTAAATGTTGAGACGCAAAGCCTCTATCAATTTCAGAGCTACATGTACTGAGGCTTGGAACAGGTATCGGTACATTTTGTTGCGTCATGTCTATGTTGTTGTATTTACCTTATAAGCCTATGCATAGGTACTATATAGTTTGTACCAAATTTTAATGTAATAAAGTCAGTTTATGGTTTTTAAAACGTATAAGAAGAGTATTGTTAAACCATTTTGATCTAGTTAGGTCAAGACTTATATACATAAAGAAGGTTGGATAGCTTTTTTCGTCAAATATAACTCGACCGGTTAAGTCAGATATACCCACCCTTCCCATCACTCATTACACCACTGTCTATTGTTCTGACGAGTCGTTTTTCTGAATAACCAAACCTCACCTCGGTTATTTCCATGTGTTGAGGTCGGTTATTGTGGCAATGCGATCGACCGCGGTGGTTATTCAGAGGTTTTTGTATTTGACATTACATTTTTCTCACGGGCAGATACCTTTCATCCTCGGCTTCGCCTCGGACTTGGTATCTTCCCTCGGAAATTAAACATTCGGAATTCTCGAATATTGCCTCTCGGTTTCGCCTCGAGTCAATATTCGAAAATTCCAAATGTAAGTTGGTTTTTCCGAATTTGATGAAATAACCTCTAGATAACTACCTCATTCGTTCGCATAACCAATATAACCACACCAACGAAAATAACACAAAATTATACACAACAAACATTTTAAGTATTTTATTGAATTGAAATTCTTTCAAAGTACATGTTTCGACAATTTCATCGGATTCGGTCGCGATCGTGTTTCATCCTGCATGAGAGGGGCGCTACTGGAAGTCATCTTTCCATCACTTCTTTTCAAATAGGCGGTCACACCTGAAATATGACCTTGTTTAATAGTTTCTAAAAGCATATTAATTATTAGTTAAAGTGTACATAGATTCAAAGGCTCGTTTGCGACCAATATTCAAATTATTTTGTGTTTTCTTTACCTTTTCTTATTTAAAAAAATCTAGATATGTTATCCGATATCGTTCCAAGCAATGTAATGAACACTACTATCAAGAGAACTAAAGTTTTGCCCTTTAGAATCCCGGAAATTTTACAAACGCAACTATTTATCGATATTGTAACATGACCGTTAGTGATGATATATTAATGATAGTTAAAAGCTTTAAACTAATATTAGAACCAAAATTACTTTGGTCTCAAGTATCACATTTCAACCTTTGATTTAATTGAGTGAGTGGGTTACTTATAGCGAAGCGATGCCCGCAAAGTACTTCAATAAACAGTAATCAAGTTTTGATGCGTCAAACACATGGCTAAATGTTAATCTAATTCACTGAACAAACTTTAAAGTTTGCAGCTTTTCAAAAGTTTAAGTACATGTATTTGCAAATGATGGAGTATTGTAGACAAATATATTGACACTACGCCATGGCTCAGTCTGCATTCACGTTTTACTGTGGTTTTTTTTGCGTTACGTACTTGATGATGTTATACACCTGATGATGGATCTGATTTCCTCATGAAACGTTGATAAAGTTTGAATCTGCGAGGAATCATTAAAAAATTATAAAGCTTTAAGATAACAATATCCGTTTTAACAAGTACGAAGGATGAAAACACTTAATTAACAATGAAATACATATACTCTTCAAAAAAAGAAACGCATGAATAATTATTCTTAGAATATGTTATCATTTTGTTGAGAGCGAAAATATCACATAATTTCAATGGTAAGAACGTGAAATTTAACAAGGCTGTAGACAAAGTGTTGGCAAACACGTTGACATCAGTTTTTGGTGTGTTCTTGTGTGTTATTTATCCAAAATTTGGCGCTGAAGTCAGTTTATTGTTTTGTTATAATATAGAGCAATTCTTGATTGACATATTTCTGGCAATGAATGCAAAAGGTAAAAATGTATCCTTTACAAAGTTCTGCTTCACCCTTCCCGTATTGTGATTGATCGATGTTGAAGTGTCCAAAACGTAATATGACGTTGACGTGCACGTTTATAAAGTTCATAACATTTATGTTCTAAAGGGGTTTTGATCTTGTGTTTGAGGGAGTAAGTGCAGGATTTTGACCTTGATCTTGACATAGACGTAGACCAAGCGGAGTTCTGTATGTTTTTGAACGCTCTCATACTTGAAAACTCCCCCTATCACACCAAAAACCTATTGCATTTGACGTTCGTGAATGTTGTTGATGTTAAGACTAGCAGTCAAAATCTCTTAAAACAACAAATTAAGCAGATCTTGCGTGCTTATTATAGAAACATACTTTATAACACCCTCTCAACCAACTGTGTTGACCTTTTAAATGAAATTATAGACCAAATTTTAAGTTTATTAAAGTAAACAATACTGAGAAACGCTGTTTTTCATTTCACAATTTTGGATGATAGTGAGGTTGATCACCAAACCAGACTTTACCCTCCGGGTTTAATAACACCTTTGACGGCGATTGAACATTTTGAAGTTTCTCAAAACAGGGCCGATAACTAGCTCTCTTGGTCGAATATCCATGTCAGGGAAACTGCTCTCTAAAGTTTTGTCGACATTTTTTTCACAAAACATGTATCTTTTATGTAATCTGTATTGCTGAGGGGAGGACGATGACGCAAGTACTTGGCCCGGATGTAGATAATTTGGCTTTGATAGTACTCTTGGTCTCACAAATATTGGCTTCATTTTGTCGAAAATGGGCCTGGAGGAAACGACTAAATATGACTAAATATTTTGCCCTAATGATCATTTTAATTTAAAATGAGAGCAGATTTTGAAACTGAAGTTTTAACTTGACGTAAAGCGATGTTTCCTATTTTCTCCACTTTGACATTGTTTAATTTTATCCTTATTTCATGTTAAAAGAATAAATAAATTCAAAACCATATTTACCTTTTGTTAGTTATTAGTTCCACATGCTTTTATGCTTTCTACATGGCGTTTTTGCTTTACAGATTTTCCTAATCAGAGGTTTTAAAAAAAAGTTTTCAATTGCTTCTTTAAAGATCGAAATCGCTAAAATCTCTCCGTTTTTGCACAAAAGTGGTAAATAATCATGTAAGGATTACGTTCAGAGAAGAAATATGACAGTTTTAGTGTTCTATTCATTTTTACAGAAGTCTAAACATTTCAAAATATACTATGCGTTTCTTTTTTTGAAGGGTATACATGTTTTGGAACTACCTAAAAATGCATAAAGTGAATAGTCACTGGACTACAACAGTTAATATTAGTAGAGTATAAGGAATTATATGATAGTATTTACGATTTTGTTCTGCCAATTAGCAACCAGCTGCTGATTATGACGACTTGGATTACGAAATAAGTCTCCAAGAAATTGTTGATGTAATTGATAATATGCAAACTGGTAAAACTCCTAGTTTGAGTGGTGTCTCAATTGAACTTTTCAAAAAAGCACCAACAATATGCATTCAAATCTCTTTCATAAAATTCTGTCTGTGGGTATGGACTTATCATCCCTATCTTAAACAGGGTCATGTTAATGATCCAGCAAATTATAGACCTATAACTTTACTTAAAGTGTCTTGTATTCATGAATGACATTGTAGACTATTTACGTGAATTTAGAAGTGATTGAAATCTTAATTCTTCTTTCTGCTGGTGATATTGTGCTCTTCGAGTTGTCAGTCGAAGGTTAACAAAATAGATTAGATAAGTTAGTAAAATTTTTAGAGAAATGGAAACTTCGAATTGATGAAACCAAAAGCAAGATTGTGATCAGATCAGGTGGTAGATTAAAGAAGTGCGAAAGGTTTTGCTAAATAGTGAAACCGTGGAAATTGTCCCATCATATGAGTATTTTACCAATCTTCGATCCAATAGAGGCTCTATTTCAAATATTTGATGTAAAGATAGTACTAATTTATTATATGGCTGTGAGGTATTTGGGTTTTTATTTTGTGAACTGTGATGACTGAAATTTATCATACCCAATGACCAAGTTACATGCAAAAAACTTAAAACGAAATTTATGACACGGACATTACATTATGGTGGTTTGTTCAATTATGTCAAACATCGTCAATGCTTTTATTTCATCAAGTATAACGGACTGTTGCTTAAACGAACCATTTACGTAAATTGTTTACGTAAGTCACAATAAATCGGTTAATATCATGATATATATTTAGTGCGGGACAAAATGAAAAACCAATCGGCAAAAAAATTATCACTTTGAACTGAAGTCATGAAAAATACTTTTTTTAAAATTAACAGTAAACATATTATTTAAAGCCCATTATCCATACTTTTGTGTATTTTAATTTGTACTACACGTTACACATTTTCGTGCCTTTTAGAAATATACAAAACCGCGAGTAACATCTGAAAACTGACAAAACCTGTCCGCGGATACCAACGTATTAAGAATTACAAAAAGTCCCTGGTTACCTATTGAAATCATATTTTCACAATGCAGACAAGATGTACAAGAAATAGGACAACCTTAAAACAGCAACAACCATAGTATTTTTACCATATGAAGACTGATATCCGCTTGTAATAGACCAATGTCAACGTTATATGGTTTAAACATATTTATTCATGTTAATTATACATGAATTAGGACACGCAAACAAGCCAGATTTTAATCATGAGTGTAAATTGCTATCTGTCTGTATTGCGTTATATTAGTAAGTACAGTGAGACCATGGACAATTGAAATCAGGGGAGATTTGATACCTCAATGGACGTACATTAAGCACTAAAGTTTGATTAATTGCAAATGCTAATGACAGAAATAGCCTTAAACGTTTAAGATTAAAAGCGTTTGTAAAGGTCATTTGGCTGATTGAACACGTCTTGAGTCACAAGCTTGAGTTAACCATGATCCTCCCAGTTATGAACAAGTTAGAGTATTAACAGGGATCCCTACTGAGACACATGATGACGTGATATAACGTAAAAAAATCAGAGGGGGTAATGCAAAATACTCTTTACTATTTACGACTTTGAATGTAAAACCATCAACACTTGAAAGTTCTGAAGTGCACAACCGATATGTCAGGTAAAGATTTTCTTTTAGGTTTACTTACCTTACTTTAATTTATTTGAAAATTCTAGCACTTTTCGTTATTTAAAATGTGTCATTAAAAATTTTATGATAACTTTCTATAGCTGATGAGTTTTCTTTGGACACTTCTTCGAATTTGGGAAGTAACGTTTCGGCTTCAATTATTATTTTCTACGATAATCAAGCACTGAAGGTGCCTTATTTTGGCATTTAAGATTCATCATTTTCCCACAACATATACTTATATAACATTGCTGGTACATGTTTTTATAAATAAAAAAAAGTCGAAGTAGGCAGCCAAAAAAACAAATCAAAGACAGTTCTATAGTACGTGAGACGTTGTTATACTTTGATTGTGTACAGAAGTTGACAGAATCATGTAAATTAGGTTTGTCAAAACAGTGACGTCTCTTTCAAGTATAACTTAGATGAATAATTTTACATACAACAGTAAAACATGCATGGGGAGTTTAATCTCTGAATGCGATGGAAAATCATACAATCGTTTAATTACTGTCAAGGTAATTTGATATCGTCTTAGTCTTTCAATGCACTATCTGAACTGAAGTTGAAAGGGTTCCTGTTAACGATACCAAATTGAACGGTTCACCAAATATGGTGGTAATGGGACACTAATGAAGGATTAATTGGTATTTGAAATCGGAAGACGCGTTCGGTAAGAATTCATTGATTTTGTGTCATTAAAATCTGAATGCATGAGAGCCACTATCGTGTCCATTCATTGTGAATGTCGGGATAAGCATTGTCTGGAGTACTTTCCGCGTCTCTATATTT
This sequence comes from Steromphala cineraria, assembly GCA_916613615.1. NCBI lineage: Eukaryota > Metazoa > Mollusca > Gastropoda > Trochida > Trochidae > Steromphala > Steromphala cineraria. The sequence goes on along the minus strand of OU744722.1, from coordinate 74,514,168 downwards.
AAAAGTTGTATATAAAAGGAACAGGAACAAATTTCTACACGTCATTTTACCACGAATTAAGATTTTTGATAATGAAAAAGGTGGGATATGCAGTTTTATGAAAAATAATAATAAGATATAATTAATTATCTTCAGGACCTCAGTGTTTTGAATTGCCTCTAATATTATTAAAAGTTTTCAGTGATATGAATTTTATTCTTTTACACATTATTGCACAGTTTGAATACAAAAGATTGATTAAATAATAATTGCTGCCTTTCTCTGTCAATACGTCCCTTTCCTATAAGATTATTTTATCATAACAAAACTCAGGTCCAACAGGTGTACAACTATATCTAAGGTATATATAATTAAGCTGGTACGAATTACTGGCCTAACGGGTGCACCGTAGGTTTAACGTCCTAGTTATTAAAGTACATTAAATAAAGTGTTTCAATTTGCTAGAGGCTATCCGAACAGTTTTTGAATGAAATGTTTTAAACTGCCAATCAGGCATCGCTGCTGATAAGAAGAGGAAATTAACTAAGTACTTGAATGAACGGACATGTTCTAATTGGGTTACACACAACAAAATGGCTAAAATGAGGTTTAATGTAAAAGCAGTGGTTGTACAAGTTCAGCTGATGGTGACAATATTAAGTGATGAATAGATTTTTAAAAATGTTCCGTTCTGATACCGGCCACAGCTTCATATGTGCTCTATCAAGTCCACATCGCATGACATTCAATTTCAGTAACAAAATCAATAAGGTTAAGCAGATCCGACATTTGGATTTTCTAGACATATTGAATCTTAAAAACAAAGATATACACGTATACATATGTCGCTATAGCAGTTACATCAAACATTATTTCAATAGCATATCTAATAACTGGACTTGTTATTATGGTACAAATCATGTTTGCATGCAATCGTGATACATACCTAAGATACCTTACTTTCGTTCGACTAGGTTTGAAAGGAAAAACCCCTGCGACATGTGGGAAATATGACGTCAGAAGGGAATCCCTCATGCGATTTCGTTTGCGATGCGATGAAAATAGTTGCAGCGGCTATTTTCATCGCATCGCATTGCATTGACGCATCGGATTTGGTGTGCGCGGTCTATGATAAATGCACTGGATGCGTTTTTTTAACGCATCGCAAGAGAAATCGGACGTAGTGTGCGGCCAGCCTTAGTAACCAATAATAGTCAGTCGCCATCATTCTCTCCCCACAGCAGCAGATCAAGTCATGAATTGTTGATACAGCCTCTGTTCTATCGCGCTGACTTCGTGGACTAGAATGGGAGATGCCTGGTTGGAGGCAATCACATCGACGTTGTTTTTAAATCACCTCTTTTGGCAACTGAATCATGGCAAAGGCATTGTTATATGAATCACCCCTTCCATGCGAGAAGCGTTGGCATTTGGTGAAGAAATTCCAATAGAATGTGGTGCAAACTTTGTCCGCAAGGGGAAACTACCGGAATCCTCGGATTTCGTCTTATTATTGTATGACTTGATCTACCTCTATGGGGAGAGAATGGTCAACTTGATGTATATATTTTTCCTGAAAAGGGAATATGATTCGTCATGTACATCAGAAGAAGCAGATTCTGTAACCATTTATTCCACAAACAAGCACAAATTCCACAGGTATATATCAGATTACCGTTGCTAAAATGATTTTAAAATGATATGATAAACGTTATGCCTATCAAGCAGAAAGATATAACTGAAATTTCAACTATGAATTGCACGATAAAATAAGATAAAGCTTTCTTATCCCAAAGGAAACTTGTTTTACACGGCTGGACACATCACATAAGAAAAACACACAGCCACATCTGCATATAAGCACCCATAGTTGGTATTTTAATACTCTCTGTCAAGTCGAATACCATCAATTTCTGGTTAACTCCAAGGTATTTATTTCTTGACTGTCTATATTATCCTTCTCCTCTCTTCTTACTCTATTTCCACTCAAACCCAGCAGTAAAACAAACACATGATATTAAACATTCTTGTTTTGTTGTCATAACGCCATAGCAATCCTATAGTGGCTTGATATATGAGCCACGAGTCGCTTTATGTCCTTTCATACTATATCTTAATGTCTTTTTCAATAATTGACTCTTAGAAATGATTATTTTATAACTGGGTTTCGTGAATTGAAACAAGTACATGTTATTACAATATTCGGATGAAAATTTGTCACACATGCATTAGGAATTAAGAAATAAAACCACTTTAAGCACTCCGAAATGTTAACACTCATCGTACAGAATTACACTTTTGGAACGACAGACAAAGGAAAGAAAGTGAAAGGAACCATATTTGAGAGTTAAACCTTACATTATATAACAGAACTATTGACGTATTTGTATAGACGTGTAGATACAGAAGCAATGTATATAATACATGGACTACTAAAAGGGATCTAATAAATGGGTCATCGTGTGCGCCGGTTAATTTAAGGCGTTTGTTGAATCTTTTTAATTCACCATCTTGATGGAAAAAGAATTTTCATATTTATATTCTGTGTTTTTCTTATAGTGTTTGTTTTGTGTACCATTTTTTTTGTCTCTAATAAATTTATCAAGTTATTTATCAAAGAAGTAGCGTATATATTTACTGATTAATAAATGGTAATTCCAAGTTAAGCTTCGAGGCTGTGTCTGGTTGATAACGTGGGGATTTATTGCATTTATGAGACAAACCAGGCCACATATTACACCAACGTTAGTGGGGTAAATTTATATGGCTTCGGTGATTGATTTCATTGATTGGAATCTCGACTAATAAGTTACAAAAAAGGCCTCAATCAAAGAAGGAAGACGCATGTGGAAACTGGTACAATGTTCTATTCTATTTGCACTATTACATGAAACATTTTGCAATAAAACAAGAAATTGTTTCATGTAAAAAACACACGTATGCAATGATTATCATACAAAATTAATGCCTGTTTCAGAACTTTTTTTTAAATATGTACACTCATTTATTATGAAACCTCATTCATTTAGTCAATTTTCTTTATTGTGAACTGTGATGACTCATATTATTCGCCTATGTTTAAGACTTTTATCCATATGACGTGAACATTGCAGTGAATGTCCCTAGTTTCCGGAAGCATCCCTTAGCGGCAAATACATTGCACCATGAACAATTTATAAAACATTTGCCAGTGAATGAACTGTCCGCATGAAGATGTGGTTGTCGTCATCGAGGTCTTTGCAATAATTTGAAAATAAAATAGGTGACTTTTGAACAACGTCGCTTATTGCACGTAACGTTGATTGCATCCATCGAGGCTTCTCCATCGCAAACTTGGCTTATCTCAACATAGGTTGGATCAAGATGACTCGAGTTCATCGGGAAGAAGGATTAATTGATTTGAACTGCAATACTTACATAGGACATTTCATTTTATAGACCCAATATATGATATATATATTGAGCATTCGATACGTTGTTATACTTAAAACGTGCACTTGCATGACATGCATACAATCAAGGTAATCAAGATGATAAAGTTTTATTCAAGTTTGTCTCAGAGGAAAAATGTTACATAGAGCACTAAAATAAAAGAGTGGTAATCTCTAAATGCAATTTAAAATCACATCGTCGTCTTTAACTTACTCGAATAGTCATTTGATATCTCCTTAGTCATTCAAATAACTATTTGTACTGTAATAGATCAATCATTCTACTCTCGTTATGAATTTGAAGAAGCTCTCGTAAATGATTACAGTTTAACCAAATATGGTCCTTATCTGACACCTGGACAGTAATGAGGAGTTAACAGACATTTGAAATGGAGATCGACATAAGATCAGATGTCATAGATTTCGTTTCATTACAACTAGAATCCACAGGCACAAGGGTGTGCAGACGTTGTGATGTTGACAGGCTTCTCTTAAGTACTTTCCACGGCTCTGAAGACGAACACGTTTTGAGTTCATAAGTACGTGTAGACGTGAGTGATAGACGAATACCAACAATGCATACACGGCATAAGACTAATAGATAATAAAACATATTGTTATTGATAATCTTTTAATTATCTTTTGAACATCAAAGTTGCTTGCCTCATCAAGTACATATAACGTTCCCAAAAGTTGCGGTTCTATTACAAAAACGTACATGATCCAGTCATATGTACATCGTTAATCGGAGATAAAGATTTCAATATTACGAACCTGAATGATGCACTGTCGGAAGAACTTCGAAGTTACAGCGAATAAGCGATGCTTAAGTCTGCTAGATGCATGTCATATTAATCAAGAAACTACTTCATGAAAATGATTAAACTGTCCATCAGGCATTTCTCCTTAAAATGGAAAAGGAAAATTATTGAGAACTTGAATGAACAGACATGTCCTTACAGGGTTGCATACAAGAAATGCAAATTGAAAAGCAATGGATGTACAAGAAGCGCCGATGATGACATTTATAAGTGACAAGTAGCTGGGTCTTAAAAACAACATTTTATAGTTTTGATGCCAGCCACAGCTCGAATAATAAGTCCACTTCGCAGTCGTAGACAAATCCTATTTGCAAGGCAATAGTCTTCGCTTAAATTGAAATTTTTAAGGTCCTAATTAGTTGTCTACTGGCTATGAAATGAAGGGATATTAATATCTATTCAGTTGATTTTCTAACAGTGCTTCCTTACCTCCAAAATCTCCGCGATTTTAAAATTCCAGATACGAAAACTTACCTTCACATTTTTTATAGCTTCAATGTGCATTATGAAGAAAAAAGCGGGAAAATAATCGTTGCGTCATTCATCATCTGTTAAATGCCTTTGTCAAAAGGGACATAACTAGAGTTTGCCTCCAACATGACAATGTCGCCGGGGTCATGAGATATTAATATATATGAGGAGCCACCAAAGCAAACTTGACAAATATACGCTTTCAACAGTCCCCAAAAGAAAAAGTTCATGAGATTTGATATTAAAAAGTGTTTGAAGCTGGATTCCTGGACAAATTGTGACCTTGAAAATAAGGTCAGGGTCACAAAAAATACCTGTTGACTGCATACCTAGGACTAAATTTGAAGTCCAACGGTTCTTGAGATAAGGCGTTGACCAGAGATTCCAAATGGTCCAAATGCCATGGTGACCTTAAACTAATGTCGAGTTCATCTAAAGTGAATGGTGTCTACTTATTCCCAAATGTAGGCCGTGACCAAATCTAAATACTTATGTACAACGGTTCGTTAGATGTTACCAAGAAGTTTATTCTTCCAAAACAATATTAATATTACTTATTAATAACTAATCGCTCCATGTTTTATAAGAATGTGAAAATCTAAATTCCAAACAAATAATGCTGTTTAAGGACATACCCTACCCAGAAATAAAAATATTTAGATTTTTCTGAAAATAAGCTTGTTTGTTCAAATGAATGTGCTGATTTCAAAAATCAAATTAAAAAAGGGGGTCACCGTGCTCGTTTTTGAGTAAAATCGATTTAAAAAATGATATTTTTGTGAAAAAAGCCAAAAAATATCAAATTTTGTATTTGACCACAATTTTTGTGTAAGCATGAAATATCAAAAAATATTAATGCTTAAAGTGAGAAATGAAACATTTGTACATTTTAAAAACAAAAATGTTTGATAAAAAAATCATTTTAATAATTTTTTTCGTTTTTTTGTCACACGAAATCATATTTTTCACCCCAAAAAATGAATAGATTTTCTTAATAAATAACTTTTCAAAATTTAGGATTTTTTTAAATTCTCAATAAATGAACTTGACAATATAAGAAACTGAAATTTGAAGAAAAAATTGGGGGTCACCGTCGAAAAATCGCGAACTTTTTCCTGTTGAAAATGAATATAGGGAGTGAAAAATTGCCTACTGCAGCCGGAGCGAGTCTAGAATGCCGTCGGCTTTCCTTTACAAGCAACAGTTTGTTGACGGCTTGTGCAATATCGTTCAAAATTATATATTTTAATCTAAAAGACACACAAGTTACCCTCTTAATCTCTTTAATTTTCCACAAATTTATAAAAAAGACTAAAAAGAACAACAAAGTATCCGGGGTATCATGCGACATTTGAAGTCAATGAGCAACGAATCAAGTGTGAACATTCGCATCATGGATTGCAATTTGCATTTAACATCACCCACTGCAATGAGCATGCATGCCTTTCCGTGTTCTTCACAAATCTATGAATTACCCGTTATATTCAAGTAATTTTCACTATCCAAATCTACCAAAGAAGCATTATTTCATGAGCACTGCAGACAAATCTGCATACGGACGATCGACGACACATGTAAACTTCCGCTTAGACTGTATTTCGTCCTTGACTACATTTTCGTTACTCTCATGTTTAGATCAACTTTGCAAAAATTACGGTGGATGTCAGTTTCATTCGCTAATAAAATGTTATTATCTTCTGAAAACTTTTGTTTGGAAACTTGGAATAAAAACATATCTTTGTCTTGATAAGATTGGATCCCGCTGCAAGTCTAGTTGACATCAAACGTAGGTGGTCAACCACATCGTGGTTCAATCAGGTCACACACAAAATTCTACCTTCGAATAGACTATCGTCCAAAGAGTTTTTATGAGGCAAATATTCATAAAAATGGACTATATATATATATGTGATAATTTAATCTACAGGTTGCATACTTTGACATGTTGTAAACTTTATATAATTATTTATTTAATCAATGGATATATGTTTCTATATTTTTCTTAGCTTACCGGTAGGTCTCAATTTCCCAACAAAATAAATCAAAGAAGTCTATTTCAATTATATATTTTATTTCAGCAAAAACTTTTAATATTAATGTAGCCTTGTATAATTGAACTCAGTGCCATATGCCATAATACATATCTATTCCTGAATATCAGCATGTTTCACATACCTTTATTTTTTTCACATGTATCCTTGTCATTAACTTTATTCAAATTTTTCCTTTAAATTTCTAAAATAAGACTACTTATAGGTCTTAGCCAAGTAGCCATGATAGGGATTCAATTCAAATTAACTGCTGGCACTGTGGCACAATTAAAAAGATCATGGACCATGTTGCAGATGGAAAGTCTGTTAGATTATGTGTTTCAAGTTCCAGGAAAGTGCACAATGGGCAGGAACAATCACACCACTGCTGCTGCATCATAATCTGCAATAATAAAAACATAGGATAAAAACATATCAATCACACCTTTTTTTATTCTTTTTTAAAATAATTTTAACACAATATATTAGTTTGATACACTTATGACAGTATGTAATAAGAAGAGATACTGCAGTTACAAATATGATTTTGAAACATTTGCTTTTCCAAAATAAAGGTAAAAGGAAATAGAAACAGAAAACATGTTCTGAATCATAAAGCAATGCCACTTTCAATCCAAGAGAAACATCTTTTCATGTGATTTGTAAATTCAGAACTTATATTCCTTGGGAGAAACTGAAAATGTCTTAACCTATTTATAACTATACATGTATCTGTAATCCTGAAAACTTAGATATAAACATTTGATCAGATCTAATTACATTTTGTTTCTTTCACACTGGGTTAATTTGGTGTACTAGGTTGTTTTTTTAAATGGGTAATTGATAGACATATTGTAATGTTAGACAGTGTTCATTGATATTAATATTTATATATACAATGAAATATCATGATAATTTTGGTAATATTGAAAATAAATCAACTTTTATCTCAGTTATCCAGTGGGGGATAATGTGTTATATAATTATCTCAGTTCTCCAGTGGGGTGTAATGTGTTTAATAATTAACTGCATAAAATTATTCTATCATTTTCATGTAACCCTTCCAACATAATTTGATTGCATTTCAATCTCTGAAGTTAATATTGACTTTAAATCATGAAATTGAAACATACTGAAAAAATATGAAATCAGAAAATAATCAAAATGATAAATAGAAGATAATCACAACACACCATGCACATCAATTTTATAATTTATTTCTATATACTGTAATATGAGAAATTTTGCTATCCCAAATCTGAAAATAAGACATTGGCATCAATCTTAACTTTGGAGAAAAAAAAGGAGACTGAGTGTTCTTTATTTTCAACCTAAAATTGAGCTCTCAAGTCTTCTTATAGACTTGCATAATCTTTTATGCTCAATCCTTTATCTTATTTTCAAGTAGGGTCTAGCTGACATACTAAATTGGTATCTCACCTGCTTAGACATGAAGTCTTTGTCTTTCCACAGAGGTAATTCCCTTCTGAATCCAAAAATTCACTTGTTGAGTTGTACAATAACTCTCAACATCTCCAAAATATATGTTCAGGAATCAGGATATAATTCATCTAAACATCATTTCCTCTGACTGCAAATCTGAAAAAAACAAACAAACAAAACATAAGTTTTACTGAAGAATATTTAATATTAACCATCAATTTCATCTCCATGTTTTCAGATTTTATTTTTGATTTTTTTATTGTTGAAAAAATTAAAACAATTGAGTAAATTTATTTTGAGTGAGTCAGATTAAAATATTTTCTTTAGAAATTATTGTTGAAGATAGTATACACAACTTGCTGCAGGCTTCACTAGTAGTTTAACACTGAGACTATAGTTTTTTTTTAAATGCTTTAAAATTCTTGAAAATCAAGTCTAGATCTTAGCTGAATCTCAATATATACCCTGAGGCTCTAGCTTTCTCACATTTGTTTAAATTATCAAAATAAACGTAAATGAGTAATAAGTTTGAATTATTTTTATATTCATGGCTGAATGTTAGTCTATTTTCACCTCAAAAGTTATTTAGCAAGTAGATCTATAGGCCTATAATTTGAAAGTTGCCTACCTGAAAAGTGCTGTGCTGCCATTATCGCTGCCACATAAGAAGTGTTGACTGTTGATCGAGGTAATTCCGGGCTGCGCATGCAGTCACAGGGGCGGATTTCCCTATTTCAAGTTGTTATGATTACCGCACCGCAGTAAGAAAAACAACATGGTCAGCTGACTGTCGTCGTCGCGCTGCCTTTGCATTCACGATGGTTGGCAAAATATTTCGTTGCATATTTTTGATTTTTCAATGAAACGAAGAAAACTTCGCTTTGATTTTTCAATGAAACGAAGAAAACTTCGCTGAAGTCTTTCATCCTTTTCAGATTTTCTTCTTTTTTGCTTCGACTTTGGCAACTTTAAGCGACAGATTTCGCATTTTACCGACTGCTTGACTGATTGACACCGATCAGCTGATGACAGCATGGCTTGTTTTTCAACGCTACCGTACATCGGTTTCTTGTCGTTAATGTGAAGTAATCTTTTTATTTCAGACTTAAATAAACAAAGTGGACCTTTCAAAATCTAAATTATCTTACAACTTACATAAATAATAGTTATCAGTATGCTTTTTATACGAGTTTGTAAATTTCAGCATTGTCGCAAATTTCTCATCGTTTCGATGTGCGATGCGCACGGTTCTGCGCAGTAACAACGTTTTGATGCGTAGGGTATGTCCTTAAATTGATATTTAATCATTTAATTACAACTTATATCATGTAAGACGGTGTTGGCCTATGTTCGACTTATTCAACCAAATGGGAACAGATGATGATAAAAACACTATCTGCCACAAGCACCATTATAATAAAAGTATAGATTTGGCAGCGATTGGTTGGAAAGGAAAACTCAAACCGAACTTCTGCAAATTATCCTATTTAATTGATATTTTAAATTTTTATTTACATTTACGTACGATATGATAAACATTATTTTAATGAAATCAAATGATAAACTCGTGTCCAAAAGAAAGTACCCACCCATGAATTTTATACAAATTTTTTATATGGATGTAAATGTTTTTTTCGGAAACGCATGACAAAACAAGTGAAAAAAATCGCCCCATTGCTGCAAAACACCTAAAATGATGATTCCTGCTTTAGCACAAAATGTAGGTGCATATCGACGGCATAAATCAGCTCAAACTATACGGTATGACCACAGCAGAAAGAAAACCACAAAAAGTATGCTGCATTTAACTCAGGTGGAAAGAGAGAGAGCTGTCAGTATGGCGCAACTAGGCCACAACAACACAATCATTGCCAGAACCTTCGGCAGACCTGACTGATGGAACGACTCAGGCAAACAGACAATACGTCAGACAGGCCAAGAAGTTGTAGACCACCCATGACAACACACGTTGAAGACCGTCACATTCGCACGATACATCAGTGCAATCGGTTTGTCCCGGCGACGTCAACGGCGTCGACAACACTCAGACGCGTCATAAGTCAACAGACGGTGTACCAACGACTATGAATCCATGGCATCCGAGCACGTTGTCCTAACCGCAGGGTCCATCTGACTCTTCAAAACCAGCGTCGTAGACTGGCATGGGCAAGGCAAGTCCGACGTTGGCAGCTTCGTAATTGGCGACGTGTGCTGTTTTCCGTGAACGCAGGTTATATCTCTTCAGAAAAGACGGCAGAGCGAGTCTGTATCGACGCCTTGGTGAACGCACGGCCCAGAATTGGGTTTGGAGGCGGGTCCGTTATGATATGGAGAGGGATTTACAGCAATTTGACAACGAGGCATGGCAATTCAGATGCTCAAAGGTACGAGGTATTGAGACCATTTGTGTTTCCTTTCATTCAGCAACAGCCACAGGGAATTGTTTTTCATCATGACAATGCAAGCCCGCAAACAAGACTGACAAATGCCTTCCTAGCCAACGCCAATATCGATGTATTGCCATGGCCAGCATATTCTCCCGACATGAATCCCATCAAGCACCTATGGGACCACCTGGATCGACAAATCAGGAGACGACCCGTACCCACTATCACAATCCAGCAACTGGAACAAGCTCTGATTCAAGAATGGCAGCAAATCCCACCACAGGTCATACGCCGCCTTACTTCTTCAATGCGTCGACGTGTTTGCCTATATTAACGCCCATGGTCGTCATACCCGTTATTAAATAAACATTTCTTGTCATTTTGCAAATGAATTGCCTTGTTGATTTCTGCTGAAATTCAGTTTTTGATACCACCTGTCTTTTTTTGACAGTCATACGGTAATTTTGACTTTGTATCAAATGAAATTGTCTGCATATACTGAGGAACTGAATATTCTATTCAGAACAAAAAAGATTGCACATATATCTGCATTGGTTGTTATCTTATGTTAAAAAACTACACTGGGTACTTTCTTTTGGACATTAGTATATTTTAACTTTTGAACAAACAAACTTTGTTCAGGCGATTGTGGTTCTACTTAACGTTACGTCTCGATACCTCAAAATTCCTCAGCTTAGTATTGGCATCCTCCATAAACTGGGATAAATGTTCCAATAAAACGTCACTAATTTCTCGGTTCCATTAACAGCTTTTGCTGAGGGATATATAAATACCTTGCGCGTGCGTGATGTCAAACTGTTCAAGAATGCGTCTTGGCTTGGAATAGAATATGGTATTAAACTTGATGGCCGAATCCTTTTTGATAATTGTTTCAATTTGTTTTATTGAGTGTTATAGAATATATCATAAATCCTAAGAAAATTAGAATACAATCTCATATTGTGTACGTACGAAATGTATATTAATGATGAAATATTAGTTTTAGTGTCTGCAAAATAACTTATATTGCAAAAAAAATCAAAAGTAAAAACAACCAATGCAAGCTGATATGACGTGTCCAAACAATCAGTCTTAGAGAGCGTGGTCAGGTTCATGAATGGTTTCATGTCCTTGTTCGAATTAGGTTAAGAACCCCACGTTCATAAACGCGATTAGACCGAAGCAGTATTGATGACGGCATTTCGGTTAATCTGCAATGAATTTATAAATATGGCTTCTGTGGATGTCCTTGATTGAAGTGATAGGTTCACATAGCTTTGAAGATCAGCGAAATATCTTAAATTAGATTTAGCGGAAGAAAACAATATTATTAAAGACAGAAAAGATGACTCTCAGTCGTTAAAAACACACAAAAGAAACATTCCTTGTGACAAAATCGTACTTGCCTTCAATGCTTAGTTTGACTTACAAAATGTTAAAGAAAACTAAAAAGACTGAAACGTAAAAAACTTAACAGAATTGTGACTTTCTATCTGCAGGATTTACAGCCCCATAGCCCTTTTGATATTGATGCCTCTAATAATTTGGGTCCTGAATCATTTATGATATAATATGTATTACCTCATTGAACTTGTGTTAATCCTTATTTTTGTTACCATGTGACTTCTTCGAAACATATATTGACTAACTTTCGTGATCTTTGCACTTCTTGTGTCAAACATCAAAGTCCTTCACTGACGCAAGAGAAGAACATTGTACGGGATAGCTCAGTTGGTTCGGGGATCGAGACCAGCTCAAGGTGTAAAAAACATTGACCAGGGGAAACAACAAACACCTTGGGCAACCAGGAGTGGATGGATATGCGCGCTATAAATATTGACATAACAATAATACTATTTGTACACCTTCTACCTAATCAATGTATGTGTACCTTGATAGCGAGAGAGAGTTTTTATAACTTTCGCTCATAAAAATTGTGTGAAAATTTGTTTTAAAACTTGAAATTTAAAATAACCAAAATTTGGCATAATGTCCTAGAAATTCATTCATACGGATTTTGCTTTAAAAATGCAACTTTGATTAATGATTACTTATTTCTTACATGTTTTCTTTATGTCATCGAGTAAATTGTTATATTATTTTCAAAAAAACATGATGCTTAAAGGATCTCAAGTAAATAAATAGTATTTATGTTCAAAAATCTGATTATTCATGAAATGTTTAATTTTTAAATTTTGTACCTCACTAGTTAATAAGCATCAAATACATATGATTCTAGAGCTTTAATTCCTATCATTGGATCTATATGAATCTTTACAAACCATACATACAAAATTAATTACATAGAAATATTTTGATTTTAAAAATTTATTTTCCAACACAGAAATACGATGTTATATTTATTCAACATTCCAAAGCCGATAGTGACAAATAAAATGAATGAATTAAATAAATGGTTTTCATTTCATAATGATTATTGATAGGCCTTTAAACCACTTCACTCAAATTTGTGCCACAATTGATTGCAAAAGTATTAACAGAAATTCGGGTTTCCAGAACAAATTCCTTGAATATCAAATAACGGAATTGTTTTATCTGAACCGTGTCGTGACTGGGAACATATAATGCTTGTGCAAGTGATGATTTCTTTGATTGACAATCCCATTTGCGGAGATCCTACCCGGGGGCTCTTCTCTTCAAGTATTCTGTTGTGCAAATGTCTACATCTCCCCCGTTCCAGTTGTTAGTTATGGCAGAACTTGTGCTGAGGGTACTTAGCGTTGAAAACCATTGAAGTCTGAACCTGAGATTGATAATGTCCAATATTAAAATCCTGATGTCGTTTGTTTTTCTGCATTGGCTCCCCCGCCCCTTACTTTGGACCACAGGGTCACCAAATATACAATTTGGAATCCTTATCTAACTTAGGAGTATGCACACAAAGTATCGGCTTTCTAGGCCTGATGCTTCTTGATAAAAAATATGAAATTAGGTTAAGTAGTGTGGCCCCTGAGACCCTTATTAGGGGCCACAGGGCCACAAAAGCTATAAACTACTATCCTGACTTGTCAACGCGTCTGTACACAAGGTTTCAGCTTTCTCGGCCTTATGCTTCTGAGAAGAAGATCAAAATAGGTTTTTAGGGTGTGGGCCACAAGGCCACCAGAGCTATAATTTACAATCCTCATTAGCCAAGGAGACTGTACACAAGGTTTCAAATTTCTAGGCCTTGTGGTTCTGGAGAAGAAGTCGAAATTCCTTTCTCATCATGAAGAAGGAAATAGCAGAAATGAAACTATAGAAACTGAATAATGGACGGCAAATTGTTGTGTGTGGCAACGGACAAATGTCTTCTGTTATATAAGGAAATTTGATTTCTTAAGGCCTCCCCATACCAACACAGCGCGTAGCGCGCGTTTTTTTACCCCAGACTGCCGCAGCGCATCAATGCGCGTCGATGCAGCGAAATAATATATGGAACAAGTGACCAATGATATCTTGTTATAAAATTATCATTATATTCTCGCATGTGGATGAGTGACCAGAGAACGACTGTCACATTAATATTATCTGTGATCAGTACGAAATGGATCGAGAAAAGAAAATATTGATGTTGATGTACGTCTACTGGAGACGTAAACAACAACGCCAAGTTAAAAGAACTTCTAAGATGCATGCTATTCTGCAACAAAGACAAACATATTGAGAATATTACCGCCTGGTCAAGCAAGGAACTGGAAATAGACAGTGAACGTTACCTACAGTATTTCAGATTGTCAAATGTGCAGTTTGACCAACTCCTGACGCTAATTGGGCCAACTATTTCAAAGAAGTCGTATAACTACAGAAGAACTATACCTGCCAAAGAAAGACTCGCAATGACCCTCAGGTGAGTTTATTAACTTCTTTATTTAATGAAATTCTCTCAAACGTGTACAACTGATCGGTTGTACCCTATATAACATAAATAACATAAGACAATCCTCTTGCAACAACACATAATCAGCAAAACCGAGGATGAAAACTGTATCTTAATGCACATACCATGTGCAAATATCTTGGAGATTAGATAAATGAAAAATAGAGCCATTGGCTCTGTAGCTCATCAGGCTTCATTATCAATTATGCTTTATATATATTAGGGGTCACAGGACCACCAAAGCTACAATTCATAATCCTCATCAGTCAAGGAGTCTGTACACAAAGTTTCAGCTTTCTAGGCCTCATGGTTCTGGAGAAGAAGATGAAAATAGGTTTTTAGGGCGTGGCCCCTGTGGCCCTTATTAGGGGTCACAGGGCCACCAAAGCTACAATTTATAATCCTCACTAGTCAAGGAGTCTGTACACAAAGTTTCAGCTTTCTAGGCCTCATGGTTCTGGAGAAGAAGATGAAAATAGGTTTTTAGGGCGTGGCCCCTGTGACCCTTATTAGGGGTCACAGGACCAACTAAGCTACAATTTATAATCCTCACTAGTCAAGGAGTCTGTACACACAATTTCAGCTTTCTAGGCCTCATGGTTCTGGAGAAGAAGATGAAAATAGGCTTTTAGGGTGTGGCCCCTGTGGCCCTTATTAGGGGTCACAGGGCCACTAAAGCTACAATTTATAATCCTCACTAGTCAATGAGATTGTACGCAAAGTTTCAGCTTTCTAGGCCTCATGGTTCTGGGGACGAAGATCAAAATAGGTTTTTAGGGAGTGGCCCCTGTGGCCCTTATTAGGGGTCACAGGGCCACCAAAGCTACAATTTATAATCCTCACTAGTCAAGGAGTCTGTACACAAAGTTTCAGCTTTCTAGGCCTCATGGTTCTGGTGAAGAAGATGAAAAAGGTTTTTAGGACGTGGCCCCTGTGGCCCTTAGTGGGTCACAGGGCCACCAAAGCTACAATTTATAATCCTCACTAGTCAAGGGGTCTGTACACAAAATTTCAGCTTTCTAGGCCTCATGGTTCTGGAGAGTGAGTGAGTGAGTGAGGTGGTGTTTAACGTGTTTTAAACAATATTTCAGTTATTAAACACGTGGATGTTGCCATCCAAAAGAGAGTAGATAGATAAGGGAGAAAGTGATCGAAAGGATGAGGGAAAAGACGGAAAGAAAGGCATAGTAAGAGATAGAAAGCAGGTTTTAGATAGACTCAAATTTGGTCTGGCTTCTACCCGTCGACCTGTTCTGGAGAAGAAGATGAAAAAGGTTTTTAGGACGTGGCCCCTGTGGCCCTTATTAAGGGTCACAGGGCCACCAAAGCTACAATTTATAATCCTCACTAGTCAAGGGGTCTGTACACAAAGTTTCAGCTTTCTAGGCTTCATGGTTCTGGAGGAGAAGATGAAAATAGGTTTTTAGGGCATGGCCCCTGTGACCCTTATTAGGGGTCACAGGACCACCAAAGCTACAATTTATAATCCTCACTAGTCAAGGAGTCTGTACACACAATTTCAGCTTTCTAGGCCTCATGGTTCTGGTGAAGAAGATGAAATAAGGTTTTTAGGGCGTGGCCCCTGTGGCCCTTATTAGGGGTCACAGGGCCACCAAAGCTACAATTTATAATCCTTACTAGTCAAGGAGTCTGTACACCAAGTTTCAGCTTTCTAGGCCTCATGGTTCTAGGGAAGAAGATCAAAATAGGTTTTTAGGGCGTGGCCCCTGTGGCCCTTATTAGGGGTCACAGGGCCACCAAAGCTACAATTTTTAATCCTCACTAGTCAAGGAGTCTGTACACAAAGTTTTAGATTTCTAGGCCTTATGGTTCTGGAGAAGAAGTCGAAATTCCACAAAGTTTACGGACGGATGGACGGATGGACGGACGGACGGACGGACGGACCGACGCCGGACACCATGCCATGCCATAAGCCCATCGGGCCTTACAGGCCAGATGAGCTAAAAAGTCAACATTCTGAAATTATAAAGTCACAGCTGGTGATAGCGTTTGCCATAGTCCCAATCCTGTTCCATGACTTCATTTTGTGGATATTGTCCATCATAACCGTTCACTTGCATTTGTCGGTCAAATGCATACGATGGACGTGGCACCTGAACAGCCTGAACAGCTTGAATAGATAACTGCATTTGAGGACAAAACTCTGCTTTATAAAGCAATTCATGGATTAGGAATTTGACCTCTGCTTTTTTATGTGGATTGTGCTCAATGACTTGAGGATTGGGTTGGATAAAAGTGCTCAATGACTTGAGGATTGGGTTGGATAAAGGCAAAGTTGCTATTCTAGCGCTCCTTGATTTAAGTTCGGCCTTCGATACCATTGACCATGATAGGCTTATCCATCGACTCAAATGTGATTTTCTCATCAACGGCACTGCGCTCTGCTGGTTCAAGTCATATCTCACGGACCGCCAACAGACTGTCTTCATAAATGAACACCATTCCGCTCCAGTCCATCTCCGGTACGGTGGACCACAGGGATCTGTATTGGGGCCGGTTCTTTTTACACTGTATATAAAATCTCTGAGTGATGTTCCAACTTCAAATGCAGTTGATCGCCATCAATACGCAGATGATGCACAACTTTACAGGTTCTTTTCTGCAGACAAGGAAGAGTCAGGTGCTGCCCTTAGAAATATGGGTAAGTGCTGTGATGATGTGAAATCGTGGATGACGGAAAACAAACTTAAGCTTAACAGCAGCAAGACAGAGTGTATTCTCCTTGGCCCTGAGACGAGGAGGTCAAAGTGTGAAGTCAGCTCACTGCAGTTTGATAATTCTTCCATCCCTTTCGCTGATCAATGTAAGGATCTTGGTGTTTTTATTGACTCCGATCTGTCACTCCAGTCCCACGTGACTCACCTCACGAAGTCCTGTTTTGCATCTCTCCATAACATTGGCAACATAAGACAATATCTGACTATGGAATCTGCCAAAACACTTGTTTTATCTCTCATCATGAGTAAAATGTAACTGTCTATTGGCCGGTGCATCAAAGTCTCACTTAGCCAGGCTTCAAAGAATCCAAAATGTTGCTGCCCGCATTGTGACTCGCTCAAGAAAATATGATCATATCACTCCTGTCCTGTTCTCTCTCCATTGGCTCCCAGTTGAGTTCAGAATACAATTCAAGCTCTTATGTCTGGTCTTCCGTTGCCTCACTGGGACTGCACCCTCTTACTTATCCAGCCTCCTAACAGTCTATGCACCTTCCCGCTCACTACGTTCTCAGGATAAATGCTTACTAGTTGTACCAAAAGTAAAGTCAGTGCAATATGGTCATAGATCATTTGTATTTGCTGCATCTTCAGCTTGGAACAATCTTCCTCAGAACTTGAGAGACTGCTCTGATTACCAGAATTTTAAGACTCACCTTAAAACCCATCTTTTCAAGCTTGCGTTCCAGGTGTACTTTGACATTCCATCATTTTCATGTGCACTTTGAGCATGCTGTGGCATGGAGAAATGCGCAATACAAATACTATATTATTAGGTCTTCAAGACAAAGTCTAGAAGACCTATTGTTATTATCCGGATTATTATTATTATTATTATTATTTGGACGTTTTTTTGTTAGTTCATTTCTGAAGTTATCAACGAACAGATTTTCATTAAACTTTCAGTGATTGTAGAGTATGACTTAACTTAGACATGCACGAGCCAGATTTTTGAATTTCGATTTTGGTTTTGAGTTATCTCCCCTTAAAGTCAAAACTTCAAACCTCAATTTCTCGGTAACTATGGGAGATAATTTCATAAAACTTTCACCAAAATGTGGGCAACAACATTCTTCATCGATTTAGCACATAGCAGTTTTCGGCCGTATAAATAGTTTTTTTTCTATTTTCGAAAAACTGATTTTTTTGGTGAAATTTCGCGGTTCTGACGGTACGCGTCTTTGAAAATCTTCTCCTCACAAACGGCAATACCTACAGACTAGTGTGATAGCTCGTTGGAAAGCTTAATGAGTGTGTAAAAATGTTTTCTGGGCTAAATTTTAAATTTCGACCTGTGACTTGAGTTATCTGCCCTTGAAATTCGACAATTTTTTGAAGGGTCATTTTTCGTGTTACTTTCAAAGGGAGGTTACTCTGTAAGGAAATGTCAAATAAGAAATCGGTTTGATGCATTCTGTTCTACGATGATAGTTGAAGAAATTCACTACAGATCATTATCATATAAAAGTTGATATTAAAGGAAATATGTGGACATAAAGAGATTTTTTACATTTTTCGGCGATTTTAACATTTTTCAAAGGTTATTTTACTTTGAGAATTTTAGTTTCAAAACTGTTACAGATAGAAATTTTATCATTGATGTTTTGTGAAGCAGATGTAATGAGTAGACAGAAAAAAATATCAACAAGTGATGATAAACAAA
This sequence comes from Steromphala cineraria, assembly GCA_916613615.1. Classification (NCBI taxonomy): domain Eukaryota; kingdom Metazoa; phylum Mollusca; class Gastropoda; order Trochida; family Trochidae; genus Steromphala; species Steromphala cineraria. Next base: position 74,495,325 of record OU744722.1, on the reverse strand, counting down.
TTTCTGTCCATGACCGGTCCTTGAATATTGCGATTTTTGGAAAATCCTCATTTTTAGCACATTTCAAGGTTCCACAGTTTCTTTATTAATAAAGATATCTTTTAATTGATTGTATTTTTACATACGCCATTCCAAGCACAACTTTTGCTATGTTGTACTTTATCATTAAAATGTTGATAGTTAAGGAGCTAGAAGGACCAACATGGAGTAGGGGTCTAAAAATCTTCAAAATTCAGTGTTTTCAATATAGTTCCAAAATTCATTACTCCATTACAATTTAAGTTATCAAAACAAAACATACATCTTTGTATGTGGATAAACAAGACCTCTTAGACAAAAAGTCATGTGAAGGTCAAACACTGTGTGAAGGTCAAAATGGAATCTTGAAGACCTAAGTATTGACGCGTCAATCCTAGTTAGTATTATTATTATTTAAGCGCTTAAGGGCAGGCGCTTGTGACTTGAGAAACAACTCGTCCTCATCTTGCTCATCAGATTTGGGTAGTTCCTTTTTATCAGCATCCTTTTGGAGATAACTGAGCATGGAAATGCCTACTGGATCATCAATTTGATTTTTAGCCCTCTTTACTTTAGTGGGAACCAAGAGAGGCTGCCTTCGAGATGATTGTGGTACCTTTTTTGCAGTAGATGTACTTGGTGTGCTAGAAGGGACAGTCTCTGCAGATGTGTCAGCATCCTCTTCAGACTGTCCTCTAGATCCACTGTCTGCTCTGTAGATTCCCTCAGATCCTTTTCCTGGTCCACATCTTCAAGAACTAGGTTACTGAAAGTCCTGAAATTTATAGTAGACAGAAGAACTGAAAGAAACTTGTTTCAAAGTCGTAGTGATGTTGTAATGAATATGGCTTTTACATAGTTATACTTAGGTATCGTTATTGATTATGCAATAAAATGATTAGATGTAAAAGATTGTGTATTTTCTATTAACAAATCAAAAACAAAAGGAATACTCACTCTGCTTCCTGTATATACTGATCCAGAAAAGACATTACTGTCGCATATTTCCATGGCTTCTTTGATTTAGCTCCCTGACCACTCTTTGTTTTCATTTCTCTCTTCCATCTAACATATCGGTCACCGAGACTTTTCCATCTTGTTTTGCATTCAGTCGCTGAAATAACAAGAAAATAGCATACGTTAAGGGATGTATATGAGAATATGGTACATGATTATACATTATTTAATGTTTCCATTTCTGTTGCAGATACCTGGCCACGGGAGATTCTATCACAACCGTAGCTCTCAGCTATCGCGTTGGAGAATCAACCCTTCAAGGAATTATTCCTGAGGTATGCAAAGCCATCTGGGATAAAGCAGGACCAGTGTATCTCCCCGCACCACAGACTGAAAACGACTGGCTCACTATTGCCAATGGATTCAAGACTTGGAATTTCCCTCAGTGTCTTGGAGCAATTGATGGAAAGCATGTGCTCATACAAGCCCCAGGAAACACTGGATCCAGGTACTTCAACTACAAAGGGACATTTTCAGTTGTTCTCCTTGCTCTTGTTGATGCCAACTACAGGTTTTTGATCATAGATGTTGGATCCTTTGGCAGAAATAGTGATGGGGGAACGTTTGCATTCTCTGCTCTTGGAAGAGCAATGGAGCAGAATAAGCTGAACATTCCCAAAGATTCTGTCCTACCAGGGGATACCGTCTTAGGTCCAATGCCATATACATTTGTTGCTGATGAGGCCATTCCCCGGAAGGGAATTAACTGTAGAAAAGCAAATATTCAACTATCGCCTCATAAGAGCAAGAAGAGAGGTAGAAAATGCCTTCGGAATATTGTCCCACAGATGGCGCATTTTTCAGCGAAGGAACAACCTGAAGATTGAAAGTGTGAAGTTGGTGGTAATGGCATCGTGTGTTCTTCACAATCTGCTGCTGCAAGATAATCCCACAGCACTAGCAGACGAGGCTCAAGGGTCCTACAGGAACAACCCAACACTCTGAGACATTGGTGGAATTGGCAATCACCCAGGGACGGAAGCAATTCAGGTGCGAGACAAGTTCTGTCACTACTTCTGTTCCCCGTCTGGAGAGGTCCCTTGGCAGTACTCAACAGTTCAAAGATGAGCAGTCCAGTAGAACTTTGAAATCATCCACGTTTCATTGATGTTCCCAGTGAATTTTGTAGTTTGATCAATACATATACTTACCACTTGCTTCACAAGTTCTTCCTATTTCGGCCCATGAATTAGTGGCCATCCCTACATCTTTGTAGTTGCTAGAATCTATATCAAAAAGCCATGGGTGCTTTTGTATTTCTAGGATGAGCAACTCTTCATTCATCTGTGTTTTGGCATTGTCCAACACGTGTTTCTGATGACAAACGGAAATTCCGTCAGAAGTAGGAGATTTTCCCGACGCGTCGAAGCGCCACGCAGCAAAAATCACTTTTTTTGCGATTCAGAAAATTTGATGCTGGCGCGCCGTCGGCGCGCTGCGCCGTGTGGGTTATCAATCATAAATCTACATGCGCGATTTTTTACCTGCGGGTGCGCTGTGTTGGTGTGGGGAGGCCTTTAGAATAATCAATTTTTGATTTAAGTTCTATCTCCATGTTTTTTGGTTAAACGGATAGACGATTTACCAGGAGAGATTTTGAAGAACATACACATATTCTTCACTTTCAGAAATACTCAAAATATCCATTTAAAGAGACACAGAGTAGGTTGATAGGATCACATATGTCAAATTTTGAAATCGATGTTATTACATCTGGAACCACTAACTGTTACTGAAAATAACAAGTTAAAGGTCAATCAGTACATTAGAGCGAAAATACGGCAATTAGGTTGGTCGGGATTTTGAACGAAAACAGGACAGTGTGGCTCAAGTGGCACGCGCAAATTCGCCAACCGTAATTTTGAAACCTTTCAAAAGCTGACAGGAAGATCAATTCGATTCGATATTGTTTATTAGGTATTGTAACTAATAGGTAGATTTACTGGATACATAATTTCAAATATTAAAGGCTTTGAGATGTTTTCTTAATTTTTCCATAAAATCAAGCATTTGAGAGATACTTTGCATAAAATGATAATTTGCAAGTCCAGTGATGAGATATGAAATTCAATCACCATATTAGAAAGTTTGTAGCTTATCAAAACGAAATTACATTTTAAGAAAGATACTCTGTGTCACTTTAAAATGGAGGAAAATAATTTTCAAATCATACTTTTTGTCTCATTTTAAAGGTGAATGTTAGTTTCATCAAATCACTAAAATGTTTTGAAAGTCAATTTACACTGTCACTTCTGAAAGACTTTCCAAAACAGAAATATTTGTCCATAATTGGGACTTCGGCCCAACAATCAACAGCAACGGATATGAAAATTTGCTTTCATTGTTCAAAATTTCTGCGAGTGGTATCCATCAGTTGTTCTTCACGTTTCTTCCCTAGGCATAACAGAAGATAGTAACATATTCACAGCTAGAGATCTTTTCATGTCACCTACAAACAAATTCGGCAAGTTTAAGTTGATGAGTCTTTTGAAGACACAGGTTTGACTGCTGTTTTATAACATATTGGAGGAAGAATTTGGGCATGGTATTTTGAGTGCTTTACCAAGAGATCAGCTCAAATTTAACAAATATCAGTATTCATTCGAATTCATAAGATGTCCGTTAATGCAGTTATACCTAGTCATCATCCGATTGTGTTCCGAAACATTAGAGATGATTTTTACAGGTTTTTTAGAGGTCATTGTATTCCGTTTTAAGATCGTTCTATTACTTTTAATGCTTTGATGACAGAGACTTCCATATGCGATACAGATTCAAATGTTATTGCTTTGCTGTTTTATGCTACAGGCTTTTTTTCGGTTGGCAACTTAAAATATGGCCAACAAACTTATGTCAGTACTGTTGATCGACGAGCAAGCAAAGCTTTGGCGAGGTTGCGTCCAATCTCATTGAAATCAATACACTGATTCGCTCCCATGTTTCATATAATATTGTTACACTCATTTAAGATCTGACGAAATCCCATAGAGAACCATGTCCACGTTTACTTGGAACAGGGTATGACACCGAATTTGACAGTCAGTTCGTTTGTTGGGCCGATCAAAATGCCCTCAATCAGATTCAAGCTTCCTCCGTCAATTCGGCGTATCGATATAATTATTAAAACCCCACTACATAAAAATGCTCAGTAATAATTCAAACACAAAACTTACTGCAAATATATATGACCACCCTCTTTGGACGCTGACAAACGTTTCTGAATTCTTCACACATGTCATGAATCCCACAGACGTAGATTAAGTCATGAAAAGTTGATAAGGCTCTGTTACGCCGACTTTGTGGTCTAGACTGGGAGATGCCTGATTGGAGGCAATCAAATTTACTTGACCACAATCAGCGACGCTGTTCTAAAATCATCATTAAAGCTACTGAATCATGACAAGCATTGTGATATGAACCACCCTTTCCATGTGAGAAGCGTTGTCATTTGATAAAAGAAATTCAAATGGACTGTGATGCATTTTTTCCGCCAGGGGAAACTGCCGGAATCCACGAATTTCAGCGAGTTAGAACCTAGGCTGTATCAACATTGTATGACTTATCTGCCTCTGTGAGGACAGAATGACTACACAGCTTCTAAATGAATTATGTTGGTATGTTCAATATTGTTTACATCCGCATTTTAACATCATTGTGGCATTCTGTAAACCCTCTTTACGTGCAAGTATAGTGGACTTTTGGAGAAACAGAGCAAGGAATATAAAGAATATTTTTCAACAGTATTTGATGTATTAACAAGCAGGAGTTATCAAGTGAAAACTAGTTATTTGTTTCGCAGCAAAGAAAGAAATTGATATTTCATTGAATGGCAAAATCAAATTATATTGATTCTGAATATATTTTTTAAAACCTCACCCCTATGTTCTATGAAACAGAGAAATCAAACATAACATTTGACATTAATAACTTTTTAATATGATTCATTGACAGCTAGGATGAATTAACCGACTTTTGAAATCCGATTACTCAGACAGTTATTGCCATCACCTATAACAAATGGTTTCCCTGGGAGATGTGTATTATGTTAAAGGCCACAATATTTCTGGTATAAAGAACATTTTAAAAGACGGCAGAGGACATCTTCTGAAATCAAACAAGATATGTCTTATGTTCAGTATTAAAGTCTGTTCAAGGATTAAGATCAAAATTTGTAGAGAAACATACAAACGAAGCCAGTTTGTGCTGTCATCGGCAAAGTTGATGCTAAGCTTTTACCGGTGATATGGGACGGCAAACGTTTTTTGTACGGTTGTTTGTTTTCTGATTTAGAGGGGTTGACCTGGGTTCGAATCTTGTAAAAGACTAGCTAAGTCCGAACCAGAACAAATATAGTGTGATCCGAACAGTGTTACAAATGACATTCATGTCAAATAAAAAAAGCTTAATGTCTTTCCCTTAATTAACAAATCATGCCACTCAATACGTATGGGTGGAAGACCTTTTATTTTCTTTAAATTACAAATCAAAATTTTGATCGAAATTATTAAAACACAGAATTCTAAAAATATTTCCCCTTTTGTCTCTGTCACCACGCCGAAATGTATGGTATGGAATTGCCAATTTCACCGAAGTTATTTGAAGTAGAAATTTGATTACAACTGCGTTAAGAGTATCTGCTCATGTCAATTGAAGTTCAACAAACCTGAATGCATTTGGTTAGTTACAAATGACCGTTATATTTTCTGCGGCGATAAAATAGCATGAATATCATCTCAATTGTGATAAATTGAAATGGAGTTGGAATTTGATATAAAACTTGTTAGTTTATTCTATACTTATTTCTTCTCTACATGCCAAAAAAAAATATTGATATGCTCACATGTCAACATTGACAGCAAATGTAAAGTAAGCGCGGCAATTGATGATAAGTTAAAATATCGTGGTTGACTTAAGGATATTAGTAGAGATTTTACCCGTTAAGATGACACAAAAGTTGTGGCTAAATTATAACCCACGTGTCTCTATATAATCCATGCAAGCTTATTCACAACCCTAGATCTAACATTAAGACCAAGAGTGTTTTATATAAGTGGTTTTTTAAAATTTTAATTCTTAAGTTATTTGTATTACATATTTCATTAAAAACTCATATAATAAATAGAATACTTTATGTAGTTTTCCAAATACTAGGTTTACTTCATTTCGAAATATCAACTTGACCCATGACACTCGATGAATTAAACCTGGTATTAGGAAAACCACATTAAGTATCCTCTATTTACTACTATCGGTTCACTTTCTGCCAAAGTTATGGTCTCTGTTAGATCAAAGTAGAAATGTAATGATGTGAAATTTAAACGAATATGGCATTTACAGTAGTGTATTGCGGAGAAACGATAATACTTGTCAAAGTTACTTTCACCATCAATTACCAACATCAATGGTGGCTTAGGTCAATGTTTCACGGGCAAGAAAACGTTGCTTTGAATTAAATATATTTGCAAATGTCACATTCTTTGATCTCTTTAATGAGATGTACGGTAAAAGAACGTTTGCGTGATTATGAACACACTAAGGGCAACATTCGTTTATGAATCTAAAATTTGACTTAAAAGTTTTTTATTTGTCATCAGCATATAATTACTGTCTCAAATGTGTCAATTACATTAGACCTTTACTCTACCACATAGCACCTTGATAAAAAAAATATGTAATTGGGTTGGAGTGAGAATATCGACAAATGCTTTTAGTGATTCTTGTTTTTTTATGTCGAGAACATATAAATTTGTACATTGTTCTAACACAGAGTGAGAAAAGCTGATGTTTTTATTCGAGCGCATTAATGGACTGAACTACATCAGTGAAACAAAGCTATTTATGTTAACATTGAATAGTAATTGTTTGATCCTCCCTTATACTCCTTCACTACTCTTGTTCACATTTTACTGGCTTTGTTAATGACATATTTTGTATACCAATTTATACATATTAAGGAGAGGGCATTTTAATTATTTTCTTGTGAATAACAGTAATATGATTTAATATGAACAATATATAATAACTTATGTGAACTCGTATTGCTATCGGTTAAGAGATTCTTTAACCTAAAGGATTGGTAGACATAATACATTTTTTTCAAATTTAAACGCCAAAGAGATTAACTCTGTGATATAGAAAAGATTTCAAGTTACTCTTTTAGAAATGGCAACTTGATATCTGGCAGTTTAAGGTCTGAAATGATGGCTGTTCGTAGATGTTATTGAAATGAGTGTTCATTTCAAAATGACACTCAAATCTGAAGTAAATATGTTTCATATATTTATCAAATGATGAACAAAGCAAAACAGTAAACAAAATGATGGGTTGTAAGGTATGCAACTCTGGTCTTATCACGATATCATTATTTCGGACACAGAACCTTGTTGAGACTCCCCTTTATAATTTGTTTATGAATTTTAAAAATGATAGTACAGTACGGCTTTGTAGTTTATATTTAATAGCGATCACGAAAAACATGGCTAACTTCACACAATGCAATCAAGGTAACTCTAAATGAATCAAGACACTTATTGCACACTTTTATTGTATTCACACAACTCTTTATGTATTGGTTTATTTCAGATCTTCATTACAAATTTAATTCAAATTTTCAATGCAAGTGGAAGTTTAATGTTAGTAGACACATTATGTAAAAATCCCCGAAAGACAGACCTCAGCATGGTCTTCAAGGGACCTGTCATAAGTAAAGAGATCTCACGAAAACAAAAGCAAAATATCATCAAATGCAAGACAATGGTTTTAATTAGTAGTAGCAGTGCGAAAATAAATATATATAGATAGCGAATTTATTTCTCGATACAAAAATGACAGTTTTTGCTTGATACTTGACTTGTTTTCTATGACCTAGAATAATTGGGTTGCGATAATACGATTTGCATGAACTTTTATTTATTTCGGATAATTTGAAGAAAAAACTTTTCTTAAAAACTTGCTGCTGTCCCTTTGAAAGATAGCATTTAATATTCCGCCGTAAGGCCAATTAGGCAAGATGCCCTTGCTTGAAAATTCTGCCAGATATATGCACCGTTTTTGCGGTTTGATGCTATATGGAGTTCATTTTCATTCAGAAAATATAGAGCGACCAAATATGGCTTCTCGGTGAATAATCAAAAACATTGTTTTCGTATGGTTAGGCATAATTTCTCGTTATTTATCGTTTCTTACTGTCAGTTGCAAATCATAAAGAATTGTACATGTTGTACGTCGCAAATGATAATGACGAAGTTAAAATATTATTTTTGTCAATATTTAATGCATTAAACAATAGAGTAAATATGTTGTTTTTTTTAAAACAACTGCATTTTATGCAATTAGAATATAATCATTTTATTCATATAATAATAAGTTTGTTTTTTGCATGGTTCAGTCAACCATGACTTTATTTACCTCGATTTGAATTTATCAAGATTGAGCTCCAAGCTGTTATTTCATTTCAAAACTGACCAACCGAAACGATTTCAGTCAATGACATAGGCCTGAACGTAGCGTTCGTCACGTCGGCTGTAACACGATTGTTATCATCGGAACGTGACAGGATGTATCTGAATCCATGCATGAAGACGACGTTTCTCTAACACCGAAGAGGATGTCTGATGTGATGACTAGCTATAACGCCAATGACGTTGTGTAAGTTTGTTGAACTCAATCAATCAATCGATCTTCTTTTCTTTGCAGTGGAGGCCATATACCCAGTCAACATTTCAGATTCACTGAGCGGAACATGTATATAATCTAAAAATGTAATAAACAAACAACTTGCTTTTATATATTATTGGCGTATTAATATATGTCTTAGAATCATAGCACTGTGTCTAATAATAATTTATCAGTTCTAGACAACATCTTGCTTGTCATTTGACATAAGCATATTGAATTTATTGATAGTTGGGTTTGAATAAAAATAATGCGGTAAGTACAAACGCCTAAGATGTTGAATTGCAGTTCCATTTCCACGCGCACGGAGTCCCAAACAGACGAAAAGGTTCTTACATATGTTAGGATGAATTTATCTGAACTAGCTAATGCCTTTGGCTGTACAAGTAGGTAGCGGATTTTGCTTGCGATTATTGTAAGTCAGGAAGCGGTACGCGGTATCCATCTGTCCTGAGCACAGGTGATATAGCGTGGATGGCGCAAAAATAAATATAGAACTTCATCGAATAGCACAGAGCCGATTATATTCAATCCTTTAATAAATGTAATGTTGATACTAACTACTTTGCACTTTGAAACAGGAAATTAATAAGTATATAATACGTGACTTTATTATATACTCATTTAATCTTAGGATAGTAATACAAGGGTGCAATACTGAAAACGTCTTCAAATTCCGTATTGCACAGCAAATTCCGTATTGCACGATTGCCGGTTCTACTTTTTTCAAGCTTCGGCAATTCTCGCAACTTTCCGTACGTAACAATCATTTTCCTAATTAGAACACCGGATTTGACGTATCTCAATGCATTGGTTACAAACCTACTTCTTAATATGATATTGAAGAATAATATAGTGAGAAACTAGTGTTATCGTTAATAAAAAAACTGCAAAACACTATAAAAAAGAAATCCTAAACAAAACTCCGAGAACATCGCCAGCGACACTTGGCCCTTATGACGTCATAGCCTACAACGATTATGACGTCATTTCTATGGTGACGTCGTTTGAAATGATCCCGTCGCTCGGAATCCTGAACTTACGTTTATCATATTCAAAACTTTATAAATAATTACTAAAGATAAACTTTTATCACTGTATTTATTTTTCACACTTGAGAAAATTGCCTCTTACGTTTCACTACGCAAAGTAATGAGAAAATAAACATATAATTGAGGTATCAAATCATCAGTCGAGCGTGTCATAGGTAATCGCCTTCTTTGCATTAGGTATCAATGCGCAGTGCGACGTCTCGGATTATTTAAGCAATTCAAAATTACTTTTAAAAAGGTTAAAAAGAGAGTATATAATAAATACAGAACGTCATACGTGTGCATTTGGGTCGTTTGTATTGAACTCGAAGATGTCATGGACGCGGAGAAACAACTCGTTGTTCCTCCGCGTCCATGACATCTACTCGTTCAATACAAAGGACCCAAATGCACACGTATGACGTTCTGTATATTTATTATATACTCATGTTATCTTGGGAAAGTAATAAAAGGGTGCAATACGGAATACGTCTTCAAATTCCGTATTGCGCGGCAAATTCCGCATTGCATGATTGCGGGTTCTACTTTCCGTACTTAACAATCATTTTCCTAATAATTATTAGAACATCGGATTTGACGTATTTCAATGCATTGGTAACAAACCTACTTTTTAATATGATATTGAAGAATAATATAGTGAGAAACTAGTGTTGTCGTTAGTAAAGAAACTGCAAAACAAAAAAAGGAAATCCTAAACAAAACTTCGAGAACATCGCCAGCGACACTTCGCCCTTATGACGTCAAAGCCTACAACGATTATGACGTCATTTCCATGGTGACGTCGTTTGAAAGGATCCCGTCGCTCGGAAGCCTGAACTTACGTTTATCATATTCAGAACTTTATAAATGAATACTAAGGTTAACCTTTTATCACTGTATTTTGTTTCCACACTTGAGGAAATTGCCTCTTACGTTTAACTACGCAAAGTAATGATAAAATAAAAAGAAAATTGAGGTATCAAATCATCAGTCGAGCGTGTTATAGGTATCGCCTTGTTCGCATTATGTATCAATGCGCAGTGCGACGTCTCGGATTATTTAAGCACTTCAAAACTACTTTTAAAAAGGTTAAACAGAGAGTATTTAATAAATACAGAACGTCATACGTGTGCATTTGGGTCGTTTGTATTGAACTCGAAGATGTCATGGACGCGGAGAAACAACTCGTTCTTCGAAGTCGTTGTTCCTTCGCGTCAATGACACCTACTCGTTCACTCGTTCTGTATATTTATAACACTATTAAATATCATACATTGACAGGCGAAGATGAATTAACTGACATTTGAAATGCGATTACCCACTCTATCATACATTTATTGCTATCGTTCATAACAAATTGATTCCCGAAGAAATGTGTATTAACCCGTAGGCCACAATATTTTCAAATAAACTACATTTGAGACGACGGCAGAGGACATCTAATGAAATAACACAAAGAGATCTATCATGTTCCCCGAGAATATTTCTTAACATTAACAAAAGTGATTTAACTGTCTCTATTATCATGTTAAGGATCACAAAATTTGAACCCAATTTTGTGTTCATCAGTTCAGCTGACAGTTTCGATTTGAACTTACACATTTTCTTAGATAAAATTTCATCAGAAACATGTTTTTTTATATAAATAAAGGATAAATTTAACATCCATGACGTATTGAGTACATTTATTTGTCATACAAACATGTTCAAACTGATAAGGGGAGTACTGTAATTACTTTTAACTACATGTATAACAATAAAAAAAAATAAAGATGTTGTATAGAATCCTTTATGTCTGGAATAACATTATTTTCTCTTTAATTATGGAAAAGTATATATAATTATTTCTGAAGTAGAAAAATTAATTGGTTACTTTTTTTAAAAATAATTTAGAAAGTATTATTTACAACAGAAAAGAAACAAAATATATAAATAAATGGTCTGGTGGTCAAATGGTAAGTTGGTTTTCTCATTTTGATCTGATGTGAGCTGGGTCCAAATCCAATAGGACTAGATATATGAGAAAGATTGTACTATTTGAAATACTGTTACCCGAATTAACAATCTTGCAAATGGAAAGTCTTTCAACTAGAATAAACCTGAGAAATTGTCTGCCTAATATCTAATTTCAAAAATTTAATTTATCTGGTCATCTACTATGTTTGTACACATATCAAGTTTTATGTTGAAAACAAAGTTCTTGAGAAATCCGCTTCAAACCATTTGATTTACAGTGTGTTCCTCAACTGAGACAGTACAGTACTAAACATGTCGCTACAATGGTAGCCATCACCTTAAGGATTATCAAACTACTTCCACCAACCCCTTATCTAGTTATTTTTTACTTGAATTTGAAACCTGATTGTAAAGGGAATCACTCAAAACTATTTCACTGTTCTATTCTAAACTTACATTTTTCCACTGAAATTCTATTTGCTATGCAATTTTCACTGACAGATGTACTACATAAAAACATATAAAATCTAAAGCAGGGATAAAATATGTTATTTATGGCCGTGGAAAAACGGTGTCATTAGAGGCATAATTTATTGAATCATTCTCCTATTTGAAAAATCAATTCTTTTCAATCTTACTTGAACAGAAAAATAATTTTGATTGAAAAAATGTTAACCCTCATACTAGGTTATTCAAATATATTGTTACTTATTTAATAAGAGCTACATGCACAGGGCCGTTAACCCCTGAATCCGTTTACCGGATCCCCTGCCTTATTCTCCGGATTCATGCTAAAATGGTGTACTGGGATACGGTGCCGTATACCTCGCCGGATCCTAGATCCTGACGGACACCGCCGGATTCTCGTCCGGATCCTATGTAAATAAGAATACCAGGATCCGGCACCATATCCCTCTCCGGATCCTAGATCCGGACGGACACCCCCGTATTCTCTTCCGGATCCTAAGGAGATTAGAATACTGGGATATGGTGCCGGATACCTCACCGGATCCTAACCTAGTGGTAGGAGTAGACAATTATGTAAGATTGAAAGGTTTATCATCAATTTGGTTCATTCTTAACTGATCCAGACCTTCAGTTTAAAAACTCACCTTCAAATAGTTAACATGAATTATCTGATGATTTTGAGAAATGGATTGAATCAATTAATTGATAACTCTATCTTTCTTAATCACAATATTGTACAAAATATTGTTTGAGATATTGTTTTAAATAATACATTGAAATCATAACAAATAGATTTTCAAGTTCCATGTGTCCATGTGTCATGCTTAGTGACAAAAGTCATAACATAGAGCTAGAGTTTTCAAACAGATATTTTGAACAAATAAGCATGATAAATGATTTGCATATTAAGTTTAAAACTTGATCTCACTGACTTAGAATGCCAAGATTCAACCAGTTAAGCATACTGCCCAGCTCATTCAAGGATGAATGCAGACCACTTGACTGCCTCCTAGACACAATAAGTGAATTGTTCCACCTGCTAGGTATTTGTGCAATAAAACTAATGAATGTGAGTTGAATATATTGATCCATTATCAGCTCATTATCTCAATTTTATTGTCTCTCTATCACTATCAAGGAACATAGATATATATGTATGTGTGTGTTGGTGTTTGTAGTTTTGTATTAAGTATGTACTTCTCTAAGTATGTACTTTACAAAGTAGTTATTTTTGTATGAATGTATTCAGAGACCGCAAATATTCTACCTATCATGCTTAAATACACATTACACACCTGATGTGCCGATCTCATTAACAGGCCTCATTAACCATATCACTAATTGCAATTAGGCGACAAGTGTTTATTGCAGTAGCATAGAGGATGGGGTAAAGGGATGAGGGATAAGGTTAGTGTAAAGCAACACTTAAACTTAAACAGACATAGAAATATGTATGTGTGTGTGTTGGTGTGAGTAGTTTTGTATTAAGTATGTACTTCTCTAAGTATGCACTTTGCAAAGTATTTATTTTTGTATGAATGTATTCAGAGACCACAAATATTCTGCCTATAATGCTTGAATACACAATACACACCTGATGTGCCGATCTCATTAACAGACCTCATTAACCATATCACTAATTGCAATTAGGCGACAAGTGTTTATTGCAGTAGCATAGGGGATGGGGTAAAGGGATGAGGGATAAGGTTAGTGTAAAGCAACACTTTTTTGCTTAAACAGATATAAGGAAATATGAATATAAAAAACTAACAAAGTAAGCACTTACTAGAGAACAGATTTTAATAAAAGGAAAGGGCATAAAAAAGTTGTTAGCTCTCTTAATCCTTACCGGAGCGTTTGATAGTTATGACCTACTGCTGGCACACATTCAAACATCTTACTTTTCTCATTGTTTATCAACGTTCATTTCATCATATTATTTCGCTAGATTCAATATTCAAGAATAATTCTTCTGTCCTAAAATGTGCAAGACTTCAAACCCCCGAGAAATACAATGAGTGACCAGTAACAACCTTTAATATGTACAGAAACCATTTCATTACAACATACAACATTGTTATAATCAAATCTCAACAATACCACCAATTGTGTAAGATGTTTAACCCAAACAAACCATAAAAGAGGCTTTAATAAACTTAATATTTTAAGTCGTAATTTGATAATTAATCAAATAAAAATGTACAAATTTATAAATTTGGAATGACAGATTGTCTCGTAGCAAAACAATTTATCATCATTCATGTCTTCCTCTGCAATATAGTTGGCCACCACATTGACGTCGGTTATAACGCTGCTCCATTACTAACTGGTCAACTCAAAATGCAAGAACATGCTTCAATTTCATTATAGTGTATTGTTTTGAAAAACCTTTTTAGTAAGTATTTTTTTCATCACAGGCCGTCTTTAGCACAGTTCATAGTTCATTAAACAACCTTTAATGATAAATAATTTGCATCAAAGTCAATAATTAAATAAAAGTTAATAGGGTATTCATTTTCAAAATATTTTTCAATACAAGAGAAGATTTATTAAATTATTTTATCGATTAAATCTTATTTTCCAATAAGGTCAATTCATCATCAAAAGTAGTTTTTCATCAAGGGCATTTGTTTTATCTAACAAGTAAAAACATTCTATCAAAATCCGTTCATCAAAATTTAAGGTTTTATCAGGAGAGTAAGTTTACAATCAAAATTTCATGAACTGAATTGGACTTTGTTAAAAACAAAATCTTATGAAGTCTCTCTTGAAATAACACGCTCAATCCTTTTCAGTTTGTCACATGCTGCAATATACGCCACTGTTATAAGAAGAAATGTTTATTAAAGTGTCACATAATGTACATAAAATCACAGTATAAATTGCATATATGAACTTAAAAATAAACAAGCTTGGGTAAGCACAAAAGCGATTTGACCTGTCTGCGTATCTCCCGTGTCCTGCTTGAATGATTTAATGCCCGTCCACTTACCATGCGGCGGAAACGACTCTCAAAGGGTCTAATTATCCCATTAAAGATATAATCTTAAATTAAAACCGACAGACAGATTAATTTGTTAGTTAAAGTTTCAAATCAAGCTTATAAAAAATATTAGGCCAAAAAATAGAAATGTGACACATTCCTGTAAGGGAGTATGATAGACTAACGTTATTAACACATAATAGAAAGAGCAAAATGTTTGCTTGAAATAAGAATTATCAATATTGTATTCGAAATTGAAATTGTAACTTTTGGCCATCATGTAAATCATTACAACTATCACAAGAATGAACGTTTCTAATACTTGCTTTCTATGTCTCACTATGCCTTATTTTCCCTGAACTCACTACTCTCTTTGAATTGTAACATCCACGTGGTTAATACCTGCTGAAAACAAACCCGATAACTCACTCCTAAAACAAGGGATGTACCTTCAACTTCACATTTACAGAAGAAACAAACTCTTTCTTTGAAAAAAACATTGATAGAGTGAATTTCAACATTTATATATTGTAACTGTTTCTAAATAAAGTTATGCAAGCCCCATGCACGCTTCCTAAACTAATATCTATTTTAGAACATAAAGGTTGAAAAACCTCTGCCATTTATGTGACAGTTATTCTTAAAGATCCATTTGAACCTTAAAGCAAATATTGTCTTCCTAGTAAAACTTCAATCTTTCAACTTTCATTGGTTAAACGTCATTTAAATGTATGCATGATGTATATTTGCAAGTCCGTTTTCGAGTACTTATTCCAATGAATACTCTGATGTAGCAAACTCATCCATACCCTCATACTCAACAAGGGTATATGCAAGAGATTTGACAAATATTAAAAGATGCGTCTTAGAATTAGCTTAAATCAAAGAAAATAATTCATCCTTACAGAAAATGCCAATTTTAACACCATTTTACCGATTTGCAAATCATTAACAACCTTCTTTAAATGTTCACCAATATGATAAAAGTGACACCGATGTCTAGAAGTACAATTTGTTAACAATAGGTGAAATATGCAGCACTTGAAAGCACCTCCTATTCAGCGAGAGACGCATACATGCGTCGTTTCCACTTGTATTCAAATGAGGTCGTTTTAGACATAATATGGCAACTATAAACAAAAATGTATATATCCTTTGCAAGATATGTCCTTTAGTCTTCATAAGAGATAGGAATAAATGTGCTTTGATAGGAATGAATGGTCAGGTTTGGAGAATAACACACCGTTTGGTGAAAAAAAAATTCACAGATAATCTGTTATTAGAACTTAACACAGAAATAAGCTTATGTATAACATACATCTCGTTCATATTTATGTCATAATCATGTCAATTAACAGTAATATCCTGTTAGTTCGATTCAGTGATGCAGTTTGATGTAATTATCACATCGACATCAAATGAATTCAGTCTCTTTTGACTAATCATCAATAAAAGCCGAATCTAGATTTAACTACGAGTTGGATCCTCACGCGAATAAACATCCAATCAGACTCTAGAAATTAAATCATTATCATAATAGATTGACCTTGAAATAACACTCTCTCAAGATGCACATCTAAATAGTAGCAATTGTAGAACAAACACGTGCAATTGCTTTCATTGGACAATAGTGTTCATGTAGCCACACCCTGTTCGTTACCTATTGAATAACTGGCTATTCCATGCTCCTCACTTGCGTTTTTCATTCATATTTGCATTTAGTGCACAATATTCTCTTTGCATGTGTTATTCTGTCGTGTAAAGTTTGAATGTTGTTTAAACTTTTGCATTCTAAAAGTATTCTTCAAAGAGATTAAGTACGTAAAAAGTATTATAAAGGTTAATTTGCGTATGTAATAATGTGACATTCTACATATTATATGACATATTAATTCTGTTTTGTTTACAAATAGGCTTGTTAGTTTGTTCAATAACATTTCAATAGGTCAAATTTAGTTACGTTTTTACGTTTTGTTGAATGCCTCACACTGTTTGGGAACCGACAGTATTAATACAAGATACATTTTTTATAGACAGACAGATATGATAAATAAAATATCTGTCTGTCCGTCTGTCTACATTTTTACATCATATTCAGAATTCATTCAGGGCAATCTGTTTAAGCTGTGAAGTTACAGGACTTGCTCATCAGAAATATAGACCACGCCCATCACGTGTGAACAGAATTAAGATCTAAAGACAAGTGACTGGTTATTCATATGTCAATAAACTTTAGATGAACAAATCACCTTAAATTACCAACAACAATGGTGCAAATTACAACATAACGTCTCTGAATTTTCTTTGTTTGATATCCCTATTCACACCTGTCTTTTTTACCGTTTGATTTCCATGAAACAATAAAACAATCAGAACTTTATGGCAGACTAGACAGTTTCCTTTCATCCGGTCTCGGGAGGTGAGGGGTACTGTGAGCTAATTGGCGTCGCTAGAGCGGGCAGTTACGCCGACAAAGGGTCTAGGCGTTGAGCCGTGAAGCATGTCCAGGGTTTATGAGTTAAGCCTACATACATACAATCATACAGTTCGAGTGTAACGTGTAATGTAAATATAGTTATTGCTAAATTAACCTTACTTTATGCACAGTCATTAAAAATATTTTAAAGGTTTGTCCGATTTCTACGTATATATATACGAAAAATGAAAAATGACTGCGACGGTAATTCATTTGATAAAATGACTAGTTTTCCTAGGCAAAATGACTGAAATTTTATCCTGTGTTTTTGACAATTTGACTGTTGCTGTTCAGGCAATATGTCAAAAAAAGGTATTAAAGTGTCATCGAAGTGTTGTAAGTAAGCTTGTGTCTTATATATATGTCTTACTTATATACTCACTCAAAAGAAAAACGCTCCGGTATATAATTTGAAGCATATATCAAATCTTTGAATGGGGATGGCAGTGTGAAAACAAAGCGCACATTTCCACATGATAACAGTGAATAGATAACTTCATCTTGTCATTTAAAATCAGTCCAATCGTCAGTGCCGTAATTTTTACATATTTTGGGCTGGGTGTAATTGTGGCTTTTTGACATACACTCTGCAAATATGGTTTGAATACTTGAATGTTAAACACATCCCTCGTCCTCGTCTTCCGTGCATAATTCGTGGCGTCAAATTTCCAAGGTCCAATAATATCTAAAACGCTCCGTTATTAAGTCCGACAAGACGCAACTACTGGTCGCGTCAGACCAAATTAATATATATATTAATGGAATTGAAGACATTATAACATTCACATTTTCTAATAAACGTTTTCTACCATTTTTGCAACTTCATTCAACATGTCGTGGGTTCATAACGCAGATTATAGTCAATAACATCAATAATGTTATCCCTTTTTTACCTGCAAGATTATCGAAAGTACTTCTTTCCATCACTTAAAGGGGCAGTAGCACGTTTTTTGATAATTTTATATTTTAAATATTTCACTTATAATTGTAAGTAAATGCTAAATGTATTATTTTGACAGTGTCAAAAATCTCATTACACAAGCCAATCAAGCATAGTCAGAGGACAAAGTATGAGGATTCACATAAATCCATTGGCGGCCATTTTTTGTGAACACCTTTAATTCATTTTGTGTAAGAAAAAGGAGTCGTATGGCTAAACTTTACGTTATATAGTCGAATTATTACTGCTTCATTTAGTTTAAATACATTGTCTTTCAATTGGAACCATTTATTTTCATTTTCCTGACATCACCTTATATTCCCCCATAAAACGTGCTACTGCCCCTTTAAGATGTTTGTTTCGAAATGTGAAATGAAATTTGATTCAAGGAAGGATACACTGTTTATTATAAAGCTATTTACTGTAAGATACTTGCATGTTTGCATGTATA
Organism: Steromphala cineraria; assembly: GCA_916613615.1. Taxonomy (NCBI): domain Eukaryota; kingdom Metazoa; phylum Mollusca; class Gastropoda; order Trochida; family Trochidae; genus Steromphala; species Steromphala cineraria. The sequence continues at coordinate 74,476,311 of OU744722.1, read as the reverse complement.
TAATTATTTATGTATAATATGTATGTATAGTATGTATGTTTGTACGTGTGTACGTATGTACGTATGTACGTATGTATATATTTGTATACACAAATGGGTTCCGTATTGGGACCGTTATTGTTTATTGTATATATTAACGATATAGTCGAAGGCATCAATAGCAATATACGGCTCTTCGCGGACGATACATCTCTATATGCGATTATCGGTGATCCTTTCGAAACTTCTGTTGATATAAATGATGACTTGAAGCGAATTTCTGAATGGGCAGACAAATGGCAGGTATCATTCAACCCAAATAAAACAGTTTCCATTCGTTTTACTCGTAAATTGCAACCAGTTCAAATGCCAGATTTGACTATGAATGATGAGATTATCGACTCGGTTGAAAGTCACAAACATTTGGGTCTTATTTAACAACATGACTGTTCTTGGAACGACCATATTAACGACATTGTTAAAAAGGTTGCGCCAATGGTTAATTGTCTGAGAAGTCTAAAATACAGATTGAACCGAAAAACTTTAGAGATCATGTATAAACAGTACATTCTACCTGTATTTGACTACTGCAGTCATATATGGGATAATTGTACAAAGCAACAAGCAGAAATGTTAGAAAAACTCAATCTTGATGCTCTGAGAACCGTTTGTGGTGCCGTCCGTGGTACGAGTCATGATAAAATATATAAAGAAACGAACTGTAAACCATTATGCCATAGACGATATGTTAACAAAATGAGTTTGTTTTATAAAATGGTCAATAATGATACACCAAGTTACCTTAGCAACCTAGTACCTCCGAAAATATCAGATGTTATTGATTACAATCTTCGTGATGACTCAAAACTTCAGACCATAAACTGTAAAACTGTAAATTATGCAAAATCCTTCCTTCCAGACTCGGTTAAATTATGGAATTCATTACCAATAGAACATAGAAATTCGCCATCTTTATCTACTTTTAAAAAAGCTATAGCCAATGAAACTATCATGTATAGTACTTTCAATTTAAATTTTGGTAATAGATTTTCTCAAATAATACACACTCGTCTTAGACTTGAATGCAGCGATTTAAATGCTCACAAGTTTGAAAGATTTGTATCACAAATTCCCGCCTGTTCCTGTGGCCATAACTATGAAGATTCGACACATTACTTTTTTACATGTCCTCTGTACACCCATATAAGGCAAAATATGTTCTTCTATAATAAAGGTTTTGATTTGAGATCGGTCTTATTTGGAAACCCAAATTGTTCTTCTTGTGTTAATAATGAACTTTTGATATCTGTGCACGAATTCATAAATTTAACTGGCAGATTTGCAACTTATTGATTAATTGATAAATGATTTATAAAATATGAATTATAGGCATTTTTTTTATGTTGTAGTGTGTAAGATTGTTGGTGTTTATTTATTCAGAAAAATAACATAATTGTTAAACAACCATTCGTTATCATGTTGGCGTTTTTATAGATTATAAGACAACTTTTGTAAATTCACAATGACTTGTTATTTACCTTGTTGGCGTTTGTATAAATGATATATATATATTTTTTGTAAATTCACCATGACATGTTCTACATCTTGTATTTTGGAGCGGTATTAACATAAGCTTTTAGCTTGTTTACCAATCCAATTCTTTATTGAAATAAATATGTTTAAACCATATATTTGTATGTATGAATGAATGAATTAATGTAAGAAATATGTATGCATATATTTTTTTTATATAAGTGTGCATGAAGCGTTTATGTGTGAATGGGCGTATGAATTAATGCATGGTATAGCATATGCTTATACTTTTGAACAAGCATATTAGCATGTATGTGAGTGTTTGGCTACTTTGTGAACAGGTACGTGTGTGTATATGTGTGTGAGATTGTGATTAAGGATGAGTGGGTGAGCCGAGTACATGTCAGTGTGTGAGTGCAGGCGTGTTCCGTGTGAATGGCTTGTAAGTCGTGCTGTTGAACCTGTGTAATTATTTGTTTTAATGTATTCTCTTATATTATTGTACTACTGTGATATTCAATGCTTTTAGTGTCTCGTAGGCCATATGGCCGGGTTTTTTTTAATATCTCTTGTATGATATGTCTGTATTGTTTTTGTTGTAAAAGTGCTACCACTTTAATAAACATTCTCTCTCTCTCTCTCTCTCTCTCTCTCTCTCTCTCTCTCTCTCTCTCTCTCTCTCTCTCTCTCTCTCTCTCTCTCTCTCTCTCTCTCTCTCTCTCTCTCTCTCTCTCTCTCTCTCTCATATAATAATATTTTTTATATATATGTACTATTTCTAACACTTTTGGTGTCCAAAATATATTAGAGCAGATTTTTTTTTATTTTTGTCGATTTTTCAACATAAAAATGATGCAAAACTGTGCTTTATATATTTCTTCTATATGTAAAATGTAGGTCTGTAGTTTATTCTACCGCTAGTATATGTTTAGCTACATACATACCTGTACGTTCTAAATGTCTTTTAACAGCTGCCGACGCTGTCTATGATACTATTATTTTATTTTTATTTTATGTAAATCAACTGTCGTTGAGGACGGTATGTGGACATGTACTTTCTCAGTATTCATGTGTTTTGGAGAAACGACATTGACTGTTTAATCAAATCATAAAAAGTTCTGAATCCTACCATTCCATTTGAATCCAATTTTAAAATATGTAAGCCCAATATCTTCTACAGGATCTGAAGTTTGCTGGTGACCTGAAGATTACATCATCAATATCAATAATATATAACTCCATATATTCTATAATGAGTAGGATTAACCATATCATTCCGAATCGTCTTATGCATATGTAGAGATAGTTATTACAAACGTGTTCAAATGTTGAATCAATATTAAAAGTAAAATGTAAAGATTGTGCATGACAACATGTAGCCCTTTGTGTTGATATTAACATAACCAATTCTATAAAATCATATCAAGACAAACCATCTCCTGTGGTAAAGTAAGTCTTGCTAAATGTATGAAATCAAGTTATTGTGTGATGAAATCTGCTTAGTTCTGTTATATAAAGCTAGCGTAATATCTAGAATTTACTCATTGTCATGTATGTCTACAAAGAATATTCAAACTCATAGATACTAATATGTATTAGAATAAGCTCACTTTTTTATTTTGAAATGATAAATGACTGTGTTGTTCACATCGCAGTTCTTAAGTGCATACATTTTATGTAAGTGTACATTTTGAACTATTGGATGTTTTAGATAGGAAAACAGTGATTTAGCAGAATTCAGCAAATATGTTTGTTACGGGACTTTCATAGATCACACAGCCTAGTGAGTCACAGTTTACCGCACATCCGCTACAATTAACTTGACCACGGCGTTCGGCTTCACTGAAGAAGTCTTAATGAGCTGATCTTCTGTTAAGTCCATGCATACGTATATTGATTAAAGAGAAGCATTCTTACATCAAAGTTTGCTAATAAACAACCGCAAATACACAAAAGTCCCTTCAAAAACTTGACTGGGATTTCGATGGCTATTGTAGTAGGTCAAACAGGTCGGTGAGCTTGAATGATTGGGAAGTCAATCCTCGTTATAAACGAAATATGTCATAAAAATCCAATATCTATCTGCAACCCTTTTTTAAAATAATAATAATTCATAACTATGTCCAATAAATCGGCGGCACAGAAATCTTGGTCCTAATGATAAAAAATAATGATAAAATTAAAGGGATAACAATAGGATATACTGAATACATTATTTTTCTCAATATGCCCATGACACCTCACTCATACTAGATGGAACTGAAAAAAGCGTACAGGCCAGATTGAAAACACTTAATCAATAATCCTCCTTCTCAGACTTAAACATCAACATAAATAAAACGCAAGTATTACGGAAAGGTTCAGAAAAGAACTCAAAAAGAAAATTTTGCATAAACTGGAATCTTGGTTGGAAGAATAACTCGTTTACACTGACTCGTTTACAGGTATTATATTTACTCATAATCTTGCAGTAAAGTTAGAACGCGATTATAAAGATACACTCAAGACTCTAAACATTATCCATGAACCTGTGGCTAGCAAGAAATCTAACCCCCTTAGGTAGAAATACTGTATTAAAAAGCCTTCTCTTACCACAACTTAATCACATAATTTACCAAACCCAAGTGACCAAATGATCAAGCAAATAGAACAGCTTTGCTTTAAGTTTATATGGACAAATAAACCCGACAAAGTACTTTAAACAAGGGGGATACGAATTCCAGATATACAAAATCTCATTTGATCACAAAAGATTTCATGGATTAAAAGAAAAACCATCTCTGAATAAAACTAAAGACATTGTCACAAACAACTATGCATCGCGACATTGACAGCTTTCTAAGACATGCGAACAAAATATACTCACAACAGTCATAACACCACAAATAAATCCTGTTTGGAAAGACACATTAAAGTCATGGGGGTAAATCTATAACCCAAAAGGCAGAAAACGCAAAAACGCGACAGATGTTTAATAACTATCAAAACCTAGAAGCATTACTCAGGTAAAGGAAAAACTTTAATCAATGATGTGTTTGACGATAAGGAGAAATTAAATTTTATTTGAATGCAAAACTAATGTTCTGGAATATCAAGGAATCAAATCCATAAAATATTACTGTAAACCTACAAATGTACATATTGAAAAGAAAATTCAACTACCAATTTTACCATATCTATTACAAAACATAGTTGGAGAACCGAAAGGTTGTAGAAAAATTAATGAGACACTCATAACCGAGAACAATCCACGACGTTAAAATTCCGAGAAAAATGGCAAAAAGAACTTAATGAAACCACTGATGAAAAAAAATGGGAAACAATAGAAAAATTACATTTTAATCTTACACCAATGTAAAACATTCTTGGTTCTAATACAGTTTGATACATAGGTTTCTGCCAACAAATGATCTCCTGTCAAAAAATTGATTATAGATTCTAATATATGTACGTTGTCCACCCGAAACATTCTGCATGTGACCTTATCCATTCTATCTGAAAAAGCTTGAGGAATGGAATTTTGATAAAACATGAACTAAAATAAAATTCTCAACAAATAAATCCATTATTTTAGGATTTTGTGAACAGAGAAACTGTATCATAAATTTGATAATTACTGTCGTTAAATACAATATATTTAAAATGAAACAACAGGAAAAGATACCAAATTTTAGACATGTAAAAGAAAACATTAAGACAGTATATTACGTTGATCGCTTTAATGCCTATTCGAACTGTACTTAAGCATTCAAAGTTCTGGTCAGTATGTCAAAACCTATTTTGATGTACCATTTTACATATTACTAATTCCATTTACCTATCTGTTCACATGTTCGCCTGTTTATAGAACGCTATGTCTATGAAATATATGTAATGTACTGAATTGACTATGTCATTTATCTTGTATTGTATATCTGACCTCTCTGTCTAATGGAGTAAACTTATCTTTTCAAGTTCAAATAACGACAACTTTTTTCTTTGGAATATAAGAAAGTCTGATTCCAATATTGTATAGTGCGTCAAAGGTCGCTACTCAGGTATGTTCAGTTTGGTTATTAAAGCCCTTTTAAAAGCCACTTTTGATGGGCCGCTTGGACCTATCAGGCCTCGAACCAGTGAATGCATGACTGGCCATGCCCTCTTTATATGATGTCATAAACAGAATCAGCCTCGTTATCTTATACATCTATGGTAACAATACAACATAATTCTTAGAAAATGTTTTCCACTCAGTTAGATTAATCATTTGACGATGTAATACTACTAAGCATTTGTCGTAAAACATATCCACAACAATTGTAATTAAACAATTATTTAGGCGGTATTTCAGTATTTCAGTATTTGATGCGTTACCTGTATAGTCTGTTTATTACGTCACACCCGCGCAAGTTTTATGACCCCTAATCCAGGCCAGGTGGGTCTATCAGAGCCGATGATTACGCTGTCTCAATGAAAGGCTAATTAAAGGTGTTTATTGGACAACTTAACAAAAATGAAGTCCAGTTTTTATTTTGTTGAAAAATCTTTAAATGAAAATCGAAAAGTGGTTAAGTCGAGGTTAGTGATGTTTCACATATTGATAATATGTTTTGACAATGAAGTGTTTTATTTAGTAAAAGTGACGAATTCATGCTTTTCAAGATATTATTTTCATAGGAAACCGTTAGCACTTATAATAGCCCTTTTAATAAGGCTACAAATGTGTTGTATAATAGTGCATTGAAAATTGAATATTCCATAAACCAATTTCCTCTAACATATCTTTGTCTGAATAACTTCACAAACAAATATTTGCGGCAAATGTGACATATCTGAATTACCACAGTCAGATACTTTCTATAAAAACACCCAGGCCCTTGCCATTAGAAATTCTACACACTTTGACAAGTACAAAAACAAGAACTTAGGGCGCAAGTTAATCCTTTTTGCATGTGTTGACCATTTCATAAACGACAAGGTATATTATGTGATCATGTAAAGAATAAAAGGTTATGATTTTGTGGATGGGAAAGTATTTTGTTTAATCTTGTGAGTGAGTGAGTTGTTGTTTTACGCCGCTTGGGCAATATTTCAGCCATAAGCGGCGTTATAATCTTGTGACATGACGTGGTACCTGAACAAGATACAAACGTATTGTGTATAGGGATATTTTTTTTGTGAATTTAAATTTTCTTGTAGGTAATCTCGCTAGGATGACAATTATGATTTGGTATTTGGTATGATCTACCAAGTGCATGGGTGGTAACACTGTAAAAAAGGTAAAAATACTTCGCAGCTAGTCAAAAGATAAAACGTGAAAAAAAGAAGAAATATAACCCTTAAATGTGTGCAAGAAATGAATAATGGATTGAAACAGCTATTTGTATCAAGTCGTTTGGCAAACTAAAGATTTCAATAATTTTCATAATTATCTACCTTCAAAAGATACAGGTCAAATCGCATGGTTATTACTTATATACTTTGGGGGAAAGTTTCATTACCAATGCTATGCATGTTTGATGACTGTTATCATAGTTACAGGATTTGTTCACATTTTCTATTGTCAAGACTTCTCACTACGTAATATACTGCTTCCCCGTACTGATTGAATAACATAATATGATTTGGCCATTTCTTTCCTGATTTGAATAACCATGCATATGTTTGAAATCTACCATTTAAAGTTGGACAGCCTTGTCAAAGAGGTAGATAATTTGCTGTGTACTTTTCATATTGCAGGCATGAGCCTTATAAAATATCTAACAAGTCACGTTCTGAAATACAACTACAAGTATATGGAGATTGAAAGCCGTGTTATTAGAATAATCTTTTGATGTGTCAATGCGGACCGATGCCATATTCACGACTAAAAGTGAGTGAATTTATGTAAGGGGAGGGGTGGGGGGGGGGGGGGATAATTTATCTGTCGGAAGCATTCAGGACCAAGAGCATAAGCACTGACAACAAATTGTCAGAGGGATGAAAGTTACAATTATAATGACATCATATGTAATTTGAACAGACTATAGTCATTAACCCTTGCATTAAATTTAGTTAAAAGCAATCAAAAGAGTTGTGAACAATTGGTGTAATATGTTCAAGTTCATAGCTATTTATTTCAGTTTCTCTTTCTGTTCAAAAGGTTTCAAAGGAGGCCCATGTGCCTTAACTACTTTTCTATGAGACAAATCAAGGAAGACTGTCAGATGATAATGTATTCACTAATATCTTCTGTATGACCTTTGTGAAAAACAATGTAATATTAGCACTGTGCAATAGAAAGTAAAACTCTCAATTAAAAACAAACACTGCACCAAGACTATAACTGAATAAAGCTTAAGGTTAATAGACTGGCATGATTCATTATAAATGGAGTTTACCATAGTTTCAGTCAGTAAGAATTCACATGTTACAGCCACAATAACCAAAGTAGAGTTCATCAATCTCTTGTATGAGCACTTCCGGCATAAATGCAGGCAGCAAAGCGCCTTCTATTGGACCATACAAATGTTTGTTGGTATTTGTTTGTTGAACATAATTGAGTGTTCTCAATGTAGTCAATAACAAAGACTTTGAACATAAATAAGATAATCTTTTGAATTTTGACGAAAGTTCCTTTCAATGTTCAAAGGTTCATAACTACTTAACTAGAAAAACGGTCAGATGTACAACATTTAAAAAAAACCAATAATGTTCTAAAAAGATATGTGACCTTAAGACATTAGAGAAATAATATTAGAAAGATAGAAGAGTGACATTAAAGAACAACCTAGTATGCGCATTTTATCAGTGTCAAACCATTTGCTTCACAAAAAAATGTAAACATTCTGCTATAGGTCATAACTATCAAACGCTCCGATTAAGGATTAAGAGAGCTAACAACATTTGTTATGCCATTTCCTTTTATTAAGATTTTTTGTTCTTTAGTAAGTGTTTACTTTGTTATTTTTTATATAGTCATATTTCCCTATATCTGTTTAAGTTTAAGTGTTGTTTTACACTAACCTTATCCCTCATCCCTTTACCCCATCCCCTATGCTACTGCAATAAACACTTGTCGCCTAATTGCAATTAGTGATATGGTTAATGAGGCCTGTTAATGAGATCGGCACATCAGGTGTGTAATGTGTATTCAAGCATGATAGGCAGAATATTTGCAGTCTCAGAATACATTCATACAAAAATAAATACTTTGCAAAGTACATACTTAATACAAAACTACACACACCAACACACACACATACAGATATATATGTCTGTTTAAGTATAAGTGTTGCTTTTCAATAACCTTATCCCTCATCCCTTTACCCCATCCCCTATGCTACTGCGATAAACACTTGTCGCCTAATTGCAATTAGTGATATGGTTAATGAGGCCTGTGAATGAGATCGGCACATCAGGTGTGTAATGTGTATTCAAGCATGATAGGCAGAATATTTTCAGTCTCTGAATACATTCATACAAAAATAACTACTTCACAAAGTACATACTTAGAGAAGTACATACTTAATACAAAACTACACACACCAACACACACACATACAGATATATATGTCTGTTTAAGTTTAAGTGTTGCTTTTCACTAACCTTATCCCTCATCCCTTTACCCCATCCCCTATGCTACTGCAATAAACACTTGTCGCCTAATTGCAATTAGTGATATGGTTAATTAGGCCTGTTAATGAGATCGGCACATCAGGTGTGTAATGTGTATTCAAGCATGATAGGCAGAATATTTGCAGTCTCTGAATACATTCATACAAAAATAACTACTTCACAATGTACATACTTAGAGAAGTACATACTTAATACAAAACTACAAACACCAACACACACACATACATATATCTCTGTTCCTTGATATTGATAGAGAGACAATAAAATTGAGACAATGAGCTGTTAATGGATCAAGATATTCAACTCACATTCATTAGTTGTATTGCATAAAAACCTAGCAGGTGGAACAATACACTTATTGTGTCTAGGAGGCAGTCAAGTGGTCTGCAATCATCCTTGAATGAGCTGGGCTGTATGCTTAACTGGTTGAATCTTGGCATTCTAAGTCAGTGAGATCATTTATCATGCTTATTTGTTCAAAATATCTGATTGAAAACTCTAGCTCTATGTCATGACTTTTGTCACTAAGCATGACACATGGACACATGGAACTTGAAAATCTATTTGTTAAGATTTCAATGTCTTATTTAAAACAATATCTAAAACAATATTTTGTACAATATTGTGATTAAGAAAGATAGAGTTATTAATTAATTGATTCAATCCATTTTTCAAAATCATCAGATAATTCATGTTAACTATTTGAAAGGTGAGTTTTTAAACTGAAGGTCTGGATCAGGTTAAGAATGAACCAAATTGATGATAAACCTTTCATTCTTACATAATTGTCTACTCCTACCACTAGGCTAGGATCCGGTGAGGTATCCGGCACCATATCCCAGTATTCTGACCTCTTTAGGATCCGGAAGAGAATACGGGGGTGTCCGTCCGGATCTAGGATCCGGAGAGGGATCTGGTGCCGGATCCTGGTATTCTTATTTATATAGGATCCGGACGAGAATCCGGCGGTGTCCGTCAGGATCTAGGATCCGGCGAGGTATACGGCACCGTATCCCAGTACACCATTTTAGCATGAATCCGGAGAATAAGGCAGGGGATCCGGTAAACGGATTCAGGGGTTAACGGCCCTGTGATGATCGGCTTGAGCATCGATTGTTTCTTGCTTTATGGAAATTGGCATTGCCTTTACAATCATTCAATGTGAAGATTACTCATTCAATCACACTTTATTGCTGTCGTGTTAGTGCTTATATGAGGTAAACTAGATATGAGAATGGTTCCTACAGAGTCCAGAGGTATAAAGACATTACTCTGATATGTTATTAGCTTATATCAACAAGAACACACAGACATCAATTTCCTAAGTCAGGTTGATATTGATTATATTGCATATTCCATTGAAAGTACTAACTCAACAAAAGATTAACAACCCTGATCATAATCGTAAGTCATATCCCTTACGGATCTGAACCTTCAAAATGAAATGAATGGTGTGTGTTTAAGTTTTTCCAAAGAAGTGAATCTGTCTATTTTAAATCATCTCTTGTTTTTATGTAATAAAATTCTGACTGGTGCTAAAATATGAACACTGTATTACAGAGAAACAAAACAAAATCGACCAAGAAAAAGCATTAATTTGCAAAAGCCCCCCGAAATGCCAATGAAATATGATTATCAGAAATAAACTTTCGTTGTGGTATATGAGGCACATCAGTAACAGAAACCGTAACAAAGATTAATCCCGATTGATTAAAGATAATCTCTCGATATCCTTAGGTAGTTTATCTATTGCCAAGTTGGCACAACTATTGTATTTCAAGAACCTGTTTCAATAACAACATCGATTGCGGTATACGTTCATGTCATTTTCAGAGGATTTCACGATTCTAAAAGCATTTTGCTTAGAAGTTTTAAATATCGTCTATGATAAGACAGTTTGGAAAAGAATCTCGATTGTGAAAAAAACATGAAATGGACAAGGAATTTAATATTAAAGATGTTTATTCTTTCTATCCACTTTCTAGTTCTGACACAAAAGTGAGTTATACAAGAATTTTCATTGCTAAATTTGACTTCAAAGGGCAGACATCTGATCAGATAAAGGGGCCGAGAATACAATAAAAGAACAGTGGTTGAGTGAGATTTGTGAGAACGCATAAGCTGATATAAATTGATGGCGATGTGTTCATGTCAGAACATATGTAACCTTTTGTGCATCCATTCTAGGGAATATCAATGCGAAATGAAAATGTATTTCCTAATCAACTCGATCGCTGATGATGAACGAATGTTATTGTCTTTGTAGCTTGGTGAACGTAGTATTTTATTGACACTGAACTGTAATGTATACGAAAGAAATAACACATTTTGTCAAATTGAAAATTAAGTTAATGGTATATGATCTTCATTTACGGGAGGGTAATTTTTCCTTTGAAGTTTTTATTTCACAAACTTAGCTGTCTTTGATCCTGTTTAATGCGATACCGAGAAAGGGGTCTTGTGCGTGATTGTAGACAATACATGTATGTATGATGAACATTGTGTTCTGTTTGGTAAATCTCATAGTTGGGTTAAGCTTTAATGTACTTCTATCCTGTTAGCAAATGAATCGCTATTTTAACATCACAAAATTACCGATTCATAAAGGTTAATTACTTTAGACATTTACTTTATCACAAAGCGCAATAATATTCAAATATAATTTGACCATGCTATTCATCGCATCTAGAGTGTCTATCAAACACCCATCTGACATAGATAACTTCTGTGTACTCGTATTGCAAACGGTTGAGATCATCTTTTGCCTTAATCATTTATCAAGGATTGATAGGTATTATTATCTTTATTCATTTTGAAACGAAACACAGCTTAACTATGTGAACTAGTAAGTGATTACCACAAATGATTTGCTATATACCTTTAATGAAATAAGAGACTACATCATCTGACATGAAACTATTTAAAATGATAACGTTTTTCGTTGTCATTCATATCACCAACTTTAATTTTTTAAATCCAGTTGAATTAGAGTAAATATATTCAATATATGTATTGTAACTTATATATGTATCAAAAACAAGTGGATATACATATATTATAGTTTCATTTAACATCAAATTACATTAAACTGATACAATAAAAATGCTTATATAATGATGAACTTTGCAAGCAAAATGAGCACACACTTTTTGTAACTAATAGGATGTTATTGTTCTGGACACAAGACCACTTTTCAATTCCCCTACTCAAAACCATTAAGACTATGTATCTGTTTCTTAACATCAAGAACAACATGGCTGAGTTGATAAAGCAATCAAAACTTAAGTAATTTCTGATAAATGAGAAAGGACAGATTTTGAAAAAACACTTTACGGACAACTCTATCTGTGTTTGTAGTTTTCAATTCGTTCTACCTGACACCAAAGGCATTTAAGCTTTTTTAATTATGAGTGTCTAAGGAAGATAAGATAATTGGTGCCCATTTATTGTCAATCTTAGCTAATGTGAGTTTTTACAACACTGGTTTACAATATCGGAATTAAAATACCCTTTGTATTATCCTATTATTGTTTTACTATATATCCCATATGAACTGAAGAAGACGGGACTGTGATTGCCATACATTTACATTAAATAAGAGTTTAAACTGATAACCAAACGTTAATATTAAAAGTTTAATGAAAGATTTGCATGACGGCTTCACGTTTTTACTTTCTAAAGATTAATGACTGTTCACGGCATATTGGGTGACCTGAGCATGAATGTACTTTTAGCCTGTCAGCACAATAGCTCAAGAACCAATCTATGGACTGTCTTGATACTTTGCACAAAGCATCTAAATTGGTCTAAAGGCAAAGTACCGAGAGTATATGGGCGACCTTTATATTTTATCACTGTATGTAGAACGGTTTAACCCGTGGTATCTAATTTGTTCAGTGAAGACAAGTTCCCCCGTGATTTACATATTGCTTTATTTAAGATTACTTATAGATGTATTTCAATTGGCAAGGCATTAACGGTTTGTGATACAGAAGTTGTGCAGATATTCTCCAAATTCTTAACTTAAAACTCTATTTTAAAGATAAAGTTAAAAGGTTATATGAATAAAATGTACATTTATATAAGTGTAACTATGTTCATGTGCATATTACCTAATAGTGTACAATATCAGATCAGGTAACCACTAACTTACATATTAAACCATTTTTATATTATATTTTTTATACTTTTTACAAGATTTATGGATGCAAACGAGGCCTTGGTTGTTACTTACTTTTTTCCAATCAAGTAATTGAAAGTGAAGTGTTACTATCGACCATTGCAAAAACGAAACAATGGATGTACAGAATACAAATGAAAACCTCCATAAATCCTACATTGCTTTGGCAGAGCAATAGTTATTTTTTACTCAAAACCAGTTAATGGCCACTATTATAATAACAACAGTCCAAATACACAGAACAAAATCAAAACCGGATTGTTACATCTACATTGATTGAGATGGTAAGTTTTGCCCCGTGAAGAACCTGGTATGTTCCAAATTCTTGCGTCATTGGCAAGGGGATCCTATTGTTGAAAACATGTTTCATTCATATTCTCTCACTCCCTCTCGGGATAGGAGTTTTCTGCGTTAAAAGCAGGATGAACTTGATTGTTGGATCATGCAGTTCCTGATTTCGTAATGTAAAAGGTATTAGTTTAGGTGAGAAAGGTGAAAGGTGAAAAAGTTTATCTATACCTAGTCAAACCATCGGAAACTGCTTTCTAAAACCACTTTATGCATCGAATTTTATTGGACAAATTAGAATAGGTCGACTCCTTCTGCTGGTTAGAGAATACATTTACCACTGTAAAAAGAGAGACCCCTCTTGTCATAAAACTTTACGAAAGCGAGATATTCGAATTAAATTTCAACCTTGTTGTCCCACATGCGGAGTAATCAACAAGCCAATCAATCTTTATTTAATACTCAAATGTTTGAGAAAGTTAGTTTTAAAGTGCATTTTCAATCCATGTATCATGCGATAATCATCGGAGAAGTTACACTTTGGTTACACTTATCGTAATTCATGAGAAATTATTGTTTTCGAATTTTAAAATCTTGGATGAATTCTGTTCTTCTCAAACCATATCTGAATGATTTCTCTTGTAAATAATTGTTTATTTGAATCTGTTATGAAAGTTTTTGTCCATTTTGATCATACAATACCATCATTTCATAACATATGATGGGTATGCGATAGAAGGGTAGCTCCCAAGTTCGATTGATAATGAGTCGGTAAATTAAAAACCTAAATACTTTATTAGGTGTTTAATCTATATGGTTGCCTTTAAAGTAGTATTTTGCCAGGACCATAAGTTTAGTTTTCTTTTACGTCTTATAGAGCGTTGCGACTTAAGTTTATGATTTTTTTAGGGCTTATTTTAAGTGATAATACAGACACCATTCGAATATGCTTACATTGGTTTTATGTTTTCAAAATTATCTGACAACCCTAATTTAAATAATATGATGACACTAGTTGACTATTTTGACATTTACTTATTTACAGTTCTCTGACAACTTACAATAGCCTTTTTTATGAACTGTTGTATCCAATGTAAGTTTTTGAAAGATATCGTTCAACTTTTATACAAATGTGTGGTCAACACAACTTATCATATGCTTGATAAAGGCTTAAGAATATATAACGAAACGTAACTACTGTCTCCAATAAAGAACTTGATCATCCACATAACCCCTTTGAATTGAAGAAGACGGGATATTATCATTGATGTGATACATGTATGTGACATTGAAATGATATCCAAAAAATTTCGTAACAAGCAGCGCTTCTCTCTATCATTTTCCAGAAGTCTTTTATTTCATACGACAGTGCTGATATTATGGAGTAGTGCTGTCAAGAAGTTTTTATGACGGTGTGATTGGCATGGAGATCGTTTGATATAGCATGCCATTATCATTAAGGGCAGAAGCCTCAGCTTTCACAAATAAGATCAGAAGCTCACTCTAAATAGTACGTCAATAAGAAAGCATTTCAAAGCAAAGCCCTTAGAGATTTTTAGGTCGGTAAAATGGCTTAAAGTCGAAAGGATTACCTTTTCAAAAAGGTTAGCGAATGCATTTGGTTTATGAATCAGGGACTTAAAAACGGTCATGTTGCATTAGCTCTTGACTAATGCAAAGATGGAATTACTGAGAGAAAAGCATTATGTTCTATCATATATTACATTTTAAGTACCTGTGTACGTAAGACTACCATTCTAAACTAATATATCAGATCGAAAAGTATATTTTGACATTTAGCTAACGAAATTCTCGATTTAAGTTATTCAAGAGTGTGGCGATGACGTGATGTCAACTCGAATATCAATAATGACATATTCGCTTATGATATTTTTATTGATTAAAGCAAACTAGAAGTGGTTTAAGGAGATTGAAAGTAGAAAGAAACAATAATCTCTTTTTAAATTCTTAAAGAAATAGGTCTTGATAACTCCCCCGTCTTATTTCTGATATCACAAATGATAATGGAGAATACATTGTTGTTGTTTTTTAAATCAAACAAGGAAGGAAAGTTCCGAATATTTCTGATACACTTAGCAAATAAAAAGAAAAGCAACATTTAAGTGCGAAATAAACAATACTTTAAGCACTAAGTTTTAATCAAATGGATAGAATGTTGGCTCCCTTAGGCAAAGAAGGTAAATCCTTCATTAGTGACTCATCTGCCTTTGTTACCAAACTAAAGGACTCTGACACTACCGGCACCATGGTCAGCTACGATGTGGTTGACCTCTTTACAAACATTCCACTTGATGAAGCCTTACATGCACTGCGTACCAGATTACAAACCTGCATAGATAAATTGGACACTAAACTCTCCATCGACAGCATCATCAGCCTCGCCTCTAAATGCTTTGAGACATCTTACTTCACTTGGCAAGACCAAATCTACCAACAAATTCATGAACTGCCTATGGGCTCCCCACTCTCACCACTGATAACTGAGATATTCATGACACAGTTAGAAGAATCTGCCCTCTCCACGTCACCCTTCCAACCACTTTGTTGGTATAGGAAAGTAGATGGTGTCTTTACCATCATCAACGAGAACCACGATCCATCCATTCTGCTTTCTCACCTTAACAACCAACACCAGAGAATCCAGTTCACCATGGAAACTGAAGATGAGAAACGCCTCCCCTTCCTTGACATCTCTATTCAGAACTCTGACAATCAGCTTCAAACATCAGTCTACCGCAAACCAACCCACACTGACCAATACATCAACCATCATTCAAACCATCATCCCCAGATTAAGAGAGCTATTGTCGCCACCCTCACCCGTCGTGCCAAAAACATCTGCAGTCCTGATCTACTACAGCATGAACTCAACCACCTCAGAACAACATTTATAAATCTCAACGGTTACCCTAGACATCTTGGCCTAAGAGTAATTGAAGGGTCCGGACGACGGGGTATCTAAAACATCAATAAAATGCCACATTTTCCTTTAAAATGATTGAAATGAAGATATTCTCACAGCTAAAATGATTTACTATAAATCAACCATTTCCTTGAAGCCTTGAGTTTGGTTGCAGAACGTACAATCACAATGAAATCGAGTGGTTTTCGAGTTTGGTTGCAGTCCCTATAGGCAACTGCAACCAAATTATTTTCTAGCAATTATCCATCATTTTTCGTGTCTTGACAAACACTTATTTGGTTGCAGAGATTTTAGTTGCTTGTTAATTAGCAAAGAGGCAAGTTTGGTTGCAGGAGTTTTATAATTTACCTTATTTTACGTGAAAACAAAAACAAATCAGGATTTTCATGTTGACAGATTCCCTCTCGCACTGTGAGTGACGTAATGCCATGCGGTATGTAACGTGTCCTACAATTGGTTGATTCAATCTCAAACATTTCCAACAATTTTTCAAATTTCCTAATTTTTTATTTATAATTGATTTTGTTCTGTTTTTGGATAGAAACCATTTGTTAAACTTACTCAATGATGTTTATTTTCTATCAAAATCATTTTACAATTAAAGGGATTCCTGACAGCCAATGAGAATTGTTTTGAGATATGACAACAATTCGAATTCGCTTTGGGAGCACGTTGAAACACAGAAATGAAATTTAGGGATCAATTTGGTCAAATAATGTCAAAAGTACCTACCATGACATGCTTTATGATAGAAACTGTTAAAATAATCAAGGTCAGTGAAATATTTCTATCCATAATGTCAGAAACGCTTTCAAAACATGATGTGACATGATCGAAAACCGGACTCGATAGCGATCGGTAAGTGGCTTATGTGTCATTGAAATATAAATAAAAAGCCAGGTAAGTGATCAACAGTTGTCAAATCATCATATATTCCATCTGCAACCAAATTTCTTAAAGCCCAGGCTCTTCTGTTTGATAAAAACATGTATTTTCTTGGAAAAATAATTTGGTTGCAGGTGCCTATAGGGGACTGCAACCAAACTCGAAAACTATGTGATTTCATTGTGAATAATCTTTCTGCAACCAAATTCAATGGTGTCATTCCATATATCATGGTATAGATAATTATCTCAGCTTTCAGAATATTCCAAATTGAGTCTTTTTCAAGAGCTAGGTTGCAGTTAACAGTCCTTTTTGACACCCCGTCACACGGACCCTTCAATTACTCTTAGGCCGACATCTTGTTGAAAACACCATCCGGAAAACACTTCATCAGCAAGATCAGCAGCACACAAAGGCTGGGCCCTCCCCTATTCGTGTGAACATCCCTTACGTTGGACCTGTTAGCCACCAGATTAGCAGACTTCTTAAGAAAACAGCCAGCATAGACGCCACCTTCACATCAGGCAGAACTCTGAAAACCATCATCAAAGCCAATGGCCGGGGCACAAGCCAAGCTCCTCCAAATCCTAGAGGATGTGTTTATAAGATAAGCTGTGCATGTGGACACTCATACATAGGTGAAACTGGCAGACCAATTGCTACCCGTATAAAAGAACACAAAGCTTCTGTCAACAACGTAGACATGAAATCAGCTGTTTCTGAACATTTGATAAGACACCCAAACCACATCATTGATTGGCAACAAACCCAAATTTTGGCTACCAACATCAAAGACTGGCGCAAACGAAAGCTGATGGAAAGTATATTCATTAAACGATGCAGCCCCCAGATTAATCGTGATCAAGGTGTTTTCTTACCCAACGCACGGTGCATTGATCAACAGTAGTTACAGTGCTGGCTTCCACTCACTCTATGTAATTCTATCAGTTGTATAAACACTGTATGCCACTATGTAATCACATCTATTACACTCATTGTCAATGTCAATCAATTAAATCCATGTATGTCCATCTGATTAACTGGCTTCTTGTACATATATACTATATATTCTGCTTGTAACTGTCATTGTCACTTACCTGATAAAGGGGCACGGAGTTGCCTTGAAACGTCGTATGCAAATACAATAAAGAAGTTGTAATCAATCCTACTCTTTGTCATATTAACTACCAACTTCTATATGCCTCTCAAGAATTTTTACCATTGGTTGTTATATGAAATAAAGACAGATTCGTTTGGAAAATTTACCTATATATTGAATGAAAAATATAGAAAGGATAAAACAAGGAATCACACCTTTGTCATTTTGAAATAATATGCAAATAAATCCAAGATGTTTAGTTGTTCAATAACAAACAACTTATCATCTAATGAATGCATATTTTGGTTAATATAAATCTCTTAAAACTTTAAGAGTGTAGATGTATAATTTTGAAAAAATGCATAACGTATGACAAATAGGCTTAGGATGGCTTATTTCTTCAGAGAAGATACTTCAGTCAGTAATTTATATAGTTTATATTGCCATTTATAACCAGCTGTCAGATATAGGGTGCAAACATTGTGGATACATATACCCTGATGTAAAAGTTTGGTCGCTAGGATGTTGTTGCACTAAGTTGATATTCGATATATTAATTACAAATCTGATGATTAAAAAACATTCTGGTCCTTATGATAAATTCCTTCAAGACGTCACACAAATAATGTTATCTTAATCATCAATAAAGATACACTTTTGACTTCCAAATAAAAATGAAATCGTTTCAATATAACAATATTTTTACTGATACCTGTAAGTTTGATCAATGTCGGAAACAATCAGCAACGTACTTTGATACAATTGCAGTGCGATTATTAGATATAAATAACAGACGAAAGATAAATTGATAAAGTAATAATACCTTTTAGGGTTCAAATATGTAAATCAAGTGGCTTTGAATTTTCACAATAAGAGCCAGAGATATAGACGGCTTACTTTGATTGAGAAATTTACAAAGGGTTAGGCTGTATGCGGTATACTCTATTCTGGAAGACTAGAAATACATGTATGTGCATGAGATTTCAATGCGCCTTCACCTTCCTTCCACTATTTGCAACCTATGCAAAAGACAAACACAAAAAGTGAATGAGAAAAATAGATTTTTAAAAATATAGATAGATTTGGGTAAGATAAACTAATAAGATATGAAACATAGATGGTAAATAAGTCAATCTGCAACAGATACGCAAGTTGGGAAACAACTTTTGGAAAGCAGTTGCATATTTTTTCACTTCCAGTTGATCTATCAAAATTAAATTTAGTCTATAGCAAACTGATGATATATGATAACCAAGTGCAATGGATGAGCTTCAAACACAGCTATAGAACCAATATGTTGAAGTATTGATGGTAATGAATATTTTATTTAGAACAATTTCTGTTTCCAACAGGTGTAAAACAATTAATAAAAGTATTGTTTGGACAACTTGGACGCAACTCTAGAAGAGAAAGTCGTTTACTTCCGTGGAGCAACGGTTTACAGGCATACATGTGCACGTTCTTACCTTAGTGATATTGGATATGATTATCAAGCAGATAGAAGTAGTTCTGTATCTTCAGAAAGTTATCAAACAATCTACATAAATAAACGCCTAACGTCCCGAGGGCAGGACGTTACTTCAACGCACATCACTGCAACACTCTTCCAAGTGATCTTTATTGAACTTAATCTGGTAGACACATCATATTGCATGGGATATTTCTGTCCTCCAGTAACACGGAAACTCTTATTCTTATTAAAATATTCACTTACTTTTTATCAATTGCTTTTTTAGTTGTTAGGAATTATTCAATTACTAAATGTGCAACCGAACTCAGTGTTCTTATGAAAAGAAACAAACCGTTTCGAAAGTCAACTCTAAAAATGTCCTTATTTTAATTTTGTACCATCTTAATATGTGAATAAAACATACTATCATCTACAGATTATTAAACCTTTACCCGAGGGAATGTAAAGGAATTTCTTACAAATTTCAATATTTAACTAAATATCCAACTTTTGGATTAAATGTTTTTTTTGCCTATCCTTGATATATATAACATGATATAATACAACGGGAAGCACCAAAAGATGACATATCCAATTGGTCCCCAGTTAATCAGAACCCTTATAAAACCGCCCCCAAAAAAGAATTATGGTCGCAAGAGTACATCCTCATATGTTGATTGATAAAAATATCTAGTTCTATTGATGAAGTTCGCACTTGAGTTTTGCAACAGAACATTTTTTTAAGACACGGCGCAAAAGAAACTGTGTAGATAGCATTATCAATTTGAAAATCCTGTAATAATAAGATATGTTTCCATTAAATCCCAAGACGTTTAAAAAAGAGCCATGGGCTCTGTAGCTCATCAAACTTTCGATTGAAAGAGGTTATTAAGGTTTTGTCTCCTGTGACCCCATTTAGGTTCATGGGGTCACGAAATCTTCAATTTGAAATCCCCATTGGCCAAGGAGTATACACACAACTTTTCTGGACCTTTTGGAACTGGAGAAGAAGATTAAAACATGTCTTTAAAGTTTCGATACCTGTGACCCCATTGGGGTCATGAGGTCAAGAAATCTACAATTTAGAATCCCCATCTGCCAAGGAGTCTGCACATCAAATTTCAGCTCTCTAGAGTCATTGGTTCTGGAGAAGAAGTCGAAAAAGGGAAACGTTTACGGATGGATGGACTAATGGACAGATGCCGGACACCATGCCATGCCATGCCATAAGCCCACACAAGAAATTGAATTATATATTTAAAAGTACATATACATAGATAGCAATACCCCCTTTCCTCTTACAATGAAATATCTTGAGTATTGTAGACAGGGGGGATCTTTATCCTTTTAAATACATTGTAATTTTAAACATGTCTCAATATATGTTATAAAACTTATACCCCACTTCCGGTCTAGTTGCTACAGTTTCCTTTGTTCTAACTGTAGGTGTATTGATACACCTCAACTTTTTTTATACACCTACTTTTTATTGGACGTACACATTAAGTCAGGTAAAGAGATCTTTAACTTTTGGCAAATCAACGGAATTCAGAATTTGTTTATTAATGTTAACGACAAAAGCGGGAATCGAAGCAGGGGCCTTAATGTTGCGACGCAACGCCTCTATCAATTCTGTACTGAGGCTTGGAACAGGTATCGGTAGTTTTAGTTGAGTCATGTCTATGTTGTTGTATTTACCTGTATAAGCCTATGTAAAGGTACTATATAATTTGTACCAAATTTTAATGTAATAAAGTGAGATTATTGTTTTTAAAACGTATAAGAAGAGTATTGTTAAAACATTTTGATCTAGTTAGGTCAAGACATATATACATAAAGAAGGGGGGATAGCTTTTTTCGTCAAATATAACTCAACCGGAGTGGGGTTTAAGTCAGATATACCCAACCTTCTCTCAGTGCATCACTCAATTTATATCCTGTTTGAACAGTGGATCCTCGGCTCCGCTACGCTACGCCTTGGAGACCAAGAATTCAACCAGGCGTCATATTAAGCGATACATCTCGGGAAGTGTGGGTATATCTATTACTTATCCTAAGTCTACTCGTTAGGGTGTTAACTGATAAAGTTCCCGTGTTTCTTTATCTAGAATTTCTTATTAATTTGTTTTGATACATGTAGCTTGTGATAAAACATATTGTCATATCTTAAAAATAACCTATGTCAACATATGTAATGTTGATAGACATCTAAACGTTCTGTCTTTCCTCTTTGCCAATTAAAAAAGAAATTCCTTCGTTTGCGTAACAAAGAAGTTTGTGATAGTAAGAAAATTGCGTGGGAAGCTTCTAATGTGACATTTTGCAATAAATCATACCGTTCAATTTTCAATCTTTTTTATGTCATAGGTTTTAAAATTGTGTAGCTCTTGCGAAAAAGAAGTTGATATAGAATTACTAACGAATGGTTACTTGAATGTAACGGCTAAGGAAATTCTGTTTGATCGATGATGAATGTTACTTATTTTACGAACAAAAGACGATAGCGAATGATGAAGTTTTTGAGTCGCCATCTGTTCTCTGATTTAGGTAAGCACTCAATCATTTCGTGAATCAATCGTTATGGGTTTTTAGTAATACTTTCTCAAGGCCTCTCCCACCACCGTTTCTTTTCAAAATGCGCAAATAACATCTGATGAAAAAATGACAAACACCGTCGAATTTCAGCTAAATTCATGATGTTAGAAATATATCTCAGAAAATGTACACAATTTCTATCTTAATAAGATTAACTTCGTTTTGTGTTTTGACATTACTTGTAGAAAGTAAAGGTATAAAGTTTATGTCGATGATAAA
The DNA here is from genome assembly GCA_916613615.1 of Steromphala cineraria. NCBI lineage: Eukaryota > Metazoa > Mollusca > Gastropoda > Trochida > Trochidae > Steromphala > Steromphala cineraria. The sequence goes on along the minus strand of OU744722.1, from coordinate 74,453,543 downwards.
ATAAAGCCGTTGTTATATTTCTCGATGCTTTATCTGTTTAAAAAAATATAAATCGCTTTCTTTACAATACACGAATTGTTTGTCATCAATGTTTTTATTGTTTGCATTTGAAAGGAAAATGTTCATATTTTTCCTGATGAAATTTCTCTACTGAAAATGTGTTATTGCTATAATTTCATATTTGCGCCTACAAAGAGTCTGCGGAATTGTTTTGTTACATGACAAAATCTGTCATGAGGTAATTTGATGAAGAAAACTCTCAAAGGGAAGTAAAAAAAACAGCCACTCAACCAAATTTTGTGTACAATTTGAACGATAAATTTATTTCAAATTTCAAGTGATGAAGAAAGAACACTTCGCTATTTTATGCAATGTTCAACCTTTTATCCGTAGAAAAACATTTAACGTGTATGTATAAATCTTTTTTTACGTTTAACATTTGTGTCAACAGGAAATGTGAATCTAAACTTCCATCAACATGTCAACATTTCCTGTCTTTGCAAATATAAAAAAACTCTTCTTCACTCTTCTTGAAATTTAAATATCAAAGGAATTCGGCAAAGGCACGCTTTATCATCAAAAGTTTGGACTTCCTGAATGCTCAAAAGTAGAAATATATGTAAATGGTTCTTTTTCGAATCCGATAATATTTAGTACAGGTTCAGTAACATTTACTTGGGCTTAACATTTAATACCTAATTCGAATATAGAAAGAAGCATGATTCCGTAACGCAAAAACATAACAGTTTCACTAAATTTTAAAGAAGTACATATACAATGGTTTCCTTTTGAAACAATTATATATTTTTTTAATTCGGGGTTGCTGTGACTTTTATACGTTTACAGAAAAAGGGTTTAACCGCCTGCACATTGTCAAATGCCTTAAAAAGGTTTCCGTTTTGCTGATTATGTAACGTGACATTACCGGTTGAATTAACTTTTTACAATGTAACCAACAATAGTTCTGAATGTCATTTACCGGAGGCGGGGAATAGTGCATACATCAATTAGATCATTGAGACACGTAAATAACATGTTCTCTTCTTGTTATTTTTTATCTTTGTTTTTATTTTTGTAAATGTGTATTTGTATTTGTATTTGTATTTGTATAAAGACATGTCCTGTTTAATGTACGAAGATTTCACTTCGGGAAATCATCTGAACTTGCTCGTAGCTTAACGTTAAAACAGAGTTCAACAGAGTTCAACAGAATAATTGCTAATGAGATCATTAGAAAACGCACACGTAGTCACGGTATCTATAATGTTTTTAGTATAACTTAAATATTATAAAACTTATAAAATAAATTATTTCGGGGCTATTGGCTATTGGTTTCATATTGTATATCATTTCAAATATTAATTTTTCAAAGAGTTCCTGTTTATTAAAAGGGATGAAAACAATGTTCGGATTTGATTTATTACTCCAGCTCTTCTATATTTGGTTAATGATTAACCCCTAAAAAGTACAGAAAATGTAGTTATGGTTTACATATTTTTTATGGAACAAACAAGACAAAATCAGTTAAATTACATCATTCTCTCCCCACAGAGGCAGGTCAAGTAAGAAAATGTTGATACAGCCTCTGTTCTATTTCGCCGAAATCCGTGGGTTCCGGCAGTTTCCCCTTGCGCAAAAAAATTGCATCACAATCCATTTGAGCCTCTCGTCTTTGCCATCATTTGGTAGCCAAAATGATGATTTTAGAACAGCGTCGCTGATTGCACAACTAACTTTGATTGCCTCCAATCAGGCATCTCCCATTCTATACCACAAAGTCGCCGTAATAGAACAGAGGCTGTATCAACATTTCTTGACTCGATCTGCCTCTGTGGGGAGCTCGAGAGAATGTTAAATGATCTAGGATCAATCTGTTTCCCTACCCTCCCAATATTTACCTTCATGTGTTACTTCGCGGGTTTTTAAAAACATTTTTTTATGTTGATAATTTATACTTAACTTTACCTATACAGAATAATTTATTGCGTTTTGTACATAGACAGCTTAAGTTATCCTTCGACATACTTATGTATGTATAGACTTTATTATAAACAATGTCTTAGAGATCATTGTGAACATTTAATCACCCATTTACGGCAATACTCTCACAGGGTCAAATCTTATCTAGGGGCTATTTTTTTCAAATAACCATAATTAAGAATCAATATTTTTATACTTAAAAACAAGATACTTATTTTGCTAAACGGAATTGGAACAAGAAGATAGCACTCTGTTATCCTTTCAAAGATGTTTTTCACTTACGCTTTAATTGCAGTCTTCAAAACAGACTTAATATCTTTTTTTGATGCAATTCCTTTTTTGAAGTTAAGCAAAAATTGATGTGCTTGTAAAAAGCATTACTGGATTTTCCAATTTACGCTTATTTCCTAGAAAGGAAATAGAGAATTCAACTCTGAGACAAGTAATGACTTTTTTGTGGTAAATGTTTTTGCCGGCTCGAGAAGGTGTAATACAGTGAATAAAGAGAGAGAGAGAGAGATTGTTTATTCGACTCTCACTTTCTGTACATTGTCATTATAATATAAAAGTATTTTCATCATTTGTAAAAGTACAGAAAAACCGGTTAGGTTATGAGAGAGTATTGAAATTAGTATTGAAACGACATCCTGAAAAACTTTGTCAAAAGGAAAGTCAGGAAATGAGATTTATAGCATTACGAAAAGGGGCAGTAGCACGTTTAAGGGGGAATATAAGGTGATGTAAGGAAAGTTAAAATAAATGGTTCTAATTGAAAGAAAATGTATTTGAACTACATCAAGCAGTAATAAATCAAATATATAGTGTTAAGTTCAGTCATGCGATTCAGTTTTCTTACACAAAAGAAATTGATTAAGAAAAGATTAATTGAAGGTTTGGAATTAATGTGAATCTTTATTAGTGTCCTCTGACTACGGATGATCGATTGGTTTGTGTAATGAGACTTCTGACAATATTTTGATAATACTTTTAGCATTAACATACAATTATAAGTGAAAAAAAATAAAATATAAAATTTTCAAAAAACGTGCTACTGCCCCCTTAAAATCTGTCAAGGGTATGTAAAAGATTTACTGGAGCGTTCTTTCTGGGTTATTGAAGATAGGGAGAATTTTATTGAAACATTTTGACAAATATACTTGTGTGATAATACTGATGTTCATTTTTCTTTCTCAGAGATGTTTGTCGCCCACGTTGTTTAAAGAACAAAGTCAATAGTTTTGATGCTATTCCATTCTTGGCGTTGCAACTCAAAGATTTAACGTCTTGAAAGCAATGTATACGCAGACCCACATAAGGTGAATCATTAGATAATGATCTGGGTGCTTATTCTCGAAAGTTTTCTAGCCATAGGATATCTTAACTTTGATCCTAAGGTTTACGATTGAACCCAATCCTATTCTCAAACACTATCCCTTTAATAAGATATCCTTACTTAGGACAAATACTAGGATAGGTCTAAACCTGTCCCAGCTACATCCTAGTTGAGATCAACATTGAACAACATATTCTTTTGATCTTCATGAAGTTTTTTTTCAATGCTTACCTCTTTTTTCCAACTATAAGCCTTTCTATACACAAAATTGCCCTCCTTTGTAAAGGGAGTTAACTTCTGTTTGAAGTCCAAGGTGTTTTTTCACATTGCTTAGTGCGGGGTTATATTGAGTTCCGTCCGTCCCTAAACTTTGTGGAATTTCGACTTCCTCTCCAGAACCATAAGGCCTAGAAAGCTGAAACTTTGTGTACAGACTCCTTGACTAGTGAGGATTATAAATTGTAGCTTTAGTAGCCTTATGGCCCCTAATTTCATCTTCTTCTCCTGAAGTATAAGGCTTAGAAAACTGAAAGAAATTATCATAATGATACACAAAATAATTCTAGAAAATAATAAATAAAAGATTTTCACATATGAACTAATATATATAGTCGCAAAGCGACGATTACAGGATTCAGCCAAATATATGAGTGCTTGAGGCCATTTGTAGCAACTTTGGCATGATTTATTTTTTAAGGGGGGGGGGAAGCTGTTTTGAGGTCATTTCTTCCATACCTACCATTTCAAGTGCACATAACTCGAAAACTTGAATTGATATCTACCTGAAATTCTCAGAGCTGACAGACAAGAAGTCAGACTGCAGGGATAAAGGGAGAGAAGGGGACAGAGGGCAGAGGACGAAGAAATATACTTGAAAATCCATTTTTTTTTTTTTTTTTTTTTTTTATAAGTCCAGACTTCATTGCCGATTTGCTGTGTTGCCCTGCCCTTGGGAAGGATTTTTATCAAATAAAATCGAAAAAAGTGCTTTTTTTTCCAAGCCAATTTTTTCGAGAAAAAAAAATTTGCGATTTTATTCTTTTATCTTAAAGACCTTGCCAATGTCTAACTCTCATGCAAAAATTATCAAATTCCCTGGCTAGGTTTTTGAGTTATCTGCCCTCGAAATTTACGATTTCTAGAAGTTGCTCAACTTTGAATGGTCACAGCAGAAAAAGTATTAACGTTAGGACTTTCTAGAAGTCAAATTAAGAACTGCAATGCTTCAGCTACATTGAGTATAAATTTCAGCTCTTTAGTGCAAGTGTCTTCAGAGAAGAAGATTGTCAAAGGCGGGTGGGGTCGGCAACGGTAAAAGCAAAATTTCCAAAATGCAAAGTTTGACCCCTCCTCGTGACCGGAAATGACTGTTCGCGAGCGATTTTCTTCTTTCAATTTGAAGACCTTGGTCATGTCTAGCTCTCATGCAAAAATCATGAAATTCGTCGGTCAGGTTTTTGAGTTACCTGCCCTTGAAAATTGACATTTTTAAAAATTGTCAAACTTTGAAAGGCTATTACACACAAAGTATTTTGAATTTTCAAATTTTATTACAAACTTGTTAGAGGCCAATGTCTTAGCTACATTGTATGTAAATTTCAGCTTTCAGGTATCAGTAGTTACCGAGTGGTGAATCGCCAAGTATGCATGGGGTCGGACTTTTGTCAAATGTGCTTAAAATCAAGATGGCGGCCAAACCACGTGACCTGCGAATTTGTCATGATTGCATTTTTTTCATTATTTTTGATTGCGCATCTTTTAAAAAAAGTTTTAGGTCTCTAAGTGCATTTTGAAAAAAAAGTCAATGTTAAATTTTGGACTTTGGATTCGAACTGGACCTTTAATGTACGGACCGATTTGGCCCAAAAGCTTATTGTCGCCATTCCTCAACAAGGTCTACCAGCCTGTGAAATTTGGCTTTGATAGCATCAGCCGTTTGGGCTGAAAGTTGACCACAAAATTCGTGGAATAATAAAAAAAAAATATAGCCGCAAGCGGCGACAACAGGATTCAGCCGCATTAACAGCAAGTTCAGTACAAAGATAAACATGTCAGGAATGAGTCCTGAAAATTTCATTTATTTATCTTTATGCATCAAGCTTTAGGAGCATTTTAAAGGAGAAGATTCGCTAAATCAAAGGGGTCCGGAAATTCTAAAAAGCACAAAAAATCAAAATGGCGGCCAAACCACGTGACCTACAACTTTGTCACGATTGACTTTTTTGCTTAGAATGTCATTGTCCACCTCTATGTAAAATTTCAAGTCTCTAGGTGCATTTTGAAAAAATTGCCCATGTTAATTTTTTTCACCCTTACGTTCGGTCATCTTGGACTCTATTTTGTAATCGCAAATGACTGTTCGCGATCGATGTTTTGATAGATTCCTAATGTATACAACACAGTCTAACATTCCTGAAAAATTTGCATAATTCTGAGTCGAACTTTTTGAGTTATCTGCGCTTGAAAATTCGATATTTTAGAACATGTGAAATTTTGAAAGGATGCTGCGACAAAAGTATTTCGAATTTCTTAATTCTATAACAAACTTGTTAAAGGCCAATGACTTAGCTACATCGTGTGTAAATTTCAGCTATCTAGTATCATTAGTAGCCGAGTGGTGATTCACCAAGTGTGCACGGGGTCGGACTTTTGTAAAAGTGCTTAAATCCAATATGGCGGCCAAACCACGTGACCTACGACTTCGTCATGATTGTCTTTTTTTCATCATTTTTCATTGCGCTTCTTTTAAAAAAAATTCAAGTCTCTAAGTGCATTTTGAAAAAATTTCCCATGTTAAAATTTTAAACTTTACGCCTACATAGGCAAAATATGACTGAGCCGATTTGGCCCAAAAGCTTAACCTCGCGATTCCAGGGTAAGGTCTACAAGTCTGTAAAATTTGGTATCATTTGCTTGTGCCGTTTTGGCTAAAAACTGTGCTAAAGTTTCGTGGAATAAAAAAAAAAAAAAAAAAAAAAAAAAAAAAAAAAAATAATAAAACACGCCAATAACAATAAGGATTCAGCTTGAAAGCTGAATCCTTAATAATAAACACGCCAATAACAATAAGGATTCAGCCTTATGGCTGAATCCTTAAATATAGTCGCAAAGCGACGACAAACGGATTCAGCGATGTATGGTGATGATATGTATGACAAATATATGCAATACATGTATGTATGAAGTCAATAGTTCGTTCAGACGAATTTTAAAAGTCACGATTTCAGTATTACCAAGGCCAAAAAGACTCTGTCAATTGCAAACGTAAATGTCATATTGAACTAGGACTGCCGCGGCTTTTGACCATTTTGAGCTCCTTGGTGTGTTGTTTTAGGTCGAAAATACGATGTCTAGCGAGGCTAGCGCTGTTCTGAGTTCAGAGAACGTTGTAGCGACGTCTTCCGGTGTCCCGTGGCCGTATGCACGGATTTAGTGACCAAAATCGAATGTACATGACTGGACAGCGTGTTTGCATGAAATGTCTACAAGCACAAAGTGTAGAACATGCGGCCGGGAGGAAATGCATATTTCAAAGTTCAGGAGGACGACAGGCATTTTGGAAAAGAGAGTTAATCGAGGACGTCACACCCTTGCGAGTGGAATCTGCCGAGCCCAAGAGCTGATAGTGGCCGTCATTATGCCCTTTTCCTTAGGTAAGGGGAAGGTACATTTGCTTGTACCTACGCACCCACCCGTGCCTGTGGTCTTGAAACTAAATCTTGACCACAAAGGCTATCAAAGTGTATGAGACGCACTTAGACAATTTATTGTTAGTCCCCAACAAAGAGTTTAATTGACAATGTGATCTATCAGTGTAAAGTTTTTCTATTTTATCCCTCAAATTAACCGACGGCACTCACCGTATGATACAAGGAAATGAAGACATTTCTTTTCTCTACGAGTTGATATAAAAATTATAAAATTATCTCTAATGGTTCGTGAGGTATGAGTGCCGCAAGATGCGCGAGTTAATTACATGTTCAATTAGCGAACGCCTTTATCCTAAGCATTCAAAACGAAAGCAGAATTGACAATATTCAAAGGGCTGTAACTCAATGTAAAACAAATATAGGAATTTTCTGTCAAATTTAAAAAAAATCTATAGGCTTTTGGCTTCTATATGATGTATAGAACAAAGCGTTATCGTTCGCCGTTGATTCGCTACGATATTTCAAACATACCCACCAAAACACCACATTTCCAAAATGCAAAGTTTGACCTCTGACCCTGACCGGAAATGACTGTTCGCGAGCGATTTTATTTTTTTATCTTAAAGGGCTTGCCAATGTCTAACTCTCATGCAAAAATCATAAAATTCTATGGTCTGGGTTTTGAGTTATCTGCCCTTGAAGTTTGCGATTTTTACATTTTGGTCAACTTTGAAAAATCACAGCAAGAAAAGTATTAAAGTTAGAACTTTGTAGAAGTCAAATTCAGAACTACAATGCTTCAGCTACATTGAGTATAAATTTCAGATCTCTAGTGCAAGTATCTTCAGAGGAGAAGATTGTCAAAGGTGGGTGGGGTCGGCAATGGTCAAAAATGCACTAAATCCAAGATGGCGGCCAAACCACGTGACCTACGAATTTGCCATGATTTCGTTTTTTGCAGCATTTTTGATTGCGCACATTTTTAAAAAAAAATTAGGTCTCTAAGTGCATTTTGAAAAAAAAATCAATGTTAAATTTTCGATTTTGGAATCGAACTGGACCTTTAACGTATGGGACGAATTGTCCCAAAAGCTTATTGTGGCCATTCCTCAACAAGGTCTACCGGCCTGTGAAATTTTGCTTTGATAGCATCAGCCGTTTGGGCTGAAAGTTGACCACAAAATTCGTGGAATAATAATAAAAAAAAAAAGAAACACGCCAATAACAATAAGGATTCAGCTTGAAAAGCTGAATCCTTAATAATGATCAGTATTTTTTTATCCTCACAGCTATCCTTTACGTTTCTTGGGGGGGGGGGGGTTCCCCAATAAAATGCAAGGATGTGATAATTATGTGTTAAATGCATTAAATTAAATTAATATCTTGGGGAATTCCCTTATCATCAAACATTTCGCTATCTTCCTGACTGAAGAGTTCCGATGCTAGCTAGAATTGGTGTCCCAAGTTAGGCCGTTAGTTCTTTCTTACACTTAAGTTGCCGACTAGTTTGAATCTTATGTGCTCTTTTTGTTTTGTGAAATACTCTTTGTTTCGAAACAGTTGCCGTAGTAGAAGCAAAGAAAGCTTTCAAATTGGCAAATATGTCGGACTCAATGTTTAGTTATTGTTGCCGATGTATAGAATTGGTAGTTAGTTGACACAGTGCCACTATCACGGATTATAGGATTGATAGTCCAATGGTTTGTTTTTTTTCTCATTGATTTGTTGAAGGTTCTCTGTTTATATATTAAAATAAACGAACTTGAAAAACCGTATTGTGATCAGCCCCCATTTCAGGGCAATAATATTTTTCCTTTTCATACATACAGTGTAGTTGATATGGATGTGGACAGGTGGAGGGGTATGCAGAGGAGTAAAATATAACATATAAAAATACAACAGTATTTACATGATTTAAGCATTAATTCAAAGCATTTTCATTTCTTTAACATAATTACTTTGTATAAAATGTGTACATATTAGAACTTTAAAACTGACAAGCGTGGTATCTTAAAGTCAATATTAAGATTATTTTTTTAATCAATCTATGCGCAGAGAACTATATTTGACCTGAGTACAGTATGCACAGTGAGTATTACAAGCTAAACATGCTTCAAAACCACATTTTCATTTCCGCAAGAGTAAACATTAATAGCAAGAATTTCTAAGTAGGTGCTATAATACTCTCACAGAAAGGTTTGGGAAATGATGTAATGCTTTATTGTTTATGCTTTCTCCAGAAACGTTGTTAATAGGCTTGATAATGCCTATTTACCGATATGAGGTTATCTCTCAAGTAATGATGATAATAATAACTCTTTTTTTTTCCTCAGTACATGTATATATTGATCTGTGCCTGTGGCACAGCAATAGTGCAGCTCCAGTTAATGCGTTTTTGTGCCTTTACAATGTTGAGTGTCAAGCAAGACAGCAACAACTCCATCTCTTAACGTCCTATGTTATGGCGCTTCCGGGAAATGAACTCCGGTATACCGTATGACGAGCGGACACACTACCGCTAAGCTACGTCCCCGGTAGTAGCAAGGCTTTTAAACATGAAAGACTCTTCTTAAAACCTTTATCATCGTTTGTTTGTGAAGATTAGAGACTACGATCTGCCTTAACAAGGAAGTATCTGTACTTTCCTGGTTAGTCGATTATGTCTGATCGCCAGTGGCTGATCAAAGAATTATAAATAACCTAAGGTAAATTTCTAGGTCTATGGAATCAAAGACAGTTTGCAACTTGTTGACCTTTTTACTTTTCTTGTTCAGTCAAACATGAATGGAAAAACAAGCTTAGAGCAAGAAACTTATTCTCTTAATCATACCATGATTGCTTTTTACGTTGATACTGCGCTCTGGGCCTAGTATCATCTAATCACAAATCAGATGATTGTAACCAAATGGTCTAGTATGAATACAGTTTGATGTTAAAGTATGTGATGGTAATATGATTTTCTTCATCTTCTCAATATATTTAACGTTTTGGCAAGAATATGGTAGTACAAGCTGCAAAAAAGTGAACACCATATATGATATTTTCATTGATTTTGCATGCTATGTAACAAACATTTTCTGCAGCTGTATGGATTCTACATTACTTTCGTTCAGATATTGTTGACCTGAACTTATTAATGAACTTTTTTTTATAAGTTATAAGTAATATGATTTTAGACGAATGATCGTTAGTACAATTGATACACACCTGTTTGTCCTGTGTCTCATTATATCGACTAAACATGTTAGTGGAACATAAAGTAATTGCATAGCCTATTTACGTAACGATAGCATGCTGTTTAGCGTGAAGAAGAATATGCTTCAGATCAACGTCTCTGTAATGTCTGTCTAGATTTTTAAATTTTCTTTTTCAAAGACAAGGTCTGGTAATTTACAGTCAGAAGGAGTGACCTTTAAGATAGAATGAAGTGGTCTATGACCACTTTCTGGATTCACAAGAAGGGATTGTAATATGACATAGATCTTACGTTGAATTTCTGAAAATGAACAGGAACCTGCCTAAAACGACTTTAAATACACTGCAGAATTAGCCTCAGCAAACAAGATCTTTGGTCACTGAAGCATATATATGCACTTTGATCACGCGTCAGTATTACTCTCGCTTGACCATATTATAATGTTTTAATTGTATAAGCACCAGTTCTACTGTTGAAGGTTTAACATACAGATCTCCAACAAATTAACGTAATGAACATTTCAAAAATTCGAAAGCTTATATCCAGATTGTTAATACCAAACCCAAGACTGCCTTGTGAATGGCGCCCTTTTGGTCTAGACATGCGTCTTTAGGTGATAATCTGAAGGTCCGATGTTTTCAGAATATTGCATAACATACATAGACTATCATCGACGTTTTTGACAATAAACATATGCCTTTTTTCACTAAAATCAAGTGAATCGTAATATGTTCTCATTCAACATACATTTCATTCTCTAGTAGGAGTGTAGTAATCATCATTATCATGTAACCGCTGTAAAGAGTCAGTTTCTGGTTATCACCACTCAAAGGCGCTCATAAAATTCTATCAAAATCCGTTTCGATTCCTGATGAAAATGTCTGTAAATACATTCCGCATAAAGGTATAATCACATTAACCTAAGCAAATACGAAAACAGAAACAAAGGTTCGCTGTAAATGATGTCTCATTGCTATTTGGGCTTTTATATAAATCAGAATTATTCACCGAATGTTTTGCTCTAGAAAAACTTATGTATATTGATATAAATAGGTAAGAAAAGATGCCCTGCGCAGGCGGGGCCAGCGCCGCTCCAATCTTGGAAATTTTGCGGTTTTCTCAAAACGGGGTATAAATGTCGAATAAATGCCTAATTAATGTATATTTTCTCGATTAATTGCTAAGTGCGCATGCATTCCAGTAGGTTCACTTAATAGAGATAATAATCTGCCATTCTTGATAAGAATGCAATACGTCTTTAATGCTTTTATCTTATTTTAATGTAAACTCTTTTACTTTAAGGAGATGACATATTCAAACTAAATATAGCAAATATGAAGAATACACTAATGGACTTATTGGATGAAATCAAACGTTTGGATTAAGATACAGTATATTTGAGAATATCAAAATGTATAAATACCTATGAGATTAAAATGTAAAGGTGTCAAACCAAAACAATTTTAATATCAGTATCATTTATAAAAACGATATATATGGATCGAGAGTCTAATAACAAAATAACTATAAAGGATAATAGTAACATAGTAAACATTAAAATCAAATTACACTCGCACGACACAATGCATTAACTCAAGCTCATACAATTCAAACCATTATAATGCTAAAAGGCAAAATGACCCGTACATCTGAAGAAGATCAGACACGATAATTCAGCTTAAGAATGAGAAAACAATATGTCTGATGTCAGATGAAGTGTTATGCCCAAGGGATCCATTCAATGTCGGCAAGAATACACTTCAATCGATACACTACTTTTCTTATGAAGATGATACCTTTATGGTGATTCCCAGAAAGGGTAAATTAAAATAGAGATAATACATGTAGGTACAGCTCATTAAATCATCAAGTTGCAATGTTTCTTATATTCCTCGATGTCAGTTTAGGTTTCTTATGGTTGAATGATGTAAGCACAATAATATTAATCAGATGTAAGCAGAAGTATTAATGTGGTAGTGGCGCGAGTTAGACCTTTGGGTCGAAGTAGAAATCTTTTGAAGTTTAAGGATGAGATGCTGGTGTTCATTTAAGGGAATAATACACTGGCTTCAACAAAATGTGAAACTGGTGAAATATGTTCACCCAGGAAACGAAGTGAGATATAGAGAAATAGAGAGTTCACTGAGATGATTAAACATATTTATATAGTGGTTCTACATATATAATACACACAGTCAAAAAAGTTAAGCACCCCCTTCATTTTTTGAGAGGGGAGAGTTTAAAAGACCCATTGTAGAAAAACTAAAGATTCCACAGATGCAAAACAGAGTTCAGAAAAAAAGTTGAAGCATTATTTTATTCGTTGACAAGAAAAATGTTTATCTTCAAGGATTGCAAATGACCAAAAACAGGAAACGAAAAATGAGTGGAAAATTGTGAAAAACACAAACCCGTAAATGTATTGTCATTTCAAGTTTGGAGGCTGAACAAGATACAGAAATCATACTAAATAATCAGTGACAGTGTCTTAGGAACAGTTTAGTGTCAAAAGCGTGTGTTGCCACCACGTGCCTGAAGTACGGCATTCAGTCTTCTGGGCATACCCCTTACACGGTTCTTTAATTGTTCCATGGGGATTTGCTGCCACTCATCGTTAAGTGCTGCCTCCAATTGTCTCAGATTTAGTGGAGGAGGGTTCCTTCTAAGTAGACGTCGACCAATCATGTCCCAAACATGCTCGATGGGATTCAAATCTTGAGACATTGCTGACCAGGGGATTCGAGAAACACCATTATTCTCCAGATGTTGTGTCACAGCTCGTGAACGGTGAGGCCGAGCATTATCGTCCATGAACAGGGGTCGAGTTGCAAGTCTGTGGGCATCAAAATGGTCAATCACAACTGGATCCAACACCTCAGCAATGTAGCGGGCGCCCGTAAGTGTGCCTTGTAGTGTTACCAAATCCAACTTGCAATCAAAAGAAAAGCAACCTCACACCTTAACGGATCCTCCACCATATGGTACTCTTGGAAGAATGTTCCTTGGTGTGTAGCGACTGTTCTTGACTCTCCATACTCTAATTCGCCCGTCAAGGCTGTGAAGGAGAAAACGACTCTCGTCTGACCAGTGGATACGTCTCCATGACCTCAGGTTCCACCGCTGCCTGTCACCACACCACATCCTACGATCCCGTTTATGTCGATTTGTTAGGTTTGGACGTCTGATGACATCCTGCTGCTTTGAGGCGGTTCCTCACCGTCTGATTGCTGAGACGTTTATAGGGTAGCCACGTCTGTTTCAAGACGGTACTTGACACCAACGGTTGACGTCGTTGATGACGCAGTAGGTTTCTGTCCTCTTGCAATGTGGTAGCTCGGGGCCTGCCGGAACGTGGCCGATCGTTAACATGGTTAGTTTGGGCATGTTTCCGCACTAAACGACTGATAACCGAATAGTGGTAACCATTTCTTCTCCCAATTTCCTTGTAAGATAAACCTGCTAAATGCTGCCCGATAATTTGCCATCTCGTAGCCTCGGACAATCTCCTTCGTTGCATCGTTCATAACTTTTGTGTATTGAAATGACATTGAAGCAGAAAGAGGCGTTTATATAGCCACGGTAACTCGAAGGGTGAAACTGCATTGTGCAAAAATCATGGGTTGCATGATCTGCATGCCAATAGCTCCGTTCGTGAGAACCGTTCCATAACAGAAACCACACCAGTTCATAGATAAAATACCATATTTGGCCTGACTATCGAATGAAATAATATGATCATAGCAACCTTAAGTTATACAACTTTCATTTTTGGGGTGCTTAACTTTTTTTACTGTGTATATATATAGTAGATATCTACATATAATGTACCTACAAATGTACTTCTATCTTATTATCATGAAGACACATCATATGTATAATTGTTTTGGTGGCATGTACATGTTATAAATGATTATCTTTTCCTGAAAACATTGCTATCAACCAACATCCATAGATTTATTTATTGTTCTTGTTAGATCAAAAGGAGAGTTCTTCTCTATGTTCACAGTTGACACAAAGCATAATATTACAGTTAAGTCTATGCAGATTAGAAGGAAATAAGATCAACCTTTAGCAAACCTTTTCATCAATACACATCAGATAAGCGAACTTCTGCAAATGTTACGATTATCCCAAGATAGTAAGCGTTCTGAGAGTAAGAGATAGATATGTTACACAGATTAGATATTTGATATCATTTTCAGAAGTTGTTGACAACTCAATGTCTCTTCTTGCATTCAACAGACATGAAAATCGTAGAATATTTAGCAATAGTTTAAAAAAAAGTGTACATGCATTTACAGCTCTATCCAAAACTCTAGGAAAAAAACAATATAAATAATAGGCCTAGGCTTACAATCAAGTGGTTTATTTTCATTTTACAGACTAATTCTTACATTCAGTGATTAATGTTTTTTGAAGTTTTTGAAGTTGTTTTATTAATGACAAAATGATATAAACTAATCGGCAAAAGATAGTTATCACTCAATTTAAATGACTCTCATTAAATAAAAAAAAGCGCTAGAAGGTTGAAATAATGTCAGTCAAGTATATCAAGCAATCTAAAGTATTTGAAAAAAACATTATGTCAGACCTAAATATGCTCAAGACAAGTGCACATAAAAACAGTGCATTAGCATAAATTGGAAGGATTGTGTGACGTATTATTATGGCTCTCTCATTATTCTTGTTTAACCTCATACGTTGCTTGTTCATAAATTTGAGTATCAGGTTTGACTCAAGCGGGTTTTGGTAAAAACTCAATGTTCTTCAATCAGTGACAAGGCATATGGCTTATACAATCGCTTTATGTCTCAAACATTGAAGTCTTTTCCAGACTTGTAGCTCTTGCAAGTTTAGTGTTTTTTGTAGGACCATTGAGGAATTGAATAGTTCTGATTTCTGTTCTGGTTCTTGTCTCCCTGTATGTAGGTCGTGAATAACGCAATTCAAACCTATATCATTTGGCGATCATGACGTCTCTAAACGAAAGCGTTCACGGTGGTCTAGTGCAAGCGGATATAAGCGGTTTCTACGGTAAAAAATAAAATTGTTTTAGCAGTTTTAGGCTTGTCGAATCTCGTCTGTATTGTGAAAACAAACTATTATTAAAAAAATGAGGAACAATGGCGATTCTTCAAAAGTTATACGTGGACAGTATTTGGCAGCTTTCAAGCTTCTCACAGATTTGTGGTCTGACTTTTGATGAAGTTTAGATGTTCTTTCTACAGTGTTGGTGATTTTGATCCAATATGTGCATTTGTTTGACATTTGTTTTCACCTGATATTGCCATTGGTGATTTTCACCTTTTTGCATTTTCCCCATAATGTGCAACATTACACAAATACACAATTTCGATGTTTACTATCAATATATATTTATAATTTTTAAAAACTTCAGTTCAAATAACTTGTTAACTTTCTTGCTTTTGATGAGTCAAACTTCATAAACGAAAAGCCTATTGCGTGTAAACAACCTGTTATTTTTTATCTTCTCACATACAAGTTTCTTATCCTTAAATTCTCGACAAAATGTTTAATCACTTTTACAGAGAGACATTCAGGTGAAAGAAGTCAGATCGTGATTATTTTAATTAGAATGATTCGTTTGTAGATCCAGACAAGGAAGCGAACTGAGGATTAATTGTTCTGTTATTCACTTTTTAACTTGATTGAGTTGCTGAAACAGAAATTTGTTTTCAATATAAAAATATGTCATTTTAAGATGTATGGCAAAACAACAGAATTGAGAATCCCGAACATAGTTTTCATTCGTCAACTATATTGACCTCAT
The DNA here is from genome assembly GCA_916613615.1 of Steromphala cineraria. Lineage (NCBI taxonomy): Eukaryota > Metazoa > Mollusca > Gastropoda > Trochida > Trochidae > Steromphala > Steromphala cineraria. Next base: position 74,437,593 of record OU744722.1, on the reverse strand, counting down.
CAAAAACAAATGACTTTGCTCGTAGCAATATCAAAGCTTTATCAATCTTCCTTCAACAAAGTGTTTTATTTTTTTCATGAGAAGTTTTAAGTCATCTCTTAAGTCATTAGGCAATATGCACATTATTATTTAATAAACATTTTTTAGTTACCATTGAGTTCATTGTGTGTAGGCTTATCCTTTAAGATATATTATTTTGACACTTAAGATGTTAACACAGGTTTGTGCATGTCTTGCCAATAGAGGAAATAACTTTAAAAGGTTTTTAAAGCCCTGGTTTTTTTTGCGTCAACACATCTTTATCCCAATTTCAAATTTACATTTTGGCGTCAACACATCTTTATCCCAATTTCAAATTTACATTTTCAATATGTTACGTTATTTGGTTACAAATCCATTCACGTCTCTGTAGGCATATGCTGGTGACACATTGAGAATGCGTATAATAATTACCTGATTCTCATCATTAAGTTCAAGGCATTGAAGTACCTAACTCTGGAGAGAAGTCAGTGGAAACTTGTGCAAAGTATGATTACGTTTATTCGTCCGTTCCCAAAAGGATTTTCTTCCAGCATGTAGTGATAACACTGTTACATTTGCTTAATGTGTCGTTCCTGAATCACTTATCAATTTAGGATCAAAGGTTCATAAAACTATAACAACTTATAACAACTTTTAAAATTGACAGCATGACCAAGTGGATATCGATGCAAAGTATATTAGCCAGTCACGCAAACCATTGGAAGTTCACATAAAACGTATACTAAAAGTGTTTTGTTTTTTTCAATTTTATATCTATTGCAAACTTCCCTATGATCAGACATCTTATGATTAAATAACCATAACAGATAATTCTGAACATGCAAGTTACTTCCCAAAGTTCGTTCCATTTGTTCAATTTCCCTTAGACCTAATTGTATTTATTTCAAATTCAGATTTCTTTCCTAATTCCTTTTACAAAAGTGAAGGTAAAATGCAGCTAAACGTTGATGTGAGTAGCAGTGATAAATGGCATAAACATTCATCCCAAAATGACAGTCATACGATCCATACTTCTTGCAAATTAAAATCTCAAAACAGTCATTTGTGTTCTCGAATGCCCAATTCACGCGTCCAATTTAAATTGTATATTAGGCAGTATCAACTGCTATTCTCACTGCGTTCGATGAGTGTCCAACATTACATTAAATGATACATCCGCGTCATTTTATGGCTTTGAATCATATTCGCGACTTTTTATTGCCGCTATACAACATCGATTAGCTTTAAAGGTACAGTAGCAAGTTTTTTGATAATTTTATATTTTAATTCTTTCACTGATAATTGGACGTTAACGCTAAATGTACTATTTTGATAGTGTCAAAAATCCCATTACAAAACCAATCTTCCATAGTCAGAGAACAAAGTATGAAGATTAACCTGAAAATCCATTGGCGGCCATTTTTTTTGAACACCTTTAATTCATTTTGTGTAAGAAAAAGGAATCGCATGGCTAAATTTAACTTTAAATATTTGAATTATTACTGCTCCATTTCGTATAAATGCATTGTCTTTCAATTAGAACCTTTTAAAGTGATACTTTCTGAAACAAAGTCGAAACTTCCAAATCAAGAGTTGGTCATATGTGCCCCCCAAAAACTCAAGGACTGTTTCTTTATATATAAAGGACGGTTATTTCTTGGTGCCAAACTGGAAAAAGATAAAACGGAAACCTAATGACAAATACGTTTAGTAAACGCCCACAAATTGGAGAGAAAAAAATAACACTGTTTCAAAGTAAGTGAATATTAAATGTTCTTCTTTTTTTTTCAAAATAATGTTACGTTTCAAATACAATGTACTTATAAACGCCCCATATATTGCTATAATTCATTGTCAAATGATACTAGTTTTCCTTTTATCAGTATGTTTCTGTTACACGCGCGTCCCTTTAAAAGATGCTCTTCGTACATACAGTAGCTCTGTGACAGACAACGTTATCTCGCTGCTAAACTTCATGTCAGGATGATAGACTAGAGACTGTCAGTTCTGCAATCTATTCTCAGTCTTGGCCATATGATGGGTTGCACCTAAATTAACTAGTTGTGACAAGAAACTCAACATGGTGTAACATTAAACTGTTTAAAGGGGCAGTAGCACGTTTTTTGACAATTTTATATTCTTAATTTTCTACTGCTAATTGTACATTAATGCTAAATGTATTAATTTGATAGTGTCAAAAATCTTGTTACACAAACCAATCATCCATAGTCAGAGAACAAATTATAAAGATTTACATAAAATCCATTGGCAGCCATTTTTCTGTGAACACCTTTAATTCATTTTGTGTAAGATAAGGAATCGCATGGCTTAACTTTACATTTTATATTTGATTTATTACTGCTTCATTTAGTTTAAATACATTGTCTTTAGATTGGGAGCATTTATTTTCATTTTCCTAACATCACCTTATATTTCCCCTAAAAACGTGCTACTGCCCCTTTAATCACTCAGTTATGAATAGCTAGTCTCATCTAAGTATTTTCAAAACGAAATACATGAAAACAGTATGTTATCGTGGTTTCAGTAATGTTTTCTAAAAGGAACAATTAGTGTTATAAAAGTTTGGATAAGCATACCTTACAGAGCAAAAAATGGTCAACACTTGAAGTTCAAATCATTAAAGGGATTGTTTAACTGTCATATTGGCAGAGCATGATTTTCACACAAGAAGAAGGACTTTGTCCTTATTATGTGGACAGTTCGAAGGTAAATAAATCCTCTTTTTTCACATTTTTTAAAACATTTCCCTCTATGTACGTGAGAGCGATTGGGCCTCACGTAGATGATTTATTTATTTCAGATAAACGTTTCCTAACACCTAAGACTAGAGAATAATTGGGATATCGATGAAGAAGATCTTTTGATAAATACATGTACAACTTAGCACATCTGTCATTCATTTGATAACGAAGACTGATCACTGGCAATGGTTGTAAACAGCTTGCTTATCGAAGTCTTTATCGTCAACGTTTTGTGACAAAAAGCAATTCCTTCAAATTATAAATCAAGTGCTTTCGATGCAAAATATTTTGTCCTAAGAATAACGAGATTGACTATTGAGGAGTTAAGGGATGAGTCGGCATCTGTGTCACTGTGTGAAGGAAGGTCTGTGTGGACCCTGTTGAAGCTTCACTTGTGTCAATACGATCCTCACCCTCACCTGTCAATCTACAGCACAGAAACGCACAACACTGAGGTCAATGTGAGACTGATACGGATGTATTGTGCAGGATGTTGTGCCCTGAAATATGTCTTGATTGTAATAAACATTCATAAGGGCTTTGCAGCCATTCCCTTTTTTTCGTCAGTCTTAGATATGACAACTGCCACTTTCAATATAACGCTTGACCTCACTATGACAGAACCACCCAAGCCTCCTCACAACAGCCTTAAATCAACGCCATGTTATTGTTGTGGCTCCTGATCTTAACCCTATTGAACACTTGATGAAACACAGTGACGTTTGATTCTCGCATGACCAACGCATAACAAACGTATCCCCATGAACATCCTCAGCATGCGTCTTATTTAATTCACTGTACAGTTGGTGTGCCATCGTAATGACTGCCATCTGTTGTTATAACAGGTTATGATATGAGGTCAACTCTTACTTTAGTTGACTTTATCACTATTACAGGATTTTGATGGAAACAAATGTCTGGATTCAGAAGAGCGGACTGGTTTTAGATTTTGTCGTTCCCATGTGTGTAATAAAATATAATGTTTTTATATACTTCATTCAGTAAACAAATAAGCAGGAGTTATAGTATAAATCTTTTCTTGTGATTATCTTAACTTTTTAATGTTTCGGGACAGGATAGTGAAGTACTAGTGGTTATCGCCTTCGGCTTCGAATCCCGCCAGGGGCTCTGCAACTCTGCATTATAAAACCGTTCTACGTGAAACAAAAAGAAAATTGAAAATAGTATTGCATGCTATTTCTATTTATTCCTAGCCACTGATGGGAATTACTCCATCAAAAAGTAAAAGGAAGTTTTCAAACTTAATACAAGTACACCAAACATTTCAAAGAACATAAAAGCTTATTATTTAATATTGAATAACGAATTAAAGGAATACAACATCACGTTGATAATCAATAATACTATCAATTATTAAAATTGTGGCACTTGATAAGTAAGATAGCATTTGCATATGAAATGATTAATTGAAAAGGCGCCAGTTTATGGGATGAAAAAAAAAGTAGTTTAAAATTGAAATGTTTTCAACCAGATTTCGGTAAATAATTTATTGGAAATAAACAAAGAGCTTTAAATGGTCAATAGAGGAATCAATAAATTAGTCGGTTTGATTAGATATATTTTAATCTATTTTAGTCTTATTCAAAACTTTAAATACCAACAAAAGCAGTAGCTTAGATTATATGTTTCAGGATGAAAACGCCCTTAGTTTTTAAGGTTATAAGAGTTTATAAGGTTTTGATGCGTGCTAAAACTCCATTCATTTAACTGATGGTATAGGCAAGAGAGAGAGAGAGAGACGTTCAAATTGCACTGGTTTCAAAAGAATCAGGAACTTGAAAGAAACCTGTTAAATGAAATGTGTGTGTCCTCTGGGCGTAACCTCACTCACAGTGTACCAATCGGAATCTGTCAATTGTCTCATCTGTCTGTTTCAAGTGTTAAAAAATTAATATGGCGTTTATAAGTTTTTGCATTGGAGATAAATTTTGCTCATATCAGGGTTCATAGTTTTTGTCCTTTCTTTTAGGTTGATTTTGGCGTGCTTCATATGTGTTGTATAGTATCGATAGCTGTGGAAAGACGAAGACGCAAGTGAGTGACCTGGATGAAGACATTTAAGGCTTTAGTGGCAACTCTATGATTTTCACCTTTAGGAGTTTAGGACAGAATTGGTCCCATAAGGCAGGCTATGGTGCTCTGACGAGAATTATGTTGTCCGAAAATAGCAGATTGTGCATGTACAGTTCCAATCCAACGTTTCACTTTTTATTTCAAACAAATATTAATAGCAAAATTTAAAATGATGTTTGCCTTAAGTAGGCTATTGGTTTTTTAAGCTTATTTTGATAAGAGTTTGCTATACATGCTTTATAAATATGTGATGAAAATGAGATGAAAATGGTCTGAGGCTGACAGCAAGGACGTTTTAGAAGGAATAATTAAAGCTGATTGTTACTTTCTTTGATTTGAAATTTCTAAAACGCTCCTTTGCGTTTTTGTTAGGATATGATACATCACCCTCCGGATAGTTCCTTTAAAGGTACGCTAAAAGGTGTTTGATCTGTGGGCGACAACCTGGTAACAACAATTTCGGTATTTCACTCTGAAAGCCAATTGTTTTTTTGGGTTTTTTTCAAAATCAGTACTGTTATAACAGATTCATCAAAATACCTTAAGTTCTCTTAAGACAGAGTTTACTTAGCATAATTTTTTACCTTTAAATTAATCTACAAATGTAGTTAAAATAACCGAACACAACCACAGCATCACATCGTGAATATGAAAATTTATGAATATGAATGTTTCAACATTATTTTAAGGTGTTTATTTTTAGTATATAATAAAATGGTAATTCATAAATTTTTAACGCCTTCCGTGATTTTACTGTTTTTGTCTTAACCATTCAGAAGCAAGGCTTTTTTCGTTTGCGAAACTGCTATATGTAGAGTATACTTATTCAACGAAAACAGACCTTCACAACGGATAAGAATCGAAGTTTTAAATGAATCGAACCTCGGACCCAAAACAAAGAAAGATAAAGTATTGGAAATTTATAGTAAAGTGATTTATAAAAAGTTCATGTCATATGAAGTCATTTTGAAATTCACCTATGTATAACGACAAAGTGAAACCTTGTTATGTTATTATCAGCATTGTAAAATATTCAAGATGATTATAAATTGCCTATAAGTTAAGTACCGATCAAAAGTAATCAATCAAAACCCGGAGGAAAAACCAGAATACATGAAAACCTAAGCTTAGGAGTTCAGAGTTTGTATTGCTTTTGAATTACATTTGGTGTCTTCTTCAGTCATTTACGATCACTTGTTTTTTTAAGGCGAAATGCTGTATTATTTAACTGAAGCGTATTTTTAAGAGAGGAAATGGTAAAAATACTTTCTGTGACAAGTAATGATTTTATTTTTGAATTTTACGTTAGAAAGAACTGCCTGTGTAACCTTGCATGAGGCGAAGAGTAGCACTGTAATTTAAAGAAGTTCACAAATGCCGTAAATGGAGAAAACGCATTTTTAAAATTATCAAAGCGGGTAATTGAAAATTGGAAAACTTTATGTTTCAATACTTCACTAAATTTTGTAACTTATGTTATTAAGTTAATATTTTCTTTTCAGAGGTGCTAACCACCATTCAAACCCGAAAGAGACAGATGGAGTCGTACAATTCTAATCTGCTTGAATAAAATCAGTCGACTGGCTAAGAAGGGGAAGCCTGGTTGGATGCAATCAAAGGTTATTAAATTGTGCAATCAGCAACGCTCAAACGGAGGTTTGATCAGAATGTAATGAATTGAACTACCTCACACGGGGAGAGAATGATTTATCACCTACGCTATTTAATGTCATTCCTTTCAAAGTTTGAATTAGATGAAGCAAATATGATGTATGGTCTGAATAATAACATACTCTGCCTACTGTCTTCTCGATCGCTGCTTACTCGACAGTGAAAAATTAAGACAATTTCACATCAAGTTCATTTCTAATTAATCATACTTTCAAGATCCTTATGTCCAACAGACAATACATTGAATATAAGCAAATCTTTGAGTTTCTGGACATTTCAATGTGCAATTAAAAAGACACGTAACTTCTACCGTCAACTCTCTTTACTCTGATTCTTTAAAGTACTGTTGGATGTCTTAGCATTCATTTCAGAGTGTAATACTTAGAAGAATGATTCTTATTTCGTAATATTATTTTTTCACATCAATCTTTTTTACTTCTAAACTATTTCTTTGAAAGTTCACACAAAAAAAAACATTAAATAAAAAGATAAACAGTCCTCAGAACTTTTAAAGTCCTTACTTTAGACTGTTAAGTAGAAATCCCTGTTAAAGTTAAATAACGTCTGGAAACTTTTTCCTAAGAGGCATTTATGTGTCAGCTGAGCTGAACCATATTCTTCTTCACGCTAACCAGCATGGTTTCGTAACGTACATACGCTACCTAAATACTTCACGTTCGACTTAAATTGGTCTTTGTTTGTTATAATGAGACAGAGGACATACCTGTTTATCCTACCTCATGTAAGAATCTCGATCTCTGATTGGTTCACGTGACCCTGGATAACTACTGATATCGCCCTCCTGAGCGGGAGGATAAGTTATTTATACCCCGCCATGAACCAATCACGAAAAAAGCGTGCAAATTGAACTTATTTATACCCGCCATGAAAAAAGCGTGCAGATTGAGCTCCTTGAAAAGTATGTTTCGTGGAATACATTGATGTAACCTTTGCTCAAAAAATATGTAGCTTTATACAAACTAAAGTCAAAGTAGTTGCAAGCTATATAAATGCAAATAAACATACATGTATATTGCCATAATTACCTTATTAATCTAAGATTTGGTGTTTAACATGTTTCTCGTCGAAAACAATGTCAATATTGTGTCGCGGCTTTCTTGATCATTGCATATGAGAATCGGTTCACATTTATTCGAAATATCAGTATTCACTCCCTGTTTGCCGTATGTCTTGCACGGGAAGTTGTTTAACGTCGAAATTATGCTTCAAGAACTGTGTTCATAAAAAGAAATTCATCTGACTAAGCGAGGCACTGACACGATTGATGATGTAGTTTTCAAAACAACACTTCCGGTTTGTGACCCTGACCTTTGTCATGTGCCCCAGCAATTTTTAACCTTTTTAAATATGCTTTGTGTTTAAACATTCGGTAAGATAAATTCGTTATAACATTGCATAGCGGGTTGCATAGGTATTTATTATTCCCTTGAAAGGTTTTATGCAACTCGCGTTCTGCTCGTTGCATAAAACCTTTAACCTAATAAATACCTATGCAACCCGCTATGCAATGTTAAAACTTATAACGTATCAATCATCGTAACGTAAAAAGGCTATTTAATTACTTTATGTTCGACTGAACGGGTCTTTGTTTGATATCATGAAACATATTCTCTCCCAATAGAGACAGTCATGAAATGTTGACACAGCCCCTTTTCCACCTCGCCGAAATCAGTGGGTTTCGGCAGGTTCCCCTGGCGAAAACAAGTTTCCCACAACCCATTGGAATTCCTTTAAATTTATCAAATGACAGCGCTTCTCGCATTAAAGTTAATATCATAATGCTTTTGCCATGATTCAGTAGCCAAAATGATTATTTGACAAAGTCGACGTAAAAGATCAGAGGCTGTAACAACATTTCATGACTTGATCTGCCTCTGTGGGGAGAGAATGAATGAGACAGGGCATACACGTATGTATCAATATTATTAACGAATGTTCATTTAACATCATTTTAAACTGAAAAGTCTTAACTATCAAATATCATAAATTTACAGTGAGCATGAATGATGTTACTAGACATATACAATGCTTTGATGATATGACATATAATATAAATTATACTCACGCTATTCTTCGTTGTGATTGCATTGATACATCATTTTGTCATTAAAATATTTATTTGCAAATTAATTTGAATAAGGTTAGTTTTCACAATATTTCAGATAATAGATAATGTGAGGACTTGAATCTTATTTTATATCTTATCTCCATTCGTTCATTTGCATGATACTTTATTTGATTCTTAACTGACGCCAAGATTCACGACGTGATTCATCTCTTCATGATTGAGACACTATAATGATTATGTTAACACGAAATCGAAATCGCAAGAAGTGTTATACAAAACAATAACTTAACATTAAACACTTTATGTCAACTTGTTTGCTTTATATCTTGGTGGAAATGGATAGCTAATTATCGCAACATATAAAACACCACTATATTGAAGGAAAGTTTTCTTTTCAATGTTGTGTTCACACAAGAAGTAAAATAAATGACCGAACAACATCAACATGAACAACATCAACATTAATTATCGATATCGCTCGAGTGACTTCACCTTAGATACATCTTAATATTGATGTTTATTTTTTTCTATTCAATTGACAGTTTTTCATTTTCAACGTTTTTTCGTTATAGTAAAACAAACGTTATCACAATAAAACCGAAAAGAATGCATCATCATCTAAAATTTTCCTTCAACATAAACTTTTAGCTGAATTTCCCTTGAACCGTTGCAAAAACAGGTTTAGAAGAAATCTGATAACATATAATTCCAGTGAGGGCCAAACAGAAATGGACCAAAAGGAAACCACTTTGAGATCTAACACGGTTTGTCAGGATTATTGACCATGGTAATTAAATCAAATATGTCTCACCATTGGTATGATGGTAATAGATTTGATAAAACCTATGATATGCATTAACTTAGTAACATCTTGGATTTGCGTGTCGGAGTAATTTTCTGAGCATCAATATCTATTTGATTAAGTTTTTTATTTTAAAAAGTTGCTATTATTGTTTTTCGAAACCATTGATCATTATTTTATTAGCTACTCCGACGAGATACATATAACAGTGTTATCACTACTTGCTGGAATGCAATTTTTTGTGTAACAGATGAAGAAACTAATATTTTGCACTAGTTCCCCCTTACATCCATTTAAGTTAGATAGTTGAATGTTGAAACTATCAAAACATCACGTGAATTAGGTCAGAATTACCTACCATCGTATTATCTTATCGTATTATGCCTCAACGTATGTTGACAAAGAGGATGGATTTGTTTAATTACAGGTTCGAAAACATGTAAATTTGATTCGAAATTGATTCTTCCGTCTTTGATAATCTATCGCAGGCGGGTTCTCAATACTCTACAAGAGATCTTTAGGGTTATGTTAAAAAAAAGCATGGAAGAATACTGCCGTACCTCTAATCAAAATCAAATTTATAATCAACTTCTAACTGCAAAATATCCATTGAAAACAACGAACACCTAATATCAACAGAATTACTTAACAACGCGATAATTGATTCATGCGGTGATTAAGATTTTGACTGAAAAGTATTTTCGTTATTACTTACCATATAAACTTCCTTTGTAATATGTGCGAGATGATACAATCATAAGCAAAAATTGCATGAATGTCTGTTTTAACTCATGATTTCTTTTCAGTGTAAAACTTATACACTATGAACTCACTAGTCGCAGACGATAGTTGTAATATGAAAATGAAGTCCAAATCACAATGAAGAATGACTTTAGAAATGACTTAAAACTTTTAAATGAATAAGTTTCGATATTTTTGTGTGCATAGTCCTTTGTCGTTGATTAGCTCGATACCAAATGAAGGAGCATAATTCGTAATTTTCAATCTGATTTCCCTAGCAGACATCTCTTGAAATAGCTGATTTCATATTAAAAACAAATTTCATTTGACATTCGGCTAAATCACGCTGACAAATAACAACCAATCCAAAAGCTTATTCTCCTTCCCTGTCTGTTTGTACCAATTATCACTTTTTTCACTTAAATGCTTTTATTTTTAGACAGATGAAGTTCTGAGATTCAAAGGAAAGCAAATTCTATTTGATTAACATATACTTGCTGACTATAGGCATTCCTTTGTGAAGTCTTCAATACAAATAGAGTTTCACATACCAAATGTATCACCGAATATAAAAAGGCATAAAAAACTGTAGAATGTCGTCTACCATATTACTGATAATATTGTCAGTAATGAGATACGCGTACTTAATAGCTTGTATCTAACGATTCCGCTATTGAGGACAGACATAAACATATCGAAATGTGTTTTTCAAAACACAATAAAAAAAATTTCAGGATATCGTTAAAGAAAAAATTAGTTTATGTACTAGAATTTGCTAGAAATATGCTCCGAACGTTTTGATCATCACTGCTGATGATAAACGAAACAAACGCAATTTAAAACTACAGTGTAGTTATATTTTACTTAAGGAATAAAAATAGAATAATGTTTTGCAATTCATTGTGTTGCGGATTAACATTTTCATGAAATTTGAACGAATTGTACCGATGGAAACGTCAGCTAAGTTTGATCTTGTGATTTTTGATAGTCTTGTGAGTTTTCTATAGACACAAAAGATTGCAATGATAATTTTCAAAAGGAAGAACAATGGCGGTCAAATTGTTCGATCAGGAACTGTAAAAAATAAATGTATTTCATCTTTACTGGTTTAGTGAAATGTAAAAACAAGCAAAACAAGTTATAAAAATCGAAAAAATACAAATATAAATTACGTTGTAAATAGTAAATATACTACTTTCAAATGTTAACTATTCATACTCAACAGACCTAACTTTATGAAGAAATACTATTATTGAAAAACTAAGTCCTAAACAATATCGCAAATCAAGATAATTTGTGAACTAAATTCACTTATTGAAATATGATTGTTTTCTTTTTTATTCCCACGTCATTCAAGCACGAGAAAGCCAAACATAGATCAAGGATTTTGTAAAAGGCATAAATATGCATAGCAATTTTATATCTAATTTATCTACCATCTTTATTTTGATTGTTTCTCTTACTCTTAACAAAATATCTCCACAACAGTATCATCTTCATCAGCAACACTCAGTGAATTTATCGACTTGTCTTCCTACCGACATAGATCGACACGTCATCTTATATCAGACATATTGTTTTCTCGATCAATAAGGCAATGTCCTATATATTGTCTGATCTTTTATGGGTGTAATAATGGCCTGTTTTGCGTGAGCATGGTTTGAACAGCATTAGCGCATTGTTTCCGTACACATGAAATTATTAAAAGTTATTAAGATATAAAATTCAAATCTGTCAATGTCAATCTAAATAAAGTCCATAGGTTTCGCACCGTGTTACAGAACCCATACGTTCAAATACCATTCTGTGAACTCAAATAAAGATTCTAATATCCTTATGTTGTTTTTAAACAAGTTAAATATCTTCATATTTAGAAATGATACCGCTATGATACCTGATGTGCTTTGTCATCCTGCTGTTTCTCATCTTATCAGTAGTAAGGCTTCTAAATATTCAAATCCTATCTTAACGAAGACCCGTGTTTCTCATTTCAATCTTAATCATGCTTATTCTGTGTTATATGACTTTATCTGAAAATCGTGATATTTTCTTAAACAGTTTAGGCTTCTATCAATTAGGTAATATGCCACGTCGTGAATAGTTTAGTGGTCTCTTGCAAATAGCATCACAGAGGAAGACAAAATGTCAATTAAATCTTATAAGGTCATCCCTTCAGACTGGAAAGTAGAAAGTTTTGTTTATGTGTGAATAGCGTTTGGAATATGTTTTCTAAAAGACATTAATGTGTCAGTTGAGCTCAACCACATTCTTCTTCGCGCTAACTAGTCTATAGTCTCAAAAAACCACACTATGAACTGTTGGGAGTGATATTCCAACCTTGTATTAATTTATATACAGTAGCCAGACTGACAGTAACGAGTTGATCAAGTTTAATAAGTTATAAATGTAGTATTTATACACATTTTATTTGTGAATTCGGCTTCCATTAATAAATATGACTAGTTTAAGAACTTCTTATTTCATGAAGTTATCCATTCTCTCCCCACAGCATCCTCGATTATCCAGCGCTTTCCCCAGAGAGGCAGATCAAGTCATGAAATGATGATACAGCCTCTGTTCTAACTCGCCAAAATCCGTGGGTTCCGGCAGTTCCCCTGGCGGAAAAATGTCCCCACAAACCATTGGAATTTCTTAATAAAATCAACACATGGAAGTTCAAATCACAATGCTTTTGCCATGATTTTATTGCCAAAATGATGATTTTAGAACATCGTCGCTGATTGTACAACTAACTTTGAATGCTTCCTATCAGGCATCTCCCATTCTTTACCAGTAAGTCGGCGTAATAGAACAGAGACTGTATCAACACTTCATGTCTTGATCTCCCTCCTTGGGGGAAGAATGGAAATTATCATAAAATTGTCATTTAGGCAATGAATGTTAGAGAGTTTATGAATTGATAACATGAATATGCCATTTACGTTCATATCAAAGCAAAACAATATGTGACGAAAATCATGAAGTGACTCTTATAGAACATCATGAGATAAATATATAGATAAATATGTCGTTACACTAGTTTTTTTAGTTTTTTTATTTTCATGTTAGGGCTCTTGCGTGATACAATGGGACAAAGAATCTAACAATATCTTGCAAACAGTATTGATAACATATCAAACTTCATTTTAAAGAGAACAAATGAGAGTTTATTTTTGTTGTTTGAAAATCATCAGTTGTCGCCGATCCACTCAACGTGATATTAGTTGAGATAAATTACAATGTACAATGACCTTACCAAACGTCATGCACCATGATCGGCATACTATACGTGGCCCATGTCTACTCTGAGTGATGTTAATGGAAATATATTGCAATGTACAATGGTCATACAAAATGTCTGTAACTATGACTGACGTATTATTTGTTGCCCATGATATACTTAAAACTATGTTAGTGGAAATATATTACAATACACAATAAAATACTAAAAGAAAAAATAATGTTTATAATATGCAATATTGTGATCGAAACGACAAATAATTTTCTGACAGAATCTTATTTGGAAGGTATTTTAACAAGGACAGTTTTAAAAGCATTTCAATTGGAGATAATAAAAGGAATCGATTCTTACATACATATTTTAGTTTTGATTATAATGCTTTCATTTTCATAGTGCAATATTTCATTTTGCTGTAAAAATTAACAAATATAGCAGAAGTCTATCGAACATCGTTCTTGTCAAAAATCTTACGTGTTTTTGTGTTTAAGGCTAACTTCGGTTACCCTGTCTCAAGGTCCCGATGATTCATTACAACACCACTCTTAGGGCTTTTCATAAGAGAAATCTGTGCAGGAATTACCTGCCAGGAATTTGAGTTTCCAAAGCTATATATCATATTATTAATTCATAGAGTTTATGACGGGGAATGACCTTGTAAGTTATCTCTTTCATCTTACAGAAGCAATAGGCCTATTAATGTGAAACCTAGTACGCAGACTTCTTTGTATTTTGGAATTAATATAGTTTATGACTCTATTGCCCCTTAAATAGGCCACACAGCCAACATCTTTAAAGATTTTGTCGTTTTCCTTCAAAATAAGCTAGCAGCCTAATACGATCTTGTAAGAAACTCCTAAATAGATGAGGATTTAATTCTTTTTGATTTAGTGAATGGTGCTCAGGATTTTATTACTCTGTGGACGCTAATTGATATAAATAAATAGAAACCTGGAGCCAATGAAGAACAGGGCCAATGATTTTATTTTTTAAGGTTTCAAATTTTCTATTCAGCGTTTATAGTTAACAATCATAAAGCAATGGCTTAAGAGAACGAAGCCTTACAACTGTAATGTGTTACTGAATTTTATTAGTCTTACTTCCCAAAGCAATTTTGTTTTCCCTTTTTGAGGAGTGTATAATGCCTCCTGTCAACTTTAGCTTTCCTAAAACAATTATCGGAAGATACATGTATGTCTATACAAGGAATGACAAATCATTAAGATATAAATATATTAAACATAAGTACGAAACTTTGATGAAAATCGGTCGGTGTTATCATTGTATTAGATCATTAATTTAAGATTTGTGTCGTTCACATGAAAAAGAAACAACATAGGGTTTATGTAAATATATTTGTGGTATGCAAATGTGTCATGATCCATTTATGGTTGTGTTTTAATCAAGCAGTTTATGGATGAACTTGCAAAGCAAAACTCCGTTTTACACCATTGGTTTAATTAAACAGTGTTATTTGTTATCTTGTGAAGATTGTTTTATGTATCACACTTAGAAAGATAGGGGACACAGAAAAGTTTAGGAATTGCTCTCAGGCATAAATAAGCAAGTGTTTTTGTGCGAGTTGTTTTTTAATATACGCTTCATAAACATTCAATTTGTTATCGCCATAAGGCACTTCCTACAACGACCACTATCAACTTTTTTGAAGATTAAAGACTTCGATCTGCCTTTAATTTCGTGCTTTATCCAATCTGTTAGTCAGATTATGATGAGGGATTCATGTTACACAAAGTTTCGACACAGGTTCCTCTGTGGTTCTAAAGCAGAGGTTATGAGAGAGTAAGGAATGAGTATATACATGTATAAGTACATGGTAACAATACACAGTAAAAACAACTTAACGAAACTAGTAAATGTAATTAAACAGAGATAATTGATAAGAAGCAGGGAATGTTAACATTTAATTAATTGAGGCCAGTGATTTACATCAGTGTTATTGCAGTAGATTCACAGTGTGTTGACTGTAAGAACTCTCCCGTTATGTAATCCATATTCCTTATGTATTCCGTATCATTATTGTCAAATGCCCCTCAAAGAAGCTATGTTAGTCAGATGTTAAAGATGAAAGAATTTTACACACACTGAGGCCAAATTCCCAGTTAACCGGCAACTCTTTCTCAGATATTTCTATATAGGTTAATTGAGATAATTGAGGTGATCTACATATGAATGTAAGAAAAGGCCTTAGGCATTGCAAGTACGGAAATAGATTGATATATGGATGAAAACAAGCTTGTTGGTCAACAACGAACAAGCAGAGTAATACGCTTAACAAGTTACAGACGGTCGTTTGATTTTATAACCTTTTAATATCATTTATATGGTATTCAAACAAAATTCTGTGCATTTAAGACAACTTCTGGATCAAATATTTAACAAATTACAAGATCATCTTACTTTAATTGGTCAAACTGAATCTTGATCAATACGAATTTAAAGCCAAGCAAAGCATGAACAAAACATAGATTAAGCATTGATTATTATCCTCTGTAACTGTTTCCCGTTTCCTCTTTAAAGGGGCAGTAGCACGTTTTTTGATAATTTTATATTTCAAAACTTGCACTTATAATTGTAAGTAAATGCCTAATGTATTATATTGACAGTGTCAACAATCACATTACACAAGCCAATCACCCATAGTCAGAGGACAAAGTATGAGGATTCACATAAAATCCATTGGCGGCCATTTTTTTGTGAACACCTTTAATTCATTTTTGTAAGAAAACGGAATCGCATGGCTGAACTTTACGTTATATATTTGAATTATTACTGCTCCATTTAGTTTAAATACATTGTCTTTCATTTGGAACCATTTATTTTCATTTTCCTGACATCACCTTATATTCCCCCTAAAAACGTGCTACTGCCCCTTTAACATACACATGAAACTTAAACTTTTATTTTTTATTAAAGTCAAATTTGTAATCCTCTTTCGTCTATTCGTTATTTCGTTGTATTTTCATGTAAAATTAAAGGCTTCTTGTATAGACTATTAGGAACCACAAGTTATAGGACGCCAAGGTGGAGGACACATTTTTCTAATACTCGAATATTTCTGTCTGGTTTTACTCATCGCAATTGCGGATTCAATTTTTCTTTTCCATTAGTTCAGTCATCTCATTACATCCTCCATCCTCTTTGAAGTATCTGTGTATGGCCTGATTCACCTGATAGCTTGTTAAACCACTTCAGGGCAATTAAGTAGCATGATTTACAGGGGAGTATGGGAACCTAGTGTAAAGTTTAATCGTCCATTTCAATATGATTTTCTTCCAGCAAGCAGTGATGACAGTGTTATAAAGCTGTTAAATTGTCTTGTCATTATAACTAATCAAATAAGGATCAAAGGTTCATTTTATACCACTTAGAAAATCTTTCATAATGGTTCAACTAAAAAAGAAAAATCTCTGCACATTTAAAAAGCTAGTCACGCAAAACACTGACATAACCAAGATAATGCATATAAAAGGGTTCTTTATATATATATCACAAAATCATATAATAAAAAATATTATCCATTTAACAATTGAATTAACATAAAACTTAATCCTGACTATGCACGTTACGGAAATGCAGCTAAACGAGTCGTGAGTATTTTTACATTTGTAGCTCCTCTTACATTTGGTAACCTAATATTGTCAATTTCATTTCAAAGTTAAATCAGGTATTATGTTAATGGAACCTAAAAACCATGTCTCCATTTCTAAACGCCATATTACTTTTTAAAATTGGAGAAGAGTAAAGATTGTTTCCAATATGTACATCTGCCATTACCTTTACTTCCAACAAGTGTTACACTGCAAAAACGCTTACAGGGCCCGCATAAGGTACACTCTGTCAATGAACACATATGACTAACCATTTTTAAAACGCTTCTCTAATATACTATCAATCATAATAGGTGTAATGCAAATAACACTTATCTAACTATTAATATCTGAAACAAGCTTCTTCCGAATTCTATTCTAAACTGCTTTGATGGAAGAAAGTTCTTACTGGACAACCTCAACACAAAGCTGTGGTACATTTGACATATCTTATACGATTATTGCCAAAGAATATATTCAGTCATTTTTATATATATTATATATTCAGTATATTATTTATCATAAAGTATAAGTTGACATTATATAACATTACATTACATTACATTACATTATATTGTTTGCTAGAATAAATGCAGTGCTTTTATCATGAAGGATGAGGCAACATGTTATATTATGTTATGTTATGTTATGTTATGTTTTATATTATATTACATTATATTATATTATATTATATCATAAATATTATATTATATTATATTATATTATATTATATTATATTATATTATATTATATTATATTATATTATATTATATTATATTATATATCATATCATATCATATCATATCATATCATATCATATCATATCATATTATATTATCCTCCTTCACGAACACTGATATCTATTATGCCTAAAATCTGAATTTTATTTTATCACTAACTGATGTAATTGTATCAATAAAAATACAACGGCCATAACATATTTTCTCCAGTTGAACATAGAACAAAGAGGGGAAGAGTTATCAAAATAGTTGTAGAAAAGAAAGTTTAACTTTTATAACTAGAGCTTACTTCTGTTGTTTGCATTCTCAACAGACACACTGCTTCACTGACGCAGGATTCTATTTGCTCTGCGAACACTGTGCCACTGTGAAAGATAAGGTAATCTAGGTGCCAGTCTGGATGCCAGGATGATAGACGATTATACTGCAAGTAACCTATTGACATTAGGTTTTGCAATCTGTTTGTCTGGGTTTGCTACATGTTGGTTTTATCTCGTCCTTGACTATATGATTCGTTGCACTAAAATAGACTAATTGTGACAAGACATCCAACATGTTTACTTTACAAGAGGAATATGGATCATTTCGTCTACCATTTTTTCTAAATAACTCCTACCTTTTTAAATAAGACATTTGCAATTTGTTCACGTTATAACATTTCACATCCTATGTTTCATTGCTATAAAGGTTTACAAATACATTGTTAATAGCCTACTCTGTTGCCAATTAAACAATGGCCCATATTCAGTCTACTTTCATCTGAAGAAACGCACAAACATCTTAATCTCTGATCGACAATTGTAATAGCTTTCATATCGAAAATCGACATGACCTCATTTCAAAACTGGAACGTGTGCACTAATCTGCTGCTTATACCCTTGACTCGTAATTCCAACATCACACCTGTATTGATGCCACCGCTGCTTCAGAAGAACAGCTCCAGCTACGCCAGTGAGAAGCAACAGTCAAGGCTTTCTTGATCGACAACACGTTTATTGCAAGTGTTTACAGAACGACACGACCGGAAGGAGGACGAGGGAGACCCGGAGGGGAATGCTAGACATATAGTATTCCTTACAACTACTAACACATACTGGCGGGACCACTTTTTCTTATCTCTGCACTTTAAGTGGAAAAGATAAAACAATAAAGATTAAAAGTTCATTTAGGGATGGCTAGCTGCCTGACTAAAATGAAAATGTCCATGAAAATGATAGGAGCCTTAAGGGAAATAACCAGCAATTAAAAGTCCATATAATAGTTATTATACTTGGCAGGTGGCCTTCTGGCTCGCTGCATACGTCTATTTGAGGTTAAAGAACGGTTCCTCTCCGGGGGCTCTGGCAAGGCACCTCAGAGCTGCTATGTCCACAGGGTGCCTGGGTGTCGTCGTCGGGAGGAAGAACTGTAGGTGTGGACTGGTTGTCCATGTTGGGAGGAGGCTGAGTACAACTGAGCGGCTCTGATATCTCCACGGGGACCTCTGGGAGGAGAGGAGTTGGATAGTCCCTGGAAGGAAGAGTGTCGTCGTCCTGGTCAATGTCCAAATCTTGGGGCATATATGGAGGTATTTGACTTGGTGGCTTATAACAATTAGTAATCTTAAAGCGGTAGGAGGTGCTCCGAAGCTGGGAGCCAACAAACTTCTTGATGTTGCACCAAGCACCATCGATGCTAACCACTAAGTAATGCATACGCCTATGCAATTTATTTCCATCAGAAGGAGGTATACAAGATCACCAATGGCAATGCTTGGAGTGGGTATAGTTTTCAACAGTGGGTTTTTAGGACTTTTCACTATGGGGGTGATTAGCTTGTCTATTTCCATGTTTAGTAATGATGATGTCCATGTCAGATATTGGTAACTGAGACTGAGTGAACTAATCCCGTCGTGTGAACATCTCCCGAGCTGATAACCCTTGAGATCGAATTCGTGAGTTCAATCGTGCGACAGCTGTGGTAAGAGAGAGGGGAGTAGTGACACCCCCAACAGGATCTTGAGATAACATTTCTTTTTCTAGTTCTTGGATCGCTCTCTCAGCCACTGGATTCTTATTCCGGTTTTTGACTCTTCCTATTTCCAAACACAGATTGTGATGTTTGAGTAGGCGGTCACTTGTGAGGGACACAAAACCAGGAGCCGGATCCACTCTGACTACACTTGGGGGGCCGGCAAGAGATTTCAGTTGAATGCACAACTGGATGAGGGCATTGAATAGGGATTCATGGCGTTCATCTGGGATGAGACAGGCAGCCGTGAATGAGGTCACACATTCACGCACTACAAGAACGAGTTGTCTCTCCCTTTTCATAACGTCTGCTGCAAATGAGAGGCTGATGGACTCTGGAGGTTGACCTGTAGACTGTTGTTCTATGTGATGTGGGATCTCCGCAAGTGATGAGCACACATGACATGACGAGGATGTAAGTTCAACGGCTTTGTCCAGGTCCAGGGCAAAGAAGTATCTGTGCATGACAAGTTTAAGTTGATGGCACGATGGATGGTCAAGCTAGAGATGTAAGGCTGTCACAAGTCCATCAAGGACATCGCGTGGCACCACGATGCATTCGCGAGATGGAGCCAAGGGTTCATTCTGAAGTACGATTAAATCTCTCTCAATGGTCACAACATTGAGGTAACGTTTGATGTCCTTGACATCGGTTTGTTTTCGGGACGGATGGGTTCCTTGTGAAAGGTGAGCATTCACACGACGTAGGTCATGGTTATCAGACTGGATTGCATGCCACGCTGACCTATTTGTGTAGGGAAGTTTTGAGTCTCCATTGACAATATCCTGGGCAGTCACTTTTAACACTGTAGCTTCCTCGGATTTTCTTATGAATGAGCACACTTGGCAAAATTCATCCTTGCATTCAGCAGCGTTTCTACTGGCGAAGTTCGAGGGGATGTTGGCACTGCCTGAGAGATGACGAACAGATGCTTGATAACGACAGTTGAGAGAAACGTAGAGACACGGGGGCTCGCTGAAAATTCCCCTCGACATAATTTCTCATAAGCCTGGACACAAGGTTTGCTGTCTGTGAGAATGCAGGCTTTGTGCTTTGATTGGATGAAGTATGGTGAGAAGTGTTTAGTAGCTACGCCTATGGCAAGGGCCTCTATCTCACATGGTAACCACGCTACCTGGCGACCTTGGAGCTTGGCACTAAAGAATCCAGCAACCTTGAGGGGTGGGGCTCGATGACAGTGCAGATATGCGATGAGAGCATGCTGTGAGGGTACCTCTCTCCACGTCCATCCAAGGATACTGACGGAAGATGGTGCGATGAAGGTCTTTTTGGCAGACAGTCGAAGGTTGTTGCGGTGTAGGGCGTCCAAGACACAGCGCCAGTTGGATAAGAGTTCTGGGATAGAGTTCGCACCGCAATAAAGGTCGTCAGCCAGTTTAGCGAGAATGCCCTCTTGTTGTAGGTCTCCAAGAACGCGACACATGAGCTCCTCTAGGGCTGTTTCAGACCCAGGCATTCCCATGGCACAGCGTGTATATACACATACTCCCTTGAAAGGTGTTACAACCCCGCAATACTTCATGGAGGATTTGGCGAGAGGTATCTGGTGGAAGGCTAGGGTGAGGTCAGTAGTAATGACATACTTCCAAGATGCAATGTGTCTAAGGGTTGAGTCCATGAGGGAAGGCTGAGGCTTGCTATATCTGCCAACGTCTGAGAAGGCGGTGACTAAGCGAAATCCACCACTCTGTTTCTTAACGAGGAAGCAGGGATTCAGGTATTCCACAGATACTCCAATATCTTCAGGTCGGGCAAACACTCCCATGCCTTCGAGGTCATCAAACTTCTCCTGGAGTTCAACGAGTTTGTCCCTAGAGTATTGGGGCACACGACCTTTTCGCTGGGGGGGTTGGGAGGGGGTTGGACCGGACCAATGTTGACGATGGCCTTGAATGGTCCCGAGGCAGAATTGTAACCACATATGGTAGGATTGAAAACCTTGTCGTATTCATGTAAAAGTTCTTTAAACTCCTCTCGCATGTCATCTGAAAGTTGGTGATCCGGATCAAGATGGACATGGTCGGAGAAAGGGCCTGTAGGCTGAGGAACAGGCTTGTGTTTGGTAGAGGGCTGCGGCGATCCAGGCAAAGGGGTCTCTGGGGATGTAGTAATGTGAACCACTTGGCATACATGGTCATGGTGTTTCAACATATGTGGCTTGCTGGTACAGTTTGGTATTCGGATCTTGCCGTTAACACTGGTAAGTAGATCAGGAGCAGGCCAGTCGCAACCGTTCGTACCAGTATCCATCCGAGGTTGAATGGCATATTCTCTGTCCGAGGTGTGAAAGTTGCGAGGAAGTGAGAGTTCAACAAAGTCACCAGGCCAAATGGTAGTGGAAGTACCGTGACTCCTCAAGATATCTGTACGACGCACACTGCTGTGAGTAGGGACAGAGTCAAAAGATGATCCGTCACTAAGGATGATCTGTTTGGTGGCGGGACGAGCATACACATCATTCTGTTCCATGAAGGGGAAGCCTGCGATGATATCTACGTCTAGGTCGTCAACCACTAGACCATCAAACACAAACTTACTGTCATCACGGACAGTCGTAAATCTCGTTTCTCCAACGACTTTGAGTGGGGAAGAACCATCAGCCTGGCGAGCTGAGTGAGTAGTTTTTGAGATAACAACATCAAGCATCTTTGCAGCTGAGAGTCTAATCATGTTGCCGGTGGCACCACTGTCCAGCGTGAAATGAGCTACGCGATGACAATAGAAGGCTGTCATGTGTGGAGATTGGCTCACTTGTACACAACAAGTGCTTATGGGTTCTTCCGGTGGAGCAGCAGAGGTACCTTCCCCAGGTGGTACTTGTGGGGTCTGGTGAAGATCAGATTGGTCACAATCGTCAATCTCTTCGCCGTCGATGATGCATGCAATCTGACGAGCTTTAGTGATGTAACGTCTATCCTGGGCTGGAAGGAAAGTACACTGACTAAGAAAATGTTTCCTGTTTGGTCGACCAGCCTGTTGACACAAGGGACACACTTTAGAGGGAGAAGTATTCTTCCTAGGGAATGGAGAGTGATGGGAGGAAGTGTTCTGCTGGGTGAATCTCGAAGTGGCAGCTCTCATTACCTTGACCTCTTCTGAAGTACGGACCCCGTCTAACAGTGAAGCGAGAGCCTGAGAAATTTCCGGCTTGATCGAGGCCAGAGTCCTTGAGCGCAGTTCAGTTCCATACCTTTGTTTTACCAAAGTCTTGATGGAGCAAACGTAACCATGTCAAAACAACAAAGTTCTCAAGTGTCGGGGTCATGTCCTCGTCTTGTTCAATATTGTCACCATGATGACTAATACCACCATTTTGACGAAGGAGGTTATCTTCAACAAAGGCAATTAAGAGTTGATATAAGTCCTCTGGTTTCTCGTCAGGTTGTAACTGAATGTCTGTAAAGTTGAGGAAGTGTCCCCCTGTTGATTGGAATCCATAATGGAGTCTAATGGTCTGCCATATTCCATCAATTGAAGTAGAGTTTTTGACAATGGTGTTACGGGATATGACAGGGCAGTAACTGGCAATCTGCCCGAGCATAAGATCCAGTATATCTTCAAAACCCCGTAATGGTGCTTCACATGTTTTCTTAGCCCAAACAATACCAGTGAGAAAGGGGGCAAAATTAGGATCAAGTGAAAGGGTATAGACTATGTTCTGCTTCCAGTTTTCAAAGGAGTTTACAGTTTCTGATTTTGTCAAGCACCATTGTTTTGGTGCACGGTGTGTGTTGGCCATGTTGAGCGGTTAAGGTCGCCGT
Organism: Steromphala cineraria; assembly: GCA_916613615.1. Classification (NCBI taxonomy): domain Eukaryota; kingdom Metazoa; phylum Mollusca; class Gastropoda; order Trochida; family Trochidae; genus Steromphala; species Steromphala cineraria. The sequence continues at coordinate 74,414,035 of OU744722.1, read as the reverse complement.
ACACGCTTAATATAAGGCGAGTGACTGTCCACTAGTATGTGTGAAATACCTCCGTAGGCGTGAGTTAGATCAGCGCTGCCACCACGCCAGTGAGAAGCAACAGTCAAGGCTTTCTTGATCGACAACACGTTTATTGCAAGTGTTTACAGAACCACGCGACCGGAAGGAGGACGAGGGAGACCCGTAGGGGAATGCTAGACATAAAGTATTCCTTACAACTACTAACACATACTGCCCTAACCTCTCTGACATTACATAGAAGTATTCTCCTGCCAGGAGTCGGACATCAACTGACAAAAACTGCATTGGAAACTTCACTTATAAGCTGCATTGGTTGCAATAAGGAAGTTGAATATCAATAGAACTTGTTCCATTTCATAATTGATACTTTAAAAATATCTGATAGATATAAATGTATTTTCTAGTTTTGATGTTTTATATTAGATTCATTTTGGCTAAAAGTAATTCAAAGCTTTATATAATAATTCATTCTTGTTAGAAACGAATTTCAAATAGATTCCTTATTTGTGTGATAAGAACAGCATTGAGAAATATCATTTAACGTTTGGAACTACTTAGAAGCATTCTGCTTCATCCTATGTCAGAGGAAAGAATTATCTGGTTCGCTTTTAATGTAGAAAACCACTTTGATCAACACGGATTCCTTGCATTTTGAAATGGGCCATAATTAGAGGGAAAGATGGAGAAGATAAAAACAGATCTTTGGTTCAAGTATTCTGTGACAAAGTACAAAGTGCGCATCATAAAATCCAATTAGAGCCAATGGCTATAAAGCACCCATTTTAAAAGTCTTCATCTTCAAACATCTACTGATAAGGAAATTGTTCCCTCAAATGCTAATCCAGTGATTGCTTTGCAGTTGTTTTATGTAAAGCGTCAGAATGCCATATTTCCAAGAGATATGCGTTATCATGGAAAAAAAATTATGGGCTTATGGCATGGCAAGGCGTCCGTCCGTCCATCCGTAAACTTTTCACATTTTCGACTTCTTCTCCAGAACCAATGACTCTAGAGAGCTCAAATTTGATGTGGAGACTCCTTGGCAATTGGGGATTCTAAATTGTAGATTTCATGACCTCATGACCCCAAATGGGGTCACAGGGGTCAAAACCTTAAAAACCTATTTTCATCTTCTTCTCCAGTTCCAAAAGGTCTAGAGAGCTGAAAAGTTGTGTGTAGACTCCTTGGCCAATGAGGATTCTAAATTGTAGATTTCATGACCTCATGACCCCAATTGGGGTCACAGGGGTCATAACCTTAAAAACCTATTTTCATCTTCTTCTCCGGTTCCAAAAGGTCTAGAGAGCTAAAACGTTGTGTGTAGACTCCTTGGCAAATCGGGATTCTAAATTGTAGATTTCATGACCTCATGACCCCAATTGTGGTCACAGGGGTCAAAACCTTAAAAACCTATTTTCATCTTCTTCTCCAGTTTCAAAAGGTCTATAGAGCTGAAAAGTTGTGTGTAGACTCCTTGGCCAATGGGGATTCAAACTTGTAGATTTTGTGACCCAATGACCCTAAATGGGGTCACAGGGGTCAAAACCTTTTTCCATCAAAAGTCTGATGAGCTACAGAGCCCATGGCTCTATTTTTTAAATATTTATATATTAGTCCTCTTTGACGTTTGTTTCCTTTTTAATGGTAATGGTTATCTGGTATGGTTTCTCTGAATTATCCTGTAGTTAACTCTTTGGAAAGAAACACAGATATCAAAGGTATTACTGTAGTAGATTATTGTTTACGACATGCTTTGTCTACAACTAGTAAACAAAATGTCAGCTTTGCTAGAATTACGCCTTCTCCCTAGTTGGCTTGGTAACATTTGATCCCTAAAATATTGTATTTATTTATTTTACAATTTCCAAGACTTGATAAACAATCCTTTATATTTCTCGTGATGTTTTCCGGATTGTGGGAAATGTTTACTAAATAAATCATTGTTAACATGTAATACCTTCAGTTAGTGACGCAATCCTTTCTTATAAGAAAACATTTATCTTATTGCCATTTGATGAAACTATGACAAAAGTTCTAATAGCACTGATTTAATACCCCCCAAAAAACGTCTTGTTGTTGCTCCGAAACAACGCAATGAAATTTGAATTTCAAATGTGAAATATAGGTCGGTAAGTTTTCATTTACTGATCAAATACATTTTTTCATAAGGGATTCCTTTTAGCTCAATCTGTTCATCAAACATCACTCATTGATTTACCAATCCAGTGAAAACTTTTGTTAGGTGGTATGATCAATTGTTCCACACTACAACAACAAGTCTTGAAGTCATTTCTTAGTTAATGTAAACTCGTTGTTGGAGACAACAATACCAGATTATTTTTTTTAAATATCTCAAAGTATTGGAACCATTCTTCAATGAATTTTCTTTGTTAATACTGCCAGATGATAAATCTATCATCAGTTACAATACATATCAGATTTTATCTCCAGGTGTCACTTTATATAATTTCCAAAAACATCTTATTGGCGATAGTATTTATGAAAACAAGTACAACGCCAGCAAACATTATTGTGCCAAATACTATTATCCCAAAAGAAACAAACATCAAAGATATCCTTCTTCAAATTGACTATTTACTGCTTACAGGACATCAAGATCACACAAGAACACAAAAACACGTACCAGTTGAATTTCAAATCATTAAAGACATACTTACAAGAGTGTTACTCTATTTTGTGTTTAAAGGTTTAAGTTTTTATCTCGTTGACTCCAATATTCTTTTATTTTATCTTGTTCATCAATACTGACAAATCTCATATTCACCGATAATAAAGTATAGGAAATTGGTTGATTATGAGCCAACAATTTCTACAATTTCTGGTCAACCTCTAAAAAGCATAGAAAGAAAAGCACTATCATTTGATGACAAACTGCCATACAAAAGAAGCAATGAAATCACACACAATGTCGTTTTGTAGATTTATTTTCTTAGATTTATTCAGTTTCTTCCTATTGCAGTATTATATCTATGTTTTCTCTCACAATCCCCTTTCGGCAGCACAACTCTCCAGACAACTTACAGTACAGCTCCTCATCCTCTAAGACCTCCACAGATAAGGGAGCCATCATATGTAACTAATGTTATTTTGACATGAAATACACAAATGAACGATCAAAGGTATAACCCCCGAAGCTTAATGCATATTAGAGATACAGGAAATCGTCCAAAGCGAAGAGTCAGTTGTAAGAGGATACTGGGCAAAGAAACTGTTCATTAACTGAAAAATAAAGGAGATTCAAAACCTCACTCACTAATAACACGTTTACATGCAATATGCATTGATACTGGCGCTATAAAAGGATCTTGGTCTTCAAGACAAAAGGTGAAGACCTATTGTTGTTGTATTAGGTTGGTAATCATTAATACAACATAGGGTTGAATAAAAATACGTAGAGGCTTACGAAACACCTTAAAGGATATTTGAAAGAGGATAAACAATTATATTGTGTGGCAGAACTGCCATGAATTATCATTTATATGTTTTAAGAAGACGTTTGACAAGAAATTTACTCCATTTTATTCCTTTGATCATTATTTAACAATATTTTATTTGTATGAAATGTTGATAAAGCCTCTGTTCCAACTCAACGATATCCGTGGGTTCCGGCAGTTTCCCCTGGCGGATAAAAATTGCAAAACTAACTCGCATGGAACTTCAAATCACAATGTTTTTGCCACGATTCAGTAGCCAAAATGATGATTTTAGAACAACGTCGCTGATTGCACAACTAACTTTGATTGCCTCCAATCAGCCATCTTCCATTCTATCCCACAAATTCGGCGTAATAGAACAGAGGCTGCATCAACATCTCATGTCTTGATCTCCCTCTGCGGGGGAAGAATGGAATTTATCATAAAATTGTCATTTAGGCAATGAATGTTAGAGAGTTTATGAATTGATAACATGAATATGCCATTTACGTTCATATCAAAGCAAAACAATATGTGACGAACATCATGAAGTGACTCTTAAAGAATATCATGAGATAAATATATAGATAAATATGTTTATTAGTTTATGTTAATTTTTTTATTTTCATGTTAGGGCTCTTGCGTGATACAATGGGACAAAGAATCTAACAATATCTTGCAAACAGTATTGATAATATATCAAACTTCATTTTAAAGAGAACAAATGAGAGTTTACTTTTGTTGTTTGAAAATCGCAAGTTGTCGCCGATCCACTCAACGTGATATTAGTTGAGATAAATTACAATGTACAATGACCCTACGAAACGTCATGCACCATGATCGGCATACTATACATGGCCCATGTCTACTCAGACTGATGTTAATGGAAATATATTGCAATATACAATGGTCTTACAAAATGTCAGTAACTATGACTGACATATTATTTGTTGCCCATGATTTACTTAAACCATGTTTGTTGAAATATATTACAATACACAATAAAATACTAAAATAGAAAACAACGTTTATCTTATGCAATATTGTGATTCAAACAACAAAAAAATTGCTGACAGAATCTTATTTGGAAGGTATTTCAAACAAGGAAAGTTTTAACGGTATGTCAATTGGAGATTATAAAAAGAATCAATTCTTACATACATCTTTTAGTTTTGATTATAATGTTTTCATTTTCATAGTAAAAAAATACCAGTATAGCAGTCTATCGAATATTGTTCTTGTCAATAATCTTAAATTTGTTTTACTTCGGTTACCTTGTCTCAATGTCCCGATGATTCATTACAATACCACTCTTAGGGCTTTTTATAAGAAAAATCTGTGCTGGAATTACCTGCCAAGAATTTGAGTTTCCAAAGTTATATATCATATTATTAATTCATATAGTTTGTGACGGGGAAATGACCTTGTTGTCTGCTATGATCTGAAACCTTGTACGCAGACTCCTTTGCATTTTGGAATTGATAGAGTTGTTTACTGTATTGCCCCTTTAAGAGGCCACATAGCCAACACCCTAAAAGCTTTTGTCGTTTTCCTTCAAAATAACCTAGCAGCCTAATATGATCTTAAATGATCCTAAATGATCCTAATGATCCTGATGAGGATTTAATTATTTAGGTTTGGTGAGGTGATGCTCAGGATTTTGTGACTCTGTAGTCTCTCATTGATATAAATAAATAAATAGAAACCCTGAGCCAATGACGAACAGGGCCAATGATTGTAAATTTTAAGGTTTCAAAATTTCTATATAGCGGTTATAGTTGACAATACAACAGCAATGGCTTTAGGGAACGAAGTCTCACAACTGTGATGTTTAACTGTATGCTATTAGTCTTACTTCCCAAAAGCAATCTTGCATTACTCTTTTGAAGAGAGTGTTATGCCTCCCGTCAACTTTAGCTTTCCTAAAAAAATTAGAGGAAGATATGTCCATACAAGGAATGACAGATCATTAAGATATAAATATATGCCTGTAAAGTAAACATAAGTACGAAACCTTGATCGAAATCGGGCGGTGTTATCATTGTGTTAGATTATTATGTCCCCTGCAAATAGACATAATGTTTTCAGTTCCGTCCGAAATTCCGAAATTCCGTAATGCTTTCGTTTTCGGACCATATCTCCAAAACCGTTCAATATTTTTTAACGAAACTTGGTATGTGGTTAGATCTGGTACTGTAGTGGTGCCTTTTTCTATTTTAGTTATTCTGAATTTTTTTCTTCTGGTTTCTATAGAAACAAGTTGAACTAGGTGTATATGGGGGGTAGGGTCTGTTTTCGTACCTCAGCTTAAAAACTATTCAAAATATTTTACTAGACTTGATATGTGGTTAGAACTACTGGAGGAGTGGTGCCTTTTGTAACTTTGGTTATTCTGAATTGTTATTTTTCTGGTTTCCATGGAAACAATTTGAAATGTGTACATAAAGGGGGTAGGGTCACTTTCGGATTAAATGTTAGCGGGGGACATCACAGTGCATTACATGCACATATTTCTAGTTAATTTAAGATTTGTTTCGTTCACATGAAAAAGAAGCAACATAGGGTTTATATCAATATATTTGTGGTATGTAAATGTGTCATGATCCATTCCATGATCCGTTTTACACCATAAGATTAAATAAACAGTGTTATTTGTTATCTTGTGAAAATTGTTTGTTGTATCACACTTAGATAGATAGGAGACACAGAAAAGTTTAGGAATTGCTCTTAGTCACAAATAAGCATGTGTTTTTGTACGTGTTAATTTTGACAGTGTTACCGCCATAAGGCACTTCCTACAACGACCACTATTGAGTTTATTTGAAGATTAAAGACTTCGATCTGCCTTTAATTTCGTGCTTTATCCAATCTGTTAGTCAGATTATGATGAGGGATTCATGTTACACAAAGTTTCGACACAGGTTCCTGTGTGGTTCTAAAGCAGAGGTTATAAGATAGTAAGGAATGAGTATATACATGTATAAGTACATGGTTACAATACACAGTAAAAACGACTTAACGAAACGAGTAAATGTAATTAAACAGAGGTAATTGAAAAGAAGCAGGGAATGTTAACATTTAATTAATTGAGGCCAGTGATTTACATCAGTGTTATTGCAGTAGATTCACAGTTTGTTGACTGTAAGAACTCTCCTGTTTCTGTTTATTCCTTATGTATTCCGTACCATTATTGCCAAATGTCCCTCAAAGAAGTTATGTTAGTCAGATGTTAAAGATGAAAGAATTTTACACACACTGAGGCCAAATTAATTCCTAGTTAACCGGCAACTCTTTCTCTGATATGTCTATATAGGCTAATTGAGATAATTGAGGTGATCTACATATGAATGTACGAAAAGGCCTTAGGCCTCACAAGTACTGACATAGATTGATATATGGATGAAAACAAGCTTGTTGATCAACAACGAACAAGCAGAGTAATACGCTTAACGAGTTACAGACGGTCATTTGATTCATGACTAAGCCAGAAAGTTCGCCTACAGTTATATATAATCCTTTCATCCCCAACAGCTGACCAGACTGACCAAACCAGAAACGAAGCTTCAAGTGCTTTCTTGTTTATTGATATTGTAGTCTCTAATCTTAACATACAGATAGATTATTCTTATCTTTTACAGCAAATATGGCAATTTGTGTGATTAGGCATTATTAAACGTATCAACGACGGCACAAACACAAACCCTCATCAAGGGTTAACAAGAGGCTGTCAGCAGTTTTCAAATATTTCTGTGACTTCTCGCACAGTTGAAATGATATCGATAGTACCATGAACAATGTTATGGAGATACAAAGTTACCACTGACGCTTGCAAACCACGAATTATAGTGTCAATCAACAAGAACTATTTCCTAAAGTGAATTTTTTTCGCAAGTTATGCTTTTTAAGTTGCTCAGGTGAATCAGTTACATCTTATTAAATAATATTCTGCAATCATTATCAAAACCTGATTTTTTTATAACACTACACATGTGCATTGCTAAGGGAACAATCTTCTCAAATGTCACGTTCAGTTATGTAACGATGTTATACAATCAATATGAGAACAAAGAATAATCGCAAAATAGTATCAATACTTGTGCACATATAACAAACATCAATCCACTTGTTTTAATTACAAATTCACTTGAAATGTTAACTATTCATATGAAAGAAGAAAAAATGACTATTAATCCGTAACTTATTATAATTCCGTACATTCTCCTTCACTTTTCCACATTAACTATATGATATTAATGCAAAGCCAAGAGGATTCCAGTGGCCTATGCTTATTAGTGTATTATGCAATAATTTTACTTGCAAAAAAGATACAAATTACGATATATGCATTCTTTAACTATAATTTATTTTGTATTGTTTAACATTAGCGCCGCCAAAGTGTGGTAGACAAAGATCATATATATAAAAGACTAGGTTGGGTTTAATAAAATGTCATTTACTCATGTTTTTCATCAGCTAGAATTCATTTGTATCGTCTGTATCAATCATTCTTTTCTGAAACAAGTTTAGTTTTGTAACTCGGGTAAGTTATGGTAAATATTATCATAACTATTTTGAAACACATCACTTTAATAAAAATCAAATACTTTGATATATGTAAATATCATTTCGATAATTGAACGCAAAGGTTTTTTATAAGTTTATGCTCACTCCACGAGTACTGTACGAGTTATTTTTCAATATTTCTTTAGCCTACTCAATTGTTAGATTACTCCTGTACATGTCTTTTTAAATATTTACTCTCAAATGATGTCCAACATCACTTTATAACGGTGATAGAGTGCATCTTACTAAGGTTTAAATGGTTTGTAAGAAGACTTTCATGAACCGCTCGCAATAGGCTCCTCGATGATTTGTGTTATATATCAAACATATTAATTCCCGAGTCGAATTAACATAAATCCAATTTCAGCTACTCGATTACAAATACACGCTCCCTTTCATACGTCGGTGGCACATCAATACACATTCTCTTCCCACAAAGGCTGTATCAACATTTCCTGACTTGATCTGCCTCTGTGGGGAGAGAATGATCAATACGATAGTGCCTGTAAAAATGATCTGATTCACATCACTGGGGTTTAAAGGAAACTAGTGCATAATATTATCAAAGGTTCATCGTCGCTTACAAACATGATTTTCTAGTGATGACACTGTTATTTTGCCTAAATGTGCCATGCAAAGTCGGCGTAATAGAACAGAGGCTGTATCAACATTTCGTGACTTGATCGACCTCTGTAAGGAGAGAATGAGGTACGGACAGAGTTTTGTGTTTTGTTCGTGAGTGTGAAAGATAGCCGTGGATAAAACGCGGGAAAGAAATTTGTTTTGAACTAACTCTAAAAAGTATGTTCTTATTGATTTTGTATAAATATCATCTACGTTTGTTTTTTAGGCTGAAAGTAATATCATCCTGGGCAAATAGGGAAATAGGAAACATTTTGATTATGAAACATTAATTTACAACCTGAACATTGAAAGTTTACTGTTTTGAAGAATTAGCAGGATGATGGGGTGTGAAAAGGTTTTACATTGTTATGGAAATAATGAATACTTATTTCCTTTACGTCCAGCTTGGCCTATATTGGTTGCATTCTCAACAGATACCAGATCCTCCAATTAATCAATTTCAGTGACAAAGACATCTATTTGCCCTTGTTACATGCTGCAACTCTTTATCAGACAATGTAATCTAGCCACGAGACTGGATATCAGAATGACAAATTATTATAATGCAAGACAACTATCGACATTAAGCTTTGCAATCTGTTATGTCTGGGATAACAACCGATTGATAATATGTTAATTAAACTTTGCGTAAAACTGACCAGGGTAATCTTGGTTACTCATTTTAGCTTAATAAGTCCATCTCTAAATTATGTATAATATATTTGCATTTTGTTTAACTGTTTATTATCATCATCGTAAGAAGACGTCTTCAGAGAGGAAAACCAGAATGATTTTATAGAGAATGATTAGTATAAGATTTCGTGTTGCATTCCTAATATATCTCGATCTTTTAATTATTGGACAAGCGTGTTACACAATACATCATTTCCTCAGAAAAACAACTCATCATTATAAATTAATTCCTATTTTCTTTTCCTGATTTTGCAAGGCACTTTTTAATGATGAAACAAATATGTGCATTTGAATAGCTTACAACAGCAAGTTTTCAGAGATAAGGACGATATTAACGGTCTTTCATAAAATCTAATATTTTAGTAAATGTAATCTTTGGAGCACTGTTGATCATGACTGAAATGAGCATATTCGCTCCAATACATAAAAATATATCGCCTCCTTGAGCGAAACGTGATCTGGAAATGTGATAATTTGGACACATGGGGAGGATGATAAAAACATAATAGTAAAATTTAATATTCTATGATGAAATTTAAAAAAAATAATGACAAAGATATATAACTGGCAATGGTTGTGCAGTTACTGACAATACGTCATAATGTCATGACGTCATAACGTCATAATGATGTAGACCAACAAATCCGAAAATCATCAAAAATAAAAGGTTTCCAACCTGAAAATGATAATATTCAAATGTTGCTCATGATTTGTTACGTTTGTGTTGTGTATCCTTACTTGTTTGAATGATAAAACAATAATTTTAGTAACAACCATAACGTCACAAAATTCATGTATACATAAGTGACTCATGTTAAACTTTTCTCTCTGTATCAGAAACATTAGTCATGCATTCACATCTGTACAAACTGTCCAGTTACTTTTATCAACCAACAACCAACAACCAAAAAACACCTGTCCAAATTACTTATACTACAACTGAAGTTGTCGTATGTCTTCCAAACTTATTTGTAATCATCAAATATACATAATTCTTTTAGACCGGAATTACAGATTTACGTTTAACTGTTACATAAATGTAAGTTAATCCAAGAGAAATACACATTTCTTGAATGTTAAACAAACATTTTCCTTCATTTAGGTTGCAGCACTAGTTTTGTTTTAAAATTACCAAAATAATATTAAGGATGTTCAGCCTTTAACATGACTGCATTAACCTTTAAAGACATGAAACACACTTATTTAGCAGCGGTGGATATCTATTTTTTAAAGGAAATGATAATTAAGTTAACATATAGCCTTGTTACCATTTGATATTTTGGCAAGGTATTTTCCACAGTTTAGAAGAGAAATGACAAACAACTTGGATCAACTGTTTACTTAGACTGATGAATCATCATAGGTACATGCGACCCTTAAGACATACTTAATCACTATAAAACAAAGCTTTTATTTCGACGGAAAGAATTCGTAAATTAGAAAACATCTGAAAACTACATTATCCTCAAAATAATATGTATTTTTCAATTTTGTTTCCAGACACTCCAATCAATACATATTTTGCTATGTGAGTAACGCTTTGAAGATAACATGCATTCTTAAAACATATATTTTGGTGGAACTGCGATTTGCTAAACTATTCTTTTCATTCTTATTAATAAGTAGTAAGCGCTTACATCAAAATCATTTAGAAAAAAAAAGCTTTTGTATGAATCGATAAATAGCTAAGTCAGCCAATTTTAGACCCTCAAATGCAATGTGTAATATAAATGAAAACATAATGGGGTTCGTAAATATCAAAAAGGATTAAACCAAAATTGAGTCAATTTGAGGCAATTAGTCATGTATGGATTAAACGTCGACGTGGAAATATTCCAACTTACTCTATAAAGACTAGCTTATCATATAACCTTTTAATATAATATGTTTCTCAGTTAAGAGGAATGACATTTTGTACATTTTACAGAAAGTGAGAATCGTATGAACATGATAGAAATGTTAACAGGGTATTGAGAAAGTTATGTAGCTCCGAGGAATGCAAAATAGCAAAGGTATAAGAGTTGATAGAAGGAGACAAACGTGCGCAAAGTTTTGCCTTTTTATCTCCCTAATTGGTTTGGTTAAGTGGCAGCTAACTTTGAACAGCCTGTTACATTTCCTGAGAGAACAATCTATTTTGTCAGTGCAGCAGATTTTAATCCAGGGGTGTTCAATCATTTTCACTAAAGATGAATGTTTCGGATATGTTGATATGATGTCTTATTATATAGCTCACAAGGACTGTTAGCCCGATGGGCTTACTGCATCACATGGTGTCCAGCGTCCGTCCAATCTTCCGACGTTGTGCATTTTCGAATTCTTCTTGAGAAACATTAGGCCCAGAAAGCTGGAACTTTGTGTGCAGACTCCTTGGCAAGTGAGAATTATAATTCATAGCTTTGGTGGTTCTGTTATAAAAGTAGATGCGTTATTTTTGCACAATGAAACAATGAAAAATAGGTTAAAATCAATTGCGGTTCAGCCTCTTAATTGACTTTGGTATGAAATGAATTTGTTTATCTAAATCTTCAAAAACAATTTACTATATAAATACACCATAATATAGCAATAAAACATGTGAAAACTTGCAAAACCTCTGATTTAGCACTTAAACAAGATATATACACAAAACTTCTTGTCTAACGGGTGAGAAAAGAGGCATTTTAATTACTCAGTTTTTATATCAACTACGCCTTTTTTGTATTCATCAAAAGAACAAGTAAACAACTTTTTATTGCAAAAGTTGAGCAATTATGTTGTGCATGCAAAAAGAGAAATAGCGTATTTTTTAAAGCGATGAAAGAGAGAACATCTCCTGAGAGTAGTAATGAGTTTGTTTTTGTATGGGTTATTTTGCTGGATCCCTGGGAAAAGCTATGTCATTGAGCACTACATATTGTGTAGCATAGCAATTATATACATAAAATTTTGGGCATATAGTAGATTAATCGGAGTGTATACTATGGGTAATGGAAAAATGGGAAAGTTTGTGAATTTAAATTTCTTTTTATTTATCAAAAGAACGTCAGTAAAAGTTCTTTTGTCACTTCTTTTCAAAAACACTGCAGTTATTGTAGAGCTCCGATTGGGCACTATTGCAGCCATAATCGGCTTGACGTAGCAATTCAGTGTCAAGGATTTTGTAATAAACAAATGTATACTAACGCAAAAACAACAGTGGAAAACAATACGATATCAAATTTCCTTTATTCATCAATTATGCATTATTCATTAAAAAGGTTTTGCTCACGTCAAACAGACAATACTTTGAAAAAAACAGAATACAGTGAGGTTGGTGTGCAATGCTATACTGAATATCAGCGTAGTACGACTCACTGTTTGCTAGTGCTCGCAGGTTTCTACGCAATGTTTGCACACTTGCCTTACGTGCTTTCTGCCTGCAATAATACTAGCGGTCGCGATATAAGTGAAATATCCCTGAAAGCGATATTAAACTCCATATCACCTCAACTCACCTCGAATCAAAAGGGATAGAATAAACAGTCTCAGTTGACCAATAATATTTGCTACACTCCCATATTGAGTCTAGCTAGATGCAGTAACATGCAAAACATGTTATTCTTTTGATTATTGATTTTTCATCTATATGTCTTTTAATGGAACCATTTTGTCCAAACGTTCAATTAAAGTATGTTATAGAACATGTAACTAGCGAGTTTATCGTGTTTATAACCTTCTCATATCATTTATATGATATTAAAACAAACTTCTGTGTATTTAATACAAACACTTGATCAAATATTTAACAAATTACAAGATCATCTTACTTTAATTGGTCAAACTGAATCTTGATCAATACAAATAAATTAAAGGCTAACCATAGCATGAACAAAACATAGATTAATTATTGATTATTATCCTCTGTCGCTGTTGACCGTGTCCTCTGTAACATTTTGAACCATGAACTTTTGTTTTTTAATCAAAGCTATAATTAGTAATTGTCTTTCGTTTTTCGTTTTTTTCGTTGTATTTTCATGTAAATTTAAAGACTTCTTGAAGAGACTATTAGGAACCACTAGTTATAGGATGCCAAGGTGGAGGACACATTTTTTCTAAAACTCGATTATTTCTGTCTGGTTTTACACATCGCAATTGCAGATTCAGATTTTTTTTCCCCCATTAGTTCAGTCATCTAATTACAAATCCGTCCTCTTTGAAGTATCCGTGTATTGCACATTAACACAATAATATGTGCAGTAATGACCTGATCACCTCATTGCTTGTTAAACCACTTCAGAAGCATAATTTACAGGGGAGTATGGGAACCTAGTGCAAAGTTTAATCGTCCATTTCAAAAAGGATTTTCTTCCAGCAAGCAGTGATGACAGTGTTATAAAGCCGTTATAATGTCTTGTCATTATTACTAATCAAATAAGGATCAAAGGTTCATTTTATACCACTTATAATAACTTTCAACATGGTTCAACTAAAAAAAAACTTCTGCATATTTAAAAAGCTAGTCACGCAAAACACTGACATAACCACGATAATTGATATAAAAGGGTTCTTTAGATACATCACAATTTCATATATACAAAAAACTATTATCGACTTAACAATTGAATTAACATAAAGCTTAATCCTGACTATGTCCGTTACGGAAATGCAGCTAAACGTAGTCGTGAGTATTTCTACATTTGTAGCTCCTCTTGCATTTGGTAATATAAAATTGTCAATTTTAATTCAAAGTTAAATCAGGTACTATGTAAATGGAACCTTAAAACCATGTCTCCATTTCTAAACGCCATATTACTTTTTAAAATTGGAGAAGAGTAAAGATTGTTTCGATTATGTACATCTGCCAATACCTTTACTTCCAACAAGTGTTACGCTGCAAACACGCTTACAGGGCCCGCATATGGTAAACTCTGTCAATGAACACATATGACTAACCTTGTTTAAAACGCTTCTCTAATATACTATCAATCATAACAGGTGTAATGCAAATAACACTTATCTAAGTATTAACTTCTGAAACAGGTTTCTTCCAATTCTATTCTATTCAACTGCTTTGATGGAAGATAGTTCTCAATGGACAACCTCAACACAAAGCTTTGATACTTTTGACATATCTGTGATACTTTTCTTGCCATCTAATAAATGCAGCGCTTCTGTCATAAACTATAGGTTGACATCTATATTATATTATATTATATTATATTATATTATATTATATTATATTATATTATATTATATTATATTATATTATATTATATTATATTATATTATATTATATTATATTATATTATATTATATTATATTATATTATATTATATTGAACATAGAACAAACCAAATTTGAGCTCCTCGTTACAAAGATAGGTAGAGGTCAAAGTTATCAAAATAGTTGTAGAAAAGAAAGTTTAACTTATCTTACTTTTGTTGTTTGCATTCTCAACAGACACACTGCTTCACTGACGTAGGATTCTATTTGCTCGACGTACACTGTGCAACTGTGAAAGACAAGGTAATCTAGGTGCCAGTCTGGATGCCAGGATGATAGACGATTATACTGCAAGTAACCTATTGACATTAAGTTTTGCAATCTGTTTGTCTGGGTTTGCTACATGTTGGTTTTATCTCGTCCTTGACTATATGATTCGTTGCACTAAAATAAAGTAATTGTGACAAGACATCCAACATGTTTACTTTACAAAATGAATATGGATCATTTCGTCTACCAATTTTTTTTCTAAAATACTCCTCCCTTTTTAAATAAGACATTTGCATTTGTTTTCTTAACATCGTTAAAGGGGCAGTAGCACGTTTTTTGATTATTTTATATTTTAAATATTTCACTGATAATTGTAAGTTAATGCTAAATGTATCATCTTTTTGTTTCACTGTCAATAGAAAGAATATCCAGGTGGTTTTATCCTGCATTTAAATTCTTTAATTCAAATAAATAACTTATCTTAAAACCTAAATTCCTGTTACAAAATTCAAACCTTAATCACGGTCGTTTAAACATCACGTTGGTAGAGCCTGTTATTTTCTACCTGGCTCTCATTCTAAATATTATGTTGTCATGTACTTATCACGGGTTCAGTTCAAGGGCGCGACAAATTTATAACATTTAACATCCTATGTTTCATTGCTATAAAGGTTTGAAAATACATTGTTAATAGCCTACTCTGTTGCCAATTAAACAATGGCCCATGTTCAGTCTACGTTCATCTGAAGAAACGCACAAACATGTTAATCTCTGATCGACAATTGTCATAGCTTTCATATCGAAAATCGACATGATCTCATTTCAAAACTGGAACGTGTGCACAAATCTGCTGCTCATACCCTTGACTCATAATTCCAACATCACACCTGTATTGCCATCGCTGCTTCATAAGAACAGCTCCAGCTAACCTCTCTGACATTACATAGAAGTATTCTCCTGCCAGGAATCGGACATCAACTGACAATATACTATTCCCGACACCACAAGTTAAATTTAAATCTTTCGGACATAGACCAGATTTACCTCATCTTCCCACTGAAATCAATTTCATTTGAAATACAGAAGCTGCTAAACTTGCAACTGTTCAAAGCAACAATCATTTACTTGCGCATAGCAAATGGAATTATTATACAATTCATTGTGATCACAGATCACATAAAATGAATACCCATCAATGTTAGAAATCAATGTGATGTTGTTCTTTTGTCGAATGTATGACACTATCCCCATGCTCCATCCATGTACACGCAGGAATGAAGCGAAGCCTTCTTTTGTTTACCACTTTGTTTTAGGTTTGTTTAATTGAAATTGGAAAAATCAACAGACTTTATGGTAAGCTAAGTTTATGTTTGTTGTTTTAGGATCAGCTGCCATTTCAAACTCTTGCCCCTAAGTAAGATATAATCGCCAATTTGATAAAGTGATGGTGAACTTTGGCGAGTTTGAATATGCCAAAGTAACCTTCACTTGTCTTGTCATTTGTAAATCGCCGTATTGAAACTTTTAAAATGTTTTTAAAAATTTGAGACTGGCCATAATAACTAAGATGTTAATTACCAACAATAATAAGAAAGAATTTCATTATATCAAATCACATAAAAGTCTTTACATTGGGCGCATTTGAAATCATTGTCAACTATTATGAAAGTTTTCGGGCAAAACTGTTTTAATTAGATGTTATGATGGAAAAGTTATTGTGTGTTTTAGGATAGTAAATATCCTTCATAACGAGTAAACACTATACGGTTCGACAAGGCTTGCAAAGTACAATGTTGGATATCTATCATCACAAAAATATTTGTCTTTTGATATGATTGTGTGATATTTGGGATATACCCTTTTTCTATGGTACAAATTTTCTTTGATATACTTGTATACAGCGCCACTGGAGGGATATCACTTGCTTGATAGTGGTGCTGAATCTACACTGAAAAGCTGCATAGGTTGCATCAAGGAAGTTGAATATTAATAGAACTTGTTCCATTTCATATTTTATATTTTAAAAATGTCTGGTAAACTATTGATATATTTTCTAGCTTTGATGTTTTATATAAGATTTATTTTGGGTAAGAGTAATTCAAAATAGTTTGCACTACAAAGCTTTATTTAATAATTCATTTAAGTGAGAAACGAATTTCAAATAGAAGCCTTATTTGTGTTATAAGAACGGCATTTAGAAATATCCTTTAACGTTTGGAACTACTGAGAAGCATTCTGCTTCATCCTATGTCAGAGGAAAGAATGATCTGGTTTGCTTTAAATGTAGAAAACTCACCACTTTGGGCAAAACGGATTCCTTGCATTTTGAAATGGGCCATAATTAGAGGGAAAGATGGAGAAGATGAAAACAGATCTTTGGTTCAAGTATTCTTTGAAAAGGTACAAAGTGCGGATCATAAAATCCAATTAGTGTCAATGGCTGTAAAGCATCCATTTTAAAAATCTTCATCTTCAAACATACACTGACAAGGAAATTGTTCCCTCAAATGCTAATCCAGTGATTGCTTTGCAGTGTTTTTGTAGCGTCAGGATGCTATATTTCCAAGAGATATGCGTTATCGTGGAAAACACTTTTACAGGACCGAAATGAATAAAGTATTTACTTTTTTAAAATATTTTTTCTGTTTTATTGTTGAATAGAAGTCTTGTTTTCGATGAATAGATCATACTGAGATGTTAAACTACAGTCCTCTTTGATGCTTGTTTTCTTATTAAAAGGTTATCATATTTCTCTGATTAACTCTTTGGAAAGAAACACAGATATCAAAGTTCTTACTGTAGAACATTAGTTATTTTTTACGACATGCTTTGTCTACAAGTAATAAACAAAATGTCAGCTTTGCAAGAATGACGCTAAAGATTGTTGGTGACATTGAAAAGATCCAAACGATTTGATTAAGCTGCTCATATTAGTAGTACATCATAAATTAAAGTTTAACATATACAATTCTTAAATAGCTATAATCAAAACTAATTATAAAATGAAACATGTTCTCGTGGATAAACTAAAACTGCCTTATGTGGCATATAAACAGTGATACCTTGTAATAGCATGACATGATATAAAGTTATCTCCAAATGTAGTTAAAGTGTCAACCTCAAATTGTTATCTAAGAAATACAAAGGCCATGACATTAACAAAACCATCATCCTTATTCTATGAACTTTCTTACGTTTCTGTAGACTTCAACTTCCTCATACATGTACTTGATACCTATCTGTCAACGTTTGATTAACAATGTGCATATCAAGATGTTGTTCATCAAGTGTGTGTGTGTGTGTGTGTGTGTGCGGTCCGTGAATGTGTTCCTTATATTTGACTTTGTACATTGAATTTTGAAACCCGTTACTTAATTAGTTTTTATAACTACTATGAGAATTTAATGTGTTTATTTTAATTATAGACATTAAGACGTGGAATGCATTATTAATAAATGTTGGAGTAACGATTCGCAGTCGATTTATGGTATTTAATTGAATGTCATTTTCGGTAAAGTATCTTTAACAGTCACCTCTCTCATGATCCTGTTTGTGTAAATGACAAAGGGCAAAGTACGATTTACTTTTAGTTACAAAAAGTTCTATACCGCAATTCAACACTGTATATTTTTTTAAAGTATAGGAAATTGGTTGATTATGAACCAACAATTTCTACAATTTCTGGTCAACCTCTAAAAAGCATAGAAAGAAAAGCACTATCATTTGATGACAAACCGCCATACAAAAGAATCATGCAATCACACACAATGTTGTTTTGCAGATTTATTTTCTTACATTTAATTCATTTTCTTCCTATGCCCTAAATACGCTTTACAAATCAAAATCAAAATGAGCAATTTCATTTTTGCGAAATTAGATAAAGAAAATCCTGATTACTGAAACAATATGAAATATGGAATTGTATTTTCATATAGCTTTCGTTTTTTTTGACAGAACATCAATGTTTGTTTTGTTTGTTTGCAGTATTATGTCTGTGTTTTTGGAACATTAACGAATATTCATGAAAATAACTTTTTGTTTGCTTTGCAATGTTTTGCTAACATTTCCAATTTTGTGTTTCACAAATAAAAATTCAACTATCTTCATCGCTATCATGACATCATTCTCACAATCCCCTGTCGGCAGCACAACTCTCCACACAACTCACTGTACAGCTCCTCACCCAAAGACCTCCACAGATAAGGGAGCCATCATATGTAACTAATGTTATTTTGACATGAAATACACAAATGAACGATCAAAGGTATAACCCCCGAAGCTTAATGCATATTAGAGATACAGGAAATCGTCCAAAGCGAAGAGTCAGTCGTAAGGGGATACTGGGCAAAGAAACTGTGCTGTTCATTAACTGAAAAATAAAGGAGATTCAAAACCTCACTCACTAATAACGCGTTTACATGCAATATGCATTGATACTGGCGCTATAAAAGGATCTTGGTCTTCAAGACAAAAGGTGAAGACCTATTGTTGTTGTATAAGGTTGGTAATCATAAATACAACATAGGGTTGAATAAAAATACGTAGAGGCTTACGAAACACCTTAAAGGATATTTGAAAGAGGATAAACAATTATATTGTGTGGCAGAACTGTCATGAATTATCATTTATATGTTTTAAGAAGACGTTTGACAAGAAATTTACTCCATTTTATTCCTTTGATCATTATTTAACAATATTTTATTTGTATGAAATGTTGATAAAGCCTCTGTTCCAACTCAACGATATCCTTTCCCCTGGCGGATAAAAATTGCAACACGTACTCGCATGGAAGTTCAAATCACAATGTTTTTGCCACGATTCAGTAGCCAAAATGAT
The DNA here is from genome assembly GCA_916613615.1 of Steromphala cineraria. Taxonomy (NCBI): domain Eukaryota; kingdom Metazoa; phylum Mollusca; class Gastropoda; order Trochida; family Trochidae; genus Steromphala; species Steromphala cineraria. Next base: position 74,394,410 of record OU744722.1, on the reverse strand, counting down.
GATTTTAGAACAACGTCGCTGATTGCACAACTAACTTTGATTGCCTCCAATCAGCCATCTTCCATTCTATCCCACAAAGTCGGCGTAATAGAACAGAGGCTGCATCAACATCTCATGTCTTGATCTCCCTCTGCGGGGGAAGAATGGAATTTATCATAAAATTGTCATTTAGGCAATGAATGTTAGAGAGTTTATGAATTGATAACATGAATATGCCATTTACGTTCATATCAAAGCAAAACAATATGTGACGAACATCATGAAGTGACTCTTAAAGAATATCATGAGATAAATATATAGATAAATATGTTGTTACACTAGTTTATGTTAATTTTTTTATTTTCATGTTAGGGCTCTTGCGTGATACAATGGGACAAAGAATCTAACAATATCTTGCAAACAGTATTGATAATATATCAAACTTCATTTTAAAGAGAACAAATGAGAGTTTACTTTTGTTGTTTGAAAATCGTCAGTTGTCTCCGATCCACTCAATGTGATATTAGTTTAGATAAATTACAATGTACAATGACCTTACGAAACGTCATGCACCATGATCGGCATACTATACATGGCCCATGTCTACTCAGACTGATGTTAATGGAAATATATTGCAATATACAATGGTCTTACAAAATGTCAGTAACTATGACTGACATATTATTTGTTGCCCATGATTTACTTAAACCATGTTTGTTGAAATACATTACAATACACAATAAAATACTAAAATAGAAAACAACGTTTATCTTATGCAATATTGTGATTCAAACAACAAAACAAAAAATTTGCTGACAGAATCTTATTTGGAAGGTATTTCAAACAAGAAAAGTTTTAACGGTATTTCAATTGGAGATTATGAAAAAAATCAATTCTTACATACATCTTTTAGTTTTGATTATAATGCTTTCATTTTCATAGTAAAAAAATACCAGTATAGCAGTCTATCGAACATTGTTCTTGTCAATAATCTTACATTTGTTTTACTTCGGTAACCTTGTCTCAATGTCCCGATGTTTCATTACAATACCACTCTTAGGGCTTTTTATAAGAAAAATCTGTGCTGGAATTACCTGCCAAGAATTTGAGTTTCCAAAGTTATATATCATATTATTAATTCATATAGTTTGTGACGGGGAAATGACCTTGTTGTCTGCTATAATCTGAAACCTTGTACGCAGACTCCTTTGCATTTTGGAATTTATAGAGTTGTTTACTGTATTGCCCCTTTAAGAGGCCACATAGCCACCACCCTAAGAGCTTTTGTCGTTTTCCTTCAAAATAACCTAGCAGCCTAATATGATCTTGTAAGAAACTCCTAAATTGATGAGGATTTAATTATTTAGTTTTGGTGAGGTGATGCTCAGGATTTTGTGACTCTGTAGTCTCTCATTGATATAAATAAATAGAAACCCTGAGCCAATGAAGAACAGGGCCAATGATTGTAAATTTTAAGGTTTCAAAATTTCTATTTAGAGGTTATAGTTGACAATACTACAGCAATGGCTTTAGGGAACGAAGTCTCACAACTGTGATGTTTAACTGTATGCTATTAGTCATACTTCCCAAAAGCAATTTTGCATTACTCTTTTGAAGAGAGTATTATGCCTCCCGTCAACTTTAGCTTTCCTAAACAAATTATAGGAAGATATGTCCATACAAGGAATGACAGATCTTTAAGATATAAATATATGCCTGTAAAGTAAACATAAGTACGAAACCTTGATGGATATCGGGCGGTGTTATCATTGTGTTAGATTATTATGTCCCCCGCAAAGCTTTGCGGGAGACATAATGTTTTCAGTTCCGTCCGAAAATCCGTTATTCCGTAACGCTTTCGTTTCCGGACCATATCTCCAAAACCGTTAAATATTTTTTAACGAAACTTGGTATGTGGTTACATCTAGTACTGGAGTGGTGCCTTTTGCTATTTTGGTTATTCTGAATTATATAATTTTCCTGGTTTGCATGGAAACAGTTTGTACTTAGAACATATGGAGGGAGGACCATTTCCGGGCCATATCTCAAAAACTATTCAATATGATTTTACGAAACTTGGTATGTGGTTAGACCTAGTGGTGGAGTGGTGCCTTTTTCTATTTTAGTTATTCTGAATTTTTTTCTTCTGGTTTCTATAGAAACAAGTTGAACTAGGTGTATATGGGGGATAGGGTCTGTTTCCGTACTTCAGCTTAAAAACTATTCAAAATATTTTACTAGACTTGATATGTGGTTAGAACTACTGGAGGAGTGGTGCCTTTTGCTACTTTGGTTATTCTGAATTGGTTTTTTTCTGGTTTCCATGGAAACAATTTGAAATTTGTTCATAAAGAGGATAGGGTCACTTTCGGATTAAATGTTAGCGGGGGACATCACAGTGCATCACATGCACATATTTCTAGCTAATTTAAGATTTGTGTCGTTCACATGAAAAAGAAGCAACATAGGGTTTATATCAATATATTTGTGGTATGTAAATGTGTCATGATCCATTCCATGATCCGTTTTACACCATTAGATTAAATAAACAGTGTTATTTGTTATCTTGTGAAAATTGTTTGTTGTATCACACTTAGATAGATAGGAGACACAGAAAAGTTTAGGAATTGCTCTTAGTCACAAATAAGCATGTGCGAGTTGTCTTTGAATGTACGCTTCATAAACAGTGTTACCGCCATAAGGCACTTCCTACAACGACCACTATTGAGTTTATTTGAAGATTAAAGACTTCGATCTGCCTTTAATTTTGTGCTTTATCCAATCTGTTAGTCAGATTATGATGAGGGATTCATGTTACACAAAGTTTCAACACAGGTTCCTGTGTGGTTCTAAAGCAGAGGTTATAAGAGAGTAAGGAATGAGTATATACATGTATAAGTACATGGTAACAATACACAGTAAAAACAACTTAACGAAATGAGTAAATGTAATTTAACAGAGGTAATTGAAAAGAAGCAGGGAATGTTAACATTTAATTAATTGAGGCCAGTGATTTACATCAGTGTTATTGCAGTAAATTCACAGTGTGTTGACTGTAAGAACTCTCCTGTTGTGTAATCCATATTCCTTATGTATTCCGTATCATTATTGTCAAATGCCCCTCAAAGAAACTATGTTAGTCAGATGTTAAAGATGAAAGAATTTTACACACACTGAGGCCAAATTCCCAGTAAACCGGCAACTCTTTCTCTGATATTTCTATATAGGTTAATTGAGATAATTGAGGTGATCTACATATGAATGTACGAAAAGGCCTTAGGCCTCACAAGTACTGAAATAGATTGATATATGGATAAAAACAAGCTTGTTGATCAACAACAAACAAGCAGAGTAATACGCTTAAGGAGTTGCAGACGGTCGTTTGATTCATGACTAGGCCAGAAAGTTCGCCTACAGTTATATATAATCCTTTCATCCCCAACAGCTGACCAGATTGACCAAACCAGAAACGAAGCTTCAAGTGTTTTCTTGTTTATTGATATTGTAGTCTCTAATCTTAACATACAGATAGATTATTCTTATCTTTTACAGCAAATACGGTTATAAACGTGGCAACTTGTGTGATAAGGCATTATTAAACAGATCAACGACTTCACCGAAGGCATAACTAACACAAACCCTCATCAAGGGTTAACAAGAGGCTGTCAGCAGTTTTCCAATCGTTCTGTGACTTCTCGCACAGTTGAAATGATATCGATAGTACAATGAACAATGTTATGGAGATACCAAGTTACCACTGACGTTTGCAAACCACGAATTATAGTTTCAATCAAGAACTATTTCCTAAAGTGAATTTTTTTCGCGAGTTATGCTTTTTAAGTTGCTCAGGTGAATCAGTTACATCTTATTAAATAGTATTATGCAATCATTATCAAAACCTGATTTTTGTATAACACTACACATGTGCATTGCTCGGGGAACAATCTTCTCAAATGTCACGTTCAGTTATGTAACGATGTTATACAATCAATATGAGAACAAAGAATAATCGCAAAATAGTATCAATACTTGTGCACATATAACAAACATCAATCCACTTGTTTTAATTACAAATTCACTTTAAATGTTAACAATTCATATGAAAGAAGAAACAATGACTATGAATCCGTAACTTATTATATTTCCGTACAGTCTCCTTGGCTTTTCGACATTATCTCTATTATATTAATGCAAAGCCCATAGGATTCCAGTGGCCTATGCTTATTAGTGTGTTATGCAATAATTTTACTTGAAACAATGATACAAATTACGATATATGCATTCTTTAACTATACTAACTGGAGATTGATTTTGTATTGTTTAACATTCGTGCCGCCAAAGTGTGGTAAACAAAGATCATATATTTAAAAGACTAGCTGTATTTTTTTTCTTATAATATCATTTACTCATGTTTTCATCAGAATTCATTTGTATCGACTGTATCAATCATGTTTCGGGCTTAATTTTACATTTGCTGTTACCGTTGTTGCCATATTCATAAAGATTCTTATAATTTTCTTATGTAAATTCTAAGAATACCTTAATTCAGTACATTTTGAGAAACTGTTTGTTAAGACTTATTCTTTTCTGAAACAAGTTTAGTTTTGTAACTCGGGTAAGTTATGGTAAATATGATTATAACTATTTTGAAAAATCAAATACTTTGATATATGTAAATATCATTTCGATAATTGAACGAAAAGGTTTTTTATAAGTTTATGCTCACTCCACGAGTACTGTACGAGTTATTTTTCAATATTTCTTAAGCCTACTCAATTGTTAGATTACTCCTGTACATGTCTTTATAAATATTTACTCTCAAATTATGTCCAATATCACTTTATAACGGTGATAGAGTGCATCTTACTAAGGTTAAAATGGTTTGTAAGAAGGTAAGAAGACTTTCATGAACCGCTCGCAAAAGGCTCCTCGATGATTTGTGTTATATATCAAACATATTAATTCCAGAGTCGAATTAACATAAATCCAATTTCAGCTACTCGATTACAAATACACGCTCCCTTTCATACGTCGGTGGCACATCAATACACATTCTCTTCCCACAAAAGCTGTATCAACATTTCTTGACTTGATCTGCCTCTGTGGGGAGAGAATGATCAATACGATAGTGCCTGTAAAAATGATCTGATTCACATCACTGAGTTTGAAACCAGTTCAAGGTATTTAAGGATCCTAATTTACCGGGTTTTAAAGGGAACTAGTGCATAATATTATCAAAGGTTCATCGTCGGTTACAAAAATGATTTTCTAGTGATGACACTGTTATATTGGCTAAATGTGTCATGCAAATTCGGCGTAATAGAACAGAGGCTGTTTCAACATTTCATGACTTGATCGACCTCTACGAGGAGAGAATGAGGTACGGACAGAGTTTTGTTTTTTGTTCGTGAGTGTGAAAGATAGCCGTGGATAAAACGAGGGAAAGAAATTGGTTTAGAACTAGTTCTAAAAAGTATGTTCTTATTGATTTTGTATAAATATGATCTACGTTTGGTTTTTAGGCTGGAAGTAATATCATCCTGGGCAAATAGGGGAATAGGAAACATTTTTATTATGAAACATTCATTTACAACCTGAACAATGTTTTCTATTTGGAAGAGTTTGTAGGATGCTGGAGTGTTAAAAGTTTTACATAGTTATAGAAATAATGAATACTTATTTCTTTTACGTTCAGCTTGGCCTATATTGGTTGCATTCTTGACAGATACCAGATCCTGCAATTAATCAATTTCAATGACACCGACATCTATTTGCTCTTGTTACATGCTGCAACTCTTTGTCAGACAATGTAATCTAGCCAGTAATCTTGGTTACTCATTTTAGCTTAATAACTCAATCTCTATATTTTGAATAATATATTTGCATTTTGTTTTACTGTTTATTATCATCATCGTAACAAGACGTCTTCAGAGAGGAAAACCTGAATGATTTTATGGAGAATGATTAGTATAAGATTTCGTGTTGCATTCCTAATATACCTCGATCTTTTAATTACTTATTGGACAAGCGTGTTACACAATACATCATTTCCTCAGAAAAACAACTCATCATTTTAAATTGATTCCGATTTTGTTTTCCTGATTTTGCAACGCACTTTTTAATGACGAAAGAAATATGTGCATATGTATAGCTTATAACAGCAAGTTTTCATACATAAGGACGATATTAACGGTCTTTCATAAAATCAAATATTTTAGTAAATGTAATCTTTGGAGCATTGTGTATCATGAAATACGACTGAAATGAGCATATTCGCTCCAGTACATGAAAATATATCGCCTCCTTGAGCGAAACGTGATCTGGAAATGTGATAATTTGGACACATGGGGAGGATGATAAAAACATAATAGTAAAATTTAATATTCTATGATGAAATTTTTAAAAATAATGACAAAGACATATAACTGGCAATGGTTGTGCAGTTACTGACAATACGTCATAACGTCATGACGTCATAACGTCATAATGATGTAGACCAACAAATCCGAAAATCATCAAAAATAAAAGGTTTACAATCTGAAAGTGATAATATTCAAATGTTGCTCATGATTTGTTACGTTTGTGTTGTGTATCCTCACTTGTTTGAATGATTAAACAATAATTTTAGTAACAACCCGAACGTCACAAAATTCATGTATACATAAATGACTCATGTTAAACTTTTCTCTCTGTATCAGAAACATTAGTCATGCATTCACATCTGTACAAACTGTCCAGTTACTTTTATCAACCAACAACCAACAACCAAAAAACACCTGTCCAAATTACTTATACTACAACTGAAGTTGTTGTATGTCTTCCAAACTTATTTGTAATCATCAAAAATACATAATTCTTTTAGACCGGAATTATAGATTTACGTTTAACTGTTACATAAATGTAAGTTAATCCAAGAGAAATACACATTTCTTGAATGTTAAACAAACATTTTACTTCATTTAGGTTGTAGCACTAGTTTTGTTTTAAAAATACCAAAATGATATTAAGGATGTTCAGCTTTTAACATGACTGCATTAACCTTTAAAGACATGAAATACACTTATTTAGCAGCGGTGGATATCTATTTTTTAAAGGAAATGATAATTAAATTAACATATAGCCTTGTTACCATTTGATATTTTTGCAAGGTATTTTCAAGAGTTTAGAAGAGAAATAACAAACAACTTGGATCAACTGTTTACTTAGACTGATGAATCATCATAGGTACATGTACATGCGATCCTTAAAGGGGCAGTAGCACGTTTTTTGATAATTTCATATTTAAAAAGTTTCACTGATAACTGTTAGTTAATGTTAAATGTATTATTTTGACAGTGTCAAAAATCTCATTTCACAAGCCAATCATCCATTCTCAGAGGTCAAAGTATGAAGATTCACATTAAATACATTGGCGGCCATTTTTTTGTGAACACCTTTAATTCATTTTGTGTAAGAAAAAGGAATCGCATGGCTAAACTTTACGTTATATATTTGAATTATTACTGCTCCATTTAGTTTTAATACATTATCTTTCAATTGGAACCATAAATTTTAATTTTCCTGACATCACCTTATATTCCCCCTTAAAACGTGCTACTGCCCCTTTAAGACATACTTAATCACTATAAAACTAAGCTTTTATTTCGACGGAAAGAATTCGTAAATAAGAAAACATCTGAAAACTACATTATCCTCAAAATAATATGTTTTTTTCAATTTTGTTTCCAGACACTCCAATCAATACATATTTTGCTATGTGAGTAACGCTTTGAGGATAACATGCATTCTTAAAACATATATTTTGGTGGAACTGCGATTTGCTAAACTATTCTTTTCATTCTTATTAATAAGTAGTAAGCGCTTACATCAAGATCATTTAGACAAAAAAAGCTTTTGTATGAATCGATAAATAGCTAAATCAGCCAATTTCAGACCCTAAAATGCAATGTGTAATATAAATGAAAACATAATAGGGTTCGTAAATATCAAAAAGGATTAAACCAAAATTGAGTAAATTTGAGGCAATTACTCATGTATGGTTTAAACGTCGACGTGGAAATATTCCAACTTACTCTATAAAGACTAGCTTATCATATAACCTTTTAATATAATATGTTTCTCAGTTAAGAGGAATGACATTTTGTACATTTTACAGAAAGTAAAAGAATCGTATGAACATGATAGAAATGTTAACAGGGTATTGAGAAAGTTATGTAGCTCCGAGGGATGCAAAATAGCAAAGGTATAAGCGTTGATAGAAGGAGGCAAACGTGCGCAAAGTTTTGCCTTTTTATCTCCCTAATTGGTTTGGTTAAGTGTCAGCTAACTTTAAACAGCCTGTTACATTTCCTGAGAGAACAATCTATTTTGTCAGTGCAGCAGATTTTAATCCAGGGGTGTTCAATCATTTTCACTAAAGATGAATGTTTCGGATATGTTGATATGATGTCTTACTATTTAGCTCACAAGGACTGTTAGGCCCGATGGGCTTACGGCATCACATGGTGTCCAGCGTCCGTCCAATCTTCCGACGTTGTGCATTTTCGGATTCTTCTTGAGAAACATTAGGCCCAGAAAGCTGGAACTTTGTGTGCAGACTCCTTGGCAAGTGATAATTATAATTAATAGCTTTGATGGTTCTGTTATAATAATAGATGTGCTATTTTTGCACAATGAAACAATGAAAAATAGGTTAAAATCAATTGCGGTTCAGCCTCTTAATTGACTTTGGTTTGAAATGAATTTTTTATTTAAATCTTCAAAAACAATTTACTATATAAATACACCATAATATAGCAATAAAACATGTGAAAACTTGCAAAACCTCTGATTTAGCACTTAAACAAGATATATACACAAAACTTCTTGTCTAATGGGTGAGAAAAGAGGCATTTTAATTACTCAGTTTTTATATCAACTACGCCTTTTTTGTTTTCATCAAAAGAACAAGTAAACAACTTTTTATTGCAAAAGTTGAGCAATTATGTTGTGCATGCAAAAAGAGAAATAGCGTATTTTTTAAAGCGATGAAAGAGAGAACATCTCCTGAGAGTAGTAATGAGTTTGTTTTTTTATGGGTTTTTTTGCTGGATCCCTGGGAAAAGCTATGTCATTGAGAACTACATAGTGTGTAGCATAGCAATTATATACATAACATTTTGGGCATATAGTAGATTAATCGGAGTGTATACTATGGGTAATGGAAAAATGGGAAAGTTTGTGAATTTAAATTTCTTTTTATTTATCAAAAGAACGTCAGTAAAAGTTCTTTTGTCACTTCTTTTCAAAAACGCTGCAGTTATTGTAGAGCTCCGATTGGGCACTATTGCAGCCATAATCGGCTTGACGTAGCAATTCAGTGTCAAGGATTTTGTAATAAACAAATGTATACCAACGCAAAAACAACAGTGGAAAACAATACGAAATCAAATTTCCTTTATTCATCAATTATGCATTATTCATTAAAAAGGTTTTGCTCACATCAAACAGACAATACTTTGAAAAAAACAGAATACAGTGAGGTTGGTGTGGAATGCTATACTGAATTTCAGCGTAGTACGACTCACTGTTTGCTAGTGCTCGCAGGTTTCTACGCAATGTTTCCGGTGCTTTCTCCCTGCAATAATACTAGCAGTCGCGATAAAAGTGAAATATTCCTGAAAGCGATATTAAACTCCATATCACCTCAACTCACCTCGAATCAAAAGGGATAGTCTCAGTTGATCAACCATATTGAGTCTAGCTAGATGCAGTAACATGCAAAACATGTTATTCTTTTGATTATTGATTTTTAATCTATTTGTCTTTTAATGGAATCATTTTGTCCAAACGTTCAATTAAAGTACCTTATTGTATGTTATAGGAACATGTAACTAGCGAGTTTATCGTGTTTATAACCTTCTCATATCACTTATATGATATTAAAACAAAATTATGTGTATTTAATGCAAACACTGGATCAAATATTTAACAAATTACAAGATTATCTTACTTTAATTGGTCAAATCTTGATGAATACGAATCAATTAAAGGCTAACCATAGCATGAACAAAACATAGATTAATTATTGATTATTATCCTGTGTCGCTGTTGACCGTTTCCTCTGTAACATTTTGAACCATGAACTTTTGTTTTTTAATCAAAGCTATAATTAGTAATTGTCTTTCGTTTTTCGTTTTTTTCGTTGTATTTTCATGTAAATTTAAAGACTTCTTGAAGAGACTATTAGGAACCACTAGTTATAGGATGCCACTCTAAAACTCGATTATTTCTGTCTGGTTTTACACATCGTAATTGCAGATTCAGATTTTTTCCCCATTAGTTCAGTCATCTAATTACAAATCCGTCCTCTTTGAAGTGTCCGTGTATGGCACATTAACACAATAATATGTGCAGTAATGACCTGATACACCTCATTGCTTGTTAAACCACTTCAGAAGCATAATTTACAGGGGAGTATGGGAACCTAGTGCAAAGTTAAATCGTCCATTTCAAAAAGGATTTTCTTCCAGCAATCAGTGATGACAGTGTTATAAAGCCGTTATAATGTCTTGTCATTATTACTAATCAAGTAAGGATCAAAGGTTCATTTTATACCACTTATAATAACTTTCAACATGGTTCAACTAAAAAAAAATTCTGCATATTTAAAAAGCTATTCACGCAAAACACTGACATAACCACGATAAGGCATATAAAAGGGTTCTTAAGATATATCACATTTTCATATAATAAAAACTATTATCGACTTAACAATTGAATTAACATAAAGCTTAATCCTGACTATGCACGTTACGGAAATGCAGCTAAACGCAGTCGTGAGTATTTCTACGTTTGTAGCTCCTCTTGCATTTGGTAACATAAAATTGTCAATTTCATTTCAAAGTTAAATCAGAATCTATGAAAATGGAACCTTAAAACCATGTCTCCATTTCTAAACGCCATATTACTTTTAAAAATTGGAGAAGAGTAAAGATTGTTTCCAATATGTACATCTGCCATTACCTTTACTTCCAACAAGTGTTACGCTGCAAACACGCTTACAGGGCCCGCATATGGTAAACTCTGTCAATGAAAACATATGACTAACCTTGTTTAAAACGCTTCTCTTATATACTATCAATCATAACAGGTGTAATGCAAATAACACTTATCTAACTATTAATTTCTGAAACAGGTTCTATTCTATTCTATTCTATATAACTGCTTTGATGGAAGATAGTTCTTAATGGACAACCTCAACACAAAGCATTGGTACTTTTGACATATCTGTGATACTTTTCTTGCCGTCTAATAAATGCAGTGCTTCTATCATAAACTATAGGTTGACATCTATATTATATTATATTATATTATATTATATTATATTATATTATATTATATTATATTATATTATATTATATTATATTATATTATATTATATTATATTATATTATATTATATTATATTGAACATAGAACAAACCAAATTTGAGCTCCTCGTTACAAAGATAGGTAGAGGTAAAAGTTATCAAAATAGTTGTAGAAAAGAAAGTTTAACTTATCTTACTTGTGTTGTTTGCATTCTCAACAGACACACTGCTTCACTGACGTAGGATTATATTTGCTCGACGTACACTGTGCAACTGTGAAAGACAAGGTAATCTAGGTGCCAGTCTGGATGCCAGGATGATAGACGATTATACTGCAAGTAACATTAAGTTTTGCAATCTGTTTGTCTGGGTTTACTACATGTTGGTTTTATCTCGTCCTTGAGCATATGATTCGTAGCACAAAAATAAACTAATTGTGACAAGACATCCAACATGTTTACTTTACAAAATGAATATGGATCATTTCGTCTACCAATTTGTTTTCTAAAATACTCCTCATTTGCATTTGTTTTCTTGACATCGTTAAGGCCTCTTTTTGTTTCATCGTCAATAGAAAGAATATCCAGGTGGTGTTATCCTGCATTTAAATTCTTTAATTCAATTTAATAACTAATCTTAAAACCTAAATTCCTGTTATAAAATTCAAACCTTAATCACGGTCGTTTAAACATCACGTTGGTAGAGCCTGTTATTTTCTACCTGGCTCTCATTCTAAATGTTATGTTGTCATGTACTTATCACGGGTTCAGTTCAAGGGCGCGACAAATTTATAACATTTCACATCCTTTGCTTCATTGCCTACTCTGTTGCCAATTAAACAATGGCCCATGTTCAGCCTACATTCATCTGAAGAAACGCACAAACATGTTAATCTCTGATCGACAATTGTAATAGCTTTCATATCGAAAATCGCATGATCTCATTTCAAAACTGGAACGTGTGCACAAATCTGCTGCTTATACCCTTGACTCATAATTCCAACATCATTCCTGTATTGATGCCATCGCTGCTTCAAAAGAACAGCTCCAGCTAACCTCTCTGACATTACTTAGAGAATAACCAACGAGGTACGAGTGATTACGGGATATCTGCCCGAGTCAAAAATAATGTTCACAGTCGCGAGCCTTGGCGAGCGACGGAACATTATTTTGACGAGGGCAGATATCCCGTAATCACTCGTACCGAGTTGGTTATTCTATATATTACCCATATTGTAATTCAAAATTAGAAAAAGAACGAAACGTAAGCTTGCACATCATCTTTGAGACGGCACTTAGATCACTTTGACATTGCTTATCATATTCATCCGCGTCAGGGACCGAACCTCTACTGAAGGGAGAGTTCAATTCGCTAAGAAATAGTGCGTACTAAAAGCGTTGATATTACCACAAAAAAGAGTCTCTCAAAATCATTTATTAACACAATTTAATATAACAAATCAAATCTCGGAATAAGATATTATTATTTGACTTTATAACGTTTTAGGCGCAAGTTACAGTCAGTGCACAGTAGTCGTTCATTCATTGCCGACGTGTCGTGTGACTCGCAGGGCAGCAGTGTGTCAGAACATATTTTGTCAAAAACATGTCAATTTTTTTTAATGTCAACATTTTAAAGATACGTAAGCTTAAAGTCAAAGATATCACGAAGACAATCACGACAACTTTTCTGTCAAAAAATCCAACAAGTGTGAAGTTTCAACAACATTATGTGAAACGGGAATCACAGCAGAACGTCATCTATCTTTGGAGTTTCAAGGGCGATAACTCTAATCGGAATCGGACTCAATAGCAAGAACACGTCTCTTTGGTGCAGACGGTCGTCTTACAGTGGATTCGTTTGATATGTTGAAGTTGAATACTCCCCCATAGATTGGACCTGAGAAAAGTGTGTGCACGGAGTGAAGATTTACCGCATGCGACAAAGAATGTGACTGTGACGTCATAGGCATACTCATAGCGGCAGTCTGGGGTTTAGCTTGGAAAGCTTGAGTGACCGCATTAGGCCTATCATGTGACTGGTTCAAGTTGGAAGGGTTTGACAAAATGTTATTGATGGACTGATGCTGTTTCTCATTGATTGAGGAATAACTGTTTATTGAGTTGAGCTGGCCCCGTTCACGGAGTGTTTTCAGCTCAGAATTGGACACGGGATCAGCCCTTTGAGGTAGGTTACCTTTACCTTGTTTTTTTAATGCTTTAGCTTTGGATGTTAATACATCTCTAAGCTTGGCAAAATGAAGCGAGTCAGCTAAAATGTAGCCGTATTCATGGCGTTTTAAATAACGCTCTATGCTTCCTTTGATGCCTCTCAAAGTGGATGGCTCATACTCTGTACCGTCAGATTTCCTGGCCGAAATGAAGAACATACACAAAATATTGTTTAATTCAACAGGCGGTATATCCTCAAGCTGTCTTTGGTCCTGTAATCTCTCCTTGAGAAACTTGTAAACCAAGTTCATGTCAAGCCTTGTTTTTTTCATTGTATTTTCATTTGCATTGATTAACAGAAACTTGTCAACCTCTGCATCTGACACTGGGACAAACCTTTCGGATGAGGTTGCAATTGGTGGATCCAGGAAATCATCTTCAAGAAGATCATTGACAACTGATTCCGGTAGGAAAGTCGATATTTTCAGGTTTGACGGCATGGACGCTGAGGCAGATTCACTTGACACAGTTTCTGGTAACACTTTAAGTCTATACCTTGCTGCCTCTATTTCCCCAAACTGAGTTTTCACAACAAACACGTTAAAAGAGTTCAGTGGCTGCATAATTCGTGTGACTCTTCCTACTAGGTCACCGTCAACTTTATACACGTGAAGGAAAATGCTCGTATACTGGACCAGTATACGTCAGTAAACCACCCTAATATACTGAGGTATACTAATTAGGAAACCACCCTAATTTACTGACGTATACTGGTCAGTATACTCTGAATTTCCATAGCTCAGTATATCTCAGTATATCTCAGTATATCTCAGTTTACGTCAGGAAGTGCTCATTTAAACAAATTCAAGATACATTTGATTTTTGTGTTATTTATAATGTAGTATTTATATATTGTTTGGTTTATTCCAGCTGCAATTCTTCTAATCGAACTTTTAGTTAGATAAATAGATAAATGTGATAGATAACGTACGACACCATAAACCCAAATGACCTACTCGTTTTTAAATGAGTTGTGTAGTACTGTGTACACAATTGAATTTATCGGCGGGTCAAAGTGAGTAATAACATTGATAGGATAGAGTAAAAACCATTAACAGTGAATTAGATTTGAAGGTCATAAACTGAATGATTTTGTGACAATGTTTCAGATTCTGTAATATCGTATGGAAACAGGTCTGAAGTATCGCTAGGGGAGAATGAACAGTTATGAAATAACACTTTTACTGATTTATTCATGACTTAAATTAGCCTTACATAGATATCATAATAGAAATTTAAATACCGATGGATATCTATATCAATGCGGCTTATTAAACGTTGTTCTTTAAGCGTAATATTGTGGACTATTCAATATAAAGTGAAATTCATCTTCAACATCGTCTTGGCAATAAACGTGTTGATCTGGATAACTGGCTAAAATCAAGAAACCTTTTTTTTCAAATAACTCCCAATAAAAAGTCTCTAATAATCTAAACATTGCAGGATATTGTGAAATATTAATATCAAATGTTGGTGGAATGCTTTTTCATATCATTTTAGAAATAGGTATCCATTGGTTTACACAGTATTATTAGATCTTACCTTTTTACGTATCCATGAAGCTTCCAATAAGAACATATATAGTACAGATCCAATTGCACATTATATCCCCTTGTGTTACCAGAATCCACATGCTTTTCATGTCAAATGACATGGCAAGATTATGTCAAAATATTTATGCATGGCTTGTGTGTGATTATTGGTTGCTAAGATGGGTCCTCTTTTTCTATTGGATGACAGGAGATGTCTTAATCTGCCCCTAGTCTTGACTGTCTGTCTCGTTAAATCTCCAATCAAGTAATTAAGTAATTGTCTGTCTGGCGAGACATGCAGACATTTTGTCTACAACGCACCTACATGTTTATACAGCTGACTTGACACCTGCTTACAGCTAATTAGCCTCAACGTTGAATACCGGTAATTATATGGTCTGAAAAGATCAGACAAAGAGAAAATAGTGCACTAATTGTAAATGACTAATTCAAAAACAATCATCTCATGTAAATAAAATAATTTTCTTCTTCTTTCTTCTTTATTTTTGAAAATTGATGAAACACAGATCAAGTTACAGACTTTTGGAAGTTAATGTTGAAATACAATGTCATATGGCATATGCTATCGATGAAAACACTAATATTTTATTAACCAATAAGGGAGTTTATTTAAGAAATGAATTTCATAATATGGTTGTCAACACGGTTATAACCCGTTTGAAACTCGTAAGATAGTCTTGTATAACGCGCTTGCGGATCCAGTTATGCTAAAGAATATCTTACGAGTTTGTTTTATGTTTTAAACATATTTATTTCACAAATGGTGTACATATTGTGAATGGGATCGGCCAACAAGCTGGCAGTGCTTATGTTAAGGCCTCTCCCTTGAACATTTTATCAATACATGTTTAATACACACAAAAAAATCACTTGAACAAAATATACAAATATGCGACATGGTTAATATTTTTACCAGCATGATGAAATTTCATTATTAGTAGTAACCTCTAAGCAAGGCATATTATTTTAACAGTCTTATTTAAATCTTAAAGTTTCAGAAATGTAGTCGTGTACAGATTGTATAATATGTTGATTTGTAGTTGCGGATTTTTCTTTGTTGCCATAAAAGATTGATTTCAGGTCGTATACTTTAACATAAAAATATTTGTTTTGCCGGATATCATTATATAACGGGCATGTAAAGAAAAAGTGTACACAGTCCTCAGAAGAGTAGCCACATGAACATGAGGGTGAATTGGATATATGTCTATTATATTTATGATAGTTAAGGTCACTACAATCTAGACGCAGTCTACAGTGAGCTATTTGTGCATGTCTTTGTCCAAAATTCGTGTCGAAATAGTAATTGTTAAAAATAGTAGTATTTATTGACCTTTTAAAGCTGCTGACTGAGTCGCTAAGTCTTTGTTCTTCTGTTAGGGAGTTCCATTCTTTAACAACAGAGGGTAAGAATGATGAAGAGTGTCTAAGAGTATTACACGAAATACACTCATGGCAAAAATTGTTGTCACCCCCTAATATTTAATTAAATTGGAGTTTATATCACATTGTATGCATGGCAATGTTGGTTTTCCATGGAAATGTCATTACAGGCATGAAGTTACATTAACTCACACTTTACAATGAACAGTGTCAGCGGTTTCATGTAGACCACGTGCATTTCATTGAAATGATGGAAATTTGTCTCCTTAGGTTTGTCATTTCCATCGATTACTATAGACCTCTTTCATAAGATACAGCTTCACGACTATAGTTTCTGAAAAGCATAGACCATGCCTGGTCCCACTCCACCAGGAATCAGACATGAAATCATTGGCATGAGTCGTGGTGGCGCTTCGAATCGTGTCATTGCTGCAGCATGTAACGTCAGTGTTAGAACTGTTCAAAGGATTAAAAGACTGCACGCCATACAGGGAAATGTTGTTCCGAATAAGTCTTCAGGCCGTCCCAAGAAAACTACGGTTCGTCAGGATAGAATTCTTCTTCGTTTGACCCGACGTCATAGACGTCTTTCGTCTTTGACTCTTGCACAGAGATGGGGGGCTCATATTAATACGCCCATTTGCCGGAGAACTGTAGTGAACAGGTTGCTCCAGCATGGATATAAGGCAAGAAGACCTGCCATCAAACCATTCTGGACACTGGCCAACCGCAGGGCACGGCTTGCTTGGGCGCAGCAGCACCGCAGAATCCAACTTGGACATTGGCGTCACGTCATATTTACTGACGAGTCTCGTTTCCTACTGCATAAGGTGGACAGGAGAATGAGAGTGCGACGTTTACGTGGGGAAAGGCTCAATGACGACTGTCTGCAGCATCAGGTTGCCCACGGTGGCGGTTCTGTACACGTATGGGCAGGAAAAACCATAACGGTAAAACGGATCTTGTCGTCCTTCAAGGAAACGCCAACCAGAGGTCGTACAGACGTCTTCTTGAAACCGTTTGCCTCCCACATGCAAGAAGAGTGTATGGCAACAACTTCCTGTTGCAGGACGATAATGCACCAGCCCATCGTGCACGTACAGTGAACGCTTTCATTCAGGCACAAGGAGTAACAAGATTGCCCTGGCCTTCAAAAAGTCCGGATATGAATCCGATAGAACTTGCTTGGGATCAGCTTGACCGTGCACTTAGAAGACTGGACCCTGCTCCTGCAAATTTACAGCAATTGCGGGCTGCTCTTGTGAATGAATGGAACAATTTGGCTGTTGCAAACATCAACACACTGATAGACAGTATGCCTGCCCGAATTATCGCCCTTGAAAATTCCAGAGGCGGTGCTACCCGATATTAGGCTTGTAAATATACTCTTACATGACTGCAGAATGAAATAAAACCGACAATTGAACTTGAAAATGTAATTTGTTATATTGATACCCATCCAATTGATACTATATGGATACTGTAAAAAATTGCCCTTTTTCACAGGGACCATACATATCCTAGTAGAATTTCTTAAATTGGCCAGCACAAGACCAAAATACAAGCTGGTATGTTTTACGAATGTTTTTCCCAATCACACAAATCATTCTGACAGTTATTGCATGTTTGATTATTTGTCAACACTCAGTTAAACTTGACGTAGCGTTCTCAGTCTGGGGGTGACAACCATTTTTGCCATGAGTGTAGTCTGCAGAGAATCCAGGTTTCTCAAGTTGTAAGGGTTATTTACAGAGACACTATTTGGAACTAGGTCTGAAAGATAGGATGGAGATAGTTTGTAATACATTTTATAAAACAGACACAATTTCTGTCTTCTACGCCTATCACTTAGAGAAGTTAAATTTGTTTCTTTATATAACTTATTATGACTCGTGCCCCTTACATCTCCACATATCGACCTTAATGCATCTAAGTGAAGATTTTCCAAGAGTTTTGCTTCATGTATAGTGCAATTGTCCCATATGTTTGAACAGTAATCAAAAATAGGAAGAATAAAAGATCTGAAGAGTGGTGGAGTGGTTCAAAAAAGAAGACGCCACTGTCCAGACCATTATTGCACAGGATGCAATCGGAAACCAACCCGTCAGGAAGATCAGAAAGAAGTACAAGAAAATGCAAGAGCAGCTGAAGAACCTCTGCCAAGACCGTGTATGTGAGCGAAAAACCATCCCCGAGTTTTTGTATGGAGTTGGATGGAACATTCGTATTAATAAAGAGTATTAAAATGTCCAGATGTCTATTGTGAGAATAGATGATGATGTCAAGTCCAGTGCTATGTCCAGATGATGATGATGTCCAGAGATGTTTAAATGTCTATTGTGAGAATAGTGCTGTCAATAAAGAGTGTTGAAATGTCCAGATGATGATGATGTCCAGAGATGTTTAAAATGTTATTGTTTCAATGTATATTGTTATGAGAAATATTGTTTTTATTGATGGCTAATAAAAAGTTGTGACTTTTTTTCCTGTGACTTTTTTTCCTATAGAAATTTGTGACTTTTTTTCCGTGACTTTTTTTCCTGTGACTTTTTTTCCGGTCACCATTATGAAATTCATTTCTTATAAATTCTAACGTAACGGGACAGTAGCGAGTGTATAGGCTATCAACTGTTTAGCTTAACTTTAGGGTGTCAGTTTGACAATGTTCACATTGAACGTGAACGTACAGTTATTGAATGTTCCCCGTGAATTAATGCCATTTGCAGGCCCGCCGATGTTACACATTGTCACTGACAATGACGGGTTCATGCTTCAAACACGTCAACATCGTTTTTGCATATCGGGGGGTCTCGAAACTGTCGATGAAGGCCGATAGTGCCACAACACTCGTTGAAGTGCATTGAGTGGGGTGACTTGAAACTGTGTAGTTCCGGCACGATATCGTATAATCCGCATTTTCTGAAAGTACATTAAATTAAAAAGAAAATGCTGAACTTGCTGAATCCAATCAGCTGAAATAAAACAT
Organism: Steromphala cineraria; assembly: GCA_916613615.1. Taxonomy (NCBI): domain Eukaryota; kingdom Metazoa; phylum Mollusca; class Gastropoda; order Trochida; family Trochidae; genus Steromphala; species Steromphala cineraria. The sequence goes on along the minus strand of OU744722.1, from coordinate 74,374,928 downwards.
TCTAGTGGTTGCCTTCTTCAATACAAATAAACTCACGGGCAAAAGAAACGCTGGTTACATAAATGTAAGATATGTCAATGCGTGGTAAATAAGTATTTCCTTCATATATACACCATTTCCTCAGAAGCAAACTCAAATATACTTACCTTGCTCGTGTCATTTTATGCTAATGGTTTTGGAAAAAACAGGCCTAAACAGGTTTTGAAAAATCGTCAATTTCATATTTCCTTAACTAAGGGAGGGCGAAATTGGCCTTATTTGGACATTTTGTGACGCCAAACAGCGAACATGCATCGACGCATTTAGGTTAAAGTAAGTGCAATGTATAGACAACATCGTAAATAAACTTTACATGTATATTTTATAGATTTTAACTTAATTATAAAAGCGTCAGTGCACCAAAACTACTCTGAAACAGCGATTTCATTATCCAAGTGTTCGGGTGGACATACAACAATTAAAAAACCTGCCCTTATGACTGAAAGTATGTATAAATATTTTCCAAACATACTTTCATCAAACACATTCGAAAGTAAATTTATATTGCATCAACAAGTATTTTGTTCAGTCTTTTAAAAAGTTACTAGCGTTACTAAGTCGTTTCATATGTGCAAGTCTAAAGTTAGACATAGCGACATAAGACTGGAAGCGGAAGCTGCAGTGTGTCCATTTGTGTGTGCGCAACTTCGGGGACATTCTCTTACATAAATATATTCTACACAAACGTATACTTTAGTTATATGCACAGGAGAAACCTGCAAAGTTAGGTTAGGAGACAGACTTTGTCATTTTCGGAAGCGATTATCTTATATACTTGCCGGGCAGACAAATGGCAGGTGAAGTTTAACCCAGATAAAACAGAAACAATAACGTTTTCTCGCAAACTTCACCCTTCTGATATCCAATTACAAATGAGTGGCACAAACATAACTGAAGTTAAAGAACACAAACATTTAGGTCTAACATTACAACATAACTGCCAATGGAATTCCCACATTGAAAATATTGTCAAAAAGGTAAGCCCCATAATCAACTGTTTTAGAAGTTTCAAATATCGTCTTACTAGAAAAAGCTTAGAAACCATGTTTCATTCTTTCATTCTACCCCACTTCGATTATTGTAGCATTATTTGGGACAATTGTACTCAACAACACAGTTTTCTACTTGAGAAATTGCATTTAGATGCATTACGAACAATTTGTGGTGCTGTAAGAGGAACAAGTCATGAAAGAATTTACAAAGAAACTAACGCAAAGCCTCTAAGAGAGAGGAGAACTGATTTAAAATTGTGTCTATTTTATAAGATGATAAATAAATTAACTCCCAACTACTTAAGCGATCTTGTGTCCGACTCAGTCAGCTTCACGTCAAATTATAATCTTAGAAATCAGTCCGATCTTCAAAACACACGCTGTAAAACACAACTATATGCTAATTCCTTTATTCCAGATGCAACCAGACTTTGGAATGAACTTCCCGAAAATACTAAGAATGCAGAGTCTGTACGCGATTTCAAACACCAATTACACAAGGAACTATCCTTCAATATTCATTTTGATCTCAACTTTGGACTCTCACAAATCTTACACTCTCGCCTACGACTTGGTTTTAGCGATCTAAATACCGACAAATACAGAAGATTTGTATACGATACACCCGCTTGCTCATGTGGTCACACAAACGAAGATGCATTTCATTACTTTTTTACCTGTCCTAACTATTTGGTTTTGAGATCTAACTGTTATTTTTATGAGAAAGGTTTTAACATTAAAAGTGTACTTTTTGGTAATGCAGCTGAAGGTAAAGAAATAAATCAGAATTTATTAGAATCGGTTCATTTCTTTATAACTCATTCAAAAAGATTTGACAACACATAAGACGTTATTCCAAGTTATTTTATATTCTTTCTTTCTTTGCTCGCGATTGTCCGGCCTGAGAGAAATCAGAATTGTAGTTATTAACTCAGTGAGTAACAGTTTTATTATATTCCTCTATATGTTTGTCATAGATATAATTATTGTTTCATGTAAAGGTATGTCCTTTCTATCCTATCGTGAATTGTTTATGTATACCTATGTATGGGAGAGGTATTTATATAAGCCTCATGGCTTGTTTACCAATCCCTTTTGTATAAATAAAATATGTTTAAATCATATACTTGCCGATGTATCGGGCCTTGTAGCCCCTTTGCGGCATTCGGCATTTCAGTTTTTTTTACTTCATTTTGTAGGTAAAAAGATTGTCTTTAATTCGAGACCATGTTTAAATGTATGCGCAAAGGGGTAAGCACAAGAGAAGCCCCGTAAGAACGTGCAAAGTGAAGCGCGCGCATACGGACTTGTAGTTTTTCAAACTTTTTGCCGATTTAACCACTCTTTTTGCGGCCCTCATAACTTTTAAAACAGACATGCTATATGAAATCTAAAAATATCGTCGTAAAGGCCTTGCAATTGTCTTTAAAACGATGTAGTTACATGTATATGCGCTTCTTGATAAACGCAGTAGAAGTCCCGCAAAATATGTCGTAAATAGCACACGGACTTGTAGTTTTTCAAAATTCCGCCGATTTAACTACCCTTTCTGCGGGCGTCATAACTATTGTCATATACATGATATATCAAATGTAAAACAATCGCTAAAAGGCCTTGAAATTTTCTTTAAATTGATGTAAGTTACATGTATATGCGCTTCATGATAAACGCAGTAGAAGTCCCGCAAAGTATTTCGCGCACACAACAATTATTAATACGGTATATGGCCCGAAACGTAATAAACTTTATTTTTGCAGTGTAATTGCATTTGCCGTCAAGTCGTATGGATGTAGGTATGTACATAGTTATTAAAATCATAAGCCTAAGTAGCCTACGGCCATACCACGTTGAACACGCCGGTTCTCGTCCGATCACCGAAGTTAAGCAACGTCGGGCCCGGAGAGTACCTGGATGGGTGACCGCCTGGGAACACCGGTTGCTGTAGGCCTTTTTTGATAAATGGAATAAGTAGAAATAATATATTGTTTAGAAATGAAACAATGTTGTTTGAAAATGTAAAATTTTAATCGTGAAAATTATCTTTATGACAGGTGCGTGCAGTAATTGTTAGAGAGGAAAGGCCGAATGATTGAAATGATGTAAGCGCGCAGATTGGTGCATCCGACGGCTTTGCAACACCATTGTTTACGTTTCGGGGATTATGGTGGCCAAACAAAGGGGAGCGCATTTGCAGTGAACACATGAAGTAAACTTTAAGACGGCATGTCTTTGATTGGTGTCCATTCAGTTTTAAAGGCGCTATGCGTCCCGTAACAATACACGGCAAAAGCCGCGCTGATTGACTATTTCCGTAGGTCGGCCAAGTCGGCTTCTCTCTCCCATTGTTTCGCAGGATGTCGCTAATGAATAGATAATATACTTACCTTTCCCAGTGATTGAAGCTTCTGCACAAGTGTTTAATTAAGGTATATTACAATTGAGAAAGAGTAAATCGAAGAAAAACTTGTAAAATAAGAATGCAACATGAGAAACTAATGTTGAGAACAGTTGCGACATTTCTTTCGGGGCTAATAACTAAAAAAATACAAAGCACGCAAGGTTACAAATGAGTGGAAATAATTCCTTGTTGAATAAGCTACAAAATGACATATCACTTGCTAAGACTGCACAATTTGTAAAGGTGAAGGAAAGCCCTCAAAGTGCGCGACAAGCTCTGAAACCTTGCTGTCGCACATGTTGCGGCACCCGTTGTGACGTTACCGTCTTTAAAACTTGGAATAAAATAGCATGAGCGGCTAGCCTGATAAAAAAAACTTTCTAACGATACCTCATTTGTTGGTATCGGGGCATAAGTAAACGCTGAGGATGTCCCGCAAAATTGAAATTGTCAACTTTAATAAGTTTTGTTGGTGGCGCGGCTTGTCGGCAACTCTCACGTCCGTCCTTTACGATATATCGGGTTGTTTTTCTTTACAATTAAAAACGCCTATGACGGCGGAGATAGTGTAAAATGTAGCGCATAAAAAGGGCTTTATTTTGATCTATTTTGTTTTAAACACGGCAGCCTGAAGTTCTTAAAAATGTTGCATCGGGGCTTGTAGAATCTATTACAATTAGTTTACCGGGAGGTGTAATATATCAAAATGAAGGGAATTTTAATGCCTTTAAAATAAGCCCAAATATATAATATTATCTCAAATGGCCAGGGTGTTAGAAGCGCCGCAAAGGTAATTGATTTGAAGCAAAATTGTCCGGCGGTCATCTTGCGGGCGCTGTAGTTTGCTTAGTTATACCCGCGCAACATTTATGAATACATGTCCAAGTAGGGCTATACATTTCCTTCAAAACTAGGTATAATATGTTAAAATATCTTAATAAATGAAAGAGTTAGAGAGCCCGTAAAGGGGTTTTTATAATCAGTTGCGGCACTTGTGAATGGATAATTGAAAACAAGTAGGTGAATGATATTGCTAGAGCGATAAAGCTTTTAATTTAAATGTCGCTGTTCTTCTGAAACATGCGCTGTGTACTTTAATATGTGGTCTACAAGATGGTATAAAAAAATTGTTACATTGTTGCAGAAGGCGAAGTCGTGGGCGATGCCGCAAAGTCGATTTTCAGTTATCCGGACAGTCCGGTTAGGTACTTTCGGGCGTCGTAGTTCTTGCATCGATGGCGTCGGCGAAGATTTGGATGATAGAGCTCTTCATTACCTACAGTTTGACGTATCATATGTACTTGCGCAGTGTACTGTATTCAATTCAAATGTATTGTATTGAACATGTTATTTTTGGAATAAAATACTGTTTAAATCATATATACCCGGCTTTTTAAATTAAATCACTAGATAAATAGCTATTTTATGCTGTTAAATTGTTTTATTTTCTATCATTAATAATATTTCAGATACATGCATATAAATGACTGATGATAGTAAAATAATCATTATTAACAATATAACAGTATCAATACTTTTGTTTCATTAAACTAATTTCCCCTATAGATAAAGGTTGTAAAGTATTAAAACATTGCATAACTACTATGTCAATCAAACGGCCCATCGGAAGTTAATTAATCTAATCCGATAATCAAGCGTGTATCAAAACACCGTCAGGAATATTGCCAACAATTATTTTAGTGGCGTCATCCTGTCTGGTTAAGAATGTTTGATATATTGTCTGTCAGCTGCTCCACTCAGTATGACAATACACAGAATTAAAAACACAGCGGTCAGTGTGACAATACATAGTCACTCAGTGTGACAATACACAGAATTAAATACACAGCGGCCAGTGACACTAATTATTATTACGCATGCCCACTTCAATTGACATGGCGCCAAAGGTACCGACGTCACCTCATTTATAATATGTGTCTATATAAGGTATTCCGCTCATACACTTGATGTCTCTCTCAGCGCCTTGACGAAATCCATCCAGCCAAGTACTAGTAAATCTACAGACGTTGTCACTCTGTTGGGAGGAAACAATTCTTCAAAAAGGTGAGTCTCCATCTCTTATTCTTTAGATTTATCTTCGGTTCATAATGTCTAGTTCTAAGGCTAAAAATGTACTTAGAAACGACCATCAAATATAATCAGAATCAAGTAGTTTTAGAGCAGTTATTTAGCAGTATTTAACCAGTGTCATCTATCATCTGAATATTGAATGTCAATAAAGATGTGTACATATTCGGCTATTCGGAATGTACAATGATCCACTATGTATGGTATGATATTTTATAACTATTATATAAATACATGATATTGTATATTGTGGTAGTATCTTTGCATCAAAATATTTTGATTTTGAAGGATTGGTACGAATTTTGTATATACACAAAATAAGTAAAAACAATGCGTAAATGTATCGTTCACAAAGAGAAAATACTCTTATAGATTTGCAAAATTCTTTTTCTTATTTTCTTACAAAATGTCGAATACAAATATCGGTATAATATTCAGCAGGAAATTCACTTCAACGTCTGCTAGAAAAGCACTTTATGACAAGCAATGCATTCAAAACCGGCCATCTAAATTATCCATTACCTAGTTTATGTCAGTTTATGTTCTTGTTGTTCCAATTTTAACGTATGGATGTGAAGTATGGGTATTTTAAAACATCTAGAAACATACGTATATGTATCCTTCAATTAAAATTAAAACTCCCCATGAAGCCCTTTTTAGTGAATTTATCGAAAGAAGGTCTTTGTCTTCTTAATTTAGTTTTGTCATTGTAAAGTGAGAAGAGTTACATGATTAAGGAAATAAATCATTAATTAGATCATTAGAAATAAATATTTATTGTACATGCAGATCCCTCATGAACAGTCTAAACCCCTAATCCGTTATCTTGTCTGACTACAAAACTATATATCTATGTCATTGTATTACTTATTTGCATATAATTTTGTCGGTATTTTTGTAACCTACTTTATCCTGCTATATATATTTTTTAAATATATATATCATATAGCTATAGTAGTTGATAAAATATATTAAATATAGGGGGAACATTGTAGAAAATAGGGATGTCTATCATGGATAAATATATGTCTCATCCCGTACACAGTAATGTAATAAAAAACACAAAAGCTAATTAAGTATATTAAAATAGAAATTATAAGATATATGTTGCATGTATGTTTAAAATGTAGAAAAATTAATACAAAAGCATACATACACACCCACTCCATCATATTCACCGACCCACTCACACACACGTCAGTCATACACACATTAATCACACTAGCATCACCAAGCGTTACACCCATTCTGTCTGTGCAGTACACACATCTATATGAGAGAAGAATTGTACGTCCCGGTTAATTGACAGGTGGAATAAAGTAATTAAAAAGACTTGCATAGGATGAAAGGCTCATGTAAGGTTTTTAAATCATGGTTAATATGTATTTAATCCAATAAAAAAAGTTATCTCGTATCTTTTCACAAATCGTACTTTATTGTAAATCAAATAAATGTCCTATAAATATGACGTGTCGTAAAGCTCGATATCTTTATGTTATATAAATATATTAATTGGAATAATTGAATTATTATGGAAGAATCGTTAGTATACTCACTGTGACCAAAATTTTTTTATGACTATTTGTCGTCGCTATGTTGTTTGAAGCACAGCTAAATTCGGAGACAAATTCACTCAGCATAGTTTGTTCAAACATCGAACTGGTGATACATGTGAATGTGTACCTTTTTTAATCATTCAGAAAATTGTACCTATTGTAATCGAATAAATGTCCTAAAAATATGACGTGTCGTAAAGCTCGATATCTTAATCTTCTGTAAAGATTTAAATTGGAATAATTGTAGAAAGTAGGGATGTCTTACATGGATAACAATTTAAAGTCTCACACACATCTAGAGAAGCTTAAGAGAGAAGAAGTGTCCGTCCCGGTCTAACGCACATGTTAATTGGCAGGTGGAGCAATTAGCAAGACTTACATAGGATGAAAGGCTCATGTAATGTTTTTAACTCATTGTTAATATGTATCTAATCCAATGAAATAGTATATCTCGTATTTGTTAGAAGGAAATAGTACTTGAATGTAAATCAAATAATTGTCCTATAAATATGACGTGTCCTAAAGCTCGATATCTACATATAAATTAGAATAATTTAATTCTTATTGAAGAACCGTTAATATATTCACAGTGACCCAAACATTTCCTTTGACATGTAGCTCACTATATTCGGAGACAAATTCACTCAGCACAAACTGAGACAAACATGGAACTGGTGATACATGTGCATGTTTATTTTTTGTAAAATTATTACCTTTTTGTTTTCATTCAGATGTTCCTAAAATCGTGCTGTGGTCACTAAAAGGAGCATAATAAAATGTATCAATTAAATTAAAGCAAAACTATCTAACATGAATAGAGATTTTTAAATCATATTATTGTCATATCCTGAATTAAAAAAAATATATATCTCTCTCATGACCACTTTATTGAAATTAAGAAGGCCCTTATCTAACCTAATTGAGCTTTATCATTGTATATTACTGTTGTCGACATATTTGTAACATGCTATATCTTGTTGTATATATATTTCATGTAGCTATAGTAGGTGATACATATATATTAAATATAGGGCTTTGAACATTGTAGAAAGTAGGGATGTCTTACATGGATAACGATTTAAAGTCTCACACGCATCTAGAGAAGAGAGAGAATTGTCTGTCCCGGTCTAACGCACATGTTAATTGGCAGGTGGAGCAATCAGCAAGACTTAATTACATAGGATGAAAGGCTCATGTAATGTTTTTAACTCATCGTTAATATGTATTTAATCCAATGAAATAGTATATCTCGTATTTGTTAGAAGGAAATAGTACTTTAATGTAAATCAAATAAATGTCCTATAAATATGACGTGTCCTAAAGCTCGATATCTACATATAAATTGGAATAATTTAATTCTTATTGAAGAATCGTTAATATATTCACAGTGACCCACATCACATCTTCTGCCGGAGGTCAGATGGTTGACATCTCTACCCGACAACATCAGAGATCATTGTGGACGTCCCTTCGAGGCTTGGCACCCAGAAGGCACTGTTGACAAAGGACCGACTTCATTCATGCCCGTTCAACGGATCAAATGCAAAACCGTACAAGTCTGTGGACAAGTGAACAATAAGAAAGTGCTATTTGTATGTCCTCGTGACAAGTTTGTGTCTGTTTAGTTACACAGTCATACTCAGCTTGATCCCTAAAAAAATCATGTATTTTGCTAAATTGTCAGAATCAAGTCAATTGTATATTCCATTGAAAAAAGCTGCCAAATGCATTCAATAGTAATATTTTACAACAAATTGTATATAATCAATATAACTTTATCATTGTATTATATAATGTGATTGAATTGTAATTATTTTGTTTTGTACATATACCGGTACATGAAATGATGTAATAGCATAATGTTGTTGTGTTTTATATGTTATTTAAAGAGGCTGTCTCATGGGCATCTTTTTTGCTAGTAGGAATATTGATGATTATTTTTCTCTAACGGGTCTGTCTGTCGCATTATGCAGTGTTAGGGGCATGGACCATATTACGATAGTTTCCATACTATCACTGTTATTTATTTCAAATCATGCGAGAATTAGGAACATTCTACAGGATAACACACTTTTCAAGACTAATCATCAAGGAGATAGTATTTCTCTTTTGCATCCCTGTTGCGTTGGAAAACCATACATATTATTATTATTGTATTGTTAGTTAAGTGTTGTTTTGGTTCGCCAAGTATTCATCAGATTGGACGAAGCATTCATAAAACAGTGATATTCTTTTGAAATAATTATCATATCTTGCGAGAATTAAGAACATTCTACAATATATCAGACTTTACAAGACTTAATCAGTCATTCGCATTCATAAAACACAGTGTTTTCTTTTGAAATAATTATCAAAATGACACCTAAAAAATAAACATATTTTATATCTTGCGAGAATTAAGAACATTCTACAAGATATCAGACTTTATAAGACTAATTCAGTCATCAGAGATAGCAGTTGTCTCCTGCATGCCTGTAGCGTCGAAAAACCATCAATAGGTGATATTCTTTTCTTTTGATACATTTAAATGTTGAGACAACACAAAACTTACATACATATACACAAATATACAAGAGTATAAAAAAATAAACAATAATATACAATAGTAAACAAAATATACAATAGTAAACAACAATATACAAGAGTAAACAACAATATACAAGAGTATACCAAAATATACAAGAGTATACAAAAATATACAAGAATATACAAAAATATACAAGAGTATACTGGTTTTGGAAATTCGGAGTATACTGACCATGAAATTTTTGGAAATCCTAAGTATACTGAGGTATACTATTTTGTATATTCGGGGTATACTGATCAGTATACCTCATTAAATTAGGGTATTTTGTCCAGTGTTAACTAGGTCATTGACCTTTATCGGAGTAGGCGTGATGGCGGCCATGTTTGTTTACAAACAACGCAGACGAATGTTTTGCTTTGAAATGTTGTTTATTTTCGAATTGTGAAAATTATATCGTAATCATTTTGTAAAATCATAAGTAATAATAATAAATGTTTATCTATTTCTTGGCTATTTATGTTTTTAATCAAAAACTCTCTGATGTGAGATTACAGCACGTTCTAATCATCAATGAATTGGTTGAAGTTGTCAATGAACTTGGTTAATGGAAAGTAGTCCCGTCAACCAATCATATTCGTTCACTGCTTAACTGGCCAATCAACGTTGAGAATCACTTAAAAGCACATGTGCGAATATCAAAAAAATATCCACTCGTGTATCCTCGCCCGTATGGGTAATATATAGAAGTTGTCTCCTGCCAGGAGTCGGACATAAACTGACAATATACTATTCCCGACACCACAAGTTAAATTTAAATCTTTCTGACATAGACCAGATTTACCTCATCTTCCCACTGAAATCAATTTCATTTGAAATACAGAAGCTGCTTAACTTGCAACTGTTCAAAGCAACAATCATTTACTTGCGCATAGCAAATGGAATTATTATACAATTCATTGTGATCACAGATCACATAAAATGAATACCCATCAATGTTAGAAATCAATGTGATGTTGTTCTTTTGTCGAATGTATGACACTATCCCCACGCTCCATCCATGTACACGCAGGAATGAAGTGAAGCCTTCTTTTGTTTACCACTTTGTTTTAGGTTTGTTTAATTGAAATTGGAAAAATCAACAGATTTTATGGTAAGCTAAGTTTATGTTTGTTGTTTTAGGATCAGCTGCCAATTTGATAAAGTGATGGTGAAATTTGGCGAGTTTGAATATGCCAAAGTAACCTTCACTTGTCTTGTCATTTGTAAATCGCCGTATTGAAACTTTTTAAATGTTTTGAAACATTTGAGACTGGCCATAATAACTAAGATGTCAATTACCAACAATAATACGAAAGAATTTCATTATATCAAATCACATAAAAATCTTTACATTGGGCGCATTTGAAATCATTGTCTACTATTATGAAAGTTTTCGGGCAAAACTGTTTTAATTAGATGTTATGATGGAAAAGTTATCGTGTGTTTTGGGATAGTAAATATCCTTCATTACGAATAAACACTATACGGTTCGACAAGGCTTGCAAAGTACAATGTTGGATATCTATCATCAAAAAAATATTTGTCTTTTGATATGACTGTGTGATATTTGGGATATACCCTTTTTCTACAGTATAGGTTTTCCTTGATATACTTGTATACAGCGCCACTGGAGGGATATCACTTGCTTGATAGTGGTGCTTAATCTACACTGAAAAGCTGCATAGGTTGCATCAAGGAAGTTGAATATTAATAGAACTTGTTCCATTTCATATTTTATATTTTAAAAATGTCTGGTAAACTATTAATATATTTTCTAGCTTTGATGTTTTATATAAGAATTATTTTGGGTAAGAGTAATTCAAAATAGTTGGCACTACAAAGCTTAATTTAATACTTCATTTAAGTGAGAAACGAATTTCAAATAGAAGCCTTATTTGTGTTATAAGAACGGCATTTAGAAATATCCTTTAACGTTTGGAACTACTGAGAAGCATTCTGCTTCATCCTATGTCAGAGGAAAGAATGATCTGGTTTGCTTTTAATGTAGAAAACTCACCACTTTGAGCATAACGGATTCCTTGCATTCTGAAATGGGCCATAATTAGAGGGAAAGATGGAGAAGATGAAAACAGATCTTTGGTTCAAGTATTCTTTGAAAAGGTACAAAGTGCGGATCATAAAATCCAATTAGTGTCAATGGCTGTAAAGCATCCATTTTAAAAATCTTCATCTTCAAACATACACTGACAAGGAAATTGTTCCCTCAAATGCTAATCCAGTGATTGCTTTGCAGTGTTTTTGTAATAGCGTCAGGATGCTATATTTCCAAGAGATATGCGTTATCATGGAAAACACTTTTACAGGACCGAAATGAATAAAGTATTTACTTTTTTAAATATTGTTTCTGTTTTATTGTTGAATAGAAATGCTTGTTTTCTTATTAATGGTAAAGGTTATCATATTTCTCTGATTAACTCTTTGGAAAGAAACACAGATATCAAAGTTCTTACTGTAGAACATTAATTATTTTTTACGACATGCTTTGTCTACAAGTAATAAACAAAATGTCAGCTTTGCAAGAATTACGCTAAAGATTGTTGGTGACATTGAAAAGATCCAAATGATTTGATTAAGCTGCTCATATTATTAGTACATCATTAATTAAAGTTTAATATAGACAATTCTTAAATAGCTATAAGCAAAACTAAGTATATAATGAAACATGATCTCGTGGATAAACTCAAACTGCCTTATGTGACATATAATCAGATACCTTGTACCCGTATGACATGATATCAAGTTAACTCCAAATGTAGTTAAAGTGTCAATCCTCAAATTGTTATCTAAGAATACAATGGCCATGACATTAAGAAAAACATCATCCTTATTCTATGAACTTTCTTATGTTTCTGTAGACTTCAACTTCCTCTATACATGTACTTGATACGTATCTGTCAACGTTTGATTAACTATGTGCATATCAAGATGTTGTTTATCAAGTGTGTGTGTGTGAGTGTGTGTGTGTGTGCGGTTCTTGAATGTGTTCCTTATATTTGACTTTGTACATTGAATAATTTTGAAACCAGTTACTGAACTAGTTTTTATAACTACTTTGATCATTTAATGTGTTTATTTTAATTATAGACATTAAGACGTGGAATGCATTATTAATTAATGTTGGAATAACGTTTCACAGTCGATTTATGGTATTTAATTGAATGTCATTTTCGGTAAAGTATCTTAAACAGTCACCTCTCTCATGAACCTGTTTGTGTAAATGACAAAGGGCAAAGTACGATTTACTTTTAGTTACAAAAAGTTCTATACCGCAATTCAACACTGTATATTTTTTTGAAGTATAGGAAATTGGTTGATTATGAGCCAACAATTTCTACAATTTCTGGTCAACCTCTAAACAGCATAGAAAGAAAAGCACTAGCATTTGATGACAAACCGCCATACAAAAGAATCATGCAATCACACACAATGTTGTTTTGTAGATTTATTTTCTTAGATTTAATTCATTTTCTTCCTATCTGTCAATGCCCTAGCCCTGAATACGCTATAGAAATCGAAATCAAAATGAGCCATTTTATTTTTGGGAAAGTAAATAAAGAAAATCCTGATTACTGAAACAATATGGAATACGGATCTATACTTTCATATTGCTTTCGTTTTTTGACAGAACATCAGTGTTTGTTTTGTTTGGCATAACAATTTGATTGCAGTATTATATCTATGTTTTTTTTAACATTAACCAACATTCATGAAATAACTTTTTGTTTGCTTTGCAATGTTTTGCTAACATTTCCAAGTTTGTGTTTCACAAAAAAAGATTCAACTATCTTCATCGCTATCATGATATCATTCTCACAATCCCCTGTCGGCAGCACAACTATCCAAAGAACTCACTGTACAGCTCCTCACCCAAAGACCTCCACAGATAAGGGAGCCACCACATGTTACTAATGTTATTTTGACATGAAATACACAAATGAACGATCAAAGGTATAACCACCGAAGCTTAATGCATATTAGAGATACAGGAAATCGTCCAAAGCGAAGAGTCAGTCGTAAGAGGATACTGGGCAAAGAAACTGTTCATTAACTGAAAAATAAAGGAGATTCAAAACCTCACTCACCAATGACCCGTTTACATGCAATATGCATTGATACTGGCGCTATAAAAAGATCTTGGTCTTCAAGACAAAAGGTGAAGACCTATTGTTGTTGTATTAGGTTGGTAATCATTAATACAACATAGGGTTGAATAAAAATACAAAGAGGCTTACGAAACATCGTAAAGGATATTTGAAAGAGGATAAACAATTATATTGTGTGGCAGAACTGCCATGAATTATCATTTACATTTTTTTAGAAGACAATTAACAAGAAATTTACTCCATTTTATTCCTTTGATCATTATTTAACAATATGTTATTTGTATGAAATGTTGATAAAGCCTCTGTTCCAACTCAACGATATCCGTGGGTTCCGGCAGTTTCCCCTGGCGGATAAAAATTGCAACACTAACTCGCATGGAATTTCAAATCACAATGTTTTTGCCACGATTCAGTAGCCAAAATGATGATTTTAGAACAGCGTCGCTGATTGCAAAACTAACTTTGATTGCCTCCAATCAGCCATCTTCCATTCTATCCCACAAAGTCGGCGTAATAGAACAGTGGCTGCATCAACATTTCATGTCTTCATCTCCCTCTGTGGGGGAAGAATGGAATTTATCATAAAATTGTCAGTTAGGCAATGAATGTTAGAGAGTTTATGAATTGATAACATGAATATGCCATTTACGTCCATATCAAAGCGAAACAATATGTGACGAAAATCATGAAGTGACTCTTAAAGAATATCATGAGATAAATAAATAGATACATATGTCGTTACACTAGTTTATGTTAATTTTTTTATTTTCATGTTAGGGCGTGATACAATGGGACAAAGAATCTAACAATATCTTGCAAACAGTATTGATAATATATCAAACTTCATTTGTAAAGAGAACAAATGAGAGTTTACATTTGTTGTTTGAAAATCGTCAGTTGTCTCCGATCCACTCAACGTGATATTAGTTGAGATAAATTACAATGTACAATAACCTTACAAAACGTCATACACCATGATTGAATTGGCATACTATACGTGGCCAATGTCTACTCAGAGTGATGTTAATGGAAATATATTGCAATATACAATGGTCTTAAAAAATGTCAGTAACTATAACTGACATATTATTTGTTGCCCATGATTTACTTAAACCATGTTAGTTGAAATACATTACATTACACAATAAAATACTAAAATAGAAAACAACGTTTATCTTATGAAATATTGTGATTCAAACAACAAAAAATTTGCTGACAGAATCTTATTTGGAAGGTATTTCAAACAAGAAAAGTTTTAATGGTATTTCAATTGGAGATTATAAAAGGAATCAATTCTTACATACATCTTTTAGTTTTGATTATAATGCTTTCATTTTCATAGTAAAAAAATACCAATATAGCAGTCTATCGAATATTGTTCTTGTTTTTTGTTATCTTGTGAAAATTGTTTGTTGTATCACACTTAGATAGATAGGAGACACAGAAGAGTTTAGGAATTGCTCTTAGTCACAAATAAGCATGTGTTTTTCTACGTGTTATTTTTGACAGTGTTACCGCCATAAGGCACTTCCTACAACGACCACTTTTGGGTTTATTTGAAGATTAAAGACTTCGATCTGCCTTTAATTTCGTGCTTTATCCAATCTGTTAGTCAGATTATGATGAGGGATTCATGTTACACAAAGTTTCGACACAGGTTCCTGTGTGGTTCTAAAGCAGAGGTTATAAGAGAGTAAGGAATGAGTATATACATGTATAAGTACATGGTAACAATACACAGTAAAAACAACTTAACGAAACGAGTAAATGTAATTAAACAGAGGTAATTGAAAAGAAGCAGGGAATGTCAACATTTAATTAATTGAGGCCAGTGATTTACATCAGTGTTATTGCAGTAGATGCAGAGTTTGTTGACTGTAAGAACTCTCCTGTTTCTGTTTATTCCTTATGTATTCCGTATCATTATTGCCAAATGTCCCTCAAAGAAGCTATGTTAGTCAGATGTTAAAGATGAATTTTTTTTCACACACTGAGGCCAAATTCTCAGTTAACCGGCAACTCTTTCTCTGATATTTCTATATAGGTTAATTGAGATAATTGAGGTGATCTACATATGAATGTACGAAAAGGCCTTAGGCCTTCCAAGTACGGAAATAGATTGATATATGGATGAAAACAAGCTTGTTGATCAACAACGAACAAGCAGAGTAATACGCTTAACGAGTTACAGACGGTCGTTTGATTCATGACTAAGCCAGAAAGTTCGCCTACAGTTATCTATAAACCTTTCATCCCCAACAGCTGAACAGACAGTCGTTTGATTCATGACTAAGCCAGAAAGTTCGCCTACAGTTATCTATAAACCTTTCATCCCCAACAGCTGACCAGACTGACCAAACCAGAAACGAAGCTTCAAGTGCTTTCTTGTTTATTGATATTGTAGTCTCTAATCTTAACATACAGATAGATTATTCTTATCTTTTACAGCAAATACGTTTATAAAGTAGGCAATTTGTGTGATTAGGCATTATTAAACGTATCAACGACGGCATAACTAACACAAACCCTCATCAAGGATTAACAAGAGGCTGTCAGCAGTTTTCAAATATTTCTGTGACTTCTCGCACAGTTGAAATGATATCGATAGTACAACGAACAACGTTATGGAGATACAAAGTTACCACTGACGCTTGCAAACCCACGAATTATAGTGTCAATCAAGAACTATTTCCTAAAGTGATTTTTTTTCGCGGGTTTTTTAAGTTGCTCAGGGGAATCAGTTGCATCTTGTTAAATAATATTCTGCAATCATTATCAAAACCTGATTTTTGTATAACACTACACATGTGCATTGCTCAGGGAACAATCTTCTCAAATGTCACGTTCAGTTATGTAACGATATCGATGTTATACAATCAATATGAGAACAAAGAATAATCGCAAAATAGTATCAATACTTCTGCACATATAACAAACATCAACCCACTCGTTTTAATTACAAATTCACTTTAAATGTTAACTATTCATATGAAAGAAGAAAAAATGACTATGAATCCGTACATTCTCCTTCACTTTTCCACATTAACTATATGATATTAATGCAAAGCCCAGAGGATTCCAGTGGCCTATGCTTATTAGTGTGTTATGCAATAATTTAACTTGCAAAAAAGATACAAATTACGATATATGCATTCTTTAACTATACTTATTAGAAATTGATTTTGTATTGTTTAACATTAGCGCCGCCACAGAGTGGTAGACAAAGATCATATATTTAAAAGACTAGGTTGGGTTTCATAAAATGTCATTTACTCATGTTTTTCATCAGCTAGAATTCATTTGTATCGTCTGTATCAATCATTCTTTTCTGAAACAAGTTTAGTTTTGTAACTCGGGTAAGTTATGGTAAATATGATCATATCTATTTTGAAACACATCACTTTAATAAAAATCAAATACTTTGATAAATGTAAATATCATTTAGATCATTGAACGCAAAGGTTTTTTATAAGTTTATGCTCACTCCACGAGTACTGTACGAGTTATTTTTCAATATTTCTTAAGCCTACTCAATTGTTAGATTACTCCTGTACATGTCTTTATAAATATTTACTCTCAAATTATGTCCAATATCACTTTATAACGGCGATAGAGTGCATCTTACAAAGGTTAAAATGGTTTGTAAGAAGACTTTCATGAACCGCTCGCAATAGGCTCCTCGATGATTTGTGTTATATATCAAACATATTAATTCCAGAGTCGAATTAACATAAATCCAATTTCAGCTACTCGATTACAAATACACGCTCCCTTTCATACGTCGGTGGCACATCAATACACATTCTCTTCCCACAGAGGGTGCATCAACTTTTCTTGACTTGATTTGCCTCTGTGGGGAGAGAATGATCAATACGATAGTGCCTGTAAAAATGATCTGATTCACATCACTGAGTTTGAAACCAGTTCAAGGCATTTAAGGATCCTTATTTACCGGGGTTTAAAGGGAACTAGTGCATAATATTATCAAAGGTTCATCGTCCGTTACAAAAATGATTTTCTAGTGATGACACTGTTATGTTGGCGAAATGTGTCATGCAAAGGCGGCGTAATAGAACAGAGGCTGTATCAACATTTTATGACTTGATCGACCTCTGTAAGGAGAGAATGAGGTACGGACAGAGTTTTGTGTTTTGTTCTTGAGTGTGAAAGATAGCCGTGGATAAAACGAGGGAAAGAAATTTGTTTAGAACTAATTCTAAAAAGTATGTTCTTATTGATTTTGTGTAAATATCATCTACGTTTGGTTTTTAGGCTGAAAGTAATATCATCCTGGGCAAATAGGGAAATAGGAAACATTTTAATTATGAAACATTCATTTACAACCTGAACAATGTTTTCTATTTGGAAGAGTTTGTAGGATGCTGGAGTGTTAAAAGGTTTTACATAGTTATAAAAATCATAAATACTTATTTCTTTTACGTTCAGCTTGGCCTATATTGGTTGCATTCTTGACAGATACCAGATCCTGCAATTAATCGATTTCAATGACACCGACATCTATTTGCTCTTGTTTCATGCTGCAATTCTTTGTCAGACAATGTAATTTAGCCACGAGACTGGATATCAGAATGACCGATTATAATAATGCAAGAAAACTATTGACATTAAGCTTCGCAATCTGTTATGTCTGGGATAACTACCGATTGATTATATGTTAATTAAACTTTGAGTAAAATTGACCAGGGTAATCTTGGTTACTCATTTTAGCTTAATAACTCCATCTCTAAATTTTGAATAATATATTTGCATTTTTTTTAACTGTTTATTATCATCATCGTAACAAGACGTCTTCAGAGAGGGTAACCTGAATGATTTCGTTGAGAATGATTGGAATATGATTTCTTGTTGCAAGCCTAATATATTTGATTACTAATTGGACAAGCGTGTTACACAATATATTATTTTCCACAGAAAAACAACTTCAGAATTTTAATTGATTCCTATTTTCTATTTCTGATATTTCAACACAATTTTTAATGATGAAAGAAATATGTTCATTTGTATAGCTTACAACAGCAAGTTTCAGAGATAAGGACGATATTAACGGTCTTGCATAAAATCTAATATTTTCGTAAATGTAATCTTTGGAGCACTGTTGATCATGAAATATGACTGAAATGAGCATATTCGCTCCAGTACATGAAAATATATCGCCTCCTTGAGCGAAACGTGATCTGGAAATGTGATAATTTGGACACATGGGGAGGATGATAAAAACATAATAGTAAAATTTAATATTCTTTGATGAAATTTACAAAAAATAATGGCAAAGATATATCACTGGCAATGGTTGTGCAGTTACTGACAATACGTCATAACGTCATGACGTCATAACGTCATAATGATGTAGACCAACAAATCCGAAAATCATCAAAAATAAAAGGTTACCAATCTGAAAGTGATAATATTCAAATGATGCTCATGATTTGTTACGTTTGTGTTGTGTATCCTAACTTGTTTGAATGATTAAACAATAATTTTAGTAACAACCCGAACGTCACAAAATTCATGTATACATAAGTGACTCATGTTAAACTTTTCTCTCTGTATCAGAAACATTAGTCATGCATTCACATCTGTACAAACTGTCCAGTTACTTTTATCAACTAGCAACCAACAACCAAAAAAACCTGTCCAAATTACTTATACTACAACTGAAGTTGTCGTATGTCTTCCAAACTTATTTGTAATCATCAAAAATACATAATTCTTTTAGACCGGAATTACAGATTTACGTTTAACTGTTACATAAATGTAAGTTAATCCAAGAGAAATACACATTTCTTGAATGTTAAACAAACATTTTACTTCATTTAGGTTGTAGCACTAGTTTTGTTTTAAAAATACCAAAATGATATTTAGGATGTTCAGCTTTTAACATGACTGCATTAACCTTTAAAGACATGAAATACACTTATTTAGCAGCGGTGGATATCTATTTTTAAAGGAAATGATAATTAAATTAACTTATAGCCTTGTTACCATTTGATATTTTTGCAAGGTATTTTCCACAGTTTAGAAGAGAAATGACAAACAACTTGGATCAACTGTTTACTTAGACTGATGAATCATCATAGGTACATGCGATCCTTAAGACATATTTAATCACTATAAAACTAAGCTTTTATTTCGACGGAAAGAATTCGTAAATTAGAAACATCTGAAGACTACATTATCCTCAAAATAATATGTATTTTTCAATTTTGTTTCCAGACACTCCAATCAATACATATTTTGCTATGTGAGTAACGCTTTGAAGATAACATGCATTCTTAAAACATATATTTTGGTGGAACTGCGATTTGCTAAACTATTCTTTTCATTCTTATTAATAAGTAGTAAGCGCTTACATCAAGATCATTTAGAAAAAAAAAGCTTTTGTATGAATCGATAAATAGCTAAGTCAGCCAATTTCAAACCCTAAAATGCAATGTGTAATATAAATAAAAACATAATGGGGTTCGTAAATATCAAAAAGGATTAAACCAAAATTGAGGCAATTTGAGGCAATTAGTCATGTATGGTTTAAACGTCGACGTGGAAATATTCCAACTTACTCTATAAAGACTAGCTTATCATATAACCTTTTAATATAATATGTTTCTCAGTTAAGAGGAATAACATTTTGTACATTTTACAGAAAGTAAAAGAATCGTATGAACATGATAGAAATGTTAACAGGGTATTGAGAAAGTTATGTAGCTCCGAGGAATGCAAAATAGCAAAGGTATAAGAGTTGATAGAAGGAGGCAAACGTGCGCAAAGTTTTGCCTTTTTATCTCCCTAATTGGTTTGGTTAAGTGTCAGCTAAATTTAAACAGCCTGTTACATTTCGTGGGAGAACAATCTATTTTGTCAGTGCAGCAGATTTTAATCCAGGGGTGTTCAATCATTTTCACTAAAGATGAATGTTTCGGATATGTTGATATGATGTCTTATTATTTAGCTCACAAGGACTGTTTGGCCCGATGGGCTTACGGTATCACATGGTGTCCAGCGTCCGTCCAATCTTCCGACGTTGTGCATTTTCGAAGTCTTCTTGAGAAACATTAGGCCCAGAAAGCTGGAACTTTGTGTGCAGACTCCTTGGCAAGTGAGATTTTTATCATTCATAGCTTTGGTGGTTCTGTTATAATAATAGATGTGCTATTTTTGCACAATGAAACAATGCAAAATAGGTTAAAATCAATTGCGGTTCAGCCTCTTAATTGACTTTGGTATGAAATGAATTTGTTTATCTAAATCTTCAAAAACAATTTACTATATAAATACACCATAATATAGCAATAAAACATGTGAAAACTTGCAAAACCTCTGATTTAGCACTTAAACAAGATATATACACAAAACTTCTTGTCTAATGGGTGAGAATAGAGGCATTTTAATTACTCATTTTTTATATCAACTACGCCTTTTTTGTATTCATCAAAAGAACAAGTAAACAACTTTTTATTGCAAAAGTTGAGCAATTATGTTGTGCATGCAAAAAGAGAAATAGCGTATTTTTTAAAGCGATGAAAGAGAGAACATCTCCTGAGAGTAGTAATGAGTTTGTTTTTTTATGGGGTTTTTTGCTGGATCCCTGGGAAAAGCTATGTCATTGAGAACTACATATTGTGTAGCATAGCAATTATATACATAACATTTTGGGCATATAGTAGATTAATCGGAGTGTATACTATGGGTAATGGAAAAATGGGAAAGTTTGTGAATTTAAATTTCTTTTTATTTATCAAAAGAACGTCAGTAAAAGTTCTTTTGTCACTTCTTTTCAAAAACGCTGCAGTTATTGTAGAGCTCCGATTGGGCACTATTGCAGCCATAATCGGCTTGATGTAGCAATTCAGTGTCAAGGATTTTGTAATAAAACAAATGTATACTAACGCAAAAACAACATTGGAAAACAATACGAAATCGAATTTCCTTTATTCATCAATTATGCATTATTCATTAAAAAGGTTTTGCTCACGTCAAACAGACAATACTTTGAAAAAAACAGAATACAGTGAGGTTGGTGTGCAATGCTATACTGAATTTCAGCGTAGTACGACTCACTGTTTGCTAGTGCTCGCAGGTTTCTACGCAATGTTTCCACACAGGAGCTTTCTCCCTGCAATAATACTAGCAGTCGCGATATAAGTGAAATATTCCTGAAAGCGATATTAAACTCCATATCACCTCAACTCACCTCGAATTAAAAGGGATAGTCTCAGTTGATCAACCATATTGAGTCTAGCTAGATGCAGTAACATGCAAAACATGTTATTCTTTTGATTATTGATTTTTACTCTATATGTCTTTTAACGGAATCATTTTGTCCAAACGTTCAATTAAAGTATGGTATAGGAACATGTAAATAGCGAGTTTATCGTGTTTATAACCTTCTCATATCATTTATATGATATTAAAACAAAATTCTGTGTATTTAATACAAACACTGGATCAAATATTTAACAAATTACAAGATCATCGTACTTTAATTGGTCAAACTGAATCTTGATCAATACGAATCAATTAAAGGCTAACCATAGCATGAACAAAACATAGATTAATTATTGATTATTATCCTCTGTCGCTGTTGACCGTTTCCTCTGTAACATTTTCAACCATGAACTTTTGTTTTTTAATCAAAGCTATAATTAGTAATTGTCTTTCGTTTTTCGTTGTATTTTCATGTAAATATAAAGACTTCTTGAAGAGACTATTAGGAACCACTAGTTATAGGATGCCAAGGTGGAGGACACATTTTTTCTAAAACTCGATTATTTCTGTCTGGTTTTACACATCGCCATTGCAGATTCAGATGTTTTCCCCATTAGTTCAGTCATCTAATTACAAATCCGTCCTCTTTGAAGTATCCGTGTATGGCACATTAACACAATAATATGTGCAGTAATGACCTGATTCACCTCATTGCTTGTTAAACCACTTCAGTTGTATGGGAACCTAGTGCAAAGTTTAATCGTCCATTTCAAAATTGATTTTATTCCAGCAAGCAGTGATGACAGTGTTATAAAGCCGTTATAATGTCTTGTCATTATTACTAATCAAATAAAGATCAAAGGTTTATTTTATACCACTTATAATAACTTTCAACATGGTTCAACTAAAAAAAACTTCTGCATATTTAAAAAGCTAGTCACGCAAAACACTGACGTAACCAAGATAATGCATATAAAATGGCTCTATATATATATCACAATATCATAAAATAAAAAATATTATCGACTTAACAATTGAATTAACATGAACATTATGCACGTTTCAATAGTGCAGGGGAAATGCAGCTAAACGTTGTCGTGAGTATTTCTACATTTGACAATTGTAGCTCCTCTCCCATTTGGTAACAAAATATTGTCAATTTCATTTCAAAGTTAAATCAGGTACTATGAAAATGGAACCTAAAAACCATGTCTCCATTTCTAAACGCCATATTACTTCTCCAAATTGGAGAAGAGTAAAGATTGTTTCCAATATGTACATCTGCCATTACCTTTACTTCCAACACGTGGTACGCGGTGTAATGCAAATAACACTTATCTAACTATTAATATCTGAAACAAGTTTCTTCCAAATTCTATTCTTAACTGCTTTGATGGAAGAAGTTTCTTAATGGACAACCTAAACACAAAGCTTTGGTACTTTTGACATTTCTGTGATACTTTTCCTGCCAACTAATAAATGCAGCGCTTCTATCATGAACTATAACTTCTTTATTATATTATATTATATTATATTATATTATATTATATTATATTATATTATATTATATTATATTATATTATATTATATTATGTTGTGTCGTGTCGTGTCGTGTCGTGTCGAGTTGTATTTTATTGTATTGTATTGTATTATATTATATTATATGTAGCTCCTACACAAACACCGATATTCATAATGCCAAAAGCCTGAATGTTGACTTATTTTTTCACTAACTGGTGTAATTGTAACAATAACAGTACAATGGCCATAACTTATTTTCTCCAGTTGAACAAAGAACAAACCAAATTTGAGCTCCTCGTTACAAAGATAGGTAGAGGTCAAAGTTATCAAAGTAGTTGTGGAAAAGAAAGTTTAACTTAGCTTACTTTGTTGTTTGCATTCTCAAAAGACACGCTGCTTCACTGACGTAGGATTCTATTTGCTCTACGTACACCGTGCCACTGTGAAAGACAAGGTAATCTAGTTGCCAGTCTGGATGCCAGGATGATAGACGATTATACTGCAAGTAACCTATTGACATTAAGTTTTGCAATCTGTTTGTCTGGGTTTGCTACATGTTGGTTTTATCTCGTCCTTGACCATATGATTCGTTGCACTAAAATAAACTAATTGTGACAAGACATCCAACATGTTTACTTTACAAAAGGTATATGGATCATTTCGTCTACCAATTTTTTTTCTAAAATACTCCTCGCTTTTTTAATAAGACATTTGCTTTTGTTTTCTTAACATCGTTAAGGCCTCTTTTTGTTTCATCGTCAATAGAAAGAATATCCAGGTGATGTTATCCTGCATTTAAAACCTTTAATTCAATTGAATAACTAATCTTAAAACCTAAATTCCTGTTATAAAATTCAAACCTTAATCACGGTCGTTTAAACATCACGTTGGTAGAGCCTGTTATTTTCTACCGGGCTCTCATTCTAAATATTATGTTGTCATGTACTTATCACGGGTTCAGTTCAAGGGCGCGACAAATTTATAACATTTCACATCCTATGTTTCATTGCTGTAAAGGTTTGAAAATACATTGTTAATAGCCTACTCTGTTGCCAATTAAACAATGGCCCATGTTCAGTCTACTTTCATCTGAAGAAACGCACAAACTTGTTAATCTCTGATCGACAATTGTAATAGCTTTCATATCGAAAATCGACATGATCTCTTTTTAAAACTGGAACGTGTGCACAAATCTGCTGCTCATACCCTTGACTCATAATTCCAACATCACACCTGTATTGATGCCATCACTGCTTCAAAAGAACAGCTCCAGCTAACCTCTCTGACATTACATAGAAGTATTCTCCTGCCATGAATCGGACATCAACTGACAATATACTATTCCCGACACCACAAGTTAAATTTAAATCTATCGGACATAGACCAGATTTACCTCATCTTCCCACTGAAATCAATTTCATTTGAAATACAGAAGCTGCTTAACTTGCAACTGTTCAAAGCAACAATCATTTACTTGCGCATAGCAAATGGAATTATTATACAATTCATTGTAGATCACATAAAATGAATACCAATCAATGTTAGAAATCAATGTGATGTTGTTCTTTTGTCGAATGTATGACACTATCCCCATGCTCCATCCATGTACACGCAGGAATGAAGCGAAGCCTTCTTTTGTTTACCACTTTGTTTTAGGTTTGTTTAATTGAAATTGGAAAAATCAACAGACTTTATGGTAAGCTAAGTTTATGTTTGTTGTTTTAGGATCAGCTGCCATTTCAAACTCTTGCCCCTAAGTAAGATATAATCGCCAATTTGATAAAGTGATGGTGAAATTTGGCGAGTTTCAATATGCCAAAGTAACCTTCACTTGTCTTGTCATTTGTAAATCGCCGTATTGAAACTTTTTAAATGTTTTTAAACATTTGAGACTGGCCATAATAACTAAGATGTCAATTACCAACAATAATAAGAAGGAATTTCATTATATCAAATCACATAAAAGTCTTTACATTCGGCGCATTTGAAATCATTGTCAACTATTATGAAAGTTTTCGGGCAAAACTGTTTTAATTAGATGTTATGATGGAAAAGTTATCGTGTGTTTTAGGATAGTAAATATCCTTCATTACGAATAAACACTATACGGTTCGACAAGGCTTGCAAAGTACAATGTTGGATATCTATCATCAAAAAAATATTTGTCTTTTGATATAATTGTGTGATATTTGGGATATACCCTTTGTCTACGGTATAAATTTTCCTTGATATACTTCTATACAGCGCCACTGGAGGGATATCACTTGCTTGATAGTGGTGCTGAATCGACACTGAAAAGCTGCATAGGTTGCATCAGGGAAGTTGAATATTTAAAGAACTTGTTCCATTTCATATTTTATATTTTAAAAATGTCTGGTAAACTATTGATATATTTTCTAGCTTTGATGTTTTATATAAGATTTATTTTGGGTAAGAGTAATTCAAAATAGTTGGCACTACAAAGCTTTATTTAAAAATTCATTTAAGTGAGAAACGAATTTCAAATAGAAGCCTTATTTGTGTTATAAGAACGGCATTTAGAAATATCCTTTAACGTTTGGAACTACTGAGAAGCATTCTGCTTCATCCTATGTCAGAGGAAAGAATGATCTGGTTTGCTTTTAATGTAGAAAACTCACCACTTTGAGCAAAACGGATTCCTTGCATTTTGAAATGGGCCATAATTAGAGGGAAAGATGGAGAAGATGAAAACAGATCTTTGGTTCAAGTATTCTTTGACAAGGTACAAAGTGCGGATCATAAAATCTAATTAGTGTCAATGGCTGTAAAGCATCCATTTTAAAAATCTTCATCTTCAAACATACACTGACAAGGAAATTGTTCCCTCAAATGCTAATCCAGTGATTGCTTTGCAGTGTTTTTGTAATAGCGTCAGGATGCTATATTTCCAAGAGATATGCGTTATCATGGAAAACACTTTTACAGGACCGAAATGAATAAAGTATTTACTTTTTTAAATATTTGTTCTGTTTTATTGTTGAATAGAAGTCTTGTTTTCGATGAATAGATCATACTGGGATGTTAAACTACAGTCCTCTTTGATGCTTGTTTTCTTATTAATGGTAAAGGTTATCATATTTCTCTGATTAACTCTTTGGAAAGAAACACAGATATCAAAGTTCTTACTGTAGAACATTAATTATTTTTTACGACATGGTTTGTCTACAAGTAATAAACAAAATGTCAGCTTTGCAAGAATTACGCTAAAGATTGTTGGTGACTTTGAAAAGATCCAAACGATTTGAATAAGCTGCTCATATTATTAGTACATCATAAATTAAAGTTTAATATATATAATTCTTAAATAGCTATAATCAAAACTAATTATAAAATGAAACATGTTCTCGTGGATAAACTAAAACTGCCTTATGTGGCATATAATCAGTGATACCTTGTTCCAGTATGACATGATATAAAGTTAACTCCAAATGTAGTTAAAGTGTCAATCCTCAAATTGTTATCTAAGAAATACAAAGACCATGACATTAACAAAACCATCATCCTTATTCTATGAACTTTCTTATGTTTCTGTAGACTTCAACTTCCTCTATACATGTACTTGATACCTATCTGTCAACGTTTGATTAACTATGTGCATATCAAGATGTTGTTTATCAAGTGTGTGTGTGTGTGTGTGTGTGCGGTCCGTGAATGTGTTCCTTATATTTGACTTTGTACATTGAATAATTTTGAAACCAGTTACTGAACTAGTTTTTATAACTACTATGATCATTTAATGTGTTTATTTTAATTATAGACATTAAGACGTGGAATGCATTATTAATTAATGTTGGAATAACGTTTCACAGTCGATTTATGGTATTTAATTGAATGTCATTTTCGGTAAAGTATCTTAAACAGTCACCTCTCTCATGAACCTGTTTGTGTAAATGACAAAGGGCAAAGTACGAGTTACTTTTAGTTACAAGTTCTATACCGCAATTCAGCACTGTATATTATTTTAAAGTATAGGAAATTGGTTGATTATGAGCCAACAATTTCTACAACTTCTGTCAATGCCCTAGCCCTGAATACGCTATAGAAATCGAAATCAAAATGAGCCATTTTATTTTTGGGAAAGTAAATAAAGAAAATCCTGATTACTGAAACAATATGGAATACGGATCTATACTTTCATATTGCTTTCGTTTTTTGACAGAACATCAGTGTTTGTTGTTTTTTGGAATAACAATTTGATTGCAGTATTATATCTATGTATTGGAACATTAAAGAAGATTCATGAAATAACTTTCTTTTTGCTTTGCAATGTTTTGCTAACATTTCCAATTTTGATCTTCAATCTTCATCTTCATCGCTATCATGATATCATTCTCACAATCCCCTGTCGGCAGCACAACTATCCAAAGAACTCACCGTACAGCTCCTCATCCTCTAAGACCTCCACAGATAAGAGAGCCATCATATATTACTAATGTTATTTTGACATGAAATACACAAATGAACGATCAAAGGTATAACCCCCGAAGCTCTTAAGAGGATACAGATACTGGGCAAAGAAACTTTCCATTAACTGAAAAATAAATGAGATTCAAAACCTTACGCACCATTAACGCGTTTACATGCGCTATAAAAGGATCTTGATCTACAAATCAAAAGGTGTGAAGACCTAATGTTGTTGTAGACGTATCATTAATAGAGCATAGGGTTGAATAGAAACACGAAGAGGCTTATGAAACATCTTAAAAGATATTTGAAAAAGGATCAAATGTTTATATTCTGAGGCAGAAGTACCATGAATGATCATTTATATGTTTACAAGGACTTTACGCTGATTTATTCATTTGATTATAATTTAACAATATCTGCATAACTAAATTGATTCAGATTCCTGAAAGAAACATCGACTTCATAAAACTTCATTTTTTGAAATAATTAATTCGTATGTAAAGTTTTGTTTGCATTATCATTTATTGTAGGTTAATGTATATTTGACATTTATGGATGAATATGCAAATCAATGGGAAGTGAATGAAATTGAAATGAAAGCAGCTTGTATCTTAACACCTTGCAAGACAATTATAAATCTATCGTCTAAATAATTCTATTGCTACAATTTCTTTAAAAACGTCATTTATTTATCGTTATGTTTATAATGTACGATGTATTCTAACAATAACTCTATTTTTTTAAATCAATCGAAAAAGGCAGAAAAACGTATTTGTCTATAAGACCACAAAAAGTAAACGTTCATTCCGTTTTGTGGAAAGGTAAAAAATACTGAGCCCACTTCTGCAACTATCTATTCTTGACAGGTTATTTGATAAAAAGAGATCTCATTATCCGTTTTCAAGAAACAAAGTGAAGTAAAGCAAGCTTTGTTTGAGACTGCTAGACATCTTTGACTGAATGCTGATTTTATGTAATTATTTTAATGACGGATAAACTACCGTCTGGAAATCTTAAGGAAACTTATTTTTTACCTCTCAAAGCTTAACTATAAAAACCTTAGCAAACAAGTAAAACAGATTCCTACAGTGAAACATTATTTTTAAAGATGTTTATATTATGAGGGAACTAACATTATGATGGTGCCCATAGTGTAAGATTGTACCTAATTAAGTTAAACAACATTTTATCAAAAAACTTAAATCAAGCAGCTTAGAATAAGAAACACATTTTCCCAAAATAATTATACCATTGGTACAAGTCACAATGTATATAATGTTACATCTCTTCATGTTGAGTTACAGAATTGGGTTTGATTTAAGAATACCGAAGCCCTATTATCTACATTTTTGTCATACATCAAGCCAATACGTGACTTTTTAAAAGTAGGTGTATAGCAGATGAAACCTAACAAATATGATAACAGAGAATCAAAGAGGACAACAATCAAAATGTCTTTAAAACTCATTCCAAAATTACAGACTTCCATATCAGACTTCAAAAATTATTTAAAGATGTTCGGTTATTCTGTAGAACAATATTACAAATTTTGATTAACCAATTTAATGAACACAGTGAACCTATTTTGTTTTTGTCTGGGCTGAATTATATTAAACATTCTATAAACCATGTAATAGTCTTGAACTGAATTTTGTGGATATTTTTGCTTTCATTAAAAAGTGCAGATTGGGTATCAAATGTAAATAATGATCCAAGACATGTATAACATGTAATTACACATTATCTATATTTACCTTTTGCCATTGGTGAGAGAATAAAAAAGATTTAGTGAAATTTAATACAATGTCATCACTTATTAAGTTTGTGATGTTTATCAGATATATCTTTTAAATAACTTTATTTGTTACTCTTTATTATTCAACGTAGTGCATCTAGTTTTCAGAATAACATAAATGTTTGTTATGAATTGATTTCATTAGAAATTAGTTGTTTTTTTTAAATGATGAAAAAATGTTATCATTTAAAATCTACAACTTTTAACATGATATATGACTTCTGCAGTGGTGAATACTTCTATTTGCAGGAAATACATAAAGGAGTGATATCATTGTTGTTTCACTGTAAGCCTAAATAACGTTGGTTAAATACTTACTAAAAAAGAGTCGTAAAAGTATGAACTAAAACTTGCAAGGTCATTTAATGAACAACGAACTTAGATTCAGCTACTAAAACTCTAAGACTTGCCGTTTGTAAATATGTGGGCTATCATCAATGACAGAAGTATGCTTTTCGGAAGTTAACTGAAAATAATTCATACCAAAATTAAACAAAATAAAATAGAAATGTGAAAATAATAAAATTGAAAACATATTGCAGATAGACGAACATCAGAATAAAAAAATTTGGACCTAGTGTCTCTCATGGAGAATGCCGGATCTGTATCTGACATCCCACATATCTGTTCTCGATATATCTAATTTTGAATCTATTAATTGTCTTTGAAGGGATTATTATATTTGAAAAAAAGAACGTTAATGAAAGGAATGACAAACAATCAGGTTCTTCTTGAAGACCACAACTAGAATGACTGCAGTCGTAAGCATAGTTGGTGTTAAAAAAAGTACAATTGGTTGGGGAAGTTTTATCGGTGAAGGGTACAGAAAGAAGTGACGCGTGGGATTAGATTCCGTATACCAAAGTAGATAGATCCGGGGATACCACAAAGAAAGTCATTAAAAGAACGAAATAAGAGATAACATGTACATAAAGCGGCAGCTTTTAAGGATAGAAGCATGTTTTTTTATCAGATAACTTCATAATTATTACATCTGTAAATTGTCCCTAATGAATATCAGTTTATAGTAAATGTATTATCTTCAGTGTTTAAATAATTGATCACTTGATATAGTCAGCTGGATGAGTAGATTGATTTAACATTTAGCATGCTTTTCTATGTGAACACCTTGTGATCATTAGAGGAAAAGACATATTACTTTTGGTTTTCACGAGATCCGTGTATATAACTTACTACGCCCCTTTAACGGGGGAACACATCAACGCAAGATAAAACGTTAAGGCATAACAATAGGACGATAGTTTACCTTGAAATGGATTTTTTAATAGTAGATCATAGTTTCGCTCATTTATTACGTTATCTTGATTCAATTTCTTTTCTTCTGTCAATTTCAATGCAACTTTTGCCAGATGATCTTCTTAACACGATTAAACATGATACCATGGAGTTCAAAAGTTCTGCATGCTTAATGACACAGTCAAGAGCCGAGAGTCGCAACGTATCTTTCTGATGGATGCTTTAGTATGTAAATGAGCTGTAAACTCAGTGCTCTCCGGTAAAACAGTTTGTAAAATGTACAATATTTATCCGTCTTATTTTTCTCTTGCTTTCCAACTATTCTTACCATATGTCATATTAAAATTCATGAACTAATTGAAAAAAGTACTTGGTTCTATTTCATGTTTACAGTCCTAAAAGTGGTAACACAATACTATTCTTACGATTTCAATCATGACTTTTGTTTGGCAACGCACGTGCAACTGCAAATTCTAGTGAAAAAAAAGTTGATTTTTCGGTCACATCCAGAGGTACGTTATAACGTGTTTTCAAATTTGTTTCAAATGTTTGTCATTTTACCTGTAAAAATCAATATAAATCAAATTTTGGCATCGCTTTCATGAGACTTAGTTGGGAAAAACGTTGTTATTTTAACATCTGTAAGAATTCGATGATGAAAGACAGACACCAAACCATTTTATTTGTATTTCGTATACCCTTTGAGTAGTAATGCTATCTGAAATGTTCAGAAAAAAGCTTTTAAACATTTCTTATTATACTTAAAGTTCAAATGTACCAACACGCAGTCTTGAAAAAAAAAAATCTCATTACCCCTCCACAGTCAAATAGGGAATACATGTACAATGTATAGGGGGTTTAAGTGAATACAGTCATACAACGTTGACTGTACCTCAACTTAGTGGTATTAGTTTGATATGAGATAATAGGATTAATATCCGTGCAACATTTCTAGCAAAAATGCTGAAAACATTATCTTTGTTTTTTATCTTCCAAAACTGAATCGTAAATCCACGTAAAACTTAAACAATGCATGCAATTTGAAATTGTACATGAAACGATTTAAAGTGTTTGAGTAAAAAGAAAATAGTTGTTTGAAATGCAATCAGTCCAGCAGTCTGTGAGGAAACAAATGTTATTTACTCCCGCTGTATTTATTACATTTTTTGGATTACCATAAGCAAGATTAAAATTTTCTGAATAGTTGCAAGTCAGTCACATTCTAAATTTTGTTTTGAGATATTTGTTTAATGACCTATAGAATTTTAAATGCACGTAACCCTTATCATGCAACACAACATTATTCCCACTCAAGTTTGATCAATGGACGTGACCATTATGGCGTCGTTTGACAAGTAACGTTCTAATTACTGAAATGAAGTAATTAATCTTAAAGTTACTTTAACATTTAACTT
Organism: Steromphala cineraria; assembly: GCA_916613615.1. Lineage (NCBI taxonomy): Eukaryota > Metazoa > Mollusca > Gastropoda > Trochida > Trochidae > Steromphala > Steromphala cineraria. The sequence goes on along the minus strand of OU744722.1, from coordinate 74,342,526 downwards.
TAATTTATTTTCTGACACTTGTCAGCTTCTGATAACTGGTTGTTATATTGCTTTAACTTGTGATTAGTCTTATAAATTGTAAGTGATTAATTTGTTGTCTGCATTAATTTTCCTATTTTCAAATTACATAACGTACATCTTTGTTAATGTATGAAACAAGACTAATTTACATTTTGTTATTTAAGTAATTGGTGTTTTATTAGTGTGCCAGCGAACAATTCAGAGTTTATATTTTAATAAACCTTCATATTCCCCTAACTATCTTATCCAATATGTTTCACATAATTTTTTATTAGAATAGTTTCATATTTCGGTCATAACAAAATTGATCTAAAGTCCATGTAAATGAGGAATACACATACATATAGCAGAACTAACATTCATAAGATCCGAGCAGTTTTTCTTTACCTAATTTCGACTATGGCAGACGTACTTTTCACGTCCAAAGAAAATCAATTTCATGCAGATTGCAATTTCTGCAATATTTGAAGAAAAGGGATAATATCTTATTCAAGAATCTAAACCATTTGCCTTAATTGTTATCAAATATCTTTCAAAAATCAATTAAAACGCATTGCAAAACAGAATTCGCCATGAGCTATTAGCTTAAATAATTGGTAATTTCATATAGCTGTTTGAAAAAATATCAATTGTTCCTATTTTTTTATGTAATGTCAAAGTCAAACTTCGGTAAATTCAATTTGATATGGGTCTGTTCCCATTCTGTTTATGGTTCATGTCTATTATCTCTGTAAAACGATCATACAGTCCACTACCTTTTAAAAAAACTCTTCTCAACATACAAAATATCATTATTTTTTTCATTTTTTGAAACGCTGTCCAAACTTTATTACATTCTAAGATTCTTCAAATTACTGAACGAAAGGCGGTAGACATTTAAAACAAAGAACTTCTTATCAATGCATCATTTCCAATTATTTAACCACTATCAATAATAATAATAATTCATTTATAGAACACTTTTAAAAGTTTCAATGGCTGGGATGTTTCGGAGGTCTTTTGGGAAAGAATTCCACAGTTTAGGACTGGCGAAGGAGAAAGCTCGATCGGTGAGTTTGGTTGGGAGATCTGAGTGTTTTGAGGCGAGTGTCAGAGGAGGATCGGAGACTTCGCAGGGGTACATACAGAGGGACGAGCTGCTTGAGGTAGTCTGAAGAGTTAGTGTTGTAGAGGCAGGTTTGAGACAAGACAAGAATTTTGAAGACAATTCGGGCAGATATTGGCAGCTAGTGTAGAGAATGCAGTATTGGGGTGATGTGGTAAAGGGCAAATATTTTTACATTTACTTAACCAAAGAGAGCAGGGGTAAAACTTTTCAAGACAGTTGTTGAAATAGATTTTAGAAATAATTTCTTAAGAGAAATGGAATGTGTTACTTCTGTACGAGTTATATAAGAATACATGTTCTATCACTTCAAACACCGCGATGTGTAAGGAAAAAGTCCGTCAAATGATGTCACTTTTCAGTAGTTTTACATTTAAATCTCATAGAAGCTTTCCATTCGCACAAGTAACAATCGCAGTTTAATGTTATGTTTGCATGCTTAACCCAACGTTCTTAACTCGAATGAATTAAGCCGTAACATGTATGTCAGTTTTGAGTGGCCAATGACTACCAACCGGAAAGTTGATGAGCTCTGATTACACCAATCTAAGCTCGGCAAGTGTACGAAAACGTAAAATTAAAATCATGCTGACCTTTGATCTTTACTATCCGTGACGCCTTCAATAACTAAATGAACAACTCGGTTTTTGTTTGTTTGTTGGATTAGTTGTCACTGATCCATATGACCACTATGTATTACCACACTAAATAACGAAAAGAAATAAAGGAATAATGATGATTCTTATAAAACGGATGGTTGTTGCTCATTTTCAGAGGAAAATAAGGAGGGACTTTAAAACGGCTTTTAATATGAAGGATCGCATAAGTGCCGGAGAGTTTAGTAAATGCCAACGATAGACAGGGTCCTAGATGGAAAATTTGGCAATAAGACTATATTTTTAAAAAGGAAGGACATCATACATCTAGACTGTATGTCTATGCAACCGTTTGTTTTTACTAAGCTAGGCACATTTAAGTGATTTCACTAATGATTTTAATTGATTTGATATAATTTGGATTTGTTTCCTTAATCAGTTTTATTTCTATCCGGTGGAGTATGTACTTAATAAATAACGTCTGTTATGTTGAAATGATTAGAATATTATAAAAGGTTATTTTTACTCACTTACAAAATATTTGTTCACTGAAAGTTAGAAAGAATATGTTAGTTTTTTATTTATATTGAAATAGCGATAACCAGACAGGGGAGATAACCAGGACAACTTTCTCGCAGACCTAAAAAGTTGGTTAGAAATCGGGGTCAAAACAAGGGGTGCTTTTACGCATTTTCATATCGTTGCCTCTTATTGCACAAAAAATCGAAATACTACAAAAGAAAATAGGATAACAAATCCAGAGACTCTTATTTTTAGATTTTCATTTATGTGACGTCAAATGTTGACTTTCTAAGGAGAAAGACTTCAGAAATGTAAAAAAACGTTTTTTCGCAAAGCGCACATGTCTACAAAGAATTCATGATGTGGAATAATTATTCAGCTACAATTTGCACTATCTATCGGATTTTTATCACAATGTATTCACATCAAATTAAATAAAAGATCGACCATACCTTCTCAATCGGAGTATCTCCCACATGCAATCGCCCGCTTTCATTGGCTGTCACGATAAAAGCGTGAGCTAAGATTGTGTTTGTAATCATCGTTTTTATAACTAAATATATGGTAAGGAACACCTTGCTCGGATCTAATGCGCTGTTCCTTGAGTAGATAGACGGATCAAAACTTAAAATAAAGCTTTAATAGTTTTAACTTATAATTTCCAACAACTCAGATAAACTAAGGGATGACTAAAGATTTATATAACCACCATATGACACAATAACAAACTGTTTTTGAACTATTTTTCCCTACTGTATTTGTTTTTTTAAGTGTACAAACGCGAATTTTAACTTGCTCTGTTTCATAAGTTACATACATGAAATTTAGTTAATTAAATTCTTTAAAAAATCGATTTTCTAGGCATTTTATATACAGTTTTCTTATTTAACATTTCAATATTTTATAAATATATATGTATTTTTAAAGTTTTAAAAGGGTATTTCGATAACTTATACTTAAATTTGGCAAAACATGATACTTCTGTTGTGTTTAAGCTTGTCAAATTTGAGGTATCGCTCGATATGTACATTTAATTTGAGACCTTTAAACTGCAAAGTTTAGTCTCATCTTAAATCGGTTGTAAAATATTCTGTGTTAACTTTAATTTCACATTTTTGGGCTAGACAGACTTGGATGACAATGACAGTGACCATGACAACATAGTTTGTGGAACATTTAAATAATTATTAACAATATTCAAGAAAACAATAAGACATATTACAAAAACGTGATGAGGGTACTCCCCTTGGAGGGTAAAAATTTTGTACCAAATGTGGCACTTAATTTTTTTTGAATAGTCATAATTGATAGACAAGAGAACAACGAAGACATTGAACACTCAAATGTATTTTTAGGATGAGTAGAAATATTTTTATAAGACCCTAACCAAAAGAAATCGATGAAAATTAAATTTATTTTATTTTTTTCGAGGGTGGGTGTCTTTGAAATCATACATCTTTTTAACGAAAATATTTTGAAAATTGAAATTTCATGTTATTATTGAAACTTTGTTCTACCCACACACCAAGTTTGGTTAATTTTGGTTGGTTATAAAAAAAATGACCGATTATGCCTAATTGGAACATACCACTGCTGAGAATTACGCTTTATCAAGAGAAAGCAGAATGTTTTGAAGGAGTTATGTAACTTTCATTTTTTCAAAGGGCAGATATAAAATGGTTTATTTAATCAAGTTGCCTCGACCCTCATTTGGTACATGTGAAAGCAAAACACTACTGTAAAAACATATAAATCAATTTAAAAAATCAAAAATATAGAAAAGATAAAAAATAATTCATAATGCATAAGTCTAACATAGCATAGTATCCCAGAAAAAGGGACCTACATCGCATGTGAGCATGTGTCAATACAATTTTCAAATTGAAATAGCTACATTGTAGGTTAATGAGAATAAGAGAACAACTTTTCACGCAATATAGCACACATGTATATATTTTTGCATCCTTGTGCTTTGGAAAGTAAGATTACAATCAGAATGATAGCCGTCGATAAGACGTATGATTTCATCAGGAAGATGGATGCAGTAAAGAAAACAGAAAGATGTGATGCGTGCGATTATATTTGCTTTACCAAAGTGAACTGATCTGATCTTACTCCCCATTAGATAGTCAGACGACGAACACAATGTGTTTTTAGGTCTTCAAAATCAGACAATTTGGCACAGAAAGGCTCTGATGGGGTGAATGTGCAAAACAGAAGTCGTTTAATGGGTACATCAGAAAAGCAGGGCAGTCTTTACTATTGGTGATGAAACTATAGATATTACGATATATTGAGCCACCAGTGATAACAAATTAAATCTTCACTGAAATTGAGTTGATCTGGTAAGGCGAGGTAAAGTTTCTGTAAAAAAAAGATTGTATTTGGTTTGGATTACAAAATTACTCTGTTGATCATGTTCTGTCAGTTGGTATTGAAAAAACATACAATTGGTTGAGATTTTTTATGCAGTGAAGGATACAGAAATAAGTGACGCGTGGGATTAGATTTCGTATAGCAAAGTAGATAGATCCAGGGATACCACAAAGAAAGTCATTAGAAGAACAAAATAAGAGATAACATGTACATAAAGCGGCAGCTTTTAACGATAGTAGCATGTTTTTATAAGTTAACTTCATAAATATTACATCTGCAGATTGTCCCTTATATATGAGTTTATAGTAAATATATTATATTCAGTGTTTCAAATAATTGATTACTTGATATAGTCATCTGGATTAATATATTAATTTAACATATAGCAAGCTATTCTATGTGAACAACTTGTGATCATTAGAGAAAAGGTATAGCTATTTTGGTTTTATTTTGGTATAACTGACTAGCGCCCCTCAGATAAACACATCAACGCTAGATAAAACGTTCTATTATTGCAGTGAAAAGCATAAGCACAAAAAGCATAACGAGGGGACGTAAGTTTAACTGAAAATAGATTTTTAAATACTACATCATGGTACTTTTGCTTACTTATTACGTTATCTTGATTCAATCTCTTTTCTTCAGTCAATTTCCATGCAACCTTAGACAGATGGTCTGCTAAACACGATTAAACATGATAGTTCAAGAGTTCTGCATGCTTAATGACACAGTCAAGAGCTTAGAGTCGCAACGTATCTTTCTAATGCATGCTTTAGTGTGTAAATGAGATGTAAACTCAGTGTTCTCCGGTAAAACAGTTTGTAAATTGTACAATATTTATCCATCTTATTTTTCTCTTGCTTACTAACTATCCTTGCCATATTAAAATTCATGAAATAATTGAAAAAAAGTATGTGGTTCTATTTCATGTTTACAGTCCTAAAAGTGGTAACACACTACTATTCTTACGATTTCATTCATGACTTTTGTTTGGCAACGCACGTGCATCTGTAAAATTCTAGTGAAAAGAAAGTTGATTTTTCGGTCACATCCAGAGGTATGTTATAACGTGTTTTGAAATTTGTTTCAAATGTTTGTCATTTTACCTGTAAAAATCAATATATATCACATCTTGGCATCGCTTAACTGTGTTATTTTAACATTTGTAACCCATGTGTGTCGAATACATGCACGCTTTGACTGGTAATGCTATTTGAAATGTTCACAAAAGCTCATTCGCATTTCTTATTATACGTAAAGTTCAAATGTACCAATACGCAATCTTGAATTAAAAATAAAAACTATCACAAGATGTAGAGTGAAAACTCATGCATATGTATCTTCTGCTCAGAAAATTGGAAGCACCGATCCTAGCACAAATCCTGAAAACAAACGTGATCTAGGATGGAATCTGCAATTTTGAAAACACGATCTTTGTTTTTATCTTCCAAAACTGAACACTCAATCTAAGTGAAAATTAAACAATGCATGCAATATGAAATGGTATATGCTAATTGTTTGTGAAAATATTAAAAGGAGTTGAGTAAATAGAAATCAGTTGTTTGAAATGCAATCGGTCCAGTAGTTTGTGAGGAAACAAATGATAGTTAGTTCCTATGTTTTTATTTATATTTTCTGGATTACCGTAAGCCAGATTAAAATGTTCAGAATATGTTCAAGTCAATCACATACGAAATAGTTTTCAAAGAGTAATTTCTATTTTCAGATATTTGTTTATTGACCTATAGCTTTTTAAACATGACCGTTATCATGCAGATAAGCAAGACAACATTACTTAATCTACTATACAATATGAGAACTGATTACATTCTAACAGTTTTGCCCATAAGATTCTTGATGAACTTTTCTAGAGTGTAAGAAAAGACTTTTGAAAAGAATAATTTCCTGTAGTGGTATGAAAGGGATAATCATTAAGCCAATGTGACAGTATACAAGCTACTGTCTTACTAACAGATGAAACTTATAGGACCTTCCTTGTTTGTCTGCTTACAGAAACGGTTGCAATCGAACGGAAAAAGCATTTGACGTGAAAACAGATGTTTTCTTCTGCTTTAACTAACATGCAACATACTTACATCCAAATCTTTTGACGTAAAAAGTAAGTAATGTGACATTTTTTTTGCATTTTAGTTTTAGTTAAAGTTAATATACATTACAAGTTGTTTGGTTTGTGTAATTAACAAGCGTCGCCATTCTGTTCATAATAAACTTGTTGACCAGCTTGGTTTTTAATAGAAAATTCAAATTAAGAATCAAGGTTTTAAAAGAATATAAATCTAAGTATAATTCATATCAATGTGCGTTCTACAAAATGGCATGATTAGAAAAACAACTTAGTTAGAATAACACTTTAAGCATGCACATAACTAGAGCATTTGTAAGATGCTTTGATGGTACTTTTAATTTGTGTATTTGTGTAGAACATTCAAAGGCATAAATCTTGTGGAACAGGTTTAGGGGAAACATCTATATTTAGCCTACCTGCACATAAATCAGCTAAAAACCGAAAGCACGAAACATAGCCCGTCAACAATGTTTACATTGACGACATAGTGTGTCGCTCCTAATACTGATGTTAAAACCCACTCTTTCCAATATGGGAAAAAAGCATATTAAAAGAAAGTCCAAGTTTACTATTTAAAACCTTCATATTCCCCTAACTATTTTATCCAATATATTTAACATAATTTTTTATTAGAATCAAATTTCGATCATAAATTTTTTTTTATCTAAAAACCATGTATATGAGGAATACGCATACATATAGCAGAACTAACATTCATAACATCCGAGCAATTTTTAAGTAATTTTTAATGTAAGAAGTATTTTTCACGTCCAAAGAAAATCCCTTTCATGCAGATTGCAATTTCTGCAATATTTGAAGAAAAGGGACAATAGCTTATACAAGCAACCAAACCATATCCCCTAATTTCCATCAAATACCTTAAAAAAATCAATCAAACTCATTGAAAAACACAATTCGCCATAAGCGATAGCTGAAATAATTGGTAATTTCATATAGCTATTTGAAAAAATATCAAATGTTCTAATTTTTTTATGAAATGATATTTCAAACTTAGCTAATTTCAATTTTATATGTTTATGTTCCCATTCTATATATGGTTCATGTCTATCATCTGTGTAAAACGATCATACAGCCCACTGCTTTTCTCCAAAAAAACTCATAATTCATATCTCCTCAACATACAAAAAATCATTTTTGTTTCATTTTTTAAAACACTGTCCAAAAAGAACTTAACTACATTTTAAGATTCCTCAAATTACTGCATAATTGAAAAACGGAAGGCGGTAGATATAAAAACTGCTGACTTTTGACCTGTACTATCCGTGACGTCCCTTAAGGTAACAGATACCGCCTTCAAGAACCAAAGAAACAACTGGGTTTTTGTTTGTTTGTTGGGCTGGTTGTAACAGATCCATATGACCACTATCTTTACCGCACTGAACAACCAAATAATAAATGAATAATGACCATTTTATTAAATCGGATGGTTGTTGCTCATTTTCAGAGGCTAAATAAGGTAGGAATTTAAAATGGCTTTTAAAATTAAGGATCGCATAATTGCCTGGGAGTTTGGTAATTGCTAACGACAGACATGGTCCTACATGGAAAATTTGGCAATATGACGGACTATCTTTAAGGACATTTTACATCTAGATTGTATGCCTTTCTGTTGTGGTTGATAAATGAATGATCTGAATTACCAATGCAACCGTTTGTTTACAGTAAGCTAGGTACATTTAAGGGATATCATTTATGATTTGATTTTATACCATTTGGAATTTTTATTTCTATCCGGTGGACTATGTACTTATTCAATAACGTATTTTGTGTTGAATTGATTAGAATATTATTAAAGGTTATTTTTACTCACTTAGAGAAACAAATTTCACTGAAAGTTTAAAAGAATATGTTAGTTTATTTTAGATATTGTTTGAATGTATTTGAACATAACACTGCTGAGTATTACGCTTCATTAAGAGAAAACAGAATGTTTTGAAGGAGTTATGTAACTTTTATTTCTTTACTTTATCAAAGGCAGATATAAAATGGTTTATCTTAATCAAGCTGCCTCAACCCTCACTCGGTGCTTGTGAAAGCAAAACACTACTGTAAAAACATATAAGTCAATAAAAGAATCATGAATATAGAATGGCTTAAAAATAACTCATAATGCATAAGTCTACCATAGCAATAGTGAATCCGAGAAAAAAAGAACTACATCGCATTAAGTTACACATGTGAGCATTTCCGAATACAATTCTAAATTGAAATAGCTAGGTTAATGCAAAAGAACAACTTTTAACACAATAGCACCAATGTATATCTTTTTGCATCCTTGCTCTTTGGAAAGTAAGATGATAACTAGGATGATAGCCGTAGATAAGACTGATGTAAGGAAGACGTATGATTCGATCAGGAAGATGGATGCAGTGAAGGAAACAGAAAAACATTGGTGCGTGGGATTAGATTTCCTTTACCAAAGTGAACTGATCTGATCTTACTCCCCATTAGATAGTCAGACGACGAACGCAATGTTATGTAAGGCCTTCAAAAACAGACAATTTGGCACGGAAATGGTTTAATAGGGTAAATGTGCAAAACAGAAGTCTTTTATTGTGTACATCAGAAATAACAGGGCAGTTTGTACTATTGATGATGAAACTATAGATATTACGGATATATTTAGCCAGTGATAACAAATTAAATCGTCATTGAAATTGAGTTTATCTGGTAAGGTGAGGTAAAGTTTCTGTAAAAAAAGATTGTATTTGGTTTGGATTAAAACATTATTCTGTAGATCATGTTCTGTCAGTAACTTGACAAATCATTTCGATAAAAAGATTGTCCTTAGCACTGGGTTTTACCATTTAGGTCTCAGTATGAAATGGACTGATGCAATGGTACATAAACTTATTTTTTAATTTGTTCCATATTGTCTATCTCCAAGGACAGTTGCAGCATCAATATACAGCAGCGAAAGTTCTAGCTCAACATAAAGATTTTAGAATCATCAAAGACAATATATACACACGGAAGAAAGTATTGCAACATCAACGTCTTCGTTATTTTTCCAATTTTTTGGCAAACCAGCTATGTATAGTATTTTTTTAAATCTTCTGGCAACTTTATCCCCAATTCAAGTCCCTAACAGTTCAGCACCTTCTTGAACCAATGAAGATACACTTTGTGGAAACTTGTGCTCACCATGGAGACACTAAATAACAACTTTCTTTCTTGTATTTTGTGCTTTTAGTGATCAGTTATACTAAAACAATTTCGACTACTACATTGACTGTTTTGCAAAGGTCGCTTTAAAAACTCTTTTGTTTTTGTTTTAATATCTCAAGATATAATTCAGGAATTATTAATACTAATTGAATGAACAAATATCAACACAATAAATCAAAGCTAAAAAAGATATGTTGATGTTGTGACTGGGACAATTTTGATTTAAGAACAAACTAGTAAAACTCTCGTTACAAAACGTAAGGTATTAATTGTGTTTGATTAAGTTTCAGTCAGTTCATTTTGTGATTCTCTTGCGAGATTATATAAGTGCATTATGTATAATTACTTTCATCTTTATTATAATAATTGCCTTAGGATAAAAGCTTATTATTTTAGATAAACGTTTCAAAAGTTTCAATTTGAATAAAGTTTTTACAAGCACAATTTCACACGATAGTTCAGTCACTGTAAATTTAAGCCGATTACAAAATTTAATGGTTAGTTGCATCTTTACACAAAATGCAGAGTTAAGGAAATCCGTCAAAAAGAGTATTGTACACTCTTTGTAAAAATTGATATTTTACACACAAAAAAGTACCAAAAAGTTACATTTAGACACGGATACGATCATTCATAGACACATAAGAGTGTATGCCTTGAATTTTCAAGACATCAAATTTCGTACCCATCAACTTTCGAAGAAAGAAGAAATTGATGATCATATATTATCATATTCTTACATATGCTTTCTAGCACGTCTCTCTTTTTCTTTGTTTCAATATTTAAAAGTATTCCTTCTAGAACGTGGTACTTTTTCGTTTTATATTACAAGTTGTTGAAGCGTATATCACTGTTCAACTTCCAATTATTTCAAAACTCAAGATTTTTGCAATTCCAAAACAATGCGATGTTCTGAAAAAGCTTCACTTATGTACAATTATATTTTTCTGCGCTAGCTAAAAAATTATTTTTCTTTAATACTATGTTTATGAAAAAGTTACTGAAATAATCCAATATTCCAGGCAATCTACAAGCCTCTGATACAGGGCCCCAGATAAGATGCGTATCTGCGTAAAATATGCATGGACAATTTAGATTTACACATGAATTATGAAATCAATGAGTGACAGAGACGCATGACTTTCTGAGAATACGAGTCAGATTTTATTTACATGCATGCGTAAAGGTAATTGTCAAATATTGTTTTGGTTCAACATATACGATTTGTTATATCTCGAATAGAATGTTTAGTTTTAACAAATAGTTTTTCAAATTTTTCGAATGAGCCTGCTGCCATCGATCTATCATCAATGTTCGGGGAACACTTTTGATTACAGCAAGCCCCGAATAAACGTTACTATCATCCTGTCATCAGCAGGTTCAGGGCACAAGTTATGATCCTAATTCGGCAGTAGTTCTTAGCACTTTTTTTTAAATTGTGATTTTAATTTCATGAGTGAAATACTCCTCACCGTTTTTCATGTACTATTTTACGCCTTAATCTAAAATTTGATGAGTGAAATACGCATGTGTCAAATTAATTATCAGGAGCTCTATGAACAAGTTATTAAAATAATCTCATAATCCAGACAATCTACAAGGCTCTGACATAGGTTGCATGACATGATGTAAGATGTTCTTTCAGAATAAAGATACATTACATAAGAAGTAAGCCAATGTCGCGATAGTTTTCGAAATATGGTAAATGATTCAAAATAACAAAATTCTGTTATATTTGAAATTCCAGATACATGTAGGTCGTTTTAGGACCACTGTTTCGTTATAATTCATAATTCAATTCATAATTAATTTATTTGTCTTTTAGGAAATATCGGCCTTTTTGTTCATTCCTTCGAATAGCGTTTGTATACTTGATGAAATTGGAATACTACTGTGCCAAGATAACATAAAATGGCTTATTTTGTGAAAATATTCAGGAGAGCAGCAATATACGGATTATTTTGACTTAGCAACAAGAGTATTCGTGCGCATTAGAGGAAGAAAACAGCGTGCTGTATAACCAAATCATACCTCCTCTGATCTTTCACAGTAGTCACTAAGACAGAGTTCTGTCTACATTTATGTTAGAATTGGGATTAAACCTTTCACATTGGACTATTGTTATCAATAAATACGGCTCCATTGGAGGGACTCTGGTATCACTTCCTTGAAAATGATTCTTGTTCCTACACCGAAAGACCGCATACGTTGCAATGAAGAAGTTAAATATCAACAGAACTTGCTTCTTTTTATTTCATGTTTTAAAAATATCAGATGGATTATTGATAAATTTTCTGGCCTTGATGTTGTACATTTAACATATATTTGGTAATTGAAAACTGTTGGCAATTCATGAGATACTTCAGTTAAGTGAAATTTCAATATATATCTTTATTTGTGTGATTAAAAACGATATTTTGAAAATATCCAATATCTTAAGTATATATCCTGAGGAGGTTTGGGAACATTCTGTTTAAGTATCATCTTATGTCAGAGAGTAGAGAAATTTTGTTCACGTTGTACATATCTCAACCCTTTGAGCAAAATGGTTTCCTTTTAGTTTAAGATCTTTGGTCTAATGTTTTTTGACAAAGTACAAAGAGCGGATCATGAAGACCAATCACTGGCAATCGATGTATAGAATTTATTTCAAACATCTACCATATAAAATGGTTCTTTCAAATGCATCTACTAACAAGTTTGCAAAATATAATAATGACTAGAATAACTAGAAAATCGCACCAAAAAATGGATTGTTTTCATCCTTTTATCCTCTTGCAGAATGAGTCATGATATTTTCTTACTGTTTTACCATTTCATGTTAATATCATCTAACAATACTTTCAGTAACAACCAAAATATCCATATATACAAGTGACTTTCTATATACATGAAAAACGTAAGTCATGCATGCATGTGTGCACAATCATTTATGAAAGTGTCGAGTTGCAAAGTAATACACACAGTTCCGATTTGTTAAAAACAACTAATAATGTTCTACCACGTACTTGTAATCATAGAATTGACACACAACATTTCAGGACAGAAAAGGAATTTAGTATTTACTTTTAATAAATCTATAGAAAGTTCTTCCTTGTTACACTGTTTAAAACTGGACTATGTTTTTGACGCTTATTGTGTTTCACTAAAGAAATGAAATGAAATAATCTAATTGATAATGGTTTCCCTTTTTCTTCTGAATTATCCTTTAATCACCTCATAGGAATGAAACCTAGTTGTCAACGTGATTCATGTATATATATTCTTTTGCATTTTACTACAGTATATTTTGTCTACATTTCATAATAACAGCACTCGCCTTAAGATAAAGGAAACAAGCAGCTGACATAGTCGAGCTATTTCCCCCACAAATGGCACAATATGTATAGATCTTACATATCTTTTCAATTTAAGCTTTTGCGTTCACTGTATTGATTTTGAAGATTACATTTTATAATATTGCAGATTCATATGTCCGACCAAAACAACACAATATATATTATACGTAGGAATCAATGTATCAAAGGATGAATAACAAAATCATTCTTTCTGCAATTTGGATCTCATTAATAACGCATCCATATACAAAAATGGTGTTGAATTTTGTAGTCAGGCAGTTGTTAACAGTTTTCTAACAGACTCACTCCTTTTTGCTTAAAAAATGCAAAATTTCACAAAAATATATATTACACATTACAAATTTTTATGTCATTATGTATCTATTTTTGACCAGAAGGGCTGAAAAACTTAATAATAATATTGTAAAAATTGTTAATCCGCCTTAAATCGTGACACACCTTCATATGATTATGTATCTAGATATTGAATTTGCTCAAAATGTGTTTATAAGTTTAGAAGTTTTGAGCCGGACAGGACTTGAAATAGTTTTCTGACAGTCTTCTTTTTTGCCAAAAAGGACAACATTTTACAAAAATGTTATCAAAATTGTTAATCAAGACACACCTTCGGATTAAAAACTTGTTGCAAAGCGTTGAGGATAGAAACATAATGAAAGAAATAATTACAATACTAATTCTAGTAAATCAAAGACGAGAAGAGATAAATCAATAACAGATAGCAATAAATGTCCAAGTGAATAAGATCATGAAATAGAATCTAATGGGTTTTTAAAAATGTTTTTTGGTAAAAAGCATCCTCGATTATCCAGCGCTTTCGTTCCGATAAATCTACACTACAAGCCCTGGAAAACTTTACAAGGTTTTACCTCAAACCAAAGACCACCCTTTGCATCCAAGTTTATCCAATCAGAAACGAAACGCAGACACTACATGCGTAAACAACTCGACTAATCAAGTAAGCGTTTTGCTGAGTCATTGCAAAGGGAGAAAATTTGGTTCGAGGTAAAACCTCATAAAGTTTTCCAGGGCTTGTAGTGTAGATTTATTGGAACGAAAGCGGTGGATTATCGAGGATGGGTAAAAAGGTGAAGGGTGGAATATATAAATGCAGAATATATCACTTGGGTAAAATACCCAGTTGCAAAGCAATTTCAGACTACCAAATATAATTTTAGGCTTGACCTGTGCACTTCCATTATATAAGAGTTAGAATAATCATCTGGTACAGTGTCTAGGCAATTAGGCACTTTGCATTGGTGTTTTGCAAATGGAAAAATGCAAGTCTGGATCAAAAGCGACAAAATGTCATCGCAGCTATTACCCAGTTTCAGCATGACATGATGAGTACATAATGAGTAAATTATTCACTCTCCCTCATCAAGGGGGAGGGGGGAATGCATGTGACAGAACAAATTATACGATAGCTTAAATGGCACAGAAGCATGTTCTTTCTGATATTTCAGGTCTTCAACTTTCAATACGGTCAATGCAGGGATGTGTATTCGTACAGAAATTATCTAGTATCAGACGAAAAAAGGTGATTGCCGTTTACGTGTGATGCGCTTTCAATTATATGAGATAGAGAAATGGATTCATTTACCTAAAATTTATTCAGTACTGCCAATTTTATTTGAAAAAAATGTCTTTTTGTTATACAAAAAATTGGTAACATAACCTTTGTTGATATATCATTACCCAAGAAAACATACTACTAAAACAGAAAGGAAGTAAAATGATGTGTTTGCGGTAGACATCAGCTGTGAGCGTCTATGGTATTGTATGTATGCGCTCCGAATATGCAATCATCTGTCACATCTGTCTCCACCGCACCCCGACGCAACGAATGCGCCAAATTCCTAAATCAGTCGCTCCATGTGCAGGTCAAGTTTACAAGATAAAATACGGTAAAAGTTTGAGCGTGCTTATTGCTCATACGCACTTGCTATACGCTAAATTGTGACAGGGTCCAAGCTTGTTATGTTGATACGAGGTAAATCGATAGACAGTTTTAAAAAAATTCTGTTGTCATTTATGTAGCTGAAAATATTTTCTTTAAATGTTATGGTTTTGCTCAATAATGGTTTATTGGAAATTGAAAATTGAAAAAGTAAAATTCCTGGAGGACATGATATGACTATATCAAAACTATAAATTTAAAAACATTTACAATTCTATATTATCTTTGGCAACATTTTATCACATGTAATTTTCACATAATCGAAAATATCTTTTTAAATTCTTGTGAAAGTAAAACAAATTGTGTTGGCAATAGCAGATATTCATGAAAAAATACACCGCTAACGAAAGTACTGTTTGTAATTGTAACAAAGAATTTTGTCTGAGTTGCAAATTACTATATTTCCCTCAAAGAAAAATGAGAGATGAAAACTGAAAAAATTAGGACTTGAAAATTACGTTTTTGAATCTGGTATTGATAGAAACATACACAATCCTTTTCTATCTTTAGGAGCATTGAAATATGGATGCTGGGCACAAGTTAAGCAATACTTCATTCCAACGAAATCTTTCTCGAAAGGAGTACGCCAACAAACGTTATTGTATAAATCATTTCTTTGTCAAGAGTGTGTTGCCGTTTTAATATTTTGCTCAAAGAACAACAAATTAATAAGATAAATGTGCCTTCAAAAAATGATGACTAACAACTGATTACAAAAGTAGAGAAACAATCAGGATATCAAGACACAAATATAAACACGAACACGCATCAGTTGAATTTCAAATCCTTTAACACACGACAAAGTGTAAATCTATTTGGTGCATTATTTTAATCATACAGATAAATACTATCCATAACAATATTGTAATAATAAACGAGAAGCAATACAAAATGATTTTCTTAGAATCTTACATTTCATATCAATGATTCCATTACCTTTACAAAACAAAACATACGTGTGCTGAAAATGTTTGATGGCATGATCAAAGATTCAGTAAATATTTGTTTGGACTAATTGGACTTAGCTGCTCATATTACTGGTACATCATAAATAGTCCCCAATTCCAGATAGCTGTAAATGTTCTTGTGAACAGCAAATGTACAGCATGTTCATGGGGATACTCTAGATCTACCTTCCATTCCACTACAGTCTTATGTGACAAACAACCATTGACACCTTGAATAAATTAGTTTAAAATGTATTTTGAAGATAATAATTGAAAGTGGGAGTTAAAGAACAAAACATAATTCAACTAGTAGTTGTCACAAAGGTGACAAGATCCCCCGCCGCAAATTGATGTTAACAAAAAGCATTATGTATCCATAGAAACACTTGTCTACACTTGTCATGCTACTAGATGTCCTTTAGACCATAACAAATCGATTGGTCCCTGGGTCTTCCAAATAAGAAGCCTTGGGCAAAAAAAGAAGAGAATGTAGAGAACAGTTCTTAACATATCAGCCTCATAAATGCATGTTGCCTTCCCTATAAGATGCTTTGCTTATGTGATGAAGAGAATCTAGGGATCCGTTCTAGAGATAACCAGCTGACAGGCCTAAAATGCAGGTTTCAATGTTGAAATTTTCAAAGCATCGCTGTGACCTTGAAAATAATGTGAAGGTCACCAAAATCAACTCGGCCCAGCGCCTATCTAATTAGATGCAATATGTTAGTTATGAAGAGAATCCTGTAAGTGGTTCTTGAGATATCCCGCTGACAAGCCTAAAATGCAGGTTTCAATGCTGAAATTTTCAAAGCCTCGCTGTGACCTTGAAAATAATGTGAAGGTCACCAAATTCGACAGGGCCTGGCACCTTCCCAATAAGATGCTTTTTGTAAATTATGAACTGAATCAATTGAATGGTTCTTGAAATAACCCGCTGACAAGCCTAAAATGCATGTTTCAATGCTGAAATTTTCAAAGCCTCGCTGCGACCTTGAAAATAATGTTGTTTCGTTGTGAGTTTGAAATAAAGGTCAAGGTCATGAAACTCTTTAGGGACCTTACTCTCATGGTGATGAAGCTCTATAAAAAAAATGAAAAGAATCCAGTCAATAGTTTTTGAGTTATATACAATTTCATTCGTATGGACGTACGTACAGAAGGACGGACGCTGCCTAATACTATATCCCCCGCTTCGCGCTAAACGCGCGGCGGGGGATAATTAACCTATTATGCGTTTTTTTCTATAGAGCCTCGCTTTTTTCAATGATGCAGTGAATGAGTATAGCACAGATGGCTCCACTTTAATAATATTCAAACATAGTTATATTTCTTCCACCTGGTTGTTTCTTAACACTGTACGAGACAAATAAAGTTTTTATTCAAGTGTGAAATTATACCAGATATACACAAATATGGTTAAAGTGTTCATCTTGAAATTGCTAAACAGATTAAAGAGATTGTGATTAAATGTGATGTGTTGATTTGTTTTGATTTTTTCCAGAATGCCATTTACAAGTAGAATGAATAATTAATTGTTGTAAGGATAAACGAATTTTAATGTCAACACAACTCGCCACGATCGCACTATTTGCTACAGGTTGACAGACGTTGGAAAGCACTTTCATTCACACCTGTAACAGTAACTTAATGACATAAATTTGCAAGTCCTCCTTTTATCAAAGTATTTTAAACAATCACTTTCAAGGACGTACATATTTTTAGTTATACCTGTAAATGCATTGCTGCCGCACCTAGGTTTGTATGTATAGTCTGAATATGTGGTACATGTAATGCATGTTGATTAAATGCAACATTTCAATCTTTGAAAATGACCTTTCAAACCGTAGTATAAGTTCTTGTCAAATCAACTGTAGAGTTTCTTAAAATCAATGGTTAATGTAATTTATCCAATTTATCTTTTTGATGAGTGTCAGAGCCTCGATATTGCATCACCTATGTTGGACAAATTTCAACAACAGCTTCTCCGAAACATCGAAGGCAACGTAATAAGGACAATGACCATCATCCTTTTGCCACAACTCAATACTGTATATTTTTCAAAACACATTAGTAACTGATTGATTTTGAGCAAACAATTTCTACAGCGATTTAATAAAACCTCTAAAACTCAACAAGATAACAGGAAAAGCCCCATTGTTGATGGAAATAATGACAAAACAGCATACAAAGAATAATGCAATCACACAACATTTTGTTGTTTTTTAAATTTCATTTTCTTAAATCCAATTCATTTTATCCTACCTTAAACGTGTCAATCAAATATGCCCTGAATGCACTTAAGAAATAAAAATTCAAAATGAGCAATTTAATTTTCTTGCAATTAAATGAGGAAAAAGGTAAATACTGACCAAAGTATGAAATATGAATCTGTATTTCCATATTGTATTTTTGGACAGAAAATCGATGATGGTTTTGTCAAGATTAGCAAATTTAATTGAATTCTTGGCTCTGTTTTTGTAATATTAACTACTTTTCATGAAGAAACTTTGCCGTGCAATGTTTTGTTTATATTTCATATTGCTTGTATCACATATTAAGAAAACTATCATATAATGGTCACAAGCACCGGTCGGCAGCACAACTCTCCAAAACAGCTCAACGGACAGCTCCTAAAACACTGACACCTCCAGAAATAAGCGGACCAGCATATGTTACTTAGGGTAGTTTGACAAGAGGTACCTACATGAAAAGATCAAAGGCACAGTCCAAACGACTGAATGCATAAGAGATATAGGACAAGCGATAAGTTAGTCAAAGAAGAACAAATATTGGAAAAAAGAAATTCCAAATACTGAAAGTACATAAAATTTGAAATTTGAAAACAATAATAAATGGTTTGAACATGCAAAGTACATTGATAAATGCCATATAAAAGACTATAATCATTGTTATCAGTACGAGAACCCCTTGGTGAATAGACAATAAGAAAGGCTTATGTTACATCTTACAAACTATTCGAAAGAGGATACAAAAACTTATATTGTAAAATACTGCTGTAATGCTAAATGAAATGCCATACATGATCATTCATAGTCTTTGACCGTACGTTTTAAAATTACTTTGGGGTTATTTTTAAATTAATTTTATTATCATTTAACAATATTTGTATAACATTTTTTTGGCATATTCTTGAAAAATATACAAGCTAAGGTTCACACACATTTTCATTGTTTGCAGGTAAACGAAGTATTTGACATTAAAGATAAAGATTATACAATCGTTCGGTTTTCAACATTTCGGTAAACATAACATTCTTGGTCTTTGTTTAAACTTACTTGTTAAGATATTTTAAACTTGAATAATGATCAATTAAGTGTAGCTGTTAATTGTTTACGATAATTTGTATCAACAAGCAATCTATGTTAATTTGATGTTTCCCTTGGTTTCTCAATCTAAATTCAATTCGCAAAATGTGTTGCTGGAAATATGCGTTTGCCTACATGACATTTAAATGATTTAGTCATCAAGACAAAAGCTGGTGTATTTTCCGTTTATATATTGTTTATATATAGTTTAAAAGACATTTTCATAAGAGTCCTTGCAATCGATTTCAGGGTTGTTCTGACAAAAACAGTCCTGATACCGATAACGAACAAGATAATTTATGAATGGTTGCCGCGGAAAACCAGGCCAAAGTTGGATGTAAGAAAAGTAATAAAAAAATGTATTTTTTAAGTTAATCTTCTCATCAACACTATTTTTTTTTAAAGTATATTTTCATCGAAAGTATTTGTAATGTTTCTTTAGCAACAATTACGGGGTTATCTTTCAAATTTATTGAAATAAAAGCACGCAGTATAAGTTTCTTTCCCTACCAATCCAACAATAGTGTTGTGTAAACTTTTGCAAATTATCTTTTCTAGACATAAAATTGGATTAAAAAAATCTCATTACCCGTTTCCCAGTAACAAAGTGAAGTATAGCGAGCTTTGTGAGAGACTGCCAGACATCTTTGACTAAGTCCTGGATAGATGTCATTAGTTTAGAGTGATAAACTGTTTTTGAGGTACCGCCTGGCATTTTTAGAAAACTGACTTTATTATCTCTCAAAGCTGAACTCAAAATCATTAGTAAACATGTTATTCCCATGTTTCCAGGATCAGCAAAGTATGTTTATTTTGTCCAACAATGAATCATACTTTACAAAGATGTTCATGATATGAAATAATTTCAGATTACATAAACAAACCAAATCCGTGGTTTCCATTGGCAGAAAACATGTGCACTACAAACCAATTGAACTTTTTTAGCAAACCCCAACACTTCAAGCATGGGAAGGATGGATAAATTTGGCTAAATTTAATACAGAAAAGTTGAATACTAACCAAACAAGCAGCTGACATGGTCGAGCTATATCCCCCGCAAATTGCACAACATATATAGGTTTCCTTATCATATTGCTGACTAAGTTTTGTCGCACAAAATAACAAAAAAATTCAAAGATATGAAGGAAACTGTTCTAATCAAAAAACTTAATGATACCAACTTTATATTCACTGTTGGGCATAATTTGAGTAACATGACAAAAATAAAATCCAAAAAAAATCTATGTATTTGGATCTCCAAGATCAATTCGATCATATGTAAACAAACATATTTTCAAAATTGTTCTTCATGACACACCTTCAGATGAGTATGTATCTCCACATCAAATTTAATCAATATATGATGATTAGTTTAGAAGTTGTGAGCCGGAAAGGACTTGTAACAGTTTTCAAACAGAGTCCTCATTGTTCGTTGTTGCGGGGGATAATTATGGAATATGCATCTGTATTTCCATATTGCATTTTTGGACAGAAAATCGATGTTTGTTTTGTCAAGATTAGCAAATTAAATTGAATTCTTAGCTTAACACCTATTCATGAAGATCAATTTCAGAATTCTTGTTATAACCCTTGTTTCATTTTAACCATAAAAAATAGAGCCATTGGCTCTGTAGCTCATCAGGCTTTACATTTGATTTTGCTAAAGGGTGTGGCCAATGTGGTTCCCCCCCCCCCCCCCCCCCCCTTAGTAGGGGGCTACAATTATTTATCCTCACTAGTCAAGGAGTCTGTACACAATAATTCTGCTTTCTAGACCTTGTGCTTCTGAAGAAGACGATGAAAATGGGTTTTAAGGGTGTGGCCCTTATTATAACTTCATAATCCTCACTCACCAAGGAGTCTCTACACAAAGTTTGAGCTTTCTAGGCCTTATGGTTCTGGTGAGGAAGATGGACACATGTTTTAAGGGCCAGATGATCTAAAAAGGGAATCATTAAAAGACATCAAATGATAATGTCTCAATACACATACCATGGCATTCTAACTTTCCAAACCGAATAAAACCCTTAAAATATTTTCAGTTATTTCTTTAAAATATCATACATGTGTATTCAATACATATTTCAGAATTGAGTGTGAATTGATATGCCATCTTGAGATGACTCTTGTTTCATTTTTACCACAAAAATGGAGAATTGCTAGAAGACATCGACGTGTCTCGAAACTCATATATACATTTAACGTTATTTCTAAGGTATTTCAACATTCAAACCCGAATAAATACATTGGCATTCTTCGGAAATAAATTAAGGAGTTTCTGTTCTTTCGTACCAAAAATATGCCAAAATTCAGGAAAACCAAATCAAGACAATGAAAGTGGGGCTAAATTGAAGTCATGTTACCAAACAATAACTACGGTAATAGTCTTGAATAGAAGTTGGGAATGTTACATTAATCATTAAACATTGCGGATCTATTATGAAACTAAATGTTAAACCACAACACGTTATTGCAAATAATTTCTATTTACTCATTACCACTGGTGAGAATTATCCCTCATGAACGTACAAGGAAGTTGTCTTTGGATATAAATACAATTGCTTCACTTCAAAAGTTTTTATTTTTTCAAAGAGTGCAATAAAATATTTGATGTCAGATGTTGTATCAAAAGTGCAAATAATTTCTACTTATTTCTGATAGATAACTATACTAGTTATAACATATTTAAATTAATGCAAAGGTGTAAGAATTACATTTATATACATAATTGGAATCTCGTATCATTGTGGCTCTTTTGTCAAAAATCTTTTATCACTAATACGTTTTCAGATACAATGTAACATAACACACGTGAGATAAAAATTCTAAACGCATTTAATTTAAACGCACTATATTAATCATTAAAAAATAAATGTTAAAATGAAAATGAGAGAAACAAATATACTCTGTTTGATTAAATATATGTAAATTTTGTTGTAAATTGTCCGTTGTAAACTGAGTATTTGTTTAAAAATCATAGATTGGCTGCTTTGTTGTATTAAAAAGTTAAAGAATCACTTTTTCGACAGATTATTTCAAAACGAATATGCATTTAATCAAAGTTGCATTCGTACACTTACGAGGATAGTTATCACCAGATATGAAGGAGGGTTTCTTGATGAGCGTATCGATCCTTTTTTGTATTCAAGATGAAAAAAGAATTGGCAGGATTTCTGCAAAACAATAATCCTCTTAATGTCCTAATGATGTTATATACTCGAATACATTCCACCAGGAAGATCAGTTTATACCAAAACCAATACACCACGACCAGTTACTGTTTGAATTGTATGAACCATCGCTGACATTAACACCTATTTTAATTACTAGTAGAGTTTGGTACATGTAAACAAAGAGTTGAAATTTGCAAATGCCAACACGTTCAAAAGCGACTACTAGATTATATTGATAAACAATTAAATAAAAAAGATGAATATTTACAAACTGCTTACTTCCTATGCAGCCATTTCCTTTTTAACCGAAAGTTAGCTAAAAATCTGTTTGATTGAAAAACATATTGAGGAAAGATATAAGAATTTTCAAATGTCTCTCTTGGTGATAAACATTTCATGACTTGATCAGACTCTGTGTGCGAGTTCAATACAAACGACCTAAATGCACACGTATGACGTTATGTATTTATTATATACTCCTTTAAAACCTTTTTACAAGTAGTTTTTTTTAATTTCTTAAATTATCTGAGAAGACGTACTGCGCATTTATACAGAATGCGAACAAGGCGATGACCCAGAACACGCTCGACTGATGATTTGATACCTCAATTATCTTGTTATTTTCTCGTTATTCTGCGTAGTTAAACGATAAAGATAATTTTTTCAAGTGTGAAAACAAAATAACGTGATAACAGTAACTCAATAGCAATTATTTATGTAGTACTGAATATGAAAAACGAAAATTTCAGGGCATCGAGCGACGGGCTTCATTCAAACGACGTCCCCATGGAAATGACGTCATAATCGTTGTCGGCTATGACGTCATAATGGCGAGTATGGTCAGCGATGCTCTCGGAATTTGGTTCAGGATTTTCTTTTTCAAAGTGTTTTGAAGACGTATTCCGTATTGCACCCTTGTATTACTATCCTAAAATTACATGAGTATATAATAAATTGTAAAGAAATGGTGACAAAATTACAATTTCCAAAAAGGATGATACTACATAGGCAATCTCTCAAACTTAAACAAACATTTGATAAGCAAAAATAGTTTATATTTTAATTTTGATAAGAATATTGACACTGTAAATTTTCTTTGATAAAAAAGGGCTTGAAATGCGAATTTTTAAAAAAAGGCTTTGATGAAAGATCCCTGCTCTTCGAAATGGAAGACGACTACTAGAATGATTGCTGTCGATAAACACAATTAGTACCAAAAAAACGTACAATTGGTTGAGGAAGCTTTATGCAGTGAAGGGTATAGAAGAAGTGACGCGTGGAATTAGATTCCGTATACCAGTAGATAGATCCAGGGACACCACAAAGAAAGTCATTGTAAGAACGAAAAGCAATCAGACAGGTTTCCGTACACGTTGTAATCTCTTTTCTGACCATTGAGTCAGCTTCAAAGGACAGTAGCATGTTGATATTAGACATTTTGATAAACTATACTTCTTCAAATTGTTCCTAATTAATATAAGTTTATGCAAAATGTATCCTTCAGTGTGTTAAATGTTCTGATCAATTAAACCAGTTTTGTTATAAGTAGTAGAGGAATTTCTCAAATATCAAGCGAAACAGGCGGTCATTTTTTTCAACACAATTCAAGTGTCATTAGAGAAAACGGAAGATCAATTTGTTCATTTTTATATCTTCAAACTGCCCTTTTATGAATAAAACACAAATAAAAGATAAACAGTTCTAAATTTGCAGTCTCTAAAGTTGCAAATAATATAACCAAGATACTTTGACGTTCCTTACAATAATGTTTTAAACAGTCCATAGAAATACTTGTGTTTACTACTTTAGTGATATAGTAATATATTGTATCTTTTGCTTCAATCTACTTCAATGCACATTTCGACGGTTGGTCTGTCAAACAAATGTCTGATAATTACATAGACAAATTACATAGAACTCTTTGTTGGCGAATATACTAGATACAGTGATAATGATGCAGAGACAACATAGTGAACATATTTTGATAATGTTATAAACTAACAATTGCTTTGGCGCCGATGTCTGGATGGAAACCCCGTCACTGTGATAGTGAGAAAGGCCGAATATGTTCGGGTCATATCTAACAAAATCTTGTGCTCAAACGACAGTATACAGTGTTTGTACAATCATACAGAACATAGAACTACATGGATAAAAGAATATATGTCTTACATCAAAAAGAGTATTCATTTCCACAAGGCAAGAACAAAGGATCGGTTTTACCAGATAATCCTGACACTCTTGATCTCGTTAATAAGTTCGAAACGTTCTTTTCTGAATAATAACAAAAATTCGGAAAGAGCTGGATGCCAGTGATGAGTCTTTAGAAACACAGAAAACTTATGGTGATGTTGAAACATCAGTAACTTTCAGTGAGTTTCGACCTTTTACTGAGAGTGAAGTCCTAAAACTATTGAATTCAGCCAAACCAACTTTCTGTGATTTGGATCCAGCTCCAACTAAATTTATGATGGAGTTCAAAGATACACTGCTCCCGGTGTATACACAAATCATAAACAGCAGTATGGCAACTGGACATGTTCCATTATGCCTCAAAAATGAGGTTGTTAAACCTCACTTAAAGAAACCTGGTTTGGACACAGAGAATCTGTCAAATTACAGTCTTGTGTCTAATTTGTCTTTTTTGTCAAAGCTGTTTAAAAAAGCCTTCAAAGCACGATTGCTGGAACATCTAAATCACAATCAACTTAATGATGCATTTCAATCTGCGTATAGGGCTGACCACTCGACCGAAACAACACTTTTGCATGTCATGGACAGACTTCTTGATGCGTCGGATGCTGGGAGAGTGAGTGTCTTAACACTACTGGATCTCTCCGCAGCATTCGACACGATCGGCCATAGCCAACTGATAGAATGTCTACAAAGTGAATTCGGATTACAAAATGAGGTGCTAGCCTGGTTTTCATCCTATCTGACGGACAGAATGCAGTCAGTCACGATAAACAGTGTGAACTCCTCATCTCATGTACTCAAGTTCGGTGTTCCGCAAGGCTCTGTCCTTGGGCCACTACTATTCACCCTTCATTCACATGAAGAAACTAGGCAGTGTAATACAGAGTCAGGATACCATTGCTACGCTGATGACACTCAGTTGTTGCGCTCCAGCAAACCACAAATCCTTGGTAGTGTCGTCAGTGGTATGGAGGAATGTGTGTTAGACATAAAAACATGGATGGTTGACAGGAAATTGAAACTTAATGACGCCAAAACAGATGTACTTCTCACAGGATCTAGTGCCTGCATCTCAAAGGTAGATATCTTCTCTATTATGATTGGAACTTTGTCTGTTCCTTTCAGCCAGAGTGTCAAAGATCTTTGAATCTTCATTGATAGGCCCTTTACTCTCGAAACCCATGTGAGCTATGTCTGTGGGACATGCTATTTTCACATGAGAGCCATTGCAAGGATCCGTGACTTGTTAACCTTTGAGGCCACACATCACCTGGTGCGTTCCCTGATCCTCTCACGCTTAGACTATTGTAGCAGTGTTCTTGGGAATATACGCCAGGACCTCTTGTCGAAGCTACAAAAGGTCCAAAACTCCGCAGCTAGACTTATCTGTAGAGCAAACAAGAGAAGTCATGTCACCCAGCTTCTGATGCGTCTACATTGGTTACCAATGGCGGAGCGTATACAGTACAGAATACTGAGCATGGCTTACAGATGTGTCAATAGACAAGCACCTGCTTACCTCACCCAGCCACTGAAACTGTACACCCAAGCTAGACCACTCAGATCTGAATGAAGTTGTCTTCTCAGTGTTCCGCCAGTAAAACTGAAAACGTATGGACTTAGGCGTTTTGGCTACATTGCCCCAGTTCTGTGGAACAATATCCCACTCCAGATAAAACAGGCTGACTCTCTGAACAGCTTTCAATCACAACGCAAGACATTCCTGTTTAAAAAAAGCTTATGACCTTTGAACTCTGAACAGTGAGAAATTGCTGAGTAATTTGATAAGGCGCGTTACAAGACCACATATTATTATTATTATTATTATTATTATTAAATAACCTCATATGCATTCCATTACAAGTCGAAAGTACCGTTTGTATGACACTGAAACACATTAATCATGATTCTCAGTCGATAACAAAAGTCAAACAAGGTACCGCATGAGAGCATAAGATTATTGTTTACGTTTTACGTGATTTGTTGCCATTATTGTAACAGACATTGTTCCAGTTGTTGAGCGGTGTTTTGAGGTAATGGTAGTCTTCAGATTTATTGATAATTAAAAGGTAGTTCTACAAGAGTTCTGTAGTTCTAATGACTGACAGACATGTTATTCACGTTAAAACATCTACGCAGTGTCATACAAAGAAACGTTTGTCACTCTTGGTGTGCTTTCGTGTTGCTTGACAATGCCACGAGGAGCTGGAATAAAGGAGGAGACAGGGGGATATAAAACATCACTCAAGACAATTACTTGATATGTACTTGGTACTTTTATAGGACTGTTTATTTTAAAAATCTAAAATCTCTAATTATAAAAGCGATTTCTCTCTGATTGCAATCAATGTCATGAAGTTAAGTTGTCGAATACATTTATTGGATTCAAGTTTGCCATCGATAGTTGAGTATTAACGAGATAAATAAAAACTTAATAAGTTCCAAACATACAGTATTCTGCTCATGTAGAACCCGTCAAGATGGCTGACATGACAAGACGTATATAAAATCACTCCTGCTGTGTGGTAAATTATCATTGTAATTTTCTGTGACTGAGTCCCAGAACAGTGTCACAAACACAATTCTTTACATTGTCCTAGCCCTGTAAATCGTGAAAATAAGAAAATGTCGACGAGATAGAGGAGAAAGAAAAACTGAGGGAAAACAGTGGGGACTAAGTGAAAAGAGAAAACCATCATTCTCAACTACGAATTCTCTAACAAGATGTGTTTGTGAAACACGAATGCCCCCGGATGTATCCTGCTCGCTGTGTCAAGGTCAAGGTCACAAGGTCAAATGTCATGGTGTCATCTGAAAGGTCTCATCACAAGGGATCCAAATATCAAGTATCAAAGACCTAGTTCTGACCAATCAAAAGTTATGACCAAGGTTAAAGTTTTTGTGGACAAACGGACAGACGGACAGGTGAACAACAATATACCCCCGGAATCTCCGATTCGGGGGCATAAAAACCATGTCGTCACCTCTAAAAACCATGTCGTCACGGTCAGAGTCAGATAGCCCTAACATATCCTAGCTGACGACGGAGCTCTCGTCAGTTCCAGAAAGCCTTCGTGAAGTAGCAAAGAACACCATCTGAACTTCTACACGTACACTTCTACAGGCAATGAAAAAGGAGATCAAAACACTGGAAGGAGAACTAATGAAAACAACCGAGTAACTTCACTGGAACTTGAACTAGAAAAATATAGTAGGAGAAACTTGTTGAGGATACGTGGATTTGAGGAATCAGAAACGAAGAGATTAAGAATGTGATATTAGGAGAGTTGAGAAAAGGAAGATCAACAGGGATTTATCAATATCAGACATCGACAGGTGGAAAGAAAGCACAAGGGAGAAAACGACATATTATAGGACAGGATGACATGTGTACCAGAAGGAACAAAATGGAAAATGTGTTCATCCCCTCATGCCCTTCAAGATGGCAAGAAAAATGTCCTTTCTTCAGAACGCCTAGACTAATGATTGACGCATTGTTTTTTGACGAGCAGAGGCAGTGAAACAAGTTCATTGTAAGGAGGGTCCAAACACATGTGTGCCAACATGAAGTGTTATTTGTGTAAAAGAATAGACTCTGAAAATCTGCATTAGTCACAGGAAGGAGTATTCTTAGGCCGTAATGACGATGTATACAAGTTGAACACGTTTTAGCCATTACTTTATAGTGAACCATAAGAAGTTGGTACGCAAGCACTGATATGGAAAGTGATGAAGAAACATTCTTAACTCAAAATAGATATCAGAAGATATCCGTTTGTCAACAAGAACGGTTCCAAAGACTCAAGTATTCAGAAGGAGTGGCTATAACCAACATTTTGGGGGTTAAGCTAACCTCTCTAGAGATGAAGACAGTCGTTGTTGGTCCCAAACTGGAGATACCCGATCGCTGCCCAGTTCGTCTTCACGAGAAATATATTTCAAGAGATATACGACGTTCAGGTAAGAGAAGAGACCAGAGCATGGTGTTGCTTGTTGATGTTATGCTGTTGCATAAAAACTTTCTCTGACTGGCCTGTTGGGAGGAACGCATTGTTCTGTTGATATTGAAAGTTGTAATGTCATACAGGAAACGGAAGAATTTGTGGCAATATTGACTTTGTCCGTGATGAGTAAATGATTCACAAGGACACAGGGATGAGTTTGAAAGACAACATCTTCACGGACATGTAGTAGAAGTAAACAATGCATGCCTATTGGTCCCACATTGACTTCAACTTTAATGTGTTAACAGCCCATTGTACTAGCACATTGGCAGGCACGAAAAGTGAAAATGTAATTACAGGCGCTTTGCCAAAAAATTTAAAACAATCAATGCATGTAAGGATACTTTTTTCTATAGATAATTTTATCAGAATTGTACCACAGGGGTATGAGTTCATCAGTATCATGTAACATAAATCTTGTGGTATTACAAAGTCAGTTTAGAAACACTAACGCATAGCTTTTATAGTTACCTTAGAGTGCTGGAGATATCGAATCCCGTTCATAAAAGAAACTTTTTTGTAGGAGTTATATTCATGTCCAGAAGAAAATGCTCCGGACATTTTTAGTAAAATATATAATAATTATAATAAGTGGTTTAAATGATGATGTGCTGTTGATCAGAATAATGCAACAATCCAATACTCTTCTAGATTTAATTACAATCAGTGAAGATGTTGCAGTACAACTGTGGAGTTATTGAATAATCAACAGACTGGATGGACTCGAGACCGAGCTAGAAGTGACAGGCCGCCACTGACAACCCCAAATGAAGACCGGTACCTGCTTCAACTGCACCTCAGGAACCGCTTTAAAGCCGCCACAACGACAGTTTCTACTGCACTTGGACACCGAATCAGTCATCAGACGGTGAGAAGAAGGCTCGAACACCATGGACTGAGGTCATACCGGCCGAAGCGAGCAATGCTGTTGACGCGCCGACAGCGACAAAACAGAGTTGCTTGGGCAAGAAAGGTTCGACGTTGGCAGAACCAAAACTGGCAGAGAGTGTTATTTTCCGACGAAAGTCGGTTCCAGATGCTCGTAGCAGACGGGAGATGGAGGGTCTACCGTCGCCGGGGTGAGAGGGAGGAACGCTGCTGCGTACAGGAAGGTTTACCTTTCGGTTGCGGCAGCGTCATGGTCTGGGGTGGGATACGCGGCAACGCAACCACCGACCTCACTGTCATTGATGGTAATCTGACGGCGCAGAGGTACATTGACAGAGTCCTACAGCCAGAGGTCATTCCATTCTTACAACGCCATCCAAACACCCTTTTTCAACAGGACAATGCTCGTCCTCATGTAGTCTGAGTGACGTTACAGTACCTCAATGTCAACAACATCCACGTTTTGCCTTGGCCTGCCAGATCGCCCGATATGAATCCCATCGAGCACCTCTGGGATTAGATCGATTGAAGGATCCGTACGTCAACGTCGACACCAACCACAAACACGTCAACAACTTATTGCTGCATTGAAGGCTGAATGGAGGCAGATACCACCTGCTTTCATCAGACGATTGACTTTTTCTGTGAGACGAAGAGTTCAGGCATGTTTGAATGCCTACGGCGGACATACCAGATACTGATCACATATAATTTGTCATTAAATTAATGATTATTCAATGATTTTGTTGTTTTTGTACATGATCGGAAATAAGACAATTGACCCCACCCATGAAAACCTGGCGAATACTTATTTACATTTAAAGTTACAGGTCTGCTATTTTAGCACAAAGTACTTAACTGATGGAGTGTTGCAACACAAAAAGCAAATTCCTCTGAACACGTAACTTCTTATGATATTCAAATTCAAAGAGGTATAACATTTCTTTTGGCCTTAAAGGGGCAGTAGCACTTTATAGGGGGAATATAAGGTGATGTCAGGAAAATGAAAATTAATGGTTCCAATGTATTTAAACTAAATGAAGCAGTAATAATTCAAATATATAATGTAGAGTTTAGCATTGTGATTCCTTTTTCTTACACAAAATGAATTAAAGGTGTACACACAAAAATTGCCGCCAATGGATTTTATGTGAATCTTCATACTTTGTCCTCTGACTATGGATGATTGGCTTGTGTTATGAGATTTTTGACACTGTCAAAATAATATATTTAGCATTAACTTACAATTATCAGTGAAAAATTAAAAATATAAAATCATCAAAAAACGTGCTACTGCCCCTTTAAGTTTATAAACAAACTTCTTAAAACATTCTCGCACATCATTAAGATATAAATTGCTTTTTTTATCAAAACAAAGTTTAACAAAAGCGAGTCAAAAGCTAATTATTTTTCCCTTTTGTATTCATTTCAATCGACATTTCATCCTCTGAATTTGATGAAGTTGAAAAAACTTAAATGAAATTTTGGAATTGAAACCTTTATTAATTTACAAAAAGTCAAAGTTAGTCAGAGAAGATTGTGTGTTTGATATCTTGCATCTTTTTTATTCTTGATGAAATGTTTGAGAGATTGACGTTTCAGCAGTTTTAGATTTGTTTTCGTATGTGCTGTTTCTCCCTTTAAAAGTACGGTAAACATATTGTTCATATGAAATTGCTATGTAGTGATTTTACATTCTCTCCCCACAAAGGAAGATTAAGTCATTAAATGTTGATACTACCTCTGTTTTAATAAGACCAAATCCGTCGGTTCCGGCAGATTCCCCTGGCGGAAAAAAATGCACCACAATCCATGTAATTGTTAAAGCAAATGACAACGCTTCTGGCACGGAAAGGGTGGTTCATATCACAATACTTTTGCCATGATTCAGAAGCAAAATTATTATTTTTGAAGGGCATCGCTGATTACACAGCTAACTTGTATTGCCTCCAATCAGGCATCTCCCGTTTTACCCCACAAATTCGGCAGATAAGAACAGAGGCTCGATCAACATTTCATGAGTTGATCTGCCTCTGTGGGTTGTGTGTTTTTAATGTGTCGTTTTAAATTCTTGTTTTTGAAATTGCACCTTTAACCGCTGATGAATCTGTATCTCTAAACGTAGATGAATAGGTAGAATCATTTTATTTCATAAAGTGGAGTGGTTTGAAAAATATTTCAAACTTTAATCTTTAAATATTACGTTTGTGAATATATTACATTCAACAAATAACATTGATATGTTGCCGACCATGAGATATGTTTTGCTAAAATAGGAAGAGATGTGATTGAATATTTTTGAAACAATAGGACTGCAGTTCATAAAACGTGTCAAACGCTATGGCGGCTTTTGATAACAAGTTGAAATTTAACACTGACAGAAATGATTTATCACTGAGAATGTTGTTTGATTTTCTTCCTGGTACAGAGAGAAAAGCACCGATCTACAACAATAACACATAATTGGAAATACATCTTTTCTTAACCAAATGACAGTGTATATAAATATTCACGTTATGTATCCAGCAGCGAGACAGTAAAATTGCCTACATACCAAATAGAAAATTGGCTTCGTGACAATAACGATAAAGGGACTATTTTCAGAATACATGTAACAATTCGAGAAGACTACTAGGGGAAGTCAATAAGTTTATAGAACTATTATTATTAGATAAAGCAGGTGCCGACAGTTTCAAGTTTGCTTAACTTTTCATAAAACAAATCCTCAATACACTATCTATTTGCCCCTGAGACTGTCTATGGCATGGCCTTAATAAGAACTGATTGGCCCCTAAACCACCCCTTAGTTGAGGTATTGAGTTCATCTTCATCACTTTACCACGATGATGCGAATTCAAGTTATCACCGGGAACCACATCTGGACCGTATGGGGATACTTTGAAACCACATAGTTGAAGTGCAGCCTATGTATGTCAACACTTATGCATCGGTGTGCTATTGTGATTAAGTTGTAAGGGGTACATTCCAGTATTGATATTGCAATCCAAAGATTGAGTTTTAATCGTAATTGGCGCTTGAGAATGCTTGTGCTTCAATTGCATGGATTTTTGTGGGTGTACTCAATGACAATTCTCTTGACAAGATGAACAGACTTGACTCATCTATATGGTTACAACCGTGTGTATTTATATATCTGGATACCCAACGTTTGGCGCATACTGGTACCAAACTTATAGGCCGAACCTCGTATTTAAATGTTTCAATAGTCCATACAATGTAGAATTATCACCAGAGCTAGGGATTTATTGATGATTTGCAAAACTGATCACTGTCTGAGTTTTTATAGTAAAGAGTGCTGTTAACCTTCTTAAATTATATCTTTAGTGTTATAAACCTTATTTTCACTTTTAGGTGATCCTTAATAAAAACAAATAGTCAGTAAGATTCTCATCAATATTTGTTTAATGAATTTGGCAAAATGTGTGATGCTTTGATCAAATAAGTATCATTAATTTCATATAGAATGCAGTCACTTACTTACCAGATCAACCAAATAAATTGCATGCGTAACAGGCTTGCTTAAGGTTATTGTGAATAGCCACTCCTGTAAAGATAGCTCTGTGAAATGTCAAGACTGAAACGGAACTAAGTAATACTATTCACAAGTTGTAAACTTGTTGAGGTACTGTCTGCAAGGATTGGTTAAAGGACAGCAAACTCACAAGGCACTGGAACCAGTATGAATATCAAGTAAGAAAACGTGATTGGCCAAAGGTGAATAACCACTTTAGACCACCTGGGGACATCGCGTAGTCTTGATATGACATATTTGATAAAGAAACATAATTGACTACAATATGATGTCTAGCACACCAAGCAAAATAGACATATATAGAATTAGGGTAGCAAACAGAGGGAAACCGACGTTAGGAATGTGACTGGTTAATATAAGAGACTGACCTCTTAGCTGTCCGTGTCTTTAAATCCTTAGTGTCTTAGTGACCTTTATCATTCATCTCATCAAAAAGGTTCTTTGTTGCTTTTCATAAAAAAAACTTCTCTCAATCGTTTACAGAATCTTCATTGGTATATATGTTTTTGTCCATATATATGTTAAAAAGCATCAGATGATGTTGGACAATTGTGAGAACATTTGGAAGGATATTCGACATCCTGATTGTTAAATGGCTTTGAGACTTCGTGTACGAATAAATATAACATATTTGACTTTCCTTGCTAGGTGCTAAATTTCATAGGAGAGAAGAAAAGCAAACAGTTAGAAACAGTTGTATAGGAGAGGGGATATTGTTACCTATATTTTATATCATTTAAGTTGACAAATTATTTTTATCGATATGTATGAACACGGTATAAGGATCTATCCTGAAATAAAACTTCATTTATGTCGTTTACAGAATCCTGAATCTTGATCCCATTGCAATCATGTTAAAAACATTACAGAACCTTGATTTGCGTTTATGTTTTTGTAGATATATTGTATTAAAATTCAGGTGTTGAAGGACAATATAAAGCGCATTTGGATGAATGTTTTGACACCCTGATTGTCAAATGGTTGTGAGACTGTGCTCCTAAAAGGAGTTATCGGACTCTTCTTGCTAGGTGCTCGGTTTCATATGTAAAGACAATATAAGAAATGTTGCAATGTTACAACATGCACTCAATATACAGAGAGATGAGCTTTTGTACTTTTATGTCATTTCACAATAAAAGAAATATTTTTCTGCTTAACTTAGATTGAATACTTTTACCTTTATTTCACGTACTTATTCATATAACACTGAATTGCAACTAACTTGGTTAAAAATGAATTCGGAATAACCATAGTTATTTTAAACACTATAATCAGCATTTTTAAGCGGCACAATATAGTTCACAACAGACTTGTTAAACGGATAAATTCTTTATCCAATATATTTTTTCAAACAAAACATCATTATCCTAAATGAATGTAAAGTCTGTTATAATGATGTCAGAGAACATCTTACAAACAAAAAGTGCTAAGAAAAACGAAAAAGTTGACATATCACTTTAACCATGCACATCACTAAAGCATTTGTCAGATGCATTAAAGATGCTATATCATACTTGCAATGTTTTTTAAAGTATTTTTAATGTATACGTTGTATTTTTAGAAACATTTAGCGACCAACCTTGAGGAAATCGGACCAAAATTTATCAAATAGGAGATAATTTACCACAAAATACCGAAACGGCAGTCGACATAAGGGCGAATCAAGTGTGGCCATTTCACAACTTCCTGTTTTTAAATGTACGCTTGAAAACCGTCTTTGTCGCGCTCTACTAGATTTTATATTCTTTTTCTCCAAATTAGGTATTCGTTGTTGTCAAAGTTGATACCCATAGAACGCAATTACGGTAGTTGAGACACGGTGTACATCCTACAAGCATAATGATTACGTCACCGAAAGCGGGTTCGCAAAATGACATGGCCTTTCCAGGAGGGGTACTGTGCTTGAAGCGTCGAAATAAGTATGTTATTGTTGATTAAACAATCTAAATATGATATCAAAATTTGAACGAAAGATTTTTCTACAAAGTGATGTATTTCATTTCTCAATAGTTAAGTTTCATCCTGAACCGCTTGCAAGTATGATACAGCATCTTTAAGAGTATTTTTTGTAATTTGAGTTTATAGCATTCAAAGGCATCAATGTTATGGAACATATTATCCAGCCTTTCGCCACCAAAACTAACAAGCAGGCAACAAAACCTGTCAACAATGTTCTGAATTGACGGCCAAGTGTGAGACTCTAATGTCTATTTTCAACAATATTCTTTAAAGAATTGAGAACAAGATATTGAAAGAAATAGTACGTGAAAATTATTATTGAAAAATAACGTTAAGTTATAATAATCATGTAGCCTTTCTGAACTAGGAAAAGCTAAGCTATTGTATAGAGCAATAACCCATCTGAGATTCTTTAACAATTATGTTGAAACTATTCATTCACATCCAAGGGTGTCACTCTAAGAGGGTAAAACATATGCGACCTTTATATCATCTAAAGACACGATGTCAAAAAGAAATGGGAGATGAAATGTTGTTTTTTTAGGTAACGTTAGGTTGCAATTATGCTTAGGGATTATTTTTACCTTCTTATTTTCAAACATTTCTCAACTGCAGATTATTGCTTTTCCTCGTAATTATGAAACTGAATATTATAGAAATAGTTTCTTATATACAATATATAATTTAAATGTGTTGGCCTTACACATGATGACTGATAGCATGGTGCTTGTAAAACAAAAATGATTATTGAAATGAAATGAAGTTTCCTTTTAACTAAATAGCATGTTCTTGTACAAGAAGAAAAACTATTTGTTTTATGTGACTTTAGATATCCAAGTTCAACTTTTACATTGGAAAAATGGTACCTTTAAGGCATCACTTATAGAAATAACTGCGCAGATCTAAATTGTATCCGAATACTAAGACACTAAAGATATATGATGCATTGCTATGAAGAAATATTAGAAAGACAGGCTAGACAGAATAAGCAAAACGTATCAATCACATAAAAAGATAATTGGAAAAGACATACTGTCATGATTCAGTGACAAAGTTTGAATATTCATATTCCTATGAAAGAGCTAGACACTCAATATTACACTGTACAGACAGTAATTAACTTTGTGACATTAATTCTGTTATCATTTTTGACGAGATATATATTTTACTTAGAAGCTACTGTAAGAGAAACTGTATGACCCTTGAGTATTTTATCCAATAAACTAACAAAACAAGCAACTATGTTTGCCAAAATAAGTCAGGGATAATGCAAGGATTACAATCTCCTGGAATAAACAGCATTGAGTTAATAAGTTCAGAACTTACATATATCCATAACTATTTTCCATTATTTATTAAATACATGATATAAATATTTTATTCATGAAATAAACCTTATTATCAAATGCATTCACCTGAACATTATATTATTATATGATCATCCGAGCATTCTTTCTATCTATGTTTTCCCTTTTCGGATGTTTAAGCATACAACCTAATACTCAAAGAAGATACACTTTGCAAATATCTATTGGATTTTGAATGAGGTAACATATTTTACACATCTTATATAATAAGATAAATTTTCCTTGTCTAAATCAATAAAATTTGCCCTGCTTTCATTAAAATGGACAAAAATCAATATTTGCAATATGTCACAATATGTAGGAATGTGTGCTTGGTGAAGTTGTTAGTATCTGCAGGTCCAATGAATTTCCTTTTTTATTCGCACTTCTAAATTCGAAAAAGGTCAGGGTTGATGATGTATATATAGGACATGTTGATAGGACAACATTGAATGAATCTAAACTGTTCGTTGGAGAACATTTATGTGATATTTGAAACTTGCATACTTGCTGAGAATTAAGCTTTATCAAGAGTAAGCACAGGTTTCGAAAGCTGAGATTTCATTAATTTGCGAAACTCTCTTATATCTGTAACTTGTTGAAGGGCACAGATGTGAAAAGGATGCAATGTTCCTAACTGTTTCGTATGCATTTCGTTGATACAAAAAACTTTTTGTTTTATTTAAGTTCCTAAACCCTTATTTGATGCATGTGAAAGCAAAACACTATTGTCAATATATATGATAACTCAAAAGCATGAATATAAAAAGACGAAAAAAGTAATCCATGCATCAGTCCCTCATAACTATAACTATGTTCAAATGTAAATGGCATGGCTAACGCGAGAGCTCAAACATTAACGCAATAGCAATATATGTTTGTATTCTTACTCTTTAGAACGTAACATTGCAACCAGAATGATAGCAGTCGATAAGACTGATGTAAGGAAAATGTATGATTGGATCAGGAAGAAGGATGCAATGAAGGAAACAGAAAGTTGTGGTGCGTGGGATTAGATTTGCTGTAGCAAAGTGAATAGATCTGAACTTATGCCCTGTTAGGTTGTCAGACTACGAACATAGCGTTTAAGAAGGTCGCCATATGCAAATCTTCAAAAACATTGAGACAATTTTGAAACGTAAACCTTTGTGATAAGGTGAAAATTGCAAAAACATATTCTTTTATTACGTAAATGAAAAATGACAAAGCAGTTTATACTATTGATGATGAAAGTAAAAGCATAAAGGATCTAAGGAACCTCAACTGAACACAATTGTAAGTTAAAATCATTGAAATTGAGATGATCTCATCATCCCTATTCAATTCGTCTGAATTAGTAGTTTGACAAGTAAGGTGTGCTTTAAAGGTTTCTGTAAAGTATGAAGGATCTAGAACACTAAAATACAACATATATTCATGGATGTATGTATTGCAATACCGATTAAGCTTTTCTGCACCAAACATAGCTCCACAAAATTACGTATATAATTGCCGAAATATTTCTTTTTTTACGATTAGGTTTTAACAATTTGTTGAGCAAATTTATAAAAATGTTTTGATAAGAAATAATATGAGGAACCCCACACGTGTTAGCATCCTCAAACATCTAGAATACCATTACACAGAAACAATCTTAAAGTCCGACAAACTAACTGCATTCCTTTCTTTCTGAAAATCTTTCATTGTCTTTTTAGACAGAAGATTGTCTTATTTGGTTAGTTAAATTGAGCTTGAAATAACATTTTCGAGAAAGAAAACCAAATTCAATTTAAGCAGACAAAAGTGACAGGGCAACGATTTGTGTGCCAATGCTCTTATAACAAAATACTGTTAAGTTTTATTGTTCATTATTGGCATAAAACAAACAAAATATTTCTTAGATTAATTCAGATTTTCATTTTTCGCCAAAAGTAAGTAAGATCTGTTCAATCTTTATTATTTTACCCTTCATGATTCGGAAACAACAATTATGAAAGTCATTTCATTTAATGCCTAGTATTTAATATCAACTAGAAAATGCAATTTGGGCTTTTTATTACTTTCTTGAATTTCCTCAGAACCTAAAGTCATTAAAGGATTGGTTGAGTTCCTACCAACTTGAAAATGTATTAATACTGGTCTAAAATACTCATATATTGAATTGTTTGTTTCTTCGTGTGATTTGAGTACTTCCTCGAAAATAGAATTTATCATTTAACATCAAGTTGCAGAGCGCAACAGAACAGGAAATTGCTGTTGCTTGTTAAATATTGATCTCCCGCAGTGGAAGAAATGATAGTAATTATTATTATTATTTAAGTTTGAATTTACCGAGTTTCACTGAGTCTTTAAAGCTCCAGATAAAAATTTCGAGTGAGTCAGATGGCGCCTTGTGGTTTTTCTTTTAACCAATATTTTGTTTTAAATGTTTTTAGTTGAGTTAGATTGTCATTGCACATGAAAGCGTATGAATGTGCATTATGTATAATTAATATAATATCTTTTGTAATAACTGCATTAGTATTACAGCCTGCTTTTTTTTATAAACTTCTGAAGAGCTTCGATTTCAGCTCCTCTTTAAAACACGGTAATTAGTAACTGTTTGACACGTTGAAATTAAGCTCATATTTACACACGATTAATGTATATATTTTTGGGACAAAACATACACATCAACGATACCTGTCAGCTACTTCTTCCAAACACTGTAAAGTCGATGAAATCAGTCTAACTGATTTTTCTTTCCCCGAGACTATAGTGCACTTTTCATGGAACCCTTTTTTCGAAAACAAATGACATTTCGGAAAAAAAAAAAATTCTAATTTATTAAAGAAAAGACGGCAAGTAGAGAATGCCTCATTTTTTATATTAGTTTTATATTAATGTCAGTTAACAACACGTTAGTTTTCTTACTTTTCAACATTTGCACATCAAATAAAGTCACCTTACCAGACATCAGGGTATTTTCATAACTACGCGGATACATATATGTTCTTGTAGCAGGATTCTTGAAAATGTACCAAACTTCTTAAAATATTCTTTTGTGATATCGCACATCAAATAACTAAAAGTTAATTATTTTTCCCTTCTGTATTCGTTTCAATCGACCATTTGCCTATTATCCTAATTTGAAGAAGTTTATAGAACTGAAATGGCATTTTCGATTTGTAAGAGAAACTTTATTAACTAAAGAAAGGTTAGTCAGATAACACTGTGTGCTTGATTTCTTGCAACTTTACTTATTCTTGATCAAATATTTGAGAGATTGACGTTTCAGGAGTTACTTTTTAGATTTGTTTTCGGCATCGTTGTTTCTCCCTTTAAAATTGATAAATATTTTATGGTAAACATTTTGTTCATATGAACTTGCCATGCCGTAGAGCTTTAAATGTATCGCGAAAAAATCTTGTGAAGTCACAACTTTAACGGCTGAGTTATCTGTATCTCTAAATGTTTATGAAGATAGAAATTATTCAACGTTGGTGAATATATAACATTCAACAAAAAAGATTGATATCCACGATATATATTTTGGTAAAATATGAAGAGAAGTAAATGAATATTTGAAACAATAGAACTGCAGAACAGCAGTTGAAAAAACGTTTCAAACGCTAGTGCAGCTTTTTATGCCTCTGATTTAACACTGACAGAAATGACTTAACCCTGTGAATGTTCTTATCTTTTCATCCTGGTACAGAAAGAAAAGCGCCGACCTACAAATACGAACAGATAATTGGAAAATACATCTTATCTTAACCAAGTGACAGTGTATAGAAAAATGCACGTTATGTATCTAGCAGCGAGACATTAAAATGCTTACACACGAAATAGAAAATTGGCTTCGTGACAATAATGATACAGGCTCTATTTTCAGAATGCATTAAACAATTCCAGAAGACTACTAGGGGAAGTCGTTGAACTCTAGATAAAGCAATTGTCTATAGTTTCAATTTTGCTTAAATTTTCAAGATTAAAACCTTCGCCTCAATACACACTGTCCATTTGACCCTGTGACAGTCTATGGCATGTCCTTAATAAAGAAGTCGTCTGATTTGTCCCTAAACCACGCCTTAGTTGACTCTTGAGTTAATCTTCATCCCTTAACCACGTTTACACGCAGTTGCGAGTTTAAATTGCAATGAAATATAATTACTGAAAGCCAGATTTGGACTTTAGTGGGATAATTTGAAAGCACATTGTTGAAGCGCAGCCTGTGCATGTCAACACTTAAGCACTTGTGTGCTTTCGTCAATAAGCTATAAGGTCGTTATAATTTTGCCAGCCGAAGGTTGATTCGATTTGATGTGCTTCGATTGCATGGAGGATGTTTGGTGTCCGTAATGTATCCTGTAGCTAGTCGAGCATGACAATTCTCTGGACAAGATTCAAAGACTTGATTCACCTATATGGTTACAATCGTGTGCATTTATATATCTTTATACCCATATCTGATGCATACCGGTAGCAAGCTCTATGAACTTACTGGCCCAAAGTCTTATCTAAATGTTTCAATACTTCCACACCATGTAGAATCATCACCAGAGCTGGTGATGGAATTATGATTTGCAAAACTGATCACTGTCTGAGGTCTTATAGTACAGATTGTTGTTAACCATCTAAAAGTATACATGTAGTGTAATAAACCGTATTTTTCACTTTTAGGGAAGCAACAGTTCAAGGCACTGGAACCAGTATCAATATCAAGTAAGAAAACTTGACTGGCCTAAGGTAAGTAACCACTTTAGACCACCTGAGGACATCCTTAATCTTGAAATGACATCTTTGATAAAGAAACATAATTGAGTCGGCTACAACGTCCATCACACCACGCATACCAGACATATATAGAATAAGGGTAGCAAACAGAGAGAAACCTACAATAGGAACTTGACTGGTTAAGTTAAGAGACTGGCCACCTATCCGACAGTAACTTTAAATCCAACACACTTGGTCTTGAAACCTTGATCTCAGTGTCATTAATCTTATTAAAAAGGTTTTCTGTTTCTTTTTGATCAAAAACTTCTCCCAATCGTTTACAGAATCTTGATGGTTTTCTCAACATACATTATTTAGCATCAAGTGATGTAAGACAATTGAACGAGCATTTTGAAGGATATTTTGACATCCTCAAATGTCTCTGAAACTCCATGTATGCTTTTCATGTTGAGCTTATGGGCTTTACTAGCTTGGTGTAAAATTTCATAGGGAGAGAAAATATCATATAAATGAAATGTTTCATAAACCAACTCGTGTCCTTACAAGCAATGACTGATAGTATGTTCTTTGTAAAGAAATTTATTATACATCCTCATTCGGTGCAATTCAATTCAGTACGATAAACACCCAATGTATTGCTTGCTCGGGAAATTTCGTTTTTAACTATTTAATATGTCCTTATACAAGAAGAAAAACGATGGTGGTTTTCAATTTCACCTTCACCTTTTAGAATAAAATTGCATAGACACGGCATCGCTTAGGGAAAACAACTGCACAGATGGGAATGATGTCTGAACAGTAAGACACTATAGATATACGATACTTTGCTATGGATAAATATTAGAACGGCATTCTAGAAGGACTTATCAAAATGTATCATCCTCCAAGTAATTGGAAAAGACATACTGCCCCGTTTCAGTGCCAGAGTTTTAATATTCATTTTCATATGAAATAGCTAGACACCAAAGATTACACAGTACAGACAGTAATTAACTTTGTGACATTAATGTTGTTATCATTTTTGACTATTTTTACTAAGAAGCCAATGTATGAGAAACGTTATTACCCTGGAGTATTTAATCCTAAAAACTAACAAAGCAAGTAACTATATTTGACAAAATAGATACGGGATAATCAAACGATTACTCTGCCCTAGCATAAACGGCACAGAGTTTCAAAACTTCCATGTATCCTAAACTAGTTTCTCACTATTTTGACATACATGATATACTTACACATTTACTATAAGACACTTCATGAAATAAAATATGAAAACATTCATTTTAACATTATGCACAAGAAGTCCGAGCATCCTCTTTGGATATCAGTCATTTACATCACACTTAGACCTCGTCGTCCATGGCAACCATTCATAAAAGTGTCGGGTTCATTATCGATATCGGGAACTCTTAGGCCAAAGAGTCCTGACATCTGATGCAAGGACACTTTTGTAAACCTTTCCTACACAAGGTTTACAACCATCAATCAACAACATAGACATAGACGTGAACTGAAAGTATCAATAATCAAATAAAACAAGCTGGAAAACAATCATAATACTTACACATTTTGCGTGAATCAAAATATTAAAATCACCTAATGACACTGTTCACTTTAGTTTGCACTAGATAAAAACGATACCAAGAAATAAACATGATATGATCTGTGTTGCACCAAAACTGTTGTTATGATAGGAAAATCAGTCTAGAAATATCAAAAATAATTTGATAATGGTACATACATGTAATTAATTTTTTTTCATAGATAAGATAATACTTTCCTTGGCCAAATTTGTTATGGAAATGATTGCAGTACCTTTTTATTAGAAATCTAATGAATCTAAATGAAACGAAAAGTTTGTCTTAAAACAGGCTCATATTCATGATGTGCACGAAGTCTGCAAGCCCAAAACATTTACTTCGTGCCTTGCGCCTTGACCCGCAAGAAGCACGTGCCTCGCGCACGTGCTCGTACACCATTCATAGTACTACAAACTTCATTCATAAAACAAAGAAGGGGCCCTTGGAAGAATGTAAGATTACAACCAGAATGATAGTCGTCGATAAGACTGATGTGAAGAAGACGTATGATTGGATCAGGAAGAAGGATGCAGTGAAGGAAAGAGAAAGAATTGATGCGTAGGATTAGATTTCCTTTACCAAAGTAGATTGATCTGAACTTTCTCCCAATAAGGTAGTCAGACGACAAACGCAATTTTAAAGAAGGTCGCCAGAAACAAGTCTTCAACAATTTCGAGACGTAAAGCCTTTAAAAGAGTAAAAGTTGCAAATCCGAAGTCTTTTAAAACCTACACCAGAAATAACAGCGCAGTATTTTCTATTGATGGTGAAAGTAATGGCAGAAAGGATATACTGAACCATCACTGATGACTAATTAAATCATCATTGAAATTGAATTGGTCTCATCAACCCTATTCAATTCGTCTGAATGAGTAATTTGACAACTAAAGTGTGCTATCAAGGTTTTTGTAAAATAGGATTATAGATGCTATAGATAGGAAAAGGATTATTCACGTTTTGTCATTAGCTTGATAAATACTTTAAACAAATACGTTGTGCTTGAAAATCACAAAAGGTCTCGGTGTGAAAAGGCGGTCAGGGGTAGTTGCAACAATTATCTATAGCAGCGAAAGAATTATAAGTGAGGTGAAGAGTTTAGAATTATAAAAGACAACATACTTACACACTTATATTTATATATAGAAGAAATGGTAAACATCGGGTGATTCAGACTGGATCAATCCTCTTTAATACGATGAATTCATTTAGAGTCAGAACCATCCGATGTTTTCTATTTCTTTTTTTCAGCCTTTCTTCACGTGAAAAACCAACTCTCCGTTTTAAAATATATATCCTCGTATGAATGAAAGTCTTGCAACATCCATTTCTTCCAATATGTTGCAACCCATAAAATATTTACGGATATAAATGGTATTTTAAAAACTCATCAGACAAATGCACTGTCAAAGGACCTCACATTACTTTTGTACAGGTGTTTATATGCGGGAATCCTTGTCTATTCAGCTTTC
This sequence comes from Steromphala cineraria, assembly GCA_916613615.1. Taxonomy (NCBI): domain Eukaryota; kingdom Metazoa; phylum Mollusca; class Gastropoda; order Trochida; family Trochidae; genus Steromphala; species Steromphala cineraria. The sequence goes on along the minus strand of OU744722.1, from coordinate 74,298,179 downwards.
TTGCACTAAACATATCTCCTAAAGGTTAATAGTTAGCTTCATGGTTACCGAAATGATACATATTACTTATTCTATTTTACGAGTTTTTCAATAAATTAAATATGCTTGGATTCGAAATAAAGGATAATATGAGATACGCCATACGTGTAAGCATATTTCATAGCTCAAACATCTTTGTTTTGAATATACAGATAAAACCTTACAGTCCGATAAACTACATTTAAGTGTATTTCTTTTTTTCTGAAAAACCTCTATTGTCTTTTTATGTAGATTTTCTCATTGGTTAGGTGAATAGAGCTTAAAATTGATATTTCAGATAAGGAAAGAAAACTAAATTCAATTTATGCAGCTAAAAAAACCAAGACAACGATTAGTATGTTCATGCTCGTTGGAAGAAAAAGCTTTGTTATTTCATATTTTGTCAGATGCAACAAATATATTTCTTCTTTTATTTAAAGATGTATATTTTAAGCCCTTTAGGATTCGAAAAAATCTATCAAGTCATTCCATTTGATGCCTAATAGCATATCATGCCAACTAGAAAATGCAATTTGCAAAAGTTTCTTAAATTTCTTAAAAGTCATTGCTGCTTGAGTTTGTAACTTTTAAAAAGTTCTAATAGTGTTTTGATGAACTCATAGATTTAATTGTTTGTTTCTTTGTTTGATATGGGCACTTCCTAGATAAAAAGAATTAATCAAACACCTTTAACATCAAATCACCTAGTCTAACAGAACAGAAAGGTGAAGTTGCTGGTTAAGCGGACATAAAATGTCGATCTCCTGCAGTGGAAGAAAAGAAACTGGTATTGAATATTTCATGATAGTTATAACTGTTTTATAGACAATTGTTCAAAAAGAAAAAAAACGAACGCCAAAAACGTAGGGTCATGTTTATTCGAACGAAACGAATTGGATTTAACAATATTTATTCATGTACTCAGGTACAGCGGGATCGACAAAGAAACAAAATATCTTATCAATATATGATAAACCCGCGAATGATATCAGTAAAACGTTTTTAAATTAACTGTATATAAACAAATTAAGTTGAAACTTTTGCATGAGTCTTCCGCGGGAGTGTAAGTCAAATAATAACCCGTTTGCCTCGGGTTATGGAAATAACCTCTGCTCGGGCTACGCCCTCGCGGGGTTATTTTCCATAACCCCTCGGTACCGGGTTATTATTTACTACTTACTTGTCAGAAACAAGATTGTTCTGTAGAGAATGTTTAATGCTGGAAAATATTTCAATGTCTAAGAAAAACGGACAGTTTGTTATGCATTGATACATTATCACCTAATTTTATTTGATAAGGATTTTGAATGTAATCATGATAGATAATACACATGTTGATTATTAACATGACAAGCAGAGTCATACATTTCCCAAACAATAGAATGTATTATATAGAATCCCTGAGATGTAAATTAATCCAAACCAGCTCGCATCTCTAATGTTGAAATTGATTAACCAATTAAATCGTTTAAGTATATGTTGCCAAGACAATTTGTTTGATTTAAAAAGTATTGTATTTCCATAATACATGTAAAACACCAAATTCAGGATATATATTTACAAAGGAAATAGGATTAGCAAACAGGCAGCAAATGCCCATATCAAAGCTTAATATATAGATTTATCGAAATATATATTTGCAAAATTACTCTTACTTGTTTCAAATTCGTTTCGTTTCGTTTCAAATTTTACTCTTGATTATCTGTCGGAGCGTATCCCACCCACGATATGCCGCCAATCACTCTATGAATTAAGAAACTTCAATGCCATTCAGGTCCCTAATTGTCGTACGGATAAATACAAAAATTCATTCTTGCCGTCCGCTATTGTCGAATGGAATAACCTTGATTACTTGAAACTCTTAAGAATTCAGAATCGTACGAAATGTTCAAAATCAAATTATATAATAATAGATGTACACGAAGTATTTCAAAATTACGGACTGAGAAACGAGCAAATTTTAAATTGCCTTATTCAATTGGGATGTAGCAACTTAAATGGACATAAATTCGATAGATTTATTGGCAACGACTCGCGCTGCTCGTGTTCTTTCATTCATGAAGATGCACATCACTACTTTTTTACCTGTCCAAATTACATGAATATTCGCCATGAAAGTTTCTATAACGTTAATGGTCACAACCTGAATACTGTTTTATTTGGTAATAAATCCCTGTTAAATAATATAAATACAAGAATAATAACATCTGTTCACAAATTTATATTGCTAAGCAGACGCTTCGCCTAAAAATATATTATAATTATATGTGAAATTTTGTTATGAGTTAAAACCAATTGAAAAAAAGAAGGGATATAATCGCCCAAGGGGTGTAAGACCAAATAACGCACTATGTGACGCACTATATGATGGTTCACTTGTTTCCTAGTTCCTAGGTTACGCATGCTAAGACATAATAAATGTAGCAAGATGTAACAACTGTGGTAAATGGTAATATAAACGCATTAAATGGTAATAAAATTGCGGTAAAATTCACGCAAGCTATTTCTCCTCTTTTGGAAATGAGGAATGAAAAGTAAGCTAACTCTTGGACGTTAGACAGAGCATATTTCAAGTACCAATTTTATGTGTTTTCCTTTAATCACTTTATCAAATAAAAGATCGTTTCCACAACATCCATACCCCGATAGCACTGTCCCTTAAAGTTAAGTTGCCACTGCACCTTCAAGCGTTAATATGTGCATTATGTATACATACATGTAATTATGTTTAATCGTCTTTAGTCGTCGTCATTGTAATAATTGCTTTAGTATAACAGCTTCCTTTTTTTATAATCGTTTGATGAGGGTCTATAAAGCTCATATTTAAACATGATGAATTGACAAAACTCACACATCAACGAGACCTGTTAGTTGCTTCCTCCTAACAGTGTAACGTCGATGAAATCAACCTAATTGGTTTTCTCTTCCCGAGAGAATATTGTGCACTTTCCAGGAAACCTTTTTTCGAGAAAATTGACATTTCGGGAAAATAAGAAATTCTAATTCATTAAAGACAAGTTTTAGTTGACAAGACATCAAGTAGAGAATGGCACACTTTTTATATTTGTTTTATATCGATGTCAGTTAACTACACGTTAAATTTCTTACGCTTCGCCATTCGAAGAACAGAGAAGAAAATGATGATTATATATTTATATATTCTGAAAAATGCATTTCAGCATTTGTCGCTTTTCATTATATTTAAAAAGCTTTTGAATTATTCTCCTTCTAAAATGTGGCTTTTGTTTTTTATCCTGGAAAGAAGAATATTTTATTCGACAATTCGAACAAAAAGTGGATATAATCTAATAGAATAATAAAATCATGATACAAAAATCTTTGTAATGTAAGTCGTTGATTTAAATTTAATTGCTTTACCGATGGTTAGTTTTGACAAACTCAAAATGTGTTATCAGAACATCATTTGTTGAAGCTGATAGGTCTCTCCATCATGATTATCTGAAGTAAACAATCTTAGTCTGGAAGTAAGCTCTCAATGATGTTTGAGGTTTTGTATTAAAAAAATCAAAATTTAATAAAATATTTATATGAACTAGTGAATTTTCTTATAAAGGAGACGAACACATCAGTTTGAACTAAAATCATAGTTGTACTTGTACATTGGTCTAACGAAACTCATTTGAACATTATAATGCCAGATGCGATGAATTTGTAGTTACTGTTGCATCCCAACTATGGATGCTATCCCATCTTAAGATGGGATAGCTCTCGGGCTATCCCAACTGTGGATAAATTACTATTCCAAGTTAGGATATCCCATCTTGAGATGGGATAGCTGGATCAAAAATGATTTTGAGAAAAAAATGACCTTTGAAAATATGAACTTTGAAAAAAAAGTTTAATAAAATTTGATGACAAAAAATGACTTTGAATGAAAAAATGACTTTGAAGAGAACCAACTTACCTTATAAAATGTTAATTTGGATAAAAAGATTGATTTTAAATGGATTTTTTGCATGTGTTTGACGAAATATGAACTTTGATGATTTTCTTGTATTGGGTTTGATGAAATACTCAAAATGATGATAAAAATGACTTTGACGAAAAATGATCTTTTTGAAATGTTAGTTTTGATTAAAAGATTGCCTTTGATAGATTTCTTTTACATGTCTGATGAAATATTGAGTTTGGTGGAAAAAGGACTTTGAACAGAAATTATGATATGCTGATTTTGAAGAAAAATATATTAAAAACGTTTGATAAAATTAATGATTGATGAAATAATCTAATGAAATATTGACTTTAATAACAACAAAAATAATTTCATTTATTTTTGAAATATTGATTTTGATAACAAAAATTGAAATAGTTTTACAAAATATTTAGTTTGATGGAAAAATGACTTTGAATATAAAATACCTTTTGAAATGTATATTTTTATTAAACTTTTATCAAATAAAAAAGTTTGTTTTAGCCACCAACATTATTATTTTGATGAATATTTGACTTTGATGAAAAGTTTAACTTTCAAGAAAAGAATTTTGTTATTGAATTCTGTATGTTTTTCATAAAATATTGACTTTGATGGAATGTTTTTTATTAGTCTTTGATGAAATATAAAGTTTTGATGAAATATAAAGTTTCTTGAAAAAATAACTTATGGAATGTTAATTTTGAAGAAATATATATTTCAAGCTGATTTTAGACCCAAACAGTTTGATTTTTATAAACAATAACCTGTGAGGCATAGAATGGTCCCTAACCTGAGCGCCACATATGGATGCCGGTTGAATACTCCCCAGGGAGTTGAATTCGAAAAATGATCGGACGGTGAAAGAATGCCATTGACCAGGGGGGAAATGTAAGCGCCTTGAGCAGCCACGAGTGGTTGGATATGCGCGCTATATAAATATCCATATAATAATATAATAATAAACATTCCTTTCAAAACTTTGAAAAGATCACTCGCATACATAATATTTGATATCAATTTGTTACAAAACTTATTTCACGCGAAGCTATAATAACCATGTAATTGATGTTTTTGAGTTAAACGTGCTTTTCGCCTTTTTGGTGATTTCGCTGACGTTTGACCCATGACTGGTGTATAGCGGAATAATTGTTTGAATTATTGTCGTGAAAACATCCTACTTGAGGGTTGAGTTTATCAATCAGTTGACAATACACTGCCATGACACTGGCAACAGGTTCTCGCATGGTCACTGACTGGACTAATCAGCCATTAATACACTGTCATGACCGGCTTCAATGATGGTTACCAATTCTATTGCAGATGGGTACAATACCAAAAGTTTTGCTAAGGGAATTCTCTCACGATTTCTTTTATTGAACAAGAATTAATGTATCCTTATTTGTATAGGAATGTAGTATGCAATACAATAAATGACAGAATGTAATAATAGATATATATATATGTCAACAACAATGTCTTGGTAAATGTACGTACACTTGATTTTAAAGAAATGCATGATCCTATGCAAAAATCTGTCATTACTAAGGATTTATCTTTTTTCAATCACAGTAATTAATTAAATTCATTGGGTTATTATAAGATGATATAATGCAACCGGATTGTTTGGTGGTATTCAGTTTTACAAATATTCACAAACATGTAATGAATGGAGATTGTACATATTAATCTATAACTGATAAGTAACACATTTCTCATGGCATTGATAATAAATTTACATATAAACTGAATACCAAAAGAAACTTTGCAATTTTAAAACTGAAATTTCGAAAACGATCTCATATTTACATTTTCATTTAAGGTGGTAATGAAATAGTTGAAACCCACACTTTCAAGATGAAAACTTTTAATTGAGCAATATTCATGCATTTTTGCAGAAATGGCAAAAATGTCATAATCATGTGAGGTTTCTGCTGAAACCAATTGACGTGACGAAAAAGTTTGATAACTGTCCATAATGAATGTTTGTCACTCCAAAAGTGAAAAAAACACCTTAAAAGCAGTAAACGGTAAAGCAAAAATATCGCAAATCCCCTCTGAAATTTACAAAATTGATCAAAAACAGCCCTTTTTACAAGAATCGGTAGTGTTCCTTCATTTCTAATGGTAACTTGATCCGGCTATACAGACATGTTGTGAGGATTGCTGACAACCCTGAAACACAAAAAACAGTTGTTTTTTCACTGCATGAGAGCCGATATCTGTGACGTTAGACCACCGCCAACGTTTTCTCTTAGTGACGTCAGAGATAGCAAACATCAAAGGTCGGCATGTTGTTATGTTCTCGTGCACTTTATGAACTTGGACAGATCTAATTAGAGCTCATCGACTGCTAAGTTGACAGCTATTGGTCACTAAACATCGAAACATGGCAATTTCATTCGAAGTTATAACGTCAGAATTGGCATGCAATAACATGATTTAATTGCGATTGTTGAGCTCTAAAGGCTAGTTACCATTTGTACGACTCAAAGATGTGTCAATATGACAAGTAAGACTTGTGTCCACACATTCCCATTTATGGAAAAGCTTCGATGCAGACAAAATGTAAAGTTGAACCTGCTGGCAGCAAACGTAATTTAACGTTTGACCTTTTTGGTTACTCATGGAAGATTCGGAACTTATAACACTCGGGCTGCTCAAACCTGGTACTTATGTAGCACATTTTAGTACTTTAACGAAATTATTGCGAAAACATCATTTCAACGAACGTCTGAACAACCAAAATTTTGACCCCTGCCCACTTCAGATCAAATAAGTGCAAAACTGGGTTTCCCACCTTTAATTTGGATTCGCTGGTTGTTTAAACAAATGATTGATTATTAAGAGGTACTTTGTTTTAAATTTCTATCGTTTTTCATTCTTCAATCAGAATCATTACAAAATGGTGCAAAGTTTCTTTTGGTATTCAGTTGATACATAATTGAGTAGTATTTTGTAATGTCAATAACTCAGAACCTATTCATAACCAGATGTTTTTACGAATGATACTGTTTAAAATATTTACGTTTTATTTCCCTATATTTTGAATATTAAAGAATAGGATGAATCTGCGTAACACAAAACTTACAAAATCCTTCATATGCATTTATCCTACTGTACCTGGCTGTTTTTATCATTAAACTATGTAATGATAACCTAACTTTACTTATATAGCTCTTGTTAATAATATGTATAAACTTGTCAAAATGCACTTGAAATGATATGCCTAATCATGCACATTAAACTTTTCAACATAACCATAAAAAATCATAATAACCACGCAGGAAGAAATTATCCGTATACAACAACTTGCTCCAATATTTTATAATATTAAACATTCTTAGATATCCTAATGTGATGCGACCAAGCTCAGAATAGATATTTATATGGATATAGAATTTACCAGATAAAAACTAATGAGAATGTTAAATGCTATGTTTTGTAGAAGGAAGAGTTATCACCCCTGGATGTTAAATTTCAACGAGAGCTTTGTCGAAGCACACGGGAATAGCCGAGCTTGTGCGAATGATCACTTTTGAAACGGCGTCTCGGATTGCACAACTAACTTTGATTGCCCCCAATCCGATTTCTACTTTTCTATCCCGTGTATTAGCCGTAATAGAACAGAGGCTAATTCAGGTAATACTTAGTTGCCTCTGTGGGGAGAGAATTTGGATAGAATAACCAGTAAAGTTTTCAGGTGGAGTCATGTTTTAGCAATATGGTGTAAACGAAATTGGGATTTTAGAGTTTGTAAGAAGTTATCAGATCTTAACCTCAACCTTTTTAAGGATATTAACTTAGTTTATCATATTCCTTTTGTTGTGTCAAAAGTCACACAGGGTGTTTTCAATGGATTTGTCCTTAAATGGAAATGCGAATTAGTATGTCCGAGTGCAATGAGAAAAGCACTAGCTCTTTTTAGATGTGGAACAGCGCCACTAAAAGTTGAACATGGTCGGTACATTGTTGTCCTTTAAAAGAAAGAACCTGTTTTTACCACATTGAAAAATGAATGTCATGTTTTATTACACTGTCCTTAATATGACAATGAGCGATCGCAACTTTTATCAAAATGAACAAGTATTTTAGATATAACTTTAAGTTTTGATGATGGTGTCAAGATGTGATGTCTTTATCTTTAATTGAAATAAAAACGTAATTTTTAAATCAAATTCTACATTTGTCTCCAGACAACATTTTAAGGCAATTCATCATCAAAGACATTTTGACATGAAACTGGCGATTAAATATATTTTCGATATTTTCGTTAGCATTAACATTTCATCAGGTAATTTCTCAAAGTCATTTTGTCCATAGAAGACAATTTTAGAAATCTAAATCAAAGTGATGGTGTCTAAAACAGGTTTCTAAATACAATTTTAAACACCATTTACATCCAAACATGTATTTTCTCGTAAAAGTCACCTTTTTATCATTAAAGGGTTTTTTTGTCATCAAAGTCAATATATCATCATTTTTTTTTAATCAATCAAATTAATTGTTTCATAAAAATCAAAATGTCTTTAGTCTAAAATTGACTTTTAAATCTATTTTTCATCAAAGTCATTGTTTCATAAAACACGTTTTTTGGTCATCAAAGTTAATATTTCTTCAAATTATTTCTTCGTCAATCACAGTTTTTTTACCATGAAGGTCATTTTCAACAAAGATCCAAATGTTTATGTCTAAAACAAGGATTTAGATACATGAATATCTGTTTGCATCACTGTCAATCATTTCAGCGAAAGGAGATTTTTCTTCAAAGTCCTATTTTTCATTAAGCTCAATATTTCAACAAACAATTTACGAAAACCTGTATCAATATCAATATTTTATCCAAAAATAGTTTATTAAAGTCAACATTTCATTAAATAAATATTTCATAATGTGATTTCTCTTTAAAGATTTGTTTTTATCAAACACGTTATCTTATCAAATTATTTCATCAACCAGTGTTTTTTATTCCATTAAAGTCATTTTTTCATCAAATCCTTTTTTCTACACTTTTTTCAATGTTCAATGTTTTCAAAATCAAAAACTAATTCAGCTATCCCATCTTAAGATGGGATATCCCAACTTGGAATAGTGGGATGGCCTCGAGAGCTATCCCATCTTAAGATGGGATAGATTCACAGTTGGGATGCAACAGTTACTTCGTGAAAATGAGGGAAAATGTCTACTGTTTTCTTTAAACAATTACGTTTCTTCTCTTATTGCTTGGTGCCTTTGGGCACCAAGCAGTTATGTTTTGATTTTCTAAAACTTTTCTGAATTCTCCCAATATTACTGTTGATATTTTCAAAGGGAAGCCGCGCCATTCACATGTATTGTTTCCAAATCAAATGGCCAATGAACAGAGATGTAGCAAAAAATGCATTACGTCACCATGTGGGTAATACAAAATATTTGGCACATTAAACTTTGGAATATGATTTCGCTTTAAATGTCATATTAAATAGAAATAATATTTTCTATTCAAGACGCTGATAAATGTTAACAGACTCAATCAAAAACATCTTCATATGAAGAAGAGACTGCATTTGTTCTAGATAAGAGCATTATTTCGCATTCAATAATCGCAGAATCCACTTTTTTTATAACCCACGCAATTTATTTTCACATTGGGCTCGCCTGGCGAATTAAAAGTAATGTTTCTGTAAGTACGATGGTGCCATCGAAATAACACTAATGTTTACTAATAGGTAGAGCATTTACGACCACGTCACAGGTCATACTTAACGATGTCACTAAATGTTTACGTTGAAAACATGTATTTATAATCAGAGCTACTGAAAATGACTCGTGCTATATTCAGAATATGACATATATCGTTGGTTCAATACGTTTACTATAAGGCCGGCTTAGCGCAACGGATAACGGACCTGGGTTAAAATCCCGTCAGATTATCGAACACTATTTTGTTTATTATCTGTAATACTACTGTTCATAATAATAACCAATATATTATCAACAAATGGACATTAATGGTTTAATTTTGGATATCGATAACATTGATACTAAAGTTATGTTTTCTAACGAGAACGTGGACGATATTGCAAATAAGTTAACGACCACAATAAAGAATGCGTGCAACAAGAATATTCCGAACAAAACTGTTACTATTCGACCATCAGACCCACTCTGGATGAACAACCAAATTCGATCACTGATACGCACACGTAATAGACATCATAGACAAGCTAAGTTGAAAAATTCAGATATCAGTTGGACTCGATTTCGAAAAAGTAGAAATAAAGTTATCTCAGCAGTCAGATCGGCAAAACGAGAATACGCGAATAAACTAGACGTAATGATTAATCAATCTTCTTCTGACAAAAATTGGTGGAAATTAGTTAATAACTACATGAAGAGAAATAAAATTACTTCTATGTTTCCTCCTTTAATCGAAAATAATGTAGTCAGTGACGACTTACAAGATATAACTGAAACTTTAAATGATTATTTCACTAGGCAATCGCAAGTAGAAAATCCCGAGTCACAACCCCCTCATATCAATCAAAAATCAGTTAACAATCTATCTGAAATAAGCCTTGATAACAGCGAAGTATACGACGTCTTAATGTGTGTTAACACTACAAAAGCTTCCGGTCCAGATGGAATTGGTAATAGAATTCTAAAACTAATTGCACGCAGTATTTCCCCCATTTTAACACGACTGTTTAATATTTCACTTCAAAAAATGACATTTCCGGCCTCGTGGAAAGAGGCAAGAGTTATACCAATTCATAAAAAGGGTAGTGTCAATGAATGTTCAAACTACCGACCAGTTGCTCTTACAAGCTGCGTAGCTAAAATATTTGAGCGATGTATCTTTAAACATGTTTTTAATTATCTGAGAGATAAAGATATCTTATCCAACTTACAATCTGGGTTTATACCTGGTGATTCTTGTGTTAATCAATTGACTTATTTATATAATTTCATTGCGAAGGCAATGGACGAAGGTAAGGAAATACGTGCTGTATTCTGCGATATCAGCAAAGCCTTTGATCGAGTGTGGCACAAAGGTCTCTTGCATAAATTAGATTCTTGCGGAATTAATGGCCCATTATTACAATGGTTTAAAAGTTACTTAGAAAATAGATCCCAGCGTGTAGTTATAAATGGCTATAGCTCGAATGTCAAGTCAGTAATGGCGGGCGTCCCGCAGGGCTCTGTTTTAGGACCACTTTTGTTTTTGGTTTACATAAATGATATTGTTGAAGGCATCGATAGCAACATAAGATTATTTGCCGATGATACTTCCATCTATGTAATAATTGATGATCCTGACGCAGCAGCATTTTGTCTTAATGACGACTTGATAAAAATAGCAAACTGGGCAAAAACATGGAAAGTTGATTTTAACTCTACCAAAACGAAATCAATTTTATTTAGCAGAAAATCTAATCCAAATCCACATCCAGGCTTGTTCCTTAATGACGTTGGAATAGAGGAAACCTCAAGTCATAAACATTTAGGTATAACTCTTCAAAATAACTGCTCATGGGATAACCATATAGACGATATCGTTAAAAAGGTAAGCCCTATGATCAACTGTTTAAGAAGTTTTAAATATAGGTTAACTAGAAACACCTTACATCGTATGTATACGTCATTTATTCTTCCAATATTCGACTATTGCAGCCATATATATGACAATTGCTCCAAAATGCAGGCAAATATTTTAGAAAAACTGCAATTAGACGCTTTGCGGACGATATGCGGGGCTGTCCGCGGCACCAGTCATACTAAACTCTACAACGAAACCTCTACTGTCTCGCTTTCCGAAAGAAGAAGAATCGCAAAACTAGTTACTTTCTTTAAAATGTATAATAACAGGTTACCCGTTTATTTAAACGAACTCATCCCCCCTTCTGTCTCTCAAGCTAGCAGTTACCCATTAAGAAATGCATCACATTTGCAAAATATACAATGCCGGACGGTTTTATATAAAAACTCATTCTTACCAGACTCTGTAATTCTCTGGAATGCTTTACCCGAACATGTTAAATCCCTTACTGACGTCAATGCTTTCAAAACTGCATTAATTTCAAGAAATAAGAATATTCACTTTGATCTAAATTTAGGCTCAAGGCGTTGTCAAATCCTTCACTGTCGTCTACGATTGGGGTGTAGCGATCTCAATGCTGATAAATTTAACAGACACATATCTGACAAAGCAGATTGCTCTTGCGGCCATGCCACTGAGGATGCACTTCATTACTTTTTCGTCTGTTCAAGATTCGATTCAGTTAGATCCAACAAATTCTATTATACAAATGGCTTTTCATTAGAAACAATTTTATATGGCCACCCATCTTTGAACACTGTTACCCAATTTGAAATTCTAAAATCAGTACATCTATTTATAATCGAAACTAAACGTTTTGACTGAACACGTATGATACTGACTGCGGATATCAAAAATGTATTCAGCCATCATCTCCAATCTATAATGAACTTATTTTCAGTTTTACTACCTGTATTATAATTCTTAGACACCATGTTTACTATATGTCGCTCTTGTCATGATCATGTTCATATATTTTGTTGTTGGAGCGGTCTTCACATAAGCTCACACGAGCTTGTTGACCAATCCAGTTCATGTATCTTTTCATGGAATAAATACGTTTAAACCATAATAATAACCATCATGACTAGGAGATATCGTTTTGGCAGTACGTTTTGCACCATTTCCTGTCATTGTCAACGCAACATAGCAACACAGTGCTTTTACGTCAATCATCCAAATTAATCACACTAATCACAATCCCCTTCATCTGCCTTTGTGGCACTAACCATGCTTTTTTAAGGTTTTCTTGTTCTCTTTAATCTGATCATTATTTACATAGAGTATCAAAGTTGATACTTTGAAATCTAAAACTAATCTAGAAAGTACGCTTTTGTATCAATTCTTTAAAGAAAGAAGTTTTGAACATTTTGGTTACCTTTGGAGAATTTTAAGAATGAGACTGTTGTTAATAGATTTATATTTTATTCAATATAAGTATTTCTCGAGCAAGAGCGACTGACATAGTGCTACCTGGGGCGTCCGAACAAGCAATCAACTATATAATTGCATAAAGTACATTTAGGCATTTTACCACTTTTGCGCGACATTTAGTCAAAGGCAAACCGTGTGCTGTTTTCGGTTTCTACGAAAAATCATGATTCTAATAACGAAGGCAATCCTTGATACTTATGTGAGATTGTTTGAATGAATATCATTGTAGTTAGTGTTTTTCAGCAATAAAAAGTAAAACCACTTAAATCACTTGGTGTCTTTCAATCAGTTCCGAAGAAAAATACATAGTTGTTCCTATTGCTATTAGTGAATAGTTGAATATTACGTTTATAAATAAATCAACGTACTCTGACAACGTACTGTCAAGGTATTGAAATAATCCCATAATCCAGATAATCTACAAGCCTGAAGATAATCTACAAGCATTGGTTGTATGACATGGAGTTATAAATTCTTTTAGATGCAATACACAAGAGGTTATCCAATGTGTCTCGATGAAAGTCCAAATAAGGCACAGAGAGAGGGGGAGTGAGAGGGAGAGGGAGAGGGAGAGGGGAGAGAGAGCGGGAGAGGGGTAGAAAGAGCGGGAGCGAGGGAGAGAGATAGAGAGAGGGTGAGAGAGGGGAGAGAAAGGGGAAAAGGTGGAGAAAGAGGGGGAGAGAGAGAGAGTTCTATTACATTAGAAAATAAGAGATATGCTATTACAGCAGCCCACTTTCATTTTACTTCATTTGAAATTTTTGTCTTAAATGTGTTATATATGCCTTGTATTTTCTACTTATTGGTTATGCGTACCAAGTCCTCAGGTTTTGAAGAACTTACAGTCGAAACCCTTTATCCAGTTGAATATCAATGCCATTTGATACAAGATGAGATATTGGTAAAGTGACCATTCCTCGATAAATAAAATAATTATAAACATATTTCTGATATAACACAAGCATGTGCTCCCCACAGAGGTAAATCACGTCATTAAACCCTACACTAACTTCTACATTTGTATTTGATTACAATTACTTCTTCCACTAGACACGGAGAAGTCTGATTGGATGAAATAAACGTTCAATCATCTATGCGTTTAAATCATGCTATACACCTCGGCGACAACACGCAAGCTTTCAATGGAATGTGTTTTCTTCATTGGTATTTGCAGATAATAAGTTAAGGGGAATCTGCCGGAGGCCCGAGAAATGTTTTACTGAAAGGTTACTGTTTTTATATGATGTGCTTATATGACTTGAGCTAGCTCTTTGGTGAGAGAATGTCATGTCAAAAGAACTTAACTATAGCTGAAAACGCAATCTTTTATGAATCTTTCACAAACTCAATCAATAGATTGAAGATTGTGATTTGTCGTCTCGATGTATTGTTGATTGAGGCATCGCCTGTCTAGAAACCCACAAGGCAACCATTTGGCAACTCTGTACTTCGGAACAAAAATAGTTAATTGCATCAGACAATTTCAAACCTTAGTTTTGTCTCAGTACGACCATTTCCAAACCGATGTTTCTCATTATGAGGCATTGATGAACTGCAAACCATATGTTGATAATAAACTCTTTTTTCTTGTTGAACTGGGATTAAAAGAATATTTTGAATTGATTAAGACATGAAGGCTTCTTATAAAATCGGTTTTGTTTTCCCAGTTTTGAATTCATTCAGATTAGAATTACAGAATATTAGTAAAAGTTTGAAACTTCCAATAATCCGAAGATTTCAAAGAGTTAATGCTTGGCAGCAGTAAGGGTACTTTTGAACAACGCTGGACATACCTTGATCCCGAAGTAGATACTCAAATAAAGAAACGTGGTTCAAACTTGCTATGAAAACCTTTTCTTGCTCATAACATTGACTTATCGTCACCTTTTAGTTTCCTGTCGACATGAACAGAATAAGTAAACACTTATCCAGTGCTCTGTATAGCAAGACACACGTACAAAGAAATAAATATCTTTGATAACACGGTGTTTGTTCATGAACCATCCTATGTTGTTGTTTGGATGAAGTTTAACGTCTTCTTCCGCCATTGAGTGATGTCGCCGACGTGGGGCCTATGCCTAAGTTATTTCCAATAAATAGGGGCATGCAATTTAAAATAGGTCCTAGACACCAAAATAAAGTTAATAGAAGTTTTCAAGTGGTAAAAAAATTAAATTCATTTTGAATAGAGTGGGGCGGGTTTTATCAATTAAAAAGCATAAAATAATCTTTGTTTAAATCTTCTATGATAAGGTAAAGAATAATTGTTTTGCTTTTATAAATTGGTAATACGTTTGTTGAGTATTTTGACATTGCGTGAAACCATCCTTAAGACAATTTCAAAAATATAAAACACTGAAAAGAGACAGTGAAGACAGTGAATATATTAGAAAGACAACCTCAACTAAAAAATCCCATATATCAATCTTTGACCGACAGCCAAATAATAACTAAGATATGGATTCATTTACCAAAGCTTTATCCGGATTACAGTAATCTCGAGACAAACTTTATGCTCCAATTACTATATGCTAACAATGCAGTTATGATACACGTCACAATTGCCTTATGTATGAGGCGATCATAGCCGATAGCACGCTTAAGAAATTACACATTAATGATATTAGTGGTGATTAACTGGAGTGGGCTGTTAGATTGTGACACTTACAATGACAGACCTGTCCAACCAGCTCGCCACAGGTCTCCTACTCTTACTTTCATCACTCCATTGATCTCACAATAGAAATCTTTAGGGTACAAAAGCTAAGTGGAATAAGGTTACAAAGAACTTGGCGTGGGTTATGCTGCTTGTACTGCGGAACAAATGAATACAGCTAAGCTCTTGCAATAATCCATGCTCCCAATGTCATACAGGTGACAGAAGACTAAATCATTGATCAAGCATATGGGACTTGGAGGAGTAAGTAATTGTAGATGTCTCAGGAGATTGATCGGTCGTGTGTATTCTCAGGGGTGTGAACGCCAGTCAAGTCTCCATAAATGTTTTAGATGTGTACCGGACGCTTTGAATGCTTCTTCGGAGTCTGATTAAGAAAGATAAAACTGCTTTGTTCTTGCTTGGTTGGGAGTTACCCGTGACGGGGACACACGTGAGATAGGAATGAAGATCTGAACATTGTATCGAGTTGAGGCCAATGGATGTGTAGCAATAGCTGGTATGGAAAGAGTTGTGTTAGTAACTTATGTCAGTATATCTTAGGAAACCAGTCGAGAGTGTGACATCCGAGAGCCGTATATTTGTGATGGACTGATGGCGAGAGTGTTTTAAATTTTCTTAATTAGTTTCTCATACATTTGTGTCTGTACCAAGGGACTATAATTTCGCAATGAACACTTGATACAACAAATTCATAAGTAAGGGACAAAATCCAGGAGAGTGCCGACATGTCTGCAAGTGTCCGAGTGAAGGAGGAGGAGGAGCGCCTCAAACTGGCTCACATCTACTCCGAGACGAACCATGATGCCAGGTTTGAGTCCATGCGGAAGAATACAAGAAGTGCCAGGGTTCTGAGGAGACACGAGGACCTGCGGAAACAGTGCGAAAAAGAAGTTCGTACTTACGAACGATGGCAGAAACTTGCTGCAGCAGAACTCCGACAAAGGCAATCGATGTATTTGGAACGACTGAGAAAGTTTCAAAAATCGCTAAATCAACCAGGTTTCCATAGATCGGATGTTATCATCGCAAATCTTGCTCCCTCACCTCGTGAAATCTCTTCATCCAACTCCGTGCCGCATTATGTCCGCCAGCGAGGTGCAGAAACACCTTCAAACAATGATAATGAACTGCCAGACATAGATAACCTTGAAACAAAGCGTTCTTACTCCAGCACGGATACTCGCAGTGTGCCCAATGGTCGGGTAACTCCCCGTGACACACCAGACCGCACTTCACACCCTCTCCGTATCTCACTTCCTAATGGACTTGACGACCAAGACGGACCACCCACCCCTTCGAGTGGTCGCGGAACTCCAAGGAATTCGGGAAAACAGGGTTTCGCCTCTGGTCAGGACACGCTGTACCCGTCACCACGCAGCGTTCGCTCGACAACATCCTTACCGAACCTCACGCCGAGGTCGAGAGCGAGGTTGGGTACGACCAACGTTAACAACAAGAGCAACGAACATACGGAGGTCATCGATCTTCGTAATAATCGGGATAAGGATCAGAGACAACTACTGTTCACTGTGAGGAAAGAAAACGGACAGGAAATGTATATCAGGAATAAGAAGAAGACAGTTTCGTTTATTGTGTGATTGTTGGATATTGGAAGAATGTATGTACGAAACAAGTGGTATCTACACTATAACTTGACAGTATTCACTTTAGAAATGGCCAGTATTGTTTGAAATACTTTCATTCGGTTAATATGCACGTTGCAGTGTATTCACAATTATGCAATTTTATTTTCATTGATAATTAGGTAAAAAAAAAATTGTATCATCAATGTCATTATCGAGTTTATTTCACAAAAATATTAAAAATAAAATCATAAGCTATTATACACTGGTAAATATTATATGACTATGATATTATTTTATAATAACCCTAATGTCTTAAAAATTTCCTAAGATTGATTTGACATTTATGTACGTAGAGCAAAAACGAACTTTATCAATATTTTGTTTATAACAGCTTTGAATGTTGCATGTGAAAGACAACTTGTTATCAAAAATATATGTATTTTCCATAATGTAGCTATTTCGCGAATAAGAATAATCCTGCTCATGCGATCATTGTCAAGGAGATATTGATCATACGTTTTGTCTTAACACAAAAGTCATTTCCCTCAAGATTACGCACCGACGAGCCTGTAAAGATTATTATGAAGGTTGCTTGGGAAACTCTGCATGTATATAGTTTAATCATCTCCGCTCTACCGTATTGCTTATGTTCCAATTAACTGCTATGTCGTTACATGAACCTTGAACCTGTGAGGCTAATGACGCAGAATTACCTACTAACAATTCACAACGTTATATAAACTTTATAATTTCCTTTGTGTAAACGTGTGTGACCACTGTCTTAATCAAAATCGTTTATACTGTCTGTTGATATGATCGTAACGACTGGCAATTCCTTGAGCTATTCATTACTTCTTTTAAGCGAATGCTTCTTACGTTTAAGAATGGCATGGTGATATTGATAACATTCATATCCATACTCTAAAAATGTGATTGAAATTTACTTCTTTTTGAAACCTTTTTTACAAAAGTATCTTGATAATCACAGTATTATATCAAAGGATTTGCGATAGTTTCTGGCTCCTATTGAAAGAAAATCGTAAATTATCAACCTCAGGCTTTAGAAATTTACCTTTATGAAAAGTTGTAATCAACGTCAATTTTTATCATAATCAAAGGCTCTTGGTGCAAAGGAGGAATAAGCCTGAGGCACAAATGAGGTTACAAAGACTGAATTGCTCCCAAAGTCAAATTCTTGGCCCGACAAATTGAGATATTGTCCAAATGACGTCCTAACAGATATACATTCAAACACAAGCCGTCATATATGTGGCATGGGTCATTTAACACTACACAGTCCGTTTGGTGTGTCCCTCGGTATGAATGGTGGAAGATCTACGTGATAGCTATCCAAACATAAAGCCTGGAGATCGTAAGGCGTGGATTCGTCTTATCATCGGCGAGTAAACAACTATATAGTTTAACTGTTGTCCTTGTTGTCCCAATACACATTACGTACTTAGTACTTACACATTTGTAAGTACGTGGTTACGCTTAGTACTTACATAGAGTCTCCCCTATGAAGATCAGAAGAGAAATGTGATTTCTCTCTTTCAAATTACAGTAATCACATTTCTAATACAGACTTTGATAATGAAAGATTTGTCATTTTAATGTGATACTTTCTCGTGAAATTAGCAGAGAAAAATAATTCGTCATTATCGTCTTAGATCTATTCCTCTTTCCGAAAGCAGTGCAAGTATTACTATTGAGACCTTCATTGACTCAAACAACATACTTGTGTCGTCAACTAAGATAAAGTTATCACATGTTCGTTACAATGGTACAAATTAAATTTGCTGAACGCCGTCGTGTACAAATAAGATAACCGGATTTAAAACTGTCTTGAAAACATCAAACATATCAGCGGTATATCTTTAGTTCATTGTACGATAAACCCGAACGTTGACATTATATTGACGTCGTAATGTAAAGGTAAAGTCACACGTGTAACTTCAATCACGTTGTACAATAATAGACTGGAGTATTTGGCCCCTACCTGACTAGAGAATAAACAAAGTTGACGGAGTCCATGTTTATGAGTTCCACTTAGTGGACTTGAAGTAAATGGCATTCCGTTGGAATTACTGTGAACGTTGGAAACGTAACTGGACCAGTATAATCATGTATATATCGCTCAATGATTGTCACAAAGAATTTTAAAAATTAATAACTGTAGAAAATATGAATTAGTTTTAGGTAAATATAATGATCATGTTTGGCGGGTGTCATAGTTGTTTAGGAGCTCGACTGTAAGCACATTGAGAATTCAGCACTCAGTCAAAATATAACATCACGTTCATATCAATTTAAATAGCGCCTTTCCATAATAAGTATCTTGCTAAAAACGACAAGAAAGTAAAGTCGCCAAAAACGTCAAATGCTTGTCGGGATGAGTATGCCCTGGACAAATCGTAGTTTTTGCAAGTTTATTGTTCTTGCTGTGGAGACACCTCTATGTCAGTATCATCACAAAGAATACCCTTGGGACTGTAACAGCCGGGTTCTTGAAGGAAGATAAAGGCTGGATGAGATCACAGAGATGGAAGATGGAGCTGTGTGAGAATGAAACTGGAAGGGAATCCATTAAGAGGTGGTACGTTGTAGACATGGAGGCAACAGCCTCGAGGTGTTATGATTCCAGTGAAATCAGTCTGTTTGCTACATTCTGAATGACAGAGAGGAGTATTTCCATGGATGATCAACTTGTGGATTATAGACGATAACTAATTAAGCAATAACAGTTGATTTTGTCCACAATCAAGACGTTGATCATCCACAAAAATATGTTTCCTTGTTAGGCTGTTATAATCATATAATGCCTCTCTAACAACTTAGTTTAGAAGGGACTATTAGCAGTTCTGATTATGGATTATTACGTCACCACCTATCAGAACAAATGCAAATCGCTATCCTATTGACTTACAAAGACCTAAAAACTATCTAAAGTACATACAAAAACATGAATATCCAAAACCCCATCGGGACACAGATAGGTAGGGTCCCTCTGATGTACACAGCGTGAAATTGATAATACTTGAAATTGAATTATTTTTTGCTCAAAACAGTTGATTGCGAAAAACATTTAAAAAATAATATGATTGGTTTCCCCAAACTGCTAACTTAAAGCTATTGGTAATTTTTTCAGATTGTAGAATAAGGGGGAAAAGAAAACTAAATAATTGTGTTGTTGTAAACCAAACGTTTCCTTATAATTTGATTCACAAATCTATCTCCCTTTTTCGTGGAAATCAAAATTAGATAAATATGTAAATGGAAGTTATAATGAAGTTATATGCTTGTTAGTGCACCATCTCTTCAAATCAATGCCAATATCCTGACAGGTATATAAGAAAATACTTCTTTTTGAAAAATCATTAATCTTTTTGTAAGATTCATATCAATTCAGTTGATACCAAATTGATATAAACTTTTTATGCATAACAACTTAAAATGTTAATTGAACATTTTATGAGAAAAAGTAGCTTGACAATTAGATTTATGGAACAAAATACATGTATTATTGTAAGAAGAATTTGCGATTATCAAAATTTAAATTTCTTCTTCCGGCTAGATGTAATAATCATTATAGCGAAGGGGCTTGTCGAACACAAATAGGTAACTATCTTTCTTTATAACTCTCCTGTGTGATATATTGCAGTGTGATGTTTAAACCACAATATCATCATGACATACCGCTGCACGTTTGGCGTTACGAACGATTGATAATGTGACAAAACAATTGTAATGCACGCTTAAATATTAGTTTTAACACACTGTTGGTAATTATGGTTTGAACATTTCACGCGAGTATTAAACAAATTATAATTATATTGTTAAAACGATTTGGTAACAAACTCCTTTTTCTTCATGTTTTACTTTCTATTGGATATCTAGGTGGTCATTTTATTTTTGTTAACTCAATAATTCATTTGAATAAATTTGTCCATGTTACATTTATATATTTAATATTTCGGTTATACTTTTACTTGGGTGCGAATAATAAACATTAAAAATGTCGTTTATTACATGACATCTTTACAGCCGTGGCATCCTCTTTTTATCAGTTTCAACTTAGGGTTCTAAGTTTTAACACAAGACATGCCAAACCTTACATTAACAATGAAACAGTTCCCTTCTACAATATATAATGTAATATATCTGATAACGACCTACATGTCCTGTATATTAACCATAAATCAATAAGTGTCCCTATCTCCGGTGAAGGTAATATCCTTCCAAGTGTTCTCAAAATGTATTACAATGTCTATTGATACACAGAGACTAATACCCAATACCATAAATCTTATATGAAACTTTCATAAACTGAAATGAGATATTGCTATGACTTACATATAGGCTGCAACCATCAAGTCGCGTCCAAGAGGTTCGTGCAACTAGTAGTGTCATTTATTGCAAATATCCCGTAATTTTGTATAGACGACAATAGAATATATTCAGCTGCTGTGACAGATGATGACCTCATGTCCACCTCATGTGAAATAACCATTCCTAAACTTAATTTGAAATTGTTTTGTCATTCGTTCATTTTAAAATAGCTAGAAGGGGTTATTTCTTCGAAATTAAGATTGAAATATTCCGTATTGACCATCTAAGAAAAAATAATATGCATGCTTTTGAATACTTGAAAGATATTTGTATAGGAAAATAAGATGATTGATTTTTTTATCAATATTTTGACCTCTGGTCAATTTTGTGACCTGCCAAAACTATTAAGGATAAGTGTGAAGGGTGACATACGCTAATATTTCTTTTGTACAGTGAATGTTCATTTCTGCTGTTAAAGTTCAATAACATCCGTTGCGTAATCGTAATAATTTGTCCTTGACGTTTTGCTATAAACATTACTTATATCACATTTGCATTGGAATACCAAGGTAAGTGAACACACTGACGAGATGCAGTTGTATCAGACTTCTATGCACTGAATAAATCGAAGAAACATATTAGTAATACTAGTAATGATATACTACTGACAGACAAAAAGCCCCTGATGTTAAATCATATGGAATTAGAAAACGAATTGGAAAAAGAAACAGAAAACGTCTTTTAATAATTAGATTTGGAAAAGTTTAATATATGATTGTGTTTATGTTCCCAATTCCATAATTTTATTATATTTCAACAATATATACAGCTATATAGCTATATGTTCTATATAATGAAATAAAAATACTCAAAAACTTTGAAAACGCAATACTAACTTTTTAAGATTTATGAACAAATTTGATTTAGATGTAAGAGAATTTACTGATAACACATTCGTATGAGATGTTGCAACATGTATCTATCACATCCTGGGTTCGAACCCATGCCTTGTTTCTGGAAACAGGGAATATGCACAAAACAGAACTCTTATTCGTAACTCTTGTTTGATGGATGACACATGATTCTTGCTTAGCACGTGCAACCCTTGACCTGGGAGGATAAAAGGCCACGACGTCACAGTAGACGTCCGTACCGCAGTGCAGCAATATCACGGTTATGTAAAACTCAGAGAGAGGGGGCTTTTGGAATTCTCCAAATTTGGGACCAACATAACAATAAATCGACTGTACCATCGTTTTCAACAAACTGACAATGTCTGCTACCGGTCACGACAGACCCAACTTCCGGTACAAACAATAAGTCAGGACAGACACAAAAATCGTAGTCCCCACCATACTGGATTTCTGTCTGGCACAACGAGTGCATAGGACACGATAGGCGTCATGGGAGGCCGATCAACGCCGGAGGCGATTACCACTGTGTTCTGACATTGTATGTTATCTCACTGTTCATTTTCAAACATGCTTCATTGCATCCAAATGAAGTCAGTGAAATAATCTTTTTGACTTTGAGAATGACCTTGTAATTAATCAATGGTTTTTAGCCAGTTCCCCTTCCACTTTTACACCGACGCAGACGTCAACCGTTTTCTTTGTTCTTTCAACTGTAATCGACCCCACACCGCCATATTGACGCGTAACTTTTTACACCAAGTCAAGTTTAAGGTTATCAACTGGTCTGCTGTTTCTCAAGATATCAATCCCATCGAACATCTCTGGGATGAACTTGGTCCTCAAAGTTGAATGAAGGAACGTTCTTCAAGTATTTGTGCGAAGTCTGTTAGTCGGTGCCACTCCGTCTCCGTGCTGATGCACAGGGTTGCCACAATTGGTATTAACGTCTAAAAGAAGAAGACGGGGTATGTGAAAAGAACTTGGGACGCCAAGCTGACATTAGTGAAGTGACAGTTTCCATTTGACACGTTTTCAACTTGCAATTTGCAGAGAAGAGATTATTTAAATAATTGACCTTAACCTATGTTTTGTCAATTATTCAGGCATCTCCAAAGTTAGTGTTGCGTTTTAAAAGTGTTTTAGTATATGGATAAGATAGTTTTTTAGATATCAATAACTTCTTAACCTCACGTGGTTCATGCCGATTCAGAATGAAAAAGGTTAAAAGATTACAGATATATCTTATTGATATAAGAGATTCTATAATAGATTCGCCTTTTACTAGATGACGCATGAGGGGAGCAGACAAGGTTACCATATATCATCCTACCTCTCCACACCTCCAGTGACACACTTGACGGATACCCAGCTGTACTGTCTAGGTCACTTCAACCGGATAGTCTAGACCTATTCTGAGCCAGAAAAGTTATGGATCACTACATTTCGGTAAAATTCTAAAATTCTTTTCTTGGTTTTTTTTCTTCAACGTTTGCCTTTTTCTCATATCTCTATCATTTTTCTCTATCTTTCTTAAATCCTACTGCAATGTTCTTGTGGTTCGTGAAAGTTTAGAAATGATATCCTAATTCACCTGACTGACATATGTTTTTAAAATCCTTACTACCTCTTTCGGAAACTTCTAGAGGTATTGTCACTTATGTTTTTGGCTAAGTAAGTAAGTATATGATCGTTTCTTCATGCAATTATATCCTTTCCTTTCTAAACGTAATTTCATATTTAAAGGGGAACCTGTACTTGAAATTTGATCAACCTCAAATATTTATTAATGACAACATTTGAATACGTCTTGGAATAAGAAATAAAAGTCATAAACATGGAATAAGTAGATTCTGATCCAATTATTCAACATTATACTTCTAATTGTCCCAGTCGAATTGCTATATAAAATGTCATATGTACACGTATTTACAGAAATAAAGTTTAAATATATTACCATAAAATACATTATGACACAATTGGAATAGATATCTCCTTAAATATTATCCGAACAGAATATAGAAAAACAATTTGACCATGTTAGTTATAGTCTAATTACTAATAAAACGTCACCACCAACTAGTTCAATAAGAGAACATAAGCGTAGGAGAAAACTTTTGAAGTAGGGGTGGGGTTGGGGGGCAAGATTGTCTGTGGGGCACGATGCCTGATTTGTAAATTTGAGGGGCCTGAATGCTGTTCTGTTACATTACATTCTGATACAGCGAACACATCTTATATTCGGGGGCAAATTCTCGTACTTATTGGAAACATGTTTTTGTCAAATTTCTGAAAAAAATGGTTTTACACAAAATTGTCATTTTAAAATTTCCTGAAGTATATGAAAAAAGAGTGAAATCAGGCTTTTTTGCGTCCTAGTTCTAAAATGCGACAAGTTCTATATACATATCATATTCATAGGTTGTTTTTTTAACTTTAGTAGTACAGGTTACATTTAAAATGTACAGACATGACATCTTGTTTAATTTGTCATAGGAATGGCATTGAATTTGTCTGTAACTAAACTGGGATTTTGCTTCCCGTACACTATACCATCTGAATGCTTGTGCATGGTTTGTCCTCATGCAAGACGGGTATCCACGAGTCTATGAAAACATTCCTGTTCATGCCTTCACACCAAACACAGTTTGTTGATCGATAAGTTCATGTAAGTTAAACCTTTCTCCTGGTTTTGTGCAATGCGACATCAAGATATAGGGTCGCCATCGAATAAGAAAGGGAACTCATAGAAGAGAAAGCACATGACAATGTTTATTGTTTAATATTGGTTACGTTCTGAAAAGACAAATGAACATTTCAGTTTGTAAGTTTGAAGAAGGTTCTCACAAATGGTCTTTGTAAACAACGAACAACATAACTATTCTGCTATAACACCGATCTTTCCATCAAGTGAACTTTTCCTCCTCCCACTTTTCTCCTCTGTGTTTGCAGTTGACAGTCTCCTCAGTAACGGAAGTAGAGCCTTATCTCCGAGTCCATCAGCCACGGTGTTCCGTCGGGCGGTCAGTCGGCTAGTTGGGGCAGGCTGTTCCGACTTCTTGACCAACTCACTGGACTTCAAGTCCTTCAGGCCTTCTACAGAGATGCACGGCTCACTGCTTCGTCTTCCCATTCGTCTGCTTGGCTCGGAATGTCGTCTTCCTTGGATTTCCTTCTGTGCTTCCTGAAGTTTCTCCAGACGATCCAGCATTGACGTCTTCTCCCGATCTATTCCGAATGTGGCCAAGTTCCGATCCTTCTCGAACTGTTTGACCTCACGGTTGCACTGCCACGAGAGTTGTCTGTGTGTACTGTAGAAGGAAGTTTTCTTTTGGGCATTCTTCATTCTCTCAAACGTCACATCGTTGTCTATAGTATGCTTTGGGTTTTCTTCAGAAGCCATTACGTAAAAAACTCTCACACTCTCCAAAACACTGAAACCCTTTCAAATCACTTATAAACGTTGAACTTCCAAGAATCCTTGAATTCCCTTTCAAACACTTTCAAAATCCTCCATACAACGTATGACAGAAAACCACTTGAACCGAAAATGGCTTTTTGAACGCCTTTAGCCTTATGACATGTTAAATAAGGTACTTATCCAACACATTGGCTCTACAAACAGTACGACAAGATCTCGAGTGGGCAACAAGCCGTTCAGTCCTGATAACCTGGGGAGAGTGTTTACTTTCTCTGACAGGGCGTCATCTCACTGAACCAATTGAAATTTGATTCGAGACCTTAGCCTGAGGAATGACACGCCGGCTCAGTTGGGGACTTACTCGACGAATCTGCCTTTAATTATAAGTCCCTACAATAGATCTACATATATCCTTTGACCCAATCTGCCAGCTTAACATAACGGACGAGGGTTTGTTCACTAAGTGACTTATCAGAATGCCGATAACGAAACGGGCAAAGAGTTAGGTTATCGTTGATTCATTACAGCCCGATGTATCGGTTACATAGTTCCGAGGAAAGTGCAGCCTGCTCAAACACCAACTGGTCGGCCCTCTGGAACGCACGTCTCTCATTACTCATTGATGTGGCAGCAAATTGGAAGACTCAATACCTTGCCTTAGGTAATTGAAATGATTAGTAGTTTACATTACTGCAGAACGCTTTCATTGTGAAGTTCAAACATCGCCCCGAGTTAATGTTCGGAAATGTATTGAAAAAATAAACACACAGCTTGCAAGATGTTTTACTTGCATCTTAGTAGCTTGAATAGTCGTGAGGAGAAAATCAGCAACAGCTTTGAAACCATCAACTGCTGTAAAAAACCGTAAACGTGACTTGATGAAGCGAATTGTGGTTGCCCGCAGTGATTTAAATGAACGTACAAGATTCCAAATGTGTATAAAGACATAACAAAAATTAACAACTACTGTATTCACTATTTCCTTGGCTATTTTTCGAACATAGGGATTCGTACCTCGAAGCTACTTGCGTTTACACTTTTCATGAAAAAAAACCCAGATCCCTTTCTGGACTAGAATTAACATGGCACTGATTAATATATGTGACTGTTCAAACTATCTTTTTTAAAAGTGCAGATAGTGCTGTCGTGTTCCTGATCAAATCGGTCTACTTTATCACACTTTCCCCATGAAACATTCGATAAGCTCGTAATAAATTCAACATGTTCTTAATTTATGAAGTATGCTGGGTTGATCTGACATATGTTCTCGGCTTATATATTTCATATTAGGCCATCCATAACGAGATTCACTATAAGATCTATTTTATTTTAAACCACAACTGACACAACAATAAAACACAACAAACTTCTGTTAACAAAGTAGACCAGAATACCGTCTCAAAGGTAATCTATTTTATTCCTCTATGTGATTTTGTTTTATTGTAAAATATTACTAGCTAAGGTCGAAACAAGGTTCATTAAATAGGATTTAGTTTTAAAAAACGAAGTAAACTCTTCAGTGGATCAAGTTATCCTATTATGTCATTTCATGTGATATGCAACAACAAATTCATAAAAAGATGGCATATTTAACCTAAGCATTAAATGTCATATATACGAGTAAGTTCGAGTTTGATGAAAGGTATCTGAACTGTAATAGATATTGTAACAAATATAAACTAAGCATTCTCTCCCTATACAGGCTTCTCGTTTATCTTCCCACTCACGCCTCGAGTAGACACTATATGGGGGTGAATGGTGTTGAGAGTTGGAAAACATGTCAAATACTCATTGTGTAATGCGTCTGAAATAGAGTTTAGAAGCTTAAAGTATTGCGTGGTAGAGACAAAAAATACAAAAACATGTTTTCCTTTAAGTCTGTCAATAGCTTTTTCAATGTATTTTTTAACTTTTTTTTAAAGATAAAATGCAACACTAGAGGTTTGTTACACGATATTGTTAAGATATATTTGCAAAAAATACGTGTCTTCCATACTTCAAGGTTAGTTTAGTGAAAAACTATATATGCACAAAAGCACAAGAACTTGAGGCATAAATAGTATATGAGCAATTATACCGATGCAGCAAGTGCTTGTGCGCAAAAGCTAAAAAGAAATTCGAAATGTAAGTGATAAAAAGTTGCGATTTTGTGCAGACAAGCCAAAAATGTTTCACTTAGACGGAAACGTATTTGACGGTCACCGAAAGAAAAGCGGAAGTTTGGCTGTGCGGAGGTTAATGACTGCGGATTTCCATATCAAGCAAGGCACCTGCATTGAATGATCTAAGTGCAGTCACATAGACATGTATTGACCCCATCAACGAGTTAGAAGACAGCTGGAGTCGACGATCAAGCACCCATTAATACTCGTTAATAGTTAAAAGTGCTTTATCGTCGACTGCAATTGACTATAACAGCGTTGATTTCTACAAGATATGTCCCTGTAGTACATTTTAGTACGTTTAATACGCTTTAATTCCGATTAACAATTCCCAATTTCATTTTAACTAGATTGAAGCAGGTCTTCAAAATGATACCTTCTGCGTTTCTGTACAATCTACAACAGTTATAGAAGTGCTTTTGGGTATAGACCAAGCTTGAGCTGTGAGGGGTAGAGGAGAGAACAATTAATTATTACATAACATAGTCCATAACTACCGTTTCGGTGAGGATAAAGGACTACCTCTATGAAAACGTCACACATTTTTTTGAGTACCGAAATCATAAATCAACGCTGGCGTCCAAAAGAAAGTTGGACATATCGGGATTGATAACTTCTCGGAAAGATGTATTTGCACTATACTCAGAACAAACAAATGAGCATCATCTGCATTTAAACTAAAGTTTATCATAAACACATGACTCAAATGTATTTTTTATTATAGAGATAGAAATTATAGATATCCAGTGGTAATAAGGATCTGTCGACTTGACAAAATTGACAACAATAATGGCTTTACATTTTACTTACTCTGTAGACTAAATTCCCAACAGTGTGTTTTTCAGCAATAATAAAATGAAACTGGTGTCGTCGCTGTTAAAACGGTCGATAAAACAGCATGAGACTGTCTTGAAAGGTAACATTGCGGCTTTAAGAATAGTCTGTACCAGTGTTAAGTCAATAGCGAGTGTATGACCCCTGTACATTGATGACTTGATTGACCCTCCTCGACATAGTACGTATCAGTCTCTGTATGACTTGTTATGGAATCTGCTGCCACTACTAATGCAGTGCTGCATCAAACTCTGCTACAGTTTGAACAGGAGGGTCTCTTCTAGGTATACGACGACCAATATTATCCCATGTTGTTCTATCGGGTTCAAGTCGGGACTGTATGCAGGCCACGGTAGCATTGTCATGGCTCCCCGCTGTAGAACTGTTATACCGCTCTGACTCTGTTGGGTTTAGCATTGTCATCTATGTAAACTGGTCTTGTACGAACAGAGTGGTTGTGGAAATGTGTAAATACCACAGGGAGAAGGATATTATCTCAATTGAGTGTACTTGGAACTGTCACAAGGTAGAGTTTACAACCGTAAGATAAACAACCCCATATCATCACAGAGTCACAACCTCACTGATTCGATTGACAAGTTTTTGTGCGAAACGGATGTTAGCTTGTCGCCAAACACGAATTCGACCATCGACAGCATGCATCCTACACTCATCAGATCAATGATGCCAAATTTCAATCCACCCTCGCTCTACACCACCTTACATGCATCTTCCTACGCAGAGCCTAAAAGGCCAGTTTCCAAACTGTCATTTTATGCCTTGCTGCATAGCCTTGAGTTTTCTGTGCTTGCTCTCTAGTCTGTAGGGGCACTATAGCAGCACAGAAAAGTAAAGTCTCTGCAGCAAGGCATGAAATGACAGTTTGGAAACTGGCCTTTTAGGCTCTGCGTAGGAAGATACCTTACATGTAGATGTTCATTAATTCTCTGTCGTCAATCTGTGCTTGATAACGATGCAAGAATCTGTATAGAAACGTCGTACTCTACGAATACATTGCCATCCATAATTATTGTCCTTATTTTACTTTCAACTTATAAAATGCCACTCATAGAAGTCAAATGAAAATCACTTGTTTGAAATAAAAGACGATATTGTTGCCACCTATAAAGATGATTTCTGCAAATACACGAGCTCATGCTTTTAACTCGTCGCTTTCGAGTTTCACGAGCATTTATGATTGTCTACATCAATGTATGGGGAGTTGTTTATGCCATAAAACATCTTCGATATCATTGTTGAAAATATATAAATAATTGAAATAAGTCGCGCTTTATTTTTTGTTCTGGGTATATTTGAATATAGTATGTTTCAACTCCCTATGTTGTACATTATGATTTCAATGTAGCGTTTAAAAAGTTGATAAAGTTTTACAGTACATCAATATCCTATTTTCATTAGATGCAACGTGTCGGTGAAGTTACACCATAAGGTCCTTTCATAGCATATGGTATTAAGGTAGAACATTTTTTTACAGCATGTCATTTAAAATTGAAGCTATAAGCTTCATTAATATCCAAAATACTTCTTGCTTGTACTGTAATGTTGGTTAGGTTAGGTTAATATTTAAATTCAAATTCAAATTTAAATGTTTTCAGTAGTATTTTGGGCTTCAGTGCAACATAACGATAAAGCCAATAAATAAATGTGGTCCGACGCAAATACAATTTGGGACCAAGGACCAAGAGTTTCGAAAGTCTCTTAGCACTAGAATAGTCATGAGTAACTGTTATTTTAGCGTATATAATACGGTAACGTTAAGACTTTAAGAGCTTTGAAATTCTAGGTCCATATCTGCAAGTTTGAGGTAAAAAATTAAAAACATTTGAACAGCTTTGTCAAGATGAGGTAAATTTTGAGATTTTACGACTCTTCATCTGATTAACGCCCACGAAAGGAATCTCTTTCTGTCCATGCTTTCACTTACAATTACTGGTTGTTTGAGGGAACATTTATATAGATACATGACCAAATGACCATACTTCGATCTGTGAAACTTAAAATGTCAACACTCATTATTTCTTATTTTAATCAAATGATAATGTCAACTGTATTAAATGGAATGTAATTTCACATTTAATCTATTTTTTTCTAAATTGACATTAGAACATAACGTTTCCTTTGTAAAGTTAATTACCAACATACCTAATCATTTTCATTGAAGTTTCATCATTGTCAGAATACAATTCCTCAGATTTAAAAATGTCCTTCTAAAATGTTTCACATGCCATTCAACAAAATGCAAGCTTGTCAGCCTTCAAATTATTTATGAAGATTTTTGAAAGAGTAAAAATTCTTTTCATTCTTTATTGACAACATGTCACAATAGTTTCTTATGCTGCTGTCAGCCACACGAAATAAAGGGGTTTATTTATACAAGAAAATTATGTTCATTTATCATCACTCCAAGGTCTATGTCACTCAAAGATGCATCCTCCAAATAAACTAAATATATGCATCTCTAATTGGCATTCTTCAAGTTGATGTGATGATCATTAAGTCAAAATAATTTTATTTAAATTATTTTATTCTGCAAAAGCATTGTTTCGACATTGATTAAAATGTTATTTAAAAGTAAAGCTTTCTTGATTGACTAAGACATTAGAATTTATGTTGAAACAACAAGAAGTTAAGAAGTTGCTTATCAATAAATAATATTTTCAATTTTGAAGATATATTCTTGTTCATCTTATATATTGTAAGCTACTGCCTTTTGAGTGAGTTGTTTCGCAAATAATATCATCATAAAGGTCCAAAAGATAAACCATGGTGATCATGGATGGGATAAACAATGACATGTAGTGAAACTCTTTATTTTTCAAATTCAAAATTCAAATTGTTTATTTCAGTATAAAGGCCATTTGCCCATATTAATCTTTAGAAGATATAAATCTATCATCCAAAACAGTGTTCCACAGGAGATATCACTTGTAAAAGATCCCATTTTGCTGGTAGATTTTTAACAATGCAATTCCATCATATCACAGATGCTTTCTCAATTAAAGACAAATGAATGTGAATGATATATAAGAATCTCAAATTGTGTCTTTCAATATCATAAATATATATATCAATACTTTTCATGCCAAGGTAATTTCCTTCTCTCCCCAAAGAGGTAGATCAAGTCATAAAATGTTGATACTACCTCTGTTCTAATAAGAAAAAAAGAAAAAATTTGCACCACAATCCATTTGAATTTCTTTAGCAAATGACAATGCTTCTCGCATGGAAAGGGTGGTTCATATCACAATGCCTTTGCCATGATTCAGTAGCCAAACTGATGATTTAAGAACAGCGTCGCTGATTGCACAACTAACTTTGATTGTCTCCAATTACGCATCTCCCATTCTAGCCTACAAAGCCGACGTAATATAACAAGAGGCTCTGAGGCTGTATCAACATTTCATGACTTGATCTGCCTCTGTTGGGAGGGAATAAAGTAATTTCTTACTTTGATCAACTAGTTTAGATTTATTGATTTCAGAAGACACTTGGGCGAGATATGTAGATCCACCAGCTAGAGAAACGTTCACCACATCAATAGCTTATCATCAATAACAAAAACAAAAATTTGATAATTTATTTGATAATTTAAAGTATATGGACAAGGTCTCTGTAAATATATGGTAAGGAGTTGAGACAGGTTGATGAGACTTTATAATATAATACTGTGTACAACCCCCTGTACTTTCCTCACAAAGTGTAAACATTTGAGACATTGAGGGTTTCATGAGACAGGTATCAATATATAATTGCAAAAATAAATTTGTATTCAAGGTTTTTATATATATAGAAAGATAGATTGAATTACAAAATGTGCACAAAATGATAGGCATTTTACGTAAATATGATTACAATACTCGTTGAAAATGCTTTAAATATTTGTAATTTTTGTTGTTTAGTCTAAAAAAGGTTTATTCTGAAACATTTATACATAACACTTTATCACTTTTGGGATGAAGCTAGCGTTCTTGAAACAAGGCATTCTTGGGATAGAAAACTTCCTTACATTTTGCAATTACTTATTAAAAAGGTCAATTATGTCCTTTCTTATTCCATAACCTCTGTTTAAAGTGGGATGCTTTCCTTGCTAGAAGGGGAATTTGGATTGTTGCAATCATTGCATGGTGAAATCAAAAACATTTATAA
Source organism: Steromphala cineraria (assembly GCA_916613615.1). NCBI lineage: Eukaryota > Metazoa > Mollusca > Gastropoda > Trochida > Trochidae > Steromphala > Steromphala cineraria. Next base: position 74,265,127 of record OU744722.1, on the reverse strand, counting down.
CTCAGCATTATTGTCTTGATTCCCAGAATCTTTGAGAGAATTAAGGGGCAGTAGCACGTTTATAAGGGAAATATTAGGTGATGTCAGGAAAATGAAAATAAATGGTTCCAATTGAAAGATAATGTCTTTAAATCAAATGAAGCAATAATAAAATTTTCAAAAACTCGCTACTGCCCCATTAAAATCCTTCATCAGTGCCTGGTGTGTTTCATTCAAGAAAAAGATTTCTGTTTTGATTGGATAGATATATGGATAGGGCTTCCAAGGATACTCGAGTCTTCAAGCCACGGTAGGGTCAACTTGAACTCGGTTCTATTTTCTTGGACTGGAGGACACGAGGAATAAAAATGTTAGCCATAGGTAATTTTTACTTATATAAATCATTTTCAACTGTTCGTGATGTGAGAAGGTAGATGGTCAAAAATATGGTGGTAACATATTCTGAATATGACCATGTATAAGTCATAAGCGATAAATCTGATAGCGTCAATTCAACTTAATTGTCATCAATACAGAGAGAAACACACATTTGAAAATAGAAAATATAAAAAGATCACAAAAATGGTTTTGTTTTACCAGATTCAAGCAACCATTGTGTGCATATCTATGTAAATATTCTCACACCATACATAAAAATATGTTAATTTTTTCAAGTATCTAGTATATGAACGAAAGGTAAATTAATATTCAACATATTAATGTCAGTATGATTCAGATTTCAAGAAGATAGATTGATATCGATCATGATCATTCGCCTTATGAAACATTCTACATGATAAGAGGAAAGTATCAAGCAAATGTATGTCACAGTTCACATCTTCATTTTCATTGTTTTGCCAAAAGTGAAACAACAGAAGTAAACCTATGAAAACATAGAATTGATAACAAAAATAAAAAAGACTCAACAGTAACACAGGACGGAATGTACTAGTCGTGAACATTTTGATTGATTAAGTTAAGATTGTTAGCATTTGAAAATAATACTGTCTTAACAATTGTAAATAAATCTATCATTCATCCATATTTAGCACATCACATATAAATAACCATTTCTCTATCTATCTACCTATAATATAAAAATATAAATATTAAACTACATATACATATGAGTCCAACAATGATAAGTTGGTAGGAAAACTTACATAAATATCTTATCTTAAAAAGCAATGGCAATTATTCAATTAAATGATAATTTCATAAAACTTGTATACAGATAATTTAATAATTGATAATGAGGTCACACTTTAAAAGCAGAGCACAAGAACTAACATGTATTGAACTCAGTCATGTCAAAAACACTTAAGGCAAGAGTTACCCCCCTTTGATAAAAGTGAAGTATGATGGCAAAACAGTAACAGACCTTTGCGAAGCTTTGACACAAAAAAACTTTCTTTAATTTGAAAGTTTAAGATGATTACTACATAAATGTTTATATGCTTCTCACACTTAGATTATAGAAAAGGGAAAATAAAGCGATGTATTCGTTGAAATGTGTGAAATTTTGCATAGGTCAATTTGCTCCCTGTGTATGAAAAAAGGAATGGTAAAATACATTTGAATGAATAATTTTTCAATGAAGATCAACATCACCAGAGCAACATGCATAACAATTCAACCACCAAATCCTGAACATTTAAAAACATATAAATTAATTAAACTCTCTTGAATCACATTCCTAATTTCCATTCGTTCAAGAACATAGAACTGAATACTTTAGCAAACGTCCTAAAAAAACTACTTAAAATTCATAAATAGTTTCAATTTTTCAATTTCTAAACATAGAGGAATTATAACATCTCATAGATTGCCAAACTTTCGGAATTCTAAACAGAGGAATCAAAATACTTAATAGATTGCCAATTTAACCTCTACTTCTGAAAAGGGACAAAATTGCCAATATATCAATTAACAATTTTGGGTTAATAGCATTACCCCGGGTATATCACGAAAAAATATCAATTTGATTTTGAACTGTCCATAAAAATCATAAGGATCATTTACATTATATAATTCACCAGCACATAGTTGCTAAGGACATAAGCGTATCCAAGATTGTTGGTATTAACAGCAGAAAGTCCCTCCAAATTAGAAATAAAAAAGGCAAATATGACAAATGTCAAAAACCTTTTCGTTCATCTCAACTGATGTAAAACAAAACTCCTGTGTATGGAGAAGAAGTAATCATTATCAGCATATAAAAGACTATAATGAATAGATAATGAACTGTCCATACCTCAGCACTTGCATCCATGACATGATGGTCATTAGTAACATATAGGAATGTCACAAGTAAGAGTAATTAAGCAGCATGTCATTACACCGTTCTGTTGTGTAACAACTTCACAATATTTTCATAATCTGATTGATCTGTATAGTTTTGATTGTAAGCAGTCGTGGACATTAAATGCCAACTTTACTGTCACACAACAAGACTTGCTCATCCAGAATCTCACCCTACTGTCGTATAAGAGCACTGCCCAACATGGACGCAATCTGATCAATCTGAGCGTCCCTCATATTCACTTCTCGCTTCTCTCGATTGGTCAGTTCATCAGCCTCATCTGGGAATGATGCCCGGCGCTGAGGAGATGGCAAGAGTGAATCTCGGTCAGAACCTTCCTCAGCTGTGGGAATACTGATTTCTAGAGCAGGAACTGGACTCTTAGTTTCAGGAGAAGCCAGACTCGGTGCTGCTCCTCCCCCTTCCGGTTCCTCAAGCAAAGACTCCTCCTCTACCTGTTTGTCTCGCTCCCCCCTTGGGCTGGCTTTACTGTAAGGTCTCTCTGGACTCAGACGGTCCTGGGTTTGATGTGAATAGGACATTACAGTCCTCTGACCAGAATTACCTGGAACTCGAAGTTGAGAAGCAATCTGGATGTATTCTGTCTCCCCTTGAGACACTCCTGTCTTGATACTAGGGCCAGAGCTTCCAAGTGGCGATCGAATCAGTCCCTTAACAGTCATTGCTTTACCAGAGTTCTTGGCAGTCTTCTCTGTTGTCTTGTGTTTGAGTCCTGGAGAGACTATACTGAGTTCCTGTACAGTGGTGCTAGGAGCTTGAGACTGGACAGAGAGACGCTTCCTAGGGTGTTCCCCTGACTGAGGAGTCCCTGTCTCAACTGGACTCCCACTACTGTTCTGTTTCACCAGTCTTGAACCCTCCTCCTCATCCTTCCTCAATTCTTTCCGAATTTTCTCAGATGTTCTGTTGCCTGCAGTGCTCTTCTTCTCCACTGCAGTTTTCAGGATTTCATCCACAGATATACTGTTGAGTTTGTCCTCATCTTCTTGTGACCTGGGGTCAATAGATATGACCTTGACCCTGTTGAGACGGGATTCCTTGGAGTCAAGGCCGTGAAGTTGGGGTCGCTGTCTGTACTTGACCTGGTAGCCGTCAGTTCGGGGTGCCCACGGTCGACCAGGTGATGTTTCCTCGGGGACAAGTTTCTCAAACACTACCGGCTGCGTCTCACACAGGTTCTGGAAAACATATTTGTTTGAAAACACTACAATCTTAGCTTAAACAATTGCAAAACATTTTATACAGGTGATTAACAATTTATATTACCCATACGGGCGAGGATACACAAGTGGATATTTTTTTGATATCCACAAAGGTTCGCAACTGTGAACATTATTTCGACTGGGGCAGATATCTTGAAATCACTTGTACCTCGTTGGTAATTCTCTAAATACGTCTAAAATTTAGTAAGTATTGCATTCTAACAATTACCATAACTTTACATTTTACAACTCTCATTTTACATTTTCATGAAAACACTAATCTTGAACCTACTGTTGTTTCTCTCCTGACAGGAATACATCTGGGAGACAGGACCTTGACGCCATCCTTCTGAATCTGATCGTCCCAACTAAGGGGGATAATTGGTGTGTGCTTCGTATCATCTGCAGCATCCATATCTATCAGGTGGTCAATATCCTCTGTCATCCTGAATATAAAACATTATAACTGATATAAGGTTACCACACCTTGAAGAAGCAGATGCTTGGTTACTGTGAAATTTCTTAGGTGCAGACATGTGATTCCTGTCAGTTGCAGGGCAATTCAAAATGCTTCTTTCATAAGTAACAAGCATTCAGTGATGAGACAATAAAATTGAAATTTATTTATTAGCATCAATCCCCTAATAATTGGTTCCTATATGCATCATGAAACACAGACAATCCCATCTATCAAACAGCAAAAACTGGACCGCTAGCATTTTGTTTTGTAATCTTATTTTCTGTGGTTTCTGTAAAAGAATTTAACAGGATTCACAGCTATTTTAGCAAAACGTTTAATCTACCTCAGAGGTAGAATTTTCCTCTGGGCAAATTATATGAATACAGTTAATCTCTACCTTACAACTTAAAATGCTGGATATTGGATCAAAACCTCCTTGATCATTATAAATTTTGATAACAGGTTAAACAAATGTTCAGTCAACCTCCTATGAATTGCACAAGTTTTAGAAAAATCAAGAATTAAATCTCCATTTGGAACAACAAGATACAACCAAAAGAATCCCAATCAAAAATGGCCATTATTTTTTAAAGGTTCTTCATTTGAACAAGGTTAGACTGAAATTACCTAGTGCTTATGAATTTTTAAATGATCTTCTGTGAACAACACATACTCTTAACCCATTAAAGAATATGATGAACTCAGACATACAGATTACTGTTTAAGCCAGCCATGAAGTCAAACTCCTCTTCCTCCCCCTTCTCCATATCTTCTTCCTCTGTATTCATTCCTTCTTCATTCTTTCCTTCCTCTTTCTTCTCTTCTTCCTTCCTCTCCTCGATCAGCGGTGACTCGTATCGACTCACTCCCGACTTCTTGCGGACCTTGAGGTCATGTGACTGGATGACACCATTAATGCCGATGCGTATCTTGTCCCCTCGCTGAAGCTGCTGGGCTACCTTGCTGCCCACACTGCCGTCTATGTTGTAGTACTCCTCCTCGCTACGGTAAGCTGGAGGCAAAATGATAACGTTATGTAGATAAAAATTTACATTTGTGACAATACAGATGTTTCACTATACAATACCTATTATGATGATTTCACAGATCAATATGATTTGGTATGATACACACATGCTTACATGAAACATATCATGAAATATAAATCTCAGATAAAGTATCACAATTGTTGATAGTATGATGAAGCCACAACATTTAACTGCATTAACTGTTCTGATTCATCATAATCATCCAGGAATGAGCCAATCACAAAAAAAGATTTTAAAAATCTTTGGAAAAAAACAGCATTATGTCATTGAAATTTCTTTACCAGAACAATTTCATCATGTCACTTTAAACTAACTGTGGTAACAGGCATCAATTGATGTCATGATCTAGAATTGTCTCCCTTGGATCAAATGACATCTTACACATGACACTATTCAACCAAATTCTATCTAAATGACAACTGTGATCAACAGATATTTGGCTATGATCAAAGCATAAGTAAAATATCGATATATTAGATACAGGTAAAGATAAAACTAGATTTTTTATTTTCAAAAAGACCTGTCCAAATATCAGAAACCAGCTATCAGCAACCCTTTCACACCTACTGGCCTAGAATAAGGCACAGATATACATGTATATATTTTCTTAGTTTTTAAGGTGAAAGATAAGCAAGAAGATACTGACTAGCAAAAACGTCAACTGCTCAATTTTCCGAGTCCACTATACCTTTACCACATATGTCAGGGGCCAAATGCATCCCCAGAAAGGCTATCAAGTTTATCTGAACAAATATGGTAGAAGATACTCACTGGCGAAAGCATCAACTACTCCATTATCAGCATCCCCAGGCGCCCCACCGAAGGTCAGCCATGCATCAATTGAGGTGGGAACGGATTCTGGTTTCTTCTGACCCTTGATGAAGCGGCCCTGGTTGAGGTTGTTGTTCTCCGGTAGCCAGTGCTGGTGGATCTGGTCTGTGATCTCTCGCTGGGATCTGCTGGTCTCAAGCAGGTCGGGGTCCACCTTCACTACCATGTAGGGTTCAGTGGGGCACTTGCTGGACTTGATGTGCCCTGTAACATATGGTAGTTTGGGTAAGATGATTTTAATCATAGCTGTTTTGTGAATATTGATGTAAGAATTTCTCACAGAGAGACACTAGCAAGAATTCAAACATATATCAAGTGATGATAGACTGAGTTTCCTTTCATTTCACCTTTCACCTCAGTAATGATATCATTAGATAACACTGAAGTCTAGCAGTTTGGGATGTAAATCATCATATTCCTGACCTCAGAAGCATCATGACTTGATAACATACCCTTAACTATTTTGACTACAATGTTCACTTGTGCTTGCTTTTTTCTGTCACTTAAAGAGAGTTGTGATATCAAGAAAAACATATATTCTCTAATTATTACATTGAAAAATCCTACAAAACTGCTTTAAAAAACTGTGAGAGGACATTGGAATCAATAATAATGATTGAGGAAATGCTCTTATTGCTTTATCAACTAAGAGTATGCAACCCATCAGCCATTTAAGGCACTTTATGATAATCTATCACATTGCCATCCTAACTAGGTTCCTAATTCGAACCAATTTTTAACTTGTTTCTCAGTGATCGGCAGATAATCACCCTTCAAATTCTCAGTTTATCAGTTATGATTGGGGTCACCAACCCATAAGGCAAGGCACTCAAGATGTTGCAGAACTTCACTGACTGGGGTCATGGTTAGTTTTTAATTGTCCCTAGAGTACAGAGTGTGAACTTTTTAAGTCAACTCACCGCTTATCAAACTGTCAAATCTTTAGATTATCTAAGTTATTAAATGTAAAAGCAAAATTGGTAGAATTAACTGACCTGTAGTTTTTGGTCGAACACGTTTTGCTGATGGAACTTTTTTCTTGTGTTGTAATTTTGGATTCTGTGACAGTGAACTCAGTGGCCTCCCGCTTACTTCAACTGAATGATCATATTTACATATTAGTGTATCTTAAATCACCTGGCTCAAGCACACACAGTATTTGCTTTAGAGGTTGTGAGAGAAGTTTTCTGCACAGTATGTGTAGATCTGTTCTCTGGCTCATCTGATATGAATATACCATTGTCTAATCTACTATACCGAAATGAAAAATCAATAAATGCCTTGGATCAATGATATTCAAAGGCTTACTTCAACTGAATGGTCATTATGAACATGTTAACATTTCCTAATATAATTCCTGATATAGCACACACTGTATCTTTAACTTTCCTTAGACGTAGGAGATTAGTTCCCTGTAAAACCTTTGTGTAGATCTGTTTTTAGCCTTGATAAGTATAGCCAATTGTATCACAACTGATATACCCTTGTCTAATCTTTAGGGAAACAAAAAAATCAATAATCACCTTTGATCAATGATATTCAAAGGGATAACATGAAACGAAAGTTCTTTTTGATCAATGAAATCTTTCCTGATTAGTACTACTGGTAACAACTGTACAATAACTTCAAAAGGTTTCGAAATACTGCAAAGGACATCAAACATAAAAGAAAGAGATGTATCACTTTCAATTTGGGTTGTCAGATCAATATTAGAGGAAGTCTGGATGAAAATAATCAAAAGGATTTTTTTGTTAACATTGACGCTGCTACAACATTATCAGAAACGTTTCTTTCTGATCTTAGTCTTTATAGTTTTCCAGTGATGTCAGTTTTGACAATCAATTGTAACTAAAAACATGTGCACAGTTGTTCTTAGGTGTCCAGGTAAGGGGGCATTTTGGTAAATTCTAAACAGAGGGACCTTTTTTATGGTGAAGGTATCCTAAAATTCTACGGGACACCATACCAGAAAGGATGATAAATTTCTTCAGGATACCCCCTAGGAATAAAACTGTATGACAATTAAAGAAAAAAAATAGAGCCATTGGCTCTGAAGCTCATCAGCCTTCATATTCAATTTTGCTTTAAGATGAGGCCAATGTGGTTCCCAACTTTGTAAAAGCTACAGGGTCACAAATTAAGTAATTAGGCTATGTGATTTCAGATACCAGTTATCAATTCAGAAATGGAATTTGATCAAACATTAAAATAAAAATAGAACCAGTGGCTCTGTAGCTCATCAGGCTTCATATCAATTTTGCTTTAGGGTGTGGCAAATGTGAAATAAGGGTGTGCCCCCTGAGGCCCTTATTAAAGGCCACAAGGCCACAAAAGCTATCAATCATAATCCTCACTAGTCAAAGAGTATATTCACAAGGTTTCAGCTTTCTGGGCCTTTTGCCCCTGGAGAAGAAGATGAAAATAGGTTTTAAGGGCGTGGCCCCTCTGGCCCTTGATAGGGGTCAATTGGTCACCAAAGCTACAATTTATAATCCTCACTAGTCCAGGAATCTGTACACAAAGTTTCAGCTTTCTAGGCCTTATGGTTCTGGAGAAGAAGATGAAAATGGGTTTTATGGGCGTGGCCCCTGTGTTCCTTATTAGGGGCCAAAGGGCCACCAAAGCTTCAATTTATAATTCTCACTAGTCAAGGGGTCTGTACACCAAGTTTAAACTTTCTAGGCCTTATGGTTCTGGAGAAGACTGTGAAATTCCACAAAGTTTAGAAGGGATGGACGGATGGACAGACAGACGGACGGACGGACGCCGGACACCATATGATGCCATAAGCCCATCGGGCCTTACAGGCCAGAAGCGCTAAAAATATGTAAAATTTGGAACAAACCAACCCTAAATTGAACAAGAAGGCTGCCAAAGCTGCAATTGATATTTTAGGCTATAGGATCCAAAGGTTCATCAAGCCCTTTTTAGGGGCATAAGGTCACCAAAACTGTGAATTATAGTCAAGGGGTCTGTACACAAGGTTTCAGCTTTCTAGGCCTTTAATTATTCTTCTGGAGAAGAAGTCGAAAATGCACAAAGTTTATGAAGGGACGGATGGATGAACGGAAGGACACCTGACACCAAACACCATGCCATGCAATAAGCCCATCGCGCCTTACATGCTTTGCTTGTCATCTTGAACATCAGTTCTATTTCCATGACTTTACTGTACACATTTAAAGCTCAAAAGAACTGAGTTGGGATTTCTTTTAAATGTACATACCAGTACAAAATATAATGTATTTCATATACCGTATTCGTCCTATTAAGCGCCCCCTCCCTAATAAGAGCCCCCTATTACAAATTTCCATATAACAGAGCGCCTGCCCCCCCCCCCCCCCCCCCTCCCCTTCATACGTAAAATGGCCTAACTCTACTGCTTTTCCAATAGTTTTTATTTATCCGGGCCTGTGAATGTGTAGTTGCACTGAATTTCCACGATCGACCTACTTTCATTCTCGTTCAAAATCCCGACAAGTGCTAGTTTAGCTTGTCTATAACGTATTCCTAATAAGCGCCCCCCTTTCTGGGGTATCCTTATAAGCGCCCCCTTTGGAATTTTTAAAGCTAAGCGCCCGGGGCGCTTAATAGGACGAATACGGTACTAGAATAAAAAGACAAAATCCAACTAACAATCTTCTTCAAATTTTAAAAGGTACTGTTGTTGTGTTTTTATGTCACAAGAATGAAGAGACAAACCCTTACTGTTAATCCTCTGCAGTTTCTGTATATTGTCGCTGGTGTTGTAGCGTGATGCCGACTGGTGTCTCCTAGGGGGCGCTGACGCTATACTCCGGGCCTTGCTGTACAGCTCATGGATGTAACGGTGTTGCTCCGTAATGATGTCCGTTGTGGACTTGGCGCGGTAGGTGCGTGTCCCGCTCAGATCAACATCAACAGTGCGACATGACAGCACCGGCTGGGCGGGACGGTACCGGTGCTTGCTCTCAATGTCACCCAGCGGACGTTTCTGGAATGAGAGGGTTTGAGAATCATAAATAATATGCACAACAATGAAATATTGTTCCAGAGAAACAATGATATTTGATAAGTTGAATAAAATCTATAGCTGGGCAGGACAGAACTGATACTTCCTCTCAATGTCGCAGACGTTTCTAGAAGAGAAATTTTATGTAAAAAATTTAAAGGTCTGATTTGGAGAGTAATTCAAGTGATACTTTACAATATTAATATATATACTGTTGTTTTAAAGTAACAATGACTTTTTGGTTGAGAATTATTTTTTCTTAGGTAACAATTAAAGACTGTTTCAGACAAAACCAGTAACCATAATATTTCGATAGAATCAAATCTGTTCTTTTGATTCTGCTGTATTTTCTATTTAATGTTCTTCTTTTGACTAAATAATTTGAATGAATTGCTGAGCAATGCTGTTAGTAACTCCCGTAGATACAGTTAACGTATCAGAGTGATCGATTTTACAACAAAGCACACAGATTTAAACCTTTATGTCATCACTCAACAACAAGATTAAATAAATCAGGCTGATTTGAAAAGAAGGCATGAGCAGTTTATCAAATATTTTGTAATATATTAGAACAGTTGAATCACAACAACAAATACTTTGTTCCTTAAAGTGATACATGTTGTCACCTCTGATTAATCATTACTTAGAAAGCAAACAAGTAAACAAAAACAGAGCAACAGACACAAAACCTGACAATTCAAAAATGACATATGACCTTACCAATGACAAATAAACTTCTACAAAGAGACTGCAAACCAACTCAAAATTGTTTCAAAGTTTGGTTGCTAACAATCCCAAGTGTTCACACCACAACAAAGTCACACATATTCTCCTAGCTTTCAACAAAACTTGTCATGTTCACAAGCTTGTATTCTTATGAATCCAACAAATCTATCTCACACTGATGATATGCATAACCGATTCTATTGACAGGCTTTTGAGCTCGTAACACTGCCTGCTCCCACACTGTGAAATATGATACTTGATTCCTTGATAGGACAGCTCCACACAGGGTAACTCTCCAGTTGGGCTGAAACACTACCAAACCTTTTGAAATGACATTTTAATTCTCAAAGAGTAGCGGTAACGCTGGATAACCAGGGATTTATCTGAGCTTTTTGTCAACACTGGGAGGTACAAAGCACTTGGTTTGATTGAATGCACCCAAATTGCTCTCTTGAGTTTGACAAATGCAAAGAGGTGCAGGTTATTAGAAGTGAAGAAGAAGGAGATACATTATTTAAACTAGAACAATTGTAACACCTCCAGTTCAGTCTTGTATCAAGTAAAATTGTTCCTTATCTTACCTGGACATTTTTTATAATGAATGAAAAAGTAAATTGAAAGTTTTGACACTTTAAAAGCTCTCGCTACAGAGTAAATATTACAATATATGGCCTAGTTAAGCCAAAAGAGCAGCACACAAAATATGATTTCTGTTGCATGGTTTAGAGTTTTGAAATATAATAATAAACAATCATAACTTAAGCGTATAAAACTTTCTGCTAACACAGTCAGTTTTAAACTAAATTTGTGGGTGTTGAATAAGAAGGAATCCCAGAAAATTGACAATCACAACTTTTTATTTTCTAATTAATTAACTTAATTGGTTAAGATATCTGTAATTAATATTTCAACAGTAGTGTAGAATCAATTTCAGTTTCAACATATCAATATATCATGTCCCAGATGTGCCCTTTATACTAAATGTTTTAGTCTAATATTTATACATAACAATTATCAAACAACACTCAATAATTGTTTTGGCAAAACGTATCATTAGATTGAAATGTGTTTGTCCTCAGTTCCCTTGGTGAACATTTCATGCATGATTGAACAGACATGTATATTCAATTATTTGATATATGTTATGGACTTTTGAAAACAGCATGAAATCAATATTGTGGAGTTGGCAGATCATTGTAGGAGTTACACAGATTCATAGCATGTATACATGTGCAATAACACAACATGTTCACATGGAACATGGACACTGGGGATGTTTCTTCTATCAATCAATACACACAACCTGGTGCTTCAAATTATATTTCAGACAATGGTCATCTTAGAATGAATGGCATCCAAAATCTCCTTTGTAATCAGATGATTTCTATTAATTATGATCAATGTATGCTTGATAGGTTTCTCTTTGTAATCATACCTTAGCTTGCACAAAGATAAATATCCTCTATTCCTTCCAAGAGTGTGCATTGCAATGCATGCATTTATTATAAGCAAGAGAGATATCATTTTCAAAATCTTACTCTTGTATAAAAAAGGTTAAGAGCTTTCTAAGGTTTTACTTTCAGTTATTACATGAGCTAATTTGCACTATTCAACAAAGAGGGTCATGACATAAGGTCCATAGGTAGATTGACTTTAATAATTCACACAAATCAATTAGATATGAGAAGAGTGCTGGTGTTTCTCTTCTCCGTCTCCAATATACCTGTAGACTATGTGAAATATGTTCCTGATCCTTTGATCTCAGAATAATTAATTTTACAGGCAGTTTAATCTATGATATTTTGATGTTATATCATCTGATGATTTTGCCTTATTATGCTGAATTGACACTCACGTTATATTCTCAAGACCCTGACTATCAAACAGATTAATAACTTGCTAAAGGAACATTCATTATCAAAATAGCATACTTATGATGACTATAAAAAATGATTTATAACAAAATTCAAGTATGCTTTGATAAATCTAAGAGCTAAATATAGACAGAAGGGCATATTCATTAATTAATTCACAAATTAAAGGTAAAAATAATGATTTTCTTGATATTATGAACGTTCTTCAAGTTGTTATCTATCAGGGCTTGATTTTCTTATTTTGTCACCTTCATAAGTATAACAAAGGTTAAGATTTACAGAATGCAATATAAACTCTGATATTTTTTCAAACCACCAAGTGAAGGGTTAATATCAATAAGTTACAGAACCAAATGATAAGGTCAGCACATCAAGGGTTAAAGGAAACAATTAAAGGCAACAGTCAAGTCATGTATACACTAATATAAACACACCCAGACAATTGGGTGGAAAAGCAAATAAACGTTTATTTATTGTGCACCAACCTTTGCATGTTTGCGCAGCACATTTTGTGCCCGATAGTCTGCGTAATCAAACGCGGACAAACACCTGGTGGTCATATCTGGCGAATAAGTCTATGCCTCTCTCATCACGTCTACTACACTCTCTATCTCTCTATCTATCTCTCCCTCTCTCTCTCCGGGAAGGTAGGTGGGTGGGGCGGTAAGTTGATCAGCTTCATCTCCAGGCCAGCTGGCAATCCTAGAAAAACAGATCATGTCAAGGCCGTGAATAAAACATGAGGAAATGACAACATAGACTTGGGTTGAAATGTGAATTATAGAAATATATAATATTTCCTTTATTAGCTTTAAGCATAAGCCTGCCTCTAGTAAATGCTTGGAGTGATTCATTAACATCAGCTATATTGATGCCTGGTAAAACTTAAATTGCCAGTTTTGTAACATGTTTGTATAAAACAACAACACATCTACATCGCAATATATAAATTGAAAATTTTTCAGTTGATATGCTTTGTCTAAAAGGTCCAATAAGAAATGATTTAAGGGTTTGCTAAAAGGAAACAGGATAAAACAAGAGATCTATATGTAAACTTCAAGTGAAAAGTACCGGTATTAAATACTTATCTAAAGGATAAGTCACAATGCTCTCAACATGGATTGCATTTATAAAAACATTACATACCTCTCTAGCCTTGAGACAAAGGTGAAACTAACAAAAGTGAATACCACTTGAAATGAAATGATGCAATATTCCTCTTATCTTAAAGGGGCAGTACCACATTTTTTGAAAACTTTATTCTATAAAATTTTGAACAAAAAATATTAGTAATATTATAAGTATCATCTTCAGAGGGTTTGTTATTTTATTACTCTATCCAATCATACCTACCCGGTAGTTGCAGAAGAAATAATTAGGTATCAAGCAAATACCATTGGGGGCCATTTTTGTGTAAACGCCTTTTATTCGAGGTTGGGAGACTGATTCTCATACCTTTAATGAACATGGTTTTGTTCTTTTAAAACTGCATTCTGTTATATAAAAATATTGTCTTGCAAAAGGTAACATATATTCATTTTGGTGAGATCTTATTATTTTACTAAAAAAACATGCTACTGTCCCTTTTAAGTTATAGTCTGGCATATGATGAAGAAGATGATACCCTCTCTGCAACTTGAAAGTGTAAAATCAGTGTTTGGTAACTGTTGGATTTATTGCTGCAATTTTTAACTATACTAACTATAAAGTACCAATAGTATGCCAAGCAGATATGGATGAAGTTTAGGTACAAAGACAAATAACTAATAATAATGATGGCATCAAAAACCAATTAGTTTAAGATAGACTTCATGAAGAAGGACTAGAAACCAGTCATTCATTACACTCATTTACACTACGCTGAAACAGAAAGTCCTTGACACACAAATGTTAGTATTCACTATTCGACAAAGAACTCATGTCTTTACCCCCAGGTCATGAGTTATTTAATTTTACAACAAAAATGATAATTATTCTTGTTGTACAAAAACAAATAATCCAAACCTTTTCTAAAAGAAGCAGAGATATAAATTTTATCAAACATAACTTTGGATTTCCTTACAAGGCATTATAGAAATTGTAAAATAACTATAAATCTTTAACACAATCTGTAATATTTTATCTCTTATCAGGTTAAACTCTTATCTTAACACAAAAAATGAAAGCTGAAATCAACTTGCTCAGGTACACCGATACATATTTTATATATTACAGGAGGATTTATGACTTTTAAACCAAAATGCAACTCAGGTATATCTAAACAAAATAAAAAAATACAGGAACAGGAAAATCTACAAAGACTTATTCACGAATAACTAAGCCAATCACACTTACAAAAAAGACTTTCAAAAAAGACTCTCAGGGAGTCTATCAATCAGAAAGCCATCGCACCTCGAGACAGCAGCGGTTGCCAGGTGGCAAGAGTCGAGTTGCCTGTAAAGGGCAAGTTCTAGGAGTGGCAGTCTCTTCTGCAGTCTGATCTGGCTTCCCTCTCTACGGCTAATAGCCTTATACATAATATATGGGTAATAAATAGCCCAGTAGAGAGCTTCTTAGCTTCTTATGATCCTTAATCAAATAGATCTATCTCTCTTTGGGTAATACCTGATAAGTGACCTACATTCTGAGACTTCTAAACTTTTACCTGGTTGATTGTAGTTGTGATAAATGTTTTTCTGAGGAGTTGCTGGAGCTTAGTAATTATTTTCAAACTTAGTACCAGATTGTTTTTCCTAAAAGTATTACCAAATTGTTTTCTCAAAAGCTATAACCAGATTCTTTTCTCTAAAAGTATTATATATATTAATTCATTGGTATTGTAAGAAATTACATGATTACCAATTACAGACGTATACAAATTCTCAAACTTCTACTTTTTTTGTGATCTCTTCCAAGTAACTTGCAAATCTATACTAAATGGTACACAAACATAACAATAAGGTAACTATGATTTCAGTTTTCAGTTTGATAGATAAGTTACACATGAATACAAAATCTGGAATTTCTTGTCTGTAAAGGAACTTATTTTACATTGTCTGTCCAATAGTCTTTTATTTAATTCCTTAATTCCAAATCATAACGTAAAGTTCAGGTCTGAAATGAGGTCCAAATCTCACTTTCATTATAAAAAATGATAAAAATTTAATATTGATTTCCTCTGACAATTTGATCAGTACTATTGTCTGTAGACATAATTTCACGAATACTTGAGACCATTGTCCACAACAACTGAAGGCAAATCATTATCAGACTCTTGGCAAACATGTCAAAGCCACACTACTTTCTGTGGGACTTACGAGCATGTCTCCTTGCTTGCTCGGCTGATCATATTGATGATAATGCTTTGACAATATGGTGGGAGCTATCAAGGTATTATTTCCCCATTTCCATGTTTGTCAAAATGTTTTGTGAGCTTTTTATGAAGTGGCCGCGGGTCTCTCTATTACCTCAATCACTTAGGATATATGGACTTATGCCTTGTGGGAGTTAATAGACCATTACATGTCAATTTAATTATGTTAAAACATGTGATATCCTTCAGGGAATAGTTTATGGTAGTTGTGACATGTCACATTACGATATATGTAACACAATATCAAAGAACAATAAATTCAAATACAATACATTTCACAATTCAATATTTTCAGGGTAGTTAATGGGAAAAATTACTTTTGATAAATATATTGATTTTTAGCTGAAATAACCAATTATAAATCCAAGATAAGTATCATGAATATTGATATATCTATATATCATCACAAGACAACTCTAATGGACGATCTGGCTGCATTCAACTGACCAAACATAACTTTTTTTAACAAATTGAAATTAAGTCAATTCATTTTCAAAGTTATGACTTGTTGTTTTAAAAAATCCACTAACAGCTAAGAAATACTAATATTTTTGGAATGAAGAGTTAAAGTATCTACAAACAATGATAATATGATCAAATGTCTATATTTAAATATTTCCTTTAAAGAAATAGGACGGTGGGAATAAATGACTACTCTTAGATAGACAGACAGATAGATAGATATCTAGATTGTGTCTAGAGGATTGTACCTAACTAAGCACCCGATAGCTATGATAGAGACAGTTAGCAGAGTAGGTATGATAATCCACCAGGCCATGATAAGTACATTTATCCTCACTGCCCCAATCACTGACATTATAACTGTTGCCTCCCTGACCAAGCACTGCTCTTTGATGGTCTTTCTAAGCCTGTAGTTCATTGTGCAAGTCTAGATATACAATACACAAAATAGAAATGTATTGCAAGAAAAAAGGAGAGAAGAGAATGGAAAAGACAAAATTAGTCCAACCTTTTCACTGGAGCAACATATATATATTGCAGATGTACTCAATGGATTCCATATGAACCTTTATAAAAGTTAAAACGACTGTCTCCTCTCAATGAAAAATATTACTTCATTAAAAACCCTACTAAATAGTGTTCGAAATATATCTTGCATAGTCTCTGTAACCTTGGATCTTTGTTCTCGACGAATTTCTGGGCTTTTGTTAAACTTGACAATTATATTGACAGCATTAGGCTAACAAGCTGACTTTTTGGTAGGATTATTCAAAACATTGCACATAGAAATGATTCCATTGATGGCTAACAAGATTGAGTCCATATTTAAAAACAAAATCATATTCTTACTTGTCAATGATGAAGAGCAAAATAATGGATGACAACTTTGTTTTCAAGCAGGCGTGTTTGAAACTAAACCAGAACCTGAAATGTCCCATACCATGAATAAAAACGTTCTCATCCATATATTCCTCTTTCTTTTGTCATTTCAAATTCTGTAATGCCTCTCAAAGATACTATCTTATCATACCCAACCAATAAAGTATCAATATTGCAAGCATTTTAACAATTCACACCACTATGGCAATATTCCAATAACTACTTTCCTTTTCTCTAAGCACAATATCTCTTAATCCAACCTTTCCTTCAACATTAATAATCTCCAGGTAAATCTCTTAATTTAGAGATTATTGGATTTATCCTTTATCTCCAGGTGTGTCTCAAGTACTCATTCTAGAGGAGGTGAATAAAGTGAGTCTGGTTTGCTCCAGGTATAGGCGAGTGGAGCCAATACAGCCACAGATACAGATAAGTTTACAATAGGAGCTGTCGGCTTCCAAGGAACAGGCAAAATAAAGCTAAGCTTTATTACAGAGTTTTTATCCAGTCCACATATAGGAGAGCAGCGTTATGTAGAGTATATATGCTGAATGAGTCAGTTCTAGGAAGGTATACCTTGCTTTAGATAACAAACAAAGCCACAGTAGATTTCCCTGCCACCTCCCTATTGTTGTAATGGGTCTTACAGTACTGCTTAGTTTGTAAGGAATATGGCATGAGGAGAGAGTATTTTGAATTATTAAAGTTTACATAGTCAAAATTACATTTATTTATTTTTGCTGTCTACTTATCATTAAAACATGTTTCACAATTCATTTGATAGCCACCTCATTTTCAAAGTGTTTTCATTGAAGAATCATTGGGATTTTCTTGAAAGATAGAAGACACAAAGTCAATTTTATCTATCTTAATAAACATTTTGGCAAAATGAAGATACAATAAATAGTTACTTCATATTGTCAAAATGATTTATTTGAAGAATTTTGCCAGATTTTGATAGGATCCTACGGAATGAGCTTTTCCCTCAATTTTTAAAATCCATTTATTTATTTATTCATTTTTCCTAGATTTTTCCAACAACATTTGGTCAAATCCTTTGGGTTAAAATATTTTTTATGTTGTTACTCTAAAAGCTGTAACTTTTTTGTCTGAAGTTATGTAGGAGTTTTTTGTTTGTTTACTTCACTCTGTCCATATTTAACAATTCTACTTCACGATAGAATACATGGCCAATAAAGAGCTATAATGACCTCTTTGTGAAAATAAATTGTAGCATTTTATAGGTAGCAAATGGGCCTCATAGCATTCACAGTAAACTGTTAAAAACTGTAAGGAGAGAAGTAATGTCTTTTCTCTTTCATTTCAGACTTTTGCCAATGACATGAGCCCATAGTCGTAAAGGTCAACTAACGATATATTCCTGAATCGTAGAATCAAATCTTACACACAGCTCTAGATAAACAGAGTATCTGCGTTATTTATGCAACAAAATCCTTAAAAACCCTTTAACCCTTAGAGTACACTTTTTTTTTTTCATTTCATTAAAATTCAAAGAATCAAAAAGCTTGCGTAGTGTATGTAGCGCTATGTAAACGCTAGCATAGTCTAACCTAAATATGTCAAAAATTGATATCATAAATCTTCAAATTATTAATATTCAGTACTATAAACACATTCATTAGTTTAATTACATTTTAAAGATAATGTATAAATATGCAGAGAAATACCCATTTATTTTTTATCTTTAGAGTACAATCTCATTTCTCACGTGATATACGGTACCCAATTGTCCAAAATCAGGGGAGTACAATTTTACTATGTGCAACGAATATCAAAATCAACAATACTCAATCGTAACAAAAACAGGGAGTTAATATCAAATATGCCCTTATTTTTTTTGCGCAGTATAGCTTGTAAATCAAAATTTAAGAAATATAAAAGTTGTAAACAATAAAGATATATTTTGACTTATTTCATGGTGTTAACTGATAAAAAGTGTGTAGACAGTTGTATAGAAACTATCACAAGAAACATTTGAAAATGTTTAATAGGATATATAACTGGTATAATTGCATATTGAAAGTATGATGTAGATAAGGTTGGTTTTAAATGTTCATTAGAAACCTATATTTATCAAATGATTATATTTCTGAAATTCATACCACCATAACTATAAGGGATGTAACGATAGATCAAACTGTCAACTAAACGAGATAATTGCTATGCTGATAGTATTTTGTAAATACTAATAGGCATTTTTGAAACAATCATTAGTACCAATAGCACATCCAACTATTGATAGTATCCCATATAGTTTGTCTGTAAACCATATGATGAAATCAGAAAGAAATTTTTACCTGATTATTACCTGTCAAAATCCCCGGAAGTAGCCTTTAGGTCATAGTACCCTGCAATGGACTATTGCTGTTGCAAAAGTTACTCACAAGAGAATATCACTATCACAATAGTTCCTTGGGGATCAAAAGTCACCCCTAATACCTACTGGTGCCTAACTAAGGTTGGTATCAAAATTAATATGTCATGAGAATCATTGAGGGGCAAGAAAACAATTACTTTAAGATGTTTAATTTTATTTGGGCCATCCTTATGCCCTAGTGATAATAGTTCATAATACCAAAATTAACATTAAAAAAACTTAAAACCTTTAATTGTATTCTGTTCATCACAAAAATTTATGACATTTAGACAGTTTTTATGACCTAGTTACCTACAGACTGTCTAGGTTGTTGTCTAGAAACATTATCAAGGCACTTCAAGGTTGTCAAGTTTAGTTCTAAACACATATCACTTTCTGTTGTTAGGCCTCGTTAAGAAACTTTATATTGATAAACCAACTTATTGAAAGGGTTAGAACTTCAAAAGGATAGCACAGCATTTATCAATGTTAAAAATTTCAAAAACTTGCTTGAAAACTCAAAATCAAAATAAACTCAAGGTAAACTAGGTAATATTTTGATATATTTTAATATTCATTAAAAATGATTAACTACAGTTACTCATATTGAATTGTTCAAATAATTTGACATTTTTTGGCATGAATAGTTTGTATATATAACATCTTTTATACAACATTTGTAAGATGTTCTTCAGTAATTGAGGAAAGAATTCTAAAATGTATTTTGGAAATATATTGAAAACATCTTGCTAGAAAACGAACTTCTATTCTAATTTGATTTGAATGATTTGTACAATTTGCAGTTCAAAAGTTGAATGATAAGATAAAAAAGTAAAAAATATGCTATTATTCCAATTCTTATCAGTGAAAGTTACAATGTAATAACTTCGGTTCTAGAGACCTTGCTGGTTCAAGGCAGGGAAGAGAACAGGGAGAGAATCCTCATTGATTTATTGACTGCTGCCAAATAATTCTATCCCTCTCAATCAGCTTACAATCACCATCAGACAATCAACAAGACCCAACAGGGTAAGATAATGGAATCTGTACATTTGTCATTGTCAGACATACGCGAATTTCAAAATCTGTATGATTGAAAATACAGTGCTAAAATTTAATACACAAACCTTGGTAGATTTCAAATATTTAATCAATTTAGACTGTTGTATTTTAACTGCAATTACCTAATAACAAATTACATCTCACTAATTTGACTAAATGGAAGGCTGTAATATCATTCTTTTAATATCACTTAAACTAAAGTTCTCGAAAGTGCTCTGATATGATTCTTTTCATAGATTTCAAATAAAGTTCACTGATAAATATATTCTACACAGTGAGAAAAATAAAGAACTGTTGGAGTACATGACAAATGATGGCATGAAATTAGTAGCCATTGGCATGCACTCTGATAACATTATATATATCAACTAAGTTACTGTGTAGCCTTATTTCCTACACTAAATAGTTATAACTTATACCCCATTTTCATATATCTCTCTTGACATATAAAAAGTATCTTCACACCCCCTATAAAACAATAAATTATATGATTTTTATTTACTCATATTTAGGCTAAAACAACATGTCAATTGTAACACTTTTGAGTTATGAACTAAAATGATATTTGAATAGCCCCAACTTTCTGAAGATAGTCCTCTCTATGTAATTTCAATAAGTTTGAAAGTTATATTGCACTTATATCAACTATCAGATTTATAAATCCATCTGGTAATTTAGATAAGGATTTCTCAAAATGACACCTACCTTCATTTAACACACTCTACATGCTACATTCCTCTAGTAACGTTATAAAGCACAAAACTTCGGGAGCAGAACGGTAGTTTATTTCACTCGATCACTCAGGTCATGAAAGTGACCGGCTTATTGACAAGTGACATGTGACCTTGTTGTCAACAACAACAAATGAACCGATCACACGAAGGGCGGCAGATACGATTTTGAGGCACTGCATGCAAGCTTACAGTCGCACGTGCGCTTTGCAAACGTCAAACCACATATACGCTTACCTTACATAAACACAAAAAGTCTAACGGGGCTTCGTCTTGTCTTCAAAAACAGATGTGCAACTAGAAAATCTAAAGAAGATCCTATGACGGTGTCTGACGAGCACCTGCCTCTAGTCTAAAAATAGAATGATTCATAGCGAGGCAAGAAGCCAGCAGCTATTATCCGGACAACTTATCATTGAAGTGCGTTTCATGGTAAGACTGATGCGGCTTTTCAAAACATGATAAAATTGACAACGATTGTTTTAAGCATCTGTCTTAGCTCAAGTCTACATTTGATTTCTTTAAATAATAAATATGAATTAAACAAAGAAAGCTCTATGTTCTAATGTTTTTATTTTTTCTATCCTTAATTCTATAGTACTTTTATTTAACAAATACTCTGATGACTATGAACCATTTTCTAAACTGTCCAAAATACTCAAATATTGACTTACCTTGTGTTAAATATTCATAATGGATGGTATATGCCGCCAGTATTAAGACCTACTACTGACAGGTAGCAAAGTTAGAATGCCTGAAACTCACATACTGCCAAACCAGAGTGAACGGCTTTATAAAGGGGTTCATCACGTCTCAAATTGACTTCAAGAATGTGCTCACCATGATATCAATCCAGCGGTCATCGAATTAAAATGTCGGTAGGTAATCGTTGTATGTTGTATTTAACTAAATTTGGAACTTTTGATTTGCACGTAAAAGCGGTTAAGGAAATATATTTGTAAGTAAAAAGCGTACATGCATGTATTATTTTGAACATTAATGAATAAACCGACCGCTTCTGTGAACAAATGTATTTTTCGACATTTATGGCCTCATATAAAACTTTCTCTATTAATTTGCTCAAGTACTCATTTCTAAAACCAGAATTATGTGTATTAATGTATACAATTTTACAGTATGAACCTTTTCTCATAAGTATCTGAAAATCGATTCAAAAATATCTTACACCGAATGTAAAAAAACAAACTGTTCTCTCGCAACAAACTAGTTTGGGTGTTAACTACATTCTACTTAGATGTCTTCGGATGTCAAATTAGAACATTCTTATGATAAAAGTAAAGATTTACTTCTGACAAAGTTCCGAATAATTGCTATTTTGTTCATTACCGATCTTTAATTTAATTATTTCCTGCCATTTGTGCATCGTCTTTGGGACAGTTTTATTGATCTTGTGGAACATTCGAAAAATTGGTCGTCTCATTGTCTCAACCAAAATATGCTCCAACATCTACGCAAAACTTGCCATATGGAAAATTCTCTTTTCTACACTGTTCAGAGATTTATAAACCTCCAGTTAGAATCGTCCTGTGTATTCATCCAATTAGGCCTTACAAACCATTAGTCTGTCAGCCAGACCCTAAAATAAGATAAAAGCATAAGCAAGTATATATAATATATATATACTTGAAAACTTGAGAGCTCAATTTAAGATAAAATGAAGAAAACTCAGCCCCCCTTTCATTTTATTTATTTTTTTATTTTTCAAATTTTAAATCTATTGACAAGTTCCTTTCAGAGTCTAATTATAAGGGTTAAACTAACAAAACTTAAAATGAATGTCTTATGGGAGGCGGTAAGAATGTTAACATTTAAGGACCAAACGACCACGTCGTTTGTCAGTCTTTTGTCTATTTGCAGAAGAGGATCGAGATTATTATTTTTCATATCTTAAACCATTTTGAATTTGTAGTGATTATTCTCAATTTCTTGCTTTTTACATTCTCTCCCCACAGAGGCAGATCAAGTCATGAAATGTTGATACAGCAACATTTCATGACTTGATCTGCCTCTGATGGGAGAGAGAAGCGTTTTAATGTTCAGGCAATAAAAATATACTTCTAACGTTCTTTAACTTTTTGTAAAGATGTGAAAAAGAAACGATCGATATTCATTATCATTTTCGTCCAATTCATTTTTTCCTGGCTAAGCGAGAGCATTTCGGGTTTTGATTCCGGCAGAGGACTCAACAATCGCGACGAAATTAGTTGCCCAACCAGTAGTATATCTAAAAATTCCCCTGCTGAGATCGAGGCTGCATAAACATACCATCACAAGAACATTCCCGCCGGAAGAGAACGTTTGGAGTAGGAAATCTGTGATCGAGTAACACCGTTCGCATGGGCAACCACACTCACGGTCTGTTTTGATTGTCATCTTTTCGAACCTTTAAGAAACAAAATTCTAAATCAACCAATTAACAGCAAGATCGCAACTTGAAGTGGGGATGTACATGACATCTTCGGGGTGCTGTCATGGCCTCTCCAGCCGACCCAGCTTTACTGCCTGATTCGGATTTCGGGGCTGCGACTGGCGAGTCAGTCGAGTTGGGGGAGGAGGATGGAGATTATCAGGGCCCCCACAACTGGCGACAACGTCTGCGACCAGTCAAGAGCAGAAGTAAAGACACGGAAGACGAGGACGAAGAAGAAGAACAAGCACCAGTCGTACAGAAGGAAAGGTGAGTTCGTTTGCCCAAATTCATCGTCTTTGAGCTATTTTAAGAACGGGCACCGATTCCAGCTTCGCCTTCCAACTCCTGACAGAACATGGCGCTGGTGCCAATTTGGTTGGAGCATCTGTCTGGAGGTATTGATCGGAGGAATTAGAACTCGTCAGTGTATTGTCAACTCTGAAAAAAGTGACATTGTCATGGTTACTAGCTTGAGGCCAAGTTTTAATTTCCATTTTGTGTCGACTTGCATGGTTGCCCCTTACTAGCCTCAAGTTAACTTCATGAATTTGTTTAAAAAATAATTAAGATTTTCTTGACATATTTAAGAAAGATTATTTATCAAAACCTTGGGTTTTATTTCATTTTGGCATCCATTGTTTTTGTTAAGTGATGAAGAGTGAAGACTTCAATAAAACAATAACAAATTACTTCCTGGTTTGTTGACCTAGTAATTATGAGGTTATGTAAGTGCATATAACATTGCATGATCATAACCTGACAGTCTTTATTGATGAAAGATGGTAGGCTAAAACAATTATAATTATTTGTTAACACTATTTTGAAATTATATAAACTCAGGGTTTGAAATCAGCACTAGCCCGGTAGCCCATGGCTAGTGCAAAAGATGCTGGGCTAGTATAAAGTGCAATGACTGGTAGTCCGAAGGACTAGTTGAATTAAAAGAAAATACCATTATATCGGTGTGTTTGGCTAGTCAGAATTTCTTTGGGCTAGAGCTCTCGGGAATGCACTAGTCCGAATGGCTAGTACCCCAATAGGACTAATTTTGACCCCTGAAACTGTTATAAATTCTTGAAATTGTTTTTTAGTAGATGACAACTCTGTATAAGGCTAAAGACGATTATTTCAATGTTGCAAAAGAAAGTAGAAGGGATAAAAGTTCTGTTAATACATTCCAGTATTTGATATCATTTCATAGACTTTGACACGATTCACTAGAAATATATTGCTAGATTTAGATGTTACAATTTGACAAACAACAAAAGTGCACATCAAACAAAAAATCAGTCAAGATGGATTATTTGTAAATTTATGGATATATGATCCGATGATCAGTAGTTATACGACATGTTTTATTAATGAAATTTTTGTCATTTCACTCAATGCAAATTGTAAATTAAAAGAATGACATATCTCACTGAAAGCTTATGGAACTGTCACTGACTGTAACATGAACAGTTTACTTGAAGAGGTACAAGTTCTTATGAATATTCTGTGTTTGTTTATGTACATCCTATGTTGTTGTAAATGGTTGTAATTACTAAATTAACTAATAAAAATACAAGCAATTGGTCCTGCTGCATTTATGACAGTACAAACTCACTCAAATTGCAGGTAGCCAAATTCATCAACATGATTATATCATTAGCAACCAGTAAACAGGGATCACCTTTGTTCAAAGTATGAAAGGGAGAAAAATCTTCCCTTGGCCTAAAATAATGGGATTTTCAGAGAAGGCAATGGGATGTTTAAGAAGAAAAATAATAGTTTTGACTATTGCAATGAGACTCTCTCCTCTCATTAGTTTTGATAATGGGATATCTTGATACATCAATGGGTAAATATCCAAAATCCTTGTCCAAAGTGATCCCTGAAAAAATTTACAAGTCCCAGGAAGGATCAGTTATTTTTTTTAAAATAGCCAAACATCGCCTTGTATCCAGCCCTTGTTGGTATAGTTTCTCTCATTGAAGAGTAATGGGTAGTTGATGAACGTTTGAGGCACATCAATAATTAGAATATCACCTACTGATTCCATATTTCAAGGGCGGGATAGCGTAGTGGTTAGTACGTTTGTCTGATCAGCAGGTCCGTGGTTCGAATCCCGCCAGGGTCTCTGCAACTTTGTCTGCAGTAGAGAACTGTTCTACACACACGTGACAGTCATGTTTGGGTGCAACCATACACTGAACTTCAGTGCAGTACCACCCATGGTTGCTAGTTTCAGCCGATGCTCACAGGTTTCACCACAATGCATAGCCACAATAGTGTAGCGGGCTTTCTCCCTGCAATAATACTAGCAGCTGTGATATAAGTGAAATACTCTTAAAAGCGGCGATAAACACCACATCAATGACATCATCCATATTCAAGTTGACTGGGCAGGTTTCACTCCAAGGCAAAGAACCAGTTGTATTGCAAGTTTTCAGACTGCATGGACTTTTAAGACTTCCAAGAATATCCCTCGTAAGTTGAAGTAACATGATAAGAGATTCTGTTAAACAGTTACAAATCTCATTGTTCACTTAGAATTTAGAAGTTTTAACAATGCATGTACATAAGAATTTGAGTTTAGATATTATGAAAGTTCTTCATTCATATTTTAATGGGTAGGTAATCATGGTACAAGGCTCGCTCAAATTGGTGTTTCCTCCTGGTTTCTGATGATACATTCTCTGTATCATGATACGTATTGTTGACTTTAAAATTGCTTATTTTGCTTTAATATTGGAGTATTTATCAAAAGTTTTCTTTTTGTCATAAAACTTGAAATAGTGTATCGTGATGTGTATTGTTACTATTGTATCAAATTGTATCGCTATGAGATATCAAGATATCATACCTATCATATAAAAAACTGTATTGTAACACCTCTTATACATTTTGGATTGTTTTAGTTCTGGTTTGATTTATTTTCTATCCTACCTTTTTAAAGGAAAATATTAGAAATTCCTCTTTTTTTGGAAAATACTTTATGAAATTGGAGAAGGCTTATTAGTCTGTTGGATGAAAGATGTTTTGCATTATATATTGCATTTATGATGAATTGAATTCAGTTCTTTGTACAATTTTTATTGACAAATGATTTCATCTTAAAAATTCATCTTCCTTTGAATATAGTTTTGGCTGTTTGTAATTTAATCCCCATGATCTTCACATTGTAAGTTGTAACAGTTTAGTTGTTACAGAGGAGATGCATACATCTTACAAATAGAGTGTGCAATGTTGGATAATTGAGCATGCAATCAAAGACCTTACTATATTTGTTTGCACCTTTTTCCTGACTCTATGTTATTTATTAACACAGTATTAAACAATTAGATTCAATAAACTATTACTTTGAGCTGTAACAGAAAGGAAAATATGCAATTGCAAAGGTATCCTAACCAAGCCAAAATGATTAAATCTGTGGTTCATTGCCCTAGGCCAAGTTTTTACTAACGCTTATCTATTATATTCAGAATCAACATCACAAGTCTGGTGACAAGGTTTTAATCTTCTCAGCATTTCCATTTCACTTTTGAATATTGATGATGAATCATTCTTAGGGGTCAAGGCAAACTTTTGAACACAAGGGCCGTGGAAATGTCCATGTGCTATTTATAGCCATGTGTCATCTCTAGTGAATGTCATAGGGGTTTAGGGGCTTAGAAAGAAGTGAAGGTCGTCTCGTCGTGCGTGAATAATCTTGTCCTCTACATAATTTTTTTCACAATACATGTATTTCAGTAGAAATGTAACAAAATCTGTATCTTCTTTTTCAAATACAATTTCTTTTTTTTACATTAGTGAAAATTTATATATATTGAGGAAACCTAATAAAATAGTGTTTATGATTATTATATAAAGTAAAAATTATAGGATTCAGATAGAAATAAAAGTCAAGCAAAAGAAACGATATCATTATCTCTTCTGCAGAGTACCTGAAGTATGTATGAGAAAGTGCATTAAACTAAAGTATGCAATATTTTCTGTAAAGGTAAACTATGTACTATATGACAAGAGACATTCCCCATACTGTATTCTCCACAGTAATGTTTCCGGACAATCCCTTCAGCTGTAATGTTAGCTCAAGCTCCAAGCAAGACGTGCACGCAATCCTGACCTTCGACCTACATACCTGGGTCATAACGAGACATGTAGGTCATAGATATCTGCTCACCTGGAAGTTTCAAAGTAACGGTCCATCAGTTGGAGGGAAGTTTTAGTCACACCAGAAATCAAAGTTGGCCCTATAGGGATTGTGAAAGAGATGTTTCTTTGAAGTTTATCCACAATGGAAGCCTGTCAACCTCTGAGCAGGTGAGGCTTGAAAGTTTTTAACAGATGAGGCTCGTTAACTCAGGTGTTTCAGCAGGTGATGTGCCGTCAGGTAGGATGGGTCATGCTTGACAAGTTACCTGTTAGATATATACCTGTCACACACCAACACAAGATGGTAACCTGTGATTTCTTTGGCTCTCAAGTCACTGTTGATGTCTGTCATTACATATGATTGACTGGTTGAGTGTTACGAAGGTACCTTTGGATTCATATATATATATCGTGTACATACTATTCAGATTTCATCATGGGTTTATAGACATTTGTATGGGCATATTGTTTTCTGTCTTGATGATCGTTGACTTTCTTGTTCACTTTGTTTCTCATGTCAAATGAACAAATAACTTGTGATTTACTCCGGCTCTATCTTGTCTGTTTGTGATCATATTTGTCATATTTGAGAAACTCTTTAGAAATTGTAAATTTCATTTGTTGATCTTTATCATGTGCAGAGTTTTTCACACATTTCTACACAAACGCAATTTTTAATAACACTGACTGTTGTTTAGAATTTACAGAATTAAAATTTAGTTTCTGACCAGGATTCGCTTCACTATATTAAAAACTAAATAGACAACTACAGGAACAAAAGGAATAGTGATGATTATGATCAGTTTGGCACCGAATTCAGTGACTTTCCCTCTAGCAATACAAACATACCCAGTGTGGTTCCGTCAGTGTGTTTACGAGGGGAGCTGTGTGTTTATGGGGAGTATATGAAGCAGATAAGTGATGGCAGAGTGCCAGTACAACTATCAGGTGAGAAGGAACTACTGGCAACTTGCCTGGTAGAGAAACAGTATCAGTAACGTCATTACCACAGCTTCCTACACTACCGCTGGTTCTATGAGCGGGCTGTCTTCAGTTTGTATTTTATACTTTGTAGTATAGACATCGGCACATGGCTTTCTTTGATTTCTGATCATTTATTAAACATATGTTGACAGTCCTGTGGTAACATCAAAGCTAGGAATCTATTTGAAGTTTTTTCCATAACTAAGTATTAGTAAAAAGGTCATTTGTGATTATGCCAAAAAATGTGTCTCTCTTGAAGTTTCCTCGTACAAGAAACTGTCATTGACTTATGATAAAAGTACTCAGTATAATAGTAAAAGTAAAACTAAAACTATGATAAAAATAATTTAAGGACTTAACTCTGCGACTTTAAGACAAAAACTTGACAACATGGCGACAATAAAACCTTTGGTAAAGATTGAAAAAATATTAAATTTCCCTAACACTTCAAAATGTCAGTTAAGTTCTTGTTACATACATATATTGTAGTCAAATAATGTGTATTTATATTTTGTGTTTTGATGTTTTCTTATTTAATACTGTCAATTTATTGTGACTATAGGATTAGTTTCTATTATGTTACTCAGTGTCAATTACAGGAACAATAACTGTTTTGCAAATTGAAAAATCTGGTATATTGATATTTGCTGGATATTTATAATATGAGCTGGCCTTAATATTTCTGAATCAGAGAAAGGTGTTCAACAACCTTCTATCCATTTATATTGTATACTGGATAATTTATAGAAATACCCCGGTAGGTCGTGTGTGAATCAGTATCTATATTGACACTGACACTTGCATTTAAATACACACATTGTGACCCAAGGGAGGTAATTGTATGTCTTTACCTGTAACTTAACCCCACCACAAGCTGTTAAGTGAATGCTTGCTGTGTCCACGTTAACCCTCGCTGACAATGGCAGCCTGAGTCATGAGTTGATGATATGTCATAAGATTGGACAGACCTCGTAGAAGTGGCAATGATTTCTTGTGGAGATTCCTGATTCAATCATAATCACCTCTGGCATACGGTCAAAACTGAATTAGATACCACAAATAATTTTACTTCTTTTGCCATTCTATACTGTCATCTGTTAATTCCTTAAAAGCCTTACTAAAATATAACTGTTTCTTTAGACAAACAGGAATATATTATAATTATTAGAATTTTTGAAAAGATAATCTTTTACCTTTTATTATCTGGTATTCATGAATGTTTTTAGCTCACCTTTACAAAGTAAATGTGAGCTTATGTCATGGCGCTTCGTCCGTCGTCCGTCTGTCTGTCCGTCTGTCCGTCTGTCCGTCCGTCCGTCTGTCCGTCCGTAAACTTTCAGGAAAAAGACTACTCCTCCTAAACGAATCTAGATATCATTCTGAAATTGTAGTATGTTATACCCATGGTGATTCCTCACAGAAAGGTAGATGTTTCAGTTTTGAGAATCCAAGATGGCCGCCATGGCAGCCATATTGAATTTTCAATTAGATTTCATGAAAAAGACTACTCCTCCTTTACCAATCCAGATACCATTCTGAAATTGTAGTATGTTATACCCATGGTGATTCCTCACAGAAAGGTAGACGTTTCGGTTTTGAGAATCCAAGATGGCCGTCATGGCAGCCATATTGAATTTTCAATTAGATTTCATGAAAAAGACTACTCCTCCTATACGAATCCAGATATCATTCTGAAATTGTAGTGTGTTATACCAATGGTGATTCCTCACAGAAAGGTAGATGTTTCAGTTTTGAGAATCCAAGATGGCCGCCAGTGCAGCCATATTGAATTTTCAATTAGATTTCACGAAAAAGACTACTCCTCCTAAACGAATCTAGATATCATTCTGAAATTGTAGTATGTTATACCCATGGTGATTCCTCACAGAAAGGTAGATGTTTCAGTTTTGAGAATCCAAGATGGCCGCCATGGCAGCCATATTGAATTTTCAATTAGATTTCATGAAAAAGACTACTCCTCCTATACGAATCCAGATACCATTCTGAAATTGTAGTATGTTATACCCATGGTGATTCCTCACAGAAAGGTAGATGTTTCAGTTTTGAGAATCCAAGATGGCTGCCATGGGAGCCATATTGAATTTTCAATTAGATTTCATGAAAAAGACTACTCCTCCTATACGAATCCAGATATCATTCTGAAATTATAGTATGTTATACCCATGGTGATTCCTCACAGAAAGGTGGATGTTCCAGTTTTGAGAATCCAAGATGGCTGCCATGGGAGCCATATTGAATTTTCAATTAGATTTCATGAAAAAGACTACTCCTCCTATACGAATCCAGATATCATTCTGAAATTGTAGTATGTTATACCCATGGTGATTCCTCACAGAAAGGTAGACGTTTCAGTTTTGAGAATCCAAGATGGCTGCCATGGCAGCCATATTGAATTTTCAATTAGATTTCATGAAAAAGACTACTCCTCCTATACGAATCCAGATATCATTCTGAAACTGTAGTATGTTATACCCATGGTGATTCCTCACAGAAAGGTAGATGTTTCAGTTTTGAGAATCCAAGATGGCTGCCATGGCAGCCATATTGAATTTTCAATTAGATTTCAGGAAAAAGACTACTCCTCCTATACGAATCCAGATACCATTCTGAAATTGTAGCATGTTATACCCAAGGTGATTCCTCACAGAAAGGTAGATGTTCAAGTTTTGAGAATCCAATATGGCTGCCATGGGAGCCATATTGAATTTTCAATTAGATTTCATGAAAAAGACTACTCCTCCTATACGAATCCAGATATCATTAGCTCACCTTTACAAAGTAAATGTGAGCTTATGTCATGGCGCTTCGTCCGTCGTCCGTCTGTCTGTCCGTCTGTCTGTCCGTCTGTCCGTCCGTCCGTCTGTCCGTCCGTAAACTTTCACGAAAAAGACTACTCCTCCTAAACGAATTCAGATATCATTCTGAAATTGTAGTATGTTATACCCATGGTGATTCCTCACAGAAAGGTAGATGTTTCAGTTTTGAGAATCCAAGATGGCCGCCATGACAGCCATATTGAATTTTCAATTAGATTTCATGAAAAAGACTACTCCTTCTAAACGAATATAGATATCATTCTG
This sequence comes from Steromphala cineraria, assembly GCA_916613615.1. Taxonomy (NCBI): domain Eukaryota; kingdom Metazoa; phylum Mollusca; class Gastropoda; order Trochida; family Trochidae; genus Steromphala; species Steromphala cineraria. Next base: position 74,233,176 of record OU744722.1, on the reverse strand, counting down.
AAATTGTAGTATGTTATACCCATGGTGATTCCTCACAGAAAGGTAGACGTTTCAGTTTTGAGCATCCAAGATGGCCGCCATGACAGCCATATTGAATTTTCAATTAGATTTCATGAAAAAGACTACTCCTTCTAAACGAATACAGATATCATTTTGAAATTGTATTATGTTATACCCATGGTGATTCCTCACAGAAAGGTAGATGTTTCAGTTTTGAGAATCCAAGATGGCCGCCATGACAGCCATATTGAATTTTCAATTAGATTTCATGAAAAAGACTACTCCTTCTAAACGAATCCAGATATCATTCTGAAATTGTAGTATGTTATACCTATAGTGATTCCGCACAGAAAGGTAGACGTTTAAGTTTTGAGAATCCAATATGGCCGCCATGGCAGCCATATTGAATTTTCAATTAGATTTCATGACAAAGACTATTTCTCCTAAACCAATCTAGATATCATTTTTATATTGTATGTTATACCTATAGTGATTCCGCACAGAAAGGTAGACGTTTCAGTTTTGAGAATCCAAGATGGCCGCAATAGCAGCCATATTGACTTTTCAGCTGCAGATGACACATCATTATTATTAAATTTTAAGCTTTCATCAAGTGATCACTGGCACCATATAAATTCTCTAATTTGAACTTACTAATCATAATATTATCTTAAATATGGAATATTTAAGATTGTCGTGCAAGTTGTTCTATATTTTTAAGTGTTTCTAAAAAAAATTAAGATGAAAGACAAACATGATTGATTAATTTGTTTAAAATCTTTATGGCAACTAGCTGCAAAAACGAAATCACATTAAACATGTTAAATTTTAAACAATGGTATCTCCCTTATATTCCTTTAAATACCACACATAAGGGGTCAACCAGAGTTCAGATATTCCACTCTGTTGTCTAATACACATCCCAAGGCAGGCTGCTAGCATCACAGTGTCAGCTGCTAGTCTGTTGCATAATCAACCTGACCCAATTGATATGGTAGAGCATTATGCTATATGGCCATGGCCCATGTGTATGCAATAAAAGTTATGAACTTGTATTCTCATGACAGTGATATGTTCTTTCTAAGAATAACAACTTACACAAAACTTGTCTACAATAAGCTTTGTGTTTAGCAATCTACATGATAAGTTGATGTGGAATGAATATGCAGATGAAAATCGAAAAGGGTTTAGTAAGAAAAGTAAGGAAATTTGATTTGTCATATCTCTCTGTTGATTTGACAATGCAAAAATGTTTACCATTATAGTACTGTATGAGTGTTAAATAAATTGATACTTTAATGAAAGACATCTCATGGTCACTTGACATGTAAATATTATGTGAACAAAATAAACGTGTCTTATGCATTGCTGTGTTTATGACTTCCCTCTCAATCAGTCATTCATTTTCCTTGAAAAATCTGCACTTTTGGGACTCTCAATATCCCATGCAGCATAACCATCAGTGAAATAATCTTGAAATCATATTAATGATTCACTACAAAACAAATGTAAGTGCCCACCATCCTGTAAGTAATGAATGACATTTAAATGGATACACCTAAACCAATCAAGATATCATAATGAAATTAATACGGATGCCCACATAAAAGTAGCATTTTGAAGATTAAAAAGTACAAGATGGTCACCAATTCAGCCATAGATATAAAAAAAAGTTATACAAAAACCTACTGCTTGTTAACTTATCATGATTATATCATTCGTGTATTAATGTTTGTTCAAGCTCTAGTCGTTTCCAAAAGAAGACTAGTATTTTAAAAGATAAAAAAATCATGATGGCAGCCATAATCAATTATATAAAAGATGGTTACATGTATAATTACCGGTAAATAATTTTACCACATCATTCATTTTAAGGTGAGCTTCTGTACCCTCGGTACTTTTATTGTTTGTGTTATATCTCCGAAAATAAAAAGAAATTAAGGGCAATCTCAGTATGTAGATATGGTATTAAAATATATAAATAAAAGGGTTCTCCAGACAATACAGAAAACAAGATAAAAAAGGTATAGTGATGTGGCTAAACAATGAATCAATTGAAATTTTACAACATTTTTTTCAAGATCAGAATTTAAGCCCTCATATTGCAAGGAAATCAGATTAGCCGAACATTGAAATTATTTGATCATGTGAGAAAACTTGAAAGGCAGTGTTTATTTTGCAATTTATCTGAAGACTGAATACTATGTACAATGACACTTCTTATCTAAGTTAACTGTGCAAAAGATTTTATTTGATACATTTTTTTCAGTGTTGTGAAAGATGACAAGAAAATGACCAAAGAAGACCGAACAGACCCAAAAGACCGACCAGATGATTGTCGTATACGAGAACGACTCAAATCCATGCCTACCTGGAAAAAAGATCTACTGGAAAAGAAAAAATCTCGACCAATGGTACAACCTTCATTTAATAGTTTCTCTACCAATCCTTTCATAAGGTTTCTTTGAAATTACAAACTGCTTTCTTTCACATCGCAGTCTCATTATATGAATTTATGTTAACAATATCAATTGATGTAATCTAACTTAATGATTTATCATTCAAATATTTCCAATAGATTTCTATTTAGACAAGCGAAAAAGATAGTGATCATGATAAAGGCAGTTAACACAGTACATGTTAGAATTTATAAATTCTAAAATCCTAAGACCTTTTAGTAGTGTGCATGCATAATGCATTGTTGTCAAAAAAATCTTTTAATTTGTATGATGCTCCTTGATATGGATTTGTTTTCTCAGGAATAATTTTCAAATGATTTCTAAAAAGAGATACCTATGTTCACATATTTCCTATCCACCAGTATAATATCATTTAATAATATTTATGATTTACTTCTTCAGACAAGCCGACACAGTAACGGATCAGCAGCTTGTGTTGCCCCATCACAGGTTCGTTGAAGAGTTTAAATTAATTTTCCAACCACTGTTCTACATTATGAAATATGAATAAACATAGCTGTGGATCAAATAAATGGGGTACCGTATTTCCTTAATTACACGCCTGCCTTGAATATACGCCTGCCTCGAATAGACGCCCTTGCGTAAGACTTTCTGAAAATAATAAACGTCTGCCTTAATTAAACGCCGCGTAAACCAAGTTTAATATATAAAAAACGCTTCTTTTTTGTTAAATTATCTGATTTTTGTTACAAAATAGTCTAAACAGTTTCGCCTTTTACGAAATAGACGCCTGCCTCAAATAGACGCCTATGATGTAGACCTTTTGAAAATAATAGACGCCAGGCGTGTAATTAAGGAAATACGTTATTCACCGCTTGCTGTAGTATAAGAGAAGAATAATCTGAAAGTAAACCCTTCATTTTCAAGGAAAATCCACACATTTATTTTTGTGGACTGAATGTTTTATACAAAATAAGAAGACTGTTGTTGTCTGTTTTCATCTAAAGCTTTAAATTCTGAATTATGTTTCAACATTGAGTTTAATTCTACTGAATTGCCTGTTACAGATTCCTCTAAGTATATCGAGTGGTTTAAAGCGTAGAAACACCAACCCTGGAGCGGAGTCAGCATTCACTCAACAAGTCGTCAACTCCCAGCCCATTCTCTCCGGGGTGCCGCGCAAACGTGTCTCACCTTCCAACTCAGTAAGTCTCCTCTACTGTTTTCATTATTTTGAATCATACTCAGTAAGTCTGCTTAACCTTAACCCTCGGGACCCTTTATCAAGGAGTCCTACCACTTTGTATTATGAGTGACATAGTCAGGAAACCAACTAAGTGAATTCAAATAGCAAAGAAATAGTTGTCAAACAACCCCCAACATTTTAAGGATAATGTTTTTAATCTTGTACAGTACATAGTCTTATTACTGTATTAATAATAAATTGGTAACAGATTTATTTGATGTTTTTGAATCTTTATAGAACATTGAACCTGTTTTTGGAACTATTTTACTCAAGATGACCCAGACATGTCATATTTCTATTTGCTATGAAATTTGATGATGGACGGTACATGCTGCCTTCATTTCATTGCAGTGGAAGGCCATGGTGATGCCTTAAATCATATATGACTCGTTCGCTCACTTGTTATTCAATTTTGACGTTATTTCCAGTTTCGACAAGGCAGTACGGGTCACACACGCCGTACCCTATCCAACCCTCTCGTGGACCCAGCTATCAACAGCGAGCTGTCCAAGAAACGTATCGAGCGTGTTCAGCGTGCTCGACTCTACCTGCTACAACAAACCGGCCCAAACTCATTCCTAATCGGCGGGGACTCACCAGACCACAAGTTCCGTGTCATCATCGGACCACAGGTACGGTTACATAATTTTGCCCCCCAAAAAATCCCAAAATACCCATCCTTACATTTTTGATAAGACTTGAAATGTGTAGATACCCAGAACATCTTAAATCCCTCAAACCATACTTGCTGACATCTTTTTCAACAAGACCTAGCAACTAGCAAATGGGTTGTGGGCAGGACGCTTTTTTAAACACTGAATATCATGTTCATGAATCATGACTAATGGATTTACCTTATTTCACTGCCAAAGCATACCCTATTTTGTTTATTAGCTTGTTGAATACTCATAATATATCATTATTCAAAACTAATAAATAATGAATTAATGGATTGGCCTTATTTCATCACATATAGTATATCCTATTTTGATAATGTTTTTCGAATTTTCATCTATATAATGTCATTAGAACTTAACTGTGTGCATATATTTATAGACGATTAGATAATAATTCATCCTGTATTTCTTGTAGACATGTAGTTGTGGGCGAGGCCCGCACTGCGTCCATGTGCTTTTCGTCATGCTGCGAGTCTTCCAAGTCCGACACACTGACAACTGCCTCTGGAGCAAAACTCTCAAAAACTTTGAGGTGGGTATTTGGAAATGGTTGTGAATATGAACCTCGAGGGAAATTTTCTTTTTAAAAATCACCTTTACAAATATGAGGTACATGTAACCTATAATCATGTACTAGGTGATTGAAATGGTCATGAAATGGCCAGTTGGTTTTTCTAAAAAAAAGCAGATATATTCCAAATTCATCAGTCATGATAAAAATCGCTGTGTGTTAGCAACAAGCTTTATCTCAAGTTCCATAGGTAGAAACTCAGGGAGCTACAGGCAGATCATACACCTCTGTTTTTACCCTGTTTCAGGTTGAGAACTTATTTCGAATCTACCATGACAAGAGAACATTAAGAATCCATAAGAGACAATTGGAGAAGGAAAAGAAGAAAGCTGCTCGTCAAGAACAGGAAGATCGGACGAGCGGCGAATCTCAGGAGAATAGCAGTCTTCCATCAGAGAGTGACACTGCGTAAGGACTTTTGTCTTCTTTAAAATGTAACATTTTTCATGTCAACAGGTGATGCAAAATGGCCAGTTGGCTAGCTGCTGGTACAGTTATTACTGGCGGTGTTGTGAGTTCAATTCCGCAAGGGACTCAACCCCCCCAAAAAAGTCCAATATACTGTTCTATCGCAGATAGTGTGATTCTAAATATATAAATTAAACAGCCGTTCACTATCTAAATGGCTTATACTCTGAAATTCATCAATATATTCATAAATAACCGGGAGTCATTCCCCAAATCAAATGTTGCACTTTCATCAAATTTAGTCAAAATTACTCTTTATTCCTTGTATGATTTGAATTAATCATTTGGTTTAGAATATTATTAAGATAATATTAATAAGGATAGTATCATGTCTAAAAGTCTAATTCATTCTAGCATGAGCTAAATAGATCTTGGAAATGTGAAAGTCATGAACTAATAATGTCAAGCTTGGTACTCACCTATATCAGTCATCAGGATTACCTCTTCCTTCTTCTATACCTGAGCAGTAAAATAAAAGCAGTTAATGCTTACATGTCCTTCCCTTAGTCCCTGTAGTATGAGCAGAGTTATCTCCCTTTGATGAGTCAAGTCCCATGATAAGCCTATGTAACCACTAATTGTGACATGTTGAGTCATTCACTCATCACTGGTCAAGCATTTACCTCTACATGCTTATCTACATAGCACATCATACCATTGTCTTCTCAACACAAGGGTTTGTCTTACAAGGATTTTATCTTTTATGTCCTTTGATTTTGTTTAATGCAAATTAATATTTGTGTACAAGGTATTTGTATAATGATATCGTCATGAATGTCAGACAGGGATTGGGAAAGACATCTTTGACAATTGGCCATTTTCAGGGGCTTTAGTAATTTTCTGAATTTCAAATTGCCCATTGCGCAATATTTTAATTGTAGACTTCAAAATTTTAATTGGCCATTTTTACAGCAAAATGGCCCAGGGCCCCTGCCTTTCCAAGTCACTAGTCAGATTTCAAGCATAGATAATGAGCTTCAGAATGAATATGGTACTTAATGATACTAATGCATTGTTTCTCATCATTCCCTAATAATTTTTTCTAAACTTGTGAATAATTAGTGTCTGCATGATGTCAATGTATGCTATTTGTGTTACAGAAGTATGCGAGAGGAGGAGGACACGTGTCCGATCTGTCTGCTGGAGATGCTGGAGGGGGAAAGTCTACTCAAGTGTGAGAATGGATGTCACAACAGACTACACCACCACTGCATCGCTATCTGTGAGTACTCTCATTTATATGTGTAGTGCATAAGTTGGAGTCGGACTGTTATGTGTTGAATAGAATACTTTCAAATATGCATTTGAAGAAGAATTTTTCGACCTGAAAAAAGTGTGACACCTTTAATGGCATGCAGCTCTTTCATTTTATATCAGAGAAAGATTTGTTTGATATTATAACCACACTTCATGTGTCCAGTGATATATATCAATCAATATCAACATATCATTATTTATAAGGGATTAAAACATATAGTCAGGAATAGTTTGTTGAAAATGACAAAGCAACTATATACTATTGCAGGGTTCGAGGAGTGTCGACGGCAGAACGAGCCTCTCATCTGCCCCCTCTGTCGGGCCCAGTGGAAGACCATGACAGTGGAGATCAAAACGTAAGCTTTGAAACAAACACACTATTACTTGAGAATGATTTTACATTATATTTGTTTCCTACATGCTTTCACCATCTTGTTGTTTAGAATGTCAGCTGAATAAAAAGTACAAGATACTAAATCATTATCTTTTTCCAGCACCCCAGCTGAGTCTGACGTCCCGGAAGCACCCCCCAACACTCGCGCCCCCTCCCCCCAGGCAGTTCAGGAGAGTGAACTCCGACTCCCCCATGCAGAACCCATCCCCCGGGAGTACATGCCCACAGCAGAACCTTGGATACAGGTACCTATCACGCTCCCACGCTCGATAACTTTAAGCGATCCTCCTCCTTTGAACTCTTGTTAGCGCTTAGAGCATGCCCCTGAGGTGTGGAGATCAGCGCTATACAAATACCCTCATTATTATTATTATTATAATAATAATAAGGATACTTATATGACGCCTTTTCCACATTCAAAAAAATGATAGAGTGCATCTGACATTGGTACCCTGATGAAAACCATGAATCTACAATACAGATTTAAAATTTCATGCTCATTACCTAAACCCTGAATCCATCTCCAAAGACTGTCCTTGGAAAAAAATTCTGTGAGATATTGTGCCATTTTAACATTTGTCTTGTTACTATGTCAATAATTTGACAATAGTACTATGTTTTAATAGTTATTAAATTCAATATTTCTTGGTCATCTGAAATTCAAAAATTAAAGTAATTTGCATTTCCTTTACAGGTTTTAGGTGAAGATCTTGTATCATGCCTTTTCTCTCGTAATTGGTCCATCCGTGAAACTGGCGTTCGACATCTGAGCAAGGAAGTCATCGCGACACTTCTCCGAGGACTAGGAGAGGGTCGATCAGGCGTAGTTATCTCCCCTGACAGACAAGCAACTACACAGCAGATGCTTGACACGTGCACAAAGATTCTTGCTTTCATGTGCGGAGACCCCGTATACAGGGTGTTTGTGGCCAGTCTGGTACGTGGATGCATTGTGTTGTATGGACTCATTCTTGATATAGCTCTTTAACTATCAAGAGTATGTTTTATGAAGTTATTGTTTATTGATAAGTAACCTGTGGAGTAATATAAATTAATTCATTGACTCATTTAGAGTTGACAACAAAATAATATACTTAGAAAAAATTGTTTTGCACAAAACAAATATGTTGTCAAATAAAATTCCTGTCAATCCATTAGAGTTTCTCTGATTCATGGTGGTCATGCAGAAGTAATTGTATTAAAGTGAAGACAGTGCTATCTGCGTCTCTTGCTATGAAGTTAAACTCTTGTCTCCAGCGAGCCATGAGAACGATGTTATCCTACACACCGTGCCGAGACAAGCAACAGCAGCAACGTCTCCAGAGTCTGCTTAAACCCATCGTGGACGCCATCATATTCAAGTGTACTGACGGCAATAAGTGAGTTGTCACTATCATTTCTCATTTGTTTGTAATAAACCTTACATTTACCTTTGTTCAGTACATATTACAGTTCAGGAAAATGAGCAAAAGCAAAAGAATACACTATGACTTCAATCACAACTAAATGGAACATAAGAGGGAATTTTAGGGAAAGGCCAGATTGGAAACAATTTAAACACAACATATCTCAAGATATTACCAGGTAAGCATCACCAAGACTTTATTACTTACCATTATTTATTTTGCCAGACGAACAAGTCAGCTGTCAGTGTCGACGCTGGTGGAGATGGCCAAGGGTCAGAGCGGAGAGCTGGCGGTCGGGAGGGAGATCGTTAACCCAGGTGAGTTGTTACAAGAGGTTAGCGGCCAGGTGTGTCCATGGGGAGGTTTTAGTGAAGATTTTATTAGAGGAAAGAAGGTATGAGACAAAATTAGGAATAGATTTACCCACGTAATATGAGATTTTGATGCAGGAATTAATAAACTAATACACAATGATGTTTAGGTTGATCTAGCTGTCAATCTTTCATCTTCAGATTACATGACACTATTTGAATTAAAGATCATTTCCTTGTAAACAAAGGCCATGTGACCTTTCAAATTAAAAGCCAATTAGCACTACAACTCAACCTCCATTCAGAGTCACATTGTGCTTTATAGTTCTGTAGTAACATGTACATGTTCACTAACTTGATTGCCATTGTAAAGTAAGTCACTCTTCTCCCACCTCAGGTCCAACAGGCCTGGACGGGATGAACTACGTGTTGAAGTGTGTGACGGAGGAGTATCACGTGGACCATGTACAGTGGCAGTGGCTGCTGGGGAGGCTCTACATCATCGACAAGCTGCTTGAAGAGTTCCCTCAGGACTTCCTGCCAAGGGAGACAACTGGTGCTGCTGATGCTGCAGGTGCAGAGATGGTTCCGGATGAGGCTGGTGCGTCTGCTGCTGACAACAATCCACAACCACAACAGTCTGAGCGACTTCTGTCTGTGGCCAGGTTCTCGGTGAAGGCTGTCTGTAATGCTCATGTTCGTATTGCTAAAATGGCAAGGAGGGTTTTTCTGCTCACGGCTAAACTTGGTGCCCATCTTCATAGTATTGTACATGAGCTGGAATCTCTCCTGTATGACATTGACTCTGCTTCTGTGATATCTGTCAAAAGAAAATTGGCAAGAATTATCAACGATTTTCAGTTGTCTGAAAAGATTGTTCAAGAACTGCAACATGGCTCAAAGAAACATTTCAGTGCTGACGTTGAGAGTCCTCTTGGGTCACCTGGTGATTCTCCGATCTCTACTCCAAGATGTCCCTCACCTGCAACCGTCTGCTCGGAAACTCAGAGTGAGGCTGGGGTCAAATCGGTCCCTTCTTGTCCACCAAACACTCCAACTCATTCACGGTGCAAGGGAAGAAAGAAGAGAACTATTCCTCGAAGAATTACGAAAGACTCTGTATTATTAGCCAAATCTCAACATGAGAAAATCAAATCTGAACCAAGTGCTCAAACCTCAAACCTATCGCCAAAACCTGATCTTGTTCCATTAATATGCATAACCAACTGTTCAACAGAGTATGCAGAGCCACCGAAAGACAAGACAGAGGACATTCAGGACAGTATTACAGAGGACAAAGATTCTTCCTCAAACTCAGCAGATTACGAAGAACAAATCTCACTGTGTGATGCAGAAGGACACTCAAATCATTCCTCCAACCATCGTGTGGTGTCCGCATGTTGTGATGTGTTTGATGACAAGTCTAACACAGATGTCGAAGCCATTCCAGCCGGTTCTGCGGCAGCACCCAACACTCCGGAGCACGGCACTCACTTCCACACGGAGGACCATGACACGGTCAGCAGCGATGACCTCCTTGACCTCCAGGGCTGCTCGGGGTCACCAGGTGCACCTGTCTCCTTCAAGTCTGAGGTCGCAGAGTCTCCAAAGATGTCACCCAATCATACAGCTGATGGAGGTATGAATGGCTTTAATCATTTCCTTCTTTGATGTTCTTTTAAGTGTTTTCATAGAAGCTCTCTCTCTGATAACCGTGACAGCATCTCGTAATAAATTAAACAATTTAATCACGATGTATCATTAAAAATGTGTTTTAGAAACAATTTGACAGAAAACTATAAACGATGCCAGATTAAATTTGATTCTTGGAATAAATACATTTATTTTCACAAATTAAGTGAAAATCTTTTTCATTATTGAAAGTACACAAAGGGTGAATAAAGAATTAGTGCAAAAGAAAATCCATCAAGGCAGGAATGAAATATTATCTGCAAGTATATTTGCATCTGATAGAATGTAATGAAGTTGTGTTGTGTCTGTAGACCTGTCGAGTCACGATGAGAAGTGTTCCTGCAAGGAGGAGGTGGAGAGAGAGGAGGCCGAGGCGCTGGCACGAGCTATGGACATCTCTGAGCGCCAGGATCCATGTCCTGTGGTCCCCGGTCTGACACCAACTTCACGGGAGGAGGTCATCACTATACGCATACAACCTGAGGTACATTTACTAGGGCTTTATATTGCACCTAATTCTGAATTGCAATGTATCATTATGTACAGCTCATGTTAGCAATAGAATTTTATAAACTTAACCTTCCACTTGTGATGCAGTTTAAACATTATACATTAATTTAAATAAAAGCTTTTCAGATCGAACTAGAAAAAATCTTTACTCAAAAAGAAGGAAAAATATTCTTTCCAAATCGTTAAGCATGTAACTGTACCTATTAAAATTTGACTTGAGAATTAATTGGTGCAACATTTGCCATATAGATCAAAATATTGCAAGAATTGTATTGCACAAATTGAACTGATAATGTTATTGGGATTGCACAGCTCTAACATTTGTTCACTTTCGTCATCAGACCCCTTTTTCCAAAGGAATGTTTTCTTTATCTATAGCCATAATCTGTCATTGATTTCAAACTATCCCTTCTTTGTCCCAAGGATGGGAGTGAGAGTAGTGTTGAATCTGACCAGCCGTCAGTCTACTACGAGAACATACACTGGGTGAAGGGACCACTGCTTGGTACTGGAGCTTACAGCACCTGTTATCAGGCTCGCGACGTTCGTACAGGAGTCATTATGGCCGTCAAACAGGTGAGTTGTTAGAGCTTTTCAGCTTATATAACTTTGAGAAACAAATGATTATTATGGTTTTGTATAGACAACATGGCTAAAGAAGATTTTGAAAAACGTAGATTTGGTGACCATGTGGACTCAAAAATGGAAATTGCTATTCTAAGACTTACAATCTTTCAATTTCATTTCTCTCTAGTTTGCCACGTTCGCCCTCCTTTGCAACTTAAGAAATACAACCCAAGTTACTGTTTTATAATGACTTTCATTTTCAGCTCATCAGGTCTGAAAGACCCGATGGGCTTATGGCATGGCAAGGCGTCCGGCATCCGTCCATCCGTAAACTTTTCACATTTTCGACTTCTTCTCCAGAACCAATGACTCTAGAGAGCTGAAATTTGATGTGCAGACTCCTTGGACAATGGGGATTCTAAATTAGACTTCGTGACCCCATGACCCCAAATGGGGTCACAGGGGTCAAAACTTTAAAAACCTATTTTCATCTTCTTCTCCAGTTCCAAAAGGTCTAGAGAGCTGAAAAGTTGTGAGTAGACTCCTTGGCCAATGGGGATTCTAAATTGTAGATTTCGTGACCCCATGACCCCAAATGGGGTCACAGGGGTCAAAACTTTAAAATCCTATTTTCATCTCCTTCTCCAGTTCCAAAAGGTCTAGAGAGCTGAAAAGTTGTGAGTAGACTCCTTGGCCAATGGGGATTCTAAATTGTAGATTTTGTGACCCCATGACCCCAAATGGGGTCACATGGGTCAAAACCTTAAAACCGATTTTTATCTTCTTCTCCAGTTCCAAAAGGTCTAGAGAGCTGAAATGTTGTGTGTAGACTCTTTGGCCAATTAAGATTCTAAATTTTACATTTAATTACCCCTTGACCCCAATTGGGGTCACAGGGGTCAAAACCTTTAAAAAACTATTTTCATCAAAAGTCTGATGAGCTACAGAGCCCATGGCTCTATTTTATAAATGTTGTCATAAAAAGGTTATTGTTTTGATCAAGGGCATGTTTGATATCTTAAGAACCTTGTAATGTCTTTTGTTAATGCTTTACATTCATCATTCAGTCTTCAATTTTAAAACAAGATGCTAATGGCTGAAATATTGCCCAAGCACCCCTAAAAACTAACTCACTTAACTTGACGACCCTCTCTCTCCTCAGATCTCGTTCTGCCGGAACAGCCCGGTAGAGCAGGACCGAGTGATCGAGGCTATCTCAGAGGAGGTCCACATGATGGCCAGACTCAACCACCCCAACGTCGTCCGCATCTTCGGCGCCACCAAGCAGGGCTGTCACTTCAACATGTTTGTGGAGTGGATGCCAGGTAAGGAAATCGGTCAATCTATATTTGGGACCAGTGTTTAAAATAACTGATAATTCTTGCTCGCAAATCGGTTTGCAAAGACAACCAACCAATAAAAATATGACAAGCCCTCCAATGTGTTGACACTTTAGATATTAAAAATAATACAAGCCAGAAAAACTTGCTGTTCTCTTCTACTAAAAGCCCCATCTTGGAGAGTGACTTTCAGTTTACAGGCAGTTATGAAACCACTGAATTGGCCTATTTCTCACTTAGTATTACTTTGTTTCAGGGATAAGTACTGATTATTGTTCTATTTGTCTATCCCACATGTTTTGATAATGTAGAATTAACTTTTAAGTTTTTCTCATTGAATCTGTAAAAAATGTGATGAAAGTCGTACAGAATCAATATAAAGCAACACCTGTGACTGTAGGTGGATCACTGACAGCTCTACTTGGTCGCTACGGGTCCTTCTCTGATGAAGTCATCTCCAACTACACTCGGCAGATTCTACAGGGACTGGCCTACCTCCATGACAACGGAATTCTACACAGAGATCTCAAGGGTATAGGACAAGCCAATTATTTCCTTGATAATCATTGGTTGCTGGAGAGGTTTTAACTAATCTTTGAAACATTGTTTGATTTTATCAATAAATGCCAATGCCATATTCACCTTCATATTTCAGAATGTAGTTTTATTCAGTCTGATTAAAACTGACAAAATCTCTACACTACCTTTTTAGGAAATTTGAGACTCAGTGGGTTTCCCATCCACAAAAGCTAACATTTGCTCCTTTGAAACTATTGTGTAGAGGAAGCCCCTTGACTGAAGAAACTTGTGTCCCAGGAAAGACAAATATTTTGAAACTCTACTCCAAGGTTGATAAGGATTGGATTGTTTGTCTGTTCATATGAAAGATTATGACTATGTTTTTTCAGCATAATGAACCAATGTGTAAGTAAATACATCTTTGAGAAATATCTGTGAGACCCTGACTTCTACAGTACATGTGTAATGAGTTTTCACTTTTTTTCAGGAGCAAACTTACTGGCAGACAGTTCAGGTCAAAGGTTAAGAATTGGTGATTTCGGCGCAGCTGCCAGACTAGCATCGCGAGAGACGGGAGCGGGAGAGTTCCAAGGTCAACTGCTGGGTACCATTGCCTTCATGGCACCAGAGGTAATGTAGAGTTACCTCCCTTTTATCTGTACAGCTCTATTGCTCATCATTTTTGCTCAACACAAACATGTAATATATGCCTAGATCCCATTTTAATTTAATTGCTTCCTTGATTATTTCATTTAAAAAATCTGCATTGCAATTGTTGTTCAATATTATGTGATGTAGTTAGAAAAAACTCTCCAGGTCGGTTTTATAAAGTTGGAAAGAAAAAAATTAAATAAAATAACATTCGCACCATGCAGTTCTACATTTACTTGGCAAATAATCCATGAATTAGATTTTAATGTAGGATAAGATAGGGTCTCTATTGGTAATAAAATTTAAAGTTCACTCTCTAATTATTTAGCTTTGACTTTGCTGTAACACAATATCTGATATCCGGATTCAATCGTGCAGGTGCTGCGAGGTGAGAACTACGGCAGGGCGTGTGACGTGTGGAGTATCGGGTGCTGTATGATAGAGATGGCCACCACACGACCTCCTTGGAACGCTCCCGACATCTCCAACCATCTCGCTCTCATCTTCAAGGTACTTGTGGTCACATTTCACTAAGTATTGAACTAAACAATTGACAGAAAATGATAATCATGAACAGTCTCATGCACCTTGAAGTTCCTTTTGGTCAGTTTATTTATTAAATTCTCTATACTTTTCAAACAACTCTATACACCTGTAACAAATTGGAACAGCAATTTTCTGTTTGTACCTGTCATCAGCCTATTGCCAATCCAAGGGTATTATGATTCCTTAAGTTGATCAATTGGAAAGGTTGAGCAATTATTTCATATAATTATTGTTCAGGTAAAGTATTCCTCCTTCTTTAATAGACAAGATGTAATGATCTATTATCAAAATTCATATTAAATCGTTGCAGTTAGACATTAAAAATGTAAGATCATATGGCTCCATATAACATGTTTATATCACTGAAAGACATTAAAACTAAGATCGAAAGTGTAAATTGACATGTTTGTGCATGTGTAGCACTTTGAGCATGTACATTCATGATGCAGAGTTCAGCCAATACAAGTATCCTCATTTTTGTCCTGTCTTTATTCAAAACTTCAATTTACAGATTGCTTCATCTGTAGAAGCGCCACCAATTCCAGAGAATCTGTCGCCACCAGTGCGAGATATAATGCTGCGTTGTCTGGAGCAGAGCTCAGAGTTCCGACCGACCGCCAAAGAGTTGTTGATGCATCCGCTCTTCACCCAGTACCAGAAGAAATCATGAACACAGGAACACAACTATCATGAAACCTCATTATTCATGAATAAATGGCATGTATGAAGGTCCAAGAAATGGCTTTCATGAGGCATAGAATTCAAATTTAATGAGCCTATGGCATTTGAGAATTCCACGATAATGGCTCATGAAATATATGAGTCTTATGATTTTTTATATGGAAGTCAATCTGTATAATGGCATTCATTATGGTCATAGAAATTGAATTTCATGAATTGTACTTTCATGATCATTCTTGGCTCAACTCTCATTATGAAGTACCTGGATGTTACAGAAGTAACAAATACATTATTCATGATTTTGGCCAAATTTTACAAAATTGTGCCATTCATTGAGATAATTGTGTATATTTGGGGGGAAAGGATCATACAAAAGGCCTATCCATTCCTTGGAAACAGCAGAATTTGTGCCATATTTGTAAAATTTTGAACGGTGCTATTTTATGGGAAATATGTTCGGAAATATCTTAAAGACGCTGTCTATAAGGTTGGATCATGTCTTTATTTCGTCTTATCTGTGATGAAGGGAAATACCCCACCGCAGGTCGGTGGTGATTTGTATATGGAGAAAATGTATCGTGGATATAAATTCTGAGTGTACATGATGATGACGACTACCCACTGGCTGGGAGTCGAGTATGTACATAAGGTACCGACACGTCACTGGATGACGATTACATGTATCATGTTCATCATCATCATCATCATTCTTCCAGGTAACGAGGACACTTTATGTGTCACAAATCTCATGTTTCGTGATGCAGCTACGTGCTGCTACAGAATTATGTGATCCAATGAATTTCGCAAATGGAGAAATTTTCTCTAAAATGCTGACACGAAGGGTTCTTGATGAAATGAACCCACAAACCACTGACTTACAGGCGATTACTACTTGGTGTAAAGATGGCCGGGTTAAGACATGTTCTTGACTTCGTGTCTAAACATGTGACCAGGTTCAGGTCATTATTTATTATTAGTCATCATGAAATTAGTTTTATGAGGTATTTTTGAATTGTAAAGATTTTTTAAGATAATTGTAAATAAAAGAAATACTAAACAACTTTTAAATGTGACCTAAGTCTATTTAAACTTTATGCTCAAATAGTTATCATATACAAATACTATTGTTATTTTGAAGTCAATAGAATTATATTTATCACATCAATATTGGTGTATGGTCAGGGATGGGAATTATCAACAGTCTGAACCCAAGAAAATATATCTCAACCAGGCTGGCTGAATGGGTATAGAATTCCCATCCTGAATATTTATAGATGATCAAAACGTAGCTCAAACCAAGATAATCCTGAACCTGTGTAACCAAAGATTGTGGACAGAGAGCAAAAGGATGCATATCTTTGTTAATAACTTATTATATAGATATCAGATTTAATAATAGATATTTTATATGAACTTTTACAAATCTTTTGTATTATACGGCAGGACTTTATGACTACCTAGTCACAGATCTGTTTAAATGCACAGCATTAAGAATATGCATTAGAGTATATGAATATGACAAATGTGCCTTTCCATGTTTTTATATTCTTTACAGACAGTATATTGAAATGTACTAGTAGTTGAAAAATATCAAATGAAAATGTGAATATTTTGCAAAATATATCTATGTAAATGCACACTTAGGAAAAAATGAAATGTAACTGTCTGACCAAAATTGTATTCAGAACACTTGATATTGATATTGAAATGACTTCTTTATCTGACCTGATCTTTGCATGAATGCGTCATAAATAACAAGTAAGCCCTAAACATGAGAAAGAGTCCAAAGCATTTGTTGAAAGTCTTTCAAAATTATTCCTGGCGGCTGTAACCATCTAAATGCCATCCA
This sequence comes from Steromphala cineraria, assembly GCA_916613615.1. Classification (NCBI taxonomy): domain Eukaryota; kingdom Metazoa; phylum Mollusca; class Gastropoda; order Trochida; family Trochidae; genus Steromphala; species Steromphala cineraria. Next base: position 74,216,071 of record OU744722.1, on the reverse strand, counting down.
CCACAAACCGGTTCTGTAATGTTATAAATCTTCCACAACAATGAAGACGGATTTGTGAATATCAAGAATAAATCAAGGCACTAAGCATCCAGAATCTCATGTTTAGGGTTCAAATGTCTTTGACAATACTCGTCTGTTCAAACCAGACAGTTCTGAATGGCCTTAATCTGTCTCTCATGCCTTATAAACACTTCAGGGTTCTCTGTAGCTCAAACCGAACTCTGTTTTATTGTTAATCTTACTCCACCCAATGTTTTCAAAACATTTCTGAGGGAGATAAAACATTAGACATTCTCATCTCATCTGGTGCTAAACCACTATGCATGGTTGCCTTGAGGTTGGTCCAGGGCTGGATTTGTTCATGTTTCAGTTAAGGGTTATGTGACAGTCATTTGATTGTTGGTAGCAGATGGAACCAGAATATGATATACGAAAAACAGTTTAAATGTATTTTTATAGATAAGTTTCTTCCAAAATACAAAAGGTGTTTGGTCATCAACTAATTTAAATTTATTAAAGTTTTCCAAATTCTACCTTTGTTAATTATGAATATATTAGAATTTATGAAAGATTATTATTCCTAGGCAAGCATGAACACATCCAGTCTGGACAATCTCGAGGCTGCCACCATCTATTCCATCTAGATATGATTCCAGTAATGTATCAGGGGTTTTCTGAGTAAAGGCAGCATATTGCCTGGGGATCTTTGCATGTTTTAAGGAGCAAAATGTAAAATGTTTGTCTTTGTGTTGTTCTGTCTATGTTTGTCAAGGTGGGATCTTAAAACATATTTCACAAATACAGTAAATATTTTGGGAAAGGTTGATGTAAATTATTTTTATGATTTTGAAGGATTCTCTAAATTATCCTTATTGCAGAAATGTCTTTATATATTCCGATCCCACCGAGTGTATGCATGTGTAACCTCAAAGGTTAGGTGTGTGCATGGCCTCTATGAAAGGTGTCTGTGTTGTGTGTAAAGAGTATTGTCGCTAAAACTCAAACTGACAAGCTTTCTCACTAAACATTGACCAAAATAGTTCCATCTTGAAATATCAATTTGGAATCCCTTCCACGTCAATCCAATTATCAGAAACAACCCTCAACAAGGGATGTGGTGATCAAATACCAATAATGATTGATTTAAGGGCAGATGTCCTTTATAAATCAGTGCTGCAGGTAGCTGCAAATATGGGTACTTTTAGTGGCATCAAATCTTCTTTGGAAATGTAATTGTTTGTCAAGCAAATATTTTGAATTCCAATTGTCTTGATAACAAATTGCAAAAGCTTGACATGTTGCAGTTTGAAAATATGTGTTGAACTAATTTAAAGACAAAATATTCATTAGCACAAATGCAGTATATATATATAAGAAATGAATTCACTTCCAGTTGATTTGATGTCGACTAACAAGTAGTGCCAATGCTACCAAACAAAGTACATTTATATCAGCTGTGTGAGAATCTGTGTTCCCAGAAGTGCTAAAGTCATATCACTTTTATTTTACTGTGTTGAATGTAGTTTGGCTGCAATTTTTTTATCCTTTGTTTTTAGAAGGTTGTGATTGTTAAGACTTGAGTTTTACCTAGCTGCAGGTTTGTCCTTGACAGATACTCCTCACTCTGTGGGTGTCAGTAGGCTACACTCATGTCATTGCCTTATGATGGAACTTTACAAAGTGAATTGATGTCAGCAATAAAAAGTACAACAAAATATATGAGTTTTGTTATGTATGCCCAAAGGAACAGGGCTCCCCTAGCAATGAGATACGACTACATTAACACTGACTTAAAATTGTCTTGCACTAAAAAGTTTTATTATCCATATGTGATGAAATAAGTCATGACATAAAAAACGTTATGTTGCATATGTGTAATAAACCTTAGCGGTAATTCCATTGGCCAGTTAAGAAGACCATGTGACATCAGAATAGTCTACATTACGAGCTACCCGACCTTTTGCTTAAGTGCGGCCGAGTGCTTCCGGCAGCACAAGCAAAGTTGTGTACATCGTCATAGCGGGCGGGTGAATCAGTGCAGACGTGTCATTTCATCTGCCTAACTTTGACACTAAAGACATGATTTTTAATAAAGAAGCATGTAAAGTTTGCTTTACTTGATATGTGATTATACTTTAATTGATATATAAAATCAAAATAGTAATATTGCTGTTTGAAACTGGCGCTACACAATAAGTCTTTTAACCGTGTTAACCCTGAACGAGTTACAGATTTATCCATACGCGCTGACCTGATTGCTTTCACCATTGACGATGTTTTAAAAATTCTAATACTAGAATTCTGGCTTTCATATATTAGGGATAATAAAGAAATTAACACACTCGCGAGATGTCATATTGTTTTTACAACACTCGTGCCAAAATATTATTTTACAGTCACTCGTGTTATAAAAACAATATGACATCTGTGCTTGGGTATTAATCTCTATTTAAAAATCTAGGCCCTGGTTATTATGAGAATTATTATCCTGACAATGATATAGATGTTTTTGTGATCAGCATTGTTTCCACAAGTGTATATCCTTACAACCACGGACAGAACCACAATCTTTATGTCTCCTGCAAAGCTTTAGAGGTCATAGCTTTAATAATTTGAAGAAGTCAGGACATTTGGTTATTTTGTGCCAAACTTAGAAAACGTTATCCTTCAGAGGCTGAACAAAGTCAGAAATTTGACCGTTTTAGGATAAAAATTTCAAAAAGATTTGGTACCCTGGAATTAAAGCCCCAAAAAGGCACATCTGCTCCAAATAGGCAACATCAATTCCAATTTTGAAGTTTCTGAGTCAAATATTTTAAAGTTACACACCGTAAAGGAACAAAGTCAGAAATTTGGCCGGTTTAGCACAGACATGCAAAGCGCTTTATATCCCCGCATCGCAGTGGGGTACAGTTATATACTGTAAAAAATCCACGATAATTGATATTTTATATCGGAAGACACAAGGGTAAGATTTTGTACAACCAAATCATTCCTTGAAAGTAATGATTTGTTTAGATTCATCACTGCCTTTAGGCTTCGTGAGCAATGACGCTAATTATGTCATGGCAATTAAGTTATATGGAAATGTCATAGCTGTGTGATAGATGTGCTATTTGATAATTTGTTTGTTAATCTATTCATCAAATCATCTAGTAGAAGCAGTTGCTACCTTTGTGCTATCAATGACAAAACTAACAGCAAATCAAGAATAGACAACACTTTAATTCAGTGCAAGAACCGACAGTCAGCTCCACAGAGTGAATTTACACTCCAAATAGGGCAAGATGGGAATAATATCATCAGTTGAGGGTCTTGTGATATGATGAACACAACAGGGTCTCGAACCTACACTACACTCCTACATCCACCAATATCCTGGAATTCTGAAGTATTGACAACACTGTACAACGGCTTCTGTCATTGTCTGTTTCTACACATCTTTTGATTGATATCCAACACAGTGACTAGTTGACCTTGGAGAAGTAGCTCTGGCTTCCCTTTGGGTTTGGCTTCATGGTATCTGCTCCTGGCTTCCAACCAGCCGGGCACACTGCAACAACAAGGTTAGGAGTTACCTCCCTTTGTTCACATTGACAACTGTATCTTCAAAAATAACCATTTTGGTACCTTCAATTATTACTCATGTTGACAATTGGACTGCCCACAACAGGCAAGGGCTTTTTTCTCAAGGGACTAAGTCAAACTTCCATATGTGATGATAAATGTTACGGTTATCACTTTCATGTCAATGACTAACACAACAAGGAGTTATTTCTCAATAATATCCAAGTCTCGACAAAACCAATTTCTTGCAACACAACTAACACTGAAAATACAACTGGATTTCAAGCTAGGTTAAGGTCATTACAATATTCCCCTTCACATGTTTCAACACCACAATATAAGAATGATAACCTCAGAATGCTGTCAAAGAAATAAGAGATAAAGTATCAATATTAAACATTTCTGATTAAACTTATGGTAAAATTGGTTGCATTGACCAATTCTTGTTCCAAAAATAAAACTAAGGACAAAGTTTCTAGAGAGACTGCTGTAATCTGTGCCTACCCTCTCCATGCTTGTCAGTAAACTGGAAGGCCTGGACTAGTCGGAGAGTTTCATCCACGGAGCGACCAACTGGCAGGTCATTCATGGTTATCTGCCGCAGGTTGCCCTTGTCATCGATGATGTACAGCGCTCTGAGGAGATAACAACCACATTGATATTTTCAAACAGCTCTGCTAGGAGACAAGACTATACCTATACAAAAATGAAAAATCAATATCATCCTTTTATCTTAAAAACATTATATCAATTTAAATCACACTTAGTTCAGGCTATGGCATAAAAGCATCCTGTTACTGTGTCTCTGTGCTGCCTCCATAACATACCCTGATATTTATTGGTCATAAGCATTCTATCGCTAGACAATTGAATGATATGGACAATAGTGACACAAACCTGGATGACAATTCTTAACAGTGGGATTCAAACTAACCAATGGGAGTGCTATTAAATTATATCTCATGTTGTGCTGCTGCTAAGCTTGCAAGAGTGTTCTATAAGAATTTGACATGAAGCAATGCTGCATAGCTAGATAACGGAGTATAGAGTTAAAAAAATGTTTGGTTGAAGACAAAAATAATGTTGAGTAACTAGCAATACAAGCAGTCGCCTGAACTTTGCTTCAAACAGAAATTACGTTCGAACCCAACTCACCTGAAAGCAACTCCATCATCCTCCTTCAGACATCCGTACTTGCGACTCACTTCCTGTGTGCGGTCAGCGAGGAGTGGGATCTTCATGTTGCCCAGACCACCCTGCTTCCTCGGAGTGTTGATCCTGTATCATACACAAGAGTAGACATCAACTACTACAAGACCTTCAGGAGGCTATCTCATCCCTTATACCCGGGAGACAAAGGTGACCACAAGAAAACAGGTCATGGCTTATAATGTTGGAGTTTTGGTAAATAAGTAACTTTTGCAAATTGCCTCTATTTTCACTTCCATAGCCCATTACTGACCACCTATCATTTCCCTTCATAGGAATAAAGGGAAGGGCCCATGATAATACCAGAAACAATCAACAGAACACAACTACGTCACCTAAACATATTTCAAAGATCCAAGAGAGAAACTAAAATCAATTAGATTCCTGGAAACGTTTTATATCATGTAATTATTTTTGTAGTTTTTAGCTCACCTTTACAAAGTAAATGTGAGCTTATGTCATGGCGCTTCGTCCGTCGTCCGTCTGTCTGTCCGTCTGTCCGTCTGTCCGTCTGTCCGTCCGTAAACTTTCAGGAAAAAGACTACTCCTCCTAAACGAATCCAGATATCATTCTGAAATTGTAGTATGTTATACCCATGGTGATTCCTCACAGAAAGGTAGACGTTTCAGTTTTGAGAATCCAAGATGGCCGCCATGGCAGCCATATTGAATTTTCAATTAGATTTCAGAAAAAAGACTACTCCTCCTAAACAAATCCAGATATCATTCTGAAATTGTAGTATGTTATACCCATGGTGATTCCTCACAGAAAGGTAGACGTTTCAGTTTTGAGAATCCAAGATGGCCGCCATGGCAGCCATATTGAATTTTCAATTAGATTTCACGAAAAAGACTACTCCTCCTAAACGAATGCAGATATCATTCTGAAATTGTAGTATGTTATACCCATGGTGATTCCTCACAGAAAGGTAGACGTTTCAGTTTTGAGAATCCAAGATGGCCGCCATGGCAGCCATATTGAATTTTCAGTTAGATTTCACGAAAAAGACTACTCCTCCTAAACGAATGCAGACATCATTCTGAAAATGTAGTATGTTATACCCATGGTGATTCCTCACAGAAAGGTAGACGTTTCAGTTTTGAGAATCCAAGATGGCCACTATGGCAGCCATATTGAATTTTCAATTAGATTTCATGAAAAGACTACTCTTTCTAAACCAATCTAGATATCATTCTGAAATTGTAGTATGTTATAACTATGGTGATTCCGCACAGAAAGGTAGACGTTTCAGTTTTGAGAATCCAAGATGGCCGCGATAGCAGCCATATTGAATTTTCAATGAGATTTCATGAAAATAACTACTTCTCCTTAACCAATTTAGATATCATTTTCATATTGTAGTATGTTATACCTATTGTGATTGCTCCCTCAAAGGTAGACATTTCAGTTTTGAGAATCCAAGATGGCTGTGATAGCATCCATATTGACTTTTCAGCTGCAGAAGACACATCATTATTACTATTTCATCAAGTGATCACTCGCACTATATACATTCTCTAATTTGAACTTACTGATCATAATATTATCTTGAATATGGAATATTTAAGATTGTCATGCAAGTTTTTCTATATTTGTAAGTGTTTCTAAAACATTAAGATGAAAGACAAACATAATTAATTAATTTGTTTAAAATATTTATGGCAACTAGCTGCAAAAACCCAATGACATTAAACATCATGTTTGATTTTGAACAATGGTATCTCCCTTATATTCCTTTAAATACCACACATAAGGGGTCAACCAGAGTTCAGATATTTCTGTTGAGCCCACTATGCTGTCTAATACACATCCCAATACAGGCTGCTAGCATCATAGTGTCAGCTGCTAGTCTGTTGCATAATCAACTTGACCCAATTAATATGGTAGAGCATTATGCTATATGGCCATGTGTATGCAATAAGAGTTATGGAAATTAGACTTGTATTCTCATGACAGTGATATGTTCTTTCTAAGAATAACAACTTACACAAAACTTGTCACTTGTTTTGTGTTTAGCAATCTACATGATAAGTTCATGTGGAAAGAGTTATTTTGCATCAGGTTCCAGTTCCTGTGTTTTACTCATATTTGTACCATTTCTATATCTAACAGAAGTTCTTCTTGACACAAAATCAATTTAGGACATAAGCTTACTATATTTTGTGAAATTATATTTATTTTTCACAACAATTCATGTTCTCTCCCGTCAAGTCTTTTAATACCACACATAAGGGCTTAGCCAGAGTTCAGGTTTACATGCTCAGCACACTAGGATGCTTCTCCAAATATACGTACACAAAGCCAAATACACAAATTTCTACACTCTCTGGGGCTAGCAGCCCTGCCTGCTTGTATATTGCATAGTAATCCTGACCTAATTGGTAAATAGAACATAATGGACTTTAAGGAAAGTATATAAATTGTCTTTATGAAAAGTATACTTGTATTCTATTAATAGTAATACTTTTTACAAATAACAATTTAAACAAGTCAAGAATCAGCTTTTGTGTACAACAATCTGCACGATGAGTTAATATTAACAAGTCAAGAATCTGCTTTTATGTTCAGTAATCTACATGATAAGTTAATAATAGAGGTATTTTGTATCAGGTTCCAGTTCCAATACCATGTGTTTTATAAATACCTGTAAAAATAAATGATAATTGTATCATGCTGAAGGGGTTCTGGGAACAACTTGTCATCATAGAAGTCATTATTTTTCAATTAGATTTCAGGCCAAGTACTACTACTAAATCAATTAAGATATCATTCTGAAAAGTGAGTATTTTTGTATATAGTGATTCCTGACAAAGACGCATTTATTTTAATATCAAGAATCCAAGATGGTCAATATGTCAATTATATTGAATTTTCAATTAGATTTCATGAAATTCATTGAAAAGAATACATTTCCTGATCAATCAAATCAATGTCATTATATTTGTATTGATACGCTTGTTGTAATATTTATCAACACTATAAATACAGTTACAAAAAACTGTAAGAATCATCTTTATCTGCGAACAGCCTGAAGCATGACTGTTTTAATAAATCCTTTCCGTTTTACATAATTCCTGACACTTCATATATGGCAAATAACATAGCCAGTGAGGGATAAATTACATTTTATAATCATCTATATCTGATTACGGTCTGAACAATGATTATCTAGATAATTATAATGATCATTCAATTCAAACAAATCCTTTTGAAAAGCATTTAAAATGATTAAATTTGTTCACTCAAAACACTAACTGTTAGGTTTTATAGTCCTTTGTTCCCATGCAATTAATTTATTCCAAATTGAAAATTTTGGTTAATGAATAACAAATTATCTTTTATTTTGTTTGTCATGCTAATAAAATATATCATTTAATATTCATCTTCAAAACTAATTGAACAGCTGTCTGAACAATTCTTTTTTTACAAAGTCTTTCTCACCAATTCTCTCTGTTAGTTAAGATACTTCAATAAACATATTACTGAGTTGACCTCCAGATTATTTCCATTGCAAACCTCTCTTCTACCCCCACCCCTTCTATCCCCCCTTTCCCTCCTCCAGTTTTTTCTCCTGTCCTTCAATTGCAAACCTCTCTTCTATCCCCCCCCCCCCCCCCCCCCCCCCCCTTTCCCCATCTATCCTTCCAGCCCCTCTCCTGCAACTCTCCTCTAAAGAGTATCTGTATTGCATATTGAAATGAGGGGAGGACACTCACTATATGGAATAACAGTAACTTACATAAGAGGATAAGTTACATAAGCTACATGCAGGTGCAAGAGGTCATCATAGGTCATCATATCTAGTAATTAGCATAAACCCCTTCATGTTGCTAGCCTATTCTGACCAATCAGATTGCACTAACATATGTCAAGATTTAAGATATTCAGAAATCTTCAGTTAGAATTACATGAGACATTGACCTGGACAGTTTACTTTGGCAATTGGACCTATCACTAGCTGAATTTGTGATTTGTGTCAGAGAGATATATTCCAAATGTTTATGTGCATCATCTTTTTAGTTCTTTGGAAGTTGAGAGTGTGACTAAATGAATACTCCTAAACCAATCAAGATATCATAATGAAATTAATACAGATGCCCACATAAAAGTAGCATTTTGAAGATTAAAAGGTCCAAGATGGTCACCAATTTAGCCATAGATATACAAAAAAGTTATACAAAAACCTACTGCTTGTTAACAAATCATGATTATATCATTGTATTAATGTTTGTTCAAGCTCTAGTGGTTTCCAACAGAAGAATAGCATTTTAAAAGATAAAAAAATCATGATGGCAGCCATAATCAATTATCATATAAAAGATGGTTACACAATTAAACCATATTACCACATCATTCATTTTAAGGTGAGCTTCTGTACCCTCGGTACTTTTATTCTATTTCCCTGTACATAGAGTGCTAGAGGAAATTATTTTTGTAGTTTTTCTATTTCCCTGTACCGTACATAGTCTCCTAGCCAAGAGGTGCACCTACCATGCTAGATGAGAGTAGACGCTGTCGGTGGAACATCCCAGCACTTCACAGTTGATGCTGCGGAAATCCTCCGCCCGGTCGCTGAACGCAATGATCTCTGTCGGGCACACAAACGTGCTGAAACACAACATCAATTGGATTAATCTCAAGATAACATACCATTCAACAATAAGTATAAATGTTCTCTAATATGGATAAATGGTTGTGTTTTTTCGGTGAAAAACACGAAGGATTTGAATTGATGCCATTCACTTAGTGTGAACTCTATTCATACTCACATGTCCTTATTATAGACTATCCTAAACAATTGTGCAAACACAACATCCACTGTATTTATCTTTAGTTCAAAAGCATTCTACAATCAGTACAAATGTTCTCTAATTTAAATAAATGATTGAGTTCACACATATCTGTATAATATCCAAGTTTCAAATAGAACTTTTTTTGGTGAAAAACTAAAAGGATGTGAATTGATGCAATTCACCTAGTGTGAACTCCTTTCATATTTAGATGTCCTGATTAAAGACTATCCTAAACAATTGTGTGAAGCTATTATATCTTATGAGAGTTATAATGCCTAATGTGGCAACCGATAACAGTCATGGCCTTAATGAGATTGACACATGTCACAGTCAACTCCCTGACATGTTGACCTGGTAGACTTGATTAGTCAGAGCGTCATTCTTTGCTAAAATGAATGAAGCTCTGACCACTACACCTGCTTTGAAAATTAATTTTTTTTATATCGGAGGCTTTACACACAATTTAGTGAAATCTTCGTATCATAACTAGTCACCTGTATTAGAACAAACCTTATTACTCTCCCGTTGAAGATATTGCTGTTTAATAACTCAACCATGTTATTACGCTATGTGTCATAACATCGCGCGCTGACCGAATGACGTGACGTAATGATGACGTCACAGTTGTTAAGTATGACGTCATAATGTCAGTGGCCCGGCCATGACAGTCATGTTGGCGACTTTCTTTGTATTTTTACGATGTTATTAAGCAAGTAATAAATAAAATACTAAACTCGGTCCCGTTTCATAACATTTTTATGAAACTCGTGAATGGTATAGGTATTTAACTCGCTTTCGCTCGTTAAATACCAACCCATTCACTCGTTTCATAAATATGTTATGAAACGGGACGTCGTTTAGCATTCTCTATATATCCAATTGATCTCACACTGCCCATGTGTTTTAAACATTTATTTTAATGAATGGATCATATACATGATGGCAGGGCTATTTCTATAGTTCACAGAAAATACTAATGACTGTAGATATTCGTCAGATATGTGTAGATGACAAGTATTTCATGGAAAAGGTTATGACTTAATACAGTTAATAATATTTTTTTTGTTGTCCAATGAGCTTATTCAGCCATCCTAAAACTGTGCATTAAGCTTATTCCACATTATCCACGATAGAAACATTAGAAAGACCTTATCTATACTAATGTAGACCTTATTATGTTGCCACACACAAGACCTACAACAAGCATTAGATTAACCCAGGACAGTCAGTGTGACAAATGTGACCTTTCTTGTTACTGACACTGAGAAGATGGGATACTGGACTCGTATCACCTGATTGTGTGGATTATACTGATAACATCCTTCTAGATACCTGATCTGGTTAATACACTCATACAATCTTGAACAATGGATATCATATGGACTTTAAATTAGACTATTATCAATATATATATATTACAAGACCTCATGTGATAAATATTATTGTTGCACATGTTATAAACCTTTGAGGTCATGTTATTAGCTGGTTATATCAATCACATGATCTTGGAATGTATAAAAAAAGTTTCCAGGTACAAAAAGAAAAGCTTGCAAGATCCTTATAGCTGACATCAGACAACTAAGGTTAACTAGTGCAGAAGTGTCAATCATCACAGTCATGTCATTTTCAAATCAAAATTAAAGTATTCTAAGACTCATATGTTTCACTTAATTCAAATAATTTATATATGTTAATGATTAAATCAATTTATTACATCCAAAAAGAGATTTTACCGTTGAAATCTTGTTTGAAACATAGCTTAGTAGTTAACCATATTACTTCTTAGGCCATTCAAGAATAATCTTTCACAACATGCATACCGCAGAAAGTTACTTTTAAGAATTGCAACATAAAATAGCATGGGTTATGCAGGAAAATTAATCCCCAAATTTGAGTAATTTATATACTACAAAACGCCTCTAATTTTACAAAATGCATTAAACCTTCTGCCTTCAAAAGTCTACAAGAGCTTACATTTTTGGCCAATCCCAGATTCATCAGCTATAATTATAAAAGTACAATATCCATGTTCAAACATTTGTCTAGATTAACACTAAGCTTTGAAATATTTCAATTATCTGAGAGAATACCAACACTGTTCATTTGAATCATTTCCCTAGTTGCCCTTGTGCAGCATACAAAATATTAGAGGTAAGACGATACAAATTTTTCACGATACGATACGTATCACGATATCTCACAGCGATACGATTCGATGCAATTCACATCACGATACACCATTTCAAGGTTTTTGACATATTAAATATTCATTTTTCATAAATACTTTCATTTTTAGGCAAAATAAGCCATTAAAAAGTCAACGATATGTATCAAGATACAGTGAATGTATCACGATACGTGTATCGTCAGATGTAGTATCACGATTCACGAATACCAGGATATATCGTCACACCTCTACATAATATAGTGACAGAGTCAGACAATTTCTGTCAGATCAGCATGATTGATGGCATGTAGTAGGTTGGCTTCTTTATTGTCAAAATTGTTAAATACTTATGGCAATAGGATTGTCAGATCACTTTTCACTGATATAACAGGTTGCACAACTAGCATGACATCGAGCCTTGAGTATATACAATAATTAGAAATGTGATCCTAAATATGCTAAGGGAAGCCAATAGAGCATAAATGATTTACACAGCTGGGTATAGATTTCATCAAACATGGGATTGTTAATCACTGATGTGGGTGTTTGAAGGTGTGACAGTAAAGACATTGAAACAGCTCTTTTTCCCCTTGTCGAAAGTAGCGATGCAAACTGAGGAACAAAGCTTTTAATTTATACAAATCATTTATCAAACCAAAACTGTACCTTCATTATTGATGATCTATCTCTGTCTAACTTAAAGTCATACATGACTCAGACTGACAATGCTTTTTAGTCATTTTTTTATCCCTTTGTTAATATATGTATACTGTACGTGGTAATATAGACATCCTTCTGTCTCCCCATCTGTTAACATTTTGTTTCCAGAAAAGAACTCAAAATCCATAAAACCAAGCTTAATGTAGATCAATCAACATGTTTTCAACTTTTAAATTCTTGACATGTCAATATTTGACAGTTCCCATGGAAAGGATACCTACAAATAAGTTCCCCAAGCAGAACTCAAAACTTTTTTGTGGTCTCTTGCTCAATGAAATTATGTTGGTGGGTCATCAGAATATGTAGTGTGACTTTGACAATTTCAGATTGACATTATAATGCCATAAAGTCGACAACATAACATTTGACAACTAAGACAAATGACGAGCGAGTCAGTAATTGTTCAACACTGCTTTGGCATCAATTCAATCCTTGGAGGATGGGACAAGGTACCTTATAAAGTGTCCTTGTGGCAGAGTTATCCATCTGCTGCTATAACATAGGTATGTATACCATGAAGCTATTCATCCTCAGAATCTCAGGCACTGTTAGGTTAAACTATGTCCTAAACATCTATCTCCTTGAAATGTGACCTCAGGGACATTCCAAGGCAGCTAACTCATGCTTAGCAAAGGACACATTTATTGTTATATTATAGTGGTGTAGTGGTTAGCATGCTTGCCTCTCAGGCCAGAGACCTGGGTTCGATCCCGGTGGAGACAACAAAAATTTGTGACTTGGGTCTCATCCTGTGTTGTGTCCCTGGGCAAGACACCTCATCCACATTGCACTCGGCAAGCTGTACAAATTGGTACCTGAACAAGGGGGAAGTACGGACCTTTACGGTTGCGCGGAGCCCTTGTTAATGGGCGGCACCCAATAAACTATCCCTCCATGGTAATAATACTCATGGCGCTTTAAAAATGCATTGTCATTGCTATATATATATATGCACAGTATAAGAAAGCTATTATCATTATGAATATAATCGGGAGTTTCACATGTAGCACTCTGTAATGAGAGACTCTTTTGAGAAACCATGACCATAGAACTTTTAGAACTTCATATCTTATACTCACAAATCGCAAGGGTAGAAGAAGAGGACGACATATTTGCCTCTGTAGTCGGAGAGTTTCACATCCTTGAAGTCCCCGTCGACCACTGCCTGTGTGCAGAACTCAGGGGCAGGCTTCGTCAACTTCAGCTCTCCTGTTTGGGCCATGGCTATCTGATAAATACAATAAAGAGCGTTAATTATCATGAGGCTATAATCTTCAAACAGCCTTTGAAAGGATTTTTTTTGTAAAATGGGTCAATCAAGTCACTTGAATTGCCGGTATATCAAATTCATACCAAATGGATTTGTGGACATATTAAAGGTGTTTTTTTTAATTCAATTGATATGTAATAATTGATGTACATGTTTGACACCTTAGTTGCATTTGTTAGATGTTTTTATTTGAAATCATATCTGCACATGGCACATGGCACAAATGAAAGTCAAATATCATGAAAATCATAGTGTCCTTTTTTCAAAGGATATCCTCTATTTCTGTTTGTTTGAGGTTTTGTAATAGACTTATTACAAAACCATCATAATTGTTCAAATCATTGGTTAAAACTACCAATCCTCAAGAGAAAAATACATTGCAATGTGAACAAATTAATCCGATTTGAACTTCTGTGTTGAAATCTCTATGATTAAATTGATTTCAATCAACAAGTGATGTGTTTGTCACCACACTACCATCTGATAATTTGTCAACTGCTAAATGTTTGTCTTAAAGCAAAACTATTTTGGTCTTGCTATGAATGTGATAATAATTTCACTCACTACTCATTGGAAAGACACGATTACCATTGTCAATGTGAATGTAGTATCAAACAAACACAAAAAACAGGAAGTTTATCAGACAATCTTGTAAAATGATGAGAATTTATGTCCCACTTAGTAAGCTGACTAAGAGAAAAAGATAGATAGGGAGAGACTACATAGGTTATGCACTAACACACAAACCATTTGTTTAAACATTTGCCACAAGGCATTTCCCTGACTCACGATCAGACTACAACACTATAGGTACACACTTCCTTAAAGTCACACACAGTATGTTGATGGGATCACATATGCCAAATTTTGAAATCGATGTTATTACATTGGGAACCACTGTCTGTTACTGAAAATTAGAAGTTCAAGGTCAATCGCTACATTTGAGCGAAAATACGGCCATTCAAAGTCGGGATTTTATGGACAATGTCGTTGAGTGCCGCGCGCTTATTTGCCAAAAGTAATTCTGAAACCTTATCAAAAGCTGACAGGAAGATATATTCGATTTTGATAGTGTTTATTAGGTATTGTAACTAATAGGTAGGTTAATTGGATGCATAATCTCGACTAATATACGTATTTGAGAGGTTTATTTGATTTTTGACAAAATCAAGCATTCTAGAGATATTTACCACAAATGGATAGATTTGCAAGTCCAGTGATCAGATATGAACTTCAATCAGCATATTAGATATTTTGTAACTTATCAAAACCAAATGAAATTTTAAGAAACATAATCAGTGTCTCTTTAAACATGTTTCAAACATACCTGAACATAAAACAAAGCGAATTGTACAGTATTTGTTTGTTAAACACTAAACTTAACTAAAAATGCCATTTTTATTATCAAAAGAGAAAGCAGCTCATTGAAGCTGTCTTGTAATGGCATTGATCTAGACTTGCTGCAATAATATAGACTATTTTGTTTCGGGGGCTGTCAGGTAGACTAGTTAGGATTTATACTAGCTGATATTTGATCAAAATTTATAAACTGATAGTAGTTAACAATTCGCTCAAGGCAACTTATCCTTTATGTGAAATGGAGTGCATCATGATACAACTGAATGCAAATCGTGAGAACATCAAACTCCACCTTTCCCAAATCTGATTGAGCATTTACTGTGAAAAGATTATGAGAAAATATGTGAGATTTGATACTCAAACAAAACACTAGAAATAAAACTGATAAAATAATATATTTATATCTTGTACAGATCTTTTATAGGATGTATTTTACTTAAGGGTTGCCGTTCTTGTAATGTCATTGTCAAGTTTAGTTGAAACTAGCAAAGCCACCTAATTAAGTCTGAAACCAATTCAAAAGCTGTAATGTTCTGAAGCAAAAGTGTACCTACCTACAAATGTATAATATATATACATCTATTTTTGACTATAGACCCGTGTCCTGTCAGTATAGAAATAAAACTGTTGAGTCTCAATGAAGCGAAATATGAACAGGACTGATAAAGTTCCTGCAGGGGATATGGATAAAGAATAGATAATTATGTATTGATGAAATCATGAATATCTCAATATTTATATCAATTTACAATTATATTACAAACTAACAATAGAAGTGTGACAGGTGTGGAAATACTGATAAGCAAAGTGTTTATTACATACATTTATCATGATGATAATGTCACTCTGTTCGTTACCTGGGGAACAATTCTTATGAATCATTGCATGTAACTGTCCCAGTTATAATTCAATACCTTAGGGATGAAGAATGCATTCAGGGTTCTATTGCAACTTGCAACTTGCAACTTGCAACTTTTGGGCACTCAAGTACAACTTTTATCGATATCCAACTTCTTTACAAACAGATAAGCAACGTTTCGATAAAGATCCTTATACCGATTTCAAGCATATGAAAACACTTCAATGTAGCTTTTCTCTGAATAAAGAATTTGGATATCTATGAAATCTTGTACTTTATCATAACTTGTCAAATGCCAGGTAAGGGCAGGTCAGATATTTTCTTAAAAGTCCACAGTCAGTCCACTCATATCCTTCTCCTTCATTCATTGTCATGTTGCCCCTGTTTGCTGTATAACATATAGTCTGTTAGGCTGTTTAGCATTTTACCTACCTCATATATAAATGTAGTTTTGTCAGCTGCTTTCAATAGTGAAGACATATTGAGTTCTTTGACATTATTCATTATCAGATTTCAATTTAACTACATAAGTATTAGCTTAAGACTGGGCTCTTCACTTGTTGAGCAATGCTCTTGGCTATTATGTAAATTCTCTCTTTTGATTGAAAAGAAGTGACTTATTTATTAAATCATCTAGTTAAACAAAAAACAAAAAATTTCTTGCTTGATTTAAGATCAAAGCACTGATACCAATCAATCAAATCTTGACTTGTTTACAGAATCAATCAAAATTGAGACTGAAGCTGAAGTGTGGTAATTAAGGATAAAATAGTCCATTATCAATTTCATAAACCAGAAATGACAGGAAATCTGAAATGCTTGGTTGTGTAAACCATTATCAGTGTTTATAAAGACTGTAAACATGTGATTTCCCTCTCCCAGCTCACTCAACACCAGGAGAGTGTGTACAGAACCTGGGAGATAACAGTCTCAACATTCTACAAATCTGTAGCAGGTCACATTTCTTTACTTAGTTTTTAATTTCACATGAGTACAAGGGAATTTGATATTTATATGTAACATCCTGCTCATATGAAAACAGCCTGTAAATTAGTATCAAATAAGTAATGTTTATAATTGATATATATGTATGAGTCTGATCATTTGAGGTCTAAATTATTCATAGTTATGACAGTAATTTGTTTTTTTCATAATGATTATTACCATAGAAAGCAAACATTTGTAAGCCAATGGATGGGTCACAAAGACTTGTACCAATTTTTTTCCATTCATTACCAATAACCTAAATCAAAATTAGAATAATAAACATCATTGCAATTAGGACCATATAGTTACATACGATATGTGATATATCTCATTATTGAAGTAATAAATACATTTGTTTTCTACGATTTTTTTTAATAAAACTCAAAATGATTTGTCACATTCATACTCTTACAAATCCATAAGGAGTTACGGAACTGATGATATTTGAACAACCATTTATAAATGTCTGCAAACGCTAAAGCAAGTTAACAGTGGTACATGTATCAATAGTATCATTAACCAAAACTCCTCTGATACTAGAGCTTTTCTTTCACCCTGGCTGACCGTTGTTCAAATATTTAGTCAGTCCTTAACAAATAACTGCAAAGAGAACCACAACAATCTAATCTGGGAATAATTGCTGCTGAAATCAATAAAAAGCTTCCAAACAATACAATTCATTGCAGCAATATTTACCAATTAGATAAAAGAATCCTGATATAAATAATCACTGTAACTAATGAAAGTAATATAAATTCTGTGGATTAATAAGAAACAATTTATTACAAATTCTAATCAAGATAATACTACTGAGCCTTTTTGAATATTAACAATTAGAAAAAGTACCCAGATAAAAATAATCACTGCAACTAATAACGGTAATATAAATTCTGTGGATTAATAAGAAACAATTTATTACAAATTTAATCAATATCATACTACTGAGCCTTATTGAATATTAACAATTAGAAAATGTACCCAGATAAAGAAATCACTGCAAGTTGTGAACCTAAACAAATACACATAACAATGAGTGGCATTCTAAAGATTTACAATAATAAACATTCTACTAATTATATTGATCCCACTTCTGTGATATCTGGATTGATTGAGAGAAGCGACACATACAGATATCGGTTCTCTAATTGCTAATTGCTTCCCTGTACACCTAGAGCCAGTACGTGATGACCCGATGAGATGCTTTGATGAGGAGAGAGCTAGCATTCAGTTGTCATCAGATATTCATGATATTTTGATAGGAGTTGCTCATTAAACTAAATGATTTTGTTCATCAATTAGTATACGCTCAGATGAAGTCCATCAAGTTTTGACACTGGCTGAGCTAATGTCCTGCTATATCTGGGGCTCTGGGCTGTATAAAATAGGTAACCTAACAGACCTGTTCTTCAAGGTATCAAGAGGCTTATGTAAGTCAAGTCACATCAACTTAAAATAGAAGCCAAGATGTCTGCACGGTAGAAAACTTCTATGTGCAAAACTTCAACAATCACAATTATCAATTTGTCCATCAAGGAACCCATAACTTTACTCTGAGATTCTGAATTTATGTATCAACATGATCAACCTAAGCTTCATTACTGTACTCCATCACACATAAAGAAATCTTTGAATGATTCAATAGATCAAATCTTTTCTATAAACAATTTTCTTAAATCAACATACCGGTATCAAAAATTCTTTTCCCCATAAAGATTCAAACCCAGTTCAGCGTTTACGAAATAAAACAGCAGAAAAAAGCAAATCTGTGTAGCAATTCTGTTATGTCGCTAATCTGTCACACTCAATTGAGCACTGAAGCCTGGTAATGCAGGTCCTATTCATTGATCCCACTTAGTGTAATGAAGTGAGCTACGGCACGGCCAACAATACTCACTCTCGACATCTCGCCGTCCTCGTCTATATCCGACACAGAAACACCTGAATCTAGTCTCTCCCTTGGTTCGGAACTTACAACCTTCTCGTAAGATTTCAGAAGTTCAAGGTAGCGCCGGTACATATCAGAATGACATCATGATCCGAGTCCTTAGACTAGTTACTTCAATGTCTCCGGATGTCTTGTATCCATGGCAACGGCAATACGAAAGCCTAATGGACGTTTCATCAAAGTAGTCAAATCAATGGGACATTTGATGCAAGAGAGTTTCCCATTTGGCTTGTCATAGAACCAACCACAGCCTCTCATATCCCATTCTTCAGATGTTGACCAATCAGAAAGCTGGTTTTTACTCATTCTATGTGCTATTACGAGGTTTGGGAGATACTATTATAGTACGACATAAATGATTTAGCAATGCTAAATATTTTAAGCAAACAAGTGTTGTACATTAATAAGATTGCTTTCCAATTTCATAATCCTTTATTGAATGAGTTGATGCAATCATTCCTTAAACATCATAAAACAATTTTTTATTTTTCATTAACTATCTACCTTAATTTTGTTATCCTTCCAGATTCTTTGTATCTTAAAATAAGGATGTAAGGTTTATGATGAAAATAAACAGACTATATTGTCTAGGAATAAAGAAATTGTTGTCAATATATTTTTCTCAATTGTTATCGTTCAAATTTCTAAAGTGCCACTGAAAGAAGCTTCAAAGCACATATTCAATTGAGCAAGTGAGTCAGTTGGTTTTTTGGGCAATACTTTTTTACATTATAATTTAGTGGACTACAGGTTTGAATGAAATTGATAAACAAAATGTTAAATATTTGGCCTTTACAGGTCATACTAGAATAGACAAGTAAAAATATCAGAGCTTCATCTTTTTGACAGAAACCAGGATACACAATCCCGCTCCTGCATCAACCAGGATTGATCATATCCTGTAGTATATTCATACAAGACCTAGTCATGAATGAACAGGAACTAAACAAAACCTCTGTTAAAACAGGCAAACCAGGATCTCAAAGTACTAAAGAAAAATGAAACAACTCACTGAATTATTTCAGATTATGGAAAACTATTTTACTCCTCAATAAGATATGAGGATACAGTGTTTCCCCTAAGTGATCAGTAAGGGGGTCATTTTGGCATATTTTTTTTTAACAGATTGGCCCTTGTGCAATGGTAAAAGTACCCTACATCCAATAATTGAAGGGACACCAAGCAAACAGGGTAGGCAAACTTATTAACATTGGTAAACAGTTTATACAAAAATGACTTTTGCAATTAAAACCAATTTGTTGCTAATGATAAAACACATTTCCCAAGGCAAACCTTACTAATCAGAATAACAGAATAATTAAAATGTTGACTACTATCAAGTTTTGAGACAAATTATATGAAGAGAGACAAGAGGCCACATGATTCAATTAGAAATAACAAAAGTAAAGGGTTTTAAGCACATACAATGAATCTTAAAAGTCAAGGACATTCCACAACAACTGTAAGGAAAATCTGAAAATTTCTGTACTTCTATCAGTAAACCTTAAATCATTTCATGAAGCTAAAATAATCAATAGAAGAGAACCAAATACATTTAACAAAAAAACTGGTGTAAATCTAAATTATCTAACCTAAGAACTTGCAATAAATAAAACTTTATAAAATGTCAATTTAATTCAAAAGGGTTATAAGATTAAACTCTTACCTAAACTATGTTATCTCTCTGAATGTAGACCTGTGATAAAATGAAGGCAGCTCACTGTACAACTAGCTACAACTTCCACCCCTTATCACATGTGTAACTACTGGCTATGTTTCGTGTCAGCCTCCCATACACCTGCACATTTCATCATGAGAAGGAGTGTCACACTTTACTAAAATAAATTGCTTCTATTGGCTGGTCTACATCATGTATGTCCACTTGATGAACAGGAAGTCACATTTGCCCTAAATGAACTGAATCCTTTTCATAAGCTTAGAGTGTTGTTTTTTTCAATCTATTACTGAAATCTTTTTTATCAAAAAATAAAATTCATGAAATGTGACAGAGAATTCTATAAAAGGATAGCTCCATTAGCTAATGCCCATCTTGAATTGTTAACATTAAAAGAAAGAAAAACTGTGCTGAGATGATTTATCAAGAAAGTTACCAAATAGTGTTTTAGTTGATAAATATTTGGTCACATTTACAAATGATTCATAAGAAAAGTTATCAGTCATAACATAGGTAATGCATTCATTCCAAGCTCTGAACTCTGACGATAAGCTTCATGTAACAATGTTTTGCTTTTTATTGATGCACTCAAATAGTGAACCTAAATAACATTATATTATATGAAACGTACCATATTTCCTCAAAAGAGGCAAGGGGTATGGCTGTTTTAAGTAAATACACGCAGGGTCTTGAATAGAAGCTGAGTGATAAGTTGATTAATTAATGCTCCCGTACTCGATACTTGATAATATGCAAATAATGAGGTTGTGATGTGGAAGAAATTTCAGCCTTGAACAGACGCCGGGTCTCGAATACACGCTGGGGATAAAGAAGGTCTGAAAAAACAGACGTCGTGGGCATCTCCTTGAGGAAATACTGTATTCAAACTTCAATCAATTGGTTATAATCAAGTATTAGTTCCATTTATTATCTTGGGGTCTGTCATAGCTGGGTTTATATTTTTTATCCAATGCTCTTGAGTAAAATATCTCTTTTTATTGTGATGTCATGTTAGAAGCAAGGCTGTGACATCACAAATCGTCTATGACTTGTTTTGTAAGCCCTGGCAGCGGCAAGTCTGTCTATGCTTGGAAGTAGATTTGAGTATTTTCTTTAACTTTGTGATTTCATATTCTTGCCAATGATCCCTGGGTTGTATGTTTAAAGGCACCAATCAATCGACTTTAATCTGCCATAATGAAATGTTAGCATTGCGAGACAACAAATGTGCTGTATTATGCGTATTAGTTAACAAAATTAAGAAATAACTACTTGATTGATAGAAGTAGGGCTGTGTATTGCCCTGATTTTTATATTGCAATATATTGCGATAGATAAGCAATGTATTGGGATATGTATTGCAATATTTTTAATATAAAGCAAAAATAAACACATTTAATTTGAAAACCAGAAAAAAAATAGATCATAAAACTTGTCATTTTCTATACCTGAATGATATATTAAATATTGTGGATTATGTTAAGGGTGGTATCCAAATGATATATTGTTTGATAACACTACAGACTGCATATGATGCTGATACCAACCCTACTCAAATACTTGCTTGGTTTTATTTGTGTTAAAAAATTGGAACATTTATCTAATTATATGTTATTATATTGGTATTCCATAATGATTTTTAGGTCTAATTCTGACTTTTTTGGAAAATGAAAATAAATTTTTATTTTTGATCAATAAATTGGTTCTTTGAAATTGTATTGCGATACGTATTGTTGTGTTGCCGTATCCCAATTTACCGATACAACATTCATATTGCGCACTCTTAGATAGAAGAGGAGCATTTTCATAAACAATTCATAATAAAAGATATCAGTTATGACAGCATTTTGTCGTAGAAATGCATTCCACGATCGTAGCTTTGATGATTGCCTTCATTTCATGATGTTCTTGTTTTTTTAGCAATACACTTTATTCTTTGTAAAAGATATATTTGAAATTAAGTGTGAAATTATCATGTAAAAATCATATATATAATAATTGCAAACAGGAAAGATCTCCTGAATTTCGTTGCCACAAAAATACGTACCCTGCTCGAATGGTCCCTTTAATTATAAGAATAACTAAATAGGACTTTCCCTTTAAATGACAACAAATGTTTTTGGCAGATAGCTATTTTTGCACATATTGTTAAGTTGTAATCAAGCAATGAGTTCTATCTTTATAAACATGTACTTTTTTAAAGTTAATTAGGCCTACAATTTTATCATAATATTAATACTAATTAAATTAGAACATCATGTAGGAAAAAACAAAAGGCTGACAAAAAAATGAAAAAATAGCTATCGTAATTTGTGAATTTATGTCCTCGTGATTACGAGGAATAGAGATACAGTTAAAACTATCAAAATACTATAGAGAATGATATTTTTGAAACATTACATAACCACAGAAATTGAAATTTGCATGCAATCATGACTAGACTAGTCTTCATTTCACTGTCTTCAGCTAAACATGTCAGCTCACTGCGTGTACAGAAGCATGTTATGTTAACAATTTATTTTGAGAAGATTGAAGACAGGAAAAGACGTTATTCAATCATTTTCTAAGAGTACGTGATCACAGACATGTGATACGGACATTTATACCTCAGGCTCAGCAAAAACGCCGGTTTTACCGGCAAGTTCGAACCTCTAGGCTCTACATTAGAATGAATGAACTCAACTTAATGGACGACTAATTTTGTACAAACCCAACTTATCTTACGCGAAAGTAATAGCAGTTGTATAATGAGCGAAAATTCGAGTAAGAATGCACAAACAATGATTACTTACGAAATAACGGTAACAAACACACGCACTGTAGAACAACTGATGTCTTTTCTTCTTATCACGTGACTATCCGCCATGTGAACATAACTTGTACTTTTGCGGTTGCCTCCCTTTTAGAAGGGAATGTCGTTGACCTTTATTGGAGAAGTTATCCAGGTTAGCTTGACCTCAGTGACACAGCTTTTTTAATACTTCTTTATTCTTCAGTTATGCCTAATTTCAGTTTCTCTCTAAGCTAAAAACATTTTCTATCTGAAAATAAGTTTTAAATATCCGCAACATCTTTTCAAAATTGTTCTCTTGTAATTTGCAGATTTTAAAAAGATATAATTATCTCAAACAGACTGAATCCAAGTCTAAGATTTAATTCCAGCTGAGAACAAAGGTTTATGATTTGTCACAGGCCAAGAAATATTTAAAATATGGCCTCTAGCAGAACAGTTACTATTTTTGTCTCGAATTTGAAAAAAATATGAGAAAACTTGTCGATAGAATATTAATTCGTTCTACATTTCAATTTCATGCATCTATAATAGTGTGTTATAAAATGAAAAGCCTTCGTGTAACATTTGCCTTAAATCGATTATTTCCGCCTCCTCAACGATCATAGAATTGTATATGTTAATAAATCATTCATTGTCCCACTATTACATGTATGATTAATTTTTCACGTTATGTGATGAAAAAGCAAATTTATTGTGTTATATATATAAGCCTAGTATTCATGTATAAATTTAGTTTCAAGATAATGACTTTGTATACTGGTACAAAGACATATTATTCATAATTTGTTTAAAAAACTGCAAATTTTCGAATGTGAAAACGAAAAGGATTATTCTTTATAAAATGTATGCTCGTTTATTAGTTTTTTACAGTAATTTTTGTTTATATGGATATTTTATTCCTAATCTGGTCTATATAATTATCTCCTGTGTAAATAATTATGGGTAGAACATATAAATAATTTTTTATACAAATACGTATTTCTTTTTACATTTCGGCATGAAAATGGACAACATAGTAGGATGATTTGATATGGCTGCATCGCAACGGCAAGGTGATCGTGAACGTGTAATAAGACATTTTAATGGACGATTCGTGAGCAAGACATAAGCAGATTAATTAGTTTTAATAAGTTCATCTTTCGTTCTTCAAATTTGCATTTCATCAAAGTCATCAATTTTCGGTTCATATAATTATATACTTCTCCAAAACGTAATAAATTAAAGCATCTGTCATATATTTACTACTACAATGGCCATCAGAATAACATGCAGCATTTAATATGTTAAATATATATTGATAGGACATTCTATGTTGTTGCATATGCATGAAGATAGGATTTGTTATATATTGCACTCCATTGTATAATAGAATATTTAAAAATATTAAGACGCATGTTCCTTTGCAATTATTAAGGATGGCCATGCAGTAGCTTTCTATTAAATGACATAATATAAAAAGATAAATTGACCATTTATTCCTTAGAGGGAACTAGATTTTAGGTTTTGAAACAAATCGTAGAATAAATTGAAACTAGTAGGTCAAATAAAATAGAGAGTTTTGTAAGTAAATACTACAGCATATTCTCGTTTGGGAAATTATTATATGAATTCAAAAAGCTTTATATGGCTTATAATACAATCTCCAAATAGATTCGTCATCCATAAAATCACCATTTGTGTTTTCGTAATTTTTTTATAATACACAGAGACATGTAACTGTATCCCATATGGATAAAAGCTTATGATATACGATAATACACACATTTATACATTAAGAATTAGTATTTCCTGAATTCCATATGCGTCCCTACTGCATTGTTTGGGTTCGATGTTAAAAAGACAAATTGTACTGTAAAATATCAGTCGACAAGACAACATTAAAATTGTCTTAAACATAAGGTCAAAAATGAATACAATATTTCTGTTTTTTTTACCGATAGATAAGTGGGATGAGATGGCGCGGATCACTTTTTTGGTAAATGACAATTAACAAATGAACAAATAAATGTATAAAATTCCTGACTCATACGTAGAAGTATTCTTCTGCAGTAAGACGTAACATCACACATGGCGATGAAGGCAATATTTTACAAGCGCTTCAAACAATGTACACGTCATTATAGCGACCCGAAACGGCTCTCGACCCAAAGCGGGGAAATCAGTCCAAGTTTTACACTCAACTCATTTCCACAATTTGCTGCGGAGACTTTTAGACCACGTGACGGAAGTCATTAAAAACTAGTGAAATAGTTTAAATAGAAAATGATTTAGCTAGATCATAAATTTGTAAAGGGCTAATTCGACACAAAACATTGTTTTACTTTTCATCTGTCATGGATATTATTAATGTTTTTGTCAGATTAGGTACAAGCACCACTTTTACGTAAAAAGTCAACATTCGTTTCCGATTTTGAAAATTCAGGATTTTCGTTTCTATTTCTATTACTTTGCAAAGAAAAAGTATAGAATAAAACAACAGTGATGGTCTTGTACGTTCTTTGATTATTCTATAGTTTCACCACACTGGCATTACTCTCACTCATAATTAATGTATACGGAAACCCTAATGTTAATGCTTTTTATTCCCCCGGGGGATATAGTCGTTGCCTCCCTCTGTCCGTATGTCCGTCTGTGAGTCCGTCTGTCTGTAATCACATTGTTTCCGAAGCATTTATTTGAAAACCGTTACAGCTA
Organism: Steromphala cineraria; assembly: GCA_916613615.1. Lineage (NCBI taxonomy): Eukaryota > Metazoa > Mollusca > Gastropoda > Trochida > Trochidae > Steromphala > Steromphala cineraria. Next base: position 74,190,031 of record OU744722.1, on the reverse strand, counting down.
GTTCAAGAAATTTGATATATTGACTAATCATTGCATGTAGTTTTGCCTTTGGGATTTTTAACTTTTGTAATTTGTTTTTTCCGGAGCAGAATTTTAAAACAAGTAGGGCTAGCTCATTGACACTGTTTACAAATGTGCCTTTTGGTGTTTTCAAATTGCAGAGAGTTTAAACTCCATGACATTCTTCATTTCAACATTACTTTTAATTTCTAAACTGTGTCTCACCATGGAATGAAGATGTTTTAATCAAACAGCATATTCAATAAAAAAGGATGGTTGTTTTGCATAATATAGGGCTAGGTTCAGGCAAATCTGCTTCTCGTTTCTCCTACAAGTAGTTTACATTGTCCTGTCATCAGCCATTAACATATATCACTTCCAGGAGAACCAGAGGGCTAACTTGCCCCTCCAGCATCTCTTATCTTGGGTATCATGTTACGATGTGTTTACTATGAAGTTTTCTCAATGGAATAATTATATTCTATTATAATGTTAGATGCCAACATATACTAGTCTTATTCACAAATATTATCGATTTGCATTATTTCAGGAATAACCTGTAAGCATTAAAAATCATAGAATACATGAATCTCTAAGTATTTTTATGTTCAACATTATATACATATAAGTTTGAAAATCTGTAAAGAGAAAGAGAAAAATACATTTACACTTATACTATTTAAAAGAAACAACCATTGTTTATTTTTAAAGATATAAACCTTTGAGTAATTAAAAATTAGATGACAGTTGTTATGACCTGAATAAAAAGAAAATATAACAGTAAGATAAGATAAAGTTTATTATAAGTTTTCTTTGAAGAGTTCAATCATGCCAAGTTACACTTTGGAAAACACCGTAAGGTCACTCCCACTTGTGTCCCATTGGGTATACACAGTGTAGGAGCGGTGTACTCGCGATTTGCAGTACTATGCAAGTGTACTCAATTTGGCAGTACTGCTGCAGCTTGTATATTGTTTTTCAATTTTTGATTTTTTTTTCCAAATTTCTGACATGTTGAACTTAGGTGAATTTTGGGGCTAGTGAAAGCTCATAGTAGTGTGAAAGGGGGTGTTGTTTATCCACTTCTCCTCAAAAACCGTTTAATGGATTTAATTTATATTGCACACATGGCTTTTAGGCATCGTCAGGGTGTGCATCTCATATTTTGCTTTTTAATTTTTATTTTATTTCTTTCAAATTTCTGACATGTTGAACCTAAAGGTGTGCACTATGGGGTGCCAAACGGGACTTTAATCGCTATTTAGTAAGCTTACTAAATGAATTAGTAAGCTTATCAATTCATTTAGTAAGCTTCCTAAATGAATTAGTAAAGCCCCTGTCACAACCCGTCGTACGTGCAGCTGCGTGCTGTCTACCGACAAAAACGTGGGGTAAATTGGGGATTCGTGCGTCCTCGGTACCGACGCCGTACCGATTTTGGACAAATTTGGAGCACGCAGACTCGTCGTAGAACTTTTAGTGCATGCAGAACTTTCACTGCGTGCAGTCTACGAACGGGCTGCGAATTTTCCTCCGTACGATCGACGTGCGTGCCCTGTACGACAACCGCACGCACAACGCACCGACATCGTGCGTTTTTTTCAAGCTTACCCACTCACACTTTCTCTACGAACGACGCACGTTGCACGTGCGTACAACGTGCGTTGTACGTGCGGTGTTCGTGCTTACTCGGCACGTCCAAAGTTTAACTATCAAATAATTAAAGAAAACTCACGTCGATCGTATCGAGTAAGCACGTACATCGCACGTTTTGGGCACCTTTTTTAGGATATAAGCCGAGCCGACGGACGATTGCCATCATTTGAAGAGAACATGCCGCCAAAGAAGTCGCAGGACCCGGAGCGGTGGAATGGGCGGCATCTTGTGGCGCCAGCACATGTGACAATGTGTACCAAGCACCTGTCAATCGGGCGGGAAAAACCTCATTGCACTCGCACGCACTTACAACGTGCGTGGTGTAAGGACACTGTACGTGAGACGCACGGCCCCCGTACGACAATGTGACAATCGCACATCACACGCACGTTGTACGCACGTTGTACGCACGCCACACGCACGTACCACGTGCGCATCGTACGATGCACGCAGCTCCTCACTGCCAGACGTGTCGACGGGCCACGTACGTACGACGTGCTTGTGACGTGCGTTGGCAAACTCCCTCTCTGATCTTGATAAATCCACCCTACGTTTTCAGAAAAACGTAGCGACCGTGGCCTCCCCAAAAAACGTACGAACGAATTGCACGCACGATGGGTTGTGACAGGGGCTTTAGCTTACTAAATCGATGGTTTTTGTAAGCTTACTAATCATTTAGTAAGCTTCCTGTTTGATGATTTAGTAAGCTTACTAAATCACATCCGGGTTGTTGAAATGTAAATCAATGATTGCTCCCTAGAGCAAAATTAAAGTATTGTACATTTTGGATATAAAGACTGCGAAGAAACAATTTAATTTTTCATTTGTGATAGTATTTCCGCATAAGGATTTTACTAACACAAAAAAAAGATGTGTAACGAAAAAAACTCTCGAAACCACTGCGAGCCATTCTCTCCCCACAGAGGCAACTCAGTCATACCCCAGTTAGCCTCTGTTCCATTACGCCAAAATCCTGGGGTTCCGGCAGATCACCCTAGCGGCAAAAAGTTCTTACTTGAGATATCTCCCTTAAAAACTTTTTTTTTTTATAATAAAGCTTTATTCAGAAGAACGACTAAATGAAATAAAAATGCCGGCACAAACTTGGACAGAGAGTTGGGTGGTCACTACCCCTGAGAGAAAATATCACAGTTGGGTGGGGTGGTGACCCTGACATATTGAAAACTAAAGAAGAGCAGATAGTGAAGATATAGAAAGAGATGAAAGGCATAAATGAGAGGCGAGCGTATAATATAAGGTCAACATGAAAAGATGAATATACGTGGTCAGTACCACAACATGAAATGGGTGCATGAATTTATGGTATGAGTGAAAAATCACAACATGCATGCGCTGAAGTGGATGTACAAGGAAAATACACAGACATGCGCAAATGTACATATACAAGAAATTAAATTACATATATTAAGCGGAGAGGAATAAAGCATCATGCGCAGAGGTGCATACACAGAGGAATAAAATAACATGTGCAGATGTGCAGATACAAATGAGTTACAAAAAACATACAAGCATTTTGTGTTAAAGGCAATTGACATTCAGAAAAGGAAGCAAAGTTTATTGTTGATAATTGTACAGAAGATTGATGATGAAAGCCAATATTGAGCAAAAACATAAGACGGAAAACGAAAGAAGTCGTCCCGAATACGTGTTTTAAGGAAACTTTTAAAACGTGAGACAATGTCTTCCCCGGTGAGCCGTTTGTGTTCGAATTTATTTAAATTACGGGTAAGCCAAATGGAATATTTTGCCAAAGAAAGTAGGTATACACAAACAGCGTAATGGTGAGAATTTGGAAGTTTTGGAACAAGTCCAAAACGGATAATTTCATGGGATTTGGCAACAAGGCCGTTAGAGAGAATACTTAACCACTGGAAGACAACAGACCACAACACATTCACACAGGAACAGAATATAAAAAGATGGTCGGAAGTTTCGATGGAAGTAGAGCAAAGAACACAGTTAGGAGAGACCGCCATGTGACGGCAAAATAATCGATAGCCAAGAGGAAGAGAGTCGAAGATGAGACGATAATTGACAGATTTTGGAATGTTATCCACGAAACTGTGATGTAAATTACGCCAAACAGATGCAAAATTAATACGTGGATATAGCTTTTCAATTTTGTTCTCTACAATTTTTGAAAGAAGGCAGTTGTAGAACTGCTTAGTGAAAAAATTAACCATTTCTACCAGCGGGTTATGAGAGAGGGATTCGAACAACTTTACAGCCGAAAAACATTGCTGGTAGAATAAAGGGATCGTCTCTGAGTGAGGTGAAAGAAGAGACATAAAATCAGAGCGATAGCGCCGTAGAGAGAGGCCTAGCCAGTATTTTGCAAAATAGGTCCACTTTGCTGAGTTACCTTTAATAAGAGATTGTACATGTTTTAGCTGCATGGACTGCAATTTGGAAAGTATATGTGTAACCCCCAACCCTCCCTCTAGAGTAGATTTATACAAAACGGAGCGCCTAATAGGCTCAGCAGTGGAATGCCAAATATATCTAAAAGTCTCCCTCTGAAAGAGTTTGACATAGTGATTTGAAATTGGGGTAACTGCTCCACGGTACCACAATTTAGCCAAACCCAGAATATTGCACATTATTGTTTTCCCAAAAATAGAAAGTGCACGCCCTTTGCACAAGTTTAACACTTTACGAAATTTAGATAGTACAGGGAAAAATTGATCATCACTTGAAACATTGTTGCCTGTTATTACACCTAAGATTTTTGACTGGTCAATCCAAGATATTCCGAAGGGATGGTCGGATCTAGTTTTCCATTTCCCAATAAATATGCCATTTGTTTTAGAATAATTTAATTTTGACCCCGATGCTTTGCCAAAGCTTGTACACATTTTTAAAAGTGTCCGAATCGAAGCATCAGTTGTACAAAATCCCAGTCCATCATCAGCAAAAGCAGATATTTTTGCTGAATCGCTTGAACCTGGTAATTTAATACCAACAATTTCTTTACTTTTCCGAATTTTATCTAACAGAGGCTCTAGTGCTAAAACGTACAGGGAGGGGGAAAGCCCGCACCCCTGCCGGACTGACCTGGTTACTGAAAAGGGTTGAGAAATGTGCTGATTTACAATGACTGCACTAGAAATGTCCGTGTATAAAATTTTTACCCACTTTTTAAAATTTGGACCAAAGCCAAAAGCGTCCAGTACTTTAAACAAATAGTTATGGGAGACCCTGTCAAAGGCCTTTTCTTGGTCTAAACTTATAAATGCACATTGGAGGTTTTTTTGCTCCACATAGTCAAGCACATTACGAATTAAATGAGAATTGTCCTGAATAGATCTGCCCGGTACAGCGCAAGTTTGGTCAATATGAACAATATCACCTATAACCTTTCCTAAACGAGTGCATAATAACTTAGATAGAATTTTGATATCCACGTTTAATAAAGATATAGGGCGATAATTTTTAATGATATCTGGATGATTATCATCCTTACATAATAGGGTAATAAAAGAAGTTTTAGATGAAGTTGGAAGAGAAGATCGATGAAAACACTGTTCAAACACACGACATAAAACGTCACCAAAAATGTCAAAGAAGCAAACGTAAAATTCCTTTGAAAGCCCGTCTGGTCCTGGGGATTTGTTATTATCCATTGCCTTAAGGGCTGTTAAAATTTCATTTTTTGATATCAGCCAATGAAAACACCTTTTGGATGTCCACGACTTCGGGAATACTCAACGGTCGCTCAGAGACTTTCAAAAGAATCATGCCTTTAGGTTTCTTTTTCATTAACAGTGTGAGTCTCAGAGAGGGAAACTATTTCAAAATCAGATATGGATAGGGTTTTTCATTAGAAACATATTGTTTTATAATTGTGTAAATTGTTCTTCGTTTTATGATAAATTTTATTTTAATAATTCACCAAATAAAAACCAATGAGAAGGTAAAAAGCGATTGTTTTGTAGAAGGAAGAGTTATCTCCCTTTGGTGCGAATCCACACGGAAATAGCCGAACTTTTTCGAATGACCACTTTTGAAACGGCGTCGCTGATTGCACAACTAACTTCGATTGCCTCCAATCAGATTTCTACCTTTCTATCCCGTATGTTAGCCGTAATAGAACAGAGGCTAATTCTTATGACTGAGTTGCCTCTGTGGGGAGAGAATGACTGCGAGCATGAACCGTATGAAGAGAAGGATAGTCGTCCTTTTTTCGTTCAGACACTCAAACAACTGTTTTTGATGAAATATCATACCCCCACGATTTTCACATGTCATCTTTGAACTAAATATCATACACATTAACTCTCAAATCAAAGCCCTTTGCGAAAACATTGACAAACTCCGATAGAGACAATATATGGGGTTTTTTTTATCAAAGGGAGATAACTCCAACTTAACCTAGTGACACGGACATCGGCAAATGTAATGTGTTACTGAAACTTTCTGCTATGATGAGAGAGGCGATCCATGATGAAATATATATAAAAATAGATTAAGCATCACATACGCACAAAAGATTTGAATCTTAATTTGTCAAAAGCTACTGCACGTGCCGTTTGTTTTTGTCAAAATATTCCCGCCATTTTACCACGTGGTGGGGAGAAATCATTATTTAAAGCTTGGATACATATTTTCAAAAGGATTTAGTAAGCTTACTAATTCGGCCGATTTAGTAAGCTTACTAAATGAATTAATAAGCTTACTAAATGAATTAATAAGCTTACTAAATCGCCCGAATTAGTAAGCTTACTAAATGAATTAGTAAGCTTACTAAATCGTTTTGAATTAGTAAGCTTACTAATTCATTTAGTAAGCTTACTAAATGAATTAGTAAGCTTACTAAATTGATTTAGTAAGCTTACTAATTCAAATCGATTTAGTAAGCTTACTAATTCGAATTAGTAAGCTTACTAAATCGAATTAGTAAGCTTACTAAATCGATTTAGTAAGCTTACTAAATATTTGCCCGAATTAGTAAGCTTGCTAAATCGAATTAGTAAGCTTACTAATTCGATTTAGTAAGCTTACTAAATAGCGATTAAAGTCCCATTTGGCACCCCATAGTGCACCTTATATTATGTTTTGGGAATTTATAATTTTCTACATTTTAATGGATGTTTGAACTTAAATAAAGCTAAAGATGTGCATCTCTTTTTAAATTATATGGTTGAAAAGATTGAGAGCCTTTTTATTAGCTGGGTTTTACCAATTTAATAGATATGTTAGTTGTAAAGATGTACATATATATAGTAAATACTCACTAATTCAGAACTATCTAAAACTTTGTTTTCTTTATGATTCAAATTTCTGAGAAATTTGTCCCCGTTCACCGTCAGCCATCACTGCTAATAGAGTATAAGACAAGTTATGGCTGGTACTGTGACAGACAACATAAACACTTTCCCCGACCACAAGATCTGGAACACCATCCCAGGCCATGTGGCGATAAGGGACTGAAATTCTTCGTGTATAACGAACCTAGCCCTGGTATGACAAGCATTTTCCAATTATAAAGACCTAGATGTATTTTTTCATAGTCTAATGATGGTTATTAAATGTCAAACAAAATTAGCTGCATGTATGCATTCAACATTATTCACACAATAACTTTCAGTCGGGCCGTGGGATAAGTCACCTCCCCTGATGGTTCTTGATATTTTACGATATTGTTTTCAAAAGTATAAATAAAATACGTTTTCAAATCATTCAAAATTCTCTTGTCTTTCACTTCTTTATGTCAAAATAAATTATTAATAAGTTTGGAAAATACTTTGTTGAATAGTTTTGGTAAGTATTTATATATTTACATGAATGTATCATTTTCATTGTAAGTCAGTGATTCTAGAAATGTAAATTGCAACTTTTTAAAAAGAAAAAATAACTATTGCAACAAACAGTGCAACACAGTTAGAAGTACTAAAGGATGGAAAATTGACACAGCTATCACTATGTGTACACACCTACTATTCTATTCCACATAATATAAACTTCTTGTCAAGATGTGTCAACACAGAAATTCAAAATTCTAAGCATGATGTCATTTGAAGTGGTGAAAGAAAAGTTACTAGAGAGCGTTTTCTTATGCATTTGACGATGTGACTTAATGCACAACATTCTAAACAAAATATTTTAGTCATCACTTATATTATTATATTTATTTTTAATAGTGAACTTACTACTTACTTCACTTAAAATAAGTATAACTTAGAATGAACTCAGTTGCAGCTAAAACTAAGGTTAATGTGAGCACGGTGATGCAGCTGAAAGCCATCAAACTATTAAGTCAAAATATTTGGCCATTGGCTCTGGAGCTCATCAGGCTTTACATTTGATTTTGCTTCAGGGTGTGGCCAATGTGGTTTTGTCAGTTTTATATAGTCATGACATACCTGAACCTCTTCGAATTCCTCTGTTGTTTCACAGATGTATCCTTTATCCATTTTTTCCCCTCCGGCCCTCAGCATTCTTGTTAGTCGGTTCGGTTCAAAGCCAAACATGGCTTTGTAAGGACTGGATCCTGTCAAAATAATGGTATGCAAATAATCCCAAAAAATTAATGAAAAATAAATAACGATTTCCAAGTTAATAAATATTTTTTTCATCTTTCAAATATATATCCAGAAATGATACCTATAGAGGAGTTGAGGGACTCGTTGTGTAGCCTGCAGTAGTTTGGTAGATTTTCTACCCAGGACACCTGCGTCATCTGCTGCAGGTCATAACGCAGCATGTCCTTCCAAACTCTATGTGAACGTTCGTCCTAAAAAAAAAACACCACCAGCATAAGTTCATTAATGTGAACAATTTGAATATTCAAATTAATTTTCAAAACAATGATATACAAATATATGAGACCTGTGTTTCCATTAAAGTGAAAGTTTTGAAGTTACTGACAGGTGAAAGCTATCCTGATATCACAATTGAAGCTTTGTCTCTTTAGTACAAATAGGCATTAGCTTTGTATACATCATATTTCAACTTTTAAGAGATAGCAATTAATAAAAAAGCTAAAAGAGAAATGGACTGGTGGAAGAACTAACACATTTTTAATAGTGTAGTGTACCTGAGTGCTACTTACCTTTCCTTGTGACTGAGGGTGGAAGGGATGGGAGTGAATTAACCGAACTCCTAGCCTTTGACAAAGGGTATCCACCATCCCCTTAAACTCTCCCCCTTGATCTGATTGGAGAATCTTTGGGGTTCCCCACTGCTGATCAAGGTAGAGCTTGATTAAGTGTTCAGCAACATTGGATGATGACTTATTCTTTAGGGGAAAAAGCCAAAGAAACCTTGTGAACACATCAATTACTGAAAGAACATATCTAAATGTTTCCCCATCTTTAATATTTTCAACAGCCTGGAGATCAACAATGTCAATTTGATGCCTGTCCATTGGCTGCTTTGAACGAACAGGTTTTAGGGGGGCTTTATTGGTAAATACTGGCCTAAGTTTTGTAATGTCTTTACTCTCTTGAAGGAACTCGTTAACTGCAACTCTGCTGACCCCCCAAAAGTGTCTAGAAATGGCATAGTGCACTCTTCTGGCACCTGCTCCTTTGGTCTCTTTGACAAAAGCCTTAACTATTGCTGACACCTCTGTTGTCTTTGCCAAAATTTTCCCAACAATCACTATTCTTTTTTCAGTCAATCCAGTAAGTGGATTATGAATGTTTTTAAGTTGAAGATTAAGTTTGCTTATTTTCTTATATGCCTGTTTGGCAATGCCTGTGCGTTTCAGTACAGGAACCTTAGTTGAGCAATCTAGAATTCCTTTAATTTCATCATAAAGATCAGGACTCAAAGGCTGCGTCATTTTTTTCTGAAATTGAAATAGCAATATGATTTAATATACACTAATATATGAGCAGAACAAATATAAATATATCAAGTTTACAATCCTGAGAAGCATGTTTTTCATTGCCCCTTTTCAAAATCAGCTTATGTGGACATTGATCATTTTAGTATTTTACTACCTTTTAACATACATACAGTACAATATCAACATTGTTGCAATTTCTATAGAATCTATCATTATTGCAATGGAGTAAACTCTAAATTACAACAAGAAACTATTTAGTAAGCTAAAATGCAGTTCTCTTCAAATGTCATGGTAAATCAAATGATATTTGAACCCTCCTTAAAAAAAAAATCACCATATATATTGACAACCATTTTCAAATAAAGATCTCCTATATGCAGGATCCTATGAATCAGGGCTGTTTTAAGAGTTTTACCATAAAAAGTTGCAATCCATTACAAAACCTTAGGCAAAAATAAGAAAGCAACCCCTTAACTTTATGTATTTCCAAAGTGTGACTAATAAATGTTTTTAAAGATAGAAAAAAATATGTTAACAAATGATAACATTTTATACATTATTTCATTCAAATAGTTTCAAAAAGAACTATTTGCATTCAAAGTCTAAATCATGCTTTTTACAACAAAAAAAGTAACCAGGAAACTTGGGTCCATAAGACAGATGCCCCACTAATAAAAAAGCCCTCAATGTTTTCAACCATAGAATTTAAAACAAAATAAGAGATGCACACCTTTTGCTTCATTAAAGTTCAAACATCCATTAAAATGTAGAAAATTAACAATTCCCAAAGCATAATATAAGATGCACTCCTTTAGGATACATAAAAAGAATGTTTGGAAGATAAGCACTGTCTATCCAGTACTCTTTGAGGAGAAATGGATAAACAACATCTCTTAACATACCAATATGAGCTTTCACTTGCCACAAAAGTTCAATATGTTAAAAATTTGACCAAAAAATACCAAAATTGAAAAACAAAATTTGAGATGCACACCCTTAGGATGCCACATGTGCAATTTAAATTAAATCTGTTGAACGTTTTTTGAGGAAAAGTGGATAAACAACACTCTGTACAGAGTTGTTACGTATTTACGGATTGATGGGCAACCGAGGGTAATCCAAGATGCCCCTTTCATATTTGGCCGGGGCATAACAAATGGAATTTTGATATGGTTTTAAATGCAATTTTACAAGGATATTACCAAGCATACAAAGAAATACAAATGTAGCAATCTAAATGAAAGTTTAACACATCAAAATGTCTAGGTAAACTTCCGAGTCCAGGTAAAACAGTAAATTTTTCTGAATATTTTAATTTTGAAATAAATATCATGCATTTTGCGCAGTTCTAATTCAATTTCAAATAACAAAGCACAAACAGATAACATGATATTCCCAAAGCATAAAGAACAAAAGTTACATGAATAAAACGATTGCCTTCTATAACATTTGGTTGCATGATCTATCAAAATATAACTATTCCTTTTTAATTTGGTTATGAGCAGACAGACTACTAAAATTAGCTGCATATCAAAAAACAAAAATGGTCTTACCTTAGTTCAGGGCTTTGTTTCTAATGTGAATGATCCTCGTAAATGAATACATGGTTCTCTAACAGTAGACTAACATTTAGTCTCAGAAGTATTTTTTTCAATATTGACAACATTTTAGACAATTGATGTATAATAAAAATATGGAGCCCAGAAGAAGCTTTAACTTCAGAGACTAACCAAATCTGCAGAGCCCTTATCACCAGGAACTTTAAGCATCATGCTAATGCCAATCATCATTACTGTTTACATGCCACTCTGCGAGGCTGGGCATATTTATAACCCTGCCTGTCACCTCCCTTCCCTCCCGCTGCCCCTCTCCTCTCTGTACGGGCTCTCCCTGGACTAGGGCTCTCCCCTCTTATCTGTTAGGGCCTAATAGTAGTCTGTCTAACAGCCCCTGAAACAAAATATTAAAGACCCACACAAGTCTATATTATTGTAGCAAGTCTAGCTCACTGCAGTTTCAGGTTTCTGAAAATGAACAGCTTCAGTGGGCTCCTTTCAATTTTAATAGTAGGAAGCTGCATTTAACATGTATTTTCATTTCAGAGACTAAAATTTAGTCTAGCCTAATAGCACCAACTTGTGGATCTATCTTTTCATTGTTTTAGAATGAAGGCAGTTTGTTAGAGGAAAGTTCATGGCCAGACCATTTGATACTGACACAACACCTACAAAGCTATCTGTAAGAGCCAAATTTTGGCGCGTTATTGTTATTAGTTTTAGAGGGATAGTCCCACGAATCGATGCTTATCAGTGTTTTGGCAGCTCAGGCCTCCCTTGTCCCTCTCACTGAACTGTGACATCCCCATAAAGTTCTCTCTAATGTGTTTGAAGCGATACAGTTCCAGCTAGTTCTGTAAATTGACTTCGGTCTTTTCCTGTTAACTGTTTAATTGTCCTGTCACTTTTCTGAATTGTCTAAGTAAAGGAACTGTCCAGCTAAGATATGAAGCCTGATAAGCATCGTGGTTAAAGAGCAAGTGTGAGAAAGTTGTATCATAGTCAAGTAAGATTTAGCCAGAGTAAGAGTATAGTAAGATTTAGCCAGAGTAGGACTGTATAGTAAGAGTTAGTAAGAAGTTGTAAGAAGATGTAAGAAGATCTATGGTTTTTCCACCAAACCTACAGTCGTAACAAACTTAGTTGTAGCAAACTTAGTCGTGTCAAACTTCAGTACAAACTTAATGAATTCAAACTTAGTTTCAAAGTGTATCAAATTAGAAGCTTTAAACATCGTTACTGGAACTTTTGATTGTACTTCCATCACCAATAACGGATTAAATACTTGAAGATCATTGCTGTGTTTGCGTTGGAAACCACCCCCGAGACTGAGAGAGTTCTGTTCATGAAGTCCTTAAAAGTTTTTTTATTATTTAACCTTCAGATTATTTATATTTCAAATAGAAAATGTCTTCTTTCGCGTAGATTATTAAATTAAATTCAAATTGATTAGTACATTCCGCAAAAGGAATAATACAACATAGTTATATTTGAAGCATAAATCTTGATGGCCATACATCAAGAAATACTTAGACTTTAATGTTTGGAATTCCTTTTCTAAATGAAGAAACCTTATGTTTAGCATCTTAAAATCATCACTTTTGCTATTGTTTCAAGTTTAGGAATCATATCTGTGTTCAGTGTGTTGCTTTACATTTAGTGAGAAGTATTTTATTATGGAATAAAATAACTGCATGTTTAAAAGCATGTTTATACCTTATAGTTTTATAATTTTATGTCACTGATCTTGTATATATTGTTTATGTACATGAAACGGTTGTAAACCATTTAAATGATTTCATGCAAAAATACGTTTCAATATTATCATTTTATGTTATTAATTTATGTAAAATTAAGTTTAGATTTTTTTAAAGATATATGTTAATAAAAGAATTTTAGATATTTAAATAGGAAACTATGTGAGCTGTTGTGGTCATCATGCATCGTCCATACAAGTGACATTAAAAGTTACATGTATTGCTTTTTATTTGGCATTAGGAACTCAATGTGCAAAATCCATAAATGTGAGATGATATGTTTGATAATTATTCCACTTGACAAGTATCAAAGGTAACTAAAAATTCATGGTGATGTCCGAGGAATAATGATTCCGGGCTAGTGAAGATGATGTCCAATTATTCCTCGCTTGTGAAGATGTAGTCTGTCATCCAGACCATATGGCAACATTAAATAGAGACTTTGTAAGTCTAGAAACTAGTGGCCAGCTAGTCTAGTTGCCTCAGGCTAAGCATTGTTCAGTATTCCCTTTTTTTTCAGAGCAAATATGAAAAAGTAAAATTTGAACAAGAAGATGTCCCTTTCACCGTTCTTAATATCATCCAAACTCAATGTTTCAACTGAAGAGGTTAAAATGTCACCTTCTTCAGATACTTCCTTCAAATACACAGCTTTTGATCCTAAGGATATAGCTTTCTCTGTTTGTTTCTTCATTAGGGCCACAAGTGGGGATACAACTATAACTGTAGCTCTATCTATATTTTCATATTCTTTGAATAAGTATGGAGCAAGTTCAAAAGTTAAGGATTTACCACTTTCGGTTGGAGAGCAAAGCAAACCATCTTTCCCGCTTAAATAAAGCCGAATTACTTCAATGGTGCGCAATTTAAATTCAATATGATCATCTTCATAAAACACGTTGATCTGGCAAGTTTGGCTACCAATAGTCAATTATTGGTTATTTGGCAAGACTTTGAAAATGTCAATTTTGACAAAACCTCGACCTAAATCGGGAAAACGTCTTTAAAATTTACATTATTGTCCCAATCGTGCGCAATTTAGATTTTATTTATTCAACTACATGATACACGTTAATGATGCAAGTTCGGCTACCATTGGTCAATTATCGAATATTTGGCATGACTTTGAAAATGTCCATTTTGAGAAAACCTCGACCCAAATCGGGAAAACGTCTTTAAAATATACATCATTGACCCAATGGTGCGCAATTTAGATTCTATAGGATCAGCTTCACAATTCACGTTGATCTGACACGTTTGGCTACCATTGGTCAACTATTGAATATTTGGCACGAGTTTGAATATGTAAATTTTGACAGGACCCCGACCCAAATCGGGAAAACGTCGTTAAATCAATAGTCTTGACCCAATGGTGCGTAATTTAGTTTCTATTTATTCAACTACATGATACACGTTGATCTGACAAGTTTGGCTACCATTGGTCAACTATTGAATATTTGGCATCACTTTGAATATGTAAATTTTGACAGGACCCCGACCCAAATCGGGAAAACGTCTTTAAAAACTAAATTGTTGAGCCAATGGTGCGCAATTTAGATTCTTTTTCTTCAACTACATGATACACGTTAATGATGCAAGTTTGGCTACCATTGGTCAACTATTGAATATTTGGCAAGACTTTGAAAATGTCAATTTTGACAAAACCTCGACCCAAATCGGGAAAACGTCTTTAAAATTTACATTATTGACCCAATGGTGCGCAATTTAGTTTCTATTTATTCAACTACATGATACACGTTGATCTGACAAGTTTGGCTACCATTGGTCAACTATTGAATATTTGGCAGGACTTGTAAAATGTTCATTTTGACAGGACCTCGACCCAAATCGGGAAAACGTCTTTAAAATATATACTGTTGAGCCAATGGTGCGCAATTGAGATTCTATATGATCAGCTTCACAATTCACGTTGATCTGACAAGTTTGGCTACCATTGGTCAACTATTGAATATTTGGCATGACTTTGAATATGTAAATTTTGAATGGACCCCGACCCAAATCGGGAAAACGTCTTTAAAATCTAAATTGTTGAGCCAATGGTGCGCAATTTAGATTCTATTTATTCAACTACATGATACACGTTAATGATGCAAGTTTGGCTACCATTGGTCAACTATTGAATATTTGGCATGACTTTGAAAATGTCCATTTTGAGAAAACCTTGACTCAAATCGGGAAAACGTCTTTAAAATATACATCATTGACCCAATGGTGCGCAATTTAGATTCTATTTATTCAACTACATGATACACGTTGATCTGACAAGTTTGGCTACCATTGGTCAAGTATTGAATATTTCGCATGACTTTGAAAATGTAAATTTTCACAGGACCTCCACCCAAATCGGGAAAACGTCTTTAAAAACTAAATTATTGACCCAATCGTGCGCAATTTAGATTCTATTTATTCAACTACATGATACACATTAATGATGCAAGTTTGGCTACCATTGGTCAACTATTGAATATTTGGCAGGACTTTGAAAATGTTCATTTTGACAGGACCTCGACCCAAATCGGGAAAACGTCTTTAAAATATATACTGTTGAGCCAATGGTGCGCAATTGAGATTCTATATGATCAGCTTCACAATTCACGTTGATCTGACAAGTTTGGCTACCATTGGTCAACTATTGAATATTTGGCATGACTTTGAATATGTAAATTTTGACAGGACCCCGACCCAAATCGGGAAAACGTCTTTTAAATCTAAATTGTTGAGCCAATGGTGCGCAATTTAGATTATATTTATTCAACTACATGATACACGTTAATGATGCAAGTTTAGCTACCATTGGTCAACTATTGAATATTTGGCACGAGTTTGAATATGTAAATTTTGACAGGACCCCGACCCAAATCGGGAAAACGTCGTTTAATCAATAGTCTTGACCCAATGGTGCGCAATTTAGTTTCTATTTATTCAACTACATGATACACGTTCATCTGACAAGTTTGGCTACCATTGGTCAACTATTGAATATTTGGCATCACTTTGAATATGTAAATTTTGACAGGACCCCGACCCAAATCGGAAAAACGTCTTTAAAAACTAAATTGTTGAGCCAATGGTGCGCAATTTAGATTCTTTTTCTTCAACTACACGATACACGTTAATGATGCAAGTTTGGCTACCATTGGTCAACTATTGAATATTTGGCAAGACTTTGAAAATGTCAATTTTGACAAAACCTCGACCCAAATCGGGAAAACGTCTTTAAAATTTACATTATTGACCAAATCGTGCGCAATTTAGATTCTATTTATTCAACTACATGATACACATTAATGATGCAAGTTTGGCTAACATTGGTCAACTATTGAATATTTGGCAGGACTTGAAAATGTCAATTTTGACAAAACATCGACCTAAATCGGGAAAACGTCTTTAAAATTTACATTATTGACCCAATCGTGCGCAATTTAGATTATATTTATTCAACTACATGATACACGTTAATGATGCAAGTTTAGCTACCATTGGTCAACTATTGAATATTTGGCAGGACTTTGAAAATGTTCATTTTGATAGGACCTCAACCCAAATCGGGAAAACGTCTTTAAAATTTACATTATTGACCCAATCGTGCGCAATTTAGATTATATTTATTCAACTACATGATACACGTTAATGATGCAAGTTTAGCTACCATTGGTCAACTATTGAATATTTGGAAGGACTTTGAAAATGTTCATTTTGATAGGACCTCAACCCAAATCGGGAAAACGTCTTTAAAATTTACATTATTGACCCAATCGTGCGCAATTTAGATTATATTTATTCAACTACATGATACACGTTAATGATGCAAGTTTAGCTACCATTGGTCAACTATTGAATATTTGGAAGGACTTTGAAAATGTCCATTTTGACAAAACCTCGACCTAAATCGGGAAAACGTCTTTAAAATTTACATTATTGACCCAATCGTGCGCAATTTAGATTATATTTATTCAACTACATGATACACGTTAATGATGCAAGTTTAGCTACCATTGGTCAACTATTGAATATTTGGCACGAGTTTGAATATGTAAATTTTGACAGGACCCCGACCCAAATCGGGAAAACGTCGTTAAATCAATAGTCTTGACCCAATGGTGCGTAATTTAGTTTCTATTTATTCAACTACATGATACCCGTTGATCTGACAAGTTTGGCTACCATTGGTCAACTATTGAATATTTGGCAAGACTTTGAAAATGTCCATTTTGACAAAACCTCGACCTAAATCGGGAAAACGTCTTTAAAATTTACATTATTGACCCAATCGTGCGCAATTTAGATTATATTTATTCAACTACATGATACACGTTAATGATGCAAGTTTAGCTACCATTGGTCAACTATTGAATATTTGGCACGAGTTTGAATATGTTAATTTTGACAGGACCCCGACCCAAATCGGGAAAACGTCGTTAAATCAATAGTCTTGACCCAATGGTGCGCACTTTAGTTTCTATTTATTCAACTACATGATACACGTTGATCTGACAAGTTTGGCTACCATTGGTCAACTATTGAATATTTGGCAAGACTTTGAAAATGTCAATTTTGACAAAACCTCGACCTAAATCGGGAAAACGTCTTTAAAATTTACATTATTGACCACATCGTGCGCAATTTAGATTCTATTTATTCAACTACATGATACACATTAATGATGCAAGTTTGGCTACCATTGGTCAACTATTGAATATTTGGCAGGACTTTGAAAATGTTCATTTTGACAGGACCTCGACCCAAATCGGGAAAACGTCTTCAAAATATATACTGTTGACCCAATGGTGCGCAATTTAGTTTCTATTTATTCAACTACATGATACACGTTGATCTGACAAGTTTGGCTACCATTGGTCAACTATTGAATATTTGGCAGGACTTTGAAAATGTAAATTTTGACAGGACCTCAACCCAAATCGGGAAAACGTCTTTTAAAATATATACTGTTGAGCCAATGGTGCGCAATTGAGATTCTATATGATCAGCTTCACAATTCACGTTGATCTGACAAGTTTGGCTACCATTGGTCAACTATTGAATATTTGGCATGACTTTGAATATGTAAATTTTGACAGGACCCCGACCCAAATCGGGAAAACGTCTTTTAAATCTAAATTGTTGAGCCAATGGTGCGCAATTTAGATTCTATTTATTCAACTACATGATACACGTTAATGATGCAAGTTTGGTTACCATTGGTCAACTATTGAATATTTGGCATGACTTTGAAAATGTCAATTTTGAGAAAACCTTGACTCAAATCGGGAAAACGTCATTAAAATTTACATCCTTGACCCAATGGTGCTCAATTTAGATTCTATATGATCATCTTCATAATACACGTTGATCTGGCAAGTTTGTCTACCATTGGTCAAGTATGTATGTATCATCCCAACTTGGAATCCCGTCCCATCTTAAGACGGGAAGGAGAATGTTAAAACATGCATGTAATTATCTTTTTTAAACATGAATGGTGATAAAAATGATATTTATTAATACTAACGGTATATACGTTTGACAAGTACAAGAAAAATGTCATTTGATGTTGATGTTAACTTACGAGCTCGGTTTCAACTCTCACCTTCTACAAGCGAGTGAACACAATAGGTATGTAAAAACACGATGTCAACATTCATTTAATGGTCATTTTTTTTAAATTACGCTTTATAACACATCGATGACTGAGTATTCATCATTTTCTGTTATTTTTCAGTCATATCCAATCAACATAGGAATTAAAACAAAGTAAACAAAAAAAGAAACAACATAACAGCAATAACCAAGCGACCTTTGTTTTAAAAATGAACAAAAATGTGAATAAACTTATCTGTATTTTATATAGTATGAAATACATGTATTAAGAAAATCGAGTAATCGTAAGTCGAGTAAATCAACATAAAATTACATTGTTCTTGTATGTGTCAAACGTTAATACCGTTAGTATTAATAAATATCATTTTTATCACAATTCATGTTTAAATAAGATAATTACATGCATGTTTTAACATTCCCCCGTCCCATCTTAAGAGGGGACAGATCCGCAGTTTGGATGATACATGTATATCTGACATGACTTTAAATGTGTCAATTTTGACAGCCCGACCCAAATAGGGAAGACTTTTCTAAAATCTATATTATTGGCCTACAGTCTATATGATCGGTTACATGCTTAAGCCAATAATGTATAGTTATAGGATGAACGTAGATTTGAAGATGACTTTTTTTATTTAAAAACATTTCACATTAACAATTTAAATTTTAAATTTGGAACCTGTACCTGTTGAACTTTATAATGATACAAACAAAACACTTCCCAAAAATGGAACCAAGTATGCATCTTATCTACAAGCTATTCCAGAATTGAATAATTTTGTTTAAAATTCTATTATCAGATTAAACTGCATCAATTTTCAGATACGCAATAGTTTTTTTTGCTGAAACGTCACATACATCAAAACAATGAAACATTAAAAACTGTAGGTCGACAGGCCCATGAAAACATTTTCTAATACAAAGTTAGGTGAAAATATCAATTGCTCATCCGAAATTTTAAAATTAAAAGTTTCAACTTGAAAATGAAAATATGGGGTTAATGTATAAATAAGATCTTACGCAGTGGCTTGAATTTCTATAACTAGAAATACGGAAGACGTTTAAAAGCGCAATATATTAAAATAATTTTTGGGGAGGGGGGGGGGGGCTTAAATAATTAATTACGTAGTACATTTATTGTAGTCATACCAGGTGGAATAGATAAAGAAACAACAAAAACAAAATCCGAAAGAAATTCAGCTTCCAATACAAGTCATATAGCAGTGAATAGTATGAACAGAAGTTTTTAGGTTCAGTGTGCATGCGTCGTTCGTTTCCAGAACGCAATCCTACTTTTGCAGCTTCGGGGCGAAGCACGCTTTCGCTTTTTAGCGGGTGAATGGGAATTTGGCGTTATAAAAACAAATGTTATGTTTCTTGGCGCTCCAATTGCTTTTTTCTGTTTATCACACCAATAAATGATTTTTGAGCGGCCAATTGGACTTTTGAAACTTGATTTCTCTATTTTAGTCCTGGGGCTGAGGGGGGTCCTGTGTGCAAAAATATGTCCCCGAAGTTTGACGCTTGATTCCTGTAGGACACCCTTAGGAGATCGAAAAAAACTTGGGTAGACATTCCAAATGTGGGGCAGGAAGCTGTAATTCAAGATGGCGTCCAAGATGGCCGCCGTATCCTTATAAACCATATAAATCAATCTGGATTTGTCCTAGAATGTTGAATTTGGTGTCTTTACCTAGGTTTTCGGGGTCAAGGATTCCAATGGAATCATTTTGAAGGTACACAAAGTAATAGATAATGGTGTATCCCAAGATGGCCGTCAAAAAAGCGCCACATCCTTTAGGCCAGCATATCATGGTTCCTAATTGACATAGGAGAGTAAACTTAGTGTCCTCTTTGGGGTTTTAGGGGTCAGTGATTACGGTCAGACCATTCACTAAATGGATAATTGTTTAATTCAATACAAAGTACCATTTTTATCAGTATATTGGTCTGTAGACGTGCCTAGAATACATACATTTTCATCAGCAATGGTGTATCTGAACACTTTTTGCCTTTAGTATACCTGCAATTTATGTAAAATTACTTTTTAAAGTTGTTTTGTTGCAATAGTAATCAAATTACAACAAGATCATTGCTGATTAATGCTTCTTTAAAAAAGTATATCCGCACCTAGTACCACATCGCCAGCCTTCATATTACAATGTGATAATGACTCATTCTGTTTGACATCAAGGTTCATAGTTGAGCTATGAGAGTACGCTTGGTGGCTTTTATTGGGAGTTTGGGCTCAGACATTTAGTCTGAACATTCGCTTTGCCAGATATCATGGTTCATTTCTGTACAGACCCTCCAGTTGAGTAGCCTATAACTATGTTGATGCACCACAAAGGTGAAAAAGCCCAACAAAAACGACCGACATTCACCGACATTCTATATTTGCATATATCTATTTCGTACCACGAACTTTAAACGAAGGCTCATGTAGGACCTCAAAGTCCCCAAAAAAGATATTGAAGACATCGTTAAAAAAAACGTTGGGATCATGCTTTTCAAAGTAAACGTCGAAGATTACATTGGGACATATTTCTTCATCAACCATTTCAGAATTACTATTTCCTGTCAATACTGGTTCTAGTTCATCCTGCTATATCAGCGTATAAGTCTCTGTGTTATGCTACAACACATCGATGTACGGAGACTTATACGCTGATGTAGCAGGAGTTTTGTTTCGGGATAGATCGAAGGGATTTGCCTAACAGTTTTTTGCTAAAAGGCACGGTTGCTACTTAGTTGCATCATGGTCGGTCTCGTACTGAGATGGCATGAGAAGGACGTCGTATTATTTGCATACCTACAGAGATGTTCAATTTAATACACTTGGAAGCCATGGAACATCAATTTTATCAAATCTTATGGTGGATTCCATAGACAGAAAAGCAAAGTCTACATTACATCCGCTCCAGCGATCAAGATGGACAGTTCAAGGGATTCAGAATCTTGCTGAGTAAAGTTTTGTAGATGATTTAATACATTTATTGAAGATAAAGTAGACGAGAGCTTGTATTAGGCTGATTTAAAGATGGGTTAAAGGTAATGTGACAGTTCAGTACAAAAGAGAACAAAATTGGAATAGGGTTGCCCAAGAACCAAGAATATTATCAGATTGGTTGGTTTAAGACCAGAAGGCCATTTGTTCATCTGTCATATAGCAGCTTACTTCTAACAGAGAAGAAGCCCGCCGGCACACCAACAGGACTACCGACGATGATGATGATGTAAAAGGCAACCATGAATGTATTCCTTAATCAATTTACACACTAGCAATGGAGTACTTGTGAAGTAATTAAAGCTCTAAAACGGTGATCTAATTCCATGAATTTAAATAAACATGACTAATTTCTTCCAGTCAATGTTAAGGATGGAGGATTACAAATTAACAAATGTGTGTCTACGCCTGTCCAAAGCTGTTTAATCAGCTAGTTAATTTATTCTGTGTGATAGATGTACTATTTCAAATGGATGTGCAGCATACATCCTCTGGATACTCAAAGACGGGAAGCAATGGCTTTGGTTAATGATTGAAGAGACCAATATAGCGCACATCAACGGATTGTCAACTAATTGTGAAGTGATGTCTATGAAAGCAAAGACCGAAAAGGTGATGAAATTTGATTGTGAAAATATATTTATCTTTTTTACTCACACACGTACACTACGCTGAACATGATCAACAAGACCATTACACAGTCTAAGGTGTATTAAAGCGATATGGTTGATGGAGATAAAGTCGCTTAAAGAGAACATGCAATACTCTGCAAAACTGCTTCTGAAAACAAGCCTGAAGCATTAAACTTCATTCAACTACATTTATGCTATGATTGACTTGTTTGAGGTGAAATCGAAGTACAGAAATGCACTACAGGAAAGGCGAAGGATACAGCCTTCACACACCTCAAGGGAGAGGAACATATATAAGTTGTTTGGCTGTGATACATCTTCATTCCTCCTGACATCCAGCAGATTCTTTAACTGAAAGGAACTTCTCATGATTGAAATCATCACGGAGAGTAGATATTGTTACCAGAGAAAAAGGCAATGTGCTCATGTAACTAACGAATTTATGTTAGTTAGGACCCTGAATTAAATGTGCTTTAATAAAGAACAAGTTAGGTTGCAGCAATTTGCGTCGTTTCAGCCAAACTATTGCCTTTTCAAGATGTTAGATGATAAACAGCATATTTTACTACTAGTCTAGTAATTAAACTGAATTGGTCAACATCACATTTTATTATGAAGCCTTGCAATGTATTACAGGTACAAATTAATGTGTGTAAAGTAGTGGTCGCGATGTTATTTGATTACTTTTCAAAGTAAACATGTTTTAAGGGTAATTCAACATACCTTGCAAGGATACTAAGATAAACAAAAAGTGTTCAGATACACCATTGTTGGTGAAAATGTATGCATTCTAGGCACGTCTACATCAATATACTGATAAAAAAGATACTCTGTTTTGAATTAAACAATTATCCATTTAGTGAATGGTCTGACCGTAATCACTGACCCCTAAAACCCCAGAGAGGACACTAAGTTTACTCTCCTATGTCAATTAGGAACCATGATATGCTGGCCTAAAGGATGTGGCGCTTTTTTGACGGCCATCTTGGGATACACCATTATCTATTACTTTATGTACCTTCAAAATGATTCCATTGGAATCCTTGACCCCGAAAACCTAGGTAAAGACACCCAATTCAACATTCTAGGACAAATCCAGATTGATTTATATGGTTTATAAGGATACGGCGGCCATCTTGGACGCCATCTTGAATTACAGCTTCCTGCCCCACATTTGGAATGTCTACCCAAGTTTTTTTCGATCTCCTAAGGGTGTCCTACAGGAATCAAGCGTCAAACTTCGGGGACATATTTTTGCACACAGGACCCCCTCAGCCCCAGGACTATTTGGGTCGTTTCCCGGTTTGGGTCGCTCCAAGAAAAAGTGGCATCATATTTTTTTTTTACAATTACAGCTCATTTGAACACATTCATCTATGTGATTAAACATACATGTACTTACGTAAGTAAATATACCAAGGTTAAATATACTGTATGTTAACGCATTACAGTTAAGAGAAATAAAATGTATATGTGTAGAAGACCCGCAGATGTAGTACAGGTATAATTGTTTTATAAGTTTAAACAGTCCTTGAGTATGTCTAGACATGTGAACTGCTTTTCAGTTTGCTGAAGTGAGTATTTATTGTTAAGGCCAACATGAAGTTTTTTTTGCGCATTTCACATACGTTTTACAAAATGACTCATGCGACCAAATGCTTTAAAATATCATTCGCATCTAATTTGTTCACTAAACATTATGGCATATTTATATATGTGTGTGTCAAATTTGGTATCCAGACATTCTACCATATGAAGAATCTATATAGAATATACAATACGTAACTTCAAAATGTTGTGTATTTTCCGTAGTAAGAAGTAGTTATATAAAATATTATTTATGATCACATTTTAGTTGCAGCGGGATCGTAGGCCTAAGCTCGTTTAAAAATTGTGAAAAGTTGTTAACTTTGATGTCTTGAAGGTAGCAATACAAGGCACGCTAGTGATTTACGTTAACAACCTGTACAAAACACAGGGAAGGACAAATTAACGTAAATAAATGATAGCATACACAAAAGTACAAACGTCTAAACAAAGAAAACCATGATCATAGCAACAATTCAAACTCTATATTCTTCTTACTGTGATTTCTGATAAAAAGAAACCAACCATTTTCTCCCTATGCATAGACCAAAGGCAAATGCAATTCATCCAAATTTAAATTCTACCAACGCTTACTCTTCCCTCGTGAATTCTCCCCCATGCTGCTTTTTTCCAACATAAATCCATGCACCTTGATTATTTCTAACATATATAGTTACTTATAAATATACGCCAATATATTTTCTGTATATTTTGTTGTGAGAAGCGTTGGTAAAATATCCAAAACGGTCCACAAATTACACAATTTCACGTTACTTCAAAGTTAAAAGAGTTAAACTAGTAACCAAGTATACTTATACATTGTTTTATTATTATATCAAACATTTCAAAACTAAAGTTAACGGTTAAATTTTAGATCTTTATTCGGCATTTAATGTTTCTATCTGTTCACCTTGATTTAAGAAAACTACATTAGAGTGCAGAGCTATTTGTAGAAAAGACTGGTTTAAATTTTAAACATTTGCAAGAATGAACAATTTCGTAAATGAAGCGTATGACTCAAAACATATCATTAAAAAAGGATTTGTTAAATTTAGAAGTGATGTTTAAACGAGTAATGATTTCAAGTTTATTGCAAACAAAATTTAATGAAAAAACGCCAATATTGAATAACAGGATACAGAAAAGCGTATAAACGTGTACTGAGTCGTATTTGAGCAATTCAATTCAAACACTTCACATTTTTCGGAATTTATATATCTTGAATGTGTTCCAATAATTCTTAGTTTATGCAAAACACTTTATTTTCAGCGGGCCAAACATGTCGTAACTCAACCCGATTACTCGTAGTCCCAGAAAAAAAAATCAATTATCAAACGACATTGCTGGCGACCATATTCGTGTTAACACCTTTTAATCATTTGAGATAGAGAAATTGATTTAACAGAACGCCTTCGTTTTCGAACTGGTTCCTTAAATTTAAAAACATTTTCTATATAACCTATTCACTTTCGTCTGAACCAGATTATGTTTACATTAAAAACGTGCTAAAGCACCTCTAAGGTATGTTTTTATCGAGTGACATGTTTTATTTGTTTTAAAAGCGTGACCAGATTTTGAGTTTTATACTCACGACAACAAGAGTCAGAAGACACGTCTTCCTGCTATGTTTATGAGAGACAACTTAATTAGAGGGCATTCTTCAAGTGAACAGGAAACATACCATTTGTGCAGTCTTTATAGTTTGTATTTTAATATCAACCACGGGCAAAGGACAAAATGAAACTGTTATTCATTAACATAACTTTTGATCTAAAACAAGTTTATCCACCACGTTTTCAGTCACAATTCTTTTACCATCCATTTTGTGGATACGCAAGGCAGGATGAGGTATTGGTCCATTTCATACTTAGTTTAATTGTAGAACATGGGAAGATATACTCCTTCACCTTGGATATTTTCACAATTCGAATTATATGCAGTGCTAGTAGTAGATATCCAATCCTTCAGATAATATGTACTACATAACATTATTATAGTCATTAGTAACAGTATTTAAGATGTCATAAAATCACACACGAATGGAATTTTATTTTGACAGACAATATTTTATTAATGTCTCACCACTGTATATATATACATTTCAAATTAAAACATACAAGAACAGACATCAGCGCCGCTCTAAAAACAACAATGAGAGACTATTTTAATATTAAAATAGACCGTAATAGAGATATGGTAGATAGAATATTATAATTATATATAATTCATTATATATGACAATGATACTCATATAATACCATTAGCAATTGCAATTATATGCAAACTGTTTCAATGTAAAGTGATGATTTTATCTAATAGATCCACATATCTTACCGATTCTGAAAATAAAACTGATTACCGAAACTAAATGCACGAATGCAAGTTAGCAATAGTAAATCTATATAATATTAATATATAATAATTTGTAGTGCTTTCGACAACATTATAGGCAGAGACGTTTTATTTATAAATTTATTTAGAAAGTCTTTGCTATGTGAAAATATGCATTTGATTAAAATGATAAAATGATTATCACATAATGATTAACGTCTAGTTTGAAATTTTTTAAAAGCATACATGAAGATTTTAAAAGTGTTTATATCCATCTTTCATTCTCTCCCCACAGAGCCAGACCAAGTCATGACCACGCTGAAATCAACTGCTGAAGTTCGAGCGAAATTTCATACCACGCATGACTGTTTTAAAGCGGTGAATAGGACTTTTGTTGTGTTAATGGGAATGTGAGAACACATCGGAAAATGATAAACTCTGGCTTTGGCCTCTAAGGCGCCGTGTTCAAACATTTCTGCACTTCATCCCACAAGTGTTCAATTGGAATGGGATCTTGAATTAGAACCGACAAGGGCTTGGTGTTAATGTGACGTTGTTGCAAATAAGCTTTTTTAATCTGGCTGGATGGGAACACGCATTACTCTGATGAAATAGAAAGTTGCAGTGTCATGAAGGAAACGGAACAAATTGTCACAGTATTGACAACGGCCATTAAGAATGACTGAGTGACAAGAACACTTGGATGGGTTTGAAAGATAACATTTTCACAGACATTTTATGCATTGATGCGTTCTTGCCCTTTTATCCGGTTTAAGGTATTATTGACACAATATAAGCACATTGCAATAGAACCATTACAGTCACAATTTTAATAACCATAACCCGATATATGTCTTACACTCCCGAGGAACACTCCTGCAATGATTTCAACTATTTTTTTCTATATACCATGAGTTCATAAAGGTTTTAAAGGAAAAATATTAAAATACAGACTTGACACATAGATCGTAAACACCTCTAACATATGTTGTTTGACACTCATGCGTTTTAACAATAAACTGGATGTGGTCAAATGTTAGCATTTGGAATTGTTTTATCGTCAGTTACCATTTACAGTCAGTGCAGCACCTAAAAGTTAACAGCACATGCCAAGCAATGGTAATATTTAAGACTATATTTTCGTCAAAATGACAATATCCCTTTTTCTTTCTTATTTTAAGAGTATCTATATAATCATTCATTAAACACTCAATTGACAAACTCAAGAATCGACATCTTACTGGGAGAAGCGTTGGTAAAATATCCAAAATTGCATACCCGAGGAGTAGGATAATACAATGTGACAATAGTTTGACGGGAAATTGCTTCCAGAAAGAAAAATACTTGGAACTTAAAACATTTATTTGATAACAATATAGATAATTGATCATTTGGAATATTAGTTATATTTTGGATCACGCTATATATTTTCCCGGTCAAGTACAGTGCGGGATTCGAACCCACATCCTTGGAGTTAGGCTACCATTACCATACCAACAACTAACCAACGCACCTATTCTGCCTTGGGTTATCTCTATTATGGTTTGTATCTCTGATCATAAGGGTATTAGACCTCAGCCCCCCCCCCCCCCCACTAATTCTAGGCGAAAATTTTGTGTAAAAGAAATTTATAGACTATCAAAATTCCAGCCTCCCGAATTTGGAATTCAGCCCCTTACAACCTAACAATCCATAAAATGAGCACGTAAAACACATGTAAAAACCTGATATGAGACCTACAACAATGGTTCAAGCACCCCTCCCCCCTCCCCACTAAGCATAAAAGTTCGAAATCTCAGCCCCCCCACTGAGGGAAAAGTCTCTGCCCTTAGGAAATTGACTGTTTAAATTTTCGCAATCACAAATGCTCTTTTCAAATCATTATCTTCACTATATACATCCTATTTTTACTTAGTGGCATGTATTATTTGTTATGAAAGCGTGACAGAATGTGAGTTTTATACTCACGACATAAAGGATATGAGAAATACGTCTTCCTCATACGCTTAAGTCGCTAATTGACAAGATGGCATGTAATGGTGTCATGCAATTAAACAGATGTAGATTTTGTATTACAATTTACATTCGAACTTGATTCACACCTCAGGATTGCGCAATGCACGAGGAATTTTTTTATTTGAATTGCTTAAGTCTTGGCAATCAAACCTGTTACCAATCAACAAGAGATTCAATAGTAATCATAATAGGTTTCTCCACTGACTTATCAACAATTTTGAAAGTTGCAAGTTAAAATGATAAAAATACCGGAGCTTGTCGACATCTCAGTTAAAACGTAGATAACGGGAATATGATTAAATATTTGCTATATTTTGTGTGTGAATTATATTAGTCAAACTTTAAACATAAACATGTAGGCATTTGTTTAAGCTATTTTTTAAAAAGTGAGAACACGCTTGTGAGGAGTCATAGTGATGTCTAGTTCATATCCAGTCGTTTTAGTTGCATTTTTTAAAAATAAATAAAAGTAACGACAATTTAAATTGTCTTTTTTGTTATTTATGAATTACAATCAAGACAAGTTATTGATTATCAAAACTTTTTAACTTTTTAACTTTGTATGAAATTCTTGCATAATTTCTTAATCGTAAAACCTCTCTGAAAAATCACTTACAAGTACTTGGAAAATTTCTATTTTTGAAACAGTGCCATTATGAACAACAATAAAAAAAAATACAAATCGTTTTTTAACTCATATATCAAACCTTAATTGAAACTCTTAAAACTGGCGACGAACATGAACTTGTTGATGATAAAGGAATCGCTTGTCGTTTTGGTCATGCTTTACGTGTAAATAACCATGTTAATGTTTTGGCAGGTCACGTGCTTATACTTATATCATACATAAACTCGAGGATGATTCAAATAATCCCATTCTAAGGACCGACAAACTTTGCAATTAATTGACATCTATATTTGTAAGTATTTTTTATGTCATTTTCACCTTCTAATTTGCAGTCATAAAGGCCATTGCTAATGTATTATTGAAAAACTAAGTAAAATAATTCATATTAGAAAAATAGCATTTTCATCTTGTGAAACACGAAAACAATACTTTTAAAGATAATCTGTTTATTGAGATAATGCTCTCGCAATGGCATTTGTAAAAGTTGTTTTAAGCTTGATTTGGTTTTCATTCTAATGTTCTCAAGTCCCTCAAAATCTTAACTTATTTTAGAATCTCTGAATTGATAATAGATATAGACTAAAAATTATAATTTATGTTACATAATTTATCTCTTTCTATATTTCATACCTACATATGTGAGGCATTTGTAGACGCGAACACGACAACTAATTTACACGGACTCTACCGAAACACTTTTTAAAGGTGTTCCTAGTTCGAACATATGCATACAATGCCTATTTCCTTCCTGAACAAAAACCCGCATTAACCAGAAAACACATTTCAGCATGTCACGCTGAACGATTCCCCTATTTTCTACAGATCAAGATGTCGCCGATAACGCTGGTCCTGGCAGTGCTCTGTATCAGTTTGGCAACTGCACAGAACCAAGGAAGTTGTTCGCATGGCAACAACTATCCGGCCCCGGCTCGTCAAGCGCCAAGACCTCCACCTCGAAGACCGGTTCGACCACCTCCTCGACCATCCCGCCCTCTCCCCGTTCGACCAATGAGACCACCACCTCAAAGACCTGTGGTGAGGCCACCGCCCCAAAGACCTGTTATGAGACCACCGCCCCAAAGACCTGTTGTAAGACCAATCATCATCTACCAGGATGATGACTAGTGTGTGAACAATTGGATCGTAATTTGGGGTTGCAGTGAATAAATCGAGTTTAAAACTTGTACTACTGCGTTATGTTGTGTTAAATGTGGGTATTGCATAATCTCTGCAAGTGGAATATCACCTTTTATCTATTTGAGGACGCAGCGACTTGCTGAAATATTGCAATATATGCATATCTGATATATTCTTTCATGAGACTAAAGACTTCCTGTCAAAATTAGCAAAAACCCAAAGTCAATTGTATTCGATGAGCGTGAGCTTTTGATGGATAATTCCTATAAAAATTCCGTTATATGCCGCTGATTTCCAAGCACATTATGTTTATCTCCTTTTCTACCACAAAAAAAAAAAAACGATTAAAATTTAAAGTATAATCTTTCGCATTCACATGGGTGTGCTGTGTCATGATCTCCGTGCTCTCATGATTTCCACGGACCAACATTCGCACAATCAAAACGAGAATTTTTTATTTTTAGGGTACAATAGTATATTTCTCGAGTGCATTTACCATGCTGAATTCCATGATCAAACAGTGCAGGTAACAGGTTTTTGAGAAAATGCGGGGTTTGAGTGATGTTCTCGACGTTCTTGGTAGTCTGCACACAATATCAGACTCGGGGGCAATTCGTTCCACTCTGTGCTAGCACAATTTAAAAACGACCTCCCTCCAATCTGCTCTGTAGCGTTAGTTTAACCCTTGCTATTCCGACCGGAGTGTTCTTTTCGTAACATATCCACAACATGAAGTTAGTTGTGTATAATTTCTTTCGCATCTGGGTTTGGTTGCTGTACCAATTATTTGCTATGACAAAGGATGGTATGTGGGTGTCACACTCAAACTACACTAAGGAGTAAAGAAACGAAACAATTTTTCAAGAGAGTCAAAAACAGACATAAATGACATTTGCCCGTCTCAAGGCCTAGGATATGGTTGAAATAATGACCTCTGACTGAGTGAATATCTGTGATAACCATCGAGCTATCAGCGAGATGGTTATCACAGATATTCACGAAGTCAAGGTCATTATTTCATATACACCATATGGCAATTGTTGAAAGTTATTTCCTTTCATAATAAGTTTTAGTGTTAATCAAATAAAAAAAGTTTTAAAAGTTGGGGTAGTGGTTTAATAGTTGAGTGAACTCTATTCCTTAACAATTCTTCATTATCGTTTGGATACTCACGAAACACGCATTTCACGTGCTGAGAGTGTCTTGACTTGGTTGTCAGACAATTCTAAACCAGTAACCTCTACTAACTAACTGTGTCGAGTGAGTTCTAAAAATACTAACATTCTCCATCTTTAGTAAAATGAAATATGTTCAAAACAAATTGTCAAAAGGTCACAGAAAATAATATGTTTAATGTCTCCTAAATTAAACCGACATTCAGTCTATGAACTGCATCAGTCTGTAACAAACAAATTTACGTGAGGTTGCGAGGATTTCACCTTGAGCTGCACGGAATTCATGAATTTTACGTTCAGCCTCTCGATGCAACACAAAATTGTAAGCACATGGTGTTCAAAGAGGTGGGGAAATTCGAGCTGTGTCCGGCTTTAAAAAATGTTTTATCTGTGTTTTATGGTATTCTCAGGACGAATTTAAGGTCGGTTTTATCGTAAACTATCGTTAGCTCTTTCAATTTTGTGAATTGGATTGTTCATTAAATGATTATTGGGGGTAACATTTTGACAAAAATAAAATAACTTTTTTTGCGTCAACTTTGAGCAATCATTTCGAGATGTGTTTTAATATCACGTCAAGGTTAAGTTTTTTTCCGAGGGACGGTACGGCAAGGTCTGAGGCGAAAGCCGAAGACGTGCCGTATCGGGCCGAGGCAACCGTTCATGTACTGTCGTCCATGTTTGCTCTCTGATAATCAACCCATGGTGGTTATCTGATAACCAAACCATGGGTTGGTTATCCAGGATAACTACCTACATATCATCATTGATAATCACACCACGTGGTGTATCTTTATTTAACCTTTTTGATGTAAATATTGTTCATTTAGAGTCATCTTAGTGGGGCACTGAAGTATACCCACTACATATAAAATGGATATTATAGAAGTATCCATGGCATGTTATGTCTACGACACGAGTGGCTTAATGTTAATATACTCACGTCCATAAGAAACTTGACCCCTGATTTTTTTACTTCAAATAAAATTTATTAATGTTAATGATTTAAATTAGTATTTCATGAGTTCGCCAGTGCTCATGGACACGTTTTATGCTTTGCAGAAACACAACATTTCTTTATTAGGCTTCACGTGCAATAATCTGTTAAAATCGATTTTGTTTAATTTGCACGATCCGCACGTGCATATTTTGGTATAAAATGCTCTGACACAAACCACTGTCCTCGCTGTCATTGGAAAACCACAATAAGAATGCCGAGACTTACAGCAGAACAACGCGAACGGGCCATAGGAATGATCGACATGGGAGCTTCAAGGGGTCATGTTGCTCGAACCTTCGGCTGCTCCACCACAGCGGTAACCAACTTGATACAACGGTTCCAACAGACTGGTCAGACAAGAGACAGGCCTAGATCAGGGAGACCCCGCATCACAACCCCGCAGGAAGACCGGTACATGCGTACTTTGCACCTACGTTACCGCTTCCTGACGGCAACGTCAACGGTAAGAACAGCATTGGGTCGCCGTCTTAGCCGACAGTCAGTAGCCAGACGTCTCCGTTCCTACGGTATTAGGAACTATAGACCCTACAGAGGATCTGTTCTGACGCCAATACATCGGCAAGAAAGACTACGTTGGGCACGTCAAGTACGACGCTGGCAGATACGTGACTGGAAAAGGGTGATCTTTTTCTGATGAGAGTAGGTTCTGCTTGTTCAATAATGATGGGAGTACCGATCGCTCGGCGCATCAGACAACGTCAGCCACCCTTACTAACTCGTCAGCAGTTAATTCAAGCTCTGAGGGAAGAGTGACAGACAATCCCCAATGCCGTCATCAGGCGCCTGACGTCATCAATGCGTAGACGTGTGTACGCTTGTATTCAGACACAAGGAGGACATACTCGTTATTGACATTGCAGCATGACCGCTCCAGAAATCTCATGAAACTGAAATCTCTATATGCCTTGGTTTTGTAAACTGCAATATATACCCCTCCTGAATATAATACGTCATTGCATTTACCAATACAAAATAAAATTAACGAACTTTGGTGTTTTGCTTGTCAATTGATTTATCTTTGTATTTCAATAAGTTGAAGTAGTTAAGTCGTCATATACCGCCCACAATTAATATTTTCTTAGGGGTCAAGTTTCTTATGGACGCGAGTATTTTTCCCGAGCGAGAGTGAGAGATATACTGCTATTTAGGCACCAGTCCCGTAAACTTAGTATGTCATGGGCACGAATATGATATTCTGTTTATTACCGCAGTCTCTAAATTGAACAAAATAATTAAAACCTACTTACTTCCCACTTAGACATCGTCGGCAACCATTCATAAAGGTGTCCTGTTTATTATCAAGCGGGAACTCTTAGGGCAAAGAGTCTTTACATCTGATGCAACGACACTTTTGTAAACCTGGGTTAAACTCAGTAGAAACCACTGTCGAAATTCAACTGTCTATGTGGACGCTGCGCCTCGAACGGGCCTCTCGGACAAAGTGTCCCTGCCATTATCCGATGCATGCCATTAACTATGCTAGTAACTATAAGCATAGGCGGACTAGCCGCCGCCGGCCCGTGTAGATTGCGACGTCATAATCGAACTGTGACGTCAAAGCATTCTTTATAACGTGACGTGTGATATGTTGATATCATATTAAGAGGTTATAGCACGTCATTTTTCATATCATACCCCATATCAGCCCGAGAACCGTAGGCCAGAGGGCTGATATGGATCAAGGGCTGATATGGAGTATGATATGAAAATTGAGATTTTGTAACCTTCTTATCATATATCAAACTTTGAAAAAATGTATTTCAGGAAAAACATTGGATAAACAGTTTTGAAACAGAAATGTATAGTAACAAGAGAAGGAAAAGGACGAGAAAGATACTGTAAGCAGCTTCACTTATTCAAATTACTGCTGTCATGTGACCAAAAGAATAAAGGATATAATGCATTCATATAATAATGCTCTTTGGTCATTTACCTAAAATTACGCTTCAATTAACCTCCGAATAACGGAAGAGAAGATGCCGAAAATTATAAGCTCCTTACTTCCTTAATATGGAATTCATATTCCATACTGTAACACATTTTGCATATATTTTGAGACACTGGCGTCAAATTAACATTTCAAATATAATATTCACTAAAATGTTTTGCCATTAACATGATACATTTCATAATGTCAACCATTCGAGAAATGTTTCCTAAAATGTTTTTATGAAAATTCGTTTGAAGAACTATGAAATTGATTGTTTTTCTTTTTGACCCAATGCTTGTTTTTGTTGAATCGATACCAAAACTGTTTTCTGACATGGCACACATGTATGTACCTTAGATATATAGTGAAGATATGACCATATAGATATTGATCAAAACGATTTGTCGGTATAGTATTCTGTTAAGAAATGATGACAATTGAACAACTTTAAAATAATTATGCTTTTACATAGGAAATTATGAACTGCGTAACACTGTTTTGTTCAGCAGCGGATCAAGGTATCTGTTGCTTCGCTATGATAATTGTAGTAACAGGTTCTCTGTATCATCTGGATTCACTGAAAAAGTAACATTCTAATAACTAATAGCTTAGAGTTTCAATAGGAAATTTGTTTGTGAAATGCTGTTGTTTTGAGGAATGGTTATATATGTCAAATACATATTTCTTATGATAAACAAAAGACTGGTAAGAACAAACAGTTAAGCAAAAAGCCCTCAAATAGTGCATCCCGCTGAATTATATGACAAAATGTTATTTATTGAGAAAATGACTTTAGAATAAGATTTTAATCAAATACATTTTTTCTAGAATACAGTATATGTGATGGTACGTATCAAAGTAGTATGATAGTCATAAACGTCATCATTGGTGTGCTTTGCTAATTATGTACGTTTAAATTCTGAATGTAGTATGTAACTAAGACATGTTAGCATAAGTTGTCGGAATGTAACTTATACAGGAAAAAATAATCTACTGGCAAACTCTCACAACAGAAGAAAATTTCTATTATAATCTATATATGCCGATAAACAATGGTAATTTAATGAGTGGGAAATTATTACTTATTACACCAAACACGAAAAAAACCTCAATTCTATGAAATAATGAAATGGAAATGCTATAAAAATGCAAATGTTGTCCCTTCGTTTGCTATAAAATTGCATAGATGTAACATTTTAAAATCTTCGTAAGTCTGTAAAAATTGCTTTAAAAAAAAAGGACTGATGTGAATGCATATGAGTTAAATAGTTTTAAATGTCTAATCGTGTTAATGTACATAACACGTATTTCTATGTGCCTTTTTACAAATGTGTCACATAGTAAATGTGGCACTGTCAATTTCTCCCTGATGAATAAACTACAAATGTGTACTAGGCCTCTGGCTACTTGTTGTTGCGTGACAACAGCGATTCGTGATTCAAGAAAGCATTAATGACAACAAATAAAGTGTTATGACTAACCGTCCCTATATGTAATTGCTCTCCAAATAAAACAACATTAGTGGTCTCGGGTCGCATGATAAGGTACGTTTCAAATAGAATTATCAATTTTGGAAATACTGATTTTTGATACCGTTTCATTATTTTATATATTTCCAAATCATTAGTAAATAGTCATGGCTATTTTACATTACAATAGAAAATCAAATAAATCAACTTAATGTAAATTCCAATGATCATTAATATATCCAGTTTGTCCTTTACAATAATTTTATTACAATAATATCCAAAAATTCTAATTGATGATATCATTTCAAATGGTTGATGGCACCAAGTAGAAGAATAAATTAATATATAAACGTTACCTAATATGCATTAATGTTTAACATTTAATTTGTCTTACTTCCATGATTGCTTATTTGAATTCAAAGCATGTTCTTCAGCTTGTATTTCTTTCTCAGAAGAAAAAGCACGATATAACAAGCTCAATCCTCATGTATTCTTGTAATGTCACATAATAATCAATGCCAATCAAAATATGTGGATAGGTTTATTTGGCAAAAATATCAAAATGTCAAATATCTTTTCGACCAACATATACATGTTCTCGATGTCGTCAAATACAGATAGTTTTTTCAAACGCATTTACAAATGATTGACCCCATCATAAAGTTTAAAGGCAATGCTATATACCAATTTGTTATGTTTGTATAATCCAGTTGCACTCATAGCGGTTTGTTTATTGCTAACACTTTTGAATTTAGGACTCGATGGTGGTTCTACTCTTTGTTCAAAATCAAAGTGTTATATGTATCAAATGCAGCTTCTTGTTTTCTAGTGTCACAACAATGAGACAGATCCTCATCCTACCACTGTTTGCCTTGTTACTGGGCGTGGCCTCGCAGTCTAACCAGCAGCAGTGTGACAGTAACCACGCCCAGACCGGCAGACCCTACCCACGTAACGGGTACAGGAACACCGGGGGCTACAGACCAGCCTCTCGGAACTATGGGGGCAACGGAAACAATGTTAATTATGGTAACAATGGCGGCAGTGGAAACAATGGAGATAGGAACAATTATCGTTCTGGGTACAGAAACAATCACTTGAATTACAGGCCAAGCGTGAGAAACACATACCCACAAAATAGGAATTTTGGCAACTATTTGTCTATTAAAAACAATCTCTACCCACAGAGGCCATATCCTAGGAACACAAACGGATACAGAAGACCGTATTACCCAACCAATGGAAACAGGAACGATGGCAATGGTAACTATAACGGGAGGAATGGTCATAGTGAGAATCAAGGCTATGGCAATGGGCAACCAAGCGATCGGAACAATAATGAGGAATGCCATAACACTACAGAACGAAAATTTCCACCACATCCGGTCACGCTTACACCGATTCCAATACCGACTCAAGCATCAACAATAACATTCACTGTTACGCCCACAACCCCCCTTGAATACCAAAACGACAGAAACGAAAGTTGCAGCACAACTACAACTACTACTCCTGCTCCTATAACTTATCCTGGGCCGATTACTAATCTTCCTCAAAACACCAATAGAAACAGTTCATGCAATTCTACTACAACTACAACCTCTATTCCGATTACTGTACCACCTCCTTTGAACAGGAATAGTAGTTGCAACGAGACTGGAAACGGTAACACCTCTGAACCAAACTACCAAACAAGTGTTACTAATAACCCCAGTTCGACAGATGGTCCATATATCTACCCAAGTCGTAATTCATACAGAAACAACGTTAACGACTACAACAACTACCCTGGTTCCAGAAATGGCGAAAATGGCAATAACGGTTACACTGACAATAACAATGGAAACGGCAACAATGGCTACCCTGGATCAAGCTATGGACAAAATGGAAACAATGAAAACGGCAACAGTGGTTATTCTGGATCAATCAATGGCCAGAACGGAAACAATGGAAACGAGAACGGGTATCCGGGCTCCAACAACGGTGAAACCGGCAACAATGGTTATCCTGAATCAAGCAATAGACAAAATGGAAACGGCAACAATGGGTATCCTGGCTCCAACAACGGGGAAACAGGCAACAATGGTTACCCTGGATCAAGCAATGGACAACACGAAAACAATGGAAACGGCAACAACGGTTATCCTGGCTCCAACAATGAACAGAACGGAAACAATGGAAACGGCAACAACGGGTATCCTGGCTCAAACAACGGTGAAACCGGCAACAATGGTTACCCTGGATCAAGCAATGGACAAAATGGAAACAATGGAAACGGAAACAACGGTTATCCTGGCTCAAACAACGGTGAAACCGGCAACAATGTTTACCCTGGATCCAACAATGAACAGAACGGAAACAATGGAAACGGCAACAACGGTTATCCTGGCTCAAACAACGGTGAAACGGGCAACAATGGTTATCCTGGATCAAGCAATGGACAAAATGGAAACAATGGAAGCGGAAACAACGGTTATCCTGGCTCCAACAACGGTGAAACCGGCAACAATGGTTACCCTGGATCAAGCAATGGACAAAATGGAAACAATGGAAACGGCAACAATGGCTATCCTGGATCAAGCAATGGACAAAATGGAAACAATGGAAACGGCAACAATGGTTATCCTGGATCCAACAATGAACAGAACGGAAACAATGGAAACGGCAACAACGGGTATCCTGGCTCCAACAACGGTGAAACCGGCAACAATGGTTACCCTGGATCAAGCAATGGACAAAATGGAAACAATGGAAACGGCAACAATGGGTATCCTGGCTCCAACAACGGTGAAACCGGTAACAATGGTTACCCCGGATCAAGCAATGGACAAAATGGAAACAATGGAAACGGCAACAATGGTTATCCTGGATCAAGCAATAGACAAAATGGAAACAATGGAAACGGCAACAACGGGTATCCTGGCTCCAATAACGGTGAAACCGGCAACAATGGTTACCCTGGATCAAGCAATGGACAAAATGGAAACAATGGAAACGGCAACAACGGGTATCCTGGCTCCAACAACGGTGAAACCGGCAACAATGGTTACCCTGGATCAAGCAATGGACAAAATGGAAACAATGGAAACGGCAACAATGGGTATCCTGGCTCCAACAACGGTGAAACCGGTAACAATGGTTACCCCGGATCAAGCAACGGCGAAACCGGCAACAATGGTTACCCTGGATCAAGCAATGGACAAAATGGAAACAATGGAAACGGTAACAATGGTTATCCTGGATCAAGTAACAATGGAAACGGCAACAACGGTTATCCTGGCTCCAACAACGGTGAAACCGGCAACAGTGGTTACCCTGGATCAAGCAATGGACAAAATGGAAACAATGGAAACGGCAACAATGGCTATCCTGGATCAAGCAATGGACAAAATGGAAACAATGGAAACGGCAACAACGGTTCTCCTGCCTCAAACAACGGTGAAACCGGCAACAATGGTTACCCTGGATCAAGCAATGGAAACAATGGAAACAATGGAAACGGAAACAACGGTTATCCTGGCTCAAACAACGGTGAAACCGGCAACAATGGTTACCCTGGATCAAGCAATGGACAAAATGGAAACAATGGAAACGGAAACAACGGTTATCCTGGCTCCAACAACGGTGAAACGGGCAACAATGGTTATCCTGGATCAAGCAATGGACAAAATGGAAACAATATAAACGGCAACAACGGTTATCCTGGCTCCAACAACGGTGAAGCCGGCAACAATGGTTACCCTGGATCAAGCAATGGACAAAATGGAAACAATGGAAACGGCAACAATGGGTATCCTGGCTCCAACAACGGTGAAGCCGGCAACAATGGTTACCCTGGATCAAGCAATGGACAAAATGGAAACAATGGAAGCGGCAACAACGGGTATCCTGGCTCCAACAACGGTGAAGCCGGCAACAATGGTTACCCTGGATCAAGCAATGGACAAAACGGAAACAATGGAAACGGGAACAATGGTTATCCTGGATCAAGCAATATACAAAATGGAAATATCACTGGATCCAGTAATGGTCAAAACGTCACTACTGACGGACAAGCGAGGGTGTATGTTAGTCCACATAACATCTCCAACGGACAAACAGGAAATCACTTAACTCAACAAGGACAGACGGGGCTTCA
Source organism: Steromphala cineraria (assembly GCA_916613615.1). NCBI lineage: Eukaryota > Metazoa > Mollusca > Gastropoda > Trochida > Trochidae > Steromphala > Steromphala cineraria. The sequence continues at coordinate 74,150,562 of OU744722.1, read as the reverse complement.
AGGTAATGTTGATATGGTTATTTATTCTTAATTCAATTAAAACAATTCACATGAAGACGTTTTTCATCAGAGAACAATATAATTATTATCTGCCCACCATTCTGGTGTTATTTAAACTACGATATCGAAACTGTTCAACACACTTCTCATATTTTATACACGTTAAAATGATAATAATGCCTGTAATACTGTGTGCTGGTTGCAGGGAACTGCCAGGTGTACGGAGGATGGATGAGCGGGTGCTTCCTGGACTGTCGGAGACACGGACACTCCGGGGGGTCCTGCAATAGACTCGGGGTCTGCTTTTGTTTTCCATAGGTCAGTTGGTCTCAATAATTCTACGCAATTCGGAAATACTTAATTCATATTCAGCATCCTGCTATGTCAGCATATATATCCCAGTGGAGTCCCTGATATCTATTAAACAAGGGCCATGTGCAGTTCTTCATACAAGCATCCAATAAAATGACTGACATTGATAAAAAAAAAGGCGGTCCCCAAATGAAAAATTGGTTCGACATAATTTGATTCAGGCTCGTATAATGACATTTATTGGCTTAAAAACAACGTTCACCTAGTAATAAAAAGCGATACGAGGCTTTTCGTAAATATCTGGGTATGGTTGGAGCTACGCAGAAGGAATTAATGCTGTTGATGTAGCAGGATTATGTTTAGAGTTCCTAACCAAGCAGTGAAGCAGATGACAGGTCACCGGTCAGTATCACGAGTAAAACAATCCACTTCATTTAAAAGTCTATGGTAAAAAAGACATCAATTCCAGAAGTAGAAAGTAAAAACAAATATATATCAATTGAATCAAGTCTGGCTTATAAGGTTACTCTCTGGATAACGTGACCTTCACAAGTCCTCTTCCATGTATCGATGTGATGACGGTTTTTAGAATTACGCTTTAAACCAATTACCTTTCTGTAAACAATAACAAACTTTCCATTAGTTGAGATAAATATATTGTCCTTGATATGACGATATTCTTAGAATCAGAGAATTTACATGTTATTAATAAATAACAGAATTGTAAACATCAGGTTCTGGAAACGAATGTGTGTTCTCCTTCATCAATGAATCGATACACTTCATCCGAGAAAAGGGTGCGCATATTGTCTTTTATTTGTGATATTTTATTTCCAACGGGGGTGAGCAATAAAAAGCCGCGGTTTTATTATAACGATACCATCTCGTGGTTGATAGTTTTATATATATCTTCAAGGTGTATATGTTAAACAAAGATATTTACATCCACTAAGCTCATAGATGTATTTTTATTTTTCAGAATCAAATCCTGAATTTTCTTGGTATGGCGGTGTTGTTTTTTGAAAATAAACCTTGTTTTATACTTATACTTTGTTGAATCTTTCCTTTGCCACAGAGATCATTGCTAGGTTTTATTCAATTCACATTCTACTCAGCACAGAAGTAGATCAGGTCAGATAATGTTGATCCTTCCTGAATTTAATAAGACCCCTCTCCTTCGTTTCTACAGGCTCCCTTAGCGGCAAAATTGGCACAACAAGCCCTTTGAAACATTTCAGCCAATAAAACAGTTCTCAGTTCAATTTAGGTTACGTTAACATTTCATGACTTGATCTACTTGTTTGGAGAGAGAATGGTTCCGTCAAAGCTATACACAAATGATTTTAGAATAATAAAAGTTTGTCAAATTTTATCGACTTCGATACCTAAAATAGGAAGACTCATTTCCACGTCTTTGCAGAAATAAATTGGTCTAGATTTATCTCATTTAAACGAATCTCATCATTTTCCTCACTTGCAATGGAAATATATATATAAATAAATACCGTAGCATATTCTTTTCAAAATCTTACTGTTTGAAGTTTTGTCATTATGATCCAAGAATGTATATGGTCAGCTGAGGGGCTGCTTGCAAGGAGTAATTTTCTTAACTTAAAAGCACGTTAATGTTTCTGCATTTGAGTTTAATGTTTATCAAATTGATATTTTAGCATGTTAAGTTAGTTAAGTATGTTAATAACAAAAACTAACTTAAGGTAATATCACTCTTATTTTGTTGACATAAAAACTATCGAGTTGGTTTATTAAGGGGATATGTATTACTTTATAACGTTATTGAGATGATTAGTATTTGACACTATATACACGCCATATTTAGGAGTTACCCCTAATAACCGAAATGTTTGGGAGTTGATACGTGAATCCTTATAACCAGATATTAAGGATGGTGGAAATATCACATTTTATCACAAGAAATGTTAAATACATATAAAGAACGTCATTCTAGTGCATTTTTTCGTTTGTATTGAACTCGTAGATGTCACAAAGAGCAAAGAAACAACGAGTTCGCAGTTGTTTCTTTGCTCTTTGTGACATCTACGAGTTCAATACAAACGAAAAAATAGAGCCATTGGCTCTGTAGCTCATCAGGCTGTATATTTGATTTTGCTTTAGGGTGTGGCCAATGTGTTTCCCCCCTTAGTAGGGGCTACAGGGTCACAAAATCTACAATTATTAATCTTCACTAGTCAAGGAGTCTGTACACTATGTTTAAGCTTTCTAGGCCTTATTGTTCTGGAGAAGAAGATGAAAATATGTTTTTAGGGTGTGGCCCCTGTGGCCCATATTAGGGGTCACAGGGCCACCGAAGCTACAATTTATAGTCCTCACAAGTCAAGGAGTCTGTACACTTAGTCTAAGGTTTCTAGGCCTAATGCTTCTAGAGAAGAAAATGAAAATAGCTTTTTAGGGTGTGGCTCCTGTGGCCCTTATTAGGGGTCACAGGGCCACCAAAGCTACAATTTATAATCCCCACTAGTCAAGGATTCTGTCCACAAAGTTTCAGCTTTCTAGGCTTCATGGTTCTGGAGAAGAAGATGAAAATAGGTTTTAAGGGCTTGGCCCCTGTGGCCCTTATTAGGGGTCACAGGGCCACTGAAGCTACAATTTATAATCCTCACTAGTCAAGGAGTCTGTACACAAAGTTTAAGCTTTCTAGGCCTTATGGTCCTGGAGAAGAAGATGAAAATATGTTTTTAGGGTGTGGCCCCTGTGGCCCTTATTAGGGGCCACAGGGCCACCAAAGCTACAATTTTTACTCCTCACTAGTCAAGGAGTCTGTACACAAAGTTTCAGCTTTCTAGACCTTATTGTTCTGGAGAAAAAGATGAAAATAGCTTTTTAGGGCGTGGCCCCTCTGGCCCTTATTAGGGGTCACAGGGCCACCAAGGCTACAATGTATAATCCCCACTAGTCAAGGAGTCTGTCCACAAAGTTTCAGCTTTCTAGGCTTTATGGTTCTGGAGAAGAAGATGAAAATAGGTTTAAGGGCTTGGCCCCTGTGGCCCCTATTAGGGGTCACAGGGCCACCAAAGCTACAATTTATAATCCTCACTAGTCAAGGAGTCTGTACACAAAGTTTCAGCTTTCTAGGCCTTATTGTTCTGGAGAAGAAGATGAAAAAGCTTTTTAGGGTGTGGCCCCTGTGGCCCTTATTAGGGGTCACAGGGCCACCAAAGCTACAATGTATAATCCTCACTAGTCAAGGAGTCTGTACACCAAGTTTAAGCTTTCTAGGCCTTATGGTCCTGGAGAAGAAGATGAAAATAGGTTTTAAGGGCTTGGCCCCTGTGGCCCTTATTAGGGGTCACAGGGCAACCGAAGCTACAATTTCTAATCCTCACTAGTCAAGGAGAATGTACACAAAGTTTCAGCTTTCTAGGCCTTATGGTTCTGGAGAAGAAGATGAAAATAGCTTTTAAGGGCGTGGCCCCTGTGGCCCTTATTAGGGGCCACAGGGCCACCAAAGCTACAATTTTTAATCCTCACTAGTCAAGGAGTCTGTACACAAAGTTTCAGTTTTCTAGGCCTTATGGTTCTGGAGAAGAAGATGAAAATAGCTTTTTAGGGCGTGGCCCCTGTGGTCCTTATTAGGGGCCACAGGGCCACCAAAGCTACAATTTTTAATCCTCTTTAGTCAAGGAGTCGGTACACCAAGTTTTAGTTTTCTAGGCCTTATGGTTCTGGAGAAGAAGTCGAAATTCCACAAAGTTTACGGACGGATGGACGAACGGATGGACGGACGGACGGACGCCGGACACCATGCCATGCCATAAGCCCATCGGGCCTTACAGGCCAGATGAGCTAAAAATGCACTAGAATGACGTTCTATATTTATAACATACCCTTTTTTCATTCTTAAAATTTACTTCAAATAAATCTGTATGGGCTACACGGAAGAATGTTTACGTGTTGTCTTGACCTAAATAAATTACTCCGCTAACCCTTTCACGAAATATTACGTCATCACATTCCTCCACCTATGACGTCACATGGAAATAGAGTGCACACAAAACTGAGATGAATAAACAGACGCAAGATATTTGTTCATATGCTTGAAAGTTCTTTAAAGACACTTGCATAGCACTTGCACGTATATCAACATTTCATTCGAATACAATTTATACATTCATAACATCAGTTGACATTCGGCAAAGTTCGGTCAAAACGTATTCAAACGTGAATGTGTGAACATGGAGAGATGACGTTACAGAACAGTCCAACGAGAAAAAATGACTGTACTCACTCAGAATCTGAATCACTATCAATGATGGCACGTCTACGTTTTGGAGGGACATTCATTGAATTTGTTTGTGAGGTAAAGTTGAAGTTACCGTAATCTTAATGTTGCTGTCGCTGAGTAGACCGGAAGTCATAATTTGACCCCATGGAAACGATGTCACTGAGCTGGCACATGTGGCAGAACTGACAGCGGTTTTGTGCGATGAGAATCACAAGATCCGGAGCCGGGATACCTAAACTCTTCGCTCTTCATTGTTTTCCTTCAGGTAATTTGCAAACTTCGTGATTAAACTTTTCTGGACGGTTTTGTCGATGTAGTTTTTGAGATCGGTATTTTCGTTGCGATCGGCAAAGTGTAATTTAATTTAATTTGTTAATATTTTAACTATAATTGTGAGCAATGTCAATTTATCCTGATAAAAACACTCAGGAATGTCTGAATACAAATTTGTGCGGTTGTTTACATTATTAATACGGGGTTTCCCCTGCCGTAAATTCCTATAAATAGCTGACATGACACCGCCCTCGCTAAGAAAGTAGTTCCGTGAGAAGTGCAATACGGAGTGCAATACGGATTGAGGAGTGCAATACGGAATTCGTTGTATTTAATTACGTATTACTATCGTTAGATTACATGGGTATGTAATAAATGTATATACCCGACACTTCATAACGAGATGTTTACGATGGATATATGGCACTTTATTTCGAGTTGTTTGAGAGTAGACACGTGGAACAGCTTTTCTTTTATAATGGGTGTGAAGTAGATACGTGACACGATTATAAAAATATGTTTGAGAGTGGAATGGGACACTGTAAACAAGATGTGTTATGCAGATACATTGGATTTTATATAAACTATATAACGAAACGTAACTTATTCCCCATAGAGGCAGAAAAAGTCATAAAATGTTGATACAGCCTCTGTTCTAATTCGCCTAGTTTGTGGTCTAGAAGTAAGGTGGCAATGAAAACTAGTTGTGCAATCAGCGACGCTGTTCTTAAATCATCAATTTGGCTGCTGAATCATGGCATGGTTCATTGTGATATGAACCACCCTTTCCATTCGAGAAGTATTGTCATTTGCTGTTTAAAGTCAAATAGATTTGGGTTCAAAGTTTTTCCGCCAGGGAAAACTGCCGGAACCCTTTGATTTGGTCTTATAAGAACAGAGGTAGTATCAACTTGACTTGGTAGTATCTGCCTCTGTGGGGAGAGAAGGTGAACGCTTTGACGTGAACACTATTTTCTCAACTGGATTATTCTTACAATTTTTAATGAAAAGTATGTTGTATTTGCCTTTAAATAACTTCTTCTTGCAACAACGGTATGGAAATAAACTGAATTCCAAAAGAAACTTTACATTTTGTAAACTGAAATTTTGAAAACAATGTTATATCGATATTTTCAGTGAAGTTGTCAACAACATAGTTGAAACCCAAACTTTTAAGTTTAAAACTTTAAATTGAGCAATATTAATGCAATTTTGCAAAAATGGCAAAAATTTCATAATCACGTGACCTTACCACCGGAGCTTAGTCAGGTGACGAAAAGGTTTAATAAATGTCCATAATGAATGTTTGTCACCCTGTTTGTGAAAAACACGTTAAAAACATTTAACGACAAAGCAAAAATATCGCGAATCCCCATTGAAAATCAACAAAACTTATCAAAAACTACCATTGTTACAAGAATCGATAGTGCTCCTTCATTTCTTATGGTAACTTGATCCGGCTATACAGAGAGGTTATGAGGATTGCTGACAACCCTAAAACATGGACAAAGAGTTGTTTTTTCACTGCATGAGGGCCGATATCTATACCGTTAGACCACCGATAACGTTGTCTCTTAGTGACGTCAAGGATAGTAAACATGAAAGGTCGCAATGCCATTATGTTCTCGTGCACTATATGAACTTGAAAGGTTGTAATCAGAGTTCATCGACTGCTCAATTGATAACCATTGGTCACTAATAATCAACATAAAGCAATTTCATTCGAAGTCATAACGTCAGCATTGGCATGCAATAATAAGATTTAACTGCGATTGTTGAGCTCTCAAGGCTGGTTACCATTTGTTCGACTCAAAGATGTATCAATCTGACATGTAGGACATTATCCATACATTGCCATTCATAGAAAAACTTGGATTCAGATTAAATGTGAAGTTTGAAACTGATGACAGGTGATGTAATTCAAATTGTGGCCACATGGCAGATTTTGAAGTGATAACACTCGGGCTGCTCATACCTGGCATAAAAGTTGCACATTTCATTACCTTAACGATATTATTGCGGAAAAAGCATTTCAATGAACGCCTGAAGAATCAAATTTTGACCCCTGCATACTTTTAATTGATTAATTGCCAAATCGGGGTTTTCCCCTTCAATTTTGATTAGCTGGTTGTTTACTGAAATGGATGATCGATAAGAAGTACTTTGTTTTACCGTTTTTCATTCTTTAAACAGAATGAATACAAAATGTAGCAAAGTTTCTTTAGGACGTCAGTTTACTTCATTGACAACATTGACAAGTTTTAACTTTGATCTGGCAATACATCTGTTTATGCATTAGCAAAACAAATAAGAGACTGTTCTCAAAAATTTTCTCTCGGTTGCAACTTCAAAATTTCGAACACAGTTTTTATGTGTTTGATGCTGTAACATTGCCACGATGTTCTTTGCATTATCTCTTTATCTCCCGTATCGTTGGATCGGATCACGTGACCACGTTGTAGCAGAAATACAGATTTCGTGTATATTCAAATGCTGGTTCGGAATTACATCAGAAATTAATTGAATCAAGGTGATACCTAGGGGTGAATATTACCCATTTATTGTGAGATTTCGAGTTACTCGCGGTTTGCTGTTCCAGTCGGGAGTCTTATTCCTCCACAGGTGCCGGTAATAATGAAAATGTTTGGATTATGATCGCTCCTCTAAATTACAGGTTGCAGATTGGAAATAAAGGTTTCATTAAACTTTTCACAAGTTCATTCCAAAACCAACAGTTTTAGCTGATGACACAGGACATATCGTGACGTAGAAGGGCTCACCATAAACAATTTTTTTAAATGAATAATCTGAATCTGTTCTAAATTTCATAAGGTCATGTCAAATAACTTATACATACGGTTAATCTAAAGTTGTATAACATTTGTGCTAGGAGGTAAAATATAACCCCCCTACAAAAGAAACTGTACACCCAACTTCTTCACTTGATAGAAGATAAAATAGCGAAAGTTCTGATGTCTTTTAAAGGTATTGTGGTGATTATTCATTTTTACATTCCACTTAAAAGCAATTTATTCAATCGTTTACAAAAATGAAAAGTTTGTGTCACTTATATATTGAAGGGGTATGCCAATGTCTCTGATTAATCGTAGATCATTTTGGTGGATGTCTTTGATTGCTACAGGGATAAATGTCAACGAGTTTCTTTATATAGGAAACTGTTTCAGTGTCGTGAGTGTCCTCTATGGGCCTTTAGACAAGCAATAATACGTCAGGTAATGGAGTTCATGTGACGTTAAATGACGTAATCTTGTAGTCGTCTCCACTCTTCAGGAACCATCGAGCCAAGCTCATTTATGATCTGAGGTGACTTATATCGTTGCCTTACTTGTTTGGCAACGTGATCCCCAGGGACGATCTCTCGGCGATATTTCAGGGAAACATATTTGCCGCAGCTAGACGTTGTCTAGACGTTGACATGAGGTTTTTCTGGGCAAGGTTATCACATTCAGTCTGGCAGTATTGGGTCTGATATTATCTAGGTGTAGAAACGACCCGTGTTCAAATCATGGATGCAAACCAGAAATGCCTAAAACATTTATATCATTCTAGAACATTTGCAAGTGCATTTCAGTGTTTACCAAAGAAGTCTCCAAAACGCAAACAATGTGTTTTTGGTGGTGATAAAATCCTCTTTAGGGTTACGTTTTGATATCAAACTGTTTAATTAATTACAACCACTTATTCTTACCCAAGCGGGCAAGGATATGCCGGGTTTTAAAATTTGCATAATGGTCTAAAAATAACTCGCATTTTGATTGGTTGACGGAACTTTTTTGCATCCATTCATGAATCGCATGGATCTTCTATTTCAGTTGAGAGATATAGATGAGAAATCTTAAATTGCGAAAGTCACCCATTACTAAAATAATTTTAATGGGAAATCAAGACCTTCTGATGTTTTCTTTGCCGTAAATACAAGTTTAAATCTTCAAGGCGGCTAGGTGGGAGAGTCGCTGGCCGAACTGTCGTTACGTCATAGCCCTATGACGTCAAACAGTGACGTCATACATTCCTCACTAGGCTTGTCAAACGTAACGAAAGCTAACAACGTCTTACTTTTTCTTTTCGGTTGTGCGCGGTAAATAAAAGCGTTTTTTTTATGATATTAAACAATATTTTTTGGATATAATGTGACATCAATATAATAAACTATTTCAAATAAGATCTTGAGTTGCGAACTACTAAGAGACGCCCATCCTGAAGTAGTGAGCAAATTTTTGAATGGCGTATGAATACAATTTGTACTTTACCGGCCGAGCGTAGTTTTTTAATGTTTCTCTTTTTTTACCGTTTTTACGCATCAAAATTATCTTGGGTAAGAAAAAGAATAACCAACTCGATGCTCGGAATTACGGATTATCTGTCCCTCGTGAATTATTGTGTCAAACTCCTCGCTGAAGCTCTGAGTTTATCACAATAATTAACTCAGGACAGATAATCCGTAATTCCTCGCAACTCATTGATTATTCTTATAATAATAGTCGTTCAATTTATGCATACCAATGTGTAAAGTGTTTTTTTGTAGGTAGGTTTACAATGACGCAATATAAAATTGCGCTTATTAAGCAAGATGCTAAATAAATGGATAAGATTTTATATAATTCTTAGGTAGATGATAAATAATAAAACAAGGCAATGACTTTTTCAATCACGAAATTCATGTGCCTTTTGGAAATGTTGATAACTTTGTGATTTAAACAGAAATAACTTACATTTTCATGATTTTAAAGCAGAAAAAGTATATCATGTTTCTCATCATCTCAAATAGTTGGAAAGTTGGCGTATTTCTTTATTTAAAAAAGGGAGATTTTTGTCCAACATTAAGGTAGGCGCTCTCAATCATCACAGAACAATCTTTCAAAGGCTTATGTCACCATTCCGTGAGTTTCATAATAATTGTTTTGGTTTTGATACAAACCGTAATTGCATTTGAGGTGACTCTTTTGTCAGTCGAAGTAAACCTAGCCTCAATATTACCCGTTTCACTCCGATATTAAGTCTCAATATCGGAGTGAAACGGGTAATATTGAGGCTAGGTTTACTTAGACTGCATTTCGATAATTCATCTCCAAATGATACATATATGAAATCTACTCGTATTTATCTAAAAATGAAAACTTGTTATCTTATATATGCACAATGACTAAAACCACACTTTCAATTAACAAAGTTACTAGTATTATGAATTTACTGTCCCTCTGCATATATACTCTAGACACGCCATTCTCTCCCCACAGAGGCATGAAATGTTGATACAGCCTCTGTTATATTACACCGAAATCCGTGGGTACCGACAGTTTCCTCTGGCGGAAAGAATTGTACCGCAATCAATTTGAATTTCTTTATCAAATGACAACGCTTCTCGCATGGAGAGGGTGGTTCATTTCACAATGCCTTTGTCATCATTTAGAGGCCAGAATGTTGATTTAATAACAGCGTCGCTGATTGCACAACTAACTTTGATTGCCTCTTATCAGATTAATACCTTAATGTTGTCACTGTACAAAACCAGTAAGCGTTAAAATGATATTTTCCAATAAAAGTCCATAACTCTCAATTATACGACACCATTGATGCAATTTGGTAGATATGACGGATAATCACGGTAGGTCCCTTTAATGCTCACAGGTGCCAGTGCAACGGATACTTATGATCTTCATGTGACAGTCGGAGACGTATTAGTGTTAACGAAAGACGCTTTTAATAGATGTTTATGTCACATCGCGTCAAGTTAACTTAACGAATTCCTTAAACATGTCGCCGATTGTCATTTCAAAAAGCGCAAATTAAGTAAATGACACTGTGACATGAGACCTTAATGTTCGGAATCGTTCTTAAATTCACATACAATATACATTACCATCCTTATGAGAAAAAAGCACTGGAGCTTGGATAAAAACATAAAACGATGACATTCATGTTTGTATATGTTAACGTTGTCAACGTTTGTTGCTCAGAGAAACATACAACTCCCGCCATCCGCCTGTCAAGATCGTGACCTCCCTTTAAATTAATTTCAACTAATATATGTAAATTTGTTGATGTTGTATAATAAACAGTTTCACCAAGCACATTGTGATAAAGATTACAGACCGGCACGTGTAAGGTAAGAATTGCAAAATACATAGTTATTATCTAAAATGTTACGGAACAACAAAAATTTGGTTGATCAATGATATCACAATATATCCAATACAGTGAAGGGTTTATGTCAGATTATATATACTTTCGCAATGTAAGGTCATGCCCCATGTTTTTCTTTTGTGGCAACTACGGAAACAGTTACATTTGGTTTCGCATTTACATTGTTTTCACCGTGAGGATTATTAATGGCAATATGAAGTCCTGTTTAACCACATGGTAAGTCTGTAAATGAATATCACTGAAACGCTGTGTAAAGATTGGTTTCAGGAATTACAATATTTTCATATCTTATCCGTTACCTTATCGTTCAGAGGTTAAAAAAGGTAATTCGGTCATTTTTATTACATACCATAAGAAGGATGTCTAAGAAAAATGGATATATAGAGGTTATCATGAGAGTGTGTTTTGGGATCGTACATATCCTGCATTAGGAATAAACATTGTATTTTGCGAGCCTTGGCGAGCTAAATACATAGTGTTTATTCCTAATGCAGGATATTTACGATCCCAAAACACACGAGCATGATAACTTCCTTATCATACAATGTCATTTTAAAATTTAATTCGAAAAAATGCCTGATAAAACTATTTTAATAGTTGACATTGTGTTAAGATTCGCGCATTGATATATGCAAATGAAAAGAGCAATGATTCTGACGGTGAATTGACAAAATATAATTCCTCCTTATAAATGTCTTTTAATGTCGTTTGAGCTATTTTGTCACGACTCAAAAGTTTTGACATTTTAAAAATCTATAAAATACGATGATTTTAAAAATTAGAAACATTTTAAATGGTCTTTGGCGGGATCGAACTGACGTTCTTTGATCCGACGTCATCGAGAGGTCGAGTCAATCTAGCCAAGGGGCAAGAGTTGCTTCCCTTCGCCTACGCGACAATGGCAGCTTGCGTTGAAACAGCTATTGAACGAACTTTGATGGCCGGAGAGATAAAATAGATGATAGTCTGTGGATTTCCCAATCCAAACTAAACAATATTAAAGTAAAGAACACCGAAGATGGGTAAATGAAGTGTTTGAACATGAGACTTGAACTGCCTTTCGTACCTGTGAGTATAATTGTTCGGTCGGTTTCATTCAACCCGTGATGACAGTGTTTTGGCACTACTAAGTCATGCAAATGGCTAAATATCCATGCAGTGTTGTTGTTATTTCTTAGATCAATTTCTATGCAATATATCATTCATATTGTAATGTCTCTCTCCGTTACTAAAGGCATTCAAAATGTTTACGCTTGTGACGTCATCGGAATTTTCGAAAGAAATTCTGACCTTGACCTTTTAAATTTGCATCAGTATCCGAATATGACCCTTAGCCACGCCCAACGGATATCGAAAATATGCCGAGAACACTATCCATTGTATGATAAAAACAAAATATGTGCACGACTTGCATGACATGACCAACATCATACCTGCGCACTTGGATTGGTCTGTGGAAGGGCAGCTGTCTAGCACTACTATGCATTTCACCTGAGTTTCTACGACTCATTGAATTTCACAGCAAAACAGTTACTAGAGTAACTTTCCTTGTGTCTCAGAACGCAATAGAGCTGCACTACATTCATCATTTCTCTAGATCCAAGATTTGTTTTTTTAAATCCTTTAAATATAGTTTAAATCATAAACATTCGTAAGTCTATTTCATTTCAGAACTCAGGAAAATGGGATCCCTTTCCATAACACTACTGGCATGCTTTGCGGGCTTCGTTTCCTCACAGAATTCTATTTACGGCAGACCACCAATACTTCCACGCAATCAGGACCGGTACAGAGGATATGGAAGTCCTGCATTTCGAAATACGGGCTATGATAATTACCAGAGACCCACCGAAAGACATGGTTACGATAGGCCAGCACAACGAAATGGGTACGATAGGCCAACGCAAAGAAATGGTTACGAACGGCCAATTCAACGAAATGATTACTATAGACCAGCTCAGCGAAACAGCTACGAAAGACCATCTCAACGAAATGATTACGATAGACCAACCCAACGAAATGGCTACGATAAGCCAATCCAACGAAATGATCACTATAGACCAGCTCAACGAAACAGTTATGAAAGACCTGTTCAGCGAAATGATTACGAAAGACCTGCTCAGCGAAACAGCTACGAAAGACCTGCTCAGCAAAATGATTACGATAGACCAGCTCAGCGAAACAGCTACGAAAGTCAAGCCGAACGAAACAGTTATCAAAGACCTAGTCTGCCGCCAGCTTCACGCAACAGCTACGAACGACCAGCTCCACGCAGTCACTACGGAAGTCGCCCTGAAGAGAGAACTACAACAACAACTACCCTCCCACCTATTGTAAATCGCAACAGTTACGAACGACCAGCTCCGAGAAACAGTTACGAACGACCAGCTCCGAGAAACAGTTACGAACGACCAGCTCCGAGAAACAGTTACGAACGACCAACTCCGAGAAACAGTTACGAACGACCAGCTTCGCGAAATAGTTACGAACGACAATATGAAAGAACTACAGAATGTGTCCACACAACTACAACAACAACAACAACAACTACAGCCCCTCCTATTGTAAATCGCAACAGTTACGAACGACCAGCCTCGCGAAACAGTTACGAACGCCCAGCAACTCGAAACAGCTACGAACGACCAGTTCCGAAAAACAGCTACGAACGACCAGCCCCGCGTAATCATTACGGAAGCCGACCACAAGAGAGAACTACAGAATGTGTCCACACAACTACAACAACAACTACATACCCTCCTATTGTAAATCGTAACAGTTACGAACGACCAGCTCCGAGAAACAGTTACGAACGACCAGCTCCGAGAAACAGTTACGAACGACCAGCTCCGCGAAACAGTTACGAACGACCAGCTCCGAGAAACAGTTACGAACGACCAGTTTCACGTTTTAACTACGAAAGCCGGCCACAAGAAAGAACTACAGAATGTGTTCACACAACTACGACAACGACAACTACACTTCCTCCTGTTGTAAATCGCAACAGTTACGAGCGACCAGCTACTCGGAACAGCTACGAAAGACCAGCTCCGCGTAACAGCTACGAACCACCAGCCCCGCGTAATCACTACGGAAGCCGACCAGAAGAGAGAGCTACAGAGTGTGTCCACACAGCTACAACAACTACATCCTCTCCTATTGTAAATCGTAACAGCTACGAACGACCAGCTCCGAGAAACAACTACGAACGACCAGCTCCGACCGATATCAATGGAGGTACTACTGATGTCAATGGAGGCATAACCGATATCAATGGCGGAAGTACCGATATCAATGGAAGAAGTACTGGTGTCATTGGAAGTAGTATCGGCACCGATGTGAATGCACTTGACAATGGCAATATTGATTTTAGCCTTATTGCGCCCCCTACGCTTGGTGAGTTGATGATAAATACAAATGTATATCACAAACATTAGTGAAATGCCTACATATGTCATTAGGTGGAAAAGATAATGAATTAAGAACGTAAGATACACTATTTATTCAGGGAAAGTTAATTTGTTGTATAATTATCACATGATGTTGACGCCGTTTCCTTGTTATTTCTTCAATCAATCGCTTTAAATTTTTTTTTTTATTTAGTTATATGTATTTTGATGTTGCTCTCTGTTATTAAAGGCGTTCAAAATGTTTTTAAAGAAGTTCCGACTAGAGCCATTGCTGTAAACGTATTTCTCCATATATCATCCAAACGAATACCGAAACACCATACTTTTTTAAATGAGTTATTGTTATTTACTTGCCCGTGTAAGATACCGCAGTGTAATATTTATACGGCAATAATAAACTAGTGTAATATCACAATGCAAGTATGACGTCACAGTAGAGAGTTGTGACGTCATAATGTAAGCGCGCAATCACAATGGCTGCCGAGTCGCGGAAATAGTAGTTGCAGCACTTTTTCGGCAAGTTTGCGTGATTTTTAGGGCAAATAATAAACAGAATACTAAACTTCCTTCCATTTAATACTATTTTAATTAAACTCGTGAATGATTTAGTATCAAACTCGCTTTCTCTCGTTTTATACAAAATCATTAACTCGTTTAACAAAAATAGTAAAGAAATGGAATTTGGTTTGGTATGCTATTT
The DNA here is from genome assembly GCA_916613615.1 of Steromphala cineraria. Classification (NCBI taxonomy): domain Eukaryota; kingdom Metazoa; phylum Mollusca; class Gastropoda; order Trochida; family Trochidae; genus Steromphala; species Steromphala cineraria. The sequence continues at coordinate 74,135,444 of OU744722.1, read as the reverse complement.
CCTACAGCGCCAGGGCAGTGCGGAGAGGACGAGTGTATCATCGAGTGTATCGGTAAAGGACTGCCGGGTGGCGTGTGCGAACTGAACGAGTGCAAATGTCATCCCGCATAGCGGTAAGTATGTAAGACATTCAAGATGGTGTGGATTAGAACTCTAGGGTGAAAAACAATATTAAAAAAAACCAACGTTTTGCTCGTTTTCAGAGATCAGATTAGAGGGGCAGTAGCACGTATTTTGAAAATTTCATATTTTCAATTTGTCACTGATAATTGAAATTAGCAATCTAAGGTGAAAAACAGTATTTTTTAAACAAAACACGTTTTATTTGTTTTTAGAGATGAGGTTAGAGGGACAGTAGCACGTTTTTTGAAAATTTAATATTTTCATTTTTTCACTGATAACTGAACGTTAATGCTAGATGCATTACTTCGGTAGTGTCGAAAATTTCATTACACAATCCAAAGTCAGACAAAAAATATATAGATTCACATAAAGTCCAATGGCAACCATTTTTGTGTGAACACCTTTTATTCATTTTGTGTAAGAAAAAGGAATAACACGGCTTAACTTTATCTTACATGTTTGATTTACTACTTCTTCACTGAGTTTAAATCCATTTTCTTTCAATTGGAATCATTCATTTTCATTTTCATACCATCACATCATATTCCACATAAAACGTGTTACTTCCCCTTCAAGACACAGTGACATTTCTTACATTTTAGTAATAGTGTTATATGGTTTGATCTATATATTGTTCTGGAAAATGGTACTGTTCTGAGATCAATCTAGTGGACATATAATTGTGTTAATTAGGCTTGGGCAATTCTGATTTGTGTTCTATAACCCATGGCGATATATAACTTATTTAGAAACTTATTTCGAGGGAAATATAACAAAATAAGGAATAAGGTTAAATAAGGTCAAATTAAAAATGACATATTAGTCCTTAGATGGATCTTATCCATGTGAACTCAAGTCATAAAACCTGTCAAAATATTTCCTTGATTTCTCAATTGTAGATTGATATGATATTAAAATTGATTAGAATATAACCAAGTGCGTCGACTGAGCTTCTGGCGTTACCATTCCACTAATAAACAAACATCTTCACTTTTTCATTTTCAATTTCAGATCCAAGGGAAATACTATAACTACAATAACGGAAAGGAAATGGTGGCGTGTGAATAAATTGTATAAAAGTTCCCACTGCGTTTTTTTATGATGGCCGAGAGGGGCCATTTGATCTTGGTCATAATATTTTTTGTTGTTGAATTCGATTGTCATTATGTCAATTTTCAGGGATAGGCCAGTAATCTATGTCAGTGTTATCATACTATATTTTGTCATTTGTTTTGGGAAACAGCTTTTTCCCCATCTTTCATCGCAGTTGATACACATTTGTAAACATTCTTCAGTTTTTAACATTAACTAATTTTTCCGTTTCTGATGATAAAAGGATTTACGTTTTAGTGATTTAAACACTATGCGAAAATAATAAACAAAAACAACCATATATTCACCAAAGAGGGTACAACCATTTGTATTTGCAGAAAAACAAATTTTACATGTCGACATGAAAGAAAACCCCAGTTCACCACAGGTAACCACGATATATGTTGTGAGAGAGAAAGTTTGGTCATTTCTGTAGAATATTTTAACGGCGGGACTCATGATCGCATTCTCTCCCCACAGAGGCAGATCAAGTCATGTTGATTTAGCCTCTGTTCTATTACGACGAGTTTGTGGGATAGAAGACAGACAGACAGATAGTTTATTCAGTCTCACCTCTTACATATATACAAAAAAGGCATAAAATAGAATAAATAGTCATAAATAGAATGGGAGATGCCTGGTTTGAGGCAATCAAAATTAGTTGTGCAATCAGCGACGCTGTTCTTAAATCATCATTTTGGCTACTGAAACAAGGCAAAGGCATTGTGATATGAACCACCCTTTCCATGCGAGAAGCCTTGTCATTTGATAAAGAAATTCAAATGTATTCAGATGAAAGTTTTTTCCGCCAGGGGAAACTGCCGGAACTCACGGATTTCGGCGTAATAGAACAGAGGCTAAATCAACATGACTTGATCTGCCTCTGTGGGGAGAGAATGCATGATCGGTGTATCCAATCATTTGAGTGATAACAGTGTATATTGTGATTTTAATTAATTTATATTAACTGACAGGTAAAGGAAGGGCACACTTCGGGTGAATTTATCATACGTAAGATTTTCAATTTCACATATCTCGAGTTTTTGATATCATATTCTCAAACTGATAAGAACAGGACTTACATCATCGTATCTTTTAGTATTTTATAAAAATACAAACTTTAAAAAAAAAAATTCTAAAATTAATTTAAACAAAGATATAAAGATTATAACAAATATATTTTCACTAAACATTAACCAGACATCAATTATGTTTATCAAACTCTTGCAAATATATGTTGTTGTTTACGTGCCATAACATATAACAACATGCTTCTTAGGTATTCATTAAGAATTAAATGTCAGTTCGTTAGTTTGTACAGGAAATAAACGATGTCAAAGCTAAATTGGTGTGAACCAAGCGAGCTTATTCTCATAATTCCGCACCATATATGAAATAGATCAGTGGAGGGATATGAATCCTGGTTTGTCTTTTGAACATGTAATACGGTGACAAAAAATTATCCCTATTTGGAAACAAACACGTTGCACTAATATATGCTAATTAAAGCACACTCTTTGATAAAAATCCCTAAGCGCAAGAACAGGAGTTCAGAGTTATCTGCGTTATGCATAACGTCATGTCATATTGGCCACCAGTTGCAGAATGATGTATCTTTGTGAAATATGTAAACAGTGGTTGAAGTGATATTGATTCATCGCCATAGTTTAAACGGTAAACGTCCATACGACTTGAAAACGTTCACACGAGTATGAGCGGTTTTTCTGTGAGTTCATGAAAAAGGAACCTATGAAACTAGATCACGTAACCATGCCTTAGACCAATCAACGTTTGGGAATACGTGTAATATTTTAACAAAATGTGGTGTGAACTCATTTGCCTGGAGGTTTAAACCATAGAAAAACAATATTGATACACTGTACTATGACCTTCGAACCAGTAGGTACGATCAATACAGAAACACTGGTTGAATTATATCTTTTAAAAGTGTTAAATAAACTTCCCAAATTCTTGAACACCCTTGTTCAATACACGCGATAGACTGGATAAATAAGGTAATTATTAACAAAAATTGCTTGAACGTGGTCCTTAGATTCCATGGGCAGCAGCATTAATGTGTTCTGATATATGTAGGTTACAACACCTATAATCCGAATAAGCTAACACGTCATTCTTTAGTGACACGCTGATCCCTAGGTAACCACAAGCATTACCGCGATACGATTTCCTAGAAACCTTTCTTAATCTCCACGACTGTGATTCTAACGACTTCTCCGATGCATAAAGCTTCTCTTAAGCTGTTCTGTCTACCAAACATAAACCAGACACTATTTGTAACCTTCCAGTGACAGTTACATTAGTCAATGTAAAGCCTGTTATCCCTAAATTGGATAAAGGTGATGACTGAAACGTTTGCCGTATTCCGTATTCAATTAATATTGATGAAATGTAGAAATATTTCCCCATAGTTTTTACTTTGTCAGAAACACATATGAACGTGTCCGCAAGTATAAAATGAAACACATTTGTTTGGCAAAATAATGTACTAGAATTCTCTATAAAGCTTATATGTCAATGTGCATTTGTTATATAAAGTTGATGTTTGGCATTTATCTTGTGGTGATTCAAGAAAGAGATTACTCGTATTTCTAAATAATACCTTTTTCATGTTTATCTCTCTAAAAGAGCCTTTTCCATGAGGTTATAATTTTCTACTGTATGAACATTCACTCCAAATGAAGAGGCAAATCAAATCATGAAATGTTAATCGAGCCTCTGTTCTAATGGGAGATGACAGTTTTGAATCTATCAAAGTTGTGAATAAAAGCGATGCTGTTCTAAAATCATCATTTTGGCTACTGGATCAAGGCAAAGGCATGGTGATATGAACCACCAATTCCTTGCGAGAAACGTCATTTACTTAGAGAGTACAAAATGATTGTTGTGCAAATTGTTTCCGCCGGGGGAAATTGCCCATTGGTTTGGTCTTATGAGACAGAGGTATGATCAACATTTTATGACTTGATCTGGAAAGAGGAGGAGGTCGAAAAATATTAAATACTCGACACGTCGACGACGTCAACCGAAGAATGAGTTAGAGAAAAACGGTAGGCGTCAGTGAAATCATTTGTTATTCTCAAAGGTAGAGATATAGACATAAAGTTCTTAGCATATGCATTAAGCGCTATGTTATACACACTCTGGATTGAGAAATATTGAGAACATTATAAGTTAAAACTTGCATTTGAACCACACTTATAGACGGACATTTGTAGGTCTGATATTAGTTCATATGTACAGGCTCCCGTGTCACTAAACAACCCTTAAAGTAAAGAAAAAACTTTTGAGAGTACCCCCGACATGCAAACTTTCAAAGATAGATATTGTACTGTTAATCTTTGAATGCTTTCAAGTCGGGGAGTAATTTCAAAAGTTGTTGTTTTGTTTTCTTGAAAGATTGTTTAGTTATCCCGGGCCTGTTTGTTCGTAGGTGGAAGGGGAAGTCTTATGAATCTCAATACTTCATTTCTATATCTAGTTTAAATTTAAAATTATTTCTAATTGATTTCCTGTATGGATGTTGAAATAGACCCACCACTCGATGGATACATATATGTTGTCACGTCTTATTTCAATAGTTTCTCATAAATGTTCAACGAAAAATGAAGGTTACGAGTACATTTGTAAGTAAGTGAGCTGGAGTGAATGTCGCTTGGCCAATATATCAACGGTTTGAAGGATCAATTTAATAATGATTTTTAATTCTTATAAACATTATTCTTGAATAAAAAAAAATATTCTTTGATACATTAAAGTTGATTAAAGTAAACTCTGACATTTAGTAAGAAGACATCAAAAGAGACGGATCCATGTTCAAATCTCCATATCAAAGGTCCATATCACAAGACACCTCCTCTTGAATGAAGCGTCCAACTATAATCAGAGTTACTCCCCTTTAACTGACAAATCGTTTCTACCATTACTCATAATTGTCAGGGATCATTCCTGTTTAAATTAAATTTACATATTGAATATGTGAACACTCAATATTATTCGGAATGGAGCCGCGTACACCTGTAAATATATGACTCATATGCAGATATCCGGTAAATTAAAGTTGATATCGTGAGAATAATTGTTTTATCTCTATGTAAGAAACTAACTCCACGGCGTATCACCCACACCCATCTTGCAATCTTTATATACCTTATAATAACATTAAACCGAAATGATGTCTGATTCTATTCGCCCCGGTGACCAGACTTTAGACTACAGTTGGAATCAGATGCATTTGCTTATCGTATTATATCGAAGATATAATGCGGTATATTAAAAAGCTTTGATCTCATTGTTTCTCATATCTTGACATTAGAAACAATTTTATGTTCTCTTTAAAACATATGATAATAAAACGTGAATGATTACATTGATGTTATAATCATTAACGCTATATGTTTATTTAGCAGTGTACTGCTTCGTAAATGACACATACTACCATACCATGCTATTCAATATAAACGAAACTTTACTATGGTATACTATTATTCTTGGAAATTAAGCAAAAGGAATTTTGATTCTACGATGTTTGAGATGTCATTCAGTTACTCCTAAAGGACATTTGGAAGGGTTGAAGTCAAAGACTGAATCTATGCTTAATCATATTAAAACATTGAATTCACTAATGTAAATAAAAATATAAATATAAGAATTATGCTTAATGAACATATTTTTTTATAAACGATGGTCAATGATCAAGGTATCTTTATAGTTAGACGTGCTTTAACAGACTGATCCAAATGGTACTGAAGGGGGTTTGTTGGTGTCATTTTAAACAATACACAGTTATTGGTAGTCTAACAATAAGACTCTGAAATGAATTTTTTAATATAAATCTGAAATTTGGAAAAAAATATGAAAAGGAGACTGAAATTGAGCTCTCAAGTCTTATTAAAGACTTGCTTAGGCTTACATTTTATTTTAGGGTCTGGCTGACAGACTAAGTTATTGGCATACATGTCCTATATACGAAATATAAAACAACGTAATTCTCTATGAAAAAGTACCAATGTCCTGTTCATCAGTGAGTTGTGATCCAAAGGTACAACATCTAAATATATGTTGGCACTAAGTTTTAATCGAGTGCATGTCACGTAAGCGTAGGTGGATATGTACGTAGTACTTTTTAAAGTTTCCTGCCTTCTTTATATTATTTTACTATAAAGGCGTTGAAATGGAAGAGTTGTCTCCTTTTTTTGCAGCGGGAACTTACAGTGACAGGGGGGGGGGGGGGGGGGGGGGGGGGGGGGGGGGGCTGTGTCCACGATAAGGTATCGAGTCAAGTGTTAGCCTTTCACAATAACTAAATTGTTTTTAAATAAAATAAAGCAGTTCTGAGATGAGTATATATCGTTCGGTTAGGCTTCCCAATTACAATACCCAAACAAAATTTGATAAAAAGCATTCACACAAAAATGACCGTCAACGTTTTAACCGAATATTCGATATTTTCATTTAGTATTCCGATTATCGTATTACGTCCTGAGAAGCTTGGTCATCTGTAGATTAACATTTGCCTTAATTATTTACATGAGAAAATTTAAACAAATCAAATTTTAAAGCCAGCCCTACCGTTCTTTAAACAGATGAACTCGTAAACTGGCCTATATGAAAAACCGGATTTATAAGAAAGTTGTTCGGTAGCAAATGCCTTTAATGAGAAAAAACCCTATCAAAACAACATTTGAAATATAAAGCAAACATCCTTTCACAGTTATTTAAGTTTTTTTTTAAAATAAAAAAAACTTTTTAAACAACACCAACGCGTTTGCAAACAAAAGAACAACATTTAAAATACTTTATTTTTATGAAAATAGTATTTGTTTTTCATACCTACATGTATGCACGTACCAAATGGCGATCATTCGAGCAGTAGGATCTTGCTTACTTTAACTTTGTTTTAAGTAGAGGAATATCCTCAAACTGGCCATGAGGATTTTCACGCGGACATGTATTGGTCCTAACGGCCTAAAACATGATGTAATTGCAAAACTAATGGCCAATTCGAGGACATAGTCCTACACATAGAAGATCGCAGGACGACAACTATTTTGAAATTTTATTTACAAGCTAGCTCAAAGACAGACTTTCTCTCAACTATGAATGATCAAGAAAATGCTACTTTAATAATAAGTCGATCGCAATCTTTTCAAGACAAAACCTAACAGGAAATAGTTACATGTATGTATGCATTAAGTACAAAGAGGAAAATGAAACGGTATTTTGACAAGATGAGCGAGGTTGATTTACCTGCTGACTGAAAATAACAAAAAGTATGCCTTTTTAAACTTTAGTCTTTGTATAAAATAATTCGTACACTCGGTTAACAAAGCGAACAAAATGAAATATGATTTTTTAAATAGAAAATAACAAACATCTTTTAATATTAAAACAGTTTTGTATGAAAAAACTCTTTTCACAAACATACCTATCAGAAGCTGATAATATGAAGATGTGATGAGACCATTGTTCATTGTATAGTGATGATGCCTAGAGAACATCCGGCGGGGTCAGCAACAGAACTTACTGTTATATTATCTCTCTTCTTAATCTTTACCTATCAGGTTCTTATCTTAACTGATGATTTACTTGAAACTATTTTCATGAAATCATTAAGAATTATTTCAACACCTCGAACTGATAAACGTACATTCCTTTAAATTGGAGTAACTTAAGTAAAAAAAATGGGTTTCAGATATGGACATAGATCATACTTAATTCTACAGACGTTCCCGCACAAAACAGGTCCTTTATATGTGTCATTAGAAGGCTTTTCTCTGGTTGAATGAGTTTCGTTGTTCGAGTTACCCCCCTTTAACTGACGACTCGTAACTATTAGTTATACCAGTCAGGTATCACTCCTGTATCAGTTTAGATCAGTGGCCGCCTGTTGAGTAGGTGAACACTATAGTCTCTTCATTCTTTGGAATGTAGCTGCTCACACCTATAAATATATGATTCACATTGTAAAACGCAGATAACGTAAAGTAAATAAATATATCAGATTTGGTTACCTATTTACAACTGTTCATATATCAACCTACATTGGATCAAGGCACCAAAATGTCTTCGCTTACAATTTACAGTTGAATATATTCATACTTTTCATACATAATATCTAAGTCTGTTAGGATTTTGCGTCTGCTACTACATAAACATAACATGGAAAAGGTATTGGGTAATGGCATAATGGTATTCTCTTTATATATAATTGGATTTGGCAGAGCGGTATTCTATTTCCAAGTATTTTCTTACTCCAATCGGCATTTACATGTTTCATCATATACATATCATTTGAAAAACAAATTACGATATTTGTGTCAAACATGAAACATGAAACATCTACTATGTCGTAAAGTATCAGAAAACAAGATTGTTTAAACTTCTTTTCATGTAACGCATAGGTGAAGATAACATACCAAGTTGCAACGCCACGTTATTCCCATCAACAATCTTCCAGTAGGCTGTTCCATTGGGAGTCAACCCATTCATTGTGGTGATGAAGAACCCAAGGTTAGCATAGTAGGTTGCCGAGAACCTGGAATGACAAGTTTAAAATGAAAGTTCTCATTTCAGGTTCAACTTTAACAACAGCTTCAATAATCATATTTTGTTTGTGTTCCCGTTCATAGCTGACCTATAAATAAGAAATGAGAATATCATTGATAAATACAGGTAAGAAGAATGAGAAAGGTTAATATGGAATAATGGAATTTAAAAATGTGCTTTGTTAACATTATGTTAAATTTTATACAAATAGTCTGGATGAAAATACAAGTATATGTTTGAATAAAAATTTTAAGTAGACTTTTCAAGAACTCTGACGTATCTTAGAGAGGGTCTATATTTACTTTAAATCGTAATTTGCATTGTTGATATTGTTTGAATTCTATTTCGAGTAAACCTTTTAATGCTAATTACCTGAACTCCGCCTTCTTGTCAGCAGCCTCAGTGAGAAAGTGTATGAGCTCCCTGATGGGTCCAGTCTGTGTCAGAGAATGGTTGAAGAAGGTTCCAACCATAAAGTTCTCAACTCGCAGAGTCATCGATATTTCCGGGCCACATTTACCGCACGGGGTGTCGTAGTTCGGACTGCAATAGTCAAAAGGCTCAATTTAGAAATCATACTATCTGGAATGAAATCGATTTTCAAGTACGATGTAATTGCCCTATCAGTGCTACTGAATGCCCGTTAAGTGAAGGCGACGTGACAGATGATTAAGTAGAAAGTGTTGATACATATCCTATAACTTTCTCGTCCCGATTTAGAAAATATTAAATTGTAGATAGTCATCAAAAATGGAACATTAATCAATTTGGTTACTATCGTAATGCTGTGTGTATTGCGTTTCTACATGTGCAATGTTTTCCATAGCCATATTGATACATGTATGATAGGCAGTTTATTTAATCTCTCTTATTTTTGCTCCTTGAAATGATATGTATTTAACCTCTTGACAAATACATACATTTAAAAGAATTTAGCATATGTAATTTTGTTTAAAACATTATACAGTTCAGACAATATATCAATGGTAAAGGCGAGACTAGCGAGTGAAAACCCCGTTGGCTCCTTTTGTGCAATTGTCACGCCTATCCTTCTCAAAATATGTCAAGGCAGGTAAGGACATTTAAAAAAATATTCGAACACTGTGCTTATGTCAATTAAGTCAAACTGACCTAGCTCTAGTGTTTGTTTCGCGAATATCCTGTTCAGCCTATTTTGATGTGAACTATGGCATGCAAAGGTATCAGTTCATGCATGGATAAACACAGGCGACAGCGACAGGGACAATTAAAGGTATTCAACGGTATTTCTTGACAACATTTACAATATATTTGTGATCTAGCGTTCTCATACAATAAACAAGGTTAGATCCTCATAACAAAACCAAAATAAAAAAAATATCATTTCACTGTTGCTATTACATGTTTTACACTTCAACACGTCAATCACAATTAAAATCATTAGACAAAACGCTTTCCCATTTAAGTGCATTGAGACACATTCTGTAGCACATATGAACAAACATCAAATGAACAGTGAAAACTTTGGAATGTGGTTTACGTTCATTCAAAAATACCTTGTTGTTTCTGGTGGCGAAGTTGATGTAGCTGATATTGTTGTAGTTGTAGTATTTGATGACGATGGTGACGATGTTGTTGCATACAGAGTAGCCGAGAGAGCAGCTGCTACAAACAGAGAACCAATTACACCTGCCACGGCTGCAGGGGGACAAGAGTTAGGGGCCATGTTTGAACCTAGTGTACTCGACCACAGCAATCCGACTGACTGTACACGTGCTTCAGCCTGGACCCATGCCGTCATCAACCAATCGTAATGCTTTCCTGTTACGAGCATACGTGTTAATGCTTTTTTGGCTTCGTGAACTATACATAGATAAAATAGATGGATGAAATAGAAATAAAAATTGTTGATTCATGAAAGCATTCTCTACCCACAGAGTAAGATCAAGTTGATCCAACATCCATTTGGATTACCTTAGTAAAAGACAACACTTCTCGCATGGAAAGGGTGGTTCATATCACACATCCCTTACCATGATTCAGTAGCCAAAATGATGATTTTAGAACAGCGTCGCTGGTTGCAGAACCAATTTTGATTGCTTCCAATCAGGCATCTCCCATTCTAGCCCACAAAGTCGGCGTAAAAGAACAGAGGCTGTATCATCATTTCATGACTTGATCTGCCTCTATTGGGAGCGAATGTACGTACTGGTGCCTATGAGTAACACCAGTAACATCAAGCCGATTGTCACTTTCAAATCCACTGATGACCCACAAACCACAGACCACTATATCAAGTAAGCCCTTGATCTTGTGAAGTCTCATATAAATCTAGGGTGCATTTAAACTATTTGTTCAAATGTCTCTCAAAGATTGGAACACATTCGGAAGAAAGGAATGAAATAGATAGCCTTCTTATATAATGGAGACCATAATGGTTTTATATCTTTGCAAGAGACTAAAAGCACATCATATCAATCAGACAGCGACTCAACCCGAGACCCTTCTCGCCATCTTTATATAAGCAATACCATTAAGTCTGAAAGGGTGTCTGGTTCTATTTGCATTGTGAGCCCGACTTTCGTCATCAGGACTCAATTGCAGTTTTGTTTCCTGTCAAATCACTGAAGATAATGAAAGGCTTTTATGTAAGGCTGGAGTGTTACACCATTGCCTAAGTATGCCTCTGTTGATGTAAGAATAAACAAACGCCACTCGTCTTCAGTATACCATTCGTTTGAGTATAGAAATCCCAAGAATTAGTTTAATAATATAGGCCTGAACGTAATACAGCTTACGTTTGGGCTAATAACTGGTTACTTTCCTACAATCCCGAAAAATCCCAAGAAACAATGATATTCACATTGAAAGAATAAACAAATAATAAACAAGACATTCGTTTTAAATCTAACGGCTCTTATATCAAGGGAGTTTACTGTCATAATCATTTAGGTTAAACATTCTCATCTGACGTTGGCGCCATCATATTGACAATATCGTCCAAAAGGTTTCTAAAATGATTGGCGCTTTTCGGATATTAGATTTCCTAATTTACAGAACCACTCTATCAAAAATGTATATTATATTTATGAGGCCACATTTCGAATATGCATGCGAGGTATGAGATTGGTGTCTTATTGAACATGCCAGTAGATTAGAAAAAACTTCAACTTGAAGCATCATGCATAGTAACAGGTCTTCCAAGATATCCCCTTCTACTTCATTGTATTTTGAAACTAGGTGGGAGTTACTTTCAGAAAAGAAGGAGAAAATATTAATTTACATTCACCTATTAATTCAGACACAGAGACCCGGATTAAGTGATGTTTTCCCTCTGTATACCACTCTAACCACTTTGACCTATTTAAAGCTTACCTCTCAAAATTACCCAAGGATAACCTGCAATAAAAAACCTTCAATGGACTGATCCATTAGCTGATGAGATGCTCATGCACATGCTCATCAATTTGTGTAGGGAGGTGCAGACAGTCTCCGTGCAGTTGTCCTTGTCCTAAACGTCCTTGTATTTCCCGGTACAAATTGATAACTATGCTAACATCTATTACGTACACATATATCTCGACTGATCTCGATAAGTAGAACATTAGGCCAACATCCTTGGTCTTTAGGTGAGTTGATCACATATATCTCAAAGCGCATATCAGATGTAAGGCAGATTCAGATCCCAGAATCTCGTGGTGTAATTTCGATAAAATGGTTTATTTACTTTGTAAAAAATGCTTCCTCTTATTTCTTTGTATCAAACTAATATTGATGCTATTTCAAAGACATTTGATCTCATTGGTCCTTTTATGCTTTGAAAAGAGTATGATATATGTGTTCTTTAACATTCAATGATGAAAGAGCTTTCGTAATGGACATAATCATAAACCATGTCTACTCAAAAAGCTGTATTTTCAGACTCCGTTTTACCGTAAAAATAAACCCTAACCTCAAAGGGGAAAAAAGTCTTTTTTCTTCATAGCTTTATAGATAAAACACAATCTGACAAATAAGTATGGATCTTTTACTCTTGCACGATGTTCAAGTATGACAAGCTTGTTCTTCAAAAAAATGGAATTGAGCACAAAATGCAATCCAGACGTCCAATGATGTTATGTGAACACCACAGCAACTAAGACCTTTAAATGTTTATGATTTAATTTGAACTCTGTTTTAATCATAAAACAACATATGGAGTTAAATTCTTTAATAGGGATATAGGAAATGATGTGAGTTGCTTTTTTGGTTTAATTAAAAATATCAATTAAAAATTATAATTATTGACATTTCCATAAACAGAAGACATGTGTTCGACATTAAGAAACTGTTTAGACCCTTTGGAACATTCTAATACTCACACACTCGCAACTAGTAGAAAATTATAAAAGATAATTAAAGGCAGCTATATAAAGTCACACATGTTGATCCATATCTGAAATGCCAAAAAAGTAAGTATTGCTGCTGTCTTGATATCAAGTGATCATCTCTTAAAACCTTTAAACTTTGTGGTTCATCTTACAGAGTACTGAATTTTCTGATTTTAGATAAATGCAAACAACAGTTGAGAGCCTTTTTACAGCTGTTAATGGTAATGTATTGTGGAAACCCAAGGAACATCTGAAAAGAGATTTTCTCATCACAACATGACAGTAAGTGATGACTACTTACGCACTACCTGGCCAAACCAAATAAAAATTCAATTGTTTTGAAATTGAATATACGTTTTCACAAAATGAGAAACAACACGATACTGACCTGCGTTTGATTAATTAAATCTAACTGATATGTTTTTATTACAACTAAAACAGTTTTATGATAACATTTACTGTTAAAAAAAGGTGATATGGAGTTAACGTCGATTTCAAAGTATTACACTCATATTAGTATAGTTTAAGCTATTATTATTGCAGAGAAAAATTACGCAACACAATCTGGCTATGTATTGTGGAGAAACTTGAGCGTCGACTAGCACTACCATGGGTTGTACTGCATTGAAATGCAGTATAGCATTGCAGCCAAACCCTACTGCATGTAGTGTGTTTGTTTGTTCATCATGATCTGACCTGATACATATATCATACCTCTCGAAATAAAATAACAATGGCAAAAAATGAACAAGACAATGAACCTCTTATAGGATTGAACCTGTATAAGGTAAAGAAAAAAAATCATGGACTTTGTGTCACAGCTGTTTGTTTTTGTATGGTAATGTAATAGTATTTAATGATAAAAGTTCACAACATTTTAATACGAACATAACATATAGTTTACAATTAGATATTAACAATCCATATAAAAACATTTTACTAACTTAACTAAACCAAATAACGGAGCAATTTGTTGGAAGAGCTGTATTAAAGGTTGCATTTATGTTTAGCCACAGAAATGAAAAAAACAAATGATAGTCTTGAGATTATGAAATGGGATCGTTCCCCTCACCCTTAAACTTATGATGTTGTCTGAATAACGCTTTGAAGCTCTTATTCGGAATCTTAAAATTTTACCAGACAGATCAACAGTTCCCCTCCCAATACATCAGCTGTTTGCTTGTCTCAGATAATGATATGGATGAAACTGTGAAAGTGAGAATGAGATTGACACTGCTTTACTCCATGTAGCATGGTTTTTTCCCTCTAAAGCTTGCATAATGACATCAGATTTTCCGCCCCAAGGGGCATGAGTTATGTTCACGTTCCTCAGCTGTCAGTTAATTTCCTACCTCTCTATCTGACTGTCTGCTTTCATTCTGGCTCTAGGCACGCTTCTTAAGAGGTTCAATCAAGTCCAGGTCTGTATATGCATTGAAGGTTACGTTTTTTCCCCCTTGAGCCAACATCATAGGTGACATCTTTTCTGGGTTTGTTCAATATTTTGTAATCGCTACCACCTACGTAATAAGAAAACAGGTAACGTAACCTTGATTACAGGTAACGTCCATACTTCTTCAATCATTGGTAAGAGACAACTTTCGTGACCAAGGGGTCTTAAAGGTAGCATCCCACTTTCCTTGAAGCATTATCATTATCCATATCCTTTCCATGTAAGCAACTAATCAGCAAATATATCTATATGTGACGAATACCTCAGCTCATGGATTTATTTTGCAGAAATAGAATATCTAGGATTATTGAAGTCTTTCAACAATGTCGGACTAAACAAATGTCTCCCTTTAACTATAAAATCTTAGTTTCAAGACACTTTATGTCCCCTTAACATCTATATTTTCATATCAAATAAAATATTAAACATGTAAGGCTACGTTTCTCAGAGTTAAAATTAGCCAAGACGTAACATTTTCATAGAAGAAGCAGTCATCGCCTCATCAAGATAATCTCTAAAATTTCAGATTATCATTATAGAAGTGGACCGTAAACTTGCTGTGCGTGTTGATTTCATGAAGTCCCTAAACTTAATTAATATCTTAATAACAGTATTTTGAACAGTACTGAACTTAATTCCAACGTTTCAAGGTAACTTCGTGCCCCTTCATTACTTATCGATTTATTTGTAATCATTTATCATAATACTGTCGATTCCTTTTTTGATATGGGTATCCAATGTAAGAGACATTTCCTCCAAACATTAAGTGCAAACATCATTAAAACTCCATACTTAATATTACTTGAATCCACGAGGGGAAGGTTTTTATTGCAAGGCATGATTGACTTTTCTATTAGAACTCTGAAATATAACTTTTTGAGCTGTGATAGAATTATCAATACAGATGTACACTTTGATGTCCTTTAATAGATCACACCAAAACTCTAAAACATTTTAGTGATGATTGCCTGTATCAAACAGGTATTACATAACAGTTCTATGTGTAACATAAATAGAGGATATTATATGAGTTTCCATGACATACTATGTTTACGACACGAGTGGCTAAATATTAGTATTTCTCAAAATCTACTCCTCAGCATAGGCAGACACGCCGCCGCCGGCCCGTATAGATTAAGACGTCATAGGTGAACCGTGAAGTCAAAGCATTGTTTATAATGTGACGTCACAATGAAAAAGTGATATTTTGCCCTAGGGCAACATAGTAAAAATATGAACCTCGATATGACTGCCCTCGTAGGTAATTAATAAACATAGACACATTTGGCTAATGCCTAACTTCAATCAACAAGACCTTTAAAGGTGGTGACAACTATGCACTTGGTGCACTCAATAGACTTCTGGTTATTATCACAACACTAACCTTTTTTATCACTTTATTTCTTTTTGAATGGAAACAGCATTTTCATAACATCAATGTAAACTATAAGAACATGTCAGGTAAACAAGTTGAGGCATATATATTCATTTCAAATGAACAAGTTGTTGCAAGACGACCAAAATGAGACAATCTTCGTATTTACATTGTGTGTAGACATTTGATTTATGTAGTTGAAAATTTAGTTTAATCTTGGTTTTAATCCCGCTGGAGTCGGTAGAATGTTTGCTAGTTTTCTAGCATAGATGTAATCTTTAGTTAGGATAAAAGGGAAATTAAGAACATCGTTTCTTTTTTCACTGAATCCAAGAAGGATTGTCTCTGCCTTTAGGTTTAAATGGGTGTCTGTTTCATTTACGATCCATCTTACTAACCTACTAACACAATTATAAACAGGACATGATATGTGTAACAGGGAACGGGTGACAATATTCAATTTGAAACACACACAGAATTCAGGTCGCCGGTACATAGCTGGACATTGCTTCTACAATGTAGACAGATTAAGTAAACAGAGAATGAAGTATCAAAGTCTGTGTTTTGTTGGATATATTGAATGTCTCATGAAGAAGAGAGAATACTGATAAACTCTAAAATACCTTTCAATTTTAAAATTGTCGTTATTTACATGATAATTATTGAGCAAAAATACTTTCAAAATATATCGAATATATTCCTTAATGAATTGTATTGTAGTTGATACTTTAAGTAAATCTTCTAGTAAATTAAAAAATGAGAATAATAAGTGATTTAATGAATTTTGTTTAAATAAGGTGACAGCTATGTTAAGCACAATCGCGCAAGCCTGTGTGTATCTACTGTCTGGCACTATTGTGATCATTTGCGTATCAACTTCACCGTTCGTGTCTAATACTAAAGACTAGCACCAAAGAACGTTTCAGGAAATTAGAAGTAGTTTTAACACCATTGTCACAAGTAGACCGTTTTCTTGGTAATGAATATAGTTCCAATCAAAGTTTACATTTGCTGTAAAGGGGCAGTACCCCCTTTTTATGATGTCAGGATAATGACAATAAATGGTTCCGATTGGAAGACAATGTATTGAAACTATATAAACAGTTATAAATGAAAAATATAATGTTAAGTTCAGCCATGCGATTCCCTTTTCTTACACAAAAATGAATTAAAGGTGTTCACACAAAAATGGCAGCCAATTATCTTTATGTGCAGCCTCATAATTTGTTCTCTGACTATGGATGATTGGTTTGTGTTATGAGACTTTTGACACTATCCATATAATACATTTAGCATTAAAGTACAATTATGAGTGTTAAATCTAAAGTATCAATTAAAAAACCTCGTCCTACTGCCCCTTTCAACTGTTCTTATTACCGCTTTAAGCACTTCCAACAAATGTAAAATGGATACAGAATTCTTAGAAACAAAAGTCATTGATATATGCAAGATGATATTTTATCCCTAAGGACATCACCAACTTCAAGATTTGTCAACGTAATGATTTAGCTTATTATGCTTTAACATTTCTTTTGTTACATATCATCATGATATATTGATTATTTATGTCATATTTTCAAATCTATCCTGAAAGGTAACAAGACCTACATTATTTTTACTGATAAATAACCACATTTTCCAAGCAGCCAATGAACGCCATATAATTTTACATATAAATAAGCAGAGTTTTAGTTTCATCATCATTGAGATTGATAGCGATACCTGGTTTGATTCGCATCATCTCATTTACTGTGTATTTATGAAATAAAGAAATAGAAATTAAACATAGAAAAGAAATAAATGTGAACAGAGAATTTTAAGAAAAAATGGTTATGTTAGCTTGAGAATATAAACACTATTATTATCGAAATGATATCAAGATACACACTCAGAAGCATTATATTTTCTGTGTTGAAAGTTTTTAAAGTATCCTAAATGTCAAATGCACTTCATAGTACATGTGACTATTATAAAATAAAGTTAACTTAAAAGAAAAAGAAAAAAACTTAAAGAATTTCTCAAGTGGAAGCTCTGCAATAACATTACAGTAAATTACAAGGAAATGTTTAAAATCTTAAATCTAGAATCAAATTCACGATTTCAACTATGAATATCAATTCAAATTTCCGCAAAAGGGAAAAAGTGAACAGATGAACCAAAACAGTCATGTCATTGGCAAAAATTAAACATTTATTAGTTGCTTTACTATTTATGAGATATGAAATTAACAGTATTCTCACCGATTGCAAAAATGTATATCAATTTGTCCTCATTATATCTACCCTCGGTAACCGATGAGTGTTACAGTGAAGAACATAGAAATATCAAGCCATTGGTTACCGATAATGCACATACCGACATAAAAATACTGTACCACGTTGTTTAGTGAAACCTTCGAGACAACTGTTAGCTATGTGTTACTAAACTGTTAAGACAGCAATACTGGAGACCTCAAATCTATATCTTATCATGGTTTGTACGACTGACAGATAATGATGGATACATAATAACCAATGCCATTTCAGTACTTGGCATAAATCGGGTGTTAAAGATCCAAAAATTCAAAAAGAAACTTATTTACTGCTTCATTGTGAACAAACAAATATTTCATGATCAGAGTCCGTGAATTGTACGAACCGGGTAACCTTACAAAGAAAACAGATCAACCATTTAACTTGCCCTTCCCTGTGAACATAATGAATGTGTCAACGAGAATGCTTTGTGTGAGTGTGTGTTCAGTTCTCTGTAAAACCTTGAATATATATTAAATGAGATTGTTCTGCTCATATGGATATGAATTATGTTCAGGTTTCAGATTTTCAGTTGAATGCCTTCTTAAGTTTCTTCGCTTTTGTTTGGAAACCAGGGAAGCTTCTGAAAAGGTGAGGTTTCAATATCCCTGAGGTAAATACATTTTCAATTTAATCTCGTATGCAAACAATTCGTGAACAAGTTTACATCGATGTATGGCTGTTTGATTGATAGGCTAGTTCAAAGTGCTGATATCTCTTCTGTATCCTTGACAAGGCAATCTAAACCAAGGAAAATAAATATAAAACTTCATGACTAATTTAAAGCATCAACCTATTCTAAGAAAGATATTATTTTGAAAGGACGTTGTAAGAAGTGACTGCATAATTTCTGTAATGTTAATATTGTTTTGGTTAAATTTTAACATAGTGAAAATATCATATATATTAAAATAACATTCAAGCTAGCAAAACCAATCGCACAAAACGTCCTACAGATATTTTAAAAACTATCTTTTTGACAATTCGACTGACGTTTCAAACGCTTTTTGAATTGTCGCATGTAAGAATTGGCAATTAACAACACAAGATAAATCGACCCTGTTTAGATTGTTAGATTTGGAAATAACTCATCAGTCGCATAACAACCGATCAACAGGTGAACTCCGGTCTCTAGGGAATTACAGGCAAAACATCACCCTCTGTCCATTTTTTCATATGAGTAATATGCCATTATATGAATTCCTTCCTTTGTCTGCTGATGGAACATTTTTCCAACGTCACGAATCAGGTTTGCCAATGCACAGACATTGGTTCAGTAAAGAATACACGAATCACACTAAATGATGTGAGGTTTTTTGGGGGAATTTTGCAGTCAACATGAATATAAACTCACCCATAATATAAACTTGCCTTTATTTAATGTTCAGTTTTAATGTCCAACAACGAACGAGAGCATCGGATTAAAGCATATATATTTATTTGTTTCCATGACCTAGTTACTAACAAAGACCAAAAGGAACCAAACAATTATTCCTTGGCATCCGTATTACATTACTCAGTCTAATTTTTTATCTATCAGCTTCAGGATGTTGCTCAAACTATTCTGTCATAATGGTATCATAACACATCGATTACATTCGAACTGGTGTTATCTATGATATTTAAATAAAAAATTAGAGAGTCTCTCAGATGTTTTACTTCATTGAATATAACCAAGTTAATGGAATAAAATGTTCAGATTACTTGCATACCTTCATATGAGATATATTATAGCCAGTGTTTTTTTAAGCTAAGTGATGCCTTACCTAATTTGGCAAGGATACAATAAATTATTAATTAAACAGACCAATTATTCTTTGCTTTGCATGTTAAAAGGCTTGTTTCTCGTAAGTTGGCCTCTGGAGAAATTAAGTAACCATGTTTCAGTCATTTCAATCACCCATGGATTAAACTATCTTCTGTTGTTGTTGGCAACGTTTCTTTTTTACACTAGTTTATATGAATGTGAATATTATTCAATAATATAATCTACAAGTAACGGTGCTAAACAGAACTGTTTCAATATTCAAACCAAATACAAGTCCAATCTCATTTCATATCCATTAATGCAGCACAGACTAATAAATCCAATAACTAGTTGATCTTGTTACTACTTACATCAATCTAGTGTGTATGTAACACGTGTCCAAATGTTTGTGAAGGATTGGTACATAATCGACACAAAGGAATGGAATAGACAGCCTACTTAGATTATTGAGAGCATAATGGTTTTATCTCTTTGCAAGAGACTAAAAGCACGTCATATCAATCAGACAGCGACTCGACCCTGAGTCTCGCCATCTTTATATAAGTAATACCATTATGTCTGAAAGGGTGTCTGGTTCTGTTTGCGTTGTAAACCAGGTTTACTACAATTGCTAAGGAGAACGCACAGTATTTAGGTAAGGTTTGAATGTTGCAATATTGCCTGTATGGATTTTTGGTTGAAAGATGAGGCTCCTATTTAGTGTTTCATTCCCTTGAGTATGAACATTCTAAGAATTTATTTCCTTTTGTGAATAAAAACTAAATAAAAGAAGAGATGAAGATTATAGGGAATTTGTCATGATCAACGTACATTGTACGTATAACAATGCAACTCATGTCATTCGATTTTATGTAATATCCTGACTTTCATCATGTGAAATATAAGTGGATTTAACATCTTTGTTTAGACTGAGACCTTACGTCAGTGTTTGATATCAGAGCTTTAAGTAAAAAGGCATATATATTGTCTGATCTCATGTTCAATGATGAAAGAACATCTTTGTTGCATCAGCTTAGTATAATGACCAGATCTTTGATCTCTAGTAAATAGACCACATTAGTTTCAGAATGCATAAAATTATTATCAAAGCTAAAGTACATGAAAGCTTATTTTTGTTCTTTGTTTTTTTTATGCTGAAAATAAAATAACAGGACTCATTAAAGACGAATGATAGTAACTACAGAACGATGGAGATATAAAAGTTTGTGGAAACTAATGCTTGAAAAAGTAACCTATGTCTGATATCTTATTTTCTGATTTTAATGTTGTATCAGAGTTACATTTACCCCATTTAAAGGGGCAGTAGCACGTTTTTTGATAATTTTATAATTTGAATTTCTCACTGATAATTGTAAGTGAATGCTAAATGTAATATTTTGACAGTGTCAAAAATCGCATTATACAAGCCAATCATCCATTGTCATAGGACAAAGAATGAAGATTCACATAAAATCCATTGGCGGCCATTTTTTTGTGAACGCCTTTAATTCATTTTTTGTAAGAAAAAGAATCCCATGGCTAAACTTAACATTATATATTTGAATTATTACTGCTACATTTTTGGTTTAAATACATTGTCTTTCAATTGAAATCATTAATTTTCATTTTCCTTACATCACCCTATATTCCCCCTAAAAACGTGCTACTGCCCCTTTAAGGATATATTTCATCCATTTTTACCATAAAATAAGAATGATATATGTATCTTAGGACATTCAGTCAGTTTCCTAATGCATAAAATCATAAATTATTTACGCTGTTTCAGTTAAATCCTACTGAAATGGCATAACTTAGTATTATGAATAAAATACATTATAATAGATAACTATGGAACTTACCTGTTCCCTCAACAAACCTCGTCTTCAAAATGATATTGTATAGAGAACAAAATTGTTCAGGAGATTCAAGGATATGATTTATCATCGTTATTCAAATATTGTCATGCCGCCTTAGACCATGCTTTTCATGTATAGGACTGAACCTAATAGTAATAAGATAAACCATTTAACTGATCTTAGCATATGAATATTGCTTTTGAGATATTGAAAACCTCTCAAGCTGCATATAAGGAATGATTAGTAGTTTTTTTAGTTAAACATCTTGAATTTCTAGTTTAAAAAAAACATTATTCGTATCAGTCACCTTAAAAACTCATCTTCTTGAGGCAAATTCTTACTTGCCTGTTGTAAAAATGAAGGAACTATATTACCAAGTTAGCGTCAGCGTTTGTATTTTTTAAAAGGCTTTCGCCGTCAATAACATCAACACTAACATAGTGTAGGCAATGCAATTATAACGCTTCAGCGTATAGATATCTTAAGATCTGCCACTCCTTTGTGTAGGATGTCTTCACGTCTTTCCCAGACGTTTGTTTAAGTGCTGAATTCGCTTTGAACTTATGTAAGGTGCAAAGATTAGGAGCTGATTGGATAGATTGGTCTGGGGTGTATCACTGAAGATGAATTGTAGTCTGAGAGTGTATTTGTTTTCATCAATTAATTGATACATAGTGATATTTGTGGGTTATGAAGTCATCTCCATCGTTATCGCAAATTGTTACCGTTTTCATTAGTTCTCAATCTGGGAACCATCTCACGAGTCATGATTTCCAAATAGAGCACGTTCTGGCGAGACAAAAACTTTAAATCTTTATTTTATATCGGTAGGGTTGTCGTGTTTAATGGCTTCTTGGCCCTAAATCTGCAAGTCTAGATTGACTGATTGACTTGTTAGAATTTTATGGCGAGACGGGCCTAATTCTAGGTTTGGGATTTCTATCTGAAGAATAAGAGAAAGTTAAGATTTTCTGGACGTTGTTTTGACAACATTAATACGAATTGTGTTTAATTTAATGAGTACATAATTTGAAAAAGTATGTAGCCACAAATGAATTACTTTGATTGTCGTTTTGATTAAGTCTTAAAACTATAGCCTTTACATCAAACTTAATAGTATATGATGCTAAACTATTTGCAACAATGTCACATTATTCAAAACAACTATGAGTTGATCAATAAATTATTACATTTCTTCTATTTCCATTGTGAATTATGCTGATGACCTAAAAATCTCACAAAATTGTGATCCTCTTAAAAACATCATTATTAGAAACAATCGTTTCCTTCTGTATTGAGCACGTTTATTCTTGTCCCACGTAATAGCATGAATAAAGCTGTTCAGTTAATTTCTACCTCTCTATCAGACTCTTGGCTTTCATTCTGGCTCCAGGCACAGACGAAATGATTTAAGTCTATTTATGTGTATATTTTAAAGGTAACGTTTCACGTTCCTTGAAGTATTACCATAAGGGATATCTTATCTGTGTAAACAACGAGTCGGCCAATACATCAATATTTGACGGCTGAAATATTTTTATCCCCGCAACGAACTGGCGAGAACAGCAGGAGCTTTATTGCCTTAATCTTTCTTTCTTTATTCTATCTTTATCTTTCGGACTATTAAGGGATCATTTATCTGAAACCCTTTTTAGAAAACCCTTAAAAACTAATATCAATACTGTATGAATTCATAAAGTATATATTCTGTTCAATTTGAGAAATTAAACTCACAATTGTGTTTCTGATATCGAATAGATTAAAGTTAATTCTACACAGGAGATTAAGTTCTGATGTAAATATATCATAACACAAGGTAGAAACTCAGAAGTGATGATAAAGTACACTCAATGGCAAAAGAAACGACTCCACTGGATGGACACATAGTGACATCATATCTTCAGGAGGGAACTATCTTGATTTATCAATTTTGAAACACTACTTCTCCATGATTCTGAAAAATGCTTTAAGAAAATTGTCTTTCTACAGTCTACTTTACTAGAGGAGAGAGGAGAGTGAAAAAAACACTTAACCTTCTCTAAGCACAGATATATAAAAGTCTGAATCTAAGAAATAAAGAATGAATGTCTAAAGGTAAGACTTGAAAGTAGCGGATTTAATGTCTTTAGTGAGACTGTTCAATTGAAGTGATGAAAAACGCGTTTCTACCCTTTGTTTGCTAGAAGGGAAATATTATCTATATAGTGCAATTCAATGATGGTTAAAAATGTTTATTTTACGGTCAAATCCATGATGGTTAAATTTTTATCCCTACCGAACGTCTTTTCAGGACATTCATAATCAACGTTATCTGACAAGAAAATACTTTCATGTTTCTTCTGCTGTTGAGTGAAGGCTTTTGCTGGCTGGATGAGGCTTCCATATTTTAAGTAACTTCCCTTTAACTGACAGTTCTTTTTAATCAGTTATAAAACCAGTCGGGGACCACTCCTCTATCAATTAAAATCAGTGGCCGCCTGTTGAGTAGGTGAACACTATAGTCTCGTCATTCTTCGGAATGTAGCTGCTTACACCTTTAATAAGACGACTCACCTGAAAAAAACCCAGATACATACATACATACAATAGCGTTAAAACCAGAAAATGCCCTGCAGCATTGTATATAACACATGAAAATATCAGGTACTCAATCAAAATATGCAAAACTGAAATAATGTGTTTTAATAAAATAAATCAGCTAAATATATTAAAATTAGTTTTTTATTGGCAATCATATCAAGTTTTAAGTTTCATAAAACATAAATGTTAGATAATGTTCTGGTGACTTACACATAATTATGACATCTTGAGTAGATAAACATTAGAACAATGTTCCAAAATTTTGCTCAAATTTATCTGAAACAAGAAATGTGTGCATATGTTGTACTGTGATTTGCTCTGCCCCAACCCCAAATGGGGTCACAGGGGTCATAACCTTAAAAACCTATTTCAATCAAAAGTCTGATGAGCTACAGAGCCCATGGCTCTATTTTTAAAAATCCTTCTCTGCAAGTCATGATTATACTCAACTAAATCACAAATTATGGAAAATAAAAAAATAAATATTATACTAAACGCAAAAATCTAAAATTATTTTAAACTATTGCAAATGTTAATTAAACCAATTCACAGTAGCAAAAACAAGAACAGTATCATGATAAAACACTGTTAATGGTTCCAAACCTAGGAGTGTTGCATTTGCAACACCTACTTGTTTGTCAAGTTTTCATCAAACCATCTTTCATTATAGACGTAGCATATGAACAATTCTAACAGTATGATGATAAACACAGAGGATGTCATATGATGATAAATATACACTACAAGGACATTATAAAAATGCCTAGGTACGTAGGTAAAAATAACATACCAAGTTGCAACGCCACGTTATTCTCATCAACAATCTTCCAGTAGGCTGTTCCATTGGGAGTCAACCCATTCATTGTGGTGATGAAGAACCCAAGGTTAGCATAGTAGGTTGCCGAGAACCTGTAATGACCAAATGGTGATGAACATTCAATTCAGTTAAACTTTAACAACAGATTCAAAATAATATTTTGTTTGCGTCACAAAACTTAACCTACAAATAAGAGATGACAATATGGGAAATATAAGAATGAAAGAGGAAGGAATATAGAAAAAGAATAATTGCATTGTTTTCTTTTTATCAAATTTGAAACAAATAATCTAGTGCAAAATAATTGCAAATATTGCAAAACATTTATATAACTTAAAGAGGTCGATATTTACTCACGCTGCCTTATCGAATGATAGTTTGCATTGTAGGTAATTATTAAATGTGCAAAAAGTAAAATTTATGATGCTTAAATAAATGCATCGATAATTACTTGAACTCCGCCTTCTTGTCGGCTGCCGCAGTGAGAAAGTGTATAAGCTCCCTCCTGGGTCCGGTCTGTGTCAGAGAATGGTTGAAGAAGGTTCCAACCATAATGTTCTCAACTCGCAGAGTCAGGGATATTTCCGGGCCACATTTACCGCACAGGGTGTCGTAGTTGGGACTGCAATAGTCAAAAGATTCAAATTATAAATCTTTCCATCTGGGATGAAAATAAATTACTATTTAGATGTTATATCAGTGCAGCTGATGCTGTTGAATTGGGGCCGATATGACTGATAATTAAGTAGAAAATGTGGGCACATACCCTACAAGTACCTTATCTTCATTTTGGAAAAACAATCTTTTCTGTCAATCGAGTCATCCAAAATGGAATAATAATTTGGTTACTATATGAATACTTTGTGTAGTGTGTTTCTACATGTGCATTGTTTGCCTGTTTGCCAGGTATATCGATGTCATTCTCAGTTTAATTAATCTCTAATTATTACTCATTGATATGATAAATGTATACTCTCTAAACTAATAAATTGGTTTAAAAGTATTTTTAGATATGGAAATTGAATACAAATATGATACATTTTACACAACATATCAATGG
The DNA here is from genome assembly GCA_916613615.1 of Steromphala cineraria. Classification (NCBI taxonomy): domain Eukaryota; kingdom Metazoa; phylum Mollusca; class Gastropoda; order Trochida; family Trochidae; genus Steromphala; species Steromphala cineraria. The sequence continues at coordinate 74,109,135 of OU744722.1, read as the reverse complement.
TATATGTAAGACTGGCGAGCTAAAGACCCTTTGGCTCTATCTATACAATTTTCCCGTCTAGCGTTCTCATACAATATCAAGGCAGGTAAGAAAAGTAAATAAATATTCTTATTTATTTAAACTCTGCGTTGTTGTCCCCTTAGTCAAACTGACCTTCCATCGTTGTATGTTGCACAACATCCTGTTCAACCTGTTTTTGTACACCATGAAACGTAAAGATAACAGTTCATGCATGGATAAACACAATCGACAGGTACAACTATATTCAACGCAATTTATTTACAGCATTAACAAGCTGTTTGTTATCTAACGTGCTCATACCATGAATAAGGTTATATCAAAATGAGAAAACTGCGAAACTATATCGATATATAATTTCACAGTTATTATACCAATAACAGGTCAAATCACAAAATAATTTAGCCAGTTTTGCCAGAAAATGGCATGCAGATAAAAGAACATAAAACTTTTATCGAATGAATAGTGAAAACTTTAGAATGCGTACAAAACTACATTGTTGTCGTTGTAACTGGTGGCAAAGCTGATGTCGCTGATATTGTTGTAGCTGTAATATGTGATGTTTATGATTGTGACGATGTTGTTGCATACAGAGTAGCCGAGAGGGCAGCTGCTACAAACAGAGAACCGACTACACCTGCCACGGCTTAGGTCTTAGATATGAAACAAATACATTTTTGGGGGTTATTGGAATGATTGATAAAACAGAAAAAGTCAAATTTTGGATTTGTAAAGTATAAAATTAACTGTTGGTAACTAAGGGCAAACAAGCTTTTTCTGGTGTAATTTTATGGAAAATGATTTTTTTAGCCAAACTGTACTATATCTGCTGTTGTATTAATTATCCATTTAACATAAAAATGGCTTTACTATTCAAAACATTAATGGGGAAATATCACGGATCTAGTACTATAGATATCAGTTACTCAACCCATTAATTTTCTTTTTTTTAATTTTTAAAAAAAATTTCAATGTATAATAATCATGTTGCAATAGTGACAGTCATTCATGGTCAGTAACAGCCTTGTTCAATGTCCGACAGGCGCATAAGATAGAAAACAAATGTGACATTTTCAGAAATCTGGCGAGAATGTTGCAGTCGCACATTATTTGTCATCATTTTTTATACTGAAGCCTGGAAAAAGCTTAGGAGACAACACACCCTTTCCATGCGAGAAGTGTCTGTTTGTGTGTACGTATGAATATGTTCATTGAATTGTTTTTATGAATGGTTTCATGAATAGGTTATCAAAATCAATTATAAAATTCATAAGGACAAAAGTCTACCTTCTTTCATTATGATTTTTCTGAAAGGAATATGAATGTGATTGTTACACGTGGAGAGTGGTTGGAAGATTGAAATCAAATCAAGTCGGTAGTGATATGAGAGCTTTTTTAAAACAAATTTTAATTTAAAAATGTTTCAGTGTGTTTACTCTTGCCACCCTGAATGTCAACAAAGCTACCGAGAGCCGTGATTACATAGTCAACACAACGTGCGAAATCATTTACTCAACGGCTCAAAATGAATCAACCCAATATTTGCCAAATGATTCACAGTTGAAACACTTTGTTACCTATGAAACCGTACTGGGAGAGGTATCATATTTCTTAGTATTGACGTCCCGGGCCCTCTTTATCCAACCAGGGATACTTGATGCTTGAGGGATACAGTAGTTTTGCCAAATTCCCCTCCCCCTCGAGAAGGGTCTATATAGTAGAATTCCCCTAGGAAAACCTACTTCATAGTTCCTTGATGGCTCTATTTTTGTTTTAGCTTTATAACCGTTTTTCTCCCCTGGCACACCACATTATTCATGTACATGTACATACTAAAACAGCGCAATGGTCAATGCATACACAAGCTAATTATAGCGGCACATGAAGCACATAACTATTACTATTTAGTAAATGAGCACATGGGCTTCTTACTAGGGGATTTTTCACCCAGTATGTTATGGATAGAACACGAGAGCAAGATTATGATGGGGATAATTAAACCTGAAGACAAACACTCGCGAAATTAGTACCATGGAAAACAATGCATAATCACAAGTAGTCTGTCTGTAAACCTACATTGCTTGACAACGACACAAGGAGCTGTGTCGGAACGTCGCCTAACGTGAATAAAGAAGTTGTCATCCATATAATCCACATCCTTATTCCCGAGGTGTATCGCTCAATAGTGCACAAACTAGTACATATACATAGGCTTATATAGGAAAAATTAACAACATATACATAACACATAACAGAAAGTACCCCTGTTTGTATCAATCCTCGGTAGCTTAGTCGACAGAGTCGCTGCTCTGCAACATAAAGGTCGCGTGTTCGATTCCTGACATCGTTGGTTATAATTCTCAAAAATTCAGAAATACAAAGTTGACAAGTCCGTTTGTTTCCAAAGTTGAAGATGTCTTCAGCAGACTAAGTTTAGATGTACGAGTAGGTGTATTAGAAAAGTATAGGTGTATCTTCAATACACATACAGTAAGAACATAGAAAGTAGAGGTGTATTGGTCAATACACCTACAGTTAAGACTAGAAAGTGTTTTTACTCGTGAAAACAGACCCCCCCCCCCATACACCATTTCAGCTGACTTTTGTTTTTGAAAATTCCTTATAGTTTTATTTTCACTCAAACAATTAACCATATTCTTTCTATAAAACAACAAACTGTAAGTTTTGGTTCTATTAATGAAACTTACCTTTCTCTTCAAAATAACAATGTTCAAAGAAAAGCAGTTGAAACCTTCAAAAGGCACATCTACATCATATGAAGAAGTTGTATTCCAAATTTGGTGAAGATTGGCAAAGTAGTTTCACAGTTTTGCTCCGGAAACTAACCCTACCCTTTAAAATGACAAAGTTCAAACTGTTGCTATGGAAAGCAAAAAAATAAAAATGAAAAAAGGTTGAAACCCCCAAAAAGCACATTTGCATGATATGAAGAGTATGTATACCAAATTTGTTGAAGATTGATCAAGTAGTTTTAATGTTATGCTCCGGAAACGAAATGGGAACGCCAACACAGATGCAAGAAACAGACGCGGACGCGGACGGGAACTCAGCCAAAACCAATATGTCTCCCGACCCTTCGGGGGACACATAATAAAGGAAACCATAGCAACGAGACCGGAAGTACGGTATAAATAAGGTTATTGACCTTGAAAAGGCATTTGATACTAATAAACATTAAAATATCTTACGATAACATCTGCTAAGAGTTTTTGAACTAAAGACTTGAATTCGGACATTAAAAACTATTATTTAACGTACTATACCGTCTCCGACTCACCGTAGCCCATTGATTGCCTATCACTAAACGGCGATCTCGGATGCCGCGCCGGATAAGCTTATTCCTCCCCTCGTTCTGACAGACCGTCAGCGATCCACCCTTCCGGTGGCGGACCCCCCTATCCCTCTCAATCCCCAAGTCTTGGACGAGGATATCAGGCTGCTCACCACTTCTCGGACGCCCATCTTGTCCACCTCGACAAGGAGGCAAGGTCTATCCTGGGGACCATGAACTCTGTCGCTCGCGCCTGTAAGGTGATGACGGCCTTCGCCAGGGAGGCAGCGATGGAGAGGGAGCTCTGGCCCTTTACCGTGCATTCAGCTCCGTGGCGGGAGGCCTGGCGCAGGTGATGCTTAGCGCGGGAAGTATCTCGGCGGGGATCATCAACCTACGCAGGGTCAAGTTCCTCGGTCGTCTCTTGACTGTGTCGTCAGTGATGCTATTACTGGAGCGATCAGACTGGATGATATCCCTGGATCTTCAGGACGCGTATTTGCATATTCCCATCTTTCGGGAACACCGCAAGTACCTCCGCTTCATCCTGGGGGGACGCCACTTCCAATGGAACGTGCTCCCGTTCGGGATATCTTCCGCTCCGTGGCTATTCACTAGAGTGACTCAGCCGGTTGTCCAGTTACTTCACCATTACAACGTACAGTTCGCTATGTACCTGGACGACGGGTTCAGTCACCACCGCTCTCCCGCAGTCCTCGGGTAGCAGCGGGACTTCGTGATCGGCCTGTTCAGGAGACTGGGCTTGCTGGTAAACCTGACCAAGTCAGACTTACAGCCCACCACCTCGCTCACCTTGCTGGGCGCCAGACTGGACACAGTTCAGTACAGAGCGTTCGTTCTCCGTCCTTAAGGAGGTGATTAGGACTTACTTACTTAGACAAACGTCTCTTGGGCGTCTACCTGCGGTCCGCTATCCTTGATGCCTATAAAGCCAAGGAGTTAGCCCCGCCGGCTCGTGCGGGGACCAGAGCGATCTCTGCCACTATGGCCTTCACAGCAACATCGCTGTAGCGGACATCATGTCGGGCTGTTTCTGGAAGTCTGGCATGGTTTTCGCTAACCACTACCTCCGAGACTTGTCCATGGAAGACCTCGCGGGCGTGACCAGGCTGGGGCCACAGGTGTTCGCACAGCACCGCACTGCGGTTTCTGCTCCCCCCAGAGGGGTTGCAGCTCACCGATAGGTCCTTCTTTGCGTTTTGTTGTTTTAACTCAATAAACTTCGCATCGCACCTCTGTGTCTCGTTTGTTCTTTCTTCCGGTTCAGGGCGGGCTTCCCTCCTTAGCAGGGCACCTGTGCACCCACCTTTAGTCAGACGATAGTGGGGGAAGTACCTGCTCTCCTGCCGCCTTGTTCTCGCAGCCCTCCACCCTCTGTGGTAGTCGGGGCTACGGTGAGTCGGAGACGGTATAGTACGTTAAATAATAGTACGTTTTTGAGTAAACGTCATTATTTGTACTTACCGTCGACGACTCACCAATCTTTAATTCCCACCAATGCCTCCCCTCCTGCGAGTAGGTTCGCTCTAGCGTTCACTGGCTCCAGGTAGGTTGGATGAGGTTTGGTCACGTGACCATAGGTGGCGCGACGGGGGTGAGCAGGTAACTCCTGTATTGTTTTTCTGTGTTATTGGTCGAGAGATAATTGATAGGCAATCAATGGGCTACGGTGAGTCGTCGACGGAAAGTACAAATATATATATATAAATAAAATATTAAAATTAAAGCAAAAAACTAAAAAGAAGCGATATAATAATAACCGGCCAAGGGGTGTAACATCAATAACTGATGCGGAACACACCAGTAGCTCAAAACAAACCAGGATTATCTCATAAAAAATTTCATTTAATAAAATCTGCCTATATCTGAAAAAAGGGTTATTGTTATAATCATACCTTTATACAATTATTACAGTTCTATTTCATCTTTCCCCAAACACTGACGCTTTTGAATAATTGCCTTACTTTATTCCACAATATGTTTAACATGGAGACAGCCCTGCACTAAACTCCAATAGACATCTGTTTATTCTCTAAACACTCTGGCTAATGCAATTAGAATAAGAACCAGACAAAGGAAATAGGGATCGGTTGACATCATTTAGTTTGAATCGATCAAGTACAACACAAACTCAGACTTCATGTCACCTGTTGATATTTGGACAATGCCTCTACAATGTTAGATCTCAGACCAAAACATCTTTTGAGGTAAAAGGAGAATGTAAATATCATTTGCATTTACTTAGTCTTAGTAAGAGCCCAGTTTTCATACTTGCAAATAAAGGATTTGTTTATGTAAGTGTTTCATAGAATAGTTTTAATGTCATATTTGAAAGAACGAATTTTTACGGATATGCATTCAAAGTATCCTTTTCAAATATGGTAATTGCTATGTTAAGCACGACCAGACAAGCCTATGGAAGTACGTGCTGTGTGGAAATAACGTGATCGTTGCTGTATTTCCTTTAACCTTCCTGTCTTATCCAATAGATTATCACCTAACACTAATATAGGAAATGGATCATTGTTTCATGTAGACAGCTTTCTGTGTTATAGATATTTTTGCAATCAATGTTAGCTATAATATTGATTTGGACGTAGCGTTAAACTTTTCTTATAACGCTAGAATGGAGGCTTTTCTCACAGTGCGTAAGCAGATAGTTTAATAACGCAATGAAATTTGCATTCAGCGTGATATCTTATTGTAAATAACGAAACCGAAACCGTAACTGTTTTAAAATTATAGACAAGTGATTTTCAAGTGACATGTATATTTGAGCGTTTCGGGCCACATGACAAAATATATTGACAATACAGAAAATACTGCAAGAATTGCGCACATAATTCAATTACTTCTTTCAATTTCTTTTTAATTTGTATCAAAGTTGTACTTTTCACTCTACATTTAGATCGATCGGTTAGATAATGTTTTCATTTAGTTGGTAAATGAGATTGTACAGTCATGCGTGTATGTTAAATTAATCTGTGTATGTTTTGTTTACTGACGTAGTTTTATTACAACGTATTTAATGTTGGACCTTATTTTTATCTCGAATAATGCCATGCAACTAATTGCCTCAAATTTACAATACGCTCGACAAGCTATCAGTCGACATCATTTTCAAACACAACTATTTGATATAAATTGCAACATGGTTGTTACGTGACTAACTCCCAGAGAAGGGTTAGTTGGTGATTTAACCGTTCTTTGTATAATAAAAGACATTTCAGTGTTCAGCACGATTTGATGAATAGACTAAATAACTGCTGTCTGGATGTGATTTAGCTATTGTAAGCTAAATACTGATTATTCCAAGTCGCCCTCGGGGACAAATATACATAGATGTTATCTTGAAATAACATGGCCTTTGTTAATAGACAACTACCGTTAAATTAAATCTTCCCGGTTAAATGTGTCAACAATATTCAAATATCTTAAATTACAATTAAAAAAATTTGCAATTGTTAGGAGAAAGTAAATGCTAAAAAGTGTTTACAGGTGTAAATTACAGTTTTTCGTCTTTTCTTTTAAAAGTTATTTAAATCTTCAATCTTTCCTTTCAGACTTTTCATCATACAAGTAACGATTAAACTATAATCCTGCATTAGGAGAAGATAAACTCCATGTATCGAGACCCTTAAGTGAGTTGACACAAAACAAATCTTCAAATCATTTCTAAAACTTTCAGCAACAATTGAAGGTGTGATCTGGATTAAGGACACTCTTTTAACCGGGTGTTTGATGGTTACTTACAAAATTGCTTTCTTCATATATATATATATATTCTTCACTTACCTCAATATGATATATTGAATATGATGAATTGACTAGAGACAAGTTGTCATAATTTGACATGTGGCAGAATAAAGCTCCTTAGATCCGATGAAGATGTATTAAAATAAGTCCATTAAACATAAAAACATCATCCGCATCAATAAAGCAAGTTTTGCATGTAATAACGTTCTGAGAGTAATCAATGGTTATTAAACTGCTTCAAATAGAATCAAATAGAAAAACTTTTCTTCAAGAGCGAACTCGTGATCATGGAATTTGCTTACAGTTCTGGATAATGTTAACATGTCACATCTGTAAATGGACAGAGTTAGGTGACAGTAATGGTATTGACATGGCTTGATAAGTTTGGTGAAATAATTGTCACTGATCTTTTGTCGACTTTCTCTGACATGACTTTATAGAAGGGGAATATACGTTTGTAATGAGAGGATGTTTCAAGTGTAGTGAACTATATTTTAGACAGTAAAACTATAACATTACATATCCTTTTATTCAATTATCATCAGAACGAAATGTATTTCAACAAATGTGATATATGTGCAGGCACTGTGAATATTAACAGTCGGACAGTTTAAATTAAGATGAACATCATCAAGGTTTTAATGAATCTGTTGTGACAGTAACTGCATTAAACCCACAGACAATAATCTCCTTGAAAAATATATCAGTTATAAATGATCCATACACCAATTGAAGGATCTCAATAATCTAGATACTTGAGAACAATGGTGTGATATCGACTGCATCGGGAGATAAGTATGTAAGATATTTTTTGATCTTAAAATGATGTATTTAACCTGTATACAAACCGACTTTCTTATGGTTTATTTCTAGCAATTTTTTGACAATTAACGTTACGAAAAACACACCTTTACAGAAGATTGTAAAAGCAGCAAATAGCTCAATGGTTCATATCACGACATTGCATGAATATCGAAAGCTTCTCAATAATAGAGTCATTCTTGCATTGAACGGCAATGATGCAGTGATAGTTTCCCCAAAATATCATATGTTACATTTTAAAAGAACATTGATTTATGTTTTGTTCAAATTCTTGTACATGATTTCTTTTATTTTGACCACATTGAAGGCATACATACATACTGGTGGTAAATAGATGAAGACAATTTCACAAATGTTCAACATACCACCTGAATGTAAATCGTTTTCTTGTCAAAATAATGTTCTGTAAGATAAGTATTACTTGATAAGATAAGTAAGTGGTATTTATTTGTCCAAATCTGTACATAGATATTGCACTACCGTATCCACTATTCCTAGTTCATGGCAAACACAAAGATATCATTAACTCAGCTGGTTTGACGGTCCTTCACCACTGACCACTTGATTTCCGTGTGTAGGGTTGGGTTGACAGAAAGGTATATCTCTTGAAACCATTAGTCATCTCCTTATCTTCTGCCGACGTTACTGGACGCCAATCGCGGGAAATTAAAGATACATGTAGTTCAAATACAGGAATAAGTATCAGCAAGCCGTGCATTATCTGAGCAAATTCATACGATCACAAATGCCCCTAACAAAATTAACAAGAGTCATCAGAAGATGACATATCCCACCGGTTCCACATGATCATAAGATGTAAACCTTTGAAAGATAATGGTAAAATTTTCAAGCAAGGTTCATAATAGTATAAGCTAATACTATATATGAAACGAAACCTTTCATGAACAGAGTCCAAATAAGAGCCGTTTCCATGGAAATAATAAAAAATAAAATTTTCAGAAATGTGAAAATATCAAAAGGCACCACTTCAGTAGGTGGGCAATACACATGTAAAGTTTCAGAAAGATATATGGACCTGTTTTTGAGTTCTGCTCCGGAAACGAAACCTTTCATGAACAGAGTCATAAATAGATTTTTGGTTCAGTGATATGACATTACACCTCAAGGGTTACCTCCCCTTTGAAGCACATGGTTATACAGTTGTCCTTTTGACCTCACAATTTCGCAATCATAACAAAACTTGTAAAAGAGGGGAGGATGGGAGGGATGTACCACACATATCAGAGGTAAGTTTACTAATAATTACTAACAATAGTTGTAATTGTTTCATAATTATTTCGTAAACATTCCCTCTGACATGTGTTAGCCCAGAATCCCACATACAGGAGGTGGGTAAGTATGTCATATCACTTGTCCTAGATTAAAATAGAATGACATTCATATCATGAACTTATCTCAAAGAAGGACGTAAAGACTGAATATAATAAATTTGAAGTACAATAAAGGACAAATTTAGGATTAACTCACCATAATTGATGGAGCCTGGTCTTGAAAATCTCCCGAGTGGACTTCTTTATAAACTTCTTCTTAATTATCTCTGATATCTCTTTTCATATTGGAGGAATCAAGCAGAGATAACTGATTGAGCCGCAACAACTGGACCGAGAGAATAGATACCAGAAAGTGAAGGCTGAATGTCTCGAAGATAGAATTTGGTAAATGTGTTGGCATTTTCCATTGACAAGATCATACCACCTGTTCAACTGACACAGATGTCCAAGATGCAAGAGAAACTGCTATTGCTTTGATTTCATGAGGATTGGTTTTAACAGCTTCTGTCTTATCAGAGACACTGTAGGCATGAGAAATTGTCTTCCTCAGCCAGGAAGCAATGGTATTTTTCGTTATTTCTGTCTCAACATTTTGATGACAAGATATAAACAACCTGCGTCTTTGTCTCCTGAAGGACGACGTTTTGTCAGGATAACATCTTACTGCTAGCACAGGACAAACCGTTCTTTATCCTTTTGCTCACATGATGCTGATAATGAAGGAATGTTAAATAACCTATGGCCCAAAGGCCCCGAGTTTGTTTTCTGATTTTTGGCTGTGAACTCTGGAATGGTTCTGAAGGCAACAGTAGACCAATTATCAGTGTGAGTGATTGATGAATGATCTAAAGCATGCAATTCTGAAACCCTTGCAGCAGTTGCAAGAGAAAGTAGAAAGGCAGTTTTGTGTGCAACAAACTTAATTGGAGCAGACTCCATTGGTTCAAAAGGCTGTCTGCACAGTGAATCAAGAACTACAGAAAGATCCCACTTTGGAAAAACATTTGCCTTTGTTATATCCTGTAATTGGAAGGATTTAAGCAGTCTGTTAAGAACTTCATTAGATCAAATATTCATATTGCTAAATTGACAGACTGAGGAGATAGCAGATCTATAGCCTTCTATTGTTCCATGTCTTAGATTTAATTTCTTGCGAAGGTGAAGCAAAAAATCTGCTATTGTAGGAATATCAACAGGCTTGAGGTCTATTCCCAGTTGTCTTCTCCAGAGCTGGAACTTGTTCCACTTTCGATTGTACAGCTTGGATGTTGATGATCTGATAGATTTTGTAATTGCCAAAGATATTTGGTCTGAAAATCCTTCTGAAGAGAGGTTCTCCTGGATAGTTTCCAGACGTGAAGGTGGAGACTGTCTATGTTTTGGTAAAAAATGACTGGACTTTGGTTGTACCAACAGATTCTTCCACAGTGGGAGTTTCAAAGGTCTGTCCATTAGAAGCTCCAACAGGGTTGGGAACCATGACTTGGTTGGCCATGCTGTTGCAACTAGATATATGTTGCAATTGTCGTTTTGAATTTTCCTCAGGACATCTGCAATAAGATTGATTGGGGGATAAGCATAAGCAATTAGGTTGTCCCAGGTGATTGAAAGAGCATCTACTGCCCATGCTTGAGGATCTGGAACAAGACTCAGGTACGTTGGTAATTTGCAATTGAGTTTTGTTGCAAATAGATCCACCATCGGGCGCTTCCATACTTGAGAAATGAGGGCGAACGCTTCTGGATGCAGCGACCATTCTGTTTGAATTGCCTTTCCAGGTCTGGACAGATTGTCTGCTAAAATATTCCATTTCCCCGGAATGTGCCTGGCCTGAATTGGAGCTTGAAGGCTGTCCATGAGCTGAAACAAGCGTCGTGTTTCCTCCATTAGGATTCGCGTTCTTGTCCCCCCCCTGCTTGTTGATAAAAGACACCACTGTACTGTTGTCTGTTGCAATTAGTATCGGCGATGAGGATATCCTTCCTTTCCAATGGAGACATGCGTTGTATACTGCGCGAAGTTCCAACAGATTTATGTGGAGAGTTTTTCCCTGGACGACCTTTTCCCTTGGATTGTAAGATTGCCCATGTGGGCTCCCCAGCCTTCCATCGAGGCATCTGTGAAAATTGTATGATGTGGCTGTAGGGGTACAAATGGGGTTCAAATCAATACATTTGTTGGGTTCGTCCACCAAATCAACGCCCTTGCTACCTCTTCTGTGAATTTGACCATTGAGTCCAGCGGAAGCTCCTTGAACTGATTTACCCAGTACTGGCAATGGCGAACATGTAATCTTCCCCTGGGTGTCCAGTCCTGAATTGAAGTGAGAGCACCTATCATTGACTTCCAATTTCTTAGAGTTGTTGATTGCTTGTCCAGAATTGATGCTATCTTGAGATAGATCTCCTGGAAACGATTTTCTGGTGGCAGAATGAGTCCTTTGACTGAGTTGAAAATTGCTCCTATGTATTTCACAATTTGTAATGGCTGGAATTCTGATTTGTCCGATAGTGTAAGCAGTCCAAGGTGTCTGAACAAAAAAATCAGATATTTTGTATCTTCCAACAAGCTGCTTTTTTTAGCGTTGGCAGCGATAAAATTGTCGATATAACCGTGCAGTCTTATGTTTCTGATGTGGCAATGAGCTATAATTGGGCGCATCAGATTTGTGAATAGCCATGGTGCCACGGATATTCCGAAGGCGAGAACACAGAACTCGAATCTTCGGCCATTTATTGCGAATCTGAGAAATTTCCTGGATTTTAAATTGATAGGAACATGTAGATAAGCATCTCTTGGGCATTTGAAGATCCATAAACGTTCCTGAGTCGCAAGGCAGAGGATTCAAGCTTCTGGGACAATGCCCGTCAAACATACCGACTGCGACCTCTTCCCCATATGAAACGACCTGATCCCCTGCCTCTTGGGGTTCGAAACCTAGAGAAATTTGATCTGTTAGGTTGTCCAGACAAATCAGATTTTTGCTGAAAAAACTGGTTCCCGGAAGCTGTAGCATTAGGCATAACGCCTGTGGACTTTCCTTCCACAAATTTGTCTTTGCCTGTATTGGTTAAGACACTGGTTAGCTTCTGAGTAACAATCTGCATTTTAAGGCCTCATCACATTTGCCGTTGAAAATTGTACTCGTCAAAGGTTGTGAATACAAGTTATCCTTAGATTTGGCAAATTTGGAATCATGTCAATAAGCTTTTTCCTTTCAACCAGAGTTGCTTTGGCAATTGTATTTAGTTGTAGTTTAGTAACATCTGAAACTGTCACATACAGAGAATCAAGAAGTGAGTGAGCAAAGGCTTCCTCTTCAACAGTCATGGTTACTATGGTATCAGCCTTAACGTCTGAGTAGTCTTTGAATTTGGGTAGGAGTGCCCTAACACCAGCACCAAACCAATTCACGTAAGACAACATATCTAGGGAAGCTCTAGCATTAGATTCTAAATCTTTCAATTCTTTCCTGTTGATGAGTGTATGTGTTTCTTTATTTTGACCCAAATAACTGAAATCCGCATCAACTTCTGCAGGAGTTGCATCCACTTGACGATCAAGTATTATGTAAGCTTATGTAGATGCTTTAGGAAATTCAGTGTTTAAGACTTTCAGATTCTGGGAAATGGAGGAAGTATGAAGCAGAGACAAGCAATATTCTTTTAAGGGGGGCAGCAGACCAGAATCACCAAGTTCTGCTGGCATATCCTGCATAGGTTCTACTGGTGGTTTTGTACTTGGACAAAGGAGATGCAACGAATCTAACTTTTGATAATAATTCCATTCCGGAATGATATCTTCAGAATCAGGTTTTTCATTGTGAATAATAATCCTGTCTTCTTCTATTGAGATAATACTGTCTGGTAATTGCTGAATTATCTCATGGCTAACAAAATCTTGCTCTGACAAATTGGCAACAATAGGCAAAATGTTAGTGTACACCGTTTCAGATTGACCAGAATTGATATGCTCATCAGCGTGTTTGAAGTCGGTTGTTAACTTAGTTTCCTTTGCTTCACTATCAAAAAAATCAGAATCTTGGACTAAGATTGCCCCTGTACAACTTCAGTCACATTGTCAGATGGAAGATTAGAAAGCTCCGAACTTGTCACTGTAGAACTTTTTTAGACTTGCAAGATTTACTATTTTTGTCAACAAGAACCCCAGGTGTTATTTTGATATGAGGAAAAGTCTCTAGGCGCGCCCCTTCTTGAACGGCTGTCGAGCTTAGGGTAACGGGCCCGCAGGCTTGCGTTCCCTCCTCTATGGGATTGTCCACCCATCCCCATTGTGGCTCATGGCTCACCCCGGGGGTAGGCGTGGATTTTTCCCTTTTCTCCATTTTACTTGTAACCTTTGCAATGCACCTTTTATTAGAAACAGCTTGCCTTTCCAGTGCTTGCTTTAAATCATCTTTGATAAAGGAAATATCATTGGCAACTTTCTCAGAAAAAGATGAAAACATACCCATGAAGAAAGTTTTGAGGTCCTGTTCCTTGTCAATTTTGGGAACTTTGGCAGATTGCGTTTCTTCTGCATTAGTTGAGGACCGCTTCTTCTTCTCAGCTGTCTTCTTCCACACTTTCATGAGAACATGGAATTCTATTGTAGACAAATTTTGACAAAGTTCACATCTTGATTCTGCAGAACACAAAGTATCAATGCACATACAACAAAGTTTATGAGGATCACCTTTAGAAAGACAAGTCTTGCATTTGGAGCACTTGGTTTGAGATGAAGTGGTCATGTTGAATGAGAATGAAGAACAATAAATAGAGTCCACTTACTTGAAGTTCAAGGATGAAAGGGAGAATATTTTTAACAAAAAACCCTATATATATCCTCAGGAAAGACAAGACAAGCACAAAAGAACACTTGTGACCTCCAACAAAGAAATAAAACATGCAAAAAAGTTCAAACTTCAGAGAGACACTTCAGAGATGTTGACTCCTTTTCACAAGAAGAATTTGTGAGGTCAAAAGGACAACTGTCTAACCATGTGCTTCATAGGGGAGGTAACCCTTGAGGTGTGATGTCATATCACTGAACCAAAAATCTATTTATAGATCTCGTGATATCCTGAGAACAGGAGGATAGGGCTAACACATATCAGAGGGAATGTTTACGAAATAATTAAAACAATTACAAAGTAAACGAGAAGACGAGAGATTTCAATGTGATGTCATAGGGGTCAACTCAAACCTGAAAAAAGAAACCAGATATTGTTGCTAGCGGTGTCCAGGTGCCATGCAGAACGTCAGAGTGCACACTTGTTACCAGATCAATAAATATCAGAAAATCAATTTATCAAATATCACTTAAACAATTCAACACCACTCAAAGTGTCAAAATTCACATACCAAATATCTCACAACATATACATTCACAATCAATATAGAAGAGTTTCAATTCTTACATCACAATACACATTGTAACATAACAAGCGGTCTCACAGTTCGATTCACTCCCATGCTTCACTCCCATGAAACATTCACGGTCTCATCCTTGTGCCAGACTCCACAAGGTCGCCTTGACATTCAAGGTACAGTCGTAACATACGACACTGCTGCAATTACGACAGCAATTACGACATCCGTACTAAGTACAGTCACCGGATCCAAGGCCCAGACCTTTCGTACTGGCTACACCATGGTCCGTACATGACTTCACTGGGTTACCACACCACACCTCTTCAGGGTGGACTGACACTAGGGTCAAAGGTCGCGATGTATGTAGAGCAAGTCTACGCTTGGATGCACTACAACAAACAACCATAACAACAAACAACCACATATAACAATCCAAACCCCAAAACAAACAAAACCTTACCGGTAGTTAATTAGCCAATTAAATATTGTAATTATTTAAACACTCAAAATATACTTACCCCAATCTTGATAAACAGGCGGTCCCTCGGGGAGTTGTTTCCACCCGGTACTTATTTACCGTATGATGGTCCATCTATCCCCAACATCTGTTTATCATCTACACACAAAGTTCATACATCAAATACAACTTTCTTACATAAGTCAAACATTTCAACATGAAAAAACGTACATGTATATATTCATCTCACCCTCACAGCATGAAGCCCCGGCAACAACACCAATGCAAGTGTCAACTAACCAGGCAGCTTGCCTTTTATACCATTTCACTCATGCCTTGCATTCTTTTCTTGCTTGGCTTAAGAGTACGTCAGCTTGCTCCAAGCTTCTGGGTTCTGGGTTCAGTTGGATCACTGTAACTTGGGTAATTTGACATCCAGTTTGTGACACTACGAACGGACTGAGTTCTAGATTCTTTGGCAAACCAAACAGTGTGAAAGCATTCTCATATTCAATTCAGTACAAAACAAACAGCATTTGCATTCTGTTTGAGGAAATGTGGGGCATTGTGGCTTGGGCAATGATATTTCTAAGTTTAGGTACATTTAGATATCTCATACGATTTCTACAATAAAAAATAGTTTGAAGGAGTTTGTATCATGCCTGAGAGTCGTCCATGGTTTAAAAAAATACAAATGAAATACAAATCTAAATCCATTATTTGTACAAACACAGCGGGTATATGGTGGTCGTTTTAGTAAGCCGTTGGTATTGTTTATTTTTTTATTTTTTTATTCCAGCAAAAGTATAGTACAGTTACATGAGCATGACAAAATAAAAGTGGTTATTGCCACGACAGTCAGATTATCAAAGGTTGAATGGTTCTAGTGTACATTAAGAAGGCACAGTAAATATACCTAGTTGCGTTTAAAGGTATTTGAAAGTGGAGACCATCTATTTTTAAAGGCATTTAAACGTTGGTTTTTACATGCAATACATTTTTCAATGGCATAGACTTGTTTGTAATTTGTGATAGCTTTATCAAATGATAAGGCTTCACCTTTGAGGCTACTTAAGAAAATTAACCTTTGCTCAATAAAATGAGGTGATTGAGCAACTTATATTGCGCATTAAAGCCAAAGAGAATAGTATTTGTATCCAGAGAAATGCCCCTTTTTGTATGGGCATTAATGAGCAGTTCCACTTTCAACCAGAAGTCTTTTACAAATTCGCAGTCTATAAAAACATGAACAAGTTTTGGTCGTTGGTATTGTTGGTACTTGCGATTGTTCTCTGACTGAATGATTTAGTTTGGACCTCACAGAGGACTCACTCAAAAAAGCTGTTGTATTGCATATAGTGTGACACCCAA
Organism: Steromphala cineraria; assembly: GCA_916613615.1. Lineage (NCBI taxonomy): Eukaryota > Metazoa > Mollusca > Gastropoda > Trochida > Trochidae > Steromphala > Steromphala cineraria. The sequence continues at coordinate 74,092,734 of OU744722.1, read as the reverse complement.
ATATGAATATTTGTGTGTAGTTCCAGTCAAATGGTAACAGTTTCCCGGTTTGAATTGTTTTTGTGTCAATAGAACATGAGATTGCGGCTTCTAAACATACAGATGTTTTCAATCATCATTAAACACTGAAAACTGTAATATATTTGCTGATTAAACATGAAATGTGAGCTGCTTTAAATCTATATCACCACACATATAACTTTATATATATCAAAGTCAAATGGTATGTCACGATAAATTCAAAGTGTCCCTTTGAGATGTCTGAGAAAAGATGCCTTTCTAAAATAAACTTCAAGGGTTAAATAAAAAGTATTGATTAAATATACTGGCTCACTACACGGTTTTGAATCTCATGGATTATGACCCGTCAAACCTTGAAATAAATTGAAACGCGGGTTTGAAGAGGACCAAAGTGTTTGTAGAATTCACTTCATTGCCAAAAAGCAGCGACATAGGCGACTTTGCATGACTTTGGCGTTCAAAGAAGTTCTCCTTTGATTTCGGGGAACGGGAATGATTTTGACAGATTGACTGCTTGTCATTACTGCAGGAACATTGTGCATTCCCTGCTAATAGGTTTGATGTGTATAAATCAGACGGCACTACAATTTGTTTAAGAACTTTATATAAAGTCGTTCCTTAAGAACTGTAAGAAGTTAGATATTTCGGAAGTCTCTCGACAGCTCCATCAGTGTTTGACATGTCGAATGAGAACTGTGACGTCATTCTGAGAAAAAATGCTTTTGATGGGATTTCAAAGTGACCCGGCGATTGCTTGTCAAGTCAAAATAAAGGTTAAGTCAGTGAGAGATTTTCAATTGAGTTAAACTGAAAATCATAAAAACTGCATTGAGAACCAATATGTAAATAAACTGAACCATGTCTCAACATTACATCTTCACCGTAAGCCATGTGATTTCTTGTACGTATTTATGTCTTCACCAAAGGTGCAATGGTTATGACAAATAAATATGTTCTATAGAATGACGAAGTTATCAAAGATTTATGGACATGGAACCTGTTAACTAACATGATTCATGAACATACCACTTTGTTGCTAATCTGTAGTTATCTGAGCCAATGATATTTGGATTCACTATTCAAGAAAATTACGTTTTTGACGTTTAGTCTGTGCTAATGTCTTACCCTGAGCACTGAACTGAATTAACATGTCATAAAATACTGATAAAGAGATATATATTAGGTATTTTTTGCTCCATGATTTTCTGTTTTTTCATCTAGTAACTTATTGTGAATTTTTTCCCCAAATCATTGAAAATTTCTCTGTACATAGTTCATTTCTGTTACAGCTCTCGTTGACGAGCAGTTGTCGATTCTTGAAAATCTAATTAGCTGCACAACGTTGCCTTCATCGTGCCTCATGGTCATACTTCCATACTCAAAGTTCCAGTGAACTTGGGATGTAGTAATTATTAGTTAAAAGACATGAATTGTTTACAAATAGATAACAGCTTGCAATCTCTTTAAAAAGATTTAGGTAGACTAAAGGCTTATTTTGTTAACACTTTCCACTAAAATCAAGGATGACAACGGCAAAATAAACAAATTATATTGATAATTTCATACAAGATATTTCACATGTCATTGTACAACCAAGTTATTTTTTAAGGACCTGGTAGACAAATATGCATGGTGTTTGTGGCAAATGACATTCATAATTTGAAATACTCGCTTGATGTTGCATGCTTATATGTGCATTTCCGCATTTTGTCATTTTTAAATACTCTTTTACATACTTAACCTACATTTCTATTAAATTGGATTTTCACACAAGCTCATTTCCTTTATTTTAATATTCATTTTTCATTTTCCACTCACACATGTATTATCATTCAAATACACAGGCTACACATCTCAAAGCCGTAAATACCCTATAAATGATTATACAAAAAGGAAAGATAATTTTTGATTACCCAAACAAGAGCTACTTATATCATACATAAATTTGCAAGATTTGTACCTTCTTGTTCAAACATATTGTTATTATCGTTAAGAGTTATTTGGAACCAAAACCTTAGTCTGTCATGGTGTTCAAGTTACATTTTCGAGGTACTTTCATATATATGCAGATATGAATGTGAATTTTATTCAATTTTGTAATCATATGTCTACAAGTATTAGTGCTTATCACATTTGTTTCAATATTCAAGACAAATTATATTCAAGTCAAATTTCACTTATCCATTTATACAACACAGACTAATAAATCCAATAACCACTTGATCCTGTTACTCCTTACATCAATCTAGTCTGTAACACTAGTTCAAATGTTTGTGAAGGATGGGTACATAATCGAAACAAAGGAATTGAATAGACAGCCTACTTAGATTATTGAGACCATAATGGTTTTATCTCTTTGCAAGAGACTAAAAGCACGTCATATCAATCAGACAGCGACTCAACCCTGGGTCTCGCCATCTTTATACAAGTAATACCATTATGTCTGAAAGGGTGTCTGGTTCTGTTTGCATAGTAAACCAGATTTACTACAACTGCTTAAGAGAACGCACAATATTTAGGTATGGTGTGAATGTTACATTATTGCCTGTAAGGAGTTTTGGTTGAAAACATGAGGCTCTTCTTTAGTGTATCATTCCCTTGAATATAGAAATTCTAAGAATACATTTCCTTTTACTGAAAAGATTATACCAAAAGGAGAAGTGAAGATTATGAGGGAAGTGGTTATGGTGAAAGTAAGTAAATATAATAATATAACTAATTACAAACAACGCTGTTCTAATTCTGTTTGTTATAACCTGAGTTTCATTGCCATGTGAAATATGTAAGTGGACCTAACAACACTCTGTTTTTCCTGAGACCTTCCGTCAATAATATTTGATTTCAAACCTTTTATGAAGAATGTGCATGTATATTGTTACACGATGAAAGAACTTCCATGTGGCAACAGTTTTTTTTATTATTACCTGATCCTTAATCAACTAAATGGACCACATTAATTTCAGAGTGCATATGGTTATAAAGCATATTAAGTACATGAAAGCCAACTTTTGATCTTTGTTTTTTTTATGCTGAAAGCACAATATAGCGCTTTTTTAAAGGCAAATGTCAGTCAGTTTACAGGACAAACATTGTTGTATCTTCTTCATGATGTTTGCCAGTGCTTGAGAAAGTAAAATAAGTTTATTTTCTTTTGATTTCATTGAAATTCATGTCATGATTTTAAAGAAAACTTTTGCTAATTAAAAAGTATCTGATTTTCATCGAACCCTTGATCTCATTGATCAACTTTTTCCTTTGAAATAAGAATGAAGGTAAAAGATCAGAGTTCTATAATGCATAAAAGCATAACATTTCTATGCTTCTTACTGCATTTTCTTCAGTATCAAGAATGCAAATTTAATATCGTTATTTACAAATTATCAAGACAACTCAGACAATATTTGCATGTACAGGTGTGAACGTCATTGTTATAAGATGAATAATTTTACTTATCTTCATATATGAATATTGCTATTATAAATTAAAACATCGGAGCTGTATATCAGGAATTTTAAAATAAATTGGTAACAATCATCTGTAAACTTCATTTTCTAGATTTAATTTCTCACTCTTGTGTCGTAAAATCTTTTGTATTAAATTACAAAGCTTGGCGAAATACAGTCGGCATTTGTATGTTATTGTCAGTAACACCAATACTAAACGACGTGTAAGCAATTTAAAGCTCCAGTATACAAATAACTTAAGGCCTGCCATTTCTGTAGTATGTGTTCATGTCTTTCTGAAACATTTGTTTAGGTACTGAATTCTCTTGGAACGTATGTAAGGTTCAAAGATTAATAAGCTTATTGGATAGATTGGTCTAGGGTTTATCAATTAAGATTAATTGTTGTCTGAATGTGTATTAGTTTTCATCAATTAACTGATACATAGGGATACTTATTAGTTCAAAATCTGGGAACCATTTCACTTCAAAGCACGTTTTTGCAAAACGATAACTTGATCTTTGTTTTATATTGGTAGGGTAGCTCTGCTTCATGGCTGTGAATAAAATATGAGCCTTAAATCAGAGTGTGGAATGACTGTATACACTTGTTTAATTTTCAAGGCATGAGAGAGCTTGGACCTCAGGAATTCTCTGTGAGGGGCAGTAGCTGATCTCAAAATTCAGTGATGAGTCTTCGTCAGGCGTGATAAATGCTAGGTTTGGATTTCTTCTGATGTTTTTCCGTTTGGAGATTTTCTGAACGTTGTTTTGATGACATAATTACAAATTCTACCATGACATTTCAAAATCCTAGAATTTCCTTGGTTTATTTCTATGGTCGAACCTACGTTCGAACACGATTTTTATGACGGGCAATTCACCGCGGTTTGATACACATTGCCATAGAAACGAACTTCATGACACGAGTCGACACGCATACAGTCACCGTACGCTTCGAGAGTTGCTTCGTCTGAATACTAACTAAAATCTTATATCATTGTACTACCGGACCTTTAAATAAGTAGAGTTTGATTAGCATCAATATAATGCATATTTATGTCCAAGAAATAGCGTAATTTGAAGCGAAAGGCTGAATGTAGATCAAGAAGCTGCCGCAACCGGTTTTGGTTCAGTCATGTTAACAGTGACGTCAACCTCTGATGTCATAAGCACAAGACATTATGACGTCACAGTGTTGACCAAAGCACAACTGACGTTACGCGGTAGAAAAGAAATGACATTTAAAACGCTAAAAAAAACTCATCATCGTAGAATGGAGATAAACCTACTGTGTTTTTTAATTTTCGTGATTTAACGTTGATTCGATACCGTTGATGTTACATTCAAAGCCTCACGCTGACTCGTTCGGCTCCGAATGACATCAACAGGTATCAAATCTACGTTAGACCACAAAAATTTAAAAAACACAGTAGGTTTATCTCCTAATTGTACACAATTTGAAATTCTATGTTACAACAAATAAATTACTTTGACTGTTTCTGGATAAAGTTTTAAAATTCTAGCCTTGACATCAAACTTCACATTAAATGCTGGAAAAAACATTTACATAAATGTCAATTATGACTTGATTATATGAATTTCTTCTTTTTTCAATCGCAGTTTATCATATTTATTTAACTGACATAAAGTAAGTATTAAATTTATATGATATAGATTTAAATTTTATTCTTCAAAATAAACAATAAATGTGTTTAAAAATACTTCTATCAATTTCTTTTGGGCAAAGGTTTGCTACAAAGTCAAATTGTTAACCAAAGGGAACGATCACGCCAATATAGATTAAAATCAATGAACCTTGAAATTTATTAAATTCCGCCAATATAGATTAAAATCAATGAACCTTGAAACTTATTTCAACATTCATCTTTTTCTTTCATCTACAATGAACCTCAGTGTTTTGTGAATTATGCGGACATGATGACACATTTGAAATTGCTATATTTGATAATTTTCATTTACACAAAACAAGCGTTTCATACTGTATGAAGAAGCACTTCTATGCATGTCCCAGATAACAACATGGATGGAGCTGTGAAGGTGAAAGCGAGATTGACACCGCTGTACTCCATGTAGAATGGTGAATTCCCTCTAAAGCTTGCCTAATGATATCAGATTTTCCGGCCCAAGGGGCATGAGTTATGTTCACGTTCCTCAATTGTCAGTTAATTTCCTACCTTTTATTTGACTGTCTGCTTTCAAACTGGCTACAGACACAGACGCTTCTGAAGAGGTTCAATCAATATCAGTTCTGTGTCTTTGTTAAAGGTGACGTTTCACTTACCTTGAAGCATATCATTGGGGATTTCCTTTCTGTGTAAGCAACGAGTCTGCTAATAAATCAATAATTGACCGATGTGCTTGCAAGGTTGCTTCAATACTTGGTACAGGTCATTTCTGCCTCTCACATTATATAATCTCATGGCGAAGTCACAAGGGTGGATAGTTGTATGGTTGAAATACTATGCAATAATAATTTGTTAATATGATGCAATCTCTAATTATTTTTAAGTGAGATGTGTTGGTGTGACTTATTATCATGTGATATATAGAGTGGGTCATTTTTTTTATCACCAACAAAGACAGTAGTGTCAAAATAACCAGAACTTTTCCACTACTTTCGCCATGTACATTGCAATGTTCCTACATTTGTGATATATCCAAGGAAAATATTGAACAGACAATGCGAAATAAATTACGCCCAATCAAGGTAATTCAGGTCAAGAAAGTTAAAATGCATCTGGGTCCACTTCTTCAGCAATTTCTCTTTAGGAGAATACAATACTACACTAAGATTTCTGTCTCCAACATAACAAAATTTTGAAAGATATATTATCTTAGGTAATAACACTGGGCGTAATAAGTTATTTCTCGAATTCACCAATTCTGTAATGTGTTCACTGAATACCACATATAAGTTGATTAACTTAAGTTCATTTTATCTCAGACCTTTTAATTCTTTAAACCAAAACGTCTTTGTTCAGGAGAGGTTTACTCTTCATTTGGATACTTCACTTTGTATTAATAACTAGATTTTTTCATTTATACCTCTATAATTTTGACACAATAACTATTATGTAATATTGACTTTTCTCGTCTATGGTGAGACTTTTCATAAAAAGGGTGTGTGTCCTAGTCATATCGGTATTTAATTAGTACATTTTTATTTGCTTTTATATCAGACACTAACACTATAACTTTATTCCACAAGATGTTTTAACGCTTGAGATAGCCCTGCACTAAGTAAACTCCAGTAGACATCTGTTTATTCTCTAACACCTTGACTAATCCAATTAGAAGTAGACATGGCTTAGGAAATAGGAATCGGTTGACAACATTCATTTTGAATCGATCAAAGAAAACACAATCTCAGACTTCATGTCACCTGTTCGTGTTTAATCAATGCCTCTATAATGTTGAATTTCGCACCCGAAATCTTTAAAAGTGTAACGAAGATTATAAAGATAATTTGCATTTTCTAAGAAGAAGTAAGAGCCTAGTCCTAATGCAACTAAAGGATCATGTATGTATGTGTATATGCCATATTTAGAAATAAAAAAAATATGGATCTTCATTCCAGTTAAGCCATATATATTGACCATATGATGGTCTCTCATCATTATAGTAATGAAATTGTTAGAAAATAATATTATCATCTAAAAGTTGTTCTATGAAGATGGGGGACACCCTGGAACAGTGGAGAGCCAGGACGGGGGGTGTTCCGACACCCAAGAGGGCTAAAGCAAGTTGCTGAAGTTTGTCTCTACAATCCATATTCAAAATGGACCAGCGTACCGGATGTTCTTGTGTTTCACGGTTATGTCAACAGTCTGGAATCTGGGTAACTGTCTCGCAAACTCAGGTAACACATTCAGGAACATACTAAACAAACATTATGATTGTGGATATTCGGGCATTCAGCTACAAAATCTGATGTATGAACATGAAATGTTACGTTTCTCGACTCTCTCATAAGCCACGCTCGAGCTGTTAGAAAGAAGCACTCGTAAAATATCACAAGCATAAACAACCTCTGGCGTGGAGTAAACTCTGACTTTGATAATTGACCTGTTATTACAAGCTGGTGTCGAACCCAACCCGGGTCCTGATAGAAGACAGAAACATCTCTCTTATGGACATTTGTGGTAAAATATTTACTTCCATTCTCAATAGGCATTTAAAGGATGTTGTTGCTATGCTAGATATGTACCCCGAGTGTCAAGGTGGTTTCCGTAAAAGTTACTGTGCCGTAGATACAATTTTTACGCTCTAGAGTGTCGTTCAGATATTTTTGTCTAAAAAAGGTGGTAGATTTTATTGTTTATTTGTTGATTTACGTAAGGCTTTTGATCCCGTTAATAGAGACCTTTATTGGTTTGTTTTGTTATCAAATAACATACATGGTTCTATGTTTAACATAATAAGGGATATGTATTCAAAGACTAAGGCTAGTGTTAAGTTAAATAACTTAAAAGGTTTCAGAATACTTTGATTCTGTGGCAAGATGGTTGCATCTTAAGTCCTTTATTATTTGCACTGTTTGTTAATCAGTTACACACTGAACTATCTATTGGTGGAGAAAGGGGTATTTTTATTGATCCAGAGTTTCTGGAACTATATTTGTTTTTTTATGCAGATGATTTGTGTTTGTTTGCCGATTCGGTCATTAGTCTGCAGAAAAAAATCAATGTTTTATATTCCTTTTGTAAAAAATGGGCTTTGTCTGTAAATTTTAGGAAAACGGAGGTGTTGGTTTTTAGAAATGGTGGTAACTTTAGACGGTATGAATCTAGGTATTTTCGTGATCAAAAATTGAATATTTCCTCATACTATAATTATTTGGGCTTGTTATTTTCTAATAGAATTTCATGATCGAAGTCTGTCCAAAACCTGGTAAATAAAGCGAATAATGCGTTGTCTTCTGTTAAGGTTTTTGGTAGAGGATTCAAGAATATTTCCCGAACAATTTTCTTTTAAATTTTTGATTTTCAGATAAAACCAATAATTTTGTATGCATCTGAAATATGGGGTTATCAGCAATGGTATGTCGTTGAACAGTTTCATATAAGGTTTTGTAAGTTCGTGTTTAGTGTAAGTTATCAATGCTCCAATGCTGCTTTTTGGCCGAATGTGGTTGACATTATATTTTTGCTGATACTCTGTTGCGTGTTATGAAGTATTGATTCAAACTGTTACATTTCAGTAGGGATATATACCCTAAGCAGTGCTATATTATTTTACATAAGCTAGATAAAGTTAATAGAAAAACTTGGGTGTATTTTGTTCGGAACATTTTGTTTAATTATGGTTTCGGTTTTGTGTGGCAAGCACAAGGTATTGGCAATGAAGAAGAGTTCTTAAAAGAATTTTAGATCCAAGTTGGTGATTGTCATAAACAATCAATATTTTCTGAAACACATAAATGTTCATCGCTTGATGTTTTTCAATAAAACAATGTATTTTCATGAAGCCATACTTAAAATATTTGAAATCTAAAGATGCAAGGCGTAGAATAACAATGCTGAGAATAGGTGTACTTCCGATATTTAAGAATACAGGTAGATTTGATGGTCTCCCAAGACATCAAAGAATTTGCTATATTTCCCAGACAATTGGAATACTGGTATGATTGTTACTTTATTGAAAAAAGGTGACTCTTCAGACCCTAATAACGATCGTGGCATATCACTTTTAAATATCCTAGGCAAAGTTTTCACTTCAATTGTGGAAGATAGAATTAGGGGTGGGTTGAATTAAATGGTATTATTCATGAATCGCAAGCAGGCTTCAGGACAAATTACTCTACAATTGATAATATATTCGTTTTACAGTCATTGTGTCAAAAATATTTGATGAAACCTAAGCATCGTTTTTATGTAGCCTTTATTGATTTGTGTAAAGCTTTTGATTTAGTTGATCGACAAAAACGTTTGTATGTACTTTATAATAGGGGAATAGGTGGTAAATTATTTAATGTTCTCTGTGATATGTATTCAAACGTTAAGGCTTGTGTCAAGGCAAAGGGAGGTAGAACAGATTTGTTCAATACTTCCTCTGGTGTTAGACAAGGATGTATGTTAAACAGATTTCCTTGATAAGATTTGTATAAAATGGGGGTATGAGGTTAATCTGGATAAGTCTAATATAGTAGTGTTTAGGAGAGGTGGATTTTTTAAAAGCACTGAACGGTACGTATGCAGGTACAGAAATGAAGTGTCTTTCGTATTATAAGTATTTGGGAAAAGTATTTTCTTCAAGATTAATTTGGTCTAGAGCTTGTGAAACTTTATCTATTCAGGCTAGGTAGCGATGTTTCCTGTTAGTAGACTGTTGAAATCATTTCAGTCGATTCCATTTCATACTATGATAGAAATATTTGATTCTAAAATTTCTCTAATCCTTTTGTACGGTTCAAAAATCTGGGGTCACACTTTTAGGCAGTCAATAGAAAAAGTTCAAACTGATTTTTTGAAGAGGTGCCTTGGAGTTTCAAGGCGAATATCGAGTAATGCAATCCTTGGATATACAGGTAGAAGTTATTTGTGTGTTAATTATTACAGTCGTTGCATAAGTTATTGGGGTAGAATCATTCGTATGGAGAGGTCTAGATATCCAAGAGCGACTTATGAAATGATGAAACAGTTTGATGAACAGGGAAAAGACTGTTTGGTCTCACGTGTTCGAATGCTATTATTAAAGGGGAAGTGGGAATGTAACTAACCCGGGGCTTCGGCCTTCCCAAAGCGGCCATTTTGGTCAGCGTTGCTAGTGTCAACAAAAACAAATACTTTGCTCTCTCGATAAAACTGATTAGACCGTAGCGATGCTAGGTTATTGAATCCGTTATGAGGTTACTGAGGTATATCCCCGCTAAGACGTAGTCGGGAGTATATAGCGCTCCGCGTGTCCGTCCGTCCATCTGTGCGTCTGACATCATTTTCGGAGCGTAACTTGAAAACTAATTGACTAAGAAACTTCAAATTTGGTATTGATGTTACCTTGGTGATGCATGTGTGCCTTTTGGGGTTTGAATTCCAGGGTATCATTTTAAAAAATATTTTGTCCCTAAAACGGTCAAATGTTTGACTGTGTTCCGTTTCCGGAGCATAACTTGAAAACTTTTTGACTCAGTAACTTCATATTTTGTATGGATGTTCAATTTTGGCCCAATTATTTCGGACTTCGTTCAGTCTCTGAAACATAACTTGAAAACTCTTTAACTTATAAAATGGATATAAAAAATGTGAGATTTCCATTTGTTTTGCTTTTAAGCGAAATATTTTCTAGGTGGCCATCATATCTTTAAATTTGACCAAAAATAATCAAATGTCCACCAATGACTTCACCAATTATTAAAGCTATGACTTCTTGATTTCAGTTATAATTTTATTTAACCTCAATCTTAATCAACTGAAAGCTATCATTCATTCACATGACTGAGTGGTTTTAATTCTATCATTGTTTTATAATGGCGGTGAAATAACAGCGGGGGTATGTGAGCCGTGCTCACTTTTGCCATGTATCAATTGTGAGGCTACCTATCCATGTGCAAACGTTATTTATGCCTTTATCTTACAAGAACGTGGCTGGCAATGAGGTTAAACCAAGCGATTCCTAAGTTTTAATGGCTTAAGATCGCGTTTTGGACACTTGTATTAACTTAAATACATCTATCTATACAGCCTTCACAATTTCAAGGCTTTTTTCTTGAAATTTTAAGGGCGTGGCTAATGAAGTTCGTATTAGTCACAGATTACAGCTCTTCAATTCTATATTCTCGAACAAGTTAAAAATTCGCAGACTGACGCGAAATACCAGGCGGTTCATGCCATAAAACATGCGTTCGGAAAGGGTCTTTCATCATGGTTGATTTGCGGATAAAAATACAACACTTAGAATTTGATTGTCTAATTTGAAAATCACATGTGTCAAGGTCTCAATGCAGCAAATATATAATTGGTACTTAAGTGTGTACATCAAATTTATATAATTCAAACATCTATCATGAATAAAAAAATTTGAACATGATTATGAAACATGAATCATTTTAGTTAAAATCATATTATGTCGATTCAAATATGTTTTGATTGTATGATACTTGAAAAAAGGAATTTTGTAAATCAAATTGTCTATTTGCCTAGTTGCCTAATTTTATTGTCTCATCCTTTAGGGAATTTGAGTTTACTCAGATAAAATGAACATACTTAATAAAGCAAAGCATGATTTATTTGGTCTTAAGGGGATGATAACCATCTTTCATCAGTTGAATTAAACGAATTGTTTTTGAGAATTCTCGAATGATGACAAGTGTTAAATGTAATTGATAATTATTTGCTGTAGTTTAAGTTAAGGATAAGAATTAATTGTTTTACATCATCTTAGTTTTAGTGACATTTTAGCGTGTATTGACTAAAATTTAAATATAAGCGAATCCAAAACAATGAAGAGCCGGGTGTCCAAAATGAAAGTTACTATTATCAACGTTTGCAAATGTGTATCAATTCCTTATTTAAAATATCATTTGGCTTTTTTGATTCCTCACAATCAACATCTAAGCAAGTTTAACTACAGAGTTTGATACAATGGTCTCTTTGTATCCATTGTAACAAATGATAAAAAAACAATTAAAAAAAATTCAAATATAGTTATAACATGTACATGTAAATGTATTTTTTGCAAAATCCAATGATAATTGTTATCGATTTAGAGGTATTGAATTTCCTATCTAAAGCTCAAGAAAATTCTTTCTCATCTTTAACTATCGATGAATTAATTCTTCCATTGGATAAGCCATACCAGAAGCTTGGTTCGATCTGTACGCCATTACTGCAGTCATATGTCGCCAGAAGAACTGTCTCACATGTTTTATTTATCCAATTCTCTCCCCACAGAGGCAGATCAAGTCATGTTGATTTAGCCTCTGTTCTATTACGCCGAAATCCGAGGGTTCCGGCAGTTTCCCCTGGCGGAAAAAACTTTCATCACGATACATTTGAATTTCTTTATCAAATGACAACGCTTCTCGCATGGAAAGGGTGGTTCATATCACAGTGCCTTTGCCTTGTTTCAATAGCCAAAATTATGACATAAGAACAGCGTCGCTGATTGCAAAACTAATTTTGATTGCCTCAAATCAGGCATTCTATGCCACAAACTCGTCGTAATATAACAGAGGCTAAAGCAACATGACTTGATCTGCCTCTGTGGGGAGAGAATGTATTTATCCATGTTGCGTGACAACTCGAAGTCTGAACTCAACCGAGACAAAGGGGGATAGAATAAAGTAAGATATTTTTGGCAGTTTTTCAGTGAAGAAAACAGGCATATGTACATTTGAATATGCGGCGTATTTGAAATACAATACGAGCTTCTGGTGAGTTGAGCTGGTTTGTAGATCAATGCTCGTGAACCGAGACACATTATGATATCAATCAACTAAACCCCTCTGTTCTTCAATTGGTGTCATTCTGTGACAGGACTGTCAATTGACAGATTTTTTCTGCAAGATTATTAGATAAGTGTGATTTTATATAATTGTAATAAGAACCACTTCCCCATTTCGTTCCCATCCTTTTAAAATCAGTACCATTTCAAGTGCATATCTGCTGAACCGCATAAAATCGTCAAAGAAGAAAATGACCTAATTTGTTTCCTTTGTTTCCCAACCAATTGACAAATCAAATAAACGCCATAAATTGTAATAAGGGCTTGCTAAAACCAAACTCATTCTTAAATCTTTATTTCTGTCAGTGTAAAGGCTGTTTTAAAGGAAACAACTATTATACGCTTAAAACTCTAAGATTCAACCTAAAACGTTGTGCAAAAATTGTCAACAGAAGAACATGATACCCATGAGAAATATTCAAGTTTGTACGTCAAGCAGAGTTATTACAATCAGAATTAAATGCCATGGTGTAACACGAGGTACTATAATTTTCATCAAGTCATTTCAGTTGTTTGGGGGAAGGAAAATGTTTGAGGATAATCCTGGAATATCGTAAAGTCCAATATATCAATTCCTAAATTTCATGAAGTGATTACTGTGATTATCCTTTTAAAACACGGCATAACTTTAGTTAATAGCTTTTATAAATTTTAATAGCATTTATAACGTTTGATAGCATTTATAACGTTTAATAGCATTTATAACGTTTAATAGCATGTATGTTATAAAAGCTTAAAAAACGATAGGTTGTTATATCCTTGACATTTGCAATATTCGAAATGGGTATTCTTAAACGTTTCGAATGACATCCCAAGTTATATTATTATTAATCAAAGACTCAAATGGGTTTCTTCTGGACCATTTGAACTGATCTTTGTGATGTGAAGATACATTAGAAAAGTAAAGAATCTTAACAGCATCCGAATAAAAATTCCACTGCTTCTTCGCATGTTTATTTATAGGTATAACTTGGAGTGTAATATCCCTATAACATTCCGATCAGCTTGAAACTGCATGATTAATAAAACAAATTTTCTCCAACGAGTATCATTATTTGAATTAACGACAATGCTAAATGAAAATCATTGTGATATTTGACGTGTATTTCATGCATTGGATATAATGATCCATACCTGAACGTACCTCAACTCAAATTGAAACAGATTCGGAGAGAACTCTTGCTCATTCCAAAGTTCCTTTCGGTAGCTACACAATGATTTCAATCACAGCTTACGTTTTGTGCAATGTGCTCGTTGGGGCCATTGATACTAGCGAAGGACATTCAACGCCTACTGCAACCCGTGATCATAGAAAGTTAAGAATGGGGAACATTTCTTTGATGCAATGCGTTGTTCAATGTGTACAGAAGGACAGCTGTATCGGTGTGCTCTTCCATCAATTCGACTCAGTGTGCGTACTGCAGGGAGATCGGTTTGATCCACAATTGTTTGACATGGGCTTCAAGTACTTCCTCAAGAAGAAGGTAAATGGACAAAATAATTAGAGATAAATGGACATATTGAATAAGGAATATTGATTTATTTCTCCTCTGATCGCTTGATGAAATACAATTAATAACTGAAGGAGATCTCTAGCTTATTTTGTTCGTATATTTCACATGTATCATATATGTTAATGGCTTAACAATTGACAAAAGCAGCGATTAATAATAACTCAATTAATCAAATGTTTTAATTTTTTTAAAGTGTGCTTCGTATATACTGAACGCTTGAGTTCTTGTAATTGTTCAATTTCAAAGTTATAAGATGTTCTGTCGGTGTGTAAAAGTGGTTACAATTTAAAATAAGTTTCTATCCTTTTGGGGTTTGAAAAGTCACTTCAGTTATGTGCACAATATCAAACAATCATGTATCCTATCGAAACAGATTGTGTTTCATAACGAACGTGTTTTGACATTGTTATTTATGAAATCAATTACTTTCATTCAAAACATTTTCATTTCTTCAAAAATTACGAAAAGGATAAACGAGTTACGAGTTATTCATACATAGAGGACATTTGGCATTTCGCGTCGAATATCATTTATATCTCATTGATGTTGGTAGAAATTTATATTTTGAATTATTTTCACCAGTGGCGCAGCCAATAGTGTAAATATAAATTTCTGATATATGTGTTTCGTTATGCATGGTTAGATATTCTTGAAATCTTGAACTATATTACACCGACATAAAAACCGTTCATTCCTTGTCCTCAACAAAAAAAACGTCCTCAACGCAATGAGACGTAAGAAAGTATATCCAGTTGAAATAATCGAATCCCCGTTACGCTCTATTGTGACTTAAAGAATGTATATCCAGTTGAAATAATCAAATCCCTGTAATGCTCTATTGGGACCGTAAGTATGTATATTCAGTTGAAATAATCGAATCCCCGCTATGCTGTATTGTGACCGTAACAATGTATATCCAGTAGAAATAATAGAATCCCTGTTATGCTGTATTGTGACCATAACAATGTATATCCAGTAGAAATAATAGAATCCCTGTTATGCTTTATTGTGACCATAAAAATGTATATCCAGTTGAAAAAATCGAATCCCTGTTACACTCTATTGTGACTGAAAGAACATATATCAAGTTGACATAATCGAATCCCGGTTATGCTTTATTGTGACTGTAAGAATATATATCCAGTTGAAATAATCGAATCCCTGTTACGCTCTATTGTGACTGAAAGAACATATATCCTGTTGAAATAATCGAATCTCGGTTATGCTTTATTGTGACTGTAAGAATATATATCCAGTTGAAATAATCGAATACCTGTTACGCTCTATTGTGACTGTAAGAACATATATCCAGTTGAAATAATCGAATCTCGGTTATGCTTTATTGTGACTGTAAGAATATATATCCAGTTGAAATAATCGAATCCCCCTTATGCTCTATTGTGACGTAAGAATGTATATCCAGTTAAAATAATCGAATCCCTGTTATGCCTTATTGTGACCGTAAGAATATATATCCAGTTGAAATAATCGAATCCCCGTTATGCTCTATTGTGACGTTAGAATGTATATCCAGTTAAAATTATCGAATCCCCGTTATGCTTTATTGTGACCGTAAGAATATATATCCAGTTGAAATAATCAAATCCCATTTATGCTTTATTGTGACTGTAAGAATATGTATCCAGTTAAAATAATAGAATCCCCATTATGCTCTATTGTGACGATAAGAATATATATCCAGTTGAAATAATCGAATCCCAGTTAATCTGCTTTATTGTGACCGTAAGAATATATATCCAGTTGAAACAATCGATTCCCCATTATGCTTAATTGTGACTGTAAGAATATGTATCCAGTTAAAATAATAGAATCCCCGTTATGCTCTATTGTGACGTAAGAATGTATATCCAGTAGAAATAATAGAATCCCTGTTATGCTTTATTGTGACCATAAGAATGTTTATCCAGTTGAAAAAATCGAATTCCAGTTATGCTCTATTGTGACTGTAAGAACATATATCCCGTTGAAATAATTGAATCCCTGTTACACTCTATTGTGACTGAAAGAACATATATCCAGTTGAAATAATCGAATCTCGGTTATGCTTTATTGTGACTGTAAGAATATATATCCAGTTGAAATAATCGAATCCCCCTTGTGCTTTATTTTGACGTAAGAATGTATATCCAGTTAAAATAATCGAATCCCTGTTATGCTTTATTGTGACCGTAAGAATGTATATCCAGTTGAAATAATCGAATCCCCGTTATGCTTTATTGTGACTGTAAGAATATATATCCAGTTGAAATAATCAAATCTCATTTATGCTTTATTGTGACTGTAAGAATATGTATCCAGTTAAAATAATAGAATCCCCATTATGCTCTATTGTGACGATAAGAATATATATCCAGTTGAAATAATCGAATCCCAGTTAATCTGCTTTATTGTGACCGTAAGAATATATATCCAGTTGAAATAATCGAATCCCCGTTATGCTCTATTGTGACGTAAGAATGTATATCCAGTTGAAATAATCGAATCCCCGTTATGCTTTATTGTGACCGTAAGAATATATATCCAGTTGAAATAATCAAATCCCATTTATGCTTTATTGTGACTGTAAGAATATGTATCCAGTTAAAATAATCGAATCCCCATTATGCTCTATTGTGACGATAAGAATATATATCCAGTTGAAATAATCGAATCCCAGTTAATCTGCTTTATTGTGACCGTAAGAATTTATATCCAGTTGAAACAATCGATTCCCAATTATGCTTTATTGTGACTGTAAGAATATATATCCAGTTGAAATAATCGAATCCCTGTTACGCTCTATTGTGACTGTAAGAACATATATCCAGTTGAAATAATCGAATCTCGGTTATGCTTTATTGTGACTGTAAGAATATATATCCAGTTGAAATAATCGAATCCCCCTTATGCTCTATTGTGACGTAAGAATGTATATCCAGTTAAAATAATCGAATCCCTGTTATGCCTTATTGTGACCGTAAGAATATATATCCAGTTGAAATAATCGAATCCCCGTTATGCTCTATTGTGACGTAAGAATGTATATCCAGTTAAAATTATCGAATCCCCGTTATGCTTTATTGTGACCGTAAGAATATATATCCAGTTGAAATAATCAAATCCCATTTATGCTTTATTGTGACTGTAAGAATATGTATCCAGTTAAAATAATAGAATCCCCATTAT
Organism: Steromphala cineraria; assembly: GCA_916613615.1. Classification (NCBI taxonomy): domain Eukaryota; kingdom Metazoa; phylum Mollusca; class Gastropoda; order Trochida; family Trochidae; genus Steromphala; species Steromphala cineraria. Next base: position 74,075,106 of record OU744722.1, on the reverse strand, counting down.
GCTCTATTGTGACGATAAGAATATATATCCAGTTGAAATAATCGAATCCCAGTTAATCTGCTTTATTGTGACCGTAAGAATATATATCCAGTTGAAACAATCGATTCCCCATTATGCTTAATTGTGACTGTAAGAATATGTATCCAGTTAAAATAATAGAATCCCCGTTATGCTCTATTGTGACGTAAGAATGTATATCCAGTAGAAATAATAGAATCCCTGTTATGCTTTATTGTGACCATAAGAATGTTTATCAAGTTGAAAAAATCGAATTCCAGTTATGCTCTATTGTGACTGTAAGAACATATATCCCGTTGAAATAATTGAATCCCTGTTACACTCTATTGTGACTGAAAGAACATATATCCAGTTGAAATAATCGAATCTCGGTTATGCTTTATTGTGACTGTAAGAATATATATCCAGTTGAAATAATCGAATCCCCCTTGTGCTCTATTGTGACGTAAGAATGTATATCCAGTTAAAATAATCGAATCCCTGTTATGCTTTATTGTGACCGTAAGAATGTATATCCAGTTGAAATAATCGAATCCCCGTTATGCTTTATTGTGACTGTAAGAATATATATCCAGTTGAAATAATCAAATCTCATTTATGCTTTATTGTGACTGTAAGAATATGTATCCAGTTAAAATAATAGAATCCCCATTATGCTCTATTGTGACGATAAGAATATATATCCAGTTGAAATAATCGAATCCCAGTTAATCTGCTTTATTGTGACCGTAAGAATATATATCCAGTTGAAATAATCGAATCCCCATTATGCTCTATTGTGACGTAAGAATGTATATCCAGTTGAAATAATCGAATCCCCGTTATGCTTTATTGTGACCGTAAGAATATATATCCAGTTGAAATAATCAAATCCCATTTATGCTTTATTGTGACTGTAAAAATATGTATCCAGTTAAAATAATCGAATCCCCATTATGCTCTATTGTGACGATAAGAATATATATCCAGTTGAAATAATCGAATCCCAGTTAATCTGCTTTATTGTGACCGTAAGAATTTATATCCAGTTGAAACAATCGATTCCCAATTATGCTTTATTGTGACTGTAAGAATATGTATCCAGTTAAAATAATAGAATACCCGTTATGCTCTATTGTGACGTAAGAATGTATATCCAGTTGAAATAATCGAATCCCCGTTATGCTCTATTGTAACTGTAAGAATATTATATCCAGTTGAAATAATCGAATCCCCGTTATGCTCTATTGTGACGTAAGAATGTATATCCAGTTGAAATTTCCGAATCCCTGTTATGCTTTATGTGACTGTTAGAATATATATCCAGTTGTTATAAACCTCCAGTGACGTCACTCTATTGTTCTATTAGGTTCTTCTTTTACCGGATAAACCTCTTTGCCGGGCATTCTCCAAGAATGCCCAGGGCTTTCTCTAGGAAAGCCCGGGGCTTACTGTATAATTTATCGGAAATTTATTTTGATAGGGATTATACACGTTTTGAAATACTTTGTTTCAAAGTCCTTCTTCGAATAAATACCATCACAAAATATCACAATTTTGACAAATCACAAATATAATGTTCGCATGCCTGGTTTCGAACTCTGCACCACTCGCTTACTAAACTGGCGCCTTTGACAACTCGACTATAAAGGCCCACGAGAACAATGATGTATTTTCCACAGTGACAATCATGTGAACTTCACGAGGCAGATAGCGCATGCATTTCACGTTCACGGCTTGGGCAGCGAGCGCAAAGCACGTGCAGGGCGCGGATGTGCTCTCCGTTTGCTCATGATGATTCCCTACCAGTAAAAATCAATGAATCCATTTTTATACTTATTATTGAAATAATTTTGTTTCTATGGTTTATCTCGGTTCATAAGTTAGATCAAAACCTCGCCCTCGGTGTTGTTTGATAATGTAAGCCCTCAGCCTCGGGAAATTGGGGCGGGCCTGTCGGCCCTTTCCAATTTCCCTCTGCCGCGGGCTTACATTATCAACAACACCTCTGGCTTGGTTTTGATCCTACACAAATAATCGAATCCCTAATATGCTCTATTGTGACGGTAAGAATATATATCCAGTTGAAAAAATCGTATCCCAGTTAATATGCTTTATTGTGACCATAAAAATGTATATCCAGTTGAAATAATCGAATCCATGCTCAACTTTATTGTGACCGTCAGAATACATATCCAGCTGATATAATCGAATCCCTGTAATGCTATATTGTGACTGTAAGAATATATATCCAGTTGAAATAATAGAATCCCTGTTATGCTTTATTGTGACTGTAAGAATATATATCTATTTGAAATAATCAAATCCCCGTAACGCTCTATTGTGAATGTAAGAATGAATATCAAGTTGAATTGATCGAATCTCGTTACTCTCTTTTGTGACTTTAAGAATATATATCCAGTTGAAATAATCGAATCCCCGTTATGTTTTATTGTGAACGTACATAGAGAATCTCACTCAAGTGTCTTCTGATATCAAATAAATAGGCTTGCCGAGGATATTTTACTTTTATCAAGGAGTGTTGATATAATTGATATCAGAAGACACGAGGGTGAGATTCTATTTATCTTCCAAAATAATTTTTCATCACATTAGCATGAAAGATGTACATCTTTGAACACTACATAGCCCTTAAACTCCTAAACCAGTGATGTCATAGCATTGTGACGTCATCAAGTTACTGACGTCATAGCATTGTGATGTCGTTGTGTTTATGACGTCATTACTGATGATGTTAACCTTTTGAGATGTCATGTATTTTCTGAGTACATGGCATTGTTCAAAATCTACTGTCAAAGCGGTATCTCCTAGGGGATATCGCTTGATCTTCCACAAGCGATATCTCCTGTGGAGCCCAGTTTTGGATGAAAAGAATGAATATCCAGTTGAAATAATCGAATCCCTGTTATGCTTTATGTGACCATCTTCCTACACAAACCCTAAAACGCCAGTTTCCGAACTGTCAGTTTTATGCCTTGCTATCGAAGTCTAGGGCCGGCAGCAAGGCATACAAAATACAGTTCGAAAATTGGCGTTTTAGGTTTTTAGTAGGAGGATGTATTTTGGCCAGTATTTGTATGCTTCATGTGACCGTAAGAATATATATCCAGTAAAATGAATCGAATACTAAGCCTTTTTATTGAGTTAGCTTTGTAGTTGTTCTATTGATGATTGTTGCTTTTTTATCAGACGCTCAAACAAGAAGATTCCTTTCGTCTGGATCAATTCAAGGCAAGATATGTGTATTTTGAGTTTGTAGTTGTATTATGTTGATGATAATATCATATATGATATATTTTATACTTGAAATTAACATATTCGACGTTTTGTATTGTCTTTTTGTAAAACAAAAGATGTAGATGAACTTATTGAATTGCAATATTGAAATCAACAAATCTCATTTCATCTTAACTGTCTTGTGTCAAATGTTTTTTGTTGGTTTCTTTATAATATTCATTTTCACTGTTTGGTTGTTATGATATATAAGTATCTTATATGTACATATGTATAACGTATATTGTTATTCTGCGATTTTACTTGGATGCTCATTTAGTAACAGTGATCATATTACATGTTAACTCGAACTGCTTTAGCTATATTGCCAATATCTCAGGTTAATTTGGCACTTTTCAGCTACATGTTTATTGTCACAAATTTTAGTAGGTATATGTTCTTGAATCTGTTTAGTGGACATCGCTTTTATTACATTTTGGACACGCCACTAGTCTGTATAGAATGAAAGAAATCCAAATATGTATCCAAATGGTTCTCATTTTTAACTCAACTTCTGGAAGGAAATCAATTAAGTAATTTCAAGTGTACTTTTAAAGTAGACGTTAGATGGCCACATTTCCAATTTGTATGTTATACATACAATACATGTATGTTTAATAGATCAATTTTAATGAGTTTAAAGGGGTAGTAGCATGTTTTTGAAAATTTGATATTTTAAATTTTTCACTGATACTTTATACGTTAATGCTAAATGTATCATTTTGAAAGTGTCAAAAATCTCTTTTCGATTTTGTTACGAGTATTGTTATGCTTTATTGTGACCAAAATGTGATACTTATTTAACCATTATTATTGCACTTTATTGTGAACTGTATTGTTTTACTTTATTGTGACCAAAATGTGATACTTATTTAACCATTATTGTTGCACTTTATTGTGAACTGTATTGTTTTACTTTATTGTGACCAAAATGTGATACTTATTTAACCATTATTGTTGTACTTTATTGTGAACAGTATTGTTTTACTTTATTATGACCAATACTGTTATACTTATTTAACCAACGTTGTTGTACTTTATTGTGAACTGTACTGTTTTACGTTATTGTGACCAATACTGTTATACTTATTTTACCAGCATTGTTGTATTTTATTGTGAACTGTATTGTGATTTATGCTAAATTACCTCATTCTGCTTTATTGTGACCAGTATTGCTACGCTTTTATATAAACCATAAATGTTGTGCTTGAATGAACAAGTGTCCCATATATGACTGCAGTAGTCGAAAATTGGCAATATGAATTGTTTGTATATGGTTTCTAAAGTTTTTTCTGTTAAGACGATATTTGAGAGTACAAAGACAGTTTACCATTGGTGCAACCTTTCCTGCAATGTCGCTTATGTGTTCATTCCAGGCACAATCCTGTTGTCATATCAGGCCTAAATTTTTATGACTTTCAACAGAGGTAATTACATTGTCATTTTGTGTTAAATTTAGCATTGGAGTTGGTTTCAATTTTCGAGTAAAGCGTACTGACTCTGTCTTATTAGGATTAAAAGATACCTGCCATTTCTCTGCTTATTTCGATATTCTCTCTAAATCATCGTTCATATTAACAACAGTTTCTATAGGATCATTAATGATAGCATATAAAGAATTATCGTCTGCAAAAAGTCGTATATTGCTATTTATTCCTTCAACTATATCATATATGTATGTATACAATAAATAAAAGTGGTCCTAAAACTGAGCCCTGGGGACACCCGCAAACAGGGTGCTATTGTCCGATTAAAACCAATTAATTACAACATGTCATCTTCTATTCTCAAGATAACTCTTTTTATACCTTTTATACCATATGCTTTTAGTTTATATACAATACCCTTGTGCCAAACTCTATCAAGAGCCTTGCTTTCATCGCAAAATACTGCTTTAATTTCTTTAACTTTATCTACAGCACCGGCAATAAAATCATAAAGATACGTTAGTTGATTTACAGATGAGTCACCTGGCGTTAAACCAGATTGAACATTAGAAAGTTTGTCGTTATCTCTAAAATAATTGTAAACATGTTTAAAAATGCATTTTTCAAAGACTTTTGCCAAACAGCTTGTCAGTGCAACCGGTCTATAGTTACAACAGTCATTTTGTTACCTTTTTTGTGAATCGGGACTACAAGAACTTCTTTCCAAATTGGCGGAAATACATTTCCAGAAAGCTATTGATTAAATACATCTGCAAGCGGAGAAGCCAATAGTCGGGCATTGATTTTAAGGTACTTATTAGTATTACTGATTCCATCTGGACCTATTGCTTTAGCATTCTTTAGAGAAGAAAGAATATCATAAACCTCGTTAGGGAACATAAACACGTCACTTACGGATACATCAGTGTAGGAAACAATTTCATCAATGCTCCTGTCTGGAAAACTTACTTTTGTTTGATTTGAGAAATATTCATTCATAATATTTGCAATTTCAGCGCTATCATCATATAGCTGATTGTTGAGAAGAATAGAGGGGAAGGAGTTTAATGAATGTTTGCTTTTTTTAAAATGTGCAATCAGGAGCCATCATATTTTTTATCCATGCTTTTCATTAATTAGTGTATCAATTTTGTCAGTATAAATGTTTTGCCTTTCGGAGAGACGTTACAGTTTTATTTCTGAATAGTCTAAATTTGGTCCAATCAGAAGGTAAATGACTCTTTTTACAAATCTTATGAAATCGATCACGTTTTCTCATCAGGCTACCAGTTTCTTTATTCATCCATCGGGCATCTTTTTGCCTGATAGTAACAATCTTATTTGGTACATATTTTTCACAAAGATCTATAATCTTATTGTTTAAGTTTTCTGCCACTTTGTTAATATCATGGGAGGAAAGTATTGTATTCCACTTGAAAGAACTTAATTCAGTCGTTATAGGGCATCGACGTCAACTAAATTGTAATCATAGACTTTTCTTTTAAAAGAGACAAATTTCTTTATGTTTTCCTTCAAGGTGACAGACACAGGACAGTGGTCACTACAAATTGGATTCAAATCGGATTCTAGTACAAACGCAGCGAGTGAAACAAAAATAAGATCAATCAGCGTACTCAGATCAAGTAGGCGCAATCTTTGTAGGATCGGTAATTATTTGGGAGAGTCCATTCAGAAATTCTTTTTGATTAATTCGATTTGAAATTGTAGTTAAAAGATATCTATTAAAGTCTCCAGTCACAATAGTTATCAATCTGAGATCAACAGTATTACTTATAGATTCTTCTATCAAATCCCAGTATGCATCGCTTTCGTCTGCTCTATAGATAGTTCCAATGAGATAAGTATGTTTTCTACATTTAATTTTAACTCATAAAGCTTCTTCTCTTATCATGGGTCGTAAAATGTCAGATATCCCACTGCAGAGGACATTCATTACCCCTTTGGTATGCAGAGTTTTCAGTAACTTTTCGATGAAAGAATCTGGGGATGACTGGTCAGAAAAGCTCTATCGGCCATGTTTGTGTCCGAAACTTGTGAACACTGTTGTTTCGAGTCACTATCTACTTCACTCTCCGGTGAAGAAAATACGTCCTGGCGATTTCTTATAACAGGGTAGGGAGTTTTCTCCATAGAAAAGCTTGGTAAAATGTATACATACTCACAGCGTACCGTTCCATGTTGGCAGTCTTATTATCCTTACCAATGGAATCAGTGAAAATTCACAACATTACACATCCATCCGTGTATGAAATTTGAATATCCGTATTGCAGAGATGTGCTGAATTCAATTGTGGAATAAAATGTCGTTTATATCAATTTAATAGTCCACCATAGTCACATTTTCATTTCATTGGGATCCGAGCTTGCGAGACGCGTCCAGCCATCGTGACGTGACCAGAATGTTTGAATGTAATCCTCACTTAACTATTGTTGGGAATATTTTAACCATTAAGCTATAGCGATATTGTGACCATTTCTTTTGTGCCTTATTGTGACCTTAGTTTGTGCTGTTACAAATAATGCTGTGTTTATCTTAACCATTTATGTTTAGCTTTATTGCGACCAGGTATTTTGTGCTTTAACGTACCCTGTACTATTGAGCTTTGTATAAAAAACTAATTTTGCTTGAATGCAACCCGTATCGTTGTTCTTTATGTTCACAGTGATGCTGTGCTTTAATCACACCTTTGCTATAGTGATTGAATGAAACACTACCATTGTGTTTTGTTTTGACCATTATCCTTATGTTTTGCACTGTTATACTCTACTGTAACCCATGTGTGTTTTTCTTTAACAACAAGTAGTTTTATGCATAAATCTAACAATCTACATGTATACTTTGTGTTAAGGAAACCGTCACTATAATACACTTTCATGACAAACTTTTGCTGCAGACCTTGGTCCTGTGCGTCAAACACACAGGGGACTTAAAACCACTGAGAAATGTTTTTGCAATGTTAAATGAAGGTTAAGATAAACTTTAGTGTAACATCGTTTTCTCCACTGCCCCCTGTACTTTATTCCACATATCACCGTTGTGAAATATGTTATTAATTATTGTGGCACGTGATCCTATGCAATGCTCAGTCGACTGCTGTCAGAATAGTTCAGCAACAACGGACGCAGCTCGCTGGATGGGCGGGTGACCCGTTGCTGGATAATCTGACAGTTTGAAGGGTTCATTCCCTGCCCCACACCGAGACATGAGTTGTGGTGTCACCCTGCATGGGTAAGTGACTTTGTTCGAAGCCTGCCCCTGTCCACCCAGCAGTAATTGGGTACCTGGTATGATACGATGGTAGTCTGAATTTGAACCTCGAGCGCCCGACAGGCGAAGGGTTGTATTCTGCTTAGGGGGTGTTCTGCACTCGTTGACCCGGGGTAATATGTCACTCAGCGCTTGGAGCATGCAATGTGCATGGATATATGCGCTATATAGATGGATTATTACTATTACAGTTAGTTTTTATAACAACTATTGTTGTGATTAACAACTGCGCTTAACGGTAGCCAGTTCTGTTGTGCTAAAAGTGACCAACGTTATTTTGTTTTTGTGCAAACTTCACCTCTGTGCTTTTGCTTAAACACTACGTAAGCTTGGTTGGGTAACATGTACTTCTATACCCTATCTAATTCCTAGAACAATTAATTTCGTTTATTACTGTATTTTTATTGTATTAAATCCTGAAATTACCTTTTGAATTCCACTGTATGTTTCGACTATGTTTGTACATTAGAAAACGTTCATGTTTGACCAACGACCAGGGGTTGTTTCTTTTGCGATTTGTTTTATAACAAAAATACATATTTTTAATATAATCTTAATGAATTCACTATTTCATTCTTCCTCCCCTGGACGCAGCAATCATCAAAACGTAAGTTATTTAGTTTGTATTTACCTCTAGGTATATCTGGTCACATTAAATTTGCAAAGTTAAAAACTTGATAACTTAATTTATATGTAATCTAAGTATCAAACATTGTACTTTAAAACAATGAACAGCTACTCATCCTCGATAATCCATAGTAAACATTCCGACGAATTTCCTCTATAGACTCTGGATCCAGGCGGGACTCGAAGAGATGACCTTATTACCTCCCATTGTTGGGCTTTGCGGATGATTGTCACGATTAAAGGCATTTGTTACACCGGCCAACCCAGACAATATAGACAGCTCATCTTCATATCATGCGCTTTAGATTATCCAGGCCGTAATTAATCCTCTATAAAAGGGAGTGGAGAGCGGAGTCTTCCACGATCCAGTGGGCTTAGAAAGTTCATACTCATGGCCACACGGTCGCGTGACACAAGTTCGTTGTATGCAAGCTTGGGTCTGCCTTGATTCCATTGTGATGGGATATGTAGACCTCTGATCTGTGAGATATAGCCGGGGCTGCGCTCTATGTGGCCTAGCCATCTGAGCCTGCTGAGTTACATGATACAACCTAGGCCTTTCAGTTTAAGCTGTTCGAGGAGATACCCAAAGTTGACATCGTCATCAGGCTTGATTCGGCAAATCCACCTGACGATTGCTCTGTCATTTGGTGGTGTTGGTTGAGGCAGCCTATGTATCAGAGCCATATAGCATGACACTCCTCAGGAGTATACCCGACCTCTAGTCGTAGCTGGTAGGTGTTTGTTAGTGAGAATTGGGATGAGTTCTCTGAGGCAGATTTACACCAAGTAGCGGCTGCTTGTTCGCATCCACCTCCTGAGGACATGGTGTCTCCTACGCAGCAGAAATCGGCCACAGCTTCTAGTGTGTTGTCACCAACCGCCATCTCCTTCAGGGGCCTGCCGTCTATTAGTCTAGCCGTGACCTCACAGCTTGGGCAGGAGTAATGTGGTTCCTGTCTGATAGGCCCGTTGATATTACCGCATTTCTTGTGGACTTGGATGGCGTTCCTGCCAGTTCTGCTTTGATAAATACAGCATGGGTACTTTCCAGATTTTCTCAGATTGTAGAGGTTTTGTCCTGAAATCATGACCTTTGTCTTTACCATGTTTACACGAAGACCTTTTTCTTTCATTCCCACCTTCAATGCGGTGATTCTCTCCACTAGGGCTTCTATAGAAGTGTCAACAATGGCAAGGTCATATGTGTATAGTAGTTCCAAGGGGCATGCAGTCCGAAACTCGCATGACAGGGCTTCCAGGACAATGATGAAAAGTAGAGGACTAAGAACAGAGCCTTGATGTACGCCTACTTCTACTTCCACTTTGAATACGTCGCTGTATTTACTCTCCTACACACCCTTTGCTTCTAGCATTTGCATACATAGATTGTATGGTCTGGATGATCCATTCCTCCCACTCAATCAAAAGCTTTTTCTAGGTCGATGAATGCCATATAGAGGGTCTTGTTCGCTGCAAGGTTCTTTTCTTGGATTTGCCGGATGATGAATATGGCGTAGATTGTACCTCTGCCTGGCATAAAGCCGAATTGTATCTCGTCAATATGCACTTGTTGCCTGAGCATGTTCTCTGTTACTCTCTCTAGGACTTTCATGGTCGGATCTAACAGCTTAAGACCTCTTTAGTTGTCCCTTTCTAGTGAATCACCCTTTCCTTTATAGAGACTGATGATGTAGCTCTCTTTCCATGCTGCTGGTATGCGTTTGTCATGGACAATAGCTTCCATGAGATTTCTTATTAGGGCTACTCCAACCTTGCCTTTGGGCTTCAACATATCACCTTCTATGCCAGATGGACCAACCGCTTTGCCCATGGACATCTTACAAACAACTCTCATCTCATTGGTTATTGGGACACTGGGCCTTCGACGGGGGATTCCTCTGTGAGGTCATTTTGGTTCCAGGAGAAGTCAACTTTGAGGAGTCGCTCGTATGTTTCCAGTCGGTGGAGTGTTCACCTGCATCAATCTTTACAGGTTTATCGCCCATGACGTCTTGATTTTCTTGGCCCAGCAAAAGTATAGTAGAGTTACATGAGCATGACAAAATAAAAGTGGTTATTGCCATGACAGTCAGATTATAAAAGGTTGAATGGCTTCGGTGTACATTAGGAAGGCACAGTTATTATACCTAGTTGCCTTTAAAGGTGGTTGAAAATGGAGACCATTTATTATACCCCCATCTACGAAGTAGTGGGGGTATATAGCGCTCAGCCTGTCCGTCCGTCTGTCCGTCCGGGCATGTCCGTCTGAGCATTTTTCAATATAAACAATAGAATTCTACCACTTGTTTAATTGATGGTTTTATTTGGTATTGATATTTATTGATAAACTTTATTATATTCTAATCTATACAATATTGAGGGTATATGACACTCTGCCCGTCCCTCCATGTGTAGGTCTGAGCATTAGTCAAGATAACCTGTAGAAGTATTTCACATTTTATATATGGATGAATTTTATTTCATTTGCACACAGAATTTACCAGTAATTAACTGGAATTTCAAACAATGGCATCCATCTAGAGCTTTTCGTTTTACCTCCGATGAAACTATTCATGACCTTATTTGGATTTAGGTTCATACTGTGCATTATTTCATGTTTTTGGGACTCAAGTTTACTTCAAGTTTATTGAAATTGTTCTGCCTTCTTAAAAATTCTTGAAATGTTTTTTGGCATTGTGTATGAGATTATGTAGAGCATTGTACATTACCAACATGTTTGTAAGTGACATTTGATAACATTTTGTGTTAATATGGAATATTTCATAAAGCCTTTGCTAGACATATCTTAGCTACATACCTACCTTCAAAGTGCTCCATCTACCTGTCTGTTTGGAAATCAAATTCTAAAGACTAAGACATATTTTCTTTAATTATTGATATGTGTCTATCTTTCAGACTTAGAATGCATAGGACGGAGACAAGAATACCCGACTGTTTTTGCACAATAAGACAATTTAAAATAAGTTGATTCTATGAATTTTAAAAAGACAAATTTAACTATCTTCAAGATGTTTTGCAGCTACTCAATGCCTTCAAGAGATTGTCCCTTATATTTACCCAAATGTATAAGAAAAGAGGTCTGTTGTTAATATTGTTGTTAGAAAGGTTTTGGGAATATTTTTCAGGTTTTTTTGTGTATGGTTATGAGTAATGTATCTTATGTCATGTCCTCAGTATTTTAACTTGTCCAATGCAATTTTCTGTGTATTGCTCATTTTACAGCTAACCTTATCTCAAGAAATTGTGCATTATGCATGGTTGTTGTAGCAAGAACAGACAAATGTTATCACAATTTTTATAGTTTATTCATCTGAACCTATTATGAACACTATTTCCATTGACAGTTTTTATCTCAGAGGTGACAATATGATGCACCGATAGTCTGGCAATAAGGGTTTGACATTATTATTTACAGGGGACATCATTAAAAAGGGCCCGAGAATTTATTCAGCTTCCATTATGTTGCCTTGTTTTAAGCCAAGTGACCAATTTTGTTGTTAAATGGTGGCGTTGAAAAACTACAAAAGAAACAGAAAAAAGATTAAGATACATTTTACAATACAACTTCATTGACAATAAAATACAAGATATTGTCTCAAGTAGTAAATGAATATAACCAACATACAAATACAATTAAATATGATAAATGATATAAAGCTTACCTTGACACAATAACTGAAGGTAAAATATTACTTGAAAATTACTGAAAATATCTGCAAGTAATTGATTATTGATAATGAAAATAAATATGAATATGCTTATAGATGTAATAGGCAGGTCAAGATGTTATTAGACTGCTTTGCCCAATGACAGTGAAGTTGGCAACTTTATTTTATTATAAAAGGACTTTGCTTTGTGTTTTGATGTTATGTTACTTGAATTAACATGTAGCCAACTTCATTTAGGTTCAATGGCATCAGGCCCCATTGCTGGCATAATAAAGAACTAATAGCAAGTTTATAACAATTTATTCACATAAAAATCAACAAAAATTCAACCAGAGTAAAAAGATGGAAAAAAATCAATCATCGGCAACTGTACAGAACAAACAGCAAACACTCACTCATTCACACCCTCTCAATCATTTTAATTTATTAGTTACACATTTTATCTTGCTATCTACTCTAATGACCTTATTTTCCCTAATTAATTACCCTAATTACCCAATTCCCTAACAACTTACCTTAAAAAGTCATACTTCCCTAACTCCATAACAAGCCCTACAGACTGTGTGACAACAGTACAAAAATAAAATTTCCTATAAAAAGTGTTCTCTGTCCAGTGAGGAGCCCACTATCCAGTAGAACTAAAAGAATCCCCCTTCCCAAAACCTAAGTAGCTGAAATCAGAAACCTGTTCTCAGCACCCAAAGATCAACCTACCTCAAGAATCCTTGTTGTTAAAGTGAGAAAGAGAGCTAGGCCCAACTACCACTCCATGAAATGCATGTGCAGAGCACTGTCTTCAGTCCTGGTTGTGTTCTGGCTATGCACTACATAGCCGGGAACACTGACTTGTAATGCATGTGCAGAGCACAGTCTTCAGTCCTGGTTGTGTTCTGGCTATGCACTTCATAGCCGGGAACACTGACTTGTAACTTTAAAAAAAAATTATTTTTTTTAATAAGCATTTTAAAATGAAAATATCATATATATAAATATGCTATTAAGTGTATTTAATAACTATTTTCGTTTATAAAAAAATGAAATTTTTTTTTTAGCCTTTTCACTGCTGTGCTTAGGAGTTTAAGATATAGTTTGTGGCTCACTGTCTGTGATCATTGTTTGTAGAGTATATCGACTGATCAACACATGCAAGTGTACCTCTTTTTGTTTTCAACTTTCAAAGATTTTGCAAATTACTCTGGAAGAACTACTTAGAAATTTATTTCACAAAACATATCTCCATGAAACTTGGTATTTATCATCACAAGAAGTTGTGCTTTTCAGGGTTTTTATGCTTTCTCGACTATCATTTTTCAATATTATCAACTTTCAAATTAATTCCTTTCATGACTTAACACAACCAGTTTTCCTGACTAATCATTACAAGAAGTCCATACAGTAATCTTGTTTATTTGGAAATACAGGTTTTCTTGAAAATTTAGAATTTCATAAGGTACTTGTAAAAGGGGTGGATAGATAAGGCATCTTTTAATAATATTTTTTGTATCCCATCGGTTTCATTTGGTCACAGCCTTCATTGGGGAAAGAACTATGCAGACACCAGTCACTTTGGCTGACCATGACCTTATTTTCAAGGTCACCACATCCCTTTGATCACTTTTGAATTTATTGTCAAAGTGATATCTCATGAACCATTTTAATCCTTCTCTTCATATTTGGTCACAGCATACATTAGGGGATTATGCAACCACCTGTCACATTGGGTAATCGTGGCCTTATTTTTAAGGTAATCAGAGCACATTGACCACTTTTGAAATTTGTTTATGCCGTATCTGTTAGCTTAGCATGAGCCTGGTGCATAATCCTTATGGCTTTGAAAACATGTCTCAAATGATTACTTATGTTGGCTTCTATCCTTCTGTGAATGACAAGCTCATAGTGGGGGTATGTGAGCTTTGCTCACTTTTTTCTTGTTTTCAAAGGCATTTAAACGTTGGTTTTTACATGCAATAAAGTTTTCAATGGCGTAGACTTGTTTGTGATTTTTGATAGCTTTATCAAATGATAAGGCTTCACCTTTAAGAATACTTAAGAAAATATACCTTTTGCTCAATAAAATATGGTGATTGAGCAACTTATGTTGCGCATTAAAGCCAAAGAGAATAGTATTTGTATCCAGAGAAATATCCCTAGTTGTATGGGCATTAATGAACAGTTCCACTTTCAACCAGAAGTCTTTTACAATAGTCTATAAAAACATGAAACAGGTTTTCTTTCTCTGAATTGCAAAAGGAACAAATATCATCATTAACAAGTAACATGATTTTTCAATTCTTTATTGGTGTAAATAATACAATGCAGAAATTTAAATTGGAATTCTAACAGTTTGACGTCCCTTGTTGAGCTTCTGTACTTGACAAAAATATCTTTCCAGATATGAGATGACAAATCAGTATTTTTAGCCCATTTTCACAAATGTTTGGATAAGAATGACATGTAATCAAGCGATCTTAAAAACATCTCGATCCCTTTTCTGAAATAAGCAGGACTTAGACATTTTTATTGATAATCAAATTTGATTAAATAATACAAGTTTGCTGATTGATACATTTCTTCCATAAAGCTGGAATAGAACAAAGCAACTCCTTGTACTCAAGAAAAGTTCCTCGAATATTATATACCTTTACTTCTTCAAAAGCCATTATCCCAGTAGAATTACAGATATCCTGTTGATACAATGCAATCCTCTATCATACCGATTTTGGATGAAAATTGTTTTGTCTTTAAAGTAATGTTTAAACCAAAAAGGTTGGAATAAACTATGATCAATATCATCATGAGAACAGTAATCAGATCTTACATATTTAGGGCAGAATATATATGTACCAGAGTGGATAGAGCAAGGGATTTAATGACGATCAGAGTAAGTGGTCTGTGCTTCCAAGAAGCAAGAATTCTCTTTACATTTTCAATTCTTTTTCTTGTATTGATTACCCATAGGTCTTGAAGTTCTGCATTGAGGGTAATTCCAAGCAATTCAAAATTAACAGAGTGCCAGTCTAGGTATAGATCTTCACAAAGTTTAATCTTTTTATCAGCCATTGAACCTGAGTTCTTTCAATATTCATTTTGAGGCCTGACATTTTATAAAAAGTATTTAAGGTTTCAATAGCCGCGTTTAGGCTTGACTCAGACCAATCTAAAAAAGGTTGAGTGTCATCAGCATACTGACCTAAGTCATGTACCTGTCCATTTAAGGTAATACCTTTAATTTCCTTGTTTTGTCTGATCATACTCCCAAGAATCGCAGCAACAACTAAGAAAAGGTAGGGGAATATAGGGTCTCCTTGTCGACAACCTCGTTCATTCATAAAGAAGAAGACAGATGGCCATTCTGAATAACATATGAGGTAGCATTGTTAGACAAAATTGAGATCCATTTTGGGAAATTAGTTCCAAAAACAATTTTTTTAAGTACTAAAATGATGAAATCTTTAGAAACAGTGTCAAAAGCCCTTTCGACATTATTCAAAATAGCTTGCATATCTACCGATGCAGCATCATTAGATCTAAATAAGTTTTCATAAAATGTCTTTTGTTCTCTTATGATCTCTTTACCATCAAAAATATCCTCTCCATTCTCTTTAACTAAAGAATTCATTAATTTACTGGTATAGTGGCGGTTTTCCAAAAGACAAAAATAATTTTTTGGCTTCTCACCTTCTTCTCGCAGTTCCTGTTCTTGGGTCGATATCCTTGAATACCTCCTTTTCTGCTTCGTTCATTGCAGAGTAAGGGCCCTGTCACACTTAAGCGTATAGCAAGTGCGTTTGATTTGCGTATGGATTATTTTTCATACGCAACCAGTACGCTAAAAAATTTACTGTATTTTGCCTTACGTGTACCGCACATGGAGCGATCGATTTACGAACTTTGCGTTTTCTTTGCGTTGCGGGTGCGTTGGCGATGCATATAATTTGCGTATCCCCACTTTATTGTTGCAGATGCTTGCATATGCAGAGCGCATACATACCGTACTCTAGACGCTCACAACCTATATCTACCGCATGTCTTGCGCGAACAAAGCGAACATATTCCGAGCCCTTAGCGTCTTCACATAATTTCCAATCCTTTCTGTCTTTGTAGTAAGTTTTAGTAGGTAATATATATATATACATAGGTATCTCGCGAAAACGAAAAGCTTGTTACCAATTGCAAGACAATTTATCTAAACAAAAGCGTACTGAATAAATTTAAGTTTACTGGATTCATTTCTCTATCACATGTGATTAAAAAGAGTTCCCATTTAAATGGCAGTCCGCAGTTTTCGCCTGTTAATTGATCATTTCTGTACGAATACATACCCCTCGATTGAGGTATTGAAACTTTTCGCACTTATAAATCTCCCCATTGAATCTTTTCTGCCATATGCACCCACCCTATCCGATTTGTTTACTCAATATGTCATGCTTAAACAATAGCATCGGTTTCATCCTGTCGCTTTTGGTCCGGACCTGCCTTATTCAAGGATAACTTACATTTGTAAAACACTTATTACAATTTGTCCATTACCTAGACACTTGACCAGAACATTATCCTGGATAACTCCTATATAAACAATGGAATGGTACACAGGTTTAGTCTAATGGTATATTTGGTAGCCTGAAATCGATTTGCAGCTGAGAAGTTTACAATGAAAACAAAACAAAAAATCAATAGCTTCTTTATGATTTTCTTTACATAGAAATCCAATGCTACATGTATCTACTTTTTATTCATTTCTTATTTTCTTTGATTTTCTAGAATTAGTAGTACACATATTTCATTCATTATGTGTCTATATTCAACGTTTTGTTACTTTTAATAAATCATAGATGGCAATTCTAAAAAAATTGGTTTATTAATTTCTATGTGCATTTACATGCGGTTGTTATCATAGTTGTGTAGTTTAGACTCTTGATTCTTTTATCCTATAATATGATAGTGCTATATGAAAAAAGGAGACAAAATGAAAACTATCAAATAGTATACGGAGGTGTTATGCTCACCAATCCTTTCGTTATGCTATCTAAATTTATATCAAATTCACAATGTACCCTATGTAGGCTATGACTGCGTTGTTATACGTTACTCGTAAGGAAAAACTGGACAATGCATTTTTCTATCATTCGGTTTAAGATCGTTCTTCATACGTGCTCCATTTGCTTGAAAAGCGTTTTGTGTACGTCTTTTATGCGTTATCAATGCGTTGGTTCGGGACATCAACTCACACTGCGTATGAAGTGCATACTCATCACGATTACCTAACGTCCATGTACCGTCATCGACCGACGTAAAACCGATACGTTGCATGTTAACCATACGCAGCATAGTTTTGAGCATGCCCAAAACTATCAAGCGTATGAAAATGGTCCAAGCGCATGCCAACCTACAAGAAACGACAATGACACAACTAAGGTGCGTATGAGTTGCGTGTCCTGCGTACGGCTGCGTATTGATGCATATGAGAACAATTGTCATACGCAACTCATACGCAGTGAGTATACGCTGAAGTGTGACAGGGGCTTTAATCGTTTGTTTGGAAATGCGCTTGGCTTTGTTGTACTCGTCCCTGCTACCACCTGTCTTCCAGGCCTTGTAACATCTCCTTTTCTCCTTGTCCACCGCATCTTTCCACCACCATGTCTGTTTGTGCCAACAGTGCCCAGATGAAAGGCCACCTCACTCCCCATGGTCCACCAAGCCGAGACACTACGAGCCACATTGCTTGATCTTTCTTCTTCGACTTGACATCTTAATGTTCAGGTAGTTTGACGTCTGGTTGCCTTTCCTCGGTCAACTTGGTGCATTTTGGGTAGACCAAGGCCAGCACCATTCCCAACTGACTAGGGCGATTGTGGAATCCCACTTGCATATGCACCGTAGATCCATGCTACTGTCACCCGGGTTGTGATCGGCTATCCTGAGATAGCAGGTGCCACATACCCTGTGGCCTTGGATTGGATTGGTGATTGCCGGGACATGTCCACATGCAAGTGGACCCTGTACACTGCCCCTCTTAGGGCTTCTCCAAGATCCCTAGCCAATAAGCCTTGAGCCGCAAGGGGCCCAGTTTCCATAGTGTACCACGGGGAGGTTTGGCTAGAGTCTTGTCAGTGTCAGGTTTTTCAGGGAAGACTTACTCACTTGGTTTCCTTTTCATCCAAAAGGATTGAGCTGAAAGCGGTAGATGGAAGCACACGCTAAAGTACACACAACTACATCTACACACATGAGCACAGCAACACCACTTTACACATCACACAGACCTGTGACATAAAAGAGCCACCAGACTACTACAGTTGATTGGATTAAAGCGGAGACAATGTTGGTAACAAATTATCGATTCGGGGCCTCCCTGTATCCAGAGTTTGTCATTCGAGCGAATCAGAACTTTTATTTTGGATTATCGAGGATGATAGCTTGTTAAACCACTAATATACAGGGTCACTGAAGGGTGAATATTCCGATGTTCTGTACTTTATCATCCACACTTACTTTAACCAGGAAAAGTTGTACTGAAATTACCCGATTTAACCAAGCCAATTCAATTGCAACCTCAAAAAGACCTGCGAACCTCTAAATGTACATGTCCAAAGAATTGCAATTTGAGTTCCTTTCTTATCTGCCACTTTAAATCAAAACCTTATCGTGGTGTGGTGGTTTGGGTGATTCATTGACCCTCTGAGCTACATTCCCCTGCAGCAAATCTGAACTTAGTCATTCTCAAAACAGCCTCCTTAATGGCATGTTTGTTTCCTCGTAGCTCAAACAATACCCTGACCCTGATATCTATCAAGGCAAATGCCTCGTAAGTTTTAAACTAATTGGGTTTTTAATTTTGTATCGTGTAGAATATGCAGAAACGCAGCTTATCTGGAGAGTGTTACAAAAAGCATATAATTCAAAGGCTAATAATTTGAGCGAATTTTCCCAGAGGAAGTAAGTGAAGAGCATAAGAACACTGAATGACCGCGGTTATCACTTCGAGGTCTCTTTCCCGCTGTCCATAAATGATCTTTATCTTCTGCTACAGCTCCACGGGAACCATACAAGAAAACTTCTGCTACAGCTCCACGGGAACCATACAAGAAAACTTCTGCTACAGCTCCACGGGAACCATACAAGAAAACTTCTGCTACAGCTCCACGGGAACCATACAAGAAAAATTCTCATCTCCTGGTCTTCAGTTATGATAGGAAGGAGACTGATCGTCTTGTGGACATCGACACCTTCAGTTCAACTCCCTTCCCGCACCTTCAGAACCTTCCAGGAAATGCTTGCAGGTATGTCGACTCCACAGGGGAGCTACTGGTCGGAACAGAGGACTTTATCCCAGGCACAAGAGCCATCTGCAAGATCTATCTGGTCAACTTACACAGCTACGCTAGTCGAGTGGTTTTCAATAATTACTGCACTGCCGGCTTTTGGATCGATGAGGAGATGGGCCTTGTGTTTTTCCAGGGTAATCAGCCTAGAATGGTTTCTGCCAATATTATTAGAATGACACCAAAAGGAGACAATATCAAAATCTTGAAAACATTCCAGAATCACAAGAGAATCGCTCTTGACGTGGTTCATAAACTTATCTATTTTAGTGGAGAGACAAACACAATTTCCTCTTTAACGTATGAGGGAAAGCTAAGCAAGCCTATCGTGAGCACAGAAAAAGAAGAACTAACAGTCCTATTAGTAGACAAATTCATGCCGGCTCTGTACTACACAAATATGTCTCATTTCATCAGAAGATCCCTCATCCCCCCAAGGAATATCACGATGGCAATGGGAGGGTCACCGTATAAAATGATTGGCTACGGGCGAAGCGTGTACTGGATCAATATTGATACTCCACAATTTTATGTTTTAACTGATGGAAAAACATTCACGAAGGGCGCGGTGCCTATAAAGATTGCGACCCTCTGTACAATCCCTTAACAACTCAAATGTTAGCTGAATAATGAGTTGCAATATTGTACGCAATGGAAATGAATAAAATTGAGCCTCTGGCTCTGAAACTCATTGGTCTTTGAATTGTTCATTTTCTGTTGTGGAAGATTCACATCTGGAAAAATGTTGACCATATGAAATAATTGTACACTCTGAAATTTACACATATTCCCAGACGTTGATTGGTGAAGGGCATGGTCTTATGATCTAAGTTGGATCGATTCATTTCTCATAGACTCACACACACAATTTTTCATACTTGTGCGAACGTTTTCAAGTCGTGTGAACATTCACCAGAAGTACTTTAGTTCTCCATCTAACATCAAATCAAAGTTTTTTTAAAAAACATTAGTAAAAATTACAAATGGAACTTGAATCATATCTTTATTTACCATGTAATATATTTTGAAAAACATTCATTTTATCATTGAATAAAGCAAGCACGCTGGGTTCACACGAGTTGGAATGCAGCTTTGATATCGTTCATTTTTAATGCAAACCCAAAAAATTGAATCGTCACCAAGCGTAAGAGTATGTCCACAAACGATCTCAACATTATATTGATTTTTGTTTGTTTGAAGAAATCAGGATTGAGGGAGGGACAAATGCATGTTACTCATGGATTTTTTTTTCGCAAATCGTTTTTGAATTTTAAAGGGCATGGAGGATTATGTTGTTATATTTTTTTATCGAAAAAAAAACCTGATTGAGGCTGATAAGTTTCATTATTATGCTTGTCGGTTCAGTAAGATGAAAACTAAAGGTGACTGTAATGATTTGTAATGAAACATATACATTCCAAATTTTTCAAAACATTTATGAATCAGTGGAAGAGAGGCTTTATTGCTTTGACTGTCGAGTTTAAGAAATAAGGACCGTATTCACAAATTAACTTCGTTATATAAACAAATAAAACCCTGCAGAACAAATCTTGCACTTATGCACCTGCTATCTCAGGATAGCCGATCACAACCTGGGTGACAGTAGCATGGATCTACGGTGCATATGCAAGTGGGATTCCACAATCGCCCTTGTAAGTTGGGAATGGTGCTGGCCTTGGTCTACCCAAAATGCACCAAGTTGACCGAGGAAAGGCAACAAGACGTCAAACTGCCTGAACATTAAGATGTCAAGTCGAAGAAGAAAGATCAAGCAATTGATAATTCTTGAAATGATAAAATACATGTTCTGACAAGATTATTCAATGTGTTACATGGAGTTGCCAACAGCACGATACCTACCTTAGACTGTACGCTGGTGCATGCTTGTATTCCTGAACTCATGTTCATGCCCAAAGGACATATTGATTTGTAAAGCAGTTTCTAACAGTCGGTACCAAAATTAGATTACACTTTCAATGATGTATTATAACTCGTCTTTTCCCAACAGTGTTGTTGCATTTAATTGTACTCAGAAGAAGTGATCACACACATTGTGAGCATTATATTATTTTTAAATACTTATTTTAAAATGGAAGGCTCCATATATTTTCCCCTGCTAGATATGTTTTTAGGCAAGGCATTTTCAGGGACAAATTCATAAACATTTTTCACAATATTTGCTAGGCTATTTAGCAGTTCTCCGATTTGTTAAAGTTTGTTTTCTCTTTTATTTATATTCTTCTTCTTTTTTTTCTTTTTTCTTTTGAATTGGGGTCAGGCTATGTTGTAGATCCTGTTTTATTGTTCTCATCCCTGATTCTCATGGACTAGTCCATTATCCGATATAGGTTACGGTCTAAGAATAAGCTGTGAACTCAGCCATAAATTGCATTCAGCAACGCTGTACAAAAACATCAGTTTCGCTGTTATTTCATAGTAAAGGCCTCTGCGAACAACCTATTCCATATCGACTGTAAATGTTTAAAATTGTTTGTCTGGCAAATATCTAAAGTTAGGGGAACCTGACCGTTGTAACCAGTAAATGAACAACAAAGGTTCCACATTGGATCAGAAGTTCATGGTTGACATACCTACAGGGAGAGAATGGAGAAATCGTAGATCTGAACGGTAGAAATGTTGTACACATCATTGGGTTAGTTAGTTATGTATATGCACTCTTGGTTTTCCACTAAAGATGAAAATGAGTGGTAGCGATAACCAGACAGGGGAGATAACCAGGACAACTCTTCTCGCAGGCGTAAAAGTTGATTAGAAATCGGGCTCAAAACAAGGGGGTGGTTTTACGTTTTTTCGTACCGTTGCCTCTTATTGCACAAAATATCGAAATACTTCAAAAGAAAATAGGATAACAAATCCAGAGACACTAATTTTTAGATTTTCATTTATCTGACGTCAAATGTTGACTTTGTGAGGAGGAAAACTTCAGAAATGTAAAAAACCGTATTTTCGCAAAGCGCACATGTCTACAAAGAATTCATGTGGTAGAGTAATTATTCAGCTACAATTTGCACTATCTATCGGATTTTTATCACAATGTACTCACATCAAATTAAATAAAAGAACGACCATACCTTCTCAATCGGAGTATCTCCCACATTCAATCGCCCGCTTTCATTGGCTGTCACGATAAAAGCATGAGCTAAGATTGTGTTTGTAATCATCGTTTTTACGACTAAATATATGGTAAGGAACACCTTGCTCGGATCTAATGTGCTGTTTCTTGAGTAGATAGACGGATCCAAACTTAACCTAACTTTTAATTTACAACTACTCAGATATAATAAAGGATGACTAAAGATTAATATAACCACCATATGACACAATAACAACGTACTCACATCAAATTAAATAAAAGAACGACCATACCGTCTGTATCTGAGTAACTCCTACATGCAATCGCCCGCTTTCATAGGCTGTCACAATAAAAGCGCGAGCTAAGATTGTGTTTGTAATCATCGTTTTTACGACTAAATATACAGTGTATGGTAAGGAACATCTTTCTCGAATCTAATGTGCTTTTTCTTGAGTAGACGGATCAAAACTTAAAATGACTGTGGTACACCACGTAAATTATAAGTGTCTATAATCCCTTTTCGGCCCACTTGAAGAACAGAGAATATGGCTATGTTACCATCATCTCCAATCGTTGCAATCGTGTAATTCGTGCTCTTTATTGTCAATCAAAAGGCAACAAAACGTAACAGATCATTTATGAACGTCTAAAAGGTTGAGAAATTGAAATAGATCGTAAAGTGTAATCGTAAGGGTTGCAAACGATCGCTAGAAAACATTCGTAAATGATCGGACATCAAATCGTAGCAGAGAGTGATACATCCGATCAGAGCGTATGGAAACGTAACAAAAGAAAACATTTAATATATTGTGACATAATCACAAAGATCCACTGCGATATTTGCTTCGTGTAAGATCGGCATAATCGTAACCCAATCGTGGTCTAGTGTAAACGTAGCATAAGTCAAATTGAAATATTATCTGTAAATGATTCAAATGAGACAGCTAGTAGTGCTGAATACTTACATGCACACGAGACTGGTTCTCAGACCTCTCCTACCATTGTTATCCCTGTATCTGAGAGTGATGATTTGGGTACATCGAAGGAACTAACAGGCTTGCTTCCACATGTCCTCCATAACCTAAAAAAGGTTGGTCAAGATGAAATGTTTTTGAAGTTTAGTCGACTAGTTGCTTCAAAGTCATTCCCTCTTAATAACATTGCCTTAATGTTCTTATACAACCACTTTGCAGGAAATTTGTGTTCTTTCAAAAATAACGTGAATACATGTGTACATGTGCATAACACGTGACTATTTATTTCAGTCTTTTCCATTCCATTACTTTTGTTGCACTTAATCATATACTTGAAGTCTTGCTTTGGAAGAAAATAAGTTATGGAATCTGATTTCAATAAAACAATACAATATATTTGTGTTAGTTCCATCATCGTGGGGCTTTAGATAAGATAAGATAAGATAATTTTATTTGCACAGAGAACACCCTTCTTGGGCAGTGTACAAAACATGAATAAACAAATTTCATGACATACATAATACATATATAACAAATAACAGAGATATGCTATTATACACAATGCCACTGCATGCCATTTATCTTAATCTGTATTGATATTATTCATACAACAATTTGGTGGCATGGAGGCATGGTGACTCTTAGGGTTCAATATGGCAGTTAGGAGATCTTTCTTTGAAAACCCCGCAGTCGTCAGACCTGTTGAACAGATGAGGTCCGAACGTTGATTATGAAATTTAGGACATGGCAATATAAAATGTTCCTCTGTTTCTACTTCCGTTAGGTTGCATTGCTTGCAAATACGACTATCAACTGGGATGTTGGTGTATCGACCCCTCTCTATCTCTAGTTGATGAGCACTTAGTCGTAATTTACTTAAAACTATTCGATGCTCCTTGTTCTTAATTGACGATAGATAGTCCTTATATCAATCTTCTGTAATACTGTAGTTAAACATGCTTGAGTGTATAGTTATTGATATAGGGTAAAGTCCAAGCTCGCTAAGGCATCCAATGTTACAGGTTCGCTTTGGTACTTCTAGGATTGACTTAGCAGTCTTTATGGTTATAATATTGCAAGTCAACTTACTCCAATTTTGGAAGAGATCCGATAAAGATTTAAACATATCGCTGCCCCACACTTCTGCACCATAGGTGGCGATCGAAACGACAAGACAACGATAGAGACGGAGAAGAACATCAGGGCGGAATTGAGTTGATGAAGATAAGCTGAGTCGGATCTTGAACCAGGCGCGCATCGCCTTCCCTTTAAGACTTTCAATGGCGATTTTAAAAGTTCCATTCTTGTGAAAAAGTCACTCCTAGATAGGTATACGAGTCACAAACTTCGATGGCCGAATTATCGTAGTGAAAGGAATGATTTGTATCGAGCTTTGTACCACCAAAAATTATCACTTTAGTTTTAGAGAGATTTATCTTGAGTTTCCAATCTTCTGTAAATGTTTTTAGATTATTAATACTATTTTGGAGTCCTTTAGCTGATTTTGAGAATAGGACGAGGTCGTCCGCAAAAAGTAGATGTGTGAGACATTGATCATCCAAGTGAAGGGCATGTTCACTGCCAGATTCAAGGTATTCCTTCATATTATTCACATATATGTTGAAGAGGGTAGGGCTGCAGACACATCCTTGCTCAACACCAATTGATGATGACATTGGTTCAGCCACTCCTCTGTTTTTACGGCATATGTCACCTCAGAGTAAATATCATGCATAAGATTAAATAGTTTACCTGTTATGCCATAATTATACATTTTGAATAGTAGACCGTCTCTCCATACAGAGTCAAACGCCTTACGAAAGTCAACAAAGCCGGTATATAGTTTTCTTTTCATCTGTTTAAACTTTTTAATCAAGGTTCTAAAGATGAATATGTTATCCGATGTCCTGTGGTCGGACCGAAATCCTGCCTGTCTTGAGTCATATAGAGAGTGATATTCCATATAGGAAGTTATCCTTATATTCATGATCGACAGAAACAGTTTTGAGAGGCAACTTCCAAGCGCTATTCCTCTATAATTGTTCACGTCATTAACATCTCCCTTCTTGTGAATAGGAATGATATACGATGTTCGCCAAGCAGTGGGAAATCGTCCAGTGTCTAATATGAGATTAAACAATTTCAAATAGTGATCGATTAGAACAGTGGAAGATGCAGAAATCATCTCGTTGAGTATCAAGTCAGGACCGCCAGACTTTCTACTCTTCATTTTCCGTATATCTGTCACAAGTTCCTGTGCTGTGATATTATCATTGAGATTATCGCAGTCTAAATCTGTTGATGGATATATATCTGCAACTGACCTTGATACATATTGATGAAATTCAGTGGTGTTGGGAATATCACAGTTCAGATTGGTGAAGTGTTCAGACCACTCGGAGGCAGAGATGTTATTGCTGTGGTCCGTCTCTTGTCCACCTGTGAGCTCACGGACAAGCCTCCAATATTCTCGCGAGTCCGTAACAGACAAAGATTCTATTTTGTTCAATAAATTTTCTGTATATTGTTTCTCAGTTTTATGATGTTACCTTGCTATGACGTCACAGAATAGAAGACGCATTTCTTTACATTAATCACATATAGAAAAAAGCAGTTTTTAAATATGAAAACGGACAAATTTAGGTCACAATAGTGGTATTCAATTGTAGCTTGAAAAGTTTGATGATACAATTGCCATTGATTTTTCTCTATTCGTCATTATCTGACATGACAATTGGATAGGGGAATATTCTTAAATCTGAATTTTGTATCCCCGGCGTATCTTTATATTTTTCCACTGGGTGGAATGTAGCTGCAAGACGGAGCCCTGATTTGTTGATTATCTAAGAGTTGGATCAACATATCATAACTTTAGCTACATGTACCTAAGTAAGGAGAGAATGTTTCAAGAAAAGTGAACCATCTTTAAGACAACAAAAACATAACATTTCATTTCCTTTTATTCAAATATCATCAGAACGAAATATATTTCAACCATCCTTTTCAAATGCGATATATTTGCAACACTATTAATATTATCAGTCGGACACTTAAAATAAAGATTAACATCATCAAGGTTTTGATGAATCTCTTGAGACAGCAACTGCATTAAAACCATTGACATAACTTTAATCTCTTTGAAAGACATATCAGTTACAAATGATCCACACACCAATTTTAAGATCTCCAGGATTCAGACACATTGAGCACAATGCTGTAACATCGAGTGCACCGGGAGATACGCATTGGTATGAAAAAAACTTATACATCTATTTAGTTTCATTTAACCTGTATACAAACCGACATTCTTAAATTTACATTTCTTTCTTTGGCAAATAAGATTCAGAAAAAGAGACCTTTACAGAGGACCTGTGAAAGCAGTACGAAGTTTTTAAAAACAAATAACTCAATGTTTCATTTCACGACATTGCATGAATATCGAAAGCTCCTTAAGAGTCCATGTTACATTGAATGGCAATGATGCAGTAATTTGCCCGAGATATCATATGTAACATTTTTTAATAATAATATTTATGTTTTGTTCATATTCTTGTACAAGATTTCTTATAATTTGACAACATTCAAGGCCGTTGGTTCTTTACCATAGTCTCTATTCCTTTTCACGGCAAACACTAAGAAATCGTTTTCTCAGCTGATTATAGACTTTCCTTCAACACTCCCCATTTGATTTCCGTGTGTAAGATTTGATTTACAGAAAGTTATATCTATTGAAACATCAGTCGTCTCCTTATCTTTTGCTGACGTTACTCTGCGCCAATCGCGGGAAATTAAAGATACATGTAGTTTCAAATACAGGAATAAGTATAATCAAGCCGTTCATCATTATCTGAGCAAATTCATACAATCACAAATACCCCTCATAAAATTAATATCATAATAAAGCCTATTGATCTCACTAATTAGTGACTTACATGAATCACACACAAACATTGTTAAAAGTAAGTTTATTAATCATTAGGAAAAAAAGTACTACATGATTCATAATGAAACTTTGTTAAGGCCGATGAATGAACTTCATAAAACGTTTGAAGTAGTACATGTATATTAAGCATAACGTTTGTGGAGGCAAATTTGTTGGTCACCTGATCGAGGAAATATCCACACATCAAATTTGGACCCAACTGAACATGCTCATTGCAGCAATTTAGAAGTATCTGGCACAAATGAATTAAATGAAATGTCGCTCTCCCTGACGACTTATCATATTCCCCAAAGATGGACCAAGGAGGGTTGTAAGAGAATGGGATAGAAATGTATAATTCCACAATTCTCAATAACGCCCAAATATTGAAATTGTTAATTGCCGGTTTTAAGACTTGCACTGAGTGACCATGGATGTTTTGGTAGTACACAATGTTCTGATTATGAACCTTGAATCTGGAGTGCTACAAACGGCCTGGATTCTAGAATCTTCGGCAAACCAAGAGAGTGACAGCATACTCATATTCAATTTGGCGTAAAACATGAAATCTACATTCTGTTTTAGGAAATGAGCGCATTGCGGCTTGGGCAATAATAATACTAATCTTAGGTACATTTAGTTTTCATTAACGTTTTATATAAAAATATTTTGAAAGGGTTATGATTTTTAAACATTTTACATATGATACGTCTTTACAGATCTTCATCCATTATTTGTATAAACACTGTGATTAGGCTCTACCCAATTGTCATATATTGACTTCTAGTGTTGTGCCACATTGTTTTTGTTGACAATATTATCATTAGTACAGGTATTACACAGTGGGTATATGGTGGTCATTTTAGTAGGCTCTTGTTATTGTCGGTATCGGTGATTGTTCCCGTCAGGATTCAGTTTGGAGCTCGGAGCTCACAGAAGAATTGCAGGCTTTAACTCTATATCACCACACAAGATACATTTACACTTACCAAAGTCAAATGATGTGTCACGATAAATTCAAATTGTCCCTAGAGATGCCTTTCTAAAACATACTCCAAGGGTTAAATGAAAAGTATTGATTAAATATACTGGTTCACAACATGATTTTGATTTTCATGGATTTGTCATTTCAAACCTTGAAAGAGTTTGAAGAGGACCAAACTGTTTGTATAATTCATTCCATTGCCAAATAGGGGCAACATAAGCAGCTTCGCAGAACGTTTGTGTTCCAAGAAGTTCTCCTTTGATCTTAGAAAGTATTTATAAATGATTTTGACTGATTTACTGCTCGTCATTAGTGCAGGAACATTGTGCATTCGCTAGCAATAGGTTTGATGTGTAAAAATAAGACAGCTTTCCATCTTTATATAAAGTCGTTCCCTGAGAACTGTAAGAAGTTTGATATTTAGAAAGTCTCTCAACAGCTTCATCAATGCCTGACATGATGAATGAGAACTGTGACGTCATTCTGAGAAAAAATGCTTTTGATGGGGATTCTTAGTGACCCGGTGATTGCTTGTCAAGTCAAAATAAAGGTTAAGTCAGTGAGAGATTTTCAACTGAGTAAAGCTGAAAGTCAAAAAAATGCATTGAGAACCAATATGTCAATAAGTTGAACCATGTCTAAATATCTTCATCAAAAGCCAAGTGATTTCTAGTACGTATTGATGTCTTCATCAGAAGTTCAATGGTTATTACAAATAAATATGTTCTATAGAATTTGGAAATCACAGAAGATTTATTTAATAGGTCATTTTTTAATAATCAACCAAAATTAACCAAACTTGGTGTGAGAGTAGAACAAAGTTTAAATAACATGCAATTTCAATTTTCAAAATAAAAATTTTCGTTAAAAAGATATTTGATTTCAAAGACACCGACCATCGAATAAATTATTTTTCATCGATTTTTTTGGGTTAGTGTCTTATAAAAAAATTTCTACTCATCATAAAAATACAGTTGAGTGTTCAATGTCTTCGTTGTTCTCTTGTCTATCAATTATGACTATTTAAAAAAATTAAGTGCCACATTTGGTATAAAGTTGTGACCCTCCAAGGGGAGTACCCCAAACACGTTTTTTTAACATGTCCTATTTTTTTTATTGAATATTGTCAATAATATTTTTTAATGTTCCACAAACTATGTTGTCATGGTGACTGTCATTGTCATCCGAGTCTATCTAGCCCTAAAATGTGAAATTAAAGTTAATACAGAATATTTTACAACCGATTTAAGATGGGATTCAACTTTGCGGTTAAAGGTCTCAAGATAAATAGACGAGTTGCAATCGATCTAGTCATCTGAGACAGGGCTACAGGCCTATTTTTTAGGCATAATCAGTCATCTTTTATTATTCAAAATTGGACTACTAACATGCAATTTAAAGTTTCAAAGGAAAAATTTTCTTTAAAAAGAAATTTATTTTTCATCATTTTTTTTTGGTTAGGGTCTTATAAAAATATTTCTACTCATCATAAAAATACAGTTGAGTGTTCAATGTCTTCGTTGTTCCCTTGTCTATCAATTATGACTATTCCAAAAATTAAGTGCCACATTTGGTTTAAAATTTTGACCCTCCAAGAGTAGTACCCCCATCACGTTTTTTTCAACATGTCCTATTTTTTTTCTTGAATATTGTCTATAATTATTTAAATGTTCCACAAACTATGTTGTCATGGTCACTGTCATTGTCATCCGAGTCTGTATAGCCCGAAAGTTAACACAGATTATGTTACAACCGATTTAAGATGAGACTCAACTTTGCAGTTTAAAGGTCTCAAGATAAATGTACAGATCGAGCGATACCTCAAATTTGATAAGCTTAAACAAAACGGGAGTAACATGTATTGCCAAATTTAAGTATAAGGTATCGAAATGCCTGTTTAAAACTTTAAAAAAACATATATTTGTGTAAACAATTGAAGGGTTGAATAAGAAACTTCATAATATAAGAGTCATTCTCAAAACATGCAGCTATTTTGCAATGAAAACATATGAAAAATAATTATTTCATTTTAGATCTTTATTTAAACTGGTTGAAAGATACAACTTCAAACCATAACTCATAACAAGAACTAAGCTTAATACCTCTTAGTAATGCTAATTATTGTTAATTAAGTTAATTGATTGGAAAGACGATGTCTTTCCCGTAACGGAATACTGTTTGCTTATATTTTCAAATTAATTTCTTTTTACTGCTATTTTTTCCTTACAATACATATAATAAGCCTGCGGTAATCTACTTGCAAAAGGAAACATGTCTATATGTATTAGCTTTGGTTTAACTTGTCTATGTTCCATTGCTAGGCATAACTGAATTGTGAATAGCTACTAAGTTGTTTTTATTTGTCAATATTAATTGTAATGTTGACTAGTTGAACAATCAGATACATAAAACACATAAAAATGGAGAGTTAAGGCCCACTTAATGTGATCTAAAAAATAAATTTCATCATTTTCTTGTAAAAATATGATGTTACAGGAAAGACATTTCTGTTACAGGAAAGACAGTTTTTGTTACGGTAAAGACATTTTTATAAAAAAATGCTGATTATATGAAAACACAATGCTTAAACAATCCAATGTCCCCAAACAATGTAACATATTACTTTTTAAACACTTTTCGGATAAGATTTATTTATTTTGTGCTAATATTTTATGTCACAGATCGATATTTGAATGCTTCTGTAACAGGAAAGACAACAAATAATCTAATCTTATCTAAAAACTTCGAACAATACAAAAAGTTGTCACTGTAATCTACAATAAACATAGTTATTTGTGTTTATTAAATCCATTTATATATTATTCTTAAAATGATTAATCTAGGTTAAATATGTTATCATACAATGGCAAAATGTCTTTCCCGTAAAAAAGTGTGTCTTTCTCGTAACAATTATTAAAGTAAAAGCATAGGGAAGAACCTCTACAACAAAGTTAATTTAGAAAAGTGTACAAATCAACTCAAAGTTTAATTCAGGGTATTTAAACTGAATGGTTCCATTATTCCTAGGAATATTTGAGATGATATATATCAAAATTGTCTTTCCTGTAACGAAATGCTTCTTTCCCATAACAAAATGCGTCTTTCCTGTAACAAAGCCATGTAAACATGTTTGTTCAGCCCCTATTGAAATTACAGCTATTTTTAAAATTTAGTTTAATATGATCATTTGTAATATCGAACTTGTAAAACAGGTATTGATATTTTAGTAGAAATATTACTTTCTTCGACAAAATCATGTTAAAGTGTCTTTCCCATAACAAGTTAGTGTTACGGGAAAGACTGTTACAGTAAAGACAATTTATAAGAAAATTTACTAAAATAGAATAATTCATGCTCCCCGACACTGAACAGATCAGATCATCATAATTCAATTAACAAATATAACATGTAAGAATAATCGAATTTCGCTACAGTGATTAGGTAAGATAGTAATAAGTGTTACAGGAGAGACATCCTTAAGGTGTACTCAAAATGTTCATACCTTTAACATCAACTTTAATCAAAAGTTCTTTGAAACCTCGAAACAGAACATGTGCTCTCCTGATTCTAAGAACTGGAACTGAGCATGACATTTAGCACTTGGGACCAGTCATTATCTGCAAAAACATGTCACCTTTACAATAAAGACAAAATCTACTGGGACAGGTGTAAAATTATCAAAAAATATGTTATTTTCTAGTTGTATTAATTAAGAAAGTTACATATTCAATACATTAAGTATATTTTAGACATTAATTGCTCCAATTATTTTGGGAATGAAAACAGTAACAAAATAAGTTTACTTAAAGTATTTTGATAACAACTGGGACAAGGATTTTTAGAGTTTTTGAAAGCAAAAGATAGAGAAATGTTTTTAAAAGATATTCGTTTTCAACATTGTAAGCATTCAAGTAACAACTAAGATGATTCTTTGATAAAATATATCAATGTACTTTTCTAATTTTTTACACCATTGGAAATTGTCAGGACAGGAAAAGCTGCACCTTTTGAGAATGACTCATAAAATGTCTAAAAAAATTGAAATTTATTTTTAAACATACAATTTTATTTATTCTGGTTGTAAATTTGATTTTCACACAAGCTCATTCCTGGCTACACCCCCCACAGCCATCAACACTAGATAAGTGATAGTTTAGTTCCCAAAAGTAATGAAAGGTAAAAGATGAAGTGTGTCATATAAATTTTACAAAATGACTACATTTACACAATTTGTTCCTTCTTGTTCTGAAATATAGTTAATATTGCCCAGGCTTTATTGTGTTCAGAAATTTTAAATAATCTATGGATGTCCTTAGTCTGTTCAAGTTACATTTTCAAGTTGATTTCATATATATGAAGATATGAATCAATGCTGTAATATGTTTATAAGTTATGGTGCTTATAAGATTTGTTTCAATTTGCAATACAAATACAATTCGAAACTCATCATATCCATTAATACAACACAGAATAATAAATCCAATAACTACTTGGTCGTGTTACTCCTTACATCAATCTGGTATGTATTAAACACTTGTTCAAATGTTTGTGAAGAATGGGTACATAATCGAAATAAAGGAATGGAATAGACAGCCTACTTAGATTATTGAGAGCATATTGGTTTTATCTCTTGCTAGAGACTAAAAGCACGTCATATCAATCAGACAGCAACTCAACCCCGAGTCCCATCTCGCTATCTTTACATAAGCAAAACCATTATGTCTGAAAGGGTGTCAGGTTCTGTTTGCTATGTAATCTAGACTAACATTATTGTTAAATAGAACGCAAAAGTTTTATGTAAGGTTAAAATCTTACATTATTGCCTTTATGGTCATGGGTTGAAAATATGATGTTAATTTTCAGTGGAATATTTTGTTGAGTAAAGAAATTATAAGAATTAATTTCATTTTCTGAAAAGACTATATAAACTGAGAAGTAAAGATTATAAAGGGGAGTGGTTGTGTCGAACGTATGATTAACATTATAACTAATTACAAACCATTCTGTTCTAATTTTGTTTGTTAAAACCTAAGTTCCATTGTCATGTGAAATATGTAAGGGGATCTAACGTCGTTCTGTTTTTCCTGAGACTTAATGTCAATGATATTTTATATCAAAGCTTTTATGTAGAATGTGCATGTATATTGTTCGATTTTATGTTACATGATGAAAGAACTTCCATGTGACAAATTTTTTTTATTATTATGACCTGATCCTTAATCAACTAAATAGACTACAGAGTGCATTTGGTAATAAAGTACAGCCAACTTTTGATCTTTGTTTTTTTATGTCAAAAACACAATAGAGCGTCTCTTTTAAAGACAGCTGTCAGTTAGTATACAGAAGGAGATATTATAAGTTACCATGTGTCCGCCAGTTTGATATGGAGATTTATTATGTGTTCGAGTTAAATATCAACGAGAACGCAGTTCGAGTTTGATATTTAACTCGGACACATGATAAATCTCCATATCAAACTGGCGGACACATGGTAACGAATTTATCTCGACGAGCACCCTCCCTAAATGCTTTAAATCTGGCTTGAAATATGAGAGTGATCAAAATGGCGACTAATCATACCAGTGCTACTCTTTTGTTTAGGTATTTACAAATATAATTTTTATACCATCGTGTTAATGACCAAAAGTATGGTCTAGTACCGAAGCGAAGCGCACGGTACTAGACAGAAATTGCAGATTAACGCAAATAAATCAAAATACCGAGCAATGCGGGCATTCCTAGATTTGGATTGTTTGGTCACGTGACCTCGTGCATTCACACCCATTCGATTTGAAGCGACCGTAGAAGCCCCGTTACTGTCATAGCGGACTGTCGAATGGGGGCGAGCGAGTTTGATAGTGTCGGAGTTATTAATAAGACAGGCATCATAGCAGAATGCACAGGTTGGTTTGAGAGTACAATAAACATATAACGGTGACTTTTAATTTTACTGATATTCATAGATCGGCTTTCTGTTTGCATAATTTGAATCTTGAGCTCGCTGAGAGACAACCTCGCTGCGAGTGAGCGTGAGCGAGTCAACATGCCGTTGAGAAGCCGTATGACTTGCTAATGTATTTTTGCGGTACCAATCTTTTATTTGAAGGACATTTCACTTATACCAGTAAAGTTATTACATAAAGCTGACTTAAGCATGCACAGGGCAATCACAAAGCATACATGGCGTTACAGCAATCGAGCGTAGCGTGGCCTTGTTTACCGAACAAAGGGCAAGGGAGATAACTCTTGACACTGCGACGTTGCTTGTTACCAGGGGAGCGCGTGGCCCAGTTTGACATAGCTAAATATACCTACGGCACGTGACCGGTTTTGACCAATGGTAAGTCGACATTGCTGTGCAAGTCAAAATAAAAAACCTTGTTGAATCATCTTCATGATGTTTGCTAGTGCTTGAGAAAGTAAAATAAGTTTATTTCTTTTGATTTCATTGAAATACATGTCGTAATTTTCAAGGAAACGTCTGCTTATTACATTGTATCTGAGTTTCATCAAACCCTTGATCTCTTAGATCCACTTCCATCCCTTGAGATAAGAATGCTTTTTCAAACGTCAACTGATGATAGAACGTAAAACCTCAGAGTTCTATAATGCATAAAAGCAAAACATTTTGTGCTTCTAACTGCATTTTCTTCAGTATCATGGATGCAATTTCAATATCGTTAATTACAAATTATAAAGACAAATCAGACAACGTTTTTTGCATGTATAGGTTTGAATGTTATTGTTGTTAGATATATAATTTTACTTATCTTCATATATGACCGTTGCTATTATATATTAAAAACATTGGTGCTGTATATACAGAATTTTCAAATTTGAATAAAATAAGAGCCTAAAAACAGTCTTGGTTCTAAATCTGAAAGTGTGGATTAACTGAATACACTTGTTGGATTTTAAAAGCATGAGAGCTGAATACTCTGTGAGGGGAAGCAGCTGGTCTCAAGATTCAGTGATGAGTCTCGGGCAGACCAGCTAAACGCGGGGTTTGGGATTTCTATCTGAGGGATAAAAGGAAGTTTAGTTTCATTAGGAGATTTTCTTGACGTTGTTTTGATGACGAATTTTACATAATTTGAAATTCTATGTAACAAGAAATAAATTACTTTGACTTTGACAAATTCTAGCCTTAACATGACATGATAAATCGCAGTTTATCGTGTGGGTTTATTAAACTGATGTAAGGTAAGTCTTAAATGAATATGATTTAGATTTTGATTTTATTCTTGAAAAAAAATTCTTAATATGTTAACATATCAAAGTATAACACTTATTTACAGCTGCTTAAGAAAAGTTTGCTTCGTTTCTTGCAAATATTGTCCTAAATTCATACTCAAAGGGTCTATATCAACACCTTCCTATTACTTACATGTATGTTTCAAAAATACTTAAATCAATTTCTATTGGGCAAATGTTTGTAACAATAGTCAAATTGTTAACCCACGGGGACGATCACGACAATTTAGATTAAACTCAATGAACTTGAAATTTATCTAAACATTTATAGGATATCTAACGAGCTTCCCCTTTCATATCAAGTTTATGTCCCTAGTGAAATAATGTTGCTTTGTCACGAGCCTTGACGAGTGACAAAACAAAATTATTTCAAAGGGGACATAAACTTGATATGAAAGGGGAACGAGTTATGTATCCTATTTATTACCAACTTGCATTTCAGACGATTTATTGCTTTTTTACATAACTTTGTATTATGCCTATAAAGAGACGAAACGGCGGATGAATATCAAACCACGTCACAGACTCAAATATTATACTATTACGACGTCAAATATTCACATTTCTAAATTCTACCCTACGTTAATTCTTTGTGTCTGGTGAAATGTAAGTAATAAGCACTTTAGTCAGGAACGAAGCGTACGTGAAAATAAAATCTCACTGCGCGAGAACAGTCAGAGTTATCTTTCTTTGATCAATGGCATGTCATGACGGCCGCCATTTGCCTGTATCTTTTCGTCAAATTGTGTAAACAACCACCTTCAAAGTAAGTTGAAGATGCTTATCATTGTTCAAACGCGTTTTGTTTTTAAGAAATGTTGTCTAAAGAATATTCAGTTTTCTTTATATTCTATAGATAACAAGCAATGTCTGTGTCATTTTGGAGCGACATGGATCAAATTAATGAAATTCGGTGATCAAATTGTTCTGAATTTAAACCCTTTTGTGTGTATGTGAGCCTTGAGATATCAGTAAGATGTTTTATTGTAATTCTTTTGTCCTCCAATTTATTCCTTAACAATTCGGTAAGGAAGATTTAAAAGATAAACTGAAAGTTGAAGAATGACTCAGACTCACTCAGTGCCATTCGAATTTGTGAATGAAAACACGTTCGTTTTATGAATGAATAAAGTAGTCCGGACAATGTCAAAGTTCACCGCAAGCCAATCAAATCACATTGAGGTGTTATGACCCATATGTGTCATAACAAATTGTTATGAAACCCCTTTACGAAGTACCACGTGGGTAATAATCATCTTTATCTTTCACCTACAATGAACCTCTATGTTTTGTGAATTATTTGGACATGATGACACACATAAAACTGCTATATTTGATCAGTTCTACGCTTGTCCCAGATACCATGGATGAAACTGTGAAAGTGTGAGATTGACACCGCTGTACTCCATGTAGCATGGTTATTTCCCTCTAAAGCTTGCCTAATGATATCAGATTTTCCGCCCCAAGGGGCATGAGTTATGTTCACGTTCCTCAACTGTCAGTTAATTTCCTACCTCTCTATTTGACTGTCGGCTTCATTCTGGCTTTAGGCACAGACGCTTCTGAAGAGGTTCAGTCAAGATCATTTCTGTGTCTATGTGAAAGGTTACATTTCACTTACCTTGAAGCATATCATTGGGTATATCCTTTCTGTGTAAGAAAAGAGTCGGCTAATAAATAAATATTTGACAGATTTGCTTGCAAGGTTGCTTCAGTATTTTTCACTGTTTATTTATGCCTCTCACATTATAAAATCCCATGGCGAAGTGACAAGTGGGGATAGTTGAATGGTTGAAATATTATGCAATAATGATTTACTATGATGCAATCTATAATCATTTTTACGGATTATCAGTAGAAAACAACCAATAAGACCAACAGCGTACTTAACGAGATGTGTTGGTGTGAGCAGTGAATATTGAACTTATAATCATGTGAAATAGAGGGCGGGTCTATTTTTTATATCACCAACAAAAGCAGTGGTGTCAAAACAACCATAACGTTTCCACTATTTTGCTATGTACATTGTAAAGTTCCTACATATTTGATATATCCAAGGAAAACATGGAACAGAAAATGCGAAATAAATCATGCCCAATCAAGGTTATTCAGGTCAAGAAAGTTAAAATGTCTACTTCTGCCTTCATCAATTTCATACCTATTAAGTACTTGAAACCAAAACGTCTTTGTGAAGGAGATGTTTACTTTTCATTTGGATATTTCACTATGTATTAAAGACTAGACTTTTTAGCTCATCTGGCCTGTAACTTTGTGTACAGACTCCATGGCTAGTGAGGATTATGAATTGCAGCTTTGGTGGCCCTGTGACCCCTAATAAGGGCCACATATGCCACGCCCTAAAAACCTATTTTTATCTGCTTCTCCAGATGCATAAGGCCTAGAAAGCTGAAACTTTGTGTACCGACTCCTTGACTAGTGAGGATGATGAATTGTAGCTTTATAATAATAATAAAGGCAACAGGAACGTCCTTCAAATCTATTTCCATCTTCTTCTGAAGTATAAGGCCTAGAAAACTGAAACTTGCCGCCTATATATAGTGATTAAAATATTGCCAGTCAGCCAGTCCTTGCACTGGCTACTCTTTGCCAGGACTGGTTACTTTTTGGTCAGGACTGGTAACTTTTTGGTCAGGACTGGTAACTTTTCAGTTTTTTTCTTAAATTTCCCAAAGGAATTGACCAATGAATTTTCAGGACAGGCTAGATTTCCAATCTATTTTGTACACTGCTATACTTAATTTTATGATTGGTGACCCTGAGGCCTCTACAAAGGGGGAATCACATTGGCCACACTCTACATCATAGTTGATGATGAAGCCTGATGAGCTACAGAGCTAATGGCTCTATTTTTCATTTATTCACATCTATATTGATATAATCATAATTACATCATTTTGACTTATCTGGTCTATGGTAAGACAAGTACCTCAAAGAAACTACTGACTTCTCATAAAGAATTTCATTTGATATTATCTGCCTATTTCTCAATAAAGGTTAAGAGCCCTAGTCATATCGGTATTCATTAAGAACATTTGTATTTGCTTCAACATCAGACACTAACACTATTGAACTTTACTCTTGTTTTAACGCTTGAGATAGCCCTGCACTAAGTAAACTCCAGTAGACATCTGTTTATTCTCTAACACTCCGACTGATCCAATTAGAAGTAGACATGGCAAATGAAATAGGAATCGGTTGACAACATTCAATTTGAATCGATCAAGTACAACACAATCTCAGACTTCATGTCACCTGTTCATGTATGGACAGTGCCTCTACAATGTTGAATCTCGCACCCAAAATCTTTAAAAGTGAAACGAAGATTATAAAGACAATTTGCATTTTCTAAGACTAAGAAGAGCCTTGTTGTTAGGCAACTAAAGGATCATATATGTATGTGTGTATATGCCATATTTAAAAAGAAAAAACATTATGGATCTTCATTCCATTTAAGCCATATAAGTTGTAAACATATTAAATAATGAAAATATGTAATCATGCAATATGGTACCGAATTCAATACAATCCTCACAAAAGACGACAAAGGGTAATGTAAGTCATCAATTGTTTTTATTCAAATGTTTTGTAACCATCACTTTAAAATTTGCTTAAATTCCGATATCACTAACCTGTTCTCTAACACTATTTGGCATATTCTTTCAATTACATGTAATGTTTCCAGTTAAAACACTTAAAAAGGAATAACTTGAGTCTGTTATTGCTTACAAATATATATGATATCTACAATAATTGATTCATTCGAATTGAGTTTCTTCAAAGAACATATTTGAAATAAATGGTGAATTGATATTTGATAAAACTGTGTAAGGCCTAGAATCAATCACCTAATTCCATTGAGGCATTTACCTTTATAGTTTGTAAAACCTCTTCGGAGGGTATTACGAGAAACAAGAGACTTTCAAAACAATAGATGTCTTATTTATGAGAGAAACTGATAAAATATATTGTTTTATGTATTGATGAATAAACCTTTATCAAACATGAACATGTCAGAACATTTGACATGTTTCCTTATTCCATAAGTCTAGCATGTTCAGTTCGAGAGAAGGAAAACAAAAAACTGTAAGTAAGTCATAATTGGCACTTGATATTATTCTTAACACTGATGACTGAATAATTGTACTTACGGATTTTTAAATTTAGGTACTAGATGAGTACATTTGGGTCACATGAAATAAATTACTAATGCAGAAAATACTGCACGAAGTGCTCAAATTACTTAACTAATTCTATAAATTATTTGTTTATTTGTGTCATAGTTTAAATGTTCACTTTGATATTAGGTGTATCGGTTATATAATGTTGTAATATATATGGTAATATAAAAATAATATAACAGATGTAATGAATAGAGAGAACTAGTTGACATAATTTGACATGTGTCAAAATAAATCACCTTCCTTAGATCCTATGAAGATCTATTAAAAAGAATCCATCAATCATAAAGACATCATTCCAAGCTGTAAAGCAAGGTTTGCATGTAATGATGTTCCGAGATTTAATCAATGGTTATACAGCTGCATCGAATAGAATCAGGAACATGTTATTTTCTTCTCCTTCAAGGGTCAACAAGTTCAGTTATTCTTAAGTTGTTATCAGTTCTGGATAATTTTACAATGACAATATCTAACAAAAGCAATGGTTGTTGGCAGTATTAGCCAGTGGTTATTTAAGGATTGTTTTACATGTTTTGTGCCTCTATCGATGTATAACAGCAACAAATTGTATAAAATCGCGTAGCGTAGCGTAGCGATTTTATACAAAATTTGTTGCTGTTATACATCGATAGAGGCACAAAACATGTAAAACAATCCTTATAATTACAAAATCAACATTTTAACAAAGTTTTTCCTAATTATTTTCAAAAATTCTGTCATCAATGTCGTGAAATTGTGGTTTGTTACACGAAACAATACAAAGTTGAATCAAAATTGAGAACTCCATAAACTAAAACGGCCGAAGATTTAATTTCGTTTTCGCAACCATTGACACCCATGCAATCACAATTAGTTTTAACCGAAATCCGCATTTTCGGAATAACCCTAATTAGCATATCACACGACGTTCAAAATGTCCGCCGTTTGCCGAGCGAACAAGCTTGAGGACTCGTAGTTCTTTAAATGCAGTCTTTCCGGTGAATGTATGGATTATGTAAGGGAGAAGAATGTATTTACCTGTTACAAACGCAGGTGGGAAGTGATAAGATATGTTATATCTGTCTTTGCAACAGAACGTAACTCGCAACTGTCAAAACCGAACTATTGCGTCAAGTGATTGTGACGTCACAAGGAATGAATGCACATGGTATGGTTGCAAATTTTTCTGCATTTATCGAGAAATGGCAGCAGGTTTTTGAGCGCTCTCGTCCAATCAGAATCCCGGAAATTAGTGTAACAAATCCATTTTGTAATTATAATTGTATTAAGAACGTTTTTGGGATAAGGATCAAATCAAATTAATTTTACAAAAGAGGTGTAAACTTTTTACCTTTACATTCGGTTCCAAGTAAGGAATAGAAATTGTGGCTCCAATTGTGGCCCAGGGTTCTGGGCATTCTCTTCCCACACAGGCAGATCAATTTGTGAAATGTTCCCATACGAGAATAGATGTCATTTGCTAAATAAATTCAAAATGATTGTGGTGCATTTTGTTTTCCGCCAGTTGAAACTGCTGGAAAACAGAGACATTGTTTAATTCGAACAGAGGTAGGATCAACGTTTTATGATTTGGTCTACCTCTGTTGTGGGAGAATGATCGCATTATCTGTTCAGCATTTATGTACAAAAATCAACGCGAAGTTCAAGTTATGGCATAATACGTATTACGTCTTTAAAAATTTTCAACAAACAATCATTATTAAAATAATCAATAGCAGCAAGAGATGGAAGTTTGTAATTCAATAATTCACAGAAAAATGTTCATCAATATATCATTCGATAACAGAAGTTACCGCTAAAGGATGGTGTTGATGAACTATTGCCATCATAGTGATATGTAATAGATACATGATGACACAAGGGGTGTATACGAAATATCAGCGAGCTATCATCTCACGAGGGGGCGGAGCCCCCGAGTGAGTGATAGCAAGCTGATATTTCGTATGTACATCCCGTGTGTCAATCATGTATCTGTTTTATCCAATGGGCAACGTCTTGCAATCTTTCACCCGACATCAACATTCCCTGCATGACCAACATTAAGATTAGTCTGAAGGAATCCTCCAGCGACGAATGACCCAATTTCCTTTTTTTTTCGTAACGATGAATAATATTGATGGGTTTGGATGACCAGACATTTTCTAATCCATGCAGGCATATGCAACATATATTTACTGAAATAAGGTTTCCTGGTAAATGATTTACAACTGCGTAAAGATCAAAGGAAATTATGTCGCCCATTGGATAACATAAAATGCATAACATTCCACATCAAATATTTCTTTATCTTTATGGTTTGAAATACACAAGCTGGTTTTTATTTATGATCGACTAGCATAAGATTAATTAGAAAATTCTGAAGTCTGATGTTTTGAAAATTTTAGTAGTTCATAAGGATCCATTTCTTCCAAAATATCGCTTTGTGACCAAAAGCTTTGGTGTCTCAGAATATTGTAGATGTAGATTTATGCTACAACTAGTAAACGAAATTGACTGGATGGTATTAAACATAATAAAACATGAACCGACAATTTAGAAATGCATGCATTGCTCGTTTTCCAAAATTTATACCTTCAAGTTATGTGTCTACAGGTTTAGTTGATTTCACGAACATGGGCGTGAATTTCATTCACTTTTCAGTACTCTACATCATGGCAGTTTATTGTAGTAAAGGGATGCTTAACCTACTTTTATGGAGATCCGATGCCAATTCTTTGGAGTCATAATGTTGTACAGACAATAATGCAGGCCATTTCACAGAATATAAATTTACACAGCACTTTACTGTGTCTCCACATCACATTATTCCCCAATGTAACAAACAATACACTGTCAGCTAAGCTTTCAGAAATTGGAGCCTTTCCGTTCCATATAGCCATAGATTCCTAATTCCAGCACTAGGTCAACTGATAACCAATGAGCTATCAATATCGTTTTTGTCCTGCTTACTATGGAGACACTACTGCAGTTTATGTAAAGGTAATCTCCCTTTAAGATATTAGTATGTTATCACAATGCATGTACTTCTAACAAAATCTAGTGACAAAGCTCGAATTTGGTAGGTTTGGTGTATAATGCAAGTGGGATGTGCTGAGTTTGTCTGATCTGACATTAGGTCTCCATGTACATTCAGAAAATGTAATATAGTATGTTCTAACAATATTATAACATGCTATAACAACTCTATGAGGAGAACTTGTGTTCGTTTTTGTAGGTTAGGAAAAATAATAATTTACTTGCCATTCCAGTTCTTATGTTGCATTTTTGAATCATCATATCTGAATTCATGCTTTAGAAGAACACTGGATTAACACAAAGGTTCTTCATAGTGTTCGTAATACATAGATCTTTTCACTCTATTTAGTGATCATCATGTCTTTATGACGTTGCCATGCTATGACTTTGCAGAACAAGGGTTTCTTTAACTAATGACCCTTTATGCGTACGCACAGGTTGGTCAT
The DNA here is from genome assembly GCA_916613615.1 of Steromphala cineraria. Classification (NCBI taxonomy): domain Eukaryota; kingdom Metazoa; phylum Mollusca; class Gastropoda; order Trochida; family Trochidae; genus Steromphala; species Steromphala cineraria. Next base: position 74,031,566 of record OU744722.1, on the reverse strand, counting down.
TTCTTACCATGAATCATATATATGATAAAATCAGTCTGTAAATATGTAAATGGACATAGTTAGGTTACATTAATGGTATATAATTGTTGCTTGAAAAGATGACATAATTCTCTTTTCATCTCTACTTTACATGAATATAAAGAATTGGAACATTCTTTGGTTTACACTTGTATTGTAGTGGAATGTAGCGGCATATTGGCCCCTGATTTGCTGCAAACGGATCCTCACTCTTGATGCAAGTGTATCCATCGTTTGTCCTATGTAATTCTCGGTATTTTCAAAACAAAAAGCCACAATCATAATGATCTCTTTTGTTCAAAAGCAACTACAAGAAAATGTACTACAATTAGTATCAACATTCAAACTTAGAAATATTCCAAAATCTTAAAAGAACGCTCATCTTGACATACTACAATATACATGTAAACAAACCAGACCTAACTTCTAAGGGCATTCTCTCCCAACAGAGGTATTTTAAGTCATAAAATGATTTTACTGGCTGAAATATTTTAAAAGGTTGAGTGTTATTTTGGGAACCTGTCTGAAACCAACAGAACCGTTTTTAAAACAGAGGTGTGATCAACATATAATGATTTAGCAACGTTTGCAAGGAGAGAATGGTTAAAGTATAATATATCATATTTAGTCTGTTAAGAATGAAATTACATTTACTTTCAATCAAATATCATCAGAAAAAAATAACTTTAACGATGGCTTCCCTTTTACATGTGATATATTTGCAAGCAATTTACATCATCAAGGTTTTAGTGCACTCATATACATTAGATTCATCTCTTTGAAAGATATTTCAGTTACGAATTAATTTCAGAAATCAAGGAAAGGATACAGATACATTGAGTACAATGCTGTAATATCGAGTAATTCGGGAGATGGAGTAGCCTGTAAACCGACTTAGTTTAATATTCATTGACAAATAAGATTAAGAAAAAACACACCTTTATAGAAGGATATGCGAAAGCAATACATATTCAAAATGAAAACCCAAATAGCTCAAGGTTTTATTTCACGACATTATATGAATATCAAAGGCTCCTTAACATAACAATAGATAATAATAAAGTGTCCATTCCATGTTATATTGAATGACCTGCAATGATACAGTTATAGTTTACCCGCGATATCCGTATTTGTCATATATGTGTTCATAGATATTCCACTACCATATCCTCTATTCCTAGTTCATGGCAAACACTTAGATAACGTATCTCAGCAGTTTATAGATTTTCTTTCAACAGTGGCCACTTGATTTCCGTGTGTAGGGTTGGGCATTCTCTCCCCACAGAGGCAACTCAGTCATACCCCAGTTAGCCTCTGTTCCATTACGCCAAAATCCTGGGGTTCCGGCAGATCACCCTAGCGGCAAAAAGTTGTTACTTGAGATATCTCCCTTATTTGCAGCCAATGAAAACACCTTTTGGATGTCCACGACTTCGGGAATACTCAACAGTCGCTCAGAGACTTTCAAAAGAATCATGCCTTTAGGTTTCTTTTTCATTAACAGTGTGAGTCTCAGAGAGGGAAACTATTTCAAAATCAGATATGGATAGGGTTTTTCATTAGAAACATATTGTTTTATAATTGTGTAAATTGTTCTTCGTTTTATGATAAATTTTATTTTAATAATTCACCAAATAAAAACCAATGAGAAGGTAAAAAGCGATTGTTTTGTAGAAGGAAGAGTTATCTCCCTTTGGTGCGAATCCACACGGAAATAGCCGAACTTTTTCGAATGACCACTTTTGAAACGGCGTCGCTGATTGCACAACTAACTTCGATTGCCTCCAATCAGATTTCTACCTTTCTATCCCGTATGTTAGCCGTAATAGAACAGAGGCTAATTCAGGTATGACTGAGTTGCCTCTGTGGGGAGAGAATGAGGGTTGGGTTGACAGAAAGGTATACTTCTTGAAACATTAGTCATCTCCTTTTCTTCTGCAGATGTTACTTGCCGCCAATCTGCCAATCTTGGCAACTTAAAGAGATAGAGGATTAGGTATGACAAAGCCTTGCATCATTATTGGAGTCAATGCATATGATGTCATATACTCATTATGAAATTAATATCTTTCATAATGTGGCCTACTGATCTCACAAATGAGCGTTTAGAGCTTCGTATTCCTTTCATAAATCTTTGGTAAAGATATCAAACATTGATGAAATTCACCTTATGAATCATTAGGAATAAAGAGATGCCGATGAATGAACTTCTATAAAACGTTTGATGTAACATATTTAAATAATGTGACTGAATGCAAGTTTGTCGTCAGCCAAAACAAGAAATATTTATACATCTAATCTTGACCATGTGGAACATATTCATTGCAGCAATCTAAACTAATGTCCAAAAGAAACGATACCATGTTTTCAACGTCCTCCGAAACAAAATTATATTACCTGACAGAGTCGAATTTAAGTGTGCCTAACCGGCATAAGTCTTGTTAAGAAGTATGCACATTTTCATTCTTCAGGAAAAAAAACTTTTGATTTTGTGTCTCTTCAAATGCTCATGGGGTGCATAAATCGAAATTTCAAGTTGTTTTATGCACATAACTTTTGTCATTTCACTATAAACTTGATTAAGTATTGAATTTAGGTAAGAAAACAATGTTGTTGATTTAATGCACTTTATTTGACATAAATTCGTTGACGCGTCATTGCACTAGAACGTTTTAAAACAAGCGAATGTGTCCAATTTCTCCCTGCTATCTCGCCTAGTTAAGGAGATTCCAGATCGATGATTTTTTTAAATGCATGTTTCTCGCAAACATGAAAAGATAATGTTTCAAAATTTTGCATAAAAGTAAGTTGACTTCTGAAGAAATGATATAACTTTGTTTTATTTTTATCAATATGTAGTGGATTGAGTTATTTAGCAAATTTTATGGTAACGTTTCTTTTGGACACTAGTTTAGAAATTTCTAACACATACAGTGATTGATGCAAATGACTTAAATGGAATGTCTCTCTCTCTGTGGGCTTTTATAGCCCCCAATATTGGACAAAGGTCAGGAAGGTTGTTAACAAATAGGTGTCCAACTTGACATTGGTAGAGAATTGTATTATAACACTGTTCTTGAAAATGCCCAAATATTAAAATCGATACTCTCCGTTTTTTTAAACTTAAAAAATTGCACTGATCTGCCCGGGATGTGTTGTTAGTTGTGAACTCTGAAGTCGGGATCTTTAGTGCTAGGAATGGCACAGAGTGACGGTATATCCATATTCTATCCTATAATAGAATCTGTTTCGGAAATGGGGCATTGTGGCTCAGGCAAGGATATAACTAGTTTTTTGGTACGCAAATCTATGGTAAATTTAGTTATCTCTTACATGTACGCTTTATAAAGGAATATTTTTAAGGAGTTGATATAATGCCCCAGGGTTGTCCTTGATTTTTGAAACATTTCATCCTTACATTTACATATGATGTGTCTTTACAGATCTTAATCCACAATGTGTTTAAATATCCGTAAGCAGGATATAACCAATTACCATTTATTGACTTTTGGTGTTGTAAAACATTGTTATGTAAGCTATTTCTATTGAATATGTAGATGAAATTCTCAATTAGTACAGGCATTACACAACGGGTAATTCATTAATTTGTAAGCTGTTGGTATTGTCAATGTTGGCGGCTGTTCCCTGAATGTAAGGGTTTATTTTAAACCTTGCAGAGAATGCGCTCAGAATGTTTAAAAACCTGTTGTTAATGTACACAGTAAAATACCACATATCAATGTAATTTTAAAGAAATATTTCGATTTTAGATGCAGTCAAATAATAGCGGATTCCCGAATTAAATTGTATTCATGTCACTAAAACATGAGATTGCGGCTTCTAAATATCCATGAGAATGTTTATAACTGTTACTAAACTCTTAAAACTGTCTTATATTGCCAATAACACATAAAATGTGACACGCTCTTAATTCATATCACCACGAAATAACCCTACATATATTAAAGTCAAATGACTGAACAAACAGAAATATGTCTGTCTAAGATGATTGTGTTCAAAAGGTTTGGCGATTCGTATTAAGTACAAATCCTTGTTCACAACTTATATTCATGGATAATGACCCGTCATGACTTGAAAAGGTATGGTACGCGGATTTGAAGAAGACACAACCGTTTGTATAATTCATTCCTTTGGCAAATGGCAGCGATGCAAGCGATTTCGCGTAATCGTGGCGTTCAAAGACGTTCTCCTTTGATCTCAGACAGAATGATTTTGACTGATTTACTGCTCGTCATTAGTGCAAAAACATTGTGCATTCGCTGGTAAAAGTTTGATGTGTAGAAATCAGACGACTCTGTAAGAAGCCTAAGATCTTTATATGAATTCATTCCCTACGAACTGTAAGAAGTTGGATATTTCGGAAGTCTCTGGACAGCTCCATCAATGTCTGACATGTCGAATGAGAACTGTGACGTCATTCTGAGAAAAACGCTTTGGATGGGACTTGATAGTGACCCGGAGATTGCTTGTCAAGTCAAGATAACTATTAACACAGTAAGAGATTTTCAATAGAGTTAAACTGAAGTCGTAAAACTGCATGAAGACTTGATATGTCAATAAACGTCTCAACAAAACATCGGAACTGTAAGCCATTTGATTCTAGTTCTGTTTTGACGTCTTCACCGAAAGTGCAAATGTTTACTATAAATAAATATGTCCTATAGGATTTGGTAATCATAGAAATTTATTTCTCAGAGAACATGGAACCTATTTACTAACATGTTCCATGTCATGCACATGAACTTCAGCTGCTAATCTGTGGTTATCTGTGCTAACGAATCGCCGAGCCGATGACATTTGGATTCATTAATTTCTTCAAGGCAAACTCGTTTTGTCTTTTGAGTCAGTGCTACTGTCTTACCGTGAGCACTAAACTTAATTTACATGTCATTACATACTGATAAAGAGAGATATATAGAGGCTTTCCTAGGCATATGGTAATGATAAATATAGGCCCAGATTTGCTAAATTCTTTTTCATTCGGAATTTCCATCTCAATTAGGTATTGCTAGTCACAGAGTAACGGTTAAGAACCACTTCGTTCAGTGGAAATATGGAATTGCGGAAGTATGGAATTTATTTCAATTGAATACAGGAAATGTACATGTATTGGAGGTTGAGAGACGTTCTGGCTACATAATCCTAGGTTATGTCACCGCCAATCTTTAAGTAAATTTCTTTGAGAGGCATTTTAGAAGTTGGAATGACAATAATGCTGAGGAATACATGGATGACAACTTCAGTGTTCATTGTATGCGACGTTTCAACACAGATTCGTGTGTCATTCTCAAGCATACAATGAACAACGATATTGTCATCCATATATTCCCAATCATTATTTAAATAAATTATTCAGGAAAATATATTCAAAATCTTGTTAGAAGTCTCTGTTAATAATTCATTTCCGTTACAAGTCGAGCAGATGTCCTTCCTGGGAACGCTACATGTAAATAGTTTCCAAAGATACAAACATATAATAGTTGGGGTTGTTAACAAGCTCCTTTGACTTATTCTAGTACAATGTATTCATGTTTCATACCAACTCATACATGTATTATCATTTGAATACACATGTTACACATCATAAATTCTTTATGTTTAATAATGGAATTTGAAAAAGAAACAGCAAACAAGGAAGAAAGACATTGAGATGGTGCATAAGAACAGTGAAGATGGTACCTTTAACATTTGGTTTCTCTTCCGCAATATGTGTTTTATAAAATAAGATTAATATTCTTAGGAGTGAAAAGGTGTTTGAAATTGAAGTAAAGCTGAATCTTTTTTTATTGCTATTATATGAGAAATTGAAAATACATTTATGAATACTTTTATGTTTTGGTCCACCAAAGAAAATGTGTCATATTTCATTTTAGGATCTGTGCTTTTCATTGAATGATACTACAACGTTTTATATCTTGTTTCTTCTAAATCATGTTAGAAGCAATGATAAAAATTATCTATTCTAATAGTGTTGAGTTGTTTTAGAAATAGTAGCTCGACATTGCCCTTTACAAATGGCCGGAAATAAACAAATACTAATTTGTACAACAAAATATCTTAATCAAGAACATTCGAATTTGCATAGGTATTGCCGTGATTAAGGACTAGATTTTAAAAACCTGGTAATCCTCGAAAACGCGAACCTGACAAAATGTCATTGTTTAAATACCGTATTCGACGTATTAAGCGCCCTGGGCGGATAAAAAATTGAAAAGAGAGGGCGCTTATTAAAAGGTCTTAATCATTCAGTCGAATGATAAAAATGTTTGTATATTATTGATCTGCAAATAGTTTTTTTTAGCGAAAAATTATAAATCAAATTACCGTGATTATAGAGGAGGATTGAAATCATATAAGCTATGCCTGGAGAGGGGGCGATTAATGTTTTTTTCAGTTAATAGCACCGTTAGGGGGCGGTTATAGGGAGAGGGCGCTTATTACGTCGAATACGGTGGCTGAAAATATATATTCGATATTTTTTATCAGCAATATTGCCTTCAATTTGACAAGAGGACAGTCTTAGTAAACCTAGCCTTAATATTATCCGTTTCACTCCTATACAGAGTCTAGAAAGGCCTAGTAGAGGGTTGCGTCAGTCCACGTATCGAATTGACCGATCAGAACTCGTTTTACCAAGCCACAAAAGTCTGCCTTCGCACGTATAACGTTGGAGGGTCAAAGGTCGCAGAAAGGTAGGCTGACGCGACC